>CM035133.1:103493706-104971206 GCA_020205605.1 Panax ginseng
ATTTGGGAATTAAGATCTGAATGATTATGATGTCTTAATAAATTAGATCATCTGAATGGTTATGAGGTCTGAATCTAAAAAATTGTTTGATAACTAAAAAGTAAGTTGTCTCTTAATGACACTATTTTACCATTTTAAAGGATAAAATTTTATTTAATAATTTTAAATATTCAATTTAATAAAAATGAGTGCATAATATTGTTTAATATATTTATATAAAAAAATTAGCAAAAAAATTCATTAAGAGTACCTCTTAATTATTAAGATTTCATTTTACATCTTACTGACAATTAAGAGGCATTCGAATGAACAAAAAACAAAACAAACAACATCATGCCTCTTAGCGAATAAGAGGCAGTCCATTAAGAGGCAATCAGATGTAAACAAACAACACCTTATATTTGTATTTTAATAATTTAAAGATCAGAATTTTTTTATCCCAATTTCAAATATTAAAATATAAAATGCATTAAGAGGCCATTAAGTCACCTGTTCATTCTAATGAATCTCTAAATGCTCTCTATGACAAGGACTCCTGCTGTGATAAGATTCTCATCATTTAAAATCCTAGACGAATGGCCACGGCTCGCCATTCCTTCCTTTCTCTGGGCCATACCCCTAATTTTTCCTTGTTCTGGTTTTGTACATCACATTTCTCCCCTGCACGATCAACTTCACAACATTCCATAATCCCAAAACCTTTCAATCTATCAAAACATTCAAAACCAAATTCAATCGCAAGTCCAAAATAGAATTCATGGCCACCCCATTTTTTCTCGAATCAATCCTCAAGTGGAATCCTTTGATTCACACCTTCCCAATTCGATACACTCCCATTAAACCCATAAAAAACTCCAACCATTTTGTAAGAGCAATTCCAAAATTTAATCAAACCCCAAAATTGTGCGTTAAATGCTGCTGTTTGTATAATAATCCGAAAAGGGGTAACATTGAATTGTCAAATAAAAAGAGTCCAGTTCAAGTTTTTGCTAAAACAATCTTGAAATCCCTAAAGGCTTTGCAAAAACCTGCAATTACTGCCGTTTTGTTGGGATTGTTATTGTTGTATGATCCCAATTCAGCGCTTGCTGCCTCCGGTGGGCGAATGGGGGGAAAGTCATTTTCTTCATCGCGATCATCCATGTCTTCTTCGAGGAGTTACTCAACTCTTAGAATGGAGTCCAGCCGGAGTTTCTCATCTGCGCCATATTTCGGGCCATCGCCATTTGGTGGCGGTGGGTTCTATGTCGGGCCAGCAGTTGGTGTTGGGTCGAGTTTCTTTTTTATTATGGCGGGTTTTGCTGCGTTTGTTTTGGTTTCGGGGTTCTTGTCTGACAGGTCTTATGATGGTTTGCTGACTGCTACTGAGAAAACTAGCGTTCTCAAGCTTCAGGTACTTTTTTTGGCAAACTAAAGTTGGTCTGTACTTACTTGACATGGATGTAATTATATTATAATTGTCATGATTTGATTCAATTTTAAAAATTTACACTTGTAAATGGTGAACGAGTCAGGATATTGAGAAGGCATGAGTTTGGGTATGAGGTAGCCAATATGTGCAAATTAAATACTACCTCTATGTGAAATGTGAGTCCACAATTAAAGGTCCCAAGTTTTTGCAAGAGATTTGATTTTAAAATAATCAAGTGATTGTTTTATATCAACACTTATTGGAATTCAATTTATTTGATACCTTGAATTTGATTGTTACTCATTTGTCTTTTGCTGATGACAAAGATGATTTTCTGTTAGGCAGAGGAGAAGTTTAGGTATTTGAGGTGCTCCACGACATGCTTGCGTGAGGTGGTCATTTTCTAATGGGTGAAACATCAATGACACCTTGACCCGAAACGGTAACCTTGGTACAATCAACGGTTGATGTATGATAGAAGATGCCACAAACACTAATGGATTGATGCCTAATAAGTAGGATTGATTGTCACGAATAAGGGTGTAAACGAGTCGAAGCGAACAAAAAGATGCTCGAATTTGACTCGAAACATTAAATTCATACTCGAATTTGAATTGTATTTGAAAAATTCTACTCAGATTGGACTCGACTCGAATATTTGTTACTCGAATTCGACCCGACTCGGATCGAATTATATTCAAACTACTTGTGAGCTTCAAATTCAAGCTCGAATTGAGTCTCCACATAATAACTAGCTTTATAATAAATATAATTATAAATTGAATTTGTTATTTTACTTAGAAATGAGAAAATATATTTACTATTACACTTTACAAATATAAAATCACAATTAAAATTAAAATTAAAATAAAATGATAGACAAGAACAATAAAAGGATAAATAACCAGCTAGACACTTAGTTTTGATATCAAATGATAGACTCCACGACATGCTTGCGTGAGATTGCCATCACCCGGATCGTTTTAGCAATGGTTATGGGTGGAACATCAATGACATCTTGGCCCCTTGTTTATTGAAGCGGTAACCTTGGTACAATGAACGGTTGATTTTGGTAGAAGACGCCACAAACACCTATGGATTGATGCCTGATAAGTCGGATTAATTGCCACGGACACATCGATAAGATCAAGAGTTCTTGGAAAGAACAAAGATAGAATACTCTCAAGTAATCTAAAAAGAAGAAGTATTATTAAATCAATCAATACCAAAACCCTTGGCCTTGAGGCCTATTTATACTAGTACAAGGATTTAATTATGGTAATAAAAACTCTAAAAGTGTTGCCCTAATTTTACCCTAGTAGAAGCCTCTAGAATTGCAATCAAAATAAATCATAATCCCCCTTGGAATCATGCTAAATCACCTAAAACAAAAGGAAGCAAAATACAATATAGTCTGCCTAATAATTTAGGAAACAAAATCTTCTCTAATTTCTGAATTGGGCTTGTATCAAATTGATCCAAAGTTGTGTCTCATGCTCCTTAGCCTCATCCTTGGGTCTCCTTGAGTTAGCTTCAGCCCAAACATCTTGGATCAATCCATTGAGGCCTTGTTTGAACCACTTAGTTTTAGCCTTTGTAATTGATCCAACTGTCACTTGAATTGGATCTCCCCACTCTCCTTTAGTCTTTTTGAATCAGTCCATGCCATGTACTCATCATGAGAGGCATTCTCTTTTGTATTGAAGCTGTTTCAGGTTTGAATAATTTACATAAGAAAGTTCTTTATCTAGTGGGGAATGTGCAGGATCGGATTCCTTGGTTGTGATTTTGGGTTGTCATTTGGGATTTTTTCCCATACATATTTGGGGGTCTCTCTGGGGCATAAGGCCAAGGAAATTTGGCTTCCGGTGGCTGGGAAGTTTGAAAGGAGATTTGAGAAGAAGAAATATCTATTAAAGGGAGATGGTGAGAATTAAGAGTACCTTTGCAGTCTAGTTTATTTTCTTTTCCTTTATGACCTGTCAACCTATATAAACAATGGAGAAACTAATGCTTTGAGATTAGGAATTTAGGAAAATATATTTGGTGAATTGGGATCACAGTTACTACTTGATGGACCGTAGGGGTTGGGTATTAAAATTACCTTTCCTATTGCACTCCTTGGTTAGTGGTTGTGGAGGTTTGTGGTGTAGGACAATTTCTGGAAAATGGTAGTCATTAGTGGCTTTGGGGTTGCTCCCCAGAGATTGGCATACAGCTGTTAGGAGAGTTTTGCATGAAATTGGTGTATAGAAGGCTGTTCTGTATTTCTCGAGGTTGGGAGAATATTTCTGGCATTTGTCTTTTTCAGTTGGCAACGGGATGGTGATACGGTTTTGGATTGACCCACGAATTGGGGATAGTTCTTTTAGGGACAATTTCCCAAATCTCAATGCCATTGAGGAAGACAAAGCAGGATGGGTGGCAGAATATGTGTTGGTTTCGAACGGGAGAGCCTTGTGGCAGTTGGCGTTTTGGAGGCATTTTCAAATCCGGGGACTTGAGGTTGATTTGTTGTTTAGCTGTTTTGGAGGAGGTTGGAACGGGTGTGGTTAAGTGGGAGGAGTAAGGGAGTGACAAGTTTTGATGAGAACATATTATTGTTGTTTGTTGGGGGTGAACATACATTGGGTTTCCTTCGCATAGCATTTGGTTTAGGTGTACGGGGTCACTTGGAAGGTGGCTTTCTTCTCTTGTGAATGAGGGGAAAATTCATTGTAAATCAGTGCTGGCTATTTCGTCATGCTTGGGAATTTATGAATCAAATTGTTACTTCATTTATCCCTTGTTGATATATGTGGATGATACCCAAAGATGTGGTGGATTTCTTGAAGGCTTGGTAGGGTGTGAAAGTTGGCAAGAGGTTGAGGCAGTGTTGGGTGAAAATATCTCAATGTTTTGGTGAATTATTTGGAAAGAATGGAACAATTTATGTTTTCAGGGTACGGAGAGAGAACTTGTTTTTATACCTTTCTATGTTTTTTGAATCTACTCTTTTCTTGGCTTTGCAAGTTTATCCATAGTTTTTCATTTCTTTCATGTTTTGGACAAATTCTTTTTGTGGAGCTCTTGTTGTTTTGTATATATCATTTATTTTTGGCAAAACTAATGAAATACTCACTGTAGTTGACACGTTTTATTGATTACACCATTGAACTTTTAATTTTTCAAATTACCCCACTAAACTAATTATTATTTTGAAATTGGGTTATTCCGTTAAAAAAATAAATGAACATTAATTTTTTATCGACAAAACTAATGAATTACCCATTGTAGTTGACACGTTTTACTAATTACACCATTAAACTTTTAATTTTTCAAATTATCCCATCAAACTAATTAATATTTTGAAATTGGGTCATCCTGTTAAAAAAATTAGCAGACATTAATTTTTTATCTATGTGGCTCAGGAAAAGAAATTCAAAAATAAAAAATATTACTTATGTGGCAAAAAAATAATAAAAAACTTGAAAGTGAAAGCAAAAAAATCAAAATATTTTGGGTACTCTAATCTCAGATTTTTATCAATAGAATTTTTTTTCTCGCGAATGAAAAGCAATGCATCAGCAGTAAAAATGAAAACGCGATAATTGGCAACAAAATCATTTTAACCAAATATTACTAACACGTGTGTGTGTATACACACACACACACATAGATATATAGAGAGAGATTGGGGAAAGAATGGACCTTGTGGAGGCGATCGAGAGTGAATGAGAGGAGTTCGGAGACTTAAAGCTGCTGATAGTCGGAGGTGAGATGGAGGAAACCTACTGCAACATCATTTACTTCATTTGTTGTTGGGGATTCAGACTCCATTGTCGTATGTAATGCTGAACTTTGAAGCTCAATTCAATGTTTTAGGGTATTCGGATCTAGGAATTTTCATAGATTTTAGAGAGAAAAATACACAGATCTATTTGATATGGAAGAAGGGGGAGGAGAGAGATGAGAGGAAGGAAGAGAGAATAAATCAAATTTGTTTTTTTTTCTTTTTAATGTCCACGTAGGATAAAAATTGAAATGATGTAACACTCGTGAGGTAGAGATAACAGAATAACCCAATTTCAAAATATTAATTAGTTTAATGGGACAATTTAAAAAATTAAAAGTTCAATGGTGTAATCAGTAAAACGTTCCAACTACAGTGGGTAATTCATTAGTTTTGTCGATAAAAAATTAAGGTCCGTTTATTTTTTTTAACGGAATGACTCAATTTCAAAATAATAAATAGTTTAGTGGGGTAATTTGAAAAATTAAAAGTTTAATGGTGTAATCAATAAAACGTGTCAACTACAGTCGGCATTTCATTAGTTTTACCCTTTATTTTTGGTGGGTTTTGGAGTTTCCTTGGCACTCTTTTGCCCCTCTGTATTTGGCGTGTGTACATGGACACCCCTTTTTGGTGACTTCTATTAATGCATAATATCCCTATTCGTGAATTCTTATTTTAGGATTTTCAGAAAAGTATAGTTGGCCTCTTTTGGATGGATGGAGTACACAGAATGTTTTAGTTACCATCTATATAAGCAGGATACACTGAGTAACGACATCTTGGCTGCGAGTTTGACTACGCTAGATTTGACTAGCTTAACTAGGTATTTGGTTTTATCAGCTGTGGTGTGGGTGTTGCGGGTTAGTTGGGCTACTAGATTAACGATTGAAAATTGGTAGGCAATCAAAGAAGACGGGAAAGTCTTAAGCGAGAAACAAAGTCTACCAGATCAATCACAAGGAGAGACGATCAAGACTGTGGATAACTCTTCAAATTGCCATAATTCAGAGGATGACTTTGCTCCTCCTTTGGTCCCTTGATATTAATGAGTCTTCTCTATTTAAGAATTCTGACATTTTGGTCGATATTTTGCCAGGAATGGATAAGGAAGCTGAGAGGGATGGGAGAGGTATTTTACCTACTCCCATGGAGGAAATACATTGTCTCTTCAGTTGCTTGCCAAAGTTAGTCAGATTTCCATAAGGAAGTGTGTGAAGGGCGATCGGGATCCTCAAGACTTGTTAGAAAAATTGGGTTTTAGGTTGGTCAATTTTAGGGGTGAGGAGATGAGGGTTGAGGTATCACCTTCTCTAAGTAAGAAAAAACAAAAGAAGGCTCTTTTGGAGATGAGGCGGCTCCAAACATCGGTTAACTATGAGGGGGCTAAGGAGCAGATGAGGTTTCTTCTAAAAAATTCAAATGAAGATCTTAACTTGGAATGTTAGGGGTTTAGGAGACTGGCATAAGAGAAAGACTGTTAGGGGGTTCGATAATAATAATTTTTATTAGGGATTGTGGTTTGAGGGATATCGTGCTCTCTAATGCTTAATTTACTTGGTCTAGATTTGAGGGGCAGCGGGTAGCTACACACATTGACAGGTTTTTGTTGACCAATGATTGGGAAGATGAATTTATCAATCAGGTTGAGGAGGTGCTTCCTAAGATGGCTTTAGATCATTTTCGTGTGGTTCTTGATTCTAATCAAATCAGGTGGGGGCCTACTCTTTTTTGCTTTGAGAATATACGACTTTCTCATAATAATTTTGCAGGGCTTATTAAAAAGTGGGATGAGTGCCAATTTGAGGGTTGTCTGGGTTTTGTATTTATGAAGAAGTTGAGAGCCATCAAAGTTAGGTTGGAGGAGCGGAGTAAAGAGATTTTTGGTGACTTACGATTAAGGAAAGCTGCGTTAGTGGGGGAGGTGAGAGACATTGATAGGTTAGAAGAAGATGGTCCTTTATCTATAGATTTGGCTAGTAGGAGGGTAATGCTTTAGGAGTTCGAGGAATTAGTCATGAAAGAAGAAGTTTGTTGGAGACAGAAGGTAAAAGCTAAGTGGGTTAAACAGGGGGATTGTAATTCTAAGCTTTTTCATAAAGTTGTGAGTGGAAAGCGTAGACGAATATTTGTCATAGAAATTAAATTGGAGTCTGGGGAGGTTCATAGGTCTAATGACTTGATAGCTGATGATATAACTAATTTTTGTTAAAGATTTGTATACGGAGGATAGTTGTGCTAGGCCTATGGTTGAGGGGCTGCAGTGGGATCCTATTGAAGGGGATAAGAGTTTGTGGTTAGAGTGGCCTTTTGAGGAGAAAATTAGACGGACCGTTTTTGGGATGGAGGGTGACATGGCTCAAGGTCAGGATGGATTTTCCTTAACTTTTTTTCAATAGTGTTGGAGTACTATCAAAGATGATCTTTTGAGTTTCTTCCCAGAGTTTCATGGTAATGGTGTCTTGTGTAAGAGCATTAACTCTACCTTTATTACTTTGGTTCCTAAGAAGGATAGATCCATCCGGGTTAGAGATTATAGAGCTATAAGTTTAGTGACTAGAGTGTATAAGATTCTCACTAAGGTCCTTTCAAAGCGCATTGGTGATGTCTTAGATGATACTATTTCTTCTAACTAGAGTGCTTTTGTGGGTGGTAGACAAATTCTAGAGTGGCTTTAGTTGCTAATGAGGTGGTGGAAGATGTGAGACGAAGAGGTAGTAGGTCCTTGATTTTAAAGTTCGATTTTGAGAAAGCCTATAGTAGGGTTAATTGGAGTTTTCTAGATAAGGTCTTAACAAGGAAAAATTTTGGGCCGAAATGGAGAATGTGGATTAAGAGTTGCTTTTCTTCTTCCCATCTTTTTGTGATTGTTAATGGTGAGCTTAAATCTTGGTTCAAGGCATCTAGAGGTCTTAGACAAGGGGATCCGGTTTCTCCGTTTCTCTTTACTTTTGTAGTGGATGTTTTGAGTAGGATGATTTGGAAAAGCGAGATGGAGGGTCTTGTTAATGGCTGCGTAGGTTGTAAAGATGACGTTAGAGTTTCTCATCTTCAATTTGCGGATGATAACATTCTTTTCCTCGTTGAAGGTGTTGTAGGTTTTAAGAATGCCTTGTCACTCCCTTCAAATTTTTGAGTCTATATCAGGTATGAAGAATAATCTTTCAAAGTGTAGTCTCATTGGTATTAATATGGAGGAGATGTTCTTGTTTCTTATGCTTCACTAGTTGGGTGTGAAGTCGAGTCCTGACCGATGACTTATTTAGGGGTCCCTTTAGGTGGTAACCCGAGATCTCAGTCTTTTTGGGATCCTGTAGTAGAACGAGTGGGTAAGAGGCTTGATTGTTTGAAATGTGCTTACTTGTCTTTGGGTGGGAGGATTACTCTTATTCATGCTTGTTTAGCGAGTATTCCTCTTTATTATCTCTCGTTATTTAAGGTTACCGAGGTAGCCAAATCTCTTTAATATTACAATATTTTATGGGTTGGGGATAGCGAGGATAGGAAGGACCATTTGGTTGGTTGGGATTCTGTGTGCTGTCTTAGAGAGGAAGGGGATTTAGGTTTTGAGAACTTGATGTCTAAGAACCGATCTCTAGTGGCTATGGCGCTTTTCTTTGAACCTCTCTTTGGCATCAGGTGATTAGAAGCAAGTATGAAATTCAGCAGAATGGGTGGGATGCAAATCCTTGTCCTTCTTGTGTAACTTATTCTAGTCCTTGGAAATTTATCTCCAAAGGTTACACTTTCTTTCATTTTCTTGTTCGTTTCCAAGTTGGTAATGACATGAAAATTCGATTTTGGGAGGATATTTGGACAGGAGATGTTTCTCTTTCAATAGTTTTTCCTCGTCTTTTTTACCTTTCGTATAACTCTCCTATTTCTAACTTCTATACTTGGGAGGGAGATTCAATTTATTGGGATTTTCATTTTTTTGTAGTTTAAATGACAGGGAGACAGAGGAATTCTCTTTATCTATTGAACTTCTTAATTCAGCTTCCTTTTATCGGTCCTTGGATAAGCGTGTTTAGTGTTTTAATTATTAGAGAATCTTCTCATGTCGTTCTTTCTTCACTTATTGGGTTATCGTCTAGTTCATTGTTTTCCTCTAGCCTTTTGTATTTGGACAGCAAAGGCTCTCTCAAAAATTAAGGCTTTTATGTGGTCCTTAACTCTTGGTCGGCTTAATACTAATGAGATGCATCAAAGGCGTAGGCCTTACAAATCTTTATCTCTAGATGTGTGTGTAACGTGTTTGAAGGATAGTGAGTTTCATTCTCATTTGTTTCTTCATTGTTCTGGTTTGGCAGTTGTTGTGCTATTTATTTAGTGTGATGGGGGAATGTTGGATATGTCCCTCTTTGGTGGAAGATCTTTTACTATGCAAATTCAAGGGTTTTTGGTCATACTAACGATAATAGGATCCTTTGGAGATGTGCTTGTTTTGCTATTTTGTGGTGGATTTGGATCGAGAGGAATGCTAGAATTTTTTGCGATCAGAGTACAAATATCTAGTTACTTTGGGATAAAATATCTTTCTTTGCTTCTCTTTGGGCCATGCAATGGGAGCTTTTGGAGGAATTTCTTTATCCGATCTTCAAAGAAATTGGCGGTGGTGCTTCATTAATATTAAGTTTTTCTCATTTTTGTTTTCTTTATTTTCTGTTGGGGGACTTCTTGTTCTCGTCATACGTTGTAATTTTCTCTTCTAATCAATAAAGTATTCTTCTTTTATCAAAAACAAAAGAGGAAGAAGCTTTGGGCCTGTTCGGATACAGCTTTTACCTGTCACATCCAGACTTCTTTTGAAAACCATTTAGGGAATAAATGTTTTGAATACATGTTTTGTTTAATATATTCAAATCATACCAAAAACAACTTCTTTGACTAGTAAATTTGGTTAGATAATGGTCGAGCAGGTATTTCCAATGCAGGAGAGTTTAAAAATCATCTAATTGAATACAAAAATGAATGTGGTACGCGTTTACAAGTTGAGGTTTATAAAAAGTGAAAGGAAGAAGAATATTTGCAAGTTGTATATAATAAGCTCTTATATGAATAAAATTTGCAAAAATCTGATGACGCTTAAATGTCATTGATACAATGAAATTGTAATAAAGCCTTACATTTCTTAGGAGGCGCACATTCCGATATTGATATGGTAAAATGTGAGTAGTCTTTGATCTGTTACCTTCTAATATAGTACTTGCTATTACAATCCATTGTTACCTTGAACTCCGTTCATTTTGGTTCATTGAACCTGTACGGTATGCGGTATGCTACATATGCTAAAACACGGTATGGTAGGGAAGATTTGTATTAGTGCTTATAGTTGGAAATTCTCTTACAATTTAAATACAATAAAACTATGTTTAGTAGAAGACTTTTAGTTGAATCAAGAAGTTGATTGTTCTATAAAATTAATTTAGGATAAATTGTGATGTTTGAGCCTCGAATACTAAGCAATAATATTGACATTTATGCAACTACTAGTCTAAATACAAAGAAAAATATTTGTATGCTAAATTTAAACCATCAGTATGTGAGAGTACCATGTTTGGGAGCCTAAGTCCTGTTACTGCGTGGTTTGCTAGGTCAATAGAAGTATCTATTAAATTTGTTACAATCTATGTGACATAAGTCCAAATTGACAATCTTTGTTTGTTTTGTTTTTTTCTATTTTTATTGAGCATTTTCTTTAAAGAGTGTTTTTGCTCTATTTCATAGGTTGGGTTGTTGGGGATGGCACGATCACTACAGAAAGATCTTAACCTCATTGCCGAAACTGCAGATACTTCTACCTCAGAGGGTTTCAGTTACGTATTGACAGGTGAAGCTTTATATTGTAGTTTCATTTTAATTGTTAAAGTTGGGTCTTTCTTTTGTTTTTATATTGTGAACATGGAAATTTGCTCTTCTCATTTATGAATATTAGTGGATGTTTAATAATTGTAGTGGATATATGATGAACATGTCGTATGTTGCATAAACTCATAAGCTCATATCTCCTATTGTACCACAGATATGTCACATGAGTGGCAAGTCTCTATCCTTATTGAGCATCAGCGAGGGGAGAATTCCTTTTTTTATTATTTTAAATTCTTATTTGGAGATATTCGTGAAGAGTGGACTGGCCTTTTGAATCGGAGGGTTTACTTTTGATTAGTTTTCAGGGGTTTGAAAGAGGAAAAAGTGAAGTACTTTTATTGCGTTGTGAATGCATTACCATTCTTTAGGGTAGATGTACTAAAAGGTATACAGATATATTAAAAACAACTATCTTCCTCTTCACCTCATATGATGTATGGTGTACTGTTGCTTGCTTCTCTTTCTCCATCGGCGTTTTACATTCCTTTTTCTCCCTTTGTTTCTCATTAGAGGACTCCTTCCTTATCTTCTTATTCTCTCTTTATTCGAATATTTTTAATAATCAATAAAATTGTTAGTTTACAATTCCCAGCTCTTGTCAAGAATATTAGTTAACCAAGCAGATTGGTTTTGAAGATATCTTTTGAGATTGAAAAGTTTTCTTCTGGAGTTCTTTTGTAGGTCATGTATCTTCTCATTTTTTTTATTTATATGTTGTAAATGCCATTTTTTGTGAGCTCCAATGTCTTTATTCCACAAGGAGCATGCTTAAAAAAAAACTTTCATTGATCCCTGAATATAAGAAAAGGCCAGTAATTTTTGGGCAGTAGTGAGGGAAGGATCCAAGACTTAAACCTTGTCAGGGCAAGAAACTTTTAACTAAAATATTAAGCTCTATATATAATAATTACTTGTTTATATAAATAGATATATGTTTTAAATTATAATCAATTATACAAAAATAAAAATATGGAAAACAAGAGAAAAACAAAAATAATTTTTTTTTGAGAGGACTACTTTTTCTTGTCAGTCATCTAATCAATAAAATATTCTTCTTTTATCAATAAATAAAATAAAATAACATTACAAAATTAATGCTCCACATATATTAACTTACATTTAGTATAAATGAAGTTTTGGTTTGATAATTACTGACACATGGATAGTCAAATGACCTTCACACTCTATGAAGTGACATAAACTATGAAACACCAATACGGATACATGATACGGATACAACACGAAATACGATATGCGAGTAGGCATTTTTTTTTAGAAAAAATAAGATAAAATATGGTGGGGATATGTCAATTTTTTAAGTTTTTTTAGTTGTACAATTTTACATATATGTATATAATAAATAAATTATATTACATAACCATAACTAAGTAGTTGACTTCAAAGCTTTAGTTCATTTAAAATACTAGCGCTTATTATGACAACCAAAATGATGTCCCATTTACCTAAGTGGTTTGACCCAATGGTTATGCTCGTGCCCAGTGTACCAAGAGGGTTGGGTTTCCGACCATTGGCAGGGGCTGAGGTGGATGTGTTTTTAAATTTTGTCAAAATATAGGAAAAAAATAAAAATAGAAAAATGACGCGGAGCAAAATAAGACCAAAATATTATGTAACCTAATTAAATAAGGAAATAATTATCTACTACCTTAAATAATTAATACTCTAGAATATACCAACACTTAGCAGTTATCATAATAAAATATAATTACATTGAACTATTATATTTATATCTTAGTAACAATATAAAGTAATTAATAGTTAATATCGTTATCTTCTTCTACTCTGCATCATTCTCCCATCTTTTGAAAAAAATCATCATCGAATTTAGATATATAAGAGAATCCATGAGCCACAAACTTGACTCCAAGCATGCAAGAAATTTTCATCTTTTTAGATATACTGTTAACTAGAAAACGAGGAGGATGGAATTTTCTTGTATTCCGTTTTGTTAGAGCCCTTGTAGATAACGAAATCAATGACTTGGTCATCGGCTTTTTCATTGAAAAAATCAAGTTGCTTTGGGAAGACACCATTCCAACATTTTGCACATTCTTGCTCTTTTGTATCTTCAATTTCATCTTTATCTTTATGTGACTCGTTCGTTCACTGAATCTTGTTGAGCTTTATTCTTTGATTTGGATAGAATTAATTTGATGGTATTAGCTTCTATGGTCAAAAGACTAGATTTCACTATGTCACCTTTTTCATGATCCACATCTAGATATTAAATCCAAGGTTTGACCAAGTGGAATGTGTGTAACATTCATGGGTAGAACATCACACCAAATATTTTCAGAACACGTGAACATCATGATTGGAACCAATCATCTTTCTGAAACACAAAGATAAGTATTACCTAATTAATGGATATTGTAAGGCTTCTGATGCAATTTTACTGTAAGCTTTAATCTTTCAATGGTACTTGGAGAAACAACATTAATGGGAAGATGATAATTTTTCTCCACAACGAAGAGAAGTATGAAAAGTAGGGTCATGGTTTGAGTAATCCTTCTTTCGAAGTTTTAGGGCATCTAACTCCATATTTTCTAGGGAATGACAGAAATCTCTCTCTCTCTCTTTTTCTCTTTTGTATGTATGACACTTTTTAAATTGACTGATTTATTTGACTCTAGGTACCTAACTCAAAGAAACAGCACAAAACAAAACAACGAACTTAAAAATAAATAAAATTGTAGTTTTCTGTATGTTTAGATCTATATTTTTACATTGTAGTCGAGCTAATATGCTCTATGGTCCAATAAATTATGTTTTTGTATTTTCCTATGTTACATGAACTCTTCACTTTGTCTTAAAGCACCCATGTTCGACACTCAACACTTGAACAAGGGTATGAGTAGTGGACACTTCATTTTAGTGTAAAAAATTGACAAAATTGAGGAGTATCCGTATCGGATGTTTCAAAATACCTTGTCCAACCAGAGACTCAATCCGAGTTCATCTAACAATGGTTCAAAGTATTGGCCTTTACGCCAAAATATCGGGGTATTAGTTAGATATCGGCCAGTGCCGAACGCAACCTTGACATGAATCACAAAATTAGGAATTATTCATGCAGAGTGTAATTTTGTAAAATTTCGCAAACTTGGCATAATGTAGCAGTTTCTGACCAAATAAAGAAGAAATCACATCGAATTGGGGAGAAATGCCAACAAAAAAATAAAATTGATTATGCTGAAAGCTATAAAAAGGAGACGATAAACAAGAACGAACCTTTCTCTATAAATTATACCTAAATTGTACCTATGTAGTACTTAATTAAGTATACCCTAAAAAAAATGAAATAGCATTGTTTCTCAAATATACTTAGTTAAGTTAATTTGTACTTAAAATATACCAATATAGCACATAGTTAATTATAACTTTAAAAAAAATGTACATATATAGTTAGCTAACTTGTACTTAAGTTATAATTAAATTGTACCTAGTTAAGTACTTGAAAAAAATTACAATTAAAATATACTTAGTTAGGTTAAATTGTATTTATATTATACCAAACATTTCTGCATATTCATTTGAGCTAAGACATCAATATTAGCTTTATTTAAATGTAAAATTGATTGAATATATGTGCGAGAAGTCTGTTTTATCATTTGGACAATGTTATCTGTACTAGATAGTGTTTTTAGTGAACTTAATTGATTCATTATTTAGAATTTTTTCATAATATTTTTGCTTTTTTTAAGCTCCTAACTAGCTAACGGTGCATATCATCCGAAACGAAACTGAATGACCTTTTGAAACATAGGCCGCTATCGCTACTTTGAACAATGTAATTTCACATTAACATTTCCTTTTCGTATCTTATAATACAATTCACAATTCTATACATGAAACATGATGCCAGGATTTTCGATACACTCTATGAATCAAGGTTTTACACATACGATTCAACAACTATGTATACAGGTGGATGCGTTTACTATAGCACATGTGAACTTGCTCATATGAGTATCAGGAATCTTTATACTTCAAACATATCAAAAAGTGATTTTGTATAAACTAACTAAAAGGCAAGTAGAATGTTTGAGCCTAAGATTTTCGAAACTAGAGCTCTTATTAAGTTTTCCATTTTCTAAAGCTTAAAGAATTACAAAATAAGTGAACAGTTCATATCATCTTGATTTTTATATAACTAGCATGTTCCCCCTGTGCAAAGCACGGGGTCTTATTATAGAATTAGTATATTGATGATTTTTATTATAAATATGTTATTGGATAAATTATTTAATTCTTAGTTTTTAATTTAATAATTATATTTAAATTTAATAATAGTAACAAATTTAAGGTAGGTAAGATGACTTTATGATTGTTTGCTTATAATACTCTATTAATACTTGTTCTCGACTTGGTTGAATAGAACAAAGCAAATTATGCTTTTAGTTATAGTTTTCTTCTATATATAAGTAATAATAGTAAAATTCTACTTATATTTAAAATATAGTTATACTTGTATTTTAATAATAAAAGTTAATATTAGATAAGATAATCTTATGATTCTTTCTTTGTAAAACCATATTACTTATCTTTGTTTTTATGGTTTTTATTGCATAGTTGTAATATTGTTAATTTTTATTAGCTTTTAGAAATATTTTATTGGAACGAGTAATTTAATAATTGAATCATATTAATGGTCAGTGAATTATATTAATACGTATATATTTTGATAATAGTATAGTTTAACATTTGATAATGAGATTTTCATAAGAAAATAGTTTTTTTTTAAATCTAAAATTATATCATCTAAATAATGATATATCCTACTTATACTCAAAATTATAATATACTTATACGTAATAGTAACAAATTCAAGTTAGGTAAGATGATATTTATGATATTTTATTTTCTTCTCAAATTATAATATCCAAGATGTAATATAATTTTGCTTAAACTTGCATTAATACATATATGTTTTAATAAAATTAGAAAAGTACTATTATGTAAGCTGAACTTGTTTTCGTTGTTTCCTTATAAAATAATATTATAAATCCTTTTTTTCTTATAAAACTATGTCAATTCTAGTTTCTGATTAGTACAAATAAATAATAAAAGTTGACCTAACGTAGGAAAAGTAAAAGGTTGAACAAAAAAAAAGGACGAACCAAATTGTTTATTTTAATTATAGTATAGTATAGATAGATAGATAGATTTGAAATATAATTACACTTATATTTTAATAATAGTTACAAATTAAATTATGAAAGTAATATAGTTTTTTAAATCTTGTTTTTTTCTCAAACTATGTTATCTAAGTAGTAATATAATTTTACTTAAACTTGAATTATTATATATATTTCAATAAAATTAGCAAACTAATATTATGTAAGATGTTCTTATTGTGTCCTTATAAAACTATATTAATAATTTTTATTTCCTTATAAAATTGTGTTACTAATTCTAGTTTGGAATTTGGATAAATAAATAATAAAAGTTTATTTAATGTAGGAAAAGTAAAAGGTCGAACCAAAAAAAAGGGGGACGAAAAATAGGGTGAACTTGAAAAATGATCTTATTCTTATTTTAATTGTTTCCCTTACAAAACTATATTACTAATTATTGTTTTCTTATAAAACTATATAAGTAATTCTAATATCTGGTTTGAATAAATAAATAATAAAGTTGACCTAACGTAGGAAAAAGTAGGTGGAACCAAAAAAAAGGACCGAAAAAATGGAGGATGGAAAAAAGGAGAATGAATCAAATTGTCTATTTAACTATAGTATAGGTTGGTCCAACTCTGTTTTCTGAAAACATATTGGTTTGTGGCATAATATAATCTTCGCTCTGGTACAATAGAATTTCCATCAGAAATATCTTTTCATATTGTTTTCCAATTTTGGATTCTTATATGCATTTGTGAACTGTGATTTTCTCCTTTTGATCTTTTAACTTAATTGCAATTGACCATATTCTTTTTTATTGCAGAGACAACACTAGCTTTGCTTCGTCATCCTGATTTTTGCATCTCTGGCTATTCTTCTGTAAGTTATAAATGGCAAAATAATACATTTGTATGGCAAAATAACTCACTTCCTTTTAGTTCGTTTTTGGTTCCCCGATAAATTCTTCATTTCCTATTAGTTGCTAGCTGGAATGTTCAATTTGACCTGCTACTATAAAATATTAGGATGCTGTTTTCCATTTGCTATGACAACACTGTTGAAGCACCGGCTATCTGCCCCATTTGGTTCTCAAGATTCTTTATTGCAGCTGATTGGTTTTTCGTTGTTGCTTTAAATTAAGTTGCCAATCTTGCTAACAATTCTTCCATCAAGTTGTTGAGGTTGTGAGTGTTGTTGATGTGGCTGAAATTCAGGTGGGTATGATTACCTTGGAACCTGTGTTTGAGCTTGTGACTGATTATTTCTCCAAGAATAATTCGGGTGGTTTCTCATTCTTGGATTATAGCTGTTGGCATAACCACCTTGCTGCCTATTGTAATGAGTAACAAACTGCACTGATACTGGATTTATATCACATTGATCACTGGAATGGCTACCCATGCATATTTCACAAACTGTTTCCATTTTCTAAACCGGTTGTACCCCAAGTGAATTTATCTTCTTTGTAAGAGCAGAAATCTGAGCTATCACTTGAGCTGATAATGCTGTCATCGCATCCACTTCATAAACCCCAGCTCCGAGCAGCTGGTATGCCTCATCATAGTTCTTGGCCATTAAAGCTCCACCCGCTGCAGCGTCTATACTCGATCTCACTGTGTTGAATAATCCGTTATAAAAAGTTTGCACCGGAAGCCATTTAGGAATCCCATGGTGTGGGCATTTTCTCAATGAGTTCTTAAATCTCTCCCATGCTTCATATAGTGATTCTGAGTCATGCTGAATGAAAAAGAAGATATTATTTCGCAACTTTGCTGTCTTTGCAGGCGGGAAAAACTTTGCAAGAAATTTTTGAGCTAGGTCGTTCCATGTAGTGATTGAGCCTGGTGGTAATGAATAAAGCCAACTCTTTGCCTTATCTCTAAGAATAAATGGAAACAACCTAAGCCTTATTGCATCCTCCGTCACTTCATGGTATTTAAATGTATCACAGATTTCCATGAAATTGAACAAGTGTCGTTAGGATCATCATTCTAAGAAACCCTCCAAATTATCTGTAATTCTAAATAAATACATATTGTCCGTGTTTTATTTCAAAGGATGTAGCAGTAATTGCTGGCCTCGTGATACTAGACTGAATTTCCGTAACTTGCGGCATAACATAATCCTGCAATGCTTTTTGCTCTTCTTCAGCCATTTTATCTTTCTTATCAAGTGCCTCTTTTGTTTCTTTAACCCACTTACGTAACCGGTGAAACCATTTTCGATGTCGACCTCGCAAGGCAACAACTCTGACTTTTTGGATCGCGTTTGCATACCCTAGTCAAGAACACCTGAAAAGAACATAAAATAAAAAGTTTAAATTAAGATTAACTTTTCCAAAATCAATAATGACAAAATATTAAATTAATTTCCCCGGCAACGACGACAAAAATTTGTTGCCTAATTTTCTTACTAGCACTTTAACACGCAATTATACGCGTTCAATCGTAATATTTAGCAAGCAAATATATCGTTCCCATGAGGAAATAGATTAATCTTTATCAATTACCAATTTCAATTCAATTTACCCTAATTTAAACTACGAAATATTGTTTGTGATTTGAAAATTAAAATTAACAAAACTAATGACTATGATCAAAGTTCACAAGATTAATGCAGATTTAACAGGATAAAATTACAACTTCCCTCGGTATTTTATTTAAATCAATTAACTTCCTATGCCTGTGAAACGGGCCGGGACAGCCCAAACAAGCCGGACTTTTAGTGGGCCGGATCAAATTTGGGCCGGGCCATCCCGCGGGCTTTTTTTATTTATTTATAAAACAATGCTCTTTTTGAGAATTGAACTCTAAACCTCCCCCACTCCTTAAACAAATGCTCAAACTAACTGAGCTAAAAGGATTTTTATTTTAAAGTCACTATATACCTTACTATATCTTTTTTTAATAATTTTTGTTTTAAAATAAAGGGTGGAGCTGGTACTAATAAACTATATATACATATTTATTTTTATTTTTATTATATATATATATATATATAGAGAGAGAGAGAGAGAAATGATCCATAACATGTATTTGCTATGGATGCAAAATGGACAAATAGCATCATAAACATACATTACATAAATTAATGGATGAGATTTAAAAGAGAAATACTTTATCCGCTAGTTCAACTAGCGGATGCATAAAAAATAATTTTTGGACCAAATTACCCCAAAATAAGTTGTATGGGAATCCATCAATGGTTGCATCAAAACCCATGGGGACCATAAAAGCAAAATTCCATCAAAACAGAGAACTCAGAAACAAAATAAAAATAAAAATGAGAGGTAAGTAAAGGGATATGAAGAAAAACCCAGATCAAAATACAAACCCAAAAACATAAAATTGGAGATAGGATGAAGCAACAAAATGAAACTTAAAAAAAAAGCATGAACAAGCATGGATCTGCTCAAAACACAAATCAAAGGCAGGAACGAAAGTCAACCATGAGAATAAATATCAAATTAGAATACGGAATTAAAGCCCTGCAAGGACAGATTATTCATTGAACGAAGATTAGAATATGGATCCAACACGAACCAAGTTCAGATCTGAAACAAAGAAGAGAGAAGTTAGAGAGAAGGAGGAGCTTTTCTTTAGACATGCTTTCCTAGCCAAGGCGTTAATGGGATTTGGGGTAATTTGGTCTGAAAATTATTTTTTATGCATCCGCTAGTTGAAGTAGCGGATGGAGTATTTCCCTTTTAAATCTCAACCATTAATTTATGTAATGTATGGTTATGATGTTATTTGTCCATTTTTCATCCATAGCAAATACATGTTATGGATCATTTTCCATATATGTATATACATATAGAGAGAGAAAGACAAGGAAAAAGGAGTGAAGTTAGTGAGAGAGTACAAACTAGAGAATTATGAAGTCTAGTTGTCACCTGCGACTTATGTGGAATTGTTCTGAAATTAGTATGATTTATTAATTAAAAAGAATTTATCATGTAACTTACAAGTCATATAATTTTATTGGTCTTATTAACTTTTAGTATATTTTAATTCTAGGGGAAGGATTTGTTGTTTTCAAATATAACGGTAGACACTACCAAAATTTTATAAATAATACTATTATATAATTGCCCTCATTATACTAATATATATATATATATATATATATATATATATATATACACATACATACATACATACATACATATACATATATATAAAAGCCTTAAATTGGTGGGTCTTCATTTATCTTAGCATGAACTTTCAGTTTACAATAACTTTGCATGAAAGCTTGGCCAGTGTATGCTAGTAGGAGTGCCGGGTAAGTAACTTTACGATAAAAAATTCTTGTAGCTTAGTTGGTTTGAACATTTGTTTAAGGAGTGTGCGAGGTCTAGAGTTCAATTCTTAAGGAGAGCAGTATTTTATTTTATTTTAAAAAAGCCCTTGGTGGTGAAATTTTGAGCCACCACCAAGTGCTATAACCAAGTCGGGCCAAATTTGAGTCTGGCCAAAATGGCCCAAATTTTCATGGGCTAAAAATGTTAAGCCTAAAGCCCAATTTTTTATGAGGCGGCCAAATGACCATGAACTAGGGCCAGGCCGATTTTGCCAGGTCTATTACTTCCCATTTAATTCAATTAATTAATACGAATCATTATCCAAGAATGCTTTATAGTACTCACGCACTTCTTCCAAAGACACGTGAACAAATCCTTCTGAATCCGATCTTTAAGAAATAAAATTATAAAGAACACCCTAGTCAATCACTCACTATATTCCTATGTGAATCACATTAATTAGTGTTTCAAGCACAAATTTTTTCAATGAATACAAAAGACATAGGTATAGTCCTATCTTACATGCTAATCATATTAACCCTATTCAGATTATATGAAATCTTTACTCCATTTTCCAATTTTATATAGATTATCACAGTAATTGTTGGCCAAACAATTAATCAATAAACACAATATATAATAAACGATTCAATAAAAACCAACTTTCATTTAATGGGAAGTCTAATTTAAACTACATATCAAGTTCCGTTGCAATCTTAATTAAAATTTAGTTCATAATGAATAAGGAACATCATCCAAATTAATAATCAAAACATTCCAGATAATTACAAAGAATAAAAATTAAAGAAGTGAAGAAGAAACTCTGAATTTGCTCCTAGGCTCTCTCTTTGATCTTCAGTCTTTGCAATCCTCCTTCGTTGTTCTCTTTGCAATTGTCTTGATAATTTACTTGATACGTCTTTTCTGAAGTATTTTCCTATTTGTATTGGTCCAAACTCTCATCAAGATTCCTAATTGACTTCAAAATCCAACTCTACAGCAGAAAAAAAATCAACTATGGGCGTGCATGAGTGCCCGGTGCTCAACTTAGTGCAATTCCAAGTGCCTAGGCGCTTAATTGATACCTCAGAATTACAAAAAATGCCATCCAACTTGAATTTTAATTCTTTTCTCCTCCAAAATGACCCATTTGTCCCTGCGGCTCCATCCTTAAATTAATAAACACAACAACAAATAAAAAGATACTAAAAACACTAAAAGATAACAATAATTAAGTTTAGTAATACCGGATTCGTAGGTATAAAACCCACTCATCAGGAAATGCATATTTGAATTCTTGCTAAAGAGATGAAACAACACCAGGCAGAGAATCATTAGTGTTAGTATTCAAAAGCGCCTCTTTATACCGAAGTAAAATCCTAGGCTGTTTAGAAATCAAAGCTCTTCTGACATCACTTCTTTTTACCAATATATTTTTTTTCTCTCATATTTCTTTCTTTTTCTTTTTCTTTTTTTTCTTCTTGATTTTTCTTTTCTTCACCCTCACTTTTTTGAACACGATCTTTTTGCAAATACATTTGATCCTCATGCACCTGCTGTGGTGACATAGGACATAAAGTAACATTCCGTTTATTGTGTACAAAAGAATATTCATTAGAAAAACCATCATGCCTAACCCTTTGATCGAATTGCCATGGCCTACCAAACAACAAATGTTCCGCTTGCATAGGCACCACATCGCATAATATCTCATCAACATAACGACCAATAGTAAATGGAACTAGTAACTGCTTGGTCACCTTGATATCCGCACTGTTATTGAGCCATTGTAAACGATACAACTGTGGATGCTTGAATGTAAACAAACCCAATTTCTCTACCATGGTAGTACTTGCCACATTAGTACAACTACCTCCATCTATCACAACGCAACAAACCTTCCCATTCACAAGACATCGAGTATGGAAAAGATTTTCCCGCTGTTCACTTCCTTCCCCTTTTACCTGTGTACAACTAACATCTCACCATGCATAGCAACCTCCCTATAATCTACCTCCTCTAATGGTGGCATAGAATCAATGTCACTTTCTTTTCCCTCGGTCTCCACCTCTCCATTGTCAAACAACATAGTTCTTTGATTTGGATATTGACTAGAAATGTCCCCTGACACTTGAACCAATTACGAATAAAAGAAGGTTGTTCATTTTTACCTTGTATCCCTCGGGTAGTCGTCCCTTGTTTTGGTACTACCTTTGGTTTGATCACAACTGGTTTTTTCTCGTGCTTTGCAAAATTATGTTTCCATGATGAACCAACATTAGAATTTCCTCGTTGACCTCCTCTCCTCTTAAGCTGTGTTTCAATCTTGGAAACCAAATGTACCAATTTTGCATGATGATGCTTCTCAAAGAAAAATTTTGAAAAAATAATTGAGCAATTACCAAGACCTTCATGTTAACTTGCACAACAAACAAATATTGTGCAATGATAAAATCAAAGCGTTCCATGTTTTCCAAAGCAACATCCATAGTTGTTGCCTAGTCGTCGCCTAGGCATGTCTAGTCGTGTTGGGCAACACAAAACGAGGACTTGACTTGGGGCTAGCTGCTAAGTCGAGCGACTTGGCACCTTGGTCCATTTTTTAAAAAAGCTCAATGACCCATGAGTCTAACCCATTGAATTAAAACAAAGAAAGGGGGAGAAATTAGACCTAAAACTCTAACCGTAACAATTGCTACTCATTGATGCGAAATAGAGAGAAAGAAAGCGAGGAGTCCATTGTGAATCCACTGCGGTGACTCGCGTAGAGACTTCCACTGCGATTCGTGATTTCCACTACTGCGAATCGAGACTTCCACAAGTTCTTCTTCTTCTTCCATTGCCCCGACTCAAACTTCCACTACCACGACTCGCGGCTCCAACTTTTGACCCCGACTTCTTCTTCTCCTCTTCTCCTTTGCCGAGTCCCCCACTCCCCCTAGCCTATGACTTCTTCTCTTCTTTGGTTCCTCTTTAGTATTTATGTGTTTGGTGGTCATACTGATGGTAAAAAAAGAAAAAAGCCATCTTGCAATATGTATGGTTTGATTGCCGACTGGTGCAATATTTATGTGTTTCATTGATTTCTGCAAGCAAGAAGTGTTTTAATTACTTATGAAATATGTCTACAATATTGTTGAAGTTGTTTTAAATATCAAATGTTATAGTATTTAGTTGAGAAATGATATTTAATAGTGTTGATTATTTTTAAAGTAATATAAAATTTATTTTTAGTATTTAATATATTCTTGTTATATATATATATATATATATATATATATATATATATATATATAGGGTAGTGATCCATAGCAAATGTTTGCTATGGACACTATTCCCGTAAACGCATCTTACATTGTCTATTGATCTAATGACCCAAAATGACAGCTTTTTATTACCTGCCGCTACTAAGAGTAGAGCAGTAAAAACTTGCTAGCAGCTCGAGTAATTACAATAATAGCTCGACTTTCAAATTAAATAAGGCCCTGCCGCTACTTGTTCTAGCGGCGTGTAAGAACTTAATGATTGGAATTCGTAGAAATTTAGGGATTTACGTCTCCCTCTTCCAATTCTAATTTGTCGGAACAGAAAGCTCTGAAAAACGAAGTAGAGTCTCGATTTTCCTGTCTTGCCATGGACAGACTGCTTTCTAGAATTGATTTGCTGATTGGGATTGGTAGATATATGAAGTTCATGATTTAATTTTTTTTAAATGGCTGACTTGAAGGATGATTGGGATTGGTAGAATTTACGTAATTGTATGGCGGACTTGAAGGATGTTGCTATCGGGGAATTTGATGAACTCACAAGACAACATTGTCAATAAAAATATTGGACAAATTACAAAAGCAGAGCTTCAAGAAAAAGGAATCGCGAAAGAGTGCAACTTGATTGCCTTTTTTTTTTTCATCGAAACAATCCTAATAATTAAATTCTTACATGCTGCTAAAAAGAGTAGTAGCATGGTCTTATTTAATTTGAAAGTGGGGCTAATATTGTAATTACTCGAGCCGCCAGTAAGTTTTTTACTATCGCTACTCTTATTGGCGGCAGACAATAAAAAACTGTCATTTTGGGCCGTTAGATCTATCAATGGTTGGTGTTAAGATGTGTTGGTTGGAATAGTGTTCATATCAAACATTTGCTATGTATCACTACCCATGTGTATATATATATATAGAGTCCGGATCCAGTCCGGGATCCCGGGCTTTATAAAATACGGACCTTTTTTTTTTTTTTTTTTTTTGCTTTTTTTTTTGAAACAACTAAAAAAAAAAAATAATTTATGGAACGTGCAGACTGTACATACATTTTTTGGTATAGGTATCCAAATCACACCCAAAACACTGTATTATGTAAAAATTCCAGTTCCATAGTTTTTTTTTTTTTTAGTTGTTTCAAAAAAAATAAATAAATTTGGGGTCCGTATTTTAGTCCTGTCCGGGAGTCCGGACAGGATCCTTATTCTATATATATATATATATATATATAATTTATAGAAATAATTTGTTGCTTTATGAACGACTAATCGGGCGACTAGTCGCTTAAGTGGTTGACCACCGACTTGACTTGACTTAAAGGCTTCACAATTATGGCAACCACTTTATCAATGACATTGGATGCAATAGCCACATCTTTGGATCGTAGTGATTTTGTAATTCTTTTTGGATCATAGATGACTTATCAAAATCTTACGATTCTTCAACTTTGATAGGTCAACCTGATTCTGTTTTTCCTCTGTCACATGAACCATCCCTACTGATATGACTGTTTGCAACTGTAACCCATGGTTAACTTCCTCATTTATATCTTCCAAGCTCTGTTAGAATGGACAAGTCGCATGACTAAGAAATAGGATTGAAAGAAAGATAACTTTCTAGAGCATTCCTAAAATACTCTTGATTTTTTTCCTTTTTTTTTGTAAGTTAGAATAAAAATCCCTTTGAAAACTTCTCTTCTATAGCTATTCTTTTCTCAGCTTGATGCCAATGTTTGAACTTGTCAAGTCTATAATGTTTAACTTGTCAAGTCTATAATGAGCAAACAAAAGAGAGAAAAGGCAGATACCCTTAATAATTGAATTCCGATGGACTAGAGGGTTATTTGCATATGTATTCACATTTTCTAATCAAGTGCTTACTGAGGTATATAAAAGTAATGTGCATAATGGGTGATTGTCGCTCCACATAAATTAATATTTTATGTGTATTTAAATAAAGAAGATATCTTAGTACTTATCCTATGGTTTTGAATTTTAAATGGTAGTTCGTTTTATCTAGACAAGAATTACACTCAGTTATATACATATTTCAGTGGCATGCTGACTGTCAGAATTTGAGAGATTCCGTCCTTCGACAAAATTGGGATGTTCTGTTTATTTTAAAAAAATACATAAAGCAATTTAGGCCATTGGGTCATCAACCCTCCAATTCACGATGCTAATCCATGTGGTCTAATAGTTTTACATACTATGAGTTATCCTCTTTTTTGTTCGTAATATTTTTACAATACAGAATGGCTGCGCTCACTCAAACCAAACCTAAAGTAATTCCTTTTGAGATTTTACATATGGATAAGATCAATATGGAAATGGTTTTTGGTATGGACTGCTTCCCAATAGATCCTGTTTCTCTTTATTCATATTTTCAATTTGTATTGGGCATGCTATTACGAAAGACCCTAGTACATCTATGTTGTTGTTTTAGGCTTTTGTTCTCTCTTTTGATTTGTGCCTGCTTCTTGTACTCTATTGTCAAAGGACAATTACTTTATCTTCTATCACTATCAATGCCTCCGATTTGATATCCATGTGTACTGAACACATGCATTCTTAATTGTTCAATTCACCAAAGGTGGATGTGAAGCAGAGCATGGAGGAAGGAGAGAAGCGATTCAATCAACTTTCAATTGAAGAACGAGGGAAATTTGATGAAGAGACATTAGTTAATGTCAACAACATTAGAAAGCAAAGTGCAACAAGTCAGAGAGCTAATGGATTCAGCAACGAGTACATAGTGGTAAAATAACTCACTGTGGCCCCTGAAATGTGTCTAATATTTTGGGCCTTGCTGAAAATGCATCCAGCTTCCTACGGGTTTTTGTTTTTGTTTTTGTTTTTGTATGGGTTCTGCTTAGTTCCCCTGGCTCATTGTTTGCATTTCCTTCTTCTTCTTCTTCTTCCTTTTCCCCCTTCGTTTTATTCATATATATGGTAGCACTTATATTTCCTTCTAATTTCAAAATCTTAATCTTTCATCTCCCATCTCTCAACAAATTAAATTTTTTATTGTTCCATTCTCTCTTAGTCTCACTGAAAGGCCAAAGCCTCAATGGTAAGGCTATTTTTTTTAAAACACAACATATAAAAGCAAACAAAAATATAAAAAGCTTTTATATGTTGTGTTTTGTTTAACTTTATATGTCTGAATCCATTATGTCAGGAACTACTTTACTGTTTTTTTGTTTTAATTTTTATAATTATATGTTCTCTTATTTTATGTTTAATTATTCAGTTGTTTATATCAGTTGGTTGGTTTGGTTGAGAGGTACTTGAAAACGTTTGTTTAATTGTTTATACCACTTTAGCTGATTGAGTTTTTTTATTTATTTATTTATGATTCTTAATTGGTTGATGATTCTATTGAGGATTGCTTTAGGACTTGTGTTTCATAATTAATTGCGTTTTGGACTTGTGTTTGAATTTTTCTTATGTTATACATTATTTTTTTATAATACCCCATCCGTCCTCAAAAGGATGACTAGAGGTACAATTTTTTTGGTCCTCGAAAGGATAAGCTAAGGTACATAAAGTGAAGGGTAAGTATGTCATATAGTGGGTTCATTAGTATAAAAAAATAAAAGTACTTATCAGTTCATGTAATCTTGTATGGCCACTAAGGATAAATTTGGAACATTTTTTTGCTCTCTTTCTTTTACTTTGCCCACTTGAATTGCTGCATCTGTCACTGCATATGCTCCACTGCAAAGTAATATTCTTACATTATTTGCTCTGGTTACTTTCTTTTTTACGAACTCTATGACTTTTTGTATAACCTGTTTGTCTAGAGGATCCTACAAGGGTCATACTGCTTTTTATTATTCCCCAATTTATTAAGGATTTTTGGGATATGTTGGAACCATTGCCAAAGAGAAACAGGCTTATGCCAAAGCAATCCACAAATAGTAAGTTGTTGGTATAGTTGATTAGAATAACTTTTGTAATGTAGGACAATGTGGAAAGAAGGAATAAAGGTGTACCTATACCCACAGAGAGTCGTTAGAGACACACTAAAGCACGATGCTTTAATCTCAAATTCATGTATTCAATAATCTGAAAATAAATAATACTACTTTTTGTATAGGAACTCTACGACTTAGCGACCGAGTTAAGAATGCGAATAGTGATGGCTCTCATTTAAAAGGAATCAATCTCCTTATTAAAATCTACTAATATAATTAAATTTTTAGAATAATCCTACTTAAAATAAGTAATAAATAATTACATTAATAATCAAATATTTATCTCTAAACAATACAATATTAATAATAAATTTTATGACGAAGTCTTCCCCTCCGTTCCCCATCATTATGTTTCTGAAATAGTCAATTGTGCTTTCATAATAACACACCTTATGAATATTACATATTTTCTTGCTGATTTATTTGTACTTAATACTATAAGATTTTGCTTTACATTTCAAAAAATGGGGACTCAACTTTTTATAATTCTTGCACATAATGGGAGATTTTGTTTTTTGTTTTTTTGTTAGCTAGAGTTCTGGACATTGATGCTAGATGTTGAATTCCAAGTGCACTGTGAACCAATGCTGACCAACAATTCTGAGCTTTTAGGTCCAGCTGTTGAACATTTCAAGCACTGTACAATTTCGACATTTTGATAGCAAATACTAGTGAATTGCTAAAATCTTTCAAACCTAGTAATTAATGAGGATAAAATTTCAATAATCAAAATATCAATAATTGTTTGCGCATGTTCTGATAATTGAGAAGCTTCTGATCACGTTCATTTTTTGCCTGTTAGGAAGGGTGAAGGTGCGGGTTAATCTACTATTTGGTTTGAGAATGTTGCTATGGGACCTGGGGCTCAAGGAGTTGTTAGAGCTTAGTTGGGTGGGTATGGGTCTCCAGGATTTATGTTTGGTTAAAAAAACTGAAGATGTTGAAAATAGTGTTAAAGTGGTGTTTGGGGGAAAAACGCTTGGCTTTGTGTTTGGTGAAAAAACTACAGATATTCAGAGTTAGATGCCCCATGTAGGAGTAAAGTATTTATGATATATAAAGTGAAAATTAGCTGCAACAGTGAGTGATGAGAGGAAGATACTTTTTGAGTTAGCTGGGTTGGAAATCCTTTGACATGGTGCACATTGGGAATGGAGCTCAGATGTCTTCAAGATTGTGGAGAGAGGTAAGGGGGTGGTTAGGGAGATCATGGTTAGTGAAGAAATGGAATGGACCTGTTTTGTCCAGAGATTGCATTGGAGAAGGGCCAGCTGGCCCTGCTGACATTGGAGGGAGATTATTGGTGATTGAAGTTACTGATGTGTGAGGAATAGTAGATCTTTTGATAACAGAGAGCTACTTTGCATTGAGAATCAATTTTTGTTCTTGAGCTTGTTGCACTTTTAGACAAATATGGGTGTTTTGGTTTTAAAGTGTCACTAGTCTATTAGCCGTGCCTCACACGGGCATTGTTTTTTGTCATTTTATAAATATTTTTGGGCAATTCAATAATCTTTATGTATAAATGACAAAATTTACAATCAAACATTTATACAGATACAATATAATACAATACTTATCAGTTTTCCTCGGTCATTTAAAATTGGGCCCAAGTCAAACCCACATAAAATATTAAACTGAGTAGAAATAGAATGCTCAGTCAATTTGTGGTATTGCTTATAAAATGTGTCTCAGATTCTCTATCTATCAGCCGCATGAATTTAAACAAAATTCAATAAATTTATAATTCTCTTTTACGTTTTTCTCTTATTGTCATTTTTTCTTTTCTTTTGGGTGATTTATGTAGAAAATCACAACAGCTCATACTAAATTGTGATTATGCTTAGATGCATTTATGAAACTTAAAAAACGAATGGACATGAGTATTCAATCAATGCTAAAATTTCCATACCTATCATCAATAATTAAAAAAAATCAAAATATTAATGCAACAAATAATTAAACATAACATTAACAATTACTGAGCATGCTTATCAAGTAGGCGACGCTTAGTCGTTAGGTCGGTGGGAAGAATTAAGTCGTCTGGGAAACTTGGGTCGAAAGTCAGAGAGTCGAGCGCTCAACCAGAAAAGGCGTCGCCTTGGACAACTAAATTTCAGATCGGGCGACTTGGATTTACGGGTCAGGTATGGTTTGACCCGAACTTAACTTGGTTATAAAAAAAAATTCAGGAAGCTAAAACCTAATCGTCGATCAATCAATCGCAACTCGCAAGCCAACAAAATTTATACAGAGAGGGAGAAAGGGATGAGCAACAAAGAAGGAGAGCAAACAACTTACCGCGTCGACTTCAGCAACTTCGGCGACTTCGGTGACTTCGGCTTTGGCAACATCGGCTTTGGCAACGATGACTTATATGTTCTCTTTCTACTCTATTTCTCTTCTTCTCTTCTCTACTTCAATACTTCTACTCTTTTTCTTCTCTTTCCTTTGGGTAGTCTTTCTTTTTTGAGAGAAACAAAGAGGGACAACTGGAAGCTTTCTCTGTATTTTTTTGGTATTTTGTTTCTATCTTTTTGGGTTGGGGTAATCTGACTCCTTTTAATTTTTTTTATATGATATATGCTTACTTGCTTAGACCATGGTACACGTGCCAACTTATCTATTGGTTATGGTCCTGCACTCTGTCCTACTATACGCATGAATGAAGTAAAGTAATTGCTTCTTTTTTTTTTGGTATGGTCCAGTCTTGTGCAGAGCCAATTCAGCTATAGTTAAAGAGATTAAAGAAAAATAATAATTATATAATATAGTTTGTCTTGTGCTATGTTATGGCCAATGCAGCTATTTAATTTATTTATATGGTATATGATGCATTGTTATCTTGTGCTTATATTAAATTAAACTAAATATTAGTATATTACAAATGTATCACCATTTATATAATTTGAACTTAGTACAAGTTAAAAAAATTACAGCTATAATAAAATTATTATTTTGGCTTGATATTGTCCTCTTCTTCTTGTGATTTGCTATGTTATAACTTGCATTATGAATATAGTAAATTATTAGAAATATAAATATATAAATATTCATATAAATGTTAATACATATAAATTTATTCATATATAATTTATATTGTTAACGATTTGGCGACGACTAGTCAGACGCCTTGTCGACTAAGCGCTTAAGCTCCCGGCTGTCGCCTCGCCTTGACTTGGCGCCTTGATAACTATGTTACTGAGTCAACTCGATTGTAATTATTAAACACAACATTTACTACTACCGAGTCAGCTCGATTGGGTAATATAAATCACTGCCGAGTTAACTTGGTTGGTCCTTCAATTAATTGAAAGTGAACTCAAGTCTGCCTTTTAAATATAGGTATTGATTTGAAATTTTTTGAAAAGAGTTCGCTATGAAAGGACTGTGAAAGGGTGATGTTATCTGCTTTTGAGTGTGCATTTGTATAGAGGTGTTGAGTATGTTGGTGAGGGATGAGGCATAAATGTTTTTACTTTCCTATGCATTTTTATGTACATTGTTTTTACATGGGTTCCCTAATTATAAAATACAAAGCCCTCTTGTAGATCTTTGATAGAAATTTCCCCAGAAACATCAAAAGGCATCCACTGTAAGTATGTATCCTCTTTGTTCAAAAGCTCCATAAGGCAAAGAGTCAAAGACAATCACTAGTCTTTGTTATCCTTGCTTATCCCAAAAATATGAAATTGTATAACTAAATCCTCAACAGTCTAAGGACACTCCCCATCACCCTAAGTAAAGACCTCCAATGTCACCATGCCAGAGGACAATGAAGGAAAATTGTTATTAATCGTATATAGATCAGTGAACATGTTATCATGAACCATGTCTTAGGTTTTAATAATTTTACAAATCATATACCCGGATCATCTTTTATGCGCAATTATTAATTATATGAAAAGAGATGAAGATCAGATTCATACCTTTGTAGAAACTAGCTTCCTCAGATACGAGTTCACCTCCAATTCCTTTTCACGTTTAACTTGAATTCACCGGGTTTGATTCCTTCCTTTGATCAACGTTTGCCACCCAAGTGTTTGGCCACTAGAGGTTATGTGACAACCCGGAGAACCGGATTGTCCAGAATTTAAGATTTAAGAATTAGTTATTAATAAAAAGAATTTTATTAATAATATTCTGTGCTATGTGTGTATTAATCGTTCTAGAATCTAGGATGATTATACAACGACAGGATTCTGGCTACGAGCTGGACTGAACGAGTAAGAATTTTCAAGACGAAAATAAAAAAATTTCGAGAACAAAAATATTTCTGAGGAAAAAGACGAAATATGCACTATTCACCTGACGAAAAGCTAAGGGTTAGGGTGTGAATAACCTAAGCTTTTTCGAGAGTTCGATTTGTTGAAATGATATTCCGTCGAAAGATTTGACGATAATATGTCGTGAAAAGTTAAGCTAGCCGAGAAAAGTTTTTCTCGAAAAACGTGCAGAAATCGGATGAAATAAAAACGACGAAAAGTATTGTTATGTACTTTTCATTCGTTTATCTACGTTAGGGAAAAACGTGAAGGAAAACACTTATCATCAAAAAGTGTTTTTTAGTTTTTCAAAATTCCGAAGAATGCGTAAAAGTTAATCTGTAAATGAAAGACGAAATATCCAAAAATATTTGGATTCCGAGAATCGTAGTTTTTCGAACTGTCGGACGAATTCCGCAAGACGGAACCACGAAACTTCTAAGAGAAGCTTCGTGAATAGTAAGGAGGTTAGGAAAGGAGGTGGGAATAGTAACCTTGGGTGCGAAATGACTATTTTACCCCTAGCCTTGAAAATCTATAAAAGAGAAGTGTTAGTTGATTTCTTTGAAATCAACCAACACTTGAGAGAGAGAAAGCTTGAGAGCTTGGAGAAGAAGAAGGAAGAGAAAGAGCATGGATGCTCGGATCGGAGAAGATCGAGAAATAGAAAAGCTAGTAAATCGCCGGCTTTGTCTAGAAGAAGAAGGATAAAGAAGAAAGGTATTGAAAACCTAACTTATAAGTTATTTTCTTTAAGTTTCATATGTTAAGAACATAACTTAATGAAAAGGGAAGTAAAAGATGCTAAGAATGATTTTCATATGATTGAAATCATGAGAAAACGAAGAAATAAGAATTAGAAGTTTAGTTTATAAATTTCTTAAGGAAGTATGAACTTCGTAATGAATTTGAACAATCCGAATGAATCATATAAACGATTCGATGAAATAAGTAAGGAATGGTGTTTTATAACACCAAATTTCAAGAAAAAGTGAAATCCTAATCAAAGTATCAATTAAAAATGAAGAACGAACGAAGAACGCGATGAATACGAAGAACGTTGTTGACGGACAAATTTAAAACCATTGTAGTTAGAACTTGTTGTTGATGGACAAGTTTAAAGCCATCGCGTATAAGTTAGATGCTTATTGTTTGGTTAGGAACGATAGAAACGTTCATGAAGAACGAATTGAACTTAGCTATAACGAAGTTATGACGAAAATTTCGTAAAAGACGAACGAAAAGTAGAAAGTATGTAAATGAACCCGAATGTGTAGGGTTTCATAAGAATGTAAGAAAATGTAGAAAACGTGAGTCGTGGACTCAAGAACGAACGAATTCCGAGTTCGGATGACCGAATTACGGACGAACGAACGAAGAACGTTAATAACGTAAAACGAACAAATAATGAAATTTAAGCCAATTGAATGACATGTTAATGTATTCAGAATGAATTTCTGTCTGAGGGAAGTTAAAGTACGTAAGATAGGTAAGAAAATGGCTTTGGAACGACTTCGTTCCGAGTTATAGCAAAGAAGTTACGAGATTGTAAAATAGGCGATTCGTACGCTTTCCAACACTTAGAAAAAAATCTTTTTACTCCAAATAATTAGAATTAGAAATAGCCGCAGTCAATAAGTCTCGGACAATACTTATCGGAGACTTTCATTGCGCAGTGTAGCAAACACTGAAAGGAAAAAGGAAATGGCGCAGCAATGCCGATAAGATAGAAAAACCCAGAGAAGAGCTTTTAATTGCTCAACTCCTGGGGGAAGTGTAAGGAAAGATAATGAACATATAGTTCACATAATGTAACACTTAATCAAGTGATTTAAACCTTTTAGTAAAGGTTGAACAAAAATATTGAATGTGATTAAAAGACAGAATATAAACGCAACGTGGATGCAATGAACGATCGATCTTAGCATACAACGAACTGTATGGCTTCGACATTAAGAAAGAATGATGAATGTGAGGTTCATGTAATGGATAACGAATGAAAGTGATTAAAACCTTAAGTAAAGGTTGAATGAGATATTAAGATAAGAACAACGTGAATGCAGAATACATAAACGATCTTCGTGAATCGTATACGTGTTGGGCAAACGTTCCAAGTATACATTGGTTGTATGACTTAGACGTTGACGATGGTAGTAAGTAAGATATGAATTATCCAGAAAGCCGTAATGAACGATCATAAGATTAATGAAAGTCTGAGTGTGAGTCTGATAGAGAATGAAATGTAAGCGTTAAACCCTTTAGCCGACGTGAGGGTTGAGTGTACGCGAATATTAAACGGGCAGAAACTACACCTCGTGTATGGTTTGACCGTAAGATAATGAAGACCAATGATTAAACCTGTGAACGGTGAAGAAACTAAATTAATGACAATGACGTATAACGTTAAGAAGCCGAGTTAGTAATAATAACTTGGATAACGTTCCGAGTCGAATGAACTGGACGCTATAAGATATGAATAAGGTAATGTAAAATGCTTAACGCTATGTAAGCATAGTTGTAACATTGAATAATCGTTATAAGTATACAAAAGACTGTATGACTTAGACGATAAAGAATGAATATTGAGGTATGACATTTAGTTGCCAGAAAGCCATAAGGAATGAGAAATCAACTTAACGAACATTATAGTTTTAATGGTTCGGATAAGTTAAGTTAAGTTTAGGTTGTACAATCGTAATCTTTAATGGTTGACATATGGGAGCTGGGCTAAACAATTCTTTCAGAGAGCGGAGGTATATACGAAACTGGCAACCGATCTAACTCGCTGAAAGACAGTGTAGATGAGACGAGAAACTAGTTTGTTGGTTGTTTGTGGGAAACCACTCAGAGTACCATATGGAATACTAGTAGAGACGCGATGTGTGCTAAGTCCTATAAGAGTTATAAGAAGAATATAAGAATGTAAATCATCAAAGATGATGATCGTATGAGTAAGACATCCCCGTATGTCGTAATGCCGTAAAACGATAACGAAAGTTGGTCGCGTAAACTTAGATTACAAGAACGCGAATCCTAAGAAGTAAAGTTAAGTTTAAACCAATGCAAAAGTCAAATGTACATGACTAATTGGTGTATGTGCTATTCCTTATGTGATATATAGGGATTGCGATGAGCAGTTCAGCGTAAACTGTAAGCTGTAGTTGTGCGTAAGGCAAGTTTCCTAACTTCATTCATATGTTAAATAAATGTTAGTTTCTTAAACTTTCTCAGATGTTGAGCATGAGAAGTTTTATCTATGTGCAAATGTGTGATATTTGTATAAGGTGGTAGAATGTATGAGGCCTTGTGCCACAATTTTAACACTTCGGTGTTTCTATGAGATAAACTGTTCTGTGATTGAATTGTTTAATATGAAAATGTTCTTTTTATACATGAACCGTTATTGTTAAGTCTGTGCTAATGCTTCTAGCCATACAAAATGTATATGAAAAAGGTAGAAGAATGAAAGTATTTCAAAGTGAATGTGACTAATGTTTTAAAATGATAGGAATCAGAATTATTCCTATTATTCAAGCTGCTTCATAGTTGTTGAAGTTTTAAAAGAATGTTTAGATGCTTGAGGTTGTTTATTCAACTGCTATGACTTGCTGAGCAATTGAATGCTCACACTTGTTTTAAATGAAAAAATATTTTCAGCGTACGAGTAGAAGAACTTAAGGATCCCGTAAAGATCAAGCTGACCGGTGTCCAGATGAAGTGCCATTCAGTATATGAATGAGCGTGAAGATCAAGCCAAGACTTGTAATGTAGAATAATGTAATTAAACTGTAGAATAGTTTAATGAACTATTATGTATCCTTGGTGGCGGATAAAAGTCACTCTTGTAAGATGTAAAGAATAATGTAATTAACATTATTTGTAATGAACGAGGTTACAAGGTATTAGAACCTGGGATTTGAGAATGTATGTTGTTATATTTAACTATATAATGATGTATGTTTGGAAGGAGATGTACTCGTGATGCAATTTAAATCAAGGGTGTGAAGCTAGAACCGGATTTCGTATGCTATAAAAGTTATCCACCAAGAAAGAACAAATATTCAAGAAGATGAGTGTTTGACATAATAAGACTCTTATTTATAGATGTAGGGAACACTTCTAAACTATTTAGGAATAAGGTTTTAATTAATTAGTCTTCCTAATCTTATTACGAATAATTAATTAAACTCTTTTAATTAATTAGCCTCATAATCTTATTAGGAATATACGAGAGTACTTTTATTAATTAATTCTCAAACTCCTTTAGGAATTAAATAATAATAAGACTTATTAATTTATATTTAATATTTTTTAAATATTAAATAATAAATATTAAGCTATTTAATTTATTCTATCACCATAGATTAAATTAAATACACTTAACTTATTATTACGAGTATGCCCTTTGCTTCTTAAATAAATATTCTTCATTTTATGGTGTGACCCTTTAGGTTCTTCATATTAAACCAGTTGTGAATAAATCAATTAGAACAATTATAATCTTATTTAAATAAATAAATTAATCTATTAATTTATTTAAATAAATAACATTTATTCTACAATAAGGATAAGCCTCCTTAGCGATCAACGACTTTTCAGATAATATAGATTTCAACATTAATTATAAAAGAACCTTTGAATAAATAGTTACCGTACAATTCAATTCTTCCACCATACAATGTCCCAATTAAATATAAGACATGTAATTACTGTCAAGTCTTATTTTATTTAATTATATGTATTTCGATTCTTAAATGCACAACTCCAAATAATGCAAATTAGAAACTCCTTTCTGATTTCATTATGCCTTGGCCAAGGACTACTGGGTATCGAATCACATGACATTTCTCTTTTTTTACTAGAAACTGTAGATTCTTTATTGATCATTCATTATCTCCATATATAATTTATTACACCTAAACATACCCTTTGATATACTCTATGGGTCTTAAGGGACATGTCAAAGTATAACTCATCATATACAAGATATTCTGATGATTTCAAATCTAAGGATCACTTGTACTACTTTCACTTCAGAAATTTCTATTGGCATGAAAGTAAAACTCCATTAGGTATTTCTTAGCGAGCCACATTCAGTGATCTCATTCTCCAATAAGTAACTACATACTTGCTTTAGTGTTTCCACATAAATGATCATAAGATCAATCATCCTCATCCAATGAGCAAGCAACGTATGTACTAATCTATCCGGATTTTACTAATCCCCTTTTTAGTAATCCAACGATTGGGAACAATTTTAGTTTGTGAGCTATCTAAGAATTTAGATCACATTAGCATGATCATCATCATGATTCTAAAAGCACTGCTCAAAACTATGGGTTCATCACATATTATAAAACAACACCATGTAGATAAGTTAAAAACCTTTAATTAAACAATTCTTTTATTAATAACTGAATAAGATTTTTATAAAGTATATGCTTTATCATCAAACATGATTGGCTTGTGTGCATACTACTTTCAATCTCCCACTTGCACTAAAGTCGATCGCCGTGGTATCTCATACCCTTCTTTTCTAAGTGACAATCATCTTGCTGTTGGATAAGCTTTAGTTAATGGATATGTAATGTTGTTCTTGAGAGTCCACTATCTCTATAGTGACTTCTCATCTTTCAATGATTATTTAATCGAATGAAAGTGCCGCAACACATGTTTAGATCCAAGATGAGACTTAAGAACTATTCTTAGTTCTATAATGAACTTTTCATCCAAATAATTAACTTGCAGCTTCATTTACCGCTATATACTTTGTCTTTATCACTAAACCAATAACTCTTTGCTGTTTGGAATCTTTCCAATTCACTGCACCACCGTTCAAGGTAACACTTTACCTTAAAAGTGGATTTCTTGTTGTCTTGGTTAGTTTGAAAAACTTGAGTCTATTAAGCCCTCTAGTTTTAATTCAGACCCACCATAAATTTTAATCACATCCTTAGTGCTGGTTAAGTACTTTAAGATGTTTTCACTGTCGTACAGTGATCTTCTTCAGAATATGACCGATCAACATCAGGTCTCGTACATTTCATTGCATACATGATAGTTATTCATGCGATTTTTTTTTCCAGGAGTCTATAGGGACTATTAAGAGATACAATTCGTCTCGTACATTATATTGCATACATGATAGTTACTCATGCGATCTTCTCCAGAATTTGGAGTTTGTCATGCTAAACTCTTTAGCATCGAATGAATATACGTTCCTTGGGTTAAGCCGAGCATCCTTTTAAATCTATCTATATAGATTTATATCCCCAATTAAGATACTCTTCCCAAATCATTCATGGAGGAATGTTTAGACAACTTTATCTTTACTGATTGTAGCATTGGTATGTTATTCCTTATCCGTAGTATATCAACATATAATACTAGGAATGTCACAACGCTCCTACTGACCCTTTTGTAAACACTAGGTTCATTCTTGTTTTTGATAAAATCAAACTTTTTTTATTGTCTCATCAAAATGAATGTTCCATTTTTGAGAAGCTTGTTCAATCCATTTTTCTGAGTGTCTACAACTCTTACCTCATCGTATGTAACTGGATCATCATCTTCTATGATGCGTACCTCATCATCATCATCTATAATGAATCCATACCTCCTAGTATCTTCGATACTATTCCAGATTTACGATTCGGTTGTGGTATAATAGGTCTATCTACAAGTTCCTCTTATTTGACTTATAGTGCTTTGTGGTTCTTAAACTCTTCAACATTTATTATACTCCCACTAGCCCCTTCAATGATAAACACATTTATCTTAAAAGGCAGCGTGTTTCACAACAAACACATTTTGCCAGTAGGATTATATAGAACATTTACTATAAACTTTAGGATATCCACAAATCTGCATTTGTCAAATCTTGTCTCAAGCTTATCATTTTGAAATCTTTTCACATAAGCTGGATAACCCTTTATCTTAACATACTTAAGATTAGGAATCCTCCCTGTCCATAATTCTTATGGAGTCTTGGGACCGGATTTTGAGGTTACCTTTTTCGTAGATATGCAACCATTTCTAGGCATTACCCCAGAAGAATACTGGAATGTCGGTAAAAATCATTATAGACTACACCATGTCCAACAAGGTACGATTTTTTTTCCAGATACACCAATCAATTATTGTGTATCAGGAGGCGTCCATTATGAGAAAACCATTTAAGATGATCTAGAAACTCATTGCACAAGTATTCCTTCCTCGATCTAATCAAAGAATCTTAATACTTTGCAAAATTGTTTCACTTCTGAATTCTTTGAACCTTTTAAATAATTCACACTTGTATTTCAACAAATACACACATTCAACTCTTTGAATGATCATCTCCTTTTCTTATACTAGTTTGTTCAATTTGTAAAATAATTTTCATGCAAGTCAAGTACATAAAGTCCATTAAGTAATATTTCAGTTCTGTGCACAACATTATTATTATAAATAGAACAATAATTGTTTTTAAATATAATACTAAAAATTTTCATTGTCCAACAACAAAATGGAAATAATATTTCTAACGAGAACTGGAATACGATAACAACTTATTGACTTAATAAACTTGTCCGTAGGCAATGAATGCTAAACTATAAGTTCCTATGGCTAATGTAACAACCTTTGCTTCATTTTCCACACATGGGATTACTTATCCTTTGTTTAGCTTTCTACTTCTGCTCGGTCCCTTCATAAATTTATATTTATGAGAACCAAAGTCGGTATCCAATACCTAAGTAGAACCTTGACTTGAAGAAAAAATTATTTCAATCATGAACAAACTTATATCTATAACTGAAGCTTCATTAAGCTTCATCTGGTTAGCCTCTGTAAGATGCTTCTCACAGTTTTTTTTCTAGTGTCCAGGCTTATTGCAGTGGAAGCAAACTCTTTTGTTATCCGTTTCAGTTTTGTTCTTATCATCCTTTGTTTATGCCTTTCTATTTACCTTCTTAGAATCGTTTTTTTTCCAGAAGATCCTTTGGCCCTTACCAGTAAAACTTGGTCTATCTTGGTTTGAAGGTGACTCAACATTTTTCAACATGTTAAGCAAATCAATGAGGCTGATATCTAGCTTGTTCATATGAAAAATTTACAACAATTGTGAGGAGTCCGGGAGTGAGTACAAGATCAAATCTTGACTCAACTCTTCATCCATGACAAAACCTGTTGTCCTAATTGTTCAATCAAATTGATCATATTAAGGACTTTTGTCTGTACTGTAGTGTCATCGGTCATTCTAGATCGGAAGAGTTCCTTAGATATCTGATATCTATCAATCCTACTTTCCTCACCATCAACTACTTGATATGCAGGAATATAGTAGAAACATTCATAGTTTCATGATGACGCTGAAGCTCGTTACTCATGGATGTGAGCATGATGCATTGAGCCAACTGTGCATTATCTTGCCACTTTCTAAATGTAGCAATCTATTACTCATTGGCATTATCTGCAACCATTGCAGGAATAAGCATATTAAGGACATAAGATAGCTTTTCAGCCTTGAAAACTATTCTCAAATTCCTTAACCATTCCGTTTAATTCGGTCCGGTTAAATAACATCTAATATGTTCTGCAATGATATTAATTTAGACATTATAAAATTCTGTAAATGAATTTGTAATTAACAATATTTTAGCATACATTCTTTTATTAATTATCAAAATAAATTAGGTCTTGTTTTAAATTGGTATCTCCCACTATTTTCTTCAAACTATATTACCCTCACTTATATAGGTCAACAAAATCTAATTAAAGATTTGCTAGTAAGAATAAGGATCCCATTTCAAATGTATATATCTTTGTGTGTGCACAACAAACTATATATAAATAAATAGGCAGACAACTCTTGTCAATTACATTAACGTGTAACTCCTTTTATTTTGCCTCTTAGATCATAATGGTCAAGTGTGTGCACATCCGAACTAAAATAATCTAAGTTAAGTCATACCCAGCATTTCCATATTTCCATATAAGTGAAGAGAAAACTACGGCCCTTGTGTGTGCACAACAAAGCGGTAATGCTCAATTCCTTATAAACATCATATGTAATAAGAACATCTCAAATATTTAATACTTGCCTTGTGTGTGCACAACAAAATCATATTAAATATTTAATACTCTATTGTTTTTATAATGCTAGAAGGCCACGTTCGATATTCCAAATATTTTTGAATGTTACAACTTAATATAATTTATTTGAAGGGTTTGTTATTAATTTTTCTCATCTTGTTTAGCGCGCATGCGCGCGCACACACACATATATAAATATTAATTTACATGCAAAGCATGTTGCATAATATATAATATATATATAATATAAGCATGCACATATAGAATACTATATTCTATCTGGATTGATTGTGAACTTTATTCTAGTTTGGTTCATTAGAGCCACCAAGTGAACCAAGAGGTCAAACCTTGGGTGCAGGAATTAAATTTAAATATAACTATTACATTTAAACCCGGACTCCATTACAAACAGGTCTTCAAGCACTCCTTGCTCCTTGATCTCCAATTCTTCAAAATTAATTCTAACTATTCCTATTACAAAACTATTTACAATAAATAGAAACTTTGATCAGCAATAAAGGGGAAGTACATAGGAGGGAGATAGAATTTTACATCAAGAAAAATTAGAGAAGACTAGGTACGCAGACCCAATTTAATAAAACTCATACATTCATGCATTCAACTAAAATAAAATCCAATCACATTGGTCAATAGTCCATTATCAACCCTATTTATTATTATACATATCAACATATGCATCAATAAATAACATTCATCTCATGAATAATAAACATTCAATATATACATTGATATCGATTTAATGGGCAATTTTAATTAGCATAAAATCCAATATTGAAACAAAATAAACTCCTTTATTTTAATCAAAATAATAATAAACTTCTTTATTTTATTTGTCCAATTTTGAATAAAAATGAACTGCTTTATTTTTTAATCAAATTCCAAATTAAAATAAACTCCTTTATTTTAATTAACAAGGAATCTAATTTTAAGTTTCAAAATAAACTCCTTTATTTTGAATCCAATTCCAACTCTAATTAGCATGAAAATAAATTCTAATTAAAATTAACATCTTTATTTTAATCCAATTCCAAATAAAGTAATAAAAATAAACTTCTTTATTTAAATTTAGAATTAATGAAAAACATGGAATCCAATTTTTAATTTAAAATAAACCTTTTATTTTAATTAAAAATCAAATAAATAAAAAATAACATTTATTTAATATTCTGGGTACCGGCGCTGGAACACCTCTAATGAACTAGTTTTAAGGCCATTGCTACGAGTCACCCGCTTTTTTTCAAAATCCAAAACCCAAGACCGCAAAGACCTCTATTATATTGATCGGTGTCGCAGTCACGAAGTCTCCATTTTGAAACCCGGACGGCCATTACAGATTACATCAGAATCTTCATGTCCATTGGCTGCTAATCTACAAAAATTATTTTTCCAGTTCGCGAATTATGCAGTTTTTCTCCAAAAACTTGATTCTTTGCCAATAATTATGTCCAAAAAAATTGTCCAAAACACATCAACATATATATCGAATCTTAACAATTAATAATTTGCATAAAGGTTTGGCTCTGATGTCACTGTTAGGTTTTAATAATTTTACAAACCATATACCCGGATCATCTTTTATGGACAATTATTAATTATATGAAAAGAGATGAAGATCAAATTCATACCCTTGTAGAAACTAGCTTCCTCAGATACGAGTTCACCTCCAATTCCTTTTCACGTTCAACTTGAATCCATCGAGTTTGATTCTTTCATTTGATTAACGTTAGCCACCCAAGTGTTTGGCCTCTAGAGGTTATCCACCAAGAAAAAACAAATATTCAAGAAGATGAGTGTTTGGCAAAACCCTAATTCTATCTCTATAGAATAATGTGTATTCTTCCAACTCTTGGAATAAAGTGTGTAAAACTTTTACCCATATTAAGACTCCTCTTATTTATAGATGTAAGGAACCCTCTTAAACTTTTTAGGAATAAGCTTTTAATTAAACTCATTTAATTAATTAGGCTTCTTAATCTTATTACGAATAATTAATTAAACTCTTTGAATTAATTAACCTCCTAATCTTATTAAGAATATATGAGAGTACTTTTATTAATTAATTAACCTCCTAATCTTATATCTAAAGATCACTTGTACTACTATCTCTTCAGGTTGACAGACAAGTAAAACTCTATTAGGTATTCCTTAGCGAGCCACGTTCAGTGAACGTATTCTCCAATAAACAACTACATACTTGTTTTAATGTCTTCACACAAATAATCATGAGATCAATCATCTTCATCCAATGAGCAAGCAACGTATGTACCAATCTATCTGGATTTTACTAATTCCCTTTTTAGTAATTCAACGTTTGGGAACAATTTTAGTTTGTTATCTAAGAATTTAGATCTCATTAGCATGATCATCATCATGATTCTAAAAGTACTGCTCAAAACTATGAGTTTATCACATATTATAAAACATCACCATATAGATAAGTTAAAAGTCTTTAATTAAACAATTCTTTTATTAATAAAAGAATAAGATTGTTACAAAGTATATGCTTTATCATCAAACATGATTTACTTGTGTGCATACTACTTTTTCCATGAACATGTAAAGGCTCGTCTTCATAAGCCTATAAGGGAATCGAAGAGATTGTGTTAGAATTTACTTCACTGGGGGTTAGGAAGAAGTAGTTTTAGGAAAAGTGGTTGAAACCCTAAAGAACATGAAATGAGACAAATCTCTGAACCAAATGGTTTCTCTATTGCTGTTTCTATTTACTTTAAATATATATCTTTTTTTTGTTTTTTATTTATTTTTAAAATACAATTGTTGAAGTGTACTTGAGGAGGATGTTTGAAAGTCTGAAGTTTCTATATGAACCGTGCTTGTTTTAGTGCAGTCTTAATGCATCATTTGTAAGAACTGGAAAGCAAGATCATTATGCATTTCAGCTTTATAGTTTATTAGTCCAATTGGGTTGGTTATATAAGTATTTGGTTGTAATCCTGCCAGTGAGATTTAGGAGGGTTATGTACCCACTGTATCAGATGCCATGTTACTTGTTTTTTAAGTTGGCAATTTTTTCTTGTTTTGATAGCTCAATGTACTGGTGGATTTTGTATTTTGATATGGTGGGTCAGGAATGCTTTGTAAACTGTATATTGACAAAATTTTCACTTACCAAAAAACAAAAAAGATATCGAGTCTCCCTCCCCTTTTCTCGGATGGGGGAAGTGTATGATCGTGTTAATTGGAAGTGTATTTTTTTATATGTGAATATCGTAGTGGGGTTAGAGTGCATTGGAGAAGACATTGATACTGCACATTTAAAGTTATATTCTCGTTTCTTGTTGGTAGATGTCTAGCTGGTCTATTTGCTTGTTCAAGGGTCCAAGGAATGTTAATCCGTCGTACTACCTTCCTTTGTCTGTCTCTCTTTTTTTCTTTTCTTTTTCTTTTTTTTCTTCTTTTTTTTCTCTTTTTTCCTTGTCATGGAAGCAATGGGTTGGATGCTTGGATGTGTAAGAACAGCATTGCGCGAGGTACCTTTAAGGGTTTATGACTGGTATATTGGGTGGAATGATGACTCATTCGGTTTGTACAGGAGTGAGTGATATTAATGAATTTGGGAAGCTTCCTTTATGTTTATGTAATATAGGATGACTTTTGATGGAGTGGAGCAGTCTTATGACTCGCGTGTTAAATTAATGTCAGAGATGTTATATACGTCATTATTTGGGAAATAAACTCTAATCTGGATTCTGAACTTTTCGTAGAATTTTTGAAATGATTGAGCAGTGATATAGATCGATAGTGGCCTTTACTTCTCAATTCTCAATGTACATTGATTTGCCCCTGGTTTTGGCACCTTTTCCAATATACCAATATAGATTTGGTTATGAAAAATAATTACGTTATAATAAAGTACAAATATTGTCATAAGATGGTGTTGAGGGAGTGTTACTTTGGATCATGTTCATGTTGCTTCAATATGGAGCTGAACATTCACCTAGTTATAGAAGTAGGAATATTGGCTCAGGATAGTGTGTTTAGGTATGCTCTGATTGACAAAAGGTCTTAATAGTGCACTTTAGGTAATTCCTTGTGATATAGATGATAAAAGCATAATTGATTATTTCTCTAAATATAAGATTTTTGTTTTCTTTTTGTTCTTTGGCTCATGGATGTTTACTGGAGAGGCAGCTGCCTTAACAATGTTCCTTTTAACTTAAAATTTATGTTTTTTGTCCCGCTACAATATAGTTATTGCTGATGACCAGTCTTCCAATTTCAGATAACTATTTTGGTGGCTGCTGAAGGAGTACACAAACTGCCCAGTATCAATGGTAGTGGAGACTTGAAGGAAGCCTTGCAAAAGCTTGGCTCCATCCCCTCAAGCAGAATACTAGTAAGACGAACCGGGACAATTCTCAGAGTCCTGTCCTCAAATTGCGCTTCTTCAATCCCTAACTTGGATTGATTTCTTTGCAGGCAGTCGAGGTACTGTGGACTCCTCAGAATGAAAATGATACATTGTCAGAGCGGGAATTGCTTGAAGATTACTCGCTATTGCGGCCTTTATAGAAGTTCTACACTGCCTTGTCCTTTTCAGTGGGAGGTACAAGTGAAATCGCGGACAGGATGTTACTAACAGCTTGTATAGGGAAATACTGTGAGTAACTAGTTCGAGTTGTTGACCATATGTTGTGTATCGGTGCGTGTATTTTAACTACAAGGCAAAATCTTCTTGTCGGTATCTTTGTAATATCAACCACGAGTTAGAAATTTCGAAATCACATATTACTATCTCTTAAATTAACAACCTTCGAATGCATTCTGTTCTTTTTACAGACTTTACTGTTGTTTCCCCAAATCGACCAAGTCTACAAAGCTTGGCCAACACTTAAATTACCCAGTAACTTAGTACACTTACGCTACTTATCCCATCAAATATTATATATAATATACATACATAATATGTACTAAAATATCATAATGTAATATCAAAAATTCTTTTCCATAAAAAAATGAAAACTATTCACTAAATAAAAATAATTTATTTAATGTACAAAATTTATTATATTAAAATAATTTAATTCCCTAAATTATTTTAATATACTTTATTTATCGCATACAAAATCTTGCATACTTTAAATCTATCCTTTCCCTTCATAAATTATTTTTAGCAATTTATTTACACGTAGTAAATATATTTTAATATATTCACCACATCATATACATACACACATATTACACCACACGTAATAATATATGCAGTATAATAAAACAAATAAAATAAGAAATTTATTTTACTAAATTTTTATTTAATTTATTGGGGAATTGCGAAAGCTCAACAAATTTTATTGCAGTATACATTAATAAGTCCAAGATCCTTTATAGTTGTAACATCATTCTTGATTGTGTTGTCCCTTCGTCTTTTATTAGTTTTTTGGGATATTTTGAACAATCCCAATACTTGTATCTGCGTAAATTAAAGTACGGTAATAACAATAATATATTCCTTATGTTTTAAATTGCAATTTTATTGAAAATCAATTTAAAATATTTCAAAATTGAAGATTCATTAAAAATTCTAGCAATATTTCTTATGCCCATTATTACTTTATTGCATTATCATTATGACAATAATATATTCCTTATGTTTTAAATTGTAATTTTATTGAAAATCTATTTAAAATATTTCAAAAATTGAAGATTCATCAAAAAAATAATGGTGTGATCTTCATCTTCAATTTTAGCAATATTTCTGATATCCTTTATTGCTTTATTTCTTTATTGCATTATCATTATGTTCTTTAATAGGTGTACATTTTATTGGTGTACCTTCCTTCGAAAAAAGTTATATAAATTGTGTTTTAGATAGTCTATTGGGGAGAGATTTCGTCATAGAAAGTTGAGTTTCAAATTTCAATCTAATTTTGATACGTTGTCTTCTTTCCACGACTTCACGTAACACATTGTCTGCAAAATTAAGAATTATTGCATCAAGTCATCCTCGAGTAGAAGGTGACTCAGTTGTTAGGTGGTATTTAGCATCGGCTGGCATTTTAAACATTTTCCTGATTTACTACTCCATCTATTTTACAGAGTTCCAATTTTTAAAATTTTTTGTTCCACGAAAAGAGTGCACTGTTTGATGATAGTAGTGTGTAAGTTTGTTATCATAATTTTAATATACCAAATTATTAAATTAACTTTTATTTTTAGGGCATACAAACAAATATCTTAAATATTTGTAAACTTACAAATGAGACAATTTTGTAGAATTGAGGGAATAACAAAAGATTGCGTAGTTTTTTTTTTTGGTGGTGTTATGTTTATTATTTATTTAATCAGGGTTGGAAACTTATGCATCTCTATGCTAGTAGATTATCAATATTTGTGGTTTGAAGATTTTAATTAAGTTTTGAGCTAAGATTGCAAGTCTTGAGATATTTACGAGTTCTTGAACTCATTTTATTATGTTAAGTTCTTGAACTTCTATTAATATGGTAGGTTCTTCAACTCATGGTGTTCTTGATGATTTCTTGAACTATTATTACTATGACGAGTTCCTGAACTCATATTATTAAGACAAATTTCTGAACTTATAACTTATGGAAAGTTTTGTGAATGGTGTAGTATTTCTAAATTTTCAAGTTTCTTGAAGTTATGTTCTTGATATTCATGAATTTATTAGAAGTAATGAGTTTGCTCTATTTGTTTTAGCTATACTCAATTGATGTGATTAGCAAAGTGATTCTTTGTATTATATAATTATTTAAATTTTTGGAGATGGCTAATGTAATCCAACCCAAATTGTTTTAGTGTGGATTCTGAGTCTAAGACTGAGTATGAAACAACCCTGATAAAAGGGAATTGGATGTCGAGTAACCGATTGGACGCTTTAAGTGTGAAAGGATTGTTATGCATAATAGCATGAGGTACGTGTCGACGACGGAAAAAATTTCCTTTTTTGAAATTCTTCTTTTAAATGTTTTTTACCCTTTATGTTTTCTATGTGGTTCGAATTTGGTTTGAAATGGTGAAATTGACAAAAGAGTCCGACATGAAATGTTAACGATTTGAAAATATTGATTTTTACAGAGCCATCAGTTGTAGGAGTGAAATGGTTGTATCAACCGAGTTTATGAAAAGAATTGCAAAAAGGCCCAATTATTGGACTCTGTTGAACATGCCTTGGAAACCGAGATTCATATAGTTCAGGGGTTTGCTTAAGCGGGGGAAGGTGTAAGGCACCCCCCCCGACTTCTGTGAAAACACGGTTACTGCGTCTTTTCAATTCCCTAATTTATTTGAAATGTGTGCGTGTGTTGCAGTTAATTGGGTCTAAGTGCTTTATTTGGAAGTAGTGTTATGCCTCTTTTGCACCTATATACAAATAGTTTGATTTGTATAAAAATCTAATTTTAAGCAAAATATACAAAAATGATGTTTTGAAAACAAGTTTTCAAACCCTTATGCTCATATAGTAATTGAGGCTTTTGATACTTCTATTTTATTCTGTATTCGGCTTGTTTTGATTTTATTCTCGAAGCATCTTCGACAAAATAATATACATATAAGTGTCAGGCTCCTTATGGGCATGAAAGTCATCAAAGAATGTCCGAGCACCACACATATGATTTATAAGCTAGCTGTATAATTGAAAAGAGTCTATCATGGGAATCGGATCTAGATCCATCAGAGCTCAACGGTTCCAGTTTTATAACTTTTGAACATGTTAAAACTTGCTATGTTGTAATATATATGTATACAAGTGCTTACAAAGAAGAATATCGAAGTTTGGAACACTATAGGAGGGGTTAAAAGCTAAAATGGACATAATTCTCTTTCTTTTTCTCTTTTTTTCTCTTCTTTTTTGGCTGATGGGGGGGGGGGGGGTCTATTTATAGACTAAAGTAGCATGCAGTAGACCCGCTGGTGACTCAAAGTGGGCCCAGCAGTCTGTGGGTCCCATTGTTTCGAAGTACATGCACTCGGACCAACGCGCAGTCTGCTCGAACTGTCATAACTTTCAATCCGGGAGTCCGATGGAGGCATGCTATACCTTTCCGGAAAGCCTTTTTCAAGAGCTACACAATAACATGGGATTTGAACTTTTTTGAATCCAAGAAGATGGGTCCATGACCAGATCTTTGAGTCTTCGCTGTCCGTCCGTTGAGCTGTGTTGTGTTATTTTCACTCGGGATATACGTTATGGTTCTGCATGACCTTCATGGCAGTGATTTGACTTGATTTGATGTTAAGTTAAAAAATTACTATGTTTCCCCTTCGGGTTGTCTCCATGTTTGATGGAGTGGTAGTTGTCTTTTTCTCAGGGTTATTTCCGAGATTGGTCTGCTGTTGACTTTTGTCAGTCCTCAGGGTTGTCTTTGAGATTGGTTTATTATTTCCCGAGGTTATCACTAGGGTTTAACTTAATCTCCCGGGGTTATTGCTGGGGTTTGACTTGATCTCCCGGGGTTGTCGCCGGGCTTTGACTTGATCTCCCAGGGTTATCGTCGGGGTTTGGCTTGAACTCCCGAGGTTGTCGCCGGGGTTTGACTTGATCTCTCGGGGTTGTCACTGGGGTTTGGCTGTATCTCCCGGGGTTGTCACCGGGGTTTTGCTTGATCTCCCGGGGTTATCGTCGGGGTTTAAATTAATCTTTCGGGGTTATTCCTAGGGTTTGGCTTGATCTCTCGAGGTTGTCGCCAGGGTTTGAATTGATCTGTCGGGGTTGTTACCAGGGTTTGATTTGATGATTTTGATTTCCAAGGTTTTCTCTGGAAGACAAAAGATAATTCTGCCCTCTTGCATGGTTAGTAACAGGAATGCAAAATTTTGAGTGTCTACAGACACCCCTCTTTATTATGTTTTGCAATGTAATGGAATGAACAAGATAACGATTACTAGACACTTGAAATATGACAAGATTAAATGATGTCATGCAATGCAGCATAATATGATGTTATGTACTCTGATTGTTTTTGTTTGGAATTACTTTCAATGGTATTCTATCACTTCCTACTCCCACCATTTCTATTGGGGATGGAGTTATCAAGGATGGTCTCCACTGAATTGCCTTAATGTCTACTCGAACGGTAGTTTACAAAGCTTTCATCACGGGATCTTTCCCGATTATACATTGGGTTGAAGTTAATGGTTTAAAACGCCTGTCAGTGCCATTGAGACTGATTTGACGTCATGTTGTAGAGATGTTTTCAAGATCCCTGCTGGGGAAATTTTCATATGGCTGATACCAATGGGCCTTTCTGAATTCTAGGTCGGTATTTGTCACCAAGATTCTTTGTCTTTAGATACGCTTTCTGACTTTACCTCCGTCGGGGATGTTCCTCTTTTTTTGCGAGTGACTCACTGGAGATTTATTGATGCTTATCCTGATGATAGCTCGCCTTGGTAGTCATCATTGGATTCTTCCTATCGTTACGCTGGGATTGTCACCACAGCCCTGGCTTTTTATCAGGTTGATGCTAATAGTTCTGCTGGAGATAGAACTTTTATTGCTTGCTTCCACAACATCCTCACAATACATACTCGAACAGTAGTTTGTGAAGATTGACCATTATCAAATTTCCTCGATGCCTACTTGAACAGTAGTTTACAACGGTTTAAAAATCACCAAACCTTCGCGGTGCCTTGGCTGGGGATTTATATAACAGATTCCATCATTGATCCTCCACGAGGAAGATAGTTTTCCATAATTTTTTATCATCAGATCTTTCCTGATGCTACGCTAGAGTTGTCGCACACGGTTTACAATATTAGATACTCTGCCCTTTGTTGAAATAGTTTTCAATGACTTACATCAGCAGACCCTTCCCGATGCTACGATGAAGTTGTCACCAACGATTTGCACTGTTAAGCATTCTGACCTTCGTTGAAGTAGTTTTCAACGGCTTACATCACCGGATCTTTCCCGATGCTACAATGGAGTTGTCGCCAACGGTTTACACTGTCAATCATTCTGACCTTAGTTGAAGTAGTTTTAAATGACTTACATCACCGGATCTTTCATGATGCTACGCTGGAGTTGTCACCAACGGTTTACACTGTCAAGCATTCTGACCTTCATTGAAATGATTTTCAATGGCTTACATCACTGGATTTTTTTCGATGATACGCTGGAGTTGTTGCCAACAGTTTTCACTATCAGATATGCCTGATATCTATGCTGGGGATATCTTTCTGACGAATTATACCCCTGTAAAAATCTGGATATTTTGACGCATTCAAGACCAATGGTTCATGACACCGGATCTTCCCGATGCTCTGAAAAGGGTCGTTTTCAACAATCTATGCCGTTGGCTTTCTAATCCCCACATTAGGGTTAATACTAATGACTTACATGCATATCAGAAGTTTGGTATCTGAATTTAGGGTTTCAGGCCCTTTCCGCTCAATCGAGTAGAAACTTTTTTCCCGATTTATCTTTTCATCTTTCAGGAACTCCATTGCAACTCAAATTTGATCGAACCGAAGGGGGTGGAGACCACTCGGGGTGGAGACCACCTTGGGTGGCCGCAGGTAGACCTGCGGCTCCCATCGGGTATATTTACTCCCCCTCGTTCCTTTCATAAGTCATTTTCAAGTTGAACCATATAGAAAATTCGAAAATTTTTCTTCAGATCTACTGAGTTCGGGCTGCTTTCTGTAAAATCCGTCATCGTACAAATGTTCTGCACTACCCTGGTAACGTTTACATGTTTTCTTTTTAAGTTTTGACCGTTAGAACGTTAGATTTCATATAGAATGCTTCTAAACACAATATAGCGAACATGCATGCTTATATGACTTGATAAAAATGATCAGACTGAGTAAATGCTTATTTTACTATGCTGAACATATTGATGTGAAAAAATTGACTTCTAAGACAATCATTTGGCACCCTTTTTTGCTAGTTTATTCATCCTATTTAAGGACAAATGAGCATGGGTTTTTTCAAAAAAATGCACATGGTAAATTGGCTGTTATTGTGACTTACTTTTAATGTTTAATATTTATATCTTGATATTGGGTTGGAGTGCTACTGAATGGCCACCTAGTCATGCCTATGTGCATGTGGACAGTCCATTTTACAAAGGAGATTATGGTGAAATTTTTTTATGAGTCTTAGCATTTAATGAACATGCAATTTTAACTCTACTGGAATGTATGTTAAATTAATGCATGTATTAGGACTTAGATTATGCATGAAGAAATGATTTGAATTTAATAAGCTTTAATTTTAAAACTTACCTCACTCTTTCTAAGGTGATTTGGAGATTTTGTTCAGGTTATGGATTCAGATAGACCGAGTAGCTCTCGCACGATCTCCGTAGGTGTGAGGAGGAGAGCCTCTGATGTTCCTCGACCTCGTCTAGCCCGGCAGCCTCACCGGTTGACTGAGTCAGTTATTCGTCCTATCCAGATTGATAGGCAAAATGCTGTAGATGAGGAGGATGATGTTCTTATTAAGAACCCAGCTCCTTTTGCTTCCATTCCCCACTGGGAGCTTCCAGCTATTAATGTGACGATTCCAGATTTTCTGGATGATTTGAGTCGTCATCCGTTGATCTACCTTCATGCGAACGAGGTAATAGCCATTTCCATTTATACCTTTCTTCTCTTCCCACTTCTAGGGTAAAAGGTTCGATTGACTTTGAATTTGATGCAGGTTCCTGGCTTTACTCAACCCAGGGGGAACTGGTTTAGCATTCACTCCTTGTACCAGACCCTTCATCTAGAGTACCAGGCCATTGTCCATTTTTGGGGTTTTGAGGTCTTCTTTTTCATTCATCCCCGTCGTTGCCCTTGGGGTCATCTGAGGGCTTTATCCAAGCGATGGTTCCACCAGACTCAGTCTTTCCATTTGTTGGACTGTGAGGTGATGATGACATCGATGGACCAGTGGTTCAGCACGGGGTTGGAGTTTACAGAGGCATCAGTGCCTTAAGTGGCTGACATTTCACCAGCTGCAGTTCAATCCCTTTTGGGATTTCCTGCCACGACCCTCAAGGGTCAGACCGTCCGCTCTAGGCCCTTGAGTGTGGATGCCATGAGTGGGGTTTTGACTAAGCCTCTGCCTGATGATTAGAGAGTTAGAGATTGAATTATTCGACGGCTGTTCTTGATTATCATCAAGGGTTATTTCCTAGCAGACAACTCCTCGACGGTCTCTTTTGCTTTAATTAGCGCCACACGTGATGTGGATCGTATCAGGGATTTTGACTGGGGCTTATTCACCTTTGCTTATTTTCTTCGTGGGATGCGCCTGCAGTCAGAGGGTGTGACAGAGGCTTGGCTAGGCTTTTACCCATTTTGTTGGTGAGTAATTTTTCTTTACCTCCCAATTTTCTCTATTCGGGCAATCAATTCTTATAACTAATGATATTTATTTTTTTCATTTTCAGTTTTGGGCCTATGAGAGGCTCCCTTACCTTCGCCCAGTTACTACATTAGGTCTAGAGATCTATCCACGGGGACAGCGATGGAATCACTCCACTCTTGCAGAGGGGTTTACTGTGACACCCCCAAAATAGGTATACATCACCAATCTTGGGTCGCCAAATACATGGTACTGAAATAACTACAACTTCATTAATATAATTGTTGTGCAAAATACGACAACACATAAACTGTGAGTTTAAATACAAATATTGTCTTCTAGACAATATCCACACTCAAATAAGTCCTCATTACAATTATTGATACACTATTTTACAAAATAGTGAGGACTACTATAACAACTGCCATGGAACATCACTCCACACCCCGACTACTTCCCGATATATTCTCACTTTCTGAGAAGAAAAATGAAACAAAAAGGAAAAGGGTGAGCTCAATTAGCTCAGTAAAGAATATTATGATTAAGATAATGAATAACAAATTATCGTTAGCCTTCAACAAATCAGATAAAATATAATGGACAACAAGTTTTAGATCAATATTCGCAGCGGAAATAACAATTCATTAAAAGAGTTTAGTAGAGAGTAAAATCTACTGTCTTCTATGATTTAAAAGTCCATTATCCATATTTTATCCCTGTAACATCAATCAATATACATCTTGAACCAAATATTCATCTTTGGTTTACGGCCAAAGATATTCATTTGTATCAACAGTTGGTCATGTTCATCTCAACACCTGTCCATCGTTGCACTACGAGCAAAAGATATTTATCAGGTAATCATTCATCTTTGCACTCCAGGCCAAAGATATTCATCAAGTATCACCATTAAAGACTGAGAATGATGAAAAACATTTTAAAGAATGAATCTAGTGAGATAAAAGGACAAAGATTAGGGATTCGTACTTTAGATAATCCAAGTTCAAAAATACTCCATAATAAACCATAGGGGAGTAAAATTCAAGAATGACGATCAAAACATGGATACAATCAAAGATAGTAACTATAATAGACATCTGGGACAAAGAAGAGAAAAATTTATTTTTTGGTGAATAGTGCCGTATATGTAAATAGTGTCGTATATGTGAATAGTAACCCTGACACGAAAAGGTAGAAATTCGACAAGAAAATTCATACTTATATTTCGGTATAATGATATTGAAAGAAATAACATCATTTATGAAGAAAATAACATCCCTTACCTCAAAAGAACAGTACTTCTGACCGGAATATCGGATATAATGCTGAAGGAAACTTGCACTGAATAGCAACTCTCAAAGTATCTAAATACTCACAATACGCTCGATATTATAGCAAGAGAAAACTTCTGATTCTAGTGTGATTTTCAATTCTAACTAAGCAACCTATTTATAGAAAAATGCTAGAATGCCAAAGAAGACTTAACCTGTTACCTGGTGGCTTTACCTGCTACTATTCATGCACACCCCTTTTGAAATAAAATTTTAGCACATTTCTCACCAACCAAAAGTGGGTCCCACTGATTCTAGAAAATCTCCACCAAAATGTTTTAAATTTAAACAATATTCATAAACTTCAATAATTCATAATAAATAGCTCTTTTATTAGAAAAATTCAAATCCTATGTCTATTCCATAGGAAATTTAATTCTCTACAACTTTGTAGAAGAAAGTTTTTCCAAATTCCAAACAAAAAATGCCCGAAATCTACATACGGATGATTTTTAATACCTCCATTCCGATAAAATACTGATAAAACACTTCAAAATTAATTCCTTCATTTATATCCACATAAAAATAAATATTTCCTTATCACATAAATCAATAATTAATTATTCACATATAATATTAAAGAATCACAATACTGACAACCAAGTCGTTCCCAGGAAAGAGGGGGCTTTCCGATAAGGATTTCTCCTTACTGGCGCGCAATTAGATGACCAAACCCCCTTTCCTAGACAGAACTTCCTTAGACATTGCCAATAATGCTATCCAATAATATTATTCATATAATATAAATTATTGATCTAATAATGGAAAATACTGTGCAGTGACTTGAAGCAACAATAATATAAAATATCAACACAACAATTATTGAATCAATAAAATAAAATATTGAACATTAATTACTGTAAAAATTATTGAGTAGTGCCTTCTTACGTAAGAATCAATAATTCAAAAATACTGTGCATTACCGTGTGCTACTGTGCAACCACGCGTATTATTGTATTTTAACCACCGGGTATTCCAACAGTATTAACGGTAACAACTACACCATTATTTATAAAAACTTAAACTTGTCATTTTTTTCATCCGACCGTTTTCCGTTATGGGGCCCACAAATGGCCGCGCCATCATATGAATATTCTCCGACAACAAGAATATTTCACGAGCAAACGAATATTCCCCGACAACAATGAATATTTTATAACCATTTGCTTATTTTGCAAAATTTACACATTTTACCCATAACCAAAACATTATATCAAATTAACACCTTATTATTTCAAGATAATAAATAGAGGAAATTCAATTTTATTTATAAAAAGTTAGGGTCTTACAACCTCCACTCTTTATGAAATTTTGTCCTCGAAATTGACGTACGTATTTGATGTTGTGAAAAGGTGAGGGTACCTCACTTTCATTTTCGATTCCAACTCCCAGGTCATTTCCTCAATAGCATGGTTCCTCCATAAAACTTTGACTTGGGGTATAACCTTTGTGCATAGGACATGCTCCTTCCTATCCAAGATCTTGATACCTCATACGTTAAATCTTCGGCTATCTCATCTGGTTCTAACTCAATAATGTGGTTTGGGTCTTTCACATATTTACGAAGCATAGATATATGAAAAACATTATGAACACAAGACATGCTTGGAGGTAATGCGAGTCTATAGGCCACATTTCCTATTCGATCAAGAATCTCAAATGGACCAACAAATCGTGGATTGAGCTTTCCTCTCTTCCCGAATCTTGTAACTCCCTTCCATGGAGCAATACGTAACAATACATGATCCCCAATATTAAATTCCACGTCCTTTCGATGAAGATCTGCATAACTCTTTTGTCGATCATGTGCCATTTGTATACGTTGTCGAATCGTTTGGATCTTTTCTGCAGTCATGCATACCAATTCTGGTCCCAACAACGTTGCTTTACCCACCTCGTCCCAGCATACTGGAGAACGACACTTTCATCCATACAACGCCTCGAATGGATCCATGTCTATACTTGCTTGATAACTGTTGTTGTAGGAGAATTCCACCAATGACAAGTACTTATCTCAACTTCCTTTGAAATCTAGGACACAGTCTTTGTAACGCCCCAGAAAAATCGAACCTTTTGTAAATACTTTTATAATGAATAAAATAATATTATTTGTTATTATTATGTGTAGTAAGATGAATGTCATTCTATAACCTAGAAATATCGGAACGTCGTAGTATTTTAACTATGTAAAGGAATTAAAGTGTTTGAATTTCAAAGACGAAAATAAAGTTTTTCGAGAATTTTTTTGAAAAACACTATTCATCGATTTTCGCTCGGGAATTATTTTTGAACTTCCGAGAAATACGTAACGTTATAATATCAAGGTGAGATGGATTATGTAATAATAATCTAAGTATGGAAAACATAATATTTTGCATGCGGACTTAAATTAAGAACGTTAAGGATTAAAGACAAAATGAATGGAATGGTGGATCTTGTAGGAAGTACAAGTCCAATGAGAATTAAGGGGAAAGCCCAAGTTATGGTAATGTTTAGCCCAAGTGTTGGTTAATATGAAGCCCAAAGCTTAAGTTAAACAAACTAAATCCAAGCCCACAAGAATAAGCTTTGACATTAAGTAAGCCCAAAGTAATGATCCATTAACTAATTAGGATCCATGGGGCAACCCATGGGTGAACTTGGTGACCAAGACCTTTATGTGGTGGCCAAGTCTTTGATGTAGGGAGCAAGTATACTTGGGAATTAAGGAAGGAATAGTAAGGAGGTTTGTTAAGGAGGTGGGAGGTCTTAATGACTCTTATACCCTAACCTTGGAAGCTCTATAAATAGCAAGCTCACAAATCATTTTTTCTTGTTCAATTATCCAATAACTCTCCTTTATAAAGCAACTTATTGGTTAAAGAGAATAAACACTTATAAGTCCAACATCCATTGTTAGATTTCCAAGAAGAAGAAGTTAGTCATCAAAGGTAATGATCTTATGATCTTATATCTTTCATCTCTATCGTTGTAGAACGATAAGAGAAGTGTAACTTAATGAACATGTATGCTAAGAACACTTAAGAAATGGATGATTAATGGACTTAAGCCGTATAATTTATGAATAAGTAATTCAAACCTAAATAAGTTATGAACTTATGATGAACATGATGAACTTGTCATATGATTACTTTAAGAAGTTAGTATGATTCATAAGATGTAAGAATGTTGCTTAAAAGACTTAAATCTATAATAAGTTATAAGGAAAGAAAACTTGTAGATTATAATATGCTAAGTTATAAACTTATGGAGAATAAGCCATAACCTAACTTGAATATAAGTTGTTGTAAAATGTAGTTTGAAATGTTCATATGATGGTGAGAATTCATTTAGAATGATGATCAAAACCTAAGTAATGAAGTTTTGTCGGAATTCACACGATTGGAAGATAATCGTCGAATTCGTGAAATTCTCGGAATGGAAGTCGGATTTTGTGTTTGAACACGGAAACATTGGTTTTCGATGGAGATGAGTCATATTTGGCATTATAGAGTTACGGACTCAAAAATGACCGAATTCCAACTTAGAATGAAGAAACGAGCGTTGAACGTTCACGAACGTTTATCATTTTTGTTAGAAAAGAACCAATAGGTGAATTTTGAGTAAACGAAGTCAAATAGATAAAATTCTTGCATGATCACATAGAGTATGTAATTTGTGAACCGTAGGCTCTTGAACGAGCCAATTCGGACTTATAACGAAGAAGTTATGAGTCCGGGAAGTTCATTGTGTAAAACCAAACTGTTAACTATCTGGTGTATGAATCGGCATCATGCATGGCGCTTGACCAAGGCCAAATAGTGGCAATCAGGCGGCCGCACAAAGTGTCACGACCTTCCTTCAGTTTCATGCTGGCGCGATAGTTAGCACTTAGACTCGCACCGCAGCGCCGGACTCGACCCTTAGCCACTGCAAAGTGGCGCCGCAGCGCGGCATAGAGAAGGAAGGGTGGCGCCGCAACGCCAACCCTAGGATTTGCATAGTAAAGAAAGGTTGTAAGTAAAGAAAGAAAGTTAATTAGTAACGAAGTAAAACTTGATGAACATGGTTTAAAGACATTGTTAAACCTTAATTATGTTACCTAAAGGTTGAAGATAAGTAATCAAACATGAAGGTAATGACAATGTAAGAACGACGTAACAAAATGCCGGAACCAATAATAACAAATCTAATTCATGATTAGATTAAGAAGAAGGGTAAGATATAGTAGTACACATACTTGATTATATATGACCTAATTTGGTATGTTATGTGATCATGTATTGTAGAGACTTAAAGACTTAACGTGGAAAGTAATTAATAGCAGACGCTGAAGGCAAGTATTCTAACCCTTGTTTCAGTTCAATCTAGACAAGCTTAGTAATTCATGTATTCTTATACATGAAGTATTGTATGATGAAGTCAAAGCCAACTCTTTCGGCTAGACTTATATGATGTTTCTATCAAATCATGGTCAATATTTACCAAGTTATATTGGTGTGGTTTTCAAACGAAGACTGAGTATGCTAAAAATGTTTTATCGTCAAACGACAGGCACGTGAGGTTGCCACAACTTAAACGTACATACGTTTAATGAATGTAGTGTTGATCAACATAGAGTACTATAGGCTGATCACCTAGACGTGCTCGTAAGAAATGTCGGACTTACGGACTTTGTTCCGGGATGTCCTTTTTAAATAACTTATGAAATGCTCAAGGTCTTGGACTGAAATTGATGTTTAACTGAATTTTATTGTTGTAAAATGTTTTGAATGAAAAGAAGTGCTATTTTGAATTATCGATATTACTTCATAACTATTGTTCAGTTATTGAAGATATATGATTCCTATGTTTCAAGCATGTTGTTTATAGAATTGTTATACTTGCTAAGCTAGTCATGCTCACTCTTGCTTAAACCATATGAACACAGCTAAGATCAAACGGATCGAAGGCTCCGGCAAGGATAAGGGCAAGGCAAAGACGAACCCGTAGAATACTTATGTAATAGTATAGGGTGAATGATTGTAATATATTTGATATTATGACAAGAACAAATGTAATGGTTATAAAAAACTTAGGGATTCGTTAATATTATTTTGAATATATAGAAGACATATTCGTTCTATTGAGGCTTTTCAATTGAATGTATGTGTGAATGGTAGTACCGTGTAGCACCATCTATCGGGTCAGAAGATACCCGGATTTGGGGGCGTCACGGGTTGGTATCAAAGAATTAGGTTATAAAACTTAAGGGGGGATTTAAAACTTAAGTCATAACCTTAAGAGAAGTCAAGGAAGTAAAAGAAGAAAATAACCTTATAAAAATGCATTATGAATATGTTATGTGTTTTTATTATTCTACTGACGTGTACTAATCAACTTAATTATTTTGTGTAGATGTCAGGTGTAAATGGAATGCAGTTAGATGTACAGGCAGTTAGTGAAGAATCGGTTAACCAAATAGAGGTTATACCAAATCCTATAGCAGAAGAGCCTGAAGTAGTTGTCATTGAGTCTGGAGACTCAGAGGATCTTAATCTTATGTCCGTGTTCGACGACATGATAGCAGAGGAGGTGGAGGTAGTGTCCTTCAACCGAGTAGCAATAACAGCAAAGATGGCTCCTGGGGAGTCAATGATGTCACTCTTTATGTCAGTGTTGGATAGAAACATCCATTACTGTCAGGAAGTTAAGGAGCTAAAAGCAGAGATCCAGGCTGTTATAGAGGATAAGACGGACGTGGAGTCCATGTGGGAGCAGGAACACGACGAGAGAATTTTGGCCAAGGACAAGGTCCAAGAGCTGAAACATAAGGTTTTTGAGCTCAAGGAGGAGCTAAAGAACAAAAAGCAGAAGATAGGGAGAATGTCCTATATTCATAGGAGTTCTCATGCGGACTTCCAGCAGCAGGTAGCTGGTTATCCCATAGAGGCAAGGCAGATGCGACATACTATCAGCCGTGATATTATTGCCGGTCTTGCCAAGGCAGATTTTGATAATGTCTTAAGGCAGATGTGATCTAGTAGTGGATATAGTAGTTTAGATATGTACATATTTTGTATCTAGTAGTGACGTAAAACCCTCTTTTGTATAACAAAGGGTAGTCTTTTGTAAATCCCAATTTTTGGAAAGCAATAGCGGGATAGTAATGTAATCAGCTTAGGCTGTGTAATGTAAACGATGTAGTATTATACTACAATGAATGAATGAATATAAGCCTTTTTACGGAACAACTGAGCAATGGATGTTGAAGTTATTATTTAATCTTGATTAATAACTAATTAATAAGAAGGGAATATAACGAAATGTGTTGTTTATTGTATCAGCAAAATGCCTCCAAGAAGAGTACAACGTAACCAAGGAGCTAATGTAAATCAACAGGAGGGAGGTCCAGTTAACCCCATGCAGGAGTTTGTTAATCTTTTAACAGCCGCATTTAATAGAACTGAGGCTAATATCCCCATAAATCTGGGAGTAGCACGAGCTACTACCTTTAAGGATTTTAAGAGTGTTGGTCCACCGGAGTTCAAAGGAACTACGGACCCTATCGAAGCCCAAACGTGGGTGAAAGAAATTGAGAAGGCATTTGTGATAGCAAATATCGATGAGGCCCAGAAGGTTGCCTTTGCAACCTACATGATGAAGGAAGAGGCCAACTTTTGGTGGGAGGCCAATCAGGCTAGGGCCAGGATAGAGAATTTGACGTGGGTGAGGTTCAAGGAGATATTCTTTGAGAACTACTTTTCCACAAGCATGCAGGAAAGGATGGAGATGCGGTTTCTCAAATTGAAACAAGGGGACATGATGGTTCCCCAATATGCCGCTAAGTTTAATGAACTGGCGAGGTTCGCTCCACACCAAGTGGACACCGAGGTTAGAAAGGCACGACGGTTCGAGCAAGGCTTGAAGCCCTGGCTCTATAACCGTATTTCTATGTTCCAAAGTACATCATTTGGGACCATTTTAGAGAAGGCGATAATCGCCGAAGGTGGTAGCGAGGCATTGAGCCAATACCACAAAGATAAGAAGAAAGTATGGATACTGGCATGCCATGCAATCTCACAATCTCATTCACGTATATACGAGAAAGACGTTCAAGGGAATAAGTCTCTCGTATCGGCAAGAAATGAGCAGACTTGGTTAATCTATCAACAATAACCAAAATTGTATCTATGCCTTAAGAAACCTTGGGAAGACCCGTAAAGAAATTTATGGTAATGTGTTCCCACTTCCATTTCAGAATCTCAAGTGGTTGCAATGGACCCTTTGGCACTTGATGCACCGCCTTTACACGTTGACAAGTTAAACACCTCGAGATAAACTTCGCGATCTCTCTCTTCATATTGCTCCACCAAAATGTATGTCAAAGATCATAATACATTTTGGTACTCTCAGGATGGATTGCAAACGGTGTGTTGTGTGCCTCCATCATGATTCTATGCTTCAAGTCAAAATTATTAGGAATGCAAAGTCTGGAGTTGACTCGAAGTATTCCTTCTTTATCGATTCTTGCTTCTGGAATAACACCTTCTTGTACTTTCTTCTTCATACATATCAGCTCTAGGTCCGTGGCTTGAGCAGCTTTAACCTTATCGATTAATGTCAGTTCTACTTGTATGTTTGATATCATCACGTGGGTACTTGGAGTCTTGAACTCTATCTTCATTTTTTGTAAATCACACAAAATGGGTCTTTATGTTAACAACATCGCACTCGTACTCGCATATGATCTTCTACTCAACGCATTAGCTACCACGTTCGCATTAGCTACCCTGGTTATGGTCCCTTGGTTGAACATACTCATTATCTCGCTCTAATGTGAGAAATAAGATACTGACGAATTTTGTGTTTTAGACCTCTTAGAAACATCCACGTCATACGTTCCTCATTTTTTTTACCAAATGAGGTGTAAGCCTGGACAACTCCGCGAACTTAGCCTCATACATGGACACAATCATGTTGTTTTATTCTCGTCTAATAAACTCTACCTCCTTCATATGACGAATACTTTTAGGAAAGTACTTGTCATTAAATAGTTTTTGAAATGTTTCCCAAGACATATTAGTGAAAAGTACCGGGTGGTACGCTTCATGATTCCCCACCAAAGAATGCATTTCACCATAGAACATAAAGGTGGAAAATGGAACCTTCTGTTCCTTCGTGCATCCCAAGACATCAAATATCTTAGTAATTTGCTTAACCCACGTTTCTACCTTAATCGGATCCGACTTTCCCCAAAATTCTGGTGGTCCCAACTCTTTGAACTGCTTGGCTGTGACAAGCTATGCGTTGCTATTATTTCCACCCGTATTTTGTACACGAATCTCCCTCGTCTGATTTTGCATGAACTGCAAAAAGCTTCTAAACATCCCATCATTCATCGTTTGTTCGGTAGTGTTGTTTACATGAGGAACATTGTCGTCCTATTGCACGTTTTCCTGGTTGGTGATTAAAGGTGTCTCCACGGTGTCATTCACTCCATTGTTAACATTTCCAGCTGCCATTCCCAAATACTTCCACAAAACAAGGGTTAATTAAATAAAATGACATACCACATAATACCCCTATATTCTGACCGACCAACAAATAAGCTTAGGTAGGACACACTAGCGAAGGATTTACTCGTCTCTCCCCTCCTAGTTCTATTCCCTGATCTCCGCCAGAGACCATATCCCTAAGCTCTAATACGAACTGTGACGCCCCCAAAATAGGTATAAATCACCCATCTTGGGTCACCAAATACATGGTACAGAAACAACTACAACTTCATTAATAGAATTATTGTGTAAAATATGACAACACATAAACTGTGAGTTTAAATATAAATATTATCTTTTAGACAATATCCACACTCAAATAAGTCCTCATTACAATTATTGATACATTATTTTACAAAATAGTGAGGACTACTATAACAACTGCCATGGAACATCACTCCACACCCCGACTACTTCCCGCTATATTCTCACTTCCTAAGAAGAAAAATGGAACAAAAAAGAAAAGGGTGAGCTCAACTAGCCCAGTAAAGAATATTATGACTAAGATAATGAACAACAAATTATCGTTAGTCTTCAACAAATCAGATAAAATATAATGTACAACAAGTTTTAGATCAATATTCGCAGCAGAAATAAAAATTCATTAGAAGAGTTTAGTAGAGAATAAAATATACTGTCTTCTATGATTTAAAAGTCCATCATCAATATTTTATCCCTATAGCATCAATCAATATACATCTTGAACCAAATATTCATCTTTTCTTTACGGGCCAAATATATTCATTTGTATGAACAGTTGGTTATGTTCATCTCAACACCTGTCCATCTTTGCACTACGGGCCAAAGATATTCATCAAGTAATCTTTCATCTTTGCATTCCAGGCCAAATATATACATCAAGTATCACCATTAAAGACTGAGGATGATGAAAAATATTTTAAAGAACAAATCCAAGGAGATAAAAGGACAAAGATTAGGGATTTGTACTTAAGATAATCCAAGTTCAAAAATACTCCATAATAAACCATAGGGGAGTAAAATTAAAGAATGAAGATCAAAACATGGATACAATCAAAGATAGTAACCATAATAGACATCTGGGACAAAGAAGAGAAAATTTCATTTTTCGGTGAATAATGCCGTATTTATGAATAGTGCCGTATACGTGAATAGTGTCGTATATATGAATAGTAACCCTGACACGAAAAGGTAGAAATTCCACAAGAAAAATCATACTTATATTTCGGTATAATGATATTGAAAGAAATAACATCATTTACGAAGAAAATAACATCCCTTACCTTAAAAGAACAGTACTTCTGACCAGAATATTGGATATAATATTGAAGGAAACTTGTACTGAATAAAAACTCTCAAAGTATCTAAATACTCACAAAAATACGCTCGATTTTATATAGAGAGAAAGCTTTTGATTCTGGTGTGATTTTCAATTCTAACTAAGCACCCTATTTATAGGAAAATGATAGAACACCAAAGCAGACTTAACCTGCTACCTGGTGTGCTTTACCTTCTACTATTCATGCACACCACTTTTGAAATAAAATTTCAGAACATTTCTCACAAACCAAAAGTGGGGCCCACCGATTCTAGAAAATCTCCACCAAAATGTTTTAAATTTAAACAATATTTAGAAACTTCAATAATTCATAATAAATAGCTCTTTTATCAGAAAAATTTGAATCTCGTGTCTGTTCCATAGGAAATTTAATTCTCTACAACTTTGTAGAAGAATATTTTCCCAAATTCCAAACAGAAAATGCCCCAAGTCTACATACGGATGATTTTTAATACCTCCATTCCGACAAAATACTGATAAAACATGTAACGTCCCGAAATCCGGTCTATATTCATACCCGGATTCCGAACATCACAGTCCCACTTTTTTCCAATCATACATCATTATATACTAAAATATAACAACATATATTCTCAATTCCCACGTTCTAATACCTTATAACTTCTTTCATTACAAATAATGATAATTACATTATTCTTTACATCTTACACAAGTGACTTTCATCCGCCACCAAAGATACATAACAGTTCATTAAACTAGTCTATAGTTTAATTCTATTATTCTATATTACAAGTCTTCGCTTGATCTTCACATTCATTCATCTAATGAATGGCACTTCTTCTGGATACCGATCAACTTGATCTTTACAGGATCCTTAAGATCTTCTACTCGTACGCTGAAAATGTTTTTTATTTAAAGCAAGTGTGAGCATTCAATTACTCAGCAAGTCATAGCAGTTGAGTAAATAACTTCAAGAGTTTAAACATTCCTTTATAAATTCGATAACCGAATAAAGGTTATGAAGCAGCTTGAATAATAGGAATAATCTTAATTCTTATCATTTTAAAACATTAGTCACATTCACTTTGAAATACTTTCCTTCTTTACTCTCTTTCATACACATCCTGTCTAGCTAGAATCTTTAGCACATACTTGGCAATAACGGTTCATGTATAAACAGAACATTCTCTTATTGAACAGTTCAATCATAGAACAGTTCATCTCATAGAAACACCAAAGTGTTCACATTGTGGCACAAGGCCTCATACGTTCTACCACCTTGTACAAATATCGCACATTCTCACATAGACAGAACTTCTAAAGTTCAACATCTGAGAAGTTTAAGAAACTAGCATTCATTTAGAATATGAATGAAGTTAGGAAACTTGCCTTACGCACAGCTACAACTTACGCTGAACTGCTCATTCCAATCCCTATAAAACACATAAGGAAATAACACATACTCCAATTAGTTATATACTTGACTTATGTATTAGTTTACTGAACTTTACTTCTTAGGGTTTGCGTTCTTGCAACCTAAGTTTATGTGATAATTTCCTTTACCGGTTTACGGCTTCATGACATACGGAGATGTCTTACTCAATATGTTCATCATCTTTGATGATTTTCATTCTTATCTTCTTCTTATAACTTCTCTAGGACTCAGCACACATCGCGTCTCTGCTAGTAGTCCATATAGTACTCTGAGTGGTTTCCCACAAATAACCAATAAACAAGTTCCCTTCTCATTTACACTTCCATCACAGTGAGTTAGATTGGTTGCCAGTTTCGTATATACCTTCACTCTCTGAAGGAATTATTTAACTCAGCTCCCATATGTCAACCATCAAAGGTTACGATTGTACCACAACCTAAACTTATCTTAACTTATCTGAACCATTAAACTATAATGTTCGTTAAGTCAATTTCTTATTCCTTATGGCTTTCTGGCAACTAAATGCCATACCTCAGGATTCATTCTTTATCCGACTCACATTCGGCTTTCATTAATCTTATTACCGTTCATTAAAACTTTCTTAATAATTCATATCTTACTTAATACTTTTGTTATTCATTACATGAACCCCACGTTCATTACTCGTTCTTAATTTCGAAGCCATACCGTTCGTTGTATGCTAAGACCGATCGTTCATCGCAACAACGTTGCGTTTACAACGTCTATACGCTTTACACTTATATCTCATTACCACAACATAACATCGAAATGTTATTCATTACCCTCGTCACTCAACATCTAAGGAATTACAATCATAGTAATCCCCCACGTTCGTTTATTGCAACTACGATCCACGAATATCGGTTTCGTAACCCGCATTTACATTCTTTGTCTTTTAATCTCATTTATTCTTTCTGTTTAACCTTTACTATAGGTTTAATTTCTTTGATTAAGTGTTACATTACATGAACTACACGTTCATTAGCTTTCGTTACCTTTCCCCCCTGGATTTGAGCAGTTAAAAGCTCATCACTGGGCTTTGCCAGACCCGTGACTGGCGCCGGTTCCCTTTTACACTTCAACAGAAGACCATCGGCACTGCATGGCGCCACCTCTGTGCTATACGAGTTTTCAGTATGCAACTCCCCGGTCTGGTACTGCAGCACCACCTTATAAAGCATGGCTGGCGCTGCGGCGCCAAGCCCTAATTCTTGAAATTTTTTTCTAAGTGTTAAATTATTCTGAGATGCTTACTTCCCGATCTCATAACTTATTCGTTATAACTCGGAACGAGGTTGTTCTAAATCCATTCACTTCCTTATCTTACGTACTTCAATCCCCCTTAGATAGAACTTCGCTCTGAATCCGTTAACATGCCATTCAATTGGCTTGATCTTCATCATTTGTTCGTTTTATATTATTAACGTTCTTCGTTTGTTCGTCCATAATTCGGTTATCCGAACTCAGAACTCATTTGTTCTTAAGTCCATGACTCACATTTTCTACATTCTCTTACATTCTTATGAAACCCTACACGTTCAGGTTCATTTACACACTTTCTAATTCTCATTCGTCTTTTACAAATTTTTTTCCATAACTTCGTTATAGTGAAGTTTAATCCGTTCTTCATGAACGTTTCTACCATTCCTAACCAATCAATAAGATTCTAACTTATACGTGATGGTTTTAAATTTGTCCATCAATAACAATTATACTACGATGGTTTTAAATTTGTCCACCAACAACGTTCTTCGAGTTCTTTGCGTGTTCTTCGCGTTCTTCGTTTGTTCTTTATTTTTAATCAATATTTTGATTATGATTTCACCTTTTCTTGGAATTTAATGTTATAAAACACCATTCCTTACTTATTTCACCGAATCGTCCATATGATTCATTCGGATCGCTCAAATTCATTACGAATCTTATACTTCCTTAAGAAATTTATAACGTAAACTTTAAATTCTTATTTCTTCATTTTCTCATGATTTTGACCATATGAAATCATTCCTAACATCTTTTACCCTTATTCTCATTAAGTTATGTTTTTAACATATAAAACTTAAAGAAAACTTTTTCAGAAGTTAGATTTTTGATACCTTTCTTCTTTAATCTCCTTCCATCGGACAAGGTTTGCACACGAGCAAGCTTTTCCTCCTCCTTTTTCCCTCCTTCCTCATCTGAACTCTCTCTCTCAAATGTCGGTGATTTTCAAAATCACCAACTGAAATTAAGCTTCCTTTTTATAGATTTTCTAAGCTAGGGGTAAAATAGTCATTTCACCCCTAAATTCCATCGGACAAAGTTTGCACACAAGAAAGCTATTGCACTTCCTTACTATTCACGAAACTTCCCTTGGAAGTTTCGTGGTTCCGTCTTTCGGAATTTGTCCGACAGTTTTAAAAATTGCGATTCTCAAAATCTAAATATTTTTGGATATTTCGTCTTTCGTTTACAGTTTAACTTTTACGTATTCTTCGGATCTCCGAAAAACTGAAAAACGCTTTTTGATGTTAAGAGTTTTCCTTCACGTTTTCCCCTAACGTAGTTAGACGAATGAAAAGTACATAGCAGTACTTTTTGTCGTTTTTATTTCGTCCGATTTTTGCACATTTTTCGAGAAAAACTTTATCGATTTACTTAACTTTTCACGATATATTATCATCAAATCTTTCAACGGAATGTCATTTCGACATACCAAACACTCGAAAAGGCTTAGGTTATTCAAACCCTAACCCTTAGGATTTCGTTGGGTGAATATCGCCTATTTCGTCTTTTTCCCTGGAAATATTTTTGTTCCGTGAAATTTTTTATTTTCGTCTTGAAAATTCTTACTCATTCAGTCTAGCTCGTAGCCAGAATCCTCCCGTATAATAATCATCCTAGGCAATAGAATGATTAATAAACACATAACACATAATATTATTAATAAAAATTCATTTTATTAATAACTAATTCTTTAATCTTAAATTCTGAATAATCCGGATTCTCCGGGTTGTTACAAAACACTTCAACATTAATTCCTTCATTTATATCCACATAAAAACAAATATTTCCTTATCATATAAATCAATAATTAATTATTCACAAATAATATTAAAGAATCACAATACTGACAACCAGGTCTTTTCCAGGAAAGAGGGGGGGCTTTCCAATAAGGATTTCTCCTTACTGGCGCGTAATTAGATGACCAAACCCATTTCCTAGACAAAATTTCCTTAGACATTGTTAATAATGCTATCTAATAATATTATTCAAATAATATGAATTATTGATCTGATAATGAGAAATACTGTGCAGTGACAATTATTGAAACAACAATAATATAAAATATCAACGTAGCAATTATTGAATCAATAAAATAAAATATTGAATAGTAATTACTGTGACGCCCCGAAATTCGGGTATCTTTCAACCCGACAGATGGTGCTACACGGTACTACCATTCACACATACATTCAATTGAAATTATTCAAAAGAGTGAATATATCTTATTTATATTCGAAAATAAGATTCCCTTTCCCAATTCATTACTGCTTCCACCTTCACTGGATCTACTGAAATCCCATCATGATCGATAACATGTCCTAAAAACAGTACCCTTTCTAGCCAAAATTCACACTTAGTGAATTTCGCGTATAGCTTCTCCTTCCTTAGTGTCTCCAACACTATTCTTAGGTGTTCAACGTGATCTTCTGGCGTCTTAGAATAGACTAGAATATAATCGATAAACACTACAACGAACTTGTCCAAATATTGTTTGAATACTCTGTTCGTCATATCCATAAATGCAACTGGTGCTTTTGTCAACCCAAATAACATCACCAGAAACTTGTAATGGCCATAACGAGTCTTGAATGTCGTCTTAGGTACATTCTCCTTCCTAACCTTCAACTGATCATACCTGATGTGATAAAATTATGTACTGCAAGTGCACAGTGTCGAATTGAAGAACTTGCAAGTACAGGTCGAACCCACAGAGACTAGATTAATTTTAATATTTCCTTAATATCTATTTTAGGTGAATTAGAAATAAATATTGAGAATTAATTAACTAGAATATGAAAACAAATAATGAGAAAACAATCTAGGAATTCGAATCCATTAGATAATAAACATAACATATAATTCAACCTCTTCTATTTTTATAACTCAACTATGATTTTGATCTCCCTTCCCTTTAATTTAGTAATTTACAATTAACGTGGGCAAACATAGACTATAAAAATTTAAGGATTAACTATAACCCATCAAAACTTCTTTGAGCAATAATGGATTATGAAAAACTCATATCTTAACAATAATCTATCAAAACCTCTTAATTAATTTAAAATCACATAAGAAATATAAAACGAAGGTATTTCAATAATGAAACATGAAGGCGAAATCAATTAAGCATAAAAGCATAAATAATAGAAGAGATGAAAAATATTATCACGAATAATTATTTAATTTCATCTTCATCCTAGATATAAAAAATTAACTAGACATGAAAAATAATTAAACTAACTAAAATAAAGAAAAGAAGAAGATTAAAAATAAATAAGAAAACTCCCTTTATTAACGACCATCCAACGAGCGTACAATGAAGACGTAATTTAATTTACTCCTACTCCTATTCTAAACTAATAAAATACCTCATCCCCTTCTCTCTAAAACAAGAGACCTATTTATAGAAAAAATAACTTTGAACCCTAATTTAGATTCATTGAACTTGGACACTTTTGTTCCCTTTCCATGTAGGTTTCAATTTCCTAGTGGTAATCAACTTCTCAAAAAGATCTTCTAGATAAACTTTCCTTTTTCTTGTTGGATTTGACTTGCACACCAAGATTGTTCAACCCCTTTCCTACTCCTTGTAATATTCTTCTTGGATATTCCTTACATGAATAAGAGCATTAAATATCACTTGATCACCAAGGTTTTGACTTTATTGCAACAAACATTAAATCCTACACAATAAAATAAAACATATTAATTTAATAAACTAATATAATTAAAAGGACAAAATTAGGGATAATAAAATGTATAAATTACGTGTCTATCAAATACCCCCATACATAGCTTTTGCTCGTCCTCGAGTAAAATAAAAATAAAAAAATAAAAATAAATTACACTACCCCATTTTCGTAGGAAACACGATTGCACTTAACATGTGCAACAAGCCTTTAAACCCCAAGGTTACCCCAAGTGGACGAGTTGTGTCTCCTGAGGGTTTGCAGTGAATATACCCACAAAATTCAAAAATATTTTTGGGTTTAACAAATTATGAAATTGAAAGAAAACTTTCTAAATATCTATAGGCATTATATATAAGCAAGATTAAATTCAAATCACACTTTTACCTTATCAAAAATACTCAATCTTTATTTTAGACACCATCCTTTATTAAATTAATTTCATGTGATACATGGATTGTGTATATGATGTAACTCTTAGTAGGGATTTTTACCATGAAAATCAAGCAAGCTCATTTTTTTCATTTTTCTTTCTTTTTCCATTTTTTTCAATTTTAATTCTTCACTTGTGCAATGTCTCATTTTCTTAGGCTTTTCAGATTTACCCATGTAGAGCGAGCTTTGGACCAATGACTCCCAAACCAGATGGCTTTAGGGCACTAGGTGTAGAGACACCCATAAGGATTTACTAACTCGAGTAACAAAGGCCATAAAATTAGACTAGTCAAGCTGCTTTTATCCATCACACTTTTCAGCGTGAATATCGATGCTTCCCGAAGCTTGGATACCCAGTTATTTCGTTTAATGGACATTGAAGCAGTTATTTATTCCTTTTTTTTTTCCAGCTTTTCTCAACTTCATTTTTTTTCATTCTTTCTTCTTTTCTTTTCTTTTTTTTTAAAATTACTCGAATCATGGTTTATACCCCACAACTAAGAATTAGTGCAAACGTGAAGTGCAAAAATGCTTATGAAATCAATTTTAAATCCAGATGGTGTTTTGAACTAAGATTTCGTATCTTATCAAAAATTTAAGAGTTCTAAATCTTTCAATCTCACTCATGAGTTTTGCTCCACAAACACTTATTAGAATTAATTCAATTCATAAAAAGTCAAACAAAATTTTTAATTTTTTAATTTTTTAATGTTTTTGTGTTTTTTATTATTTTTTTCGTAAAAAGAAAAAAAATCTAATACAAACAAACCCCCCATACCTAAATCATGCATTATCCTCAATGTATGAAAATGAAGAAAAGAGAACAAAGATGTGAAAGAATTGTACCTTGTATGCGGGGCATTTGTTCTGCAAGAAGATGTGGTGAGAAAGAAAACAAATGTACATATCTACAAATTTTATAAATCCTAGAAATTATGTGACTAAGGTGCTGTTTGTTTACATCTGATTGCCTCTTAATGGACTGCCTCTTATTCGCTAAGAGGCATGATGCTATTTTTTTTTACCTCTGAATGCCTCTTAATCAATAAAAGAAAAAATGAAATCTTAATAATTAAGAGGTACCTCTTAATGAAATTTTTTGATAATTTTTTTTATATAAATATATTCAACTATATTATGCACTCATTTTTATTAAATTGAATATTTAAAATTATTAAATAAAATTTTACCCTTTAAAATGGTAAAATAGTGTCATTAAATAACAACTTACTTTTTAGTTATCAAACAATTTTTTAGATTTAGATCTCATAACCATTCAGATGATCTAATTTATTAAGACATCATAATCATTCAGATCTTAATTCCCAAATTTATCAAACACAACCTAAAAATGAATGTTACAAATGGATAAGTGAGTCTGAACTTTTCATTATTTTTAGGAGGTCTAGGAAATTGAAAATAGTCAGAATTTTCATCACAGTTATGCTTCAAGTTTACCTCAAGAAAACTTTCATTAACATGTTCAAATGATGGAAGAATTGGTTAAAATACATGTTCTAGTTTAGTTGACTTATTTGTAGTGGATCTCAATGGCTCATTGACCTTATCTAAATATTCAGATTCATTCCAATTTTGGTCAAGGTGATTTAAGAAAAAATCAATTGGATCTTTTTCAATCAAGAGTCTATTTTCAATTATTTCTTGGGTCATTGACAACTCTTGTATCATATTTATTTAATGGGTTGGTCCAAAAAATCGTTAGGTGGTTTTTTAGGAATAAGTCTTTCAGAGTATGGAACTTTAGGCTTATAGATTTTTTCAACAGACTCATCAAATGCAACATGATCAATTTTAGGCATAGACTCATAATTTGTAGACTCCTCAAATACGCTTGACTCAAATTGTGTAGAATTGAATATAAAATTTTCACTTTCCTCATTATTTCCACAACCATCAAGATTTTCAAAATTAACCTCAGAGTTACTAGAAAATTCACCCACCTCTTGTTCATTTATTATGGTGGCTAATTGACTCATTTGAATTTCTAGACGAGATATAACTTGATCCATACTAAATTGATTTTCCATTAAAACTTCCATTAAAACTTTCGTAGTTTTCTCTTGGGCATTAAGTCTTTCCTCTTCTTCATTTGATAATTCTTGTGGATATTGAGGTTCTGGATCCGAATATTGATATGAATATGGATATGAACATGGATATGGATAAGGATTTTCATAAGTTGGATAAAATTGTTTTACTTGGTGCGGATTAAAATTTTCATAGGGTTCTTGATTCCAAGCAAAATTATTATTCTAACTATAATAAGAATCTATTTTTCCACAAATCACAAAATAAATAGACAACTAAACACGAAGGTCTCACACCAAAAAAAAAATTATATATAAAAAAAAAACAAAAACTAAACTACTTATTTTTTTAATTTTTTTAAAAAAAATATGGAGATATGAAGTACTGAAGAAAGCGCAACAAAAAAAAATCTTTATCTTTTTCGCTCCTTCGATTCGCTTCAATAATCTTGAAAAAAAACTAGAGTTAAAACTAATTCGAATAAATAAAAATTAAAGAATAAATAAAAATTAATTCTAGTCCCTAGCAACGGCGCCAAAAATTTGATGTGATAAAATCATGTACTGCAAGTGCACATTGTCGAATTGAAGAACTGGCAAGTACAGGTCGAACCCATAAAGACTAGATTAATTTTAAAATTTCTTAATATCTATTTTAGGAGAATTAGAAATAAAGATTGAGAATTAATTAACTAGAATATGAAAACAAATAATGAGAAAACAATCTAGGAATTCGAATCCATTAGATAATAAACATAACATATAATTCAATCTCTTCTATTTTTATAACTCAACTATGATTTTGATCTCCCTTCCCTTTAATTTAGTAATTTACAATTAACGTGGGCAAGCATAGACTATGAAAATTTAAGGATTAACTATAACCCATCAAAACTTCTTTGAGCAAGCATAGATTATAAAAAAACTTATATCTTAACAATAATCTATCAAAACCTCTTAATTAATTTAAAATCACATAAGAACTATAAAATGAAGGTATTTCAATAACGAAACATGAAGGCGAAATCAATTAAGCATAAAAGCATAAATAATAGAAGAGATGAAAAATATTATCACGAATAATTATTTAATTTCATCTTCATCCTAGATATAAAAAATTAACTAGACATGAAAAATAATTAAACTAACTAAAATAAAGAAAAGAAGAAGATTAAAAATAAATAAGAAAACTCCCTTTATTAACGACCATCCAACGAGCGTACAATGAAGACGTAATTTAATTTACTGCTACTCCTAATCTAAACTAATATAATACCTCACCCCCTTTTCTCTAAAACAAGAGATCTATTTATAGGAAACATAACTTTGAATCCTAATTTAGAATCATTGAACTTGGACACTTTTGTTCCCTTTCCATGTAGGTTTCAATTTCCTAGTGGTAATCAACTTCTCAAAAAGATCTTTTAGATAAACTTTCCTTTCTCTTGTTGGATTTGACTTGCACACTAAGATTGTTCAACCCCTTTCCTACTCCTTGCAAGATTCTTCTTGGATATTCCTTACATGAATAAGAGCATTAAATATCGCTTGATCACCAAGATTTTGACTTTATTGCAACAAACATTAAATCCTATAAATAAAATAAAACATATTAATTTAATAAACTAATATAATTTAAAGGACAAAATTAGGGATAATAAAATGTATGAATTACGTGTCTATCAATACCCCATCCGCAAATCTATCTTAGAAAAATACTTTGCCCCTTTTAACTGATCAAAAAGATCATCGATCCTGGGCAATGGGTATTTATTCTTTATCGTTAACTTGTTCAACTCTCAATAGTCGATACAAAGTCTTAACGATCCGTTCTTCTTCTTTACAAACAGTACTAGTGCTCCCCACGGCAAAACACTTGGTTGAATGTACTTTCTGTCCAATAGTTCTTGTAATTGAACCATGAACTCCTTCATCTCTATCAGCGCCATACGATACGGTACCCTTGAAATTGGTACCGCTCCTGGCACAATATCTGTTACGAATTTGATCTCCCTATCTGGTGGAAGACCCGGTAAATCGCTTGGAAATACATCCACGAATTCTTTGACTATATGTATTTGTTCCATTGTTGCTCCCACTCTCTGGGTATCAACAACATGACACAAATAACCTACACATCCCTTCCTCAACAATTTCGTAGTTTGTGTCATAGTAAGACAACACAAACATCCCAGCGATTTATTACCGTAAAACACTACATGAGGTTGTCTCGACGTTCTAATATTTACATATTTCTTTTGGCAATCTATAATTGCACCATGGTTAAACAACCAATCCATCCCGAGAATTACATCGAATTCTCCTAACTTTATCGGTATCAAATCTACCGATAATTTACAACCTTGTATATCTACACAACAACTCCTATGAATGTTTTCAATAAGAATTATTTCTTCGTTTGCTACCTTGATATTCAATGGTATATGCAATCTTTTGGGAAGTAATTCTAATCGTTTAGCAAAATCACATGCTATAAAAGAACAAGTAGCACCCGAATCAAACAGCACGTAAGCATTTATATCGTTGATCGGGATAATACCTGCAACTACATCCCCTGATGAAACTGCATCTTGGACCGTCATGTTAAAGGTGCAGGCCATCGGCCTACCCGTCTGAGCTGGACCACTGATAGTTAGCTTACCACTATTAGCGCCCTTATTCCCGTCCGTCCCTTTCTTTGGGCAGTTCTTCGCTATGTAGTTAGTTGATCCACATACAAAGCATCCATGGTTCTTCTTCGAACTTGAACAATTAGGAAAAATATGCCCCTCCTGTCCACAATTGTAACACACCGACTTTCCCTTAAGACAGACTCCTAAATGAGTCTTCCCACATTTCTTGCACGCCTCCATCCTCTTCTTAGGATCTCCTTGCTTCACTCCGGTATTCCTAGAGTTAAAACCCTTCCTCTTCTGGCCATTTCCACTACCACTAGCTCCCTCGATTTTTACTCACCCATCTACTTTATTCTTGTTTTTCTTCTCCCTATGGTACTGTCTTAAAGCCTTCTTCCCACCCTCGACGATTATCGCCTTCTCCAGAATGGTTCCAAAAGAAGTACTTTGGAACACTGATATCCGGCTATAGAGCCAGGGTTTCAAGCCCTGCTCGAATCTCCTAGCCTTTCTCACCTCCGTGTCCACTTGGTGTGAAGCAAACCTCGCCAGTTCATTAAACTTGACAACATATTGGGGAACAGTCATCTCCCCTGCATACTCGTAGGAAAGTAGTTCTCGAAGAAAATCTCCTTGAACCGCATCCACATTAAATTATCTATCTCAGCCCTAACCTGGTTTGCCTCCCACCAGAAATTGCCCCCCTCTTCATCATATAGGTAGCAAAAGCAACCTTTTGCCCCTCATCGACATTTGCAATAACAAATGCCTTCTCTATTTCTTTTACCCACGTCTGGGCCTATATAGGGTCCATAGTTCCTTTGAACTCCGGCGGACCTACACTCTTAAAATCCTTAAATGTAATAGCCCGTACTACCACATGATTTATGGGTACATTCACCCTATTCTAGTTAAAGGCAGCCGTTAATAAATTAATGAACTCCTGTATCGGGTTAACTGGTCCCCCTTCCGGTTGATTCACATTCGCTCCTTGATTTCTTTATCTTCTTCTTGGTGGCATTTTCTGTTAAAATAAATAACACTTCATTATTATTTCTTTCTTGTTAATTAGTTATTATTCATTATTAAATAATAACCTATACTCATTACACAACATGTTTCAATAAAAGAAAACTTATATTGATTCGTTCTTTCTTGTAGTATAATACTACATCGTTCAACATTACTCAACCTAAGCTGATTACATTACTTTCCCACCATTGCTTTCCAAAAATTGGGATTTACAAAAGATTACCCTTTGTTATACAAAAGAGGTTTTACGTCACTACAAAGATACAACATATTTACATATCTATTCTACTCTAACTACTAGCTAGATTACATCTGCCTTATGGCATTCTCATAGTCCACATTGTCAAGACTGGCTATAATATCTCGGCTGATAGTATGCTGAGTCTGCCCCACCTCCACAGGATACTCAGCCACTTGCCACTGAAAATCCCCATGTGAACTCCTATGTATATAGGACATTCTACCAATCTTTTGCTTCTTGGTCTTTAGCTCATGCCTGAGCTCAAAGACCTCGTGTTTAAGCTCATGGACCTTGTCCATGGATAACACCTTCTCATCATATTCTTCCTCCCACATAGACTCCATACTCTTCTTATCCTCTAAGATAGCCTGGAGCTCCTCCTTTAATTCTTTTACCTCCTTCCAATACTGGATGTTTCTATCCAATACGATTATGAATAATGATTTCATTAACTCCCCCGGAGTCATCTCTTCTGTAGGTGCTATGGTGTTAAATGACACCACCTCCACCTCCTCTTCCGATATGCCATCAAACATAGACATGCGGTCTATGTTTTCCAAGACTCCAAACTCAACAACCACCACTTCTGGCTCTTCAGCTATAGGGTTCGGTAAAATCTCTACTTAATTCACCGACTCTTCACTAACGATATGTATATCCCTATACATAACATTATTTCCTGACATGTACAATAAAACAAATTAGTTTGATTAGTACACATCATTAGGATAATAAAAACACACATATAATTCATTTTTAGGGTTAACTTCATCTTTTACTTCTTTAACTCTTCTTAAGGTTATGACTTAAGGTTCTATTTCCCCCCCTTAAGTTTTATAACCTATTAGATACCAACCTGTAACGTCCCCAAATTCGGGTATCTTTCAACTCGATAGATGGTGCTACACGGTAATACCATTCACACATACATTTAATTGAAATTATTCAAAAGAGTGAATATATCTTATTTTTATTCCAAAATAATATTCCCTTTCCCAGGTTCTTTATAACCATTACATATGTTTCTTGTCATAATATCAAATACTTATAACAATTATCCTATACTATTACATAGAAAACTCATTGGTCTGCCTTATCCTTTCCTTTATCCTCATTCGATCCTTCAGGTCGTTCAATCTTAGCTGCATTCATATGGTTCAAGCAAGAGTGAGCATAACTAGCTCAGCAAGTATGACAATTCATTAAACAATATGCTTGAATCATACGAATCGTATATCTTCTATAACTGAAGCAATAGTTATGAAGTACTATAGATAAATCAAAATAGCACTTCTTTTCCTTTAAAACATTTCACAATGAACCATGTTCATTAAATAATAATTTTGGTCCAAGACCTTGAACATTTCGTTCTTTCTTTGAAAAGGACAACCCGACACTAAGTCCATAAGTCTGGTATTACTTATGCACGTTTAGGTGATTAGCCTATAGTACTCTATGTTGTACAACACTTCTTTTGGTAAACATATTTACGTTTAAGTTTTGGCAACCTCACATTCCTGTCGTTTGACGATGAAACATTTATTTATTCATACTTAGTCTTTTTTTGAAATCCATACCAAAATAGTTTGGCAAAAGATAACAACTTTGATAACATTTCGGTAGATTATAAGAAATCCAATGAATACATTAAGTCTAGCCGAAAGAATTGGCTTTGACCTCATCATACATTAACTCATGCGTAAGAGACATAAATCACAAAGCTTGTCTAGAATGAACATAGACAATGGTTAGAACGCTTGCCTTCAGCGTCTTCTACAGATTAAATACTTTTTCTTTTGAGTCTTTAAGGTTTCTACAATACATAACCACGTAACATACCATATTAGGTCATAATCAATCATGTATGTTTCCTAACTTATCTTACCCTTCTTCTCATTCTAATCATTCATTAGATTATTTAATGTTCATTACGGTTTACCATATTACATTGTGTTTACGTTTAAGTAATCTTTCGTTAATCTTTAGTTGTTATTCTTAAGGTTATTAACATCTTTAATGATGTTACTTTAGGTGTATTCAGTATATAATTCACCATCAATCAATTATTATACTTTTTATATTCAAAAACTTTCTTTACTTGCTACCTTCTAGTATGCGGCATCTGCTGGCGCTTAGCTTCCTTATATAAGTCTCGATCGCAAAGACAAGTCTCTAGTGTGTTCTACCTCGAATTGGCATGCTTATTTCACTTTCGATACAAATGGCCATGCTACGACGCTATTCTCCAGTAGTTTTTGGGCACGGCTCGGCGCCGCAGCATCAACTTTCAAGCCTTGGCCAGAGCTGCGACGCCAGCCCGATGCCTCAAATAGTTTTGACAGATTTCTTGTTTAGTGAGATTCCCAGACTCATAATTTGCTCATTTTAAGTCCGAATTGGCTCGTTCAAAAGCCATTAGCTCACAAATCACACGAACTAAGTGTTCATATAAGAATTTTACATTTTCAAATCTGTTAACTTGGAATTCACTGTTTAAGTCCGTTATTACGAAAACGATAAACGTTCGTGAACGTTCATAGCTCGTTTCTTCGTTCTAAATCAGAATTTGACCATTTTCGAGTTCGCAACTCTAAAATACAAACTTAGACTATTCTCCATTGAAAACCAACGTTTTTGAGTTCAATGTTAACTTTTAACTTCCATTTTGGGAATTTCACGATTTCATCGATTATCGTCTAATCTCATAAATTTTGCCATAACTTCGTTACTTAAGATTTTTACACCGTTCTAAATGGATTCATTCCATTATCACAACATATACTATCTAAGTCTACAAATGATGGTTTTAAACTTGTCCATTAACAACAATATTACAATTCTTCAATGTCTTTGAATGGTTTATAACCTTTATAGTTATGATTCACTTTCAACATTGTTTATTAAAGTTTACTTCCATTAATTACCATCCTTATACTTCTTATGAAGCATGCACCACCAATACTCACTTCTCTATCAAAACAATGATGAAGAGATGGAGATTAATGGTTTAGAATTCTTACCCTTGATGATCAAGCTTTCTATTGTCTTCTTCTTGAGTTAGGAAAATCTAGCTCTTACTTCTCTCAATATATAAGCTCTAAGTTTGTTGGTGGAAAATGAACAAGGAAAATGACCAACAAAGCTCCTCTATTTATAGGATTGACAAGGTTAAGGTAGAATAGTCATTTAGGCCCTTCCACTTCATTTCTCCACCTCCTTTCTCTACCTCCTTGGTCACCAAGTAAAACAACTTTACTTGGTCACCAAGATGGTTGCCATATGATCCATGGGGCCCACATGGGTTGCCTCATGGGTTTTTCTTACCCGTTTACCCATCGGTTCAATTCACAGATCCGGTTCTTAGTTTGGCTTAAGTTTTAATAACTTTAACTTAACCTTTGGGCTTGCATTATCAAACATTAGTCTTTAACATTATTTCCTTTGAACTTGTACAATTCCTACACAAATTTTACAAATCCAATACCATTGACCTAAAGCTTATAACGTATTGTCTACATATTCTTCTCGTATGCTAATTCGTATACTCATTCATCATATAAGACATACCATCATTCATACATACTCGTATAATACCTCGTATCATACTCATATTCATTACCTCGTACGTATCATACGATCATTGTTTACTAAATTTTCACTTTCCCTAACATTCTCGAATTTAGTACGCAGGCAAAAAATTGCGCTTCTCATACTTGAATTATTATTACATAATCCATCATTCCTCGCTATTCTATCGTTACGTATTTCTCGAAAGTTTAAAAATAATTCCCGAGAAGATATTTATGAATAATGTTTTTCAGAAAATTTTTTGAAAAACTTTTATTTTTGACTTGGAAATTCAAACACTTTAATTCTACCACGTAGCCAAAATACTATGATATTCCAACTTGTTTAGGTTATAGAATAACATTCATCTTGCGTACTGATTATAATATAATTTTATTCATTATTTAATCAAATAAAATTATTTTATAAATAATTTTATTTTCTCGGTCGTTATAATTACTGTAACAATTATTGAGTAGTGCCTTCTTACGTAAGAATCAATAATTCAAAAATATTACGCAATATCACGTGCTACTGTGCAACCACGCGTATTACTGTATTTTAACCACCGGGTATTCCAACAATGTTAACAGTAACAACTAAAACGTTATTTATAAAAACTCAAACTTGTCATTTTCTTCATCCGACCATTTTCCGTTATGGGGCCCACAAATGGCTGTGCTGTCATACGAATATTCCCCGACAACAATGAATATTTTATAACCACTTACTTATTTTGAAAAATTTGCACATTCCATGTGAGACCCCAGATTTTATGAATAAATATTTAATTTTTTTGAAATATTTTTTTAAATATTATGATGTGGATTTGATATAATGTTTTAGTTGTGGGTAGTATTTAAACTTTTTGCAAAGTATGCAAGTTGTTATTAAATATTCGATTAGTCGGGGAATATTCTTTTTGTCGGGGAATATTCGTACGACGACACAATCATTGGTGGACCCCACAATGGAAGTACTGTCGTAGTTAGAAAACAACAAAGATATTTTATGAAAATAACGACGGAGGTTTTACCGTTAATACTATTGAACTTCCCGGTAGTAAAAGTACAGTAATACGCGTGGTTGCATAGTAGCACACGGTATTGATTATTGATGCTTACGTGATAAGTCACTCGGTTATCTTGCATTATTGCTACAAGAATTAATGTTTTGCGTCATATCTCTCATATTATTGATTCAATTATTGTCACAGTATCATGTGCATAATATGTTATTTTATTAAATCAATAATTGAGACGACAAAGTTATTCATATTATTAAATTGCAATATTTACAATGTCTAGAAGTTCTGTCAAGGAGAGGTTTGGTCACCTAATTGCGCACCAATAGGGAGAAATCCTTATTGGAAAGCCCCCTCTTTCCTGGGACCAACCTGGTTGTTAAATATTATGAGTTATGATATTAATGATGGATAAGTTCGTGTTGATTAAAGATGAATTTGATAGTTTCATTGTGTTGGAATTATTTGTGTTAGTAGAAATCGACATCTATTTCGATAATAATTGATGACTGGAGGTTATATTGTTCAATCGGGTATTCGGGACACTTTTCGTGTCAGAGTACTATTCATGAGTACTATTTATGAGTTACTATTCATAAGTTACTATTCACGAGTTATTATTCATGAGTTACTATTCACCCAATTACTATTCACTCTAGTATTGTTCACTCGGGTATTTGGGTACAATATTATTCCATAAGGAGATGTGCTAATTTTTCTGACCATTGGTTGAAATTATAATAGTAAATCAATATGGATTGTTGATTTAAAGTCTTAATAGTAACTTGTCCCTTCAATATTACCAAGGGTTAATTGCCCCTTCGCAAATAGTAGTAGTCTCTTCAATATTACCAAGAGTTATTTGCCTCTTCGGTGTTCGAAGGGTTAATTACCCCTTCGGAAATAGTAGTTTTCTCTTCAATATTACCAAGAGTTATTTTCCTCTTCGGTGTTCTAAGAGTTAATTACCCCTTCGAAAATGTTATTTGTTCCTCCAATTTAACCAAGATCATTTTGACCCTTCGTTAAGACCAAGAGCCCACTTCCGGTTTTTCTATAAATAGAAGCTCATTCCTTCATTATTTCTTACGAATTCACTGAAACTCTAGAGAGAGAAAGAAGAAGAGTGTTTTGCCACTTCACTACTTCGATATCCAGTGTCTTTTACGGTAAGGGATATTATTTGTTGTACCCGTAAGGGGTGTTATTCTTTCTTATTCACGAAGAGAACTTCTATTATTCCATTCTTTATTATTTGGTTGGAATAACTCAGTATCTGTGACATACCCTATACATAACCTTGACATCGCTGCATACCTATACTTGGTGAAATCCTTATGTTATTTCATTCTTTATTATTCATTTGAATATCCCATGCATGCGTTTTACCATGGGACCTAGTTAAAATCTTTATTATTCTATTGGAATAACCTCTATACGCGGACTCCCCTATACTTGGTGAAATCCTTATGTTATTCCATTCTTTATTATTCTGTTGGAATATCCTGTCTGTGCATTTTACGCTGGACCTGGTTCCGTATTTATTATTCTGTTGGAATAACCTGCCTGTGCTATCTATCACATGCTTGGTGATTTCTTTTGTTATTCCATTCCTTATTATACTCAGTTGGTTAAAGTTTTGACTTCTATACTCCATGAAATTAGTGGAATATCATTGATATTTGCGCTTCCTCCAATATCTTTTCATGGAAATATTCTTCTGAGCATTCTTGAATTTTACTCTACAAAGAAGTATCATGTTGACAATTTGGGCGTTATTAGTTCCTGGATAAACTAATTCTTGAACTTGTTTTATTGAATTCTTATATCATTGTCATCATCCTCATGTTTATATTTTTTTGAAAGTCATCTGTGGCCTGTAGTGCATAGATGGACTTGGTATGATTATGACCAGGGATTATTTGGTATAATCATGACCGTAATTTTACAAATGATGTGGTAAAAGTCCTCATTGGCCCGTAGTGCATTGATGGACAACTGTTGGCATGATCATGACCATTGATGAATACACGAATATCCTTGGCCCGTAGTGCATGGATAATTTGTGGTCGTGACCCTAATGAATATCCTTGGCCGTAGTGCAGGGATGATGTGGATTATTTATTAAGCTGAGTCTCAGCGATAAAAGTGATGAAAAACTTTTTAAATCATAAAAGATAGTAAATATTATTCTCTAGTTGACTCTTTTAATGGATTGCTTATTCCGTTGTAGTTAAACTTGTTGTCTATTGTATTTTATCAGTTTAACATTGTTGAAGGCTAATGATAATTTATCCTGCATTATCTTAGTCATAATATTTCTTACTGGGCTAGTTGAGCTCACCCTTTCTTTCCTTTATTCTCTTCTGTGAAATGAGAAGCGTAGCGAGGGACTAAGGGTGGGAGCGGAGTGATGGTCCATATGATAACATTAGTAGTCCTCACTATTCTATGAAATAGTGTGATAATAATTGTAATGAGGACTTATTCTGAGAGTGGATATTGTCTAGAAGACAATATTTGTATTAAAACTCACAACTTTTGTTGTATATTTAAGATTGTATTTGTATTCTGTACCATGTATCTGGCGACCCAAGATGGGTGATGTATACCTATTTTGGGGGCGTCTCATTCCACCCATAACCAAAATATTATATCAAATTAACCCCTTATTATTTCAAGATAATGAATAGAGGAAATTTAATTTTATTTATAAAAAGTTAGGGTCTTACATTTACCCACTCTCGGTTGCAGTTGGATTTATTGACTGCCGATGTTATCGATGTCAGGATTTTTATTTGTCCCTTTCTGTTCTTGTCTTTGGGTGTTCTCATTTTTTAGGTGAGATTTGTTTGAAAAAACAATTTTAAAAAGGTCCGACATGTATATGTCAATGATTTGACTATAAGAGTCGCCCGTTGGTTATTTTTAAATGGTTGCACCAACTCAACCTAGAAAAGGTTTGCACAAAGACCTAGCGATGTGACACTATTTAACTGGTCTGGGAAATCGAAATTCGTTAGGGTCCGGGGGCTTGATTAAGCGGAGGGAAGGTGTTAGGCAACTCCGACTTCCGTGATAACACAGTTATCGCCACTTTTCATTAAAACTTGTATCTATGTATGTGTGTATGTGTTAGGTCTATGTGCAATTGTTTGAAAGTAGTGCTATGCCTCGTTTGCCCCTATATACAAAGGGTTTGACTTTTGTATAAAAGTTCAATTTTAACAAGATATAGCAGTGATGTTTTGTAAAACAAGTTTTTCAAACCCTTATTCTTAATAGTAATTGAGACCTTTGATACCTCCATTTTATTATAGTCTGGCTTGATTGATTTTATTTTCGAGTTGCGAAGCATCTTCGAGAAAATAAGATACATAACAGTGCCAAACTCCTTGTGGGCATGAGAGCCATCTAAGGATATTCGTGACAATAGAGATAATTTACAAAAAGTCAAGCTACAATTTGAAAATGTCTATCACGGGAACCAAATCTAGATTCAGAAGCTGAATCTGTGATCACATGATTCCTAGGCTCACATGAAAAATCAATATGTGCAAAAGCTAGAAAAAGAACTAGATTTGAGTAAATCTAAACTATTCCAGCTTCAACGGTTCTAGTTTAGTCACCATGAACCGGTTAAAGTGAGAAATAGCCAGATTGAGGCAAATCTAGCTCGCAGGCTGAATGATTAAATATCTACATTATTAAAGCAGATAAAACAGTTATATATATAAAAACTATATATATATATATATATATATATATAAGTAATAAAAGGCCACGAAGTGATCTCCAGGCCAGACAAGAATGTAAATTTTTATATATAAAAGCAGTAAAAAGCCACAGATCGACGATCTGAGCATACTCACGCAACGCGACTCCCAACGTTAGTAAATATATATATAGAAGTAATTAAAAGCTTAAAAATATGAAATATCTTACAGTGGGTTTCCAAGAAGACTTCAGATTGCTTTAAACACCTGAAAACTCAATTTCCACCAGTTAAATTTTAGTATGTAGCAAAACACCAGCTTACAAGTGTTTAGAAAGAAGAATCACTCAGTTTAGAACACTCTAGAAGTGTTTACAGACTAAAACGGAAAAAGTTTTCTCTCTTTTTCTCTTTTTTTAAATGAGCTACCGAGAGCTCATATTTATAAACCAGATGGTCGTGGGTTCACTGCGACTTCAAAAGTGCCCTGAGCCATGTGGGTCTCGTCGTCTCGATGTCGCAGCACTAGATAACGCTATTTATCTGCTTGAACCTTCATAACTTTTAATCTGTGCTTCCGATAAAGGCGTGCTGTACCTTTCCAGAATGATGTTGTCGAGAGCTACACAATGACATGGGATTAGAGGGTGTAAGAAGCTGGAAAGATGGGCCCATGACCAGATCTTCAAGTCTTCAAATTCTATCCAGTGTGTTGTCGTGTGTAGTAGTCACTCGGGATTTAAGATATGGTTCTTGTGGGACAGCTTGTATGTAGTGTGGGTTTGAATGATGATAAGGCATCGTGAATATAGTATCGAGATGATTTTGCCCCTTACCGGGGTTATCTCCGGCTTTGCGCAGATGTAACAGTCGTTGCTCAGAGTTATCTATGAGATTGGGCTCATATGAATGTTGAATGTCCTCAGGGATGTCTCTTAGGTGTGATTGTCCTCCCTGGGTTGTCTCCGGGGTTGGAACTGAGTATGTGATGATTTGATTGTTTGAATTGTGATTCTGGGACAGAATCCTTGTAAGGAGGGAATGATGTAACGATCCAAAATTTTAAATTTGTAATATTAAATATTTATTGAATATATAAATATTTATTTGATGTGTCTATTGTGGAATTGATGAAATAAATATTTTATGGATGTAATGGTTGTTGAATCTAAATTTATTAGATATTATTTTAAATTAAATTAATTTATAATTTAGAGAGTAGTAATATAACATGAGATGTTATATTGTTGTGTTGATTTAATAATTTAGATGATATATTAAATTATTAAATAAAGTTATAATGAAAATTATAATTGTGTGATAATTTGCTAAAATGGTATGTTTAATTAAAATATGGTATGTGATTAATTTAATGGGTTAATGTTGGTTATGGAAATCCAAATAAATAATATGTGATTATAAATTATAAACTAAAGTGTTTATTAAAATAAATTAAAAAGGGTTTAATTTAGTTTTTGCCAAACAAGGCTTAATATATTAATTGTTTAAAAATTAAAGGGTTTTGCCAAACAAAGCCTTATGGCTTTTGAATTTCTAATTTTTGAATTTCAATAAAATAAATAATATAAATAAAATAAATAAAATAAATAAAATAAATAAAATAAATAAAATAATAAATATAATATATTTATATTATATACGTTAGTTAGTAACTAAAATCACAATTAGTATTATTATTAAGGGTGTATTAGCTTTACTTCTGATAATTGGCTTAGCTTTTGCTTACTATACGCATTCTAGTTTGAGAGTTCAGAGAGAATTGAGCGAGAAGCTGTGAGGGAATTGGGAGAATCTTAAGAATCTTTGTAGCAAACTCAGTGGTGATAACAAGAATTTCAAGCAAATTAAAGGTATTTTTTACATAACCTTAGTATGGTATATATATACATATGCATATTTGTGTTCACAGCAAAGTTTTGCTATGCTCTGTGAATTTCAAATCTGTTAAATTGTTGCTATACAATGGGTTACTTGTGATTATATGAGTTTATGATGATTAGAGATTGTGCTTAAACGAGAATTGCATGCTAATTACAGTTAATAGTAGAAATTTTTTGACAGTGTATATATTTTCTTATGTAGCTATGTAAGTATCAATTTTGATGGTCAAATTGCATGTTAAACTGTGAATTGAGGCTTGATAATGTTAGTTCATTAAGAAACAAGCATAACATAATTTGAATGAAGTGATTTGGCCAAGTATAGAGATTACAGTGTTAATTTTTGAAGAGGATATCAAAAATTTGAGTTTTTATATGAAAACATGATATTTGAAAATTCAATTTGTATAGTTGATGTTAAATTGTTCTATATTGAGGAATATGTTAACAAACATGTTCGTAATAGTTCTATATCAATTGTTGTGTGAATATTACTGTTTAACTGTGTGAAATTTATGTTTGTTGGGCTAAAAGTGCTCACTATTCATCAATCCGGTAGATCTTCGCCTCTAATATGTGCATTGCCAGTAGCTTGCAAGCTTGTTAAGGCAAAAACTGCAAGCAAAATGCGTCGGCCTTTTCTTGTACTTTGGTCCCAGTTATGTATATGGCGCAACTACGCCATACCCTGTTCTGAGGCAGTTTGTTATGTATTTTTTGTAGACCTTGGAATACCTTACCACTTGGTTTAAGGTTATGTTAATGTGTCTAACATGTAACAACAAGGCTAAAACAGAGTTGTGATTATGTGGTTATAGTGAATTCAAAGTGGTAAAAATGATTAGTAAATCACGAACGCGTTATGTGATAACTTAGTATACACAATGAATGTTATACAAGTGTTGCGAAGTAAAACACTTGGAATTTCTGAAATGGAAATGGTAATGAAAGACTTGTGCTACAATGATAAGTTTATCTAGAAATGTACATGTTATTGTATATTAGCATATCTAATAGGTATTGTGCTTCTAAAATTATGTGTAGGTGATCGTGAGCTTAATTTTATAGCTTACGCTCAAGGCAAGTTTCTAAACCTTATCTTTTTACATTGAGAAAGTTTTCTAACTCTATACTTTCATTGAGCTATTTCCATTATTTCATTGTGTAGCTTTATCCTTTTGATTGAGCAAGTTTTCTATCTTAACTGTTATTGAACAAGTCAATTGTTCCTAAATTTGATTCGAGCAAACTTTAACTCTAATGTTATTTGAAATTCTCATTTGGTTGATTCATTCTAACTTGTTTATAGTTAAGCAAGTTTCTTAAGTTCTATTCTTGTATAATGAACGCAGTTTGTGAACTCTCGTCTCTATTATTGAGCTGTTTTAATTCTTTGCATGAGTTAATACCATGTTGGGCAAGTTTTTAGTTTTCAGCTTGCTATCAGTTAATGTACGTTCAGTAATTTCATTTCTAATGTTATAAGACCCTATCCTTAGCTTATTTATTGTTCAAGCAAAGGTTTACCATTTTATTCATTTTGTTGAATAGTTATGCTCTATAGTTATTTCAAGCATGAGTTTAATATGTATAATCAGTTCACTTATGATTCTCAATTGTTCTATGTTATGTTGTTATTAAACAACTGTTGTGTTATCAAACACTATTAATTCAACTAGTCCTCTAGTTGATGTTCTTTAAACTTCAAATTACCCTTGAAAGCTTATCCAAACCAAACTTTCTTTGGTGCGGACTTGTACTCTAAATACTGAGATGAACAACCCTATTATTATTAGGGGATACTTTACGCTTAGCGTTGAAATATTTTTGCATAATACATTGCGAAGGGCTGATCCCCCTTAGTACGAGGAGTCCTTATAGTCTTAAGACTGCTAAAGTTGGAGTTGAAAGATTACTCGCAACTGTGGACATAGTTCATGGTCTTATGACCCTCAGTTATATATCTATTCCATATTTTGAATTCCAGTTTCTGATTATCATTGTTAGAGTACTATCCAGTTTTGATGAGCCTATTCGTTGGCAGTTATTATTATTATTCTCCTGTTGATTCATTGTTATATCTAGTGAGCAATTGTTTTGCTCACTCTTGCATAAATATTATTATTGCAGCTAGAGTTGAGAAGGTAGATGAGCCTTTAACTAGCAAAGGAAAGGGAAAAATATACAAGTGATGAAGACTTGTAATTTTGATTATTGTTATGATGTTAGACTTTTAATTTGATGATAGACTTTTACTTAATGATGGGATGTAATAATTTATTTTCACACTTGAATGATGTTTTAAGGTTAGATAACCTAGGAAGATTTTTATTTATTAATGTAACCCTATTTAAAGGGAGGATTTATGGTTAAATGTTATTTTATTTGGGTAGATAGATATGAATGTTTGGATAGTGAACACCAAATCTTGTAGGAATGAAGTACCTGGATTTGGGGGTGTCACAGGTTGGTATCAAAGCTTTAGGTTATGAACCTTAGGTGGGGAAGAGCCTTAGGAAATAACCTTTGAAAAGATAGTGATGATAAACTCTTATCGAGTTTTAAGGAAGAAGTAATAAAATACTTATGTGCTTATGTGATTATAACTTATGTGCTCGTGAGTGTCGAGTAGTAATGATTAGTAATTAAAACTTCAAATTTAATTGACAGGATGGCTAATGTAGGAGGATCCAGTCAGGCTAGGGAGGAAGGATCCCAGATGCCTAGAGAGGAGGAGCCTTGAGATATTCAGGTAGTTTGGGAACAACTCTTGCCATGAAAGCGATTCCAGCCTCGCTGGTAAGAATAGTTGAAAGGGGAGAGAGTACCTGATGAGGATGATGAGATAGAGACGGATGAGGAGGACCCCGTGGAGCTGCCACAGTCGGATGAGGAGGACGAGGAGGAAGAGATTCCACTTAACTCGATAGCTGGCCGTATATACGACGAGGTGTATGACCGTAATGTGGAACTTCAGGATACCATAGAGGAGTTGCAGGAGATAGTAGCTAAACGCAGACCTCGATGGCACAGAAGTACGACGAGATCCAGGATCGAGAGGAACGTTTGAATAACGTTGAAGAGAAGCTGAGCCGCATGGAAGGGGAAAATGAGCAACTGATGGAGAAGATTGCAGAACTAGAGAATAAGCTGAAGGAGGAATCTACCAAGAGGGCAAGAGCTGAAGATGCGTACAATGAAGCTTACCAACGAGCCGGAACAGCGGAGAGGGAGGCACAAACAAAGAGGATGAAGATGGAAGAGATGAATAACATATTCAACACCGTGATCAATTGAGCTCAGGATCGGGTCATGGGTTATCCAATTCAGTTTGAGACGCTACCATCATACATATTGGATCATCAAAAAATATTCTGAATTATGAAGGAAGAGCGTCGTAAGGATACACATCATCTTAGTAGGACATCGTAGTTTGATATGTAACTATTATGTGATTGATGAGTAAATAAGATGTAAATCCCGGGTATGATATAACCAATGGGATGTGATGATGATGAAGTAATCCTGCAATTGTTATAGTTCAGGAAAGTAATGTAAATAGCAGTGATGCTATTGTTTTGATGTTTTTAAAAGATTATGAATGAATAAAAGTTATTATTTTATTCAAAGTGTTATGTGTTACGTGATAAAATTTTGTGTGTAAATTAAGTAGAGATACTTAAAGAAATGGAGTATTAGTCTAATGAGTGTATTTTTAACAGAAAATGCCTCTAAGACGTCAACCACCCCGATAGAGAGCCACCGAGGAAACCAACAACAACAATGAGGAAGGTAACCCAGTTCAACAGCTAGTGACATTACTGACGGGTGCTTTTCAGAATCAACCTCAGAACCAAGGTACAACGTTTAAGGATTTCAAGGCTGTTGGACCACCAGAATTCTAAGGGTCCATGAATCCAGTTGAGGCTCAGACCTGGATCATGAAGATAGAGAAAGTGTTCGATGTTGCAAGAGTAGGGGATAACCAGAAGACTTCTTTTGCAACATTCATGTTGAAAGTAGAGGCTAGTTATTGGTGGCAGGCCAATAAAACCCGAGGAGGTCAAGGGATTATGACTTAGGAAAGGTTTAAGGAGATGTTCTTCGAAACTTATTTTCCAGAAAGTTCGAAGAGTCAGCTAGAAGTGCAGTTTTTAGAACTAAAGTAGGGAACGATGTCAGTGTCTGAGTATGTCGCAAGATTTAACGAGTTGTAAAGGTTTGTGCCATATCAAGTCGACACAGATGAACGCAAAGCGAAGAGGTTTAAATAGTGATTGAAGCCCTGGTTGTATAGTAGGGTTTCCCTGTTCCAGTTGAAGATGTTTGCAGCAGTGATGGAGAAGTCAATTCTCGCTGAGAGTGGAGGCGAGGCTGTAACAAAACACAACCAAGAGCAGAGGAAGAAGAAGAGTGAAGGTGAAGTTAAGAGTGGAGGTGGTAACGGTGGAAATGGCAACAATAATTTGAAGAGGAAGTGGAATGCAAATGTGGGAGCTAGAAATCAGCAAGTAAACCAGTAAAAGAAGAAGTTCGAAGCATGTGCTACATGCAGAAAGTTTTACAAGGGTGTGTGCTTGATGGGAAAATGAGTATGCTTCAACTGTGGCTAGGATGGTCACATCACCCCAAATTGCACTCAACAAAAGAAGATCGTTTGTTTCATGTGCGGGTCCAAGGATCACTTTGCTCATGAATGCCCTAAAAAGAGATCTGGGGAGGCAAATGGAAGCAAGGGAAATTCTAGTGGAGGTACACTGACTATTGTTGTGGCAACATCAACAAATAAGCCAACAGCAAGAACCTTCAACATGACGGTGCAAGACGCGGTGCAATCAAAAGATATCGTGTCAGGTACGATCCCAATCAATGATATAAATGTATATGTATTATTTGATTTGGGTGCTACTTTCTCATTTATATCTGATGATTTTGCTAAGAAGTTAGAAATACCTAGTGAAGAGTTGAATTTCCCTTTAAACATAGAAATTACGAATATGGAAGTGATTCCTGTTAGGTTCGTATACAAGAACTGTAGGGTGAACATTAAGGGAAATGTTATGAAAGTAGATTTAATCCCGATAAAACTTGGAGGGTTTGATGTGATATTGGGAATGGATTGGTTATTCAATTATGGAGCGATAATTGATTGCCAAAAGAAATGTGTAAACCTTATGACTCCGTCAAAGGTAGTTTTCCATGGTAGCAAATCGCCTAGACAAATGAAATGTCTGACGATTATGCAGGCCAAGAAGTTGTTAAGTCAAGGCTGTGTGGGTTATTTAGCTTAGATAGTCGATACTCAGAAGAAGGGTGTAAAACTGGAAGAGATACTAGTGGTTAGGGAATTCGTAGATGTGTTTCTGGAGGATTTGCCAGGACTTCCACATGACCAAGAGATTGAGTTTGTGATCGATTTAGCACCAGGAACCGCTTTGATATCGAAGGCCCCGTACAGAATGGCTCCGGTGGAGATGAAAGAACTAATGGTGCAACTGCAAGAACTGTTAGACAAGAAGTACATTCTGCTGAGTGTATCACCGTGGGGAGCGCCGATGTTATTCATGAAGAAGAAGGATTGGTCAATGCATCTTTGCATTGATTATAGAGAATTAAACAAAGTCACTATTAAAAACAAATATCCGTTGCCAAGAATAGATGACTTGTTTGATCAATTGAAGGGTGCGAGATATTTCTCAAAAATAGATTTGAGAAGTGGGTATCATCAATTGAAAGTGAGGAAGGAGGATGTACCGAAGACGGCGTTCCAAACTCGGTATGGACATTATGAATTTTTGGTAATGTCTTTTGGTTTGACAAACGCCCCTGCAGCATTCATGGATTTAATGAACAGGGTGTTCAAACCATTTTTAGACAAGTTTGTGGTGGTATTTATCGATGATATTCTGGTGTACTCTAGAACTCAAGAAGAACACGTGGAACACTTACATCTGACGCTGGAGACGCTAATAAAAGAAAAGTTGTACGCAAAATTCTCTAAATGTGAATTCTGGTTAGAACGTGTACAATTTCTTGGGCATGTAATTGATAAGGATGGGATTTTCGTAAATCCATTAAAAGTCGAAGCTGTGATAAATTGGGAACCACCAAGAACCCCATCAGAAGTAAGAAGTTTCTTAGGATTGGCAGGTTATTATAGACGGTTTATCCAGGATTTTTCCAAGATTGCCACTCCGTTAACAAATTTGATGAGAAAATCTGTAAAATTTGTTTGGACGGAGAAGTGTGAAGAGAGTTTTCAGGAATTGAAGAAGAAGCTCAGTGTGGCACCTGTGTTGTCATTACCAGATAATACAGGAAATTTTGTGGTGTATAGTGATGCGTCACACAAGGGGTTGGGTTGTGTCCTTATGCAAAACGACAAGGTCATTGCGTATGCATCAAGGCAGTTGAAGGACTAAGAGAAAGAATATCCAACTCATGATTTAGAGTTGGCGGCAGTAGTATTTGCTTTGAAGATATGGAGGCACTATCTCTATGGAGAGAAGTGTGAGATCTACACAGACCATAAGAGTCTGAAGTATATTTTCACACAGAAGGATTTGAACATGTGTCAAAGGAGATGGATGGAATTGATAAAAGATTACGATTGTGAGATCTTTTCTCACCCGGGCAAAGCTAATGTGGTTGTAATAACCTAATAATTTCAATATAATTAAATAAGAAATTTTGGATGTAAAATTAAATTTATATAAAGGTGAGCATATGTGTAGAGTAAAATATATATAAATATGTGATAAATAAAATTTATTTATTACATGAATAATTGTAAATAGATTCTTTTTAAGAATTATCGATCGTTATAGATTATATTCCTATAATAAATTAATTTTGTAATAATAATAGTATAAGTTATTTTACGTAAATATATGATTATTGTATATAGGATATAATTGTTATGATTATTATGATAAGTGGTGTAATACCCGAGAAATTTCATGTTTTAGGAATATATTAATGAAATAAATATTTATTTGGATATAAATGATTTCATGCTATGTGACGAGTTAACTCAATTATATTAAAATGGTTGATGTGGAGTTGTAACAAACTTGTAGGAAGCCTTGTGTGGTGCGGTGGTGGGAAATATTAATAATAACATTAATTAACGAAGAAATTGCCAAGTGAGCAATTAAGAAATATTAATTATTAATGGTTATATCAATTAAATATTTATGGTGATTAATTATTAAATTTTGATTATTAATGGTTATTGTGAGTAAAGTTGTAGCATCCCCCGAATCCGGGCCCCAAATCGCCGCGGATTCGGTACACTAATCATTCTATAACTGTTTGCGGAAGATATAAACATAAATTGTGTATACATTAAACTTACACACTTTTCCCCAAAATCGAGTAACCTTTACTTATTACACAATCATAAATGATCTAACATTTATCAAACTATACTATTACAAAATAGTCAAGACAATTTATCCCAAGTTGAACTTGGCATTATCTTTTCTCATATCCGAACGCATTTGCCTTATATCGCAATGTTTTATCATGATATAGCAAGGGTGAGCATGAAAGTTGCCAAACAAGTTTAAATACAACAATATAAGGATATATCATGATTGAAGAGTATGAATAATAAGCTGGCTATAATTCATCAATATATAATTGAGAACTAGCGAGAACAAACTTTTTTAGTGAACAAGTTTTAAATATGAACAAACATTTTCGAACCAACCGGTAATGAAGGTGATCAACCTTTCATACCTGACTTATACATGCAAGATGTACAGAGTACAATTTTCATGGCAATCAGCAATGATTAACCATAAGCTTGAATAAAACACTCTTATTAGAGTTAAGTAAGAACAAACTTGCTGAAGGCAGGTTGATTCTCGTAACGCAATTTATATCGCTTTGCAGAAGACCTAATATTAATAATATAGATCTCCAATATTAGAATAATATCATCACAGTATAATACTGTTATATTTAAATACACAGAATAACCTAAACACATAACACATAACCCTATAAGTCTATACATCACATAAGACTTAGCATCAGGTCAAACTATTTCAGTCTGATTTAAAACTGACACAGTTCTATCATCCTGACGGTCTAGTCGGACAATACTCGAGTTTAAGTTCAGTTAAACTCTTCCTGAACACTTAACAATTATCACAGATAATTTCTTATCAGTCAAAACATTTTTCCTAGGCTCGTAATAATTTTCGGATAATTATTACCATTTATCATGATTTTCCAATCATTAATATCGTATTTAAATGAATTAAATACCACATTATGCCTTAATCATTAATATTCATTTAATATAAAATATTAATGATAATCCTTGCATAATATTATAATGCAATTATAATATTTCAAAATATTTTTAATACCTTAAAATCATAATTATTTGATTTTTAAACACTTAAATCCATTATCCGATAATTAATATTAATATTAAAATATTAATATTTTCATGCAAAAATATCAAAAGTTATATTTTATAACTTAAAATAATTTTCTAATACTTAAAATCATTTTTATATGATTTTAAAAACATTAATTCTATTTTTTTCTTAATTAATTTTTAGTGCGTAGCTTAAGAAATTAGCTACCTCGTGCTTAACTCCAGTAATGCCCATCTCTTGGCATAACCTTATATATGTTAACGTGATGCTCCATTTTAAATTTCGTAGCAATCGGAGTTGTAGAACTCCGTTTATAGCGATTTCCGTCGGAAAATCACAAAAATTGTAATGGTCATAACTTGGTCGTTTTAACTCGGAATTAGCTCATTTTTGGACACGAGCTACATATTATCATATATTTTCATTTCCCAAAAGCCTGGAATTTTTCTCATTAACTAAATGTCCAAAACAGCCCTCGGAAAATTTTGGCCAGAAACTTTTTTGCACTTTGGTAGTTTTGGAGTCCTTCACCAAAACTTAAATAAAACGAAATCTGTAACTCCGATTAATGATCCGTCAATTTTGTTGGATTCGTATATTTCCGAACTATAGTTTTCATATATCACAATCCATATTTGGATATGTTTAGCTCCCGGAATTTAACCCGAAAGTGACTGCTCCAAAACTGTCCTTTTCACAGTTTTCTTAACTTTGTGTAGTTTGGTAGAAATCCCATAACTTGCTCCTTCGATGTCGGATTTAGTCCGTTTCGGAGTCTATGGAAAGCTTATTGAGTGTACTATAACATATCACAAGTCCAGAATTTTTAGAGCACTCTAACAAATCCGAAATTTTCTGTTTAGAGCAGCAGTTCACTAATTCATTTAAAACAAAAAAACTGTTTTGGTTCATCTTCTTTGTTCAAGCTTATCAACCCTAAAAATGGCAAGATCTAACCATAAAATATCATATATCATGTAGATCTTCCTTCATATGGATCATAAGTTCAACACTTGATGAAAAACAACCATCACAAAACACATAAACTAACTAGAGTTTTGAGTTTAGGAAATTTTTATACCTTTAGTTTCATGGCATATCTTTTTCTTCCAACCAAATCAACACCCAATATGGGTAATACCAAACATGAAACACTCATCAACACATAGATCTAAAGTTTTTGAGTTGAGAATTATGGATTCAAGGTTTGATTTACAACCATCAAAAATTAACTAAACAAAAAGGGTTTATACCTTTGCTTGATTTCTTCTCCCCCTTCTTCCTTCCTTCCATGGATGGATCTTGGTTTCATGAGAGTCAAAATCTCCCCTCCCTCTTCTCTTGAAGTAGCCGAAGCCTCCCTTCTCACTCTCTCTCTCTCTTAAGTTCATTTGGCTAGAAAATAAAAGAGATGAAAGAAAGAAAAATTATATATATATAAGCTAGACTTTTATTAGGTGTAGTTTTTTTTTTTTTTTTTCAATTGACCACACTCACTCTCCTTTTTCTCTAGCAATATTCGGCCATATAGCCTTCATTTCTCTACTTTCTCCACACATTCTCTTTTTCTTTCCTTATTAGAAGGTTGCTTGCAAGCTAAAACATGTTGGACAAACAAAAAAAATGACACATAAGATGAGTTAGTGGAGAGTTGATCACCAACTAAAGTATCACATTTAATACATTCATCTCCCCTCTTTTCCTTCTTGTATGGCCGGCCACTTGGCCATTTACTAGCCCAAAAATTTAATCTCCTTTAGTGCTTTCTAATAAATTAAGTTCTTATGCCATAAGAAATTGACATAGTCCAATACTTGGGCTATAAAATATACATAATCCAATACCTTAAATTCTTATTCGACCCAAATAATTTAATTAGGGTTTTCTCTTCCTTCATTATAACCCAAATCCTTGCTCATGCACACTTATTTCCTTAACCCAATTAGACTTGCTATAATTAGGTTATAAAATTAATCATTTGAGATATAAAAAATAAATCTCCTAGAATTAGTAAGTATTCTAAATACCACAATTCTCTTTTTCCATAACCCTTAAGTTATTAAATCCTTCATTCCTAATATATAATTAGGTTATAAAAGTAATTAACCGAGATGTATGAAATAAATCTCTTAGAATTAGTATATAATTAAATACTATTATTCTCCACATATTTACACTTAAACTTTTAACACTTAGCTTTTAAATTCCCAAATTAGGGTTTTAAATATCCGAATTAGGGTTTTGGATTCTCAAAACTAAAATTAAAGTTTTACGAGCGTATCGTTAGTGTTTCTAAATAGTTGTTAGATTTTTCTAACTTAATAAACATATGATTAACATAACTTTAGGATTTGCTAAAGTTATAACTTATCCGATCAATCCTTGATCTTAAATCATTACTAGTTCATATATAATCAAATACACCAACTAGTATTCACTTGATACTTATCCACGATAATTCTTCAAAAGAATTTTAAATCTACCATAATCTTATACCTCATTACTAGACTATCACTTATAGTCTATCACATAATTCAAGTTTTGTTCAACACTTTTGAAATCCTTGGAATTTTATTACATAACTGCCAATTCCATACACTTATTTCCTGTCTAGGTCCTAATATTGAACCTTAAATCAATCAATTATGATTTTCATAAATTGTCTAAATTCTCGGGTTGTCACAAAAGTAAATTGCATAACTAGGGTATGTATTATTTGTTTAATTCATGTGTGCCAAGTATGTAGCAATGTTTAGTAATTACATTAAGAAGAGTGTGAAATGTGACACCTAATAATAACTATATTATATACCATAGAAATAATATAATAAGATTAATAGAATGTAAAAATTATTCAAATGATGCCTATGTGATCATGAAAATGCGTACATATTTTATAACTATGTGAATAAATAATATAATAAGGTTATTATATGGGTTATGTGAGTAGTAGGGATAATTATGGAACTATCCGGACAATAATGCCTAACGGTAATATTATACTGCGTGTAGTTAAAATACATGGATTATAGGTATGTTACATTTCCATATTACATCTACTACCTTGAAATATTAAATAAGTAAATCATATTTTGGCACTAAGTTATAATGTATGGTTGATATGTATATATAATATATAACATAAGAATTGGAGAGTGAATTAGTATTGCAAAGATGCTGAGTTAATTTGCTTGTCCCAAAATTAGAGTCCCATTTTCTCTTCATTTCTCCTTCACGTATAAAACATAAAGGCTATAATCTATTTTCCTTTTCTTCTTCCAAGCTCCTTCTAGCTCATGATTATGGGGGGAGTGGCTATGATGATGATCTTTAACTACCATTTACCAACTCCTTCTTAACCTTCATGTAATCCTTTCATCCATGAGTTTAATTTGGTGTATATATGCATTGTCTGTGTTTTTATTTCTCTATAAATACCACCCATCTCCTTCTAATATCCATTGATGAGAATTGCTAAGGTGTCGGATTGAAAGCATAGATAGAGTGAGTGATTGTATATATATATATATATATATATCAGTAGAACGAGTGTGAATTAGCAAGCTAATTATAGAGGTATAAGATTTCTTCTCGTTCTTCATTTTGAGTTCTTTCAAAATTTCCATTCTTGAATTACCAATTTCTTGATTATGCCAATTTGAATTGAAATTGGGTTGTAGAACACTTATGTAGTTGTTTTATAAGCTTATTAACATGTTTAGTATGCAATGCAGCTTGGTTACAGTCGAATTAGTGAAGAAAATTTGGTAGTTGGCTTGTTATCTGCCGAGGCTGGAAGTCTCGAATCGAAGCGGGTCGCGTATAATCGCTGCGTCTCCCTAGTACAAATAATGTACCGCACCCCCTCTGCAAATTTTGTTAGTTGTTTTTTTATAATATCTGGTTTATGGAGCATGCTAATACAACTTAGTTAAACTTATTTTAGTCCTTGATATAATACTTACGTTGTCTTTCATATAATCACTCATCTAACTTGATTTCAAAAGAAAACTTGAGTTTCCAATGTGTAAACTCAATAAACCATGTGTACCTTAACATTCTAACTTGAAGACATGTTAGTGTGGTCTGATTTCATTGGTACGTAAGCATGCCAGCAGGATGTATAGTAAGTAAAGTAGTTTAACATACTAAATGACATTAAAAACATGCTAATGGAAACTTAGAGTTTCAAAATGGACATTGACTTATTATATTCGTTTTGATATTCTGATCTTGCGAGCATTGTAGTATGGTTTTGAAATACACGTCAGACATACTAACTTACGTATATGGATTTCGTAATGAAAGCATGATCATGTTAGACTTATTAGTAAGTTTTACTAAATAAAGATATGAACTTTAAACGTAAATGTTAACATACTACTTTGAGGGTTAAAAACTGATAATTGTGAACATGTTGGATGATACTCTTAGACTCACTCATGTATCATAAAAATATATGTACCCTGCTTAAGTATCGTAATTCATAAAAAGCATAAACGAAGCATATTTTCTAAAATAAAATGATGTTAATTGCATATATGTGATATGAATACTCACAAGAATGTCTAATATAAGTTATATGACTACCTTATATGTTTAAGAATCAAGCATGTTAGACTTTGTGGTTTCATAACCTTGAATGGCCTTAATTTGTTGATATGTCCAACTTAGAACCATATTATGCAAACAAGGGACCTAGATTGAACTTGAAAGATACGAAAGGACCCCTGACCTGTTAATATATGTTGTGTATGTAAGGATTGGAAAGCTAGGCCAAACAAGTGATTGCTCAGCCCTGGTTTGAACTGGGAGCCGCGCGGCCGCGCGTCTCCTTAGTGAAAATCAGGCGCGGCCGCGCCACCCTACAGTAGGATCAAATTTTTGTAGTTGTTCTGTGGTTTCATAAATGCCTAAGTTGTTACTCTATCTGTAATTTATGTTCAGTGTATTATTCATGTGTTAATAAGCATGTCGTTGATAGGATCCTATGATGAATATTTGTTTACCACTTTAATTATGATTTCAGCTATGACATTGGGTATTATGAACTAATTTTCATGTGATGGCTTACGTATAAGATTATGTGAATAGAAGACTAGCACTATATGTTAGCATTGATAAATTTCATTTGTGTATGATAGCAAATTAGGATAATAGGTGTACATGTTGAACTTGTATAACTAATGTGATTATACATGAATAGGATATCATAATGCATTAGATTGATATTAAGCTTTACTTTGGTAAACTACGCTTGAGGCAAGTTTCTTAATTCTTACTTTTTTTTTACTTGAGTAAGTATCTAAACTATCCTTTACATTGTGCAAGTATCTGAATTATCTTTTACATTGTGCAAGTATCCTAACCTTTGCATTTCCTTTATGCAATGGACTTGAGTAAGAAAGTTTCAGAATTATATTATCATTATGCCAGATTAGTAAACTCTATTGTTATTGATTATGTATCCAATCATTTATATTCACACAAGTTCCCAAACTTTATTCGTTCATTGTTTATCAGTATCGTATTACTATAAGATTAAGATATGTATATTCCGTTCGTTAAATTCTAAGTATGGTTATACAAGTGTCCTCACTCGGATAATCATTATACATGTTGATACATACTTGTTGATTTCCAGTATGTATACCTTAATCAAAAGTCGTTTAAGCTATTTGACTCGGCTAGACATAGATTTAAAATATCGTTGAACATGATAGAACCCTATTGATATCCAACCAAATTGTTTTTGTTCAGATTTCCGACTAAGTATGAACATCCCAAATCTAGGAAACTTTTGTGCGCCCAAGGCGGTTATGATGAACGAGAATATCGTTCTGGTATGTAGTATTGATCAATACAGGGCATAACGGGCTGATCACCCCCCGTGCCCGTAAGTTATGACTATTTATAGATGAAGTTCTGTTAAACCTTTTCGAAAATAGAAAACAATGTTCACAGTCTGTCGACTGATCTCCATTTATAGTCAGTACGTAGTTTCAAAAATTTGAAATATAATTGGTATGCTGATTAGAATTGGTTCAGTTACTTCACAACTATTGCTTCGTTGTAGAAGTGTCACTCAAAGAAAACATTTAATCCTTTCAGCTAATGTTTATTGTTTGCTATTACTTGCTGGGCACTCAAATGCTCATTCTTGCTTAATTTAAATGTTTTCAATTAAGTATGATCAACTAGAGGGCTCTGCCAGGAACAAAGGGAAAGGAAAGCTGTCAGAATAAGTTGTGTTATCTTATGTAATTGCAAGACTTAAATAAGATGATGATATTTATTATCTATCATGTAATGAAATATTTTAAGGTCGCATACCTGGGATTTAGACAACTCTGATATATAAATTAAGTTTGATATTTATGACAATATTACTATTATTCCGCTTAAAGAAATGGTATCGTGAAGCACTGAATTCGGGTTTCAAATACCTGAATTTGGGGGCGTCACAGTGGTTGCAGAGGCCTTGAGTAGGAAAGGCAGAGAAAAATTAATGTTGTTAACCGATAAGGAGGAGCTCATTTTATCAATGGTAAGGCTAGAGTTGGAAATCAAATTTCCAAAGAATCCGATGAAAAATTATACCAGATGGAAGCCAGTCAAACTTTAGTAGTCAAAGTAAAGAACGCTCAACTACAAGATGAGGAATGCAGAAAAATAAAGGAAAGCGTGGTCGAAGGAAAAGAAGTAAAGTTCAAGGTTGATACTGAGGGAATTATGAGATTCGAGGGATGAATTTGGGTTCCAGCAGTACAGGATATTAAAGAGGAAATCTTGATAGAAGCTCATAGCTCAAGATATTCGATTCATCCGGGAAGTTTGAAGATGTATCAAGATTTGCGGCGACATTTTTGGTGGCCAAATATGAAAAGAGACGTTGCAGAATGCGTTGCAAAGTGCTTGGCATGTCAGAAAGTGAAGGCAGAGCATCAAAGACTAAGCGGATTACTTCAACCGTTGGAAATACCGGAATAGAAATGAGAGCATATCATAATGGATTTTGTGGTAGGCCTTCCGACGACTTAGAAAGGATACGATGCGATATGGGTGATAGTGGACAGACTGACAAAATCTGCACACTTTTTGCCAATAAAGATTAGATTTAATCTTGATCAGCTAGCGAAATTATATGTTAACGAGATCGTGTCGTGACATGGAGTTCCAGTATTTATTTTGTCAGATCGAGACCCGAGGTTCACATCAAATTTTTGGAAGAGACTACAAGAATGCATGGGAACACAATTGAAGATGATCACAACATATCATCCGCAAACAGATGGGCAAAGTGAACAAACGATCCAGACGCTTGAAGATATGCTTAGAGCGTGCATCATGGATTTCAAAGGAAACTGGGATGATCATCTACCGTTGGTGGAATTTGCATACAACAACAGTTACCATGAAAGCATTGGTATGCCGCCATACGAGGCATTATACGATAGGAAATGCAGAACTCCACTATGCTGGGATGAAGTTGGTGAACGTCAATTTCTAGGACCAAAACTGGTACAACAGACCGCTGAAGTTGTCAAACTCATCAGAGCAAGATTAGTAGCTGCTCAAGATCGATAGAAAAAGTATGCTGATCAACACAGGCAGAGTCGTGAATTTGAAGTAGGAAATTTTGTATTCCTGAAAGTTTCTCCTTGGAAGGGGAAAATTTATTTTGGCAAGAAAGGAAAGCTCAGCCCAAGGTTTATTGGACCTTTCAAAATTCTACGCAAAGTGGGAGAAGTGGCTTATGAGGTAGCTTTACCTCCAGAGTTAGAGCATGTGCACAACTTTTTTTATGTATCAGTGTTGCGACCGTATAAACCTGATTACAAGCATGTGATTGAGTATGAACCATTGCAGTTCAGTAAAGATTTGTCTTATGAAGAGATTCCTATCCAGATAGTTGACATGAAAGAACAAGTGCTCAGGAATAAAGTGATACCTTCTATGAAGGTGATATGGAGGAACCACAATGTTGAAGAGGCTACGTGGGAACTCAAAGCTGATAGGATGAAGAATTACCCTGAGTTATTTGTTTAGTCCGTGTCTTCGATTCTGGGGACATAATCTTTGTAAGTAGGGGAGAATGTGACGATTTGATTATTTGAATTGTGATTTTGGAGACAGAATCCTTGTAAGGAGGGAAGGATGTAACGATCCAAAATTTTAAATTTATAATATTAAATATTTATTGAATATATAAATATTTATTTGATGTGTCTATTGTGGAATTGATGAAATAAATATTTTATGGATGTGATGGTTGTTGAATCTAAATTTATTAGATAATATTAATTTTAAATTAAATTAATTTATAATTTATAGAGTAGTAATATAACATGAGATGTTATATTGTTGTGTTGATTTAATAATTTAGATGGTATATTAAATTATTAAATAAAGTTATAATAAAAATTATAATTGTGTGATAATTGCTAAAATGGAATGTTTAATTAAAATATGGTATGTGATTAATTTAATGGGTTAATGTTGGATATGGAAATCCAAATAAATAATATGTGATTATAAATTATAAACTAAAGTGTTTATTAAAATAAATTAAAAAGGGTTTAATTTAGTTTTTGCCAAACAAGGCTTAATATATTAATTGTTTAAAAATTAAAGGGTTTTGCCAAACAAAGCCTTATGGCTTTTGAATTTCTAATTTTTTAATTTCAATAAAATAAATAATATAAATAAAATAATAAATATAATAAATTTATATTATATACGTTAGTTAGTAACTGAAATCACAATTAGTATTATTATTAAGGGTGTATCAGTTTTACTTCTGTTAATTGGCTTAGCTTTTGTTTACTATACGCATTCTAGTTTGAGAGTTCAGAGAGAATTGAGCGAGAAGCTGTGAGGGAATTGGGAGAATCTTAAGAATCTTTGTAGTAAACTCAGTGGTGATAGCAAGAATTTCAAGTAAATTAAATGTATTTTTTTACATAACCTTAATATGGTATATATATACATATGCATATTTGTGTTCATGGCAAAGTTTTTCTATGCTCTGTGAATTTCAAATTTGTTGAATTGTTGCTATACAATGGGTTACTTGTGATTGTATGAGTTTATGATGATTAGAGATTGTGCGTAAACAAGAATTGCATGCTAATTACTGTTAATAGTAGAAAAATTTTGACAGTGTATATATTTTCTTATGTAGCTATGTAAGTATTAATTTTGTTTCTCAAATTGCATGTTAAACTGTGAATTGAGGCTTGATAATGTTAGTTCATTAAGAAACAAGCATAATGTAATTTGAATGAAGTGATTTGGCAAAGTATAGAGATTACAGTGTTAATTTTTGAAGAGGATATCAAAAATTTGAGTTTTTATATAAAAACATGATATTTGAAAAATTCAATTTGTATAGTTGATGTTAAATTGTTCTATATTGAGGAATATGTCAACAAACATGTTCGTAATAGTTCTATATCAATTGTTGTGTTAATATTACTGTTTAAGTGGGTGAAATTTGTGTTTGTTGGGCTAAAGTCGGCTATTTTTCATCAGTGCCTTTTTTGCCTCTGTTCTGCACGCAAGACAAATTGCTTGTATGTTAAGGCAAAAAAATGCACAAATTGCGTCGGTCCAGTTCTGTGTATGGCGCAAATTGCCATTACCCATTCTAAGGTAGTTTGTTCTGTATTTTTTGCAGACCTTGGAATACCTTACCACTTAGTTTAAGGTTATGTTAATGTGTCCAACATGTAACAACAAGGCTAAAATAGAGTTGTGATTATGTGGTTAGTGAATTCAAAGTGGTAAAAATGATTAGTAAATCACGAACGCGTTATGTGATAACTTAGTATACAAAATGAAAGTTAGACAAGTGTTGCGAAGTAAAACACTTGGAATTTTTGAAATATATATGGTAATGAAAGACTTGTGCTACAATGATAAGTTTAGCTAGAAATGTACATGTTATTGTATATTAGCATATCTAATAGGTATTGTGGTTCTAAAATTATGTGTAGGTGATCGTGAGCTTAATTTTATAGCTTACGCTCAAGGCAAGTTTCTAAACCTTATCTTTTTACATTGAGAAAGTTTTCTAACTCTATACTTTCATTGAGCTAGTTCCATTATTACATTGTGTTGCTTTATCCTTTTGATTGAGCAAGTTTTCTATCTTAACTGTTATTGAACAAGTCAATTGTTCCTAAATTTGATTCGAGCAAACTTTAACTCTAATGTTATTTGAAATTCTCATATGGTTGATTCATTCTAACTTGTTTATAGTTAAGCAAGTTTTTTACGTTCTATTCTTGTATAATGAACATAGTTTGTGAACTCTCGTCTCTATTATTGAACTATTTTAATTCTTGCATGAGTTAATACCATGTTGGAAAAGTTTTTAGTTTTCAGCTTGCTATCAGTTAATGTACGTTTAGTAATTTCATTTCTAATGTTATAAGACCCTAACCTTAGATTATTTATTGTTCAAGCAAATGTTTACCATTTTATTTATTTTGTTGAATAGTTATGCTCTATAGTTATTTCAAGCATGAGTTTAATATGTATAATCAGTTCACTTATGATTCTCAATTGTTCTATGTTATGTTGTTATTAAACAACTGTTGTGTTATCAAACACTATTAATTCAACTAATCCTCTAGTTGATGTTCTTTAAACTTCAAATTACCCTTGAAAGCTTATCCAAACCAAACTTTCTTTGGTGTGGACTTGTACTCTAAATACTGAGATGAACAACCCTATTGTTATTAGGGGATACTTTACGCTTAGCGTTGAAATATTTGTGCATAATACATTGTACGAAGGGCTGATCCGCCTTTGTACGAGGAGTCCTTATAGTCTTAAGACTGCTAAAGTTGGAGTTGAAAGATTACTCGCAACTGTGGACATAGTTCATGGTCTTATGACCCTCAGTTATATATCTATTCCATATTTTGGATTCCAGTTTTTGATTATCATTGTTAGAGTACTATCCAGTTTTGATGAGCCTATTCGTTGGCAGTTATTATTATTATTCTCCTGTTGATTCATTGTTATATCTAGTGAGCAATTGTTTTTCTCACTCTTGCATAAATATTATTATTGCAGATAAAGTTGAGAAGGTAGATGAGCCTTCAACTAGCAAAGAAAATGGAAAAATGTACAAGTGATGAAGACTTGTAGTTTTGATTATTGTTATGATGTTAGACTTTTACTTAATGATGGGATGTAATAATTTATTTCCGCACTTGAATGATGTTTTAAGGTTAGATAACCTGGGAAGATTTTTATTTATTAATGTAACCCTATTTAAAGGGAGGATTTATGGTTAAATGTTGTTTTATTTGGGTAGATAGATATGAATGTTTGGATAGTGAACACCAAATCTTTTAGGAATGAAGTACCTGGATTTGGGTGTGTTACAGAGTATCCCGGGGTTGTCTCTGGGGTTGAAACTGCATTTTCTGGGGTTATCTCTGGAACTGGAATTGCATCCCTTGGGGTTATCTTCGAGGTTGGAACTGAGTATCATGGGGTTGTCTCTGGGATTGAAACTGAATCTCTCGGGGTTGTCTCCGAGATTGAAAACTGGATCCCCCGGGGTTGTCTTCGGGGTTGAGTTGATTTGACTTCCAGGGTTATCTCTGGAAGACGATTTTGCCCTCCTGCAAGGTTAGTAATAGTAATGAAAAATTTCGAGTGTCTACAGATGCCCCTCTTTATCATATTCATGCAATGTAACGACATGGATAGGATAAGGATCACTAGACACTTGAAATGGTAACAAGGTAATCATGATGCAAATGCAATGCAACATGATGTGTGTAATGAATGTTATTTGTTGGACCATTTTCCAATGGGATGTGATAACTGATTGCTCCGACCACTTCTGTTGGGGGATGTAGTTATCACTGATAACCTTAATGAACTGCTTGGATGTCTACTCGACCGGTAGTTTCCAAAGCTCACATGAACCTTTATGATAGAGAACATATGATGTTGACATTGGGGTTATCACCAAAGTCCTTAATCCTTTTTATAAGCTTTCCACCGAAGATGTCCTTCTCATGTACGAGAGACTCTTGAGGAATTATGCTTTGATTACCAAGGATCTGTATAATAGATTTCATCATCGGTCCTCCCCGATGAGGATGGTTTTCCACGGTTTGCCTTGTCAGGTCTTTTCGACGCTTCGTTGGAGTTACCGCTAACGGTTGGTACTGTCAGGGCTGCCTAACCTTCGTTGAAATGTCCTTCAATGGCTAACATCATTGGACCACCTCCGATGCTTCATTGGATTTACTTGCCAATGATTGATAATATCAAGGCTGCCTGATCTTTGCTGAAATGTTCTTCAACGGTTAACATCATCGGACCACCTCCGTTGCTTGGCTGGATTTACTTGCCAACGGCTGATAATGTCAAGGTTGCTTGACCTTCGTTGAAATGTGCTTCAACGGCTAAAGATGTATGACATCTCCGCTAGGGATAAGTTTCTGATGAGACATATGGTTTTGATTGCAATTACAACCCTTGTGATGACATCGAACCTTTGTGAGGTATTGCCAATTGTAACTTTCAATAGCTTTGATCACCGGCTTTGTAAATCCTGTGTTTGGGTGAATACTAGTGATTAATATGTAGACCCACAGTTTGGTCTCTAGAAATCAGGATTTCAGGCTTTTTCGCTTAATTGCATAGCGTATTTTTTCCTGATTTGACTTTTTAGCTTATGGGACCTCCTTTGCAACTCAAATTTGGTCAAGCTAGAGGGGGTGGGGACCACCCAGAGTAGCCGCATATGGACCCGCGGCTGCCGTAGGTACACCCATGGCCACCCGTGGGTCTATATCTCATTTCATCTTTAGATCTACTGAGTTCGGGCTGCTTTCTACAAAATCCATCACCGTACGGTTGTTCTGCACTATTTTGGTAACATATACATGTCTTTTTTTCCAGTTTTGTCAGTTGGACAGTGATATATCGTATGAAATGCTTCTAAACACATAGTAGTGAATATGCATGCTTATATGACTTGATAAAAATTATTCAACATAATAAATTTTAGTATTTTACCATGCTGAATGTATTGATATGAAAAAAGTAACTTTTGAAACAGTCAATTTGGCACCTTTTCTGCTATTTTTTTAATCCTATTTGAGGACAAATGAGCAAAGGTTTTGAAGCAAAGTAATCCTGGTAATTAGGCTACCCTTATGGATTATGACTTTGATATTTTCATGCATATAGAATGTTTATGACTGTGAGTTGGTGTGCTATTGAATGGCTACCTAGTCATGCCTACGCGCATGTGGATAGTCCTTTTTACAAAGGAGACTCTGGCGAATTTTTTTCACAAGTCTAAGCATTGAATGATCATACATTTTTAACTCTACTGTAGACGTATGTTAAAGTAATGCATGCATGAAAATAGCTATGAAATGCATTTAATGAGCTCCAGGTTAGAGTTTACCACATCCTTTGTGAGGTGATTTAGAGACTTTTGTCCAGATATATTGATCTAGACCAGCCGAATAGCTCCCGTAGGACCACTTCAGGTGTGAAGAGGAGAGCTTCAGATGTGCCTCAGCCTCTTCTAGCCCAACAGCCTCGTCGGTTAACAAAGTCAGTGATTCACCTTATCTGGGTTGACAGACCAGATATTGAGGACGAGGAGGAGGATGTACCTATTGCGGATCCTTCTCCTTCTACTTTTATTCCTCACAGGGAGCTTGCAGCCATAAATGTGACAAATCCAGAGCTTCTAGATGATTTGAGTCGCCACCCCTTGATCTATCTGTATGAGAACGAGGTAAAAGTTGTGTAGTTCTTCCTTTTGCCATTTGTGGGGGTTAAGGGTTCTGATGTTGATTTGTATTATGATGTAGGTTCCCGGCTTTATGCAGCCTCGAGGGAATTGGTTCAACATACATTCTCTGTACCAGACTCTTCACCCAGAGTACCGAGAGATTATGCATGCTTGGGCCTATGAGGCTTTCTTCTCCATCCTTCTCCGTCGTTGTCCTTGGGGTTACGTCAGGGCTTTGTCTGAGCACTGGTTTCACCAGACTCAGTCCCTCCATTTGCTAGATTGTGAGGTGATGATGACACCGATGGATTGGTGGTTCATCACCGGGATAGAGTTTTTTGGGGTGCCAGTGCCTTGTGTGGCTGGCATTTCCCCAACTGCCGTCAGATCCTTGCTAGGAGTCCTGGCTCAAGGACAGGACAGTCCGTACTGGTCCTTTGAGTGTAGATGCCATAACTGGAGCTTTGACTTAGCCATTACCCGATGATCCAAGGGTCAGAGATCGCATCTTTCGGCGATTGTTCCTAATAATCCTCAGGGGTTGTTTTCTGGCTGATAAGTCTTCCACGGTGTCATTCGCTTTAGTCAGAGCCACACTAGACATGGACCATATTGGAGAGTTTGATTGGGGTTCCTACACCTTTGCCTACTTCCTAAGGGGAATGCACCTGCGCTCACAGGACTTGACAGAGGCTTGGTTAGGGTTTTACCCATTCCTGCTGGTGAGTATTTTCTCTTTTAATTTCCCTTGTTCAGATTTAGAGTTTGACTGACCACATATATTTGATCTTGTATTTGCAGTTTTGGGCCTATGAGAGGCTCCCATGTCTTCGTCTCGTTAGCCTGCTAGGTTTAGACACCTATTCACGGGGGCGGCGATGGCATCACTTCACGTTGGTGGAGGTTCCTATAGTTGAGGGTTTCACCCATTCACTCTTACAGTTGGAGCTATTGACAATCGATGTCATTACATGGGTTCCGTACTTTGAGGACCATTTGAAATTTAGTTTTGAGGGTGATTTCGTGACTGGCATCGAGTATATATTGTCCATCCGTTGTGTTCCTTTCTTTATAGATAGAGGTTGGGATCTCTATTTAGGAGAGCGTGCTATTAGGAGCACTACAGGAGAGATTCATATTCCGATCTATCCTCCTGCCAGGTGCTATTGGCCTATGTCGCAGCCACCGATCATTGATATCCCGTTGGTGGGAGTTGATGGATTTACTTTGTTAAAGGGACCATTCACTCAGGAGGCATTTTATCGCTGGTGGTTCCCTCACACCATTGCAGCCCAGACCCATGCCACAAAATTTATGGGGGATATGGTTCCTGGTTCCGTCATGATTACGGATTGGATTACCTGCATTCGAGAGTCTACTCATTTGGCGTAGATTAATTGTTTGACCTAAAAGTTCGACCAAACACATTTCTTTATCCGACATTTGGGCAGAGATCATTCCAGGGCGGATGCTTTTGATGCTTCCAGCTCTGGAGCTGGCCCTTCAGGTGGCCCATATTCAGATGGTTATACCTGTGAAACCCCAAAACCCTAATAAGATTCGGTTATGTAAATTCAGTATTATTAATAAAATCTCTCCATTCTGAAAGTATTTTGTTTTATTATATACTATGTTAAACAATTAAGTTAAATATATTTTCGTCCAAAATTTGACGTACTTGACATGTTGTGCTTAAAATTTTTCTTCCGAAAATTGACTTTACTGTATATGTATTTTGACAAGCTGCTTTGTCGTGCTTACACTGACAAAATGCTTTGTCGTGCTTGTTAGGATTTGTGAAGAATCTAAGTTAGAAACCCTAAATATCAAAATCAGGAAACCTTAACCTTAGATTACAAACCCTAACCCTAATTTCCAAGCCTTAATCCTAATTACTTAGACTAAACCCTAATTAGGTTATCCTAATACCTAACCATGATTATTAAACTTCAATTAGGTGCTAATAAACATCATTAAGCAACCCTAATTATAAAAACCAAAACCCTAATCAAGATTAAAGAGGATTAGTGCATAATTAATCTACTAAGTTAGATGAACTAGCTCACAAGTAGGTTATTTCTCACCAATGCAAGTTCCAAGGCTACACATGACATGCTTGCAAACTCCCAAGCAGCACAAGTCTCAAACATCAGATCTTTGTTTAGGCAAGAAGGTGAAAATGACACAAAAACCCTAGCCTTGCAATTCTATAAATAACAATCCTATTTCAGTGCAAACCTACGAAATTTCTAAGCCTAAACACTCATATATCATACCTAAACAAGCCTTGGTGACAGCAACAACAAAATCATTAGCCATAAATCAAAATCAAGCAATAAAATTTTAAAACCCTAATTTTAACCTAGATCTTTGATACTATGTTTAATTTATAGTTTAAATGTTTAGATATGTGTAATAACATGTTAGTAAGTACGCTAAGTTGATAGAACATGTTTACATAACATCTAGATGTATCAAATTGATGTTTTAAGTAAACTGGAAATTCTGGAAAAACATGTCTGACAGTCGAATGTCTGAGCTTGTAAATCCGTGTATGTTAATAGTTAGGTCTGTTAATTGTATGCTAGTTGTAGTATTACATGAGGTCTTTAATCTAGAATAGAAAATAGGTTCATTATAATCATATTTTGTAAGATATAGGTGGTTAAAAGTGGTTGACCGATCACGAAGTTCTGATTTCTGGGTTACCCAGAAATCTGAAGAATAGGTTGAGCAGGCTACTTTGACCAACCATTTAATTGCTTTCTGTTTTTGTTAGGATGTCTAAATGTTATGAATTGATACCATGATATACATACTACATATCTATGACACTCAAATGCTTAATCAATTCATAGGATTACCAGAATTAATGGTCAAATAGCATTGACCGAGCATGATTGTGTTTTCTGGGTTACCCAAAAAATTGAAGAACACGAAGAACAGCCTTTGGCTGCACTTTGACCAACATAAATATAGACCTTAGGACCTTACTCTGTCCAAACAAGTGTAAGATATATATACCTTGGTATATATACTACATACTACATCAATCAAAATACAAAGTTATTACACAGATTGAAAGTTATTAAAGTCACAAAACCGTTGACCGACCTTGACCACTGTTCTGGGTTACACAGAAATCCAAGAACAACTCTGACAGTGACTTTGAGCCTCTATAACTTCTTGTTATATGTAGGTTAAAGCATGAAATTAATATGTTGTTGTAATACTACATGAGTACTATAACACTCATACAATTACAAACCCAGGATTATTAAAAATAGAAAATTAAGCTAAGGTCAAAGTGACTTCTAAGCTATGACCAACTGATTCTCAGAAACTCAAGAACTGTAACGTCCACAAATTTTAAACTTCTTATTAATTAAATATGTGATTTAATTGTAATGAGTTAGTTTTGTGAGTCTATTAAAACCTTAAGTGGTTATGTGAATTTACGAAATGATTAAAGGGAGTCACTAATAGTCGATTTAAATTAGTGGAATAACCCTAAGTTTCTAATATCAAAGACTTGATAAGAGTATTAATTAAATATTCAATTTATTTGAATATAGTAGCAAGAGTTGAACATATTGATTAATTGCAATTATGAGTAATTAATTGATAATGTGTTAATTAATAATTATTATTGGATAAATAATAATTAATGTGTAAAAGATTAATAATTTGTAAAATGATTATATGTTACTTGATTAATTGGTGCAATATAATAAACCTTTATTATATGGTAGTTAGCTATATATTTTATATAGTACAAGGTGGCACATTAATATGTCTATATATTATATATATAGACTATATAGTAATAAATTATTTGCATTCATGTGAGTTGTATAATAATATTGTTATATGATATGAAGTGTGTGGGTAAAAATTCAGGTATACCCTATTGACATATAATCATATCAATTGTTAAATTAATAATGATTTCATTAAGTTATTATGATAATAACAATCATGGTAATTGAAAATGTACATGAATTATATGTATGTACACTACTTGATATCTTGTAATTGGGAAATACATTGTATGCTCTTTGAATCATTATAACCTAGGTTTTATGAAATGAATGGTGTATATATATTTTATAACCAAAGTTTATATTATGTGTATATATGGTTTTAACCAAGGGTTGCATTACATTGTTACATTTCATTATGCAAATGCTGAGAAATATTTCCTTGTCCCAAAATGAGTGTCACCAAGTACATGAATAGTGACTTGAAGCTAAATCACGTATTTTCCAAAAAGGCTATTGAATAGGTGAACATTTGCTAAGTAAATGGTTGGTAAGGGTGGTTGATCAACCCTTGATTAACCAATGTATTGTTTCTTTGCACCATGAATCCAACCTTGGTGCAATGTGATTATCTAGTCCAAGCTTCTTCTATATATACAAGCTTCAAATTCAATTTTTGTTGTTTGTTAAGTCTTAGTTTGAGAGTCTTAAGTTGTTGAGCATATCATAGAAGCATATTCAAAGTGTAGGAAGTCTATTAAGCTTCAAAAGGTATAAATCCTAAGCATATGTTCTTAGTTGGGTTTTTGGCAAATTCATATAATTCTCAAGAATTCTCTGTTAATTGATATAGAATAGCATGTTATTGTGTTATCTGGGTTTGTTTGCATGTCTAAGAGCTGTATTATGGGTTTAAACTGAGGCTTGATGTTGATTATGTTGGAACTCTGCCGAAACAGAGTCCTTATTTTCTTCACGTGAAGTGGATGGTACCGCCACTTCCCTAGTTTTTCAACGCTCGGCCGCGCGGGTAGCAGATCACAGTTGCTCATGTTAGCTCCTTAAGACATTCTAAGCATGTTACTTTGATTACTATATGCATATAAAAGACCTAAACTTGTGGACTAAGGTAGTTATGTATATAGTAAGCCATCATAGGTTTTTTTTGAATTAGTTATTCAAGAAGGCTTAAAGATTTGAAAACTAGAAATTGTATACATGGAGTAATATACATTCTGACCTTGTGAACATATGTAAATAAATTGAGTATGTGCACAAATGCATATGAAAGCATGAATTAGACAATATAGACGTATCTTGCATGCCTGAATGAATTTTTACTATGGAAGCTTAAAGTTTTGGAAATGAACTTGATAAACTATATATACATTAAGTTGAGAACTTGTAAGTGTATTTTTGATGTCTAGCATGTATATATATGAAAGTATGATGTATGGTAGGTAAAGTGACTTACATGATGGATAGATTAACATGTGAAGTCTTGCTTAAGTAAAAACGAATAATGACCTTTGATATGTTTGATAAAAGGTTAAAGTTAGGTATTCATATAATGACCTATATATTGTGCATGATTGTTCGTTTATGTGCAAGTCGTGTGTGCACTGGTTTTCTGCAGAAGCAACCATGTCTTGGTTTGCACCAGGAGCAGCGCGGCCACGCCACTCCTTAGTACAAACCAAGCCCGGCCACACAGTCCTGCACTGAGATATGAGTTTTGTTATTAAATTGAGAACTGATGCATGCCTCTATGGTTACTCTAATCTGTAATACATGTTCAGTATAGTAGTCATATGATAATAAGCATGTTATTAAAAGAATCCTATGACGAATTAGTGTTTACAACTTTAAAGCTCAATTGTGATTCAACTATGGCATATTATGTTAGAAACTAACCGAGTAATGTAATGATACATGTATAGAAGTATTCTATGTGAGGATTTGATTCTTGTAAGTGTAGACTCATATTAGTTTACACATACTAATTGAAATGATTGACTTGATAACGTTAGGTCCTTTCAACGCAAGTTAACTAAAGCTAGAATTAATTGTAGCTGAGCAAACATGCAAGTTTCTCTGAACTTCACTCTTTGATTGTGCAAGTTCCTTAATTCTTACTCATTTATATTGAGCAAGTATCCGAACACTGTTTGATCGTATTGCAAGTTCCCTAAACTTACTCCAATTATTGTGTTGCAAGTTTCCTAGTTTACACAACTTTGTTTGTTGTGAAAGTTTCTTATCCTTCTCTTATTGTATTGAGTAGGTTATTATTGAATTGAAAGTTATTCATTAAGCTTGAATCTTATTTCCAAGCATACTATTAAGTGGTTTAATTACTTGACAATTATTCCACATCGATATTATTGATATTCACATTTAGTGCACTTGAGTTCGTAGAGTCTTGGACTTGTACATCATTTAAAGTTCAATAATTCTTGAACTGTGTTAGATAGAGTCTGGACCTTTGTTCGATCAGACAAGCGTATGCAGTTTTAAAAGCTATCCAAACCAATTGATGGTAAAGATTCTTAGACTGAAAGAACACCCCTTTCTATGATAGGGGAGTGCAGGTATCTAATAAAGATATAATGAACAGATTTAAATGTTATGCATATACATAGTGTACGTGAGGCTGATCCCCTCAAGTACTTATTTTGTAGCCAATAACCAAAGGGTCAATTAGCTATTGATTCCATTGGAGTGTTATAGTTCAAAGTCTATTCGACTAGCAATTATTCTAAAAGCAATCATTATCTTTGCTTATGATATTCATATTGTTGAATCCATTGCCAAATATTTTTCCATTCATCATGATATATCTTTATTATTGTATTTAAACTTGTTGAGCAAACTCGTTGCTCATCCTTGCTATATCATGAATTATATTGCAGCTAAGCCCGAGACCTCAGGGAAGGACAAGGGTAAAGGAAAGGTGTAAAATAATGGCAAGGGGCAGACTTTTCCTTATGCCTAGTTTAAATTACTATTATGTAATATGAACCCTAATACTTATTTTAGGGGATGACTGTAAGATGATATTAAGGTTATCGTATCTTGGGACTAGTAACACCTTTTGAATGAACGACGTACGTTTATTATATTCCGCATTTTAGTTATCGTATGTTGTTTAGAGGCGGATGTTAGTATTTTATCGTGGTGACCGAACCGGGGTCAGAGGACCTAGATTCGGGGTGTCACAGGAACACCTATAGCAACACTTTCTATCGCTATAGGGCTTTAGCAACAGACAATAATTAATTATTTAGTAAATAAATTAGTAAAATTAGAAATAATTAATAAATAAATATAAATAATTATAAAAATAGTTTTTAAAATTATTTTAAGTTATAATAATTAACTTTTAATAATTTTACATAAATCCAATAAATATTTTATTTATTTATATATTATTAATAAAGTAATTAGAATAATCATTTATAAATAATAAATAATTATTTAAAATAATATTAATAATTTAAAATTCATATTAAATTATTTAAAATAATAAACAAGATTTATATAATATTCTAAGTAAATTTTAATTATTTAGAAATAGAAATAAATGATTTAAAAATTATTTAATGAATAAATAAATATCTAAAAATTATTATAAGCTTTCGAAAATTATTAAAAAAGATATATAAATTATCTAAAAATATAATAAAGCTTATAGATGAAGTTTAACTGAGATATTAACTTATTACTTACTCGGTAAAGTCTTAGGACACCGAAATTATATCAAATTTAACCCGAACGTGAATAGTTTATGTATTTGAGTACTGTTATCAATACTAATGTGTTAGACTTATATGAATGGACATTTTAGGTGTTTATAAACGAATCAAGTAGCGTTTGTGACGCCCCTAAATCTGGGTATCTTCCAACCCGACAGATGGTGCTACACGGTACTCACAACTGTACATTCATTCTATTGAAACGACATCAAAATGTGTGAATCAACGACATTCTTATTACATTAATAATATTACATCCCGTTCCCAGGTTCTAAAACCATTACATTCTTTGTTCATCATACTATAATATATACAACTTACTAATTTATTACAAGGTAAACTAATCGTTCATCTTCATATTGCCTTTATCCTTGTCGTATCCCTCGGTTCGTTCGGTCCTAGCTGCATTCATATGGTTCAAGAAAGAGTGAGCATAACAAGCTCAACAAGTACAACAATTTCTTTTAAACGACATGCTTGAAACATAGGAATCGTATATCTTCAATAACTGGACAATAGTTATGAAGTACTATCGATAATTCAAAATATCACTTCTTTTCTTTCAAAATGTTTTACAATAACAATATTCAGTAAAACATCAATTCTGGCTCAAGACCATGAGCAGTTCATAATTTCTTTGAAAAGGACAACCCGACACTAAGGCCATAAGTCCGACATATCTTACGAGCACTTCTGGGTGATCAGCCCATAGTACTCTATGTTGATCAACACTACATCCATTAAATGTGTGTACATTTAAGTTTTAGAAACCTTGCATGCCCATCGAATAATCGATGAAAATACATTTGTTTACTCGTACTTATGCTTACCTTGAATCCGTACCAAACAATTGGCGTAGAATAGCATTAATAATTCTATATTGAAAGACTTGTAAATAAATCAATCAATCTTTAAGATTAGTCTAGCTGAGTTAAAACTGGCATCGACATTTTCGTAAAACAATTCATGCATCTCATAACATGAATTACAGAAAACTTGGCTAACACGAAGGTTAGACAAACGTTTAAGAAAAACTTGCCTTCAGTGTCTACTACAGTAAAAATAACTTTTCCTTTCAGTCTTTACGGTCTCTACAATACATAACCACATAACATACTACATTAGGTCATGAATGAACATACATGGTTCCTAATAAATCTTATCCTTCTTCTCAATCTAATCATACATTAGATTTGTTTACTATTGGTTCCGGCTTGCCATTATCTTTATATCATTCTTACCAACTTCTTTCTCTTCTATGTCTTACGTGGATTTACTTCATTAATAGAACTCGTTTCGAGTTAATCATCCTTCCTAACGGCTTACTAACATTTTTACGTTATTAATCAAAACTCGATCGTCGTTAGTTAAGTACACTTTATTGCATACCGTTTACGTTTACGTATTACTTAACAACTTTTAGTTGTAACTCTTAACGTTATAGTCCTTATCATTATGAATACGGTTCACATTTTTTATACTTTACGTTCGTCGTTTAACTACTCATTAAACAACATTAAATTCCTAAAGTCATTACTATAACAATGATTTAGGAAAGGTCTTATCATGTTCATTAAGTAATTACATAACCCATACTGGTATTGTAAACCATTGGATTCATAATCAACTTGGTCAACAAATTTCTACAGCCAGCTTAGCACATTACGTTGTTCTCATTACGTTCATCTTCAATTGATTATTAACCTTTAATCATCACACATTAAGTGTCTAACAATGATTTAATAATGTTATATTTAGACCTTAGTTCATTACTAATGAGTTATCTTTCATTTTATAGTTGTAAACATTCTTGTCTGTCGAAACTCTAGGACTGGCGCCGCGGCGCCACACATAACTCTCCTTCTCGCTTCTTGAATTCTCAAAGACTAACTTGTTCTAGCTTTTGTAGCTTTTTCTCTCTAACCAATAAGCTATAAGTTATTGGATGAAAATCTAACAACTAACAAATGAACTAGCAAGCTTCCTATTTATAGGAAATTCTAATTGAGGGCTTAATGGTCATTAAGCCATTCCACATCCTTACTAAACCTCCATACTATTCATTACTTAAACCCTAAGTTTACTTGCTCACCAAATAAGTTACTTGGCCATCACAACACTTAGCCATTAAGTTAACTTGGTTACCACACATAAGGACTCTACTTGCTCATCACACATAAGCACTTTACTTACTTATCACACATAAGCACTTTACTTAGCCTTTAAGTTACTTAACTTTTCCTTTACTTAACACTTAAGTCTACTTGCTCAACACACTTAATTCTTGGTCACCAATTCACCCATGGGTTGCCCCATGGATCAAACTTTACCCATTGGATTAATATTTTGGGCTTAAGGTTCAATTAACCTAACTTATACATTGGGCTTGCAATTAAACAAACACTTGGGCTTGTTCATTAAACTACATTGGACCTAATCATTACTATATTTGGGCTTTAACATTAATTCGTATTGGGCTTTATTATTATCCCAATTGGTCATTACAATTTCCTACACAATTCAATAAATCCATTACATATGGCTTAAAGCCTTATAACGTATAATTTACGTATTAATCTTGTATTCTAACTCGTATACTTATTTAATATACGACATTCCATCATTCATACACACTCGTATAATACCTCGTATTATACTCGTATTCATTACCTCATATAATACCTATGTATTATACAATCATAGCTTTAATTCATTACAGACATTTAAATTCCTTCTCGGAACTCACTTTCTCTAACCGTTAGGTTTTAAGTCCGCAGGTAAAAAACTGCGTTTGCCATAACTGAAATATTATTAGATATTCTATCTCACCTCGATATTCTATCATTACGTATTTCTCAGAAATTCAAAAATAATTCCCGAGCAGAAATGCGTGAATAGTGTTTTTCAGAAAATTTCTCGAAAAGCTTTTATTTTCATCTTGGAAATTCAAACACTTTAATTCTACCACGCAGCCAAAATACTACGACATTCCAATATGTTTAGGTCATAGAATGACCTTCGAATAGCTTACTCCCATAATTAATTAATTAAATTCATTTAATCCACAAAATCAAATAAAAAATTTAATTCTCAAAAATCCGATTTTTCTGGGGCGTTACACTCTTCCCCCCTTATAAGGATTCTATCCCCAGAATCTTGCTACAATTATCTAACTAAATGAGGAAAATTTCTTCATCATTTTAATCTCAAGTTTCCACAATGCTTCTTCGACATTGTAGTTCTTTCATTTCACCTTCAACGAAGGTATTATCTTATTTTTCATGACTTGTCACTTCCTATCAATAAATTGAGTTGGAAGTTTAAATACTTATTAACATATTACGCTATCTTCCTCTAATTAATTCTTCCTTTAACTTCAAAATTATTTGAAACTCAAATTCCTCCTTCAAAACAAGATTATACATTATCTTCTCTTTATCCTGCATTCTCTTCTTCACTCGCTTGCACTCCTCGTTACCTAGTTGTATTTAATTAACTCGTTCCATTATTGTGGATTAAGTCTACGTAAGGAATAAAATTTCTATCACTTCATTATGTAATTTAACTTCTAGCTTCGTGCTTGCCATCTCCGTTAGTAACTCATTCTGAGTCGTTAACATCGATAGCTTTTCCCTACCCTTCCTACTTAACGCGTCGGCTTCTACGTTTACCTTCCATGTATGATATAACATATCACAGTCGAAATCCTTTATCCATTCCAATTATATCTTCTCTACTTCATATTCAACTCCTTCTGTGTGGAGATATATTTCAGACTCTTAGAGTCCGTGTATATCTCACACTTCTCCCCCGTATAAATACTATCTTCCAATTTTTAATTCTAAAACTACAGCTGCCAATTCTAGATCATAAGTAGGATAGGCCTCCTCATAATTCTTTAACTGGCGTGATGCATACGTAATAACATTGCCATGCTACATGAGTACGCAACCCCGTCTTCTATGTGAAGCATCGAGATACACTATAAAATTCCCCATATCATCTGATAGAGACAATACAGGTACCTCACTTAACTTCCCTTTTTAGTTCCTGAAAACTATTTTTTTCTCACTTCCCATTCCCAACATACTTCTTAATAACAAATTTTGTCTATCTCTTTAAGCTACAATTCACACGTAGTGAATTCCATATCCAACTTCTCTCTCCATAGTGTTTAACACACTATCATCAAATGTTCAACGTGATCTTCTGACATCTTAAATTAGACTAGAATATCACCAATGATCATTACGACACCCTCATCCAAATATTATTTGAACACCCTATGACGCTAATGGTACTTTCAACCATAGCACCTCACAAGAGTACCTATCAATTTTCCACCAACTAGCTTGGCACCCATTACGGAAAGTTTAACTTCCGCACATTAGTTAACCCAAACGACATAACCAAAAACTTGTCATAACTATAACGAGGTCTGAATGTCATCTTAGGTTCCTCCTCATTCTTCCTTACTTTCAATCGACTATACCCCGTACATAAATCTATCTTAGAAAAATCCTTTGCCCTCTTCAACTGATCAAATAGATCATCGATCCTGGGCCATGGGTATTCACTCTCAACTGCTAACTTACTCCTATTACGATAGTCGATACGTAACCATAACGACTCATCCTCTTCCTTAACATCCTCCTAACTTGCGTCATAGTTAGAAAACAAGAGCGTCGCGGTATTTGATAATTCTACACTCATTCTGTTAATATATTGCTTCCATACTACGTGAAATTAGTAAAATATCCTTAATATTTGCGCTTCATCCAATATCTTTTCACGAATATATTATTCTGAGCATTCTTGATAATTATTGATCTTTTCATGCCAGAATACTATTCATGGGGTACTATTCACAAAGTACTATTCACAGGGTACTATTTATAAAGTACTATTCACGGGGTACTATTCACAAAGTACTATTCCTAGGTACTATTCATAAAGTACTATTCACGAGTACTATTCATGAAGTACTATTCACGGGTTACTATTCACCCGGGGTACTATTCATGACAAAAATTAATTTCTTTGTTGTCCAAATCATTTTTGATACAATATTATTATTGAATTTTTCTCCACAAAGCAGTGTCATGTTGACAATTTGGATATTATTGAATTCTGGATAAATTAAATTATAAATCTTTAAAAATTTATTCTTTGCTTTCTTTTAATTGAATTCTTATATCATTATCATCATCCTCATGTTTATATTGTGATAAAAGTCATCTGTGGCTTACTTGCATAGATGGACTGTTGATTGGTATGATTATGACCAGGGATTATTCAGTATAATCATGACCGTAATGTTACAAATATGTGGTAAAAGTCCTTATTTGCCCGTAGTGCATTGATGGATAGTGGTTGGCATGATCATGACCATTGGTGAAAACACGAATATCCTTGGTCCTTAGTGAATGGATAATTTGTGGTCCTGATACGAATGAATATCCTTGGCCATCTCAGTCTCAGCGATAAAATTGATGATAAACTTTTTAAATCATAGAAGATAGTAGATATCATGCTCTACTTGACTCTTCTAATGGATTGCTTGTTCCGCTGCAGTTAAACATGATATTTATTGTATTTTATCAGTTTAACACTGTTGAAGGCTAACGATAATTTATTCTGCATTATCTTAGTCATAATATTTCTTACTTGTCTAGTTGAGCTCACCCTTTTCTTTCACTATTCTCTTCAAGAAATGAGAATATAGCTGGGACTATTCGGGGAATGGAGTGACGATCCAGATGGTTGCTTTAGTAGTCCTCACTATTTTTGTGAAATAGTGTGATAATAATTGTAATGAGATTGGATTTGAGTTTGGATATTGTCTAGGAGACAATATTCGTGTTAAAACTCTTAGCTATGTTTTGTCGTATTTTACCCGATAGTTGTATAATTAAGTTGTAGTTGTATTCTGTACCATGTATTTGGCGACTCAGAATGTGTAACAATCCAGAATTTTAAATTGTAATTTTAAATATTTATTGAATTATATAAATATTTAATGGATATGTTTATCGTTGAATAAATATTTGTTTAAATTGATTTGATTTACTTTGGTGAATTATTTGTTAAATAAATAATTAAGGAGTTAAGAAAATTAATTATTATGAGATAATATACTAATTTAATTTAATAATTAAGTTAGAGAGTTATAATGATTAAATGAATTATTATATTTTAATTTAAATTTGTAATTAAAATGATGTGTTAGTTGATTAAATAAAATTATAATTATAAAGAAAATTATAATTATGTTGTATTGATTTATGTGTTAAAGTAATTTAATAAATTGTTATTAGAATTAAATAAATTGATTATTGAAAATTTAATTAAATAAAAGTGTGACAAATAACCTTACTATAAAGGAGTTATTAAAATAAATTAAAGAAGTTTAATTCAGTTTTGCCAAGTAAGGCTTAATGTATATTAAGTCTTTAATCTAATTGTGTTTTACCAAACAATGCATAACGATTAAATGATTATATTTTAAGTGGGTAGCCAAACAAGACTTATGGCTTTTGATTTTCGAAAATATAATAATTGATATCAGTTATACATATAATTATAATATATAATTAATACATATTATATCATATACGTTATATTTTGTTAGTACGTAAGTTAGAGTTAGGAAGAAAGACTCAGAAGAAGAAAAAGAAGAGAAGAAGAGAACTTACAGAGAAAAATAAGAGAGAATTGGGAGAAATTTAGAGAGAGGAATTGGGGAAAAAGAAGCTTGATAATAAAAGGAATAGCCATCATCTTCTAAAACTAAGGTATCATCTAAACTCTTTTATTTTTCAAAAGTTATAGTTGTTTTCTCTTCCAAAATTCTCTGTTAAATCTTTGTGAAGGATAAATTGTTTGTTGTATATTGCTTTATATGATAAATTATTTGTTATAAAACTGTGTTCATAAGTTTATAGATGAATTAATTCATGTATATATGTAATTTGTGAAGAAAACCATATCACAGTAAGTTTATATGAATATATATGAATATGGCTTAGTTTAAAATAAAATTGAGGTTTAATTCTCTGTATAATATATAAATTGACTATTGAATTTGAAAGAGGATGAATAAACGTAAACAAGGTATTTTGAATTAATTATTTTGGTTTAAAAACAAAATCACAGTGTTGATTTTCACTGAAAATTTCAAAAAGTGAAGTTTTATCAAAAACAATGAAATTAGATTTTTTAAATTCGATGTTTATGTGGTTATATGGATAAAATTATGTTAATAGACCTCAAATTATGTTTGTATGAAGTTTATGTATGTATTATGTGTTAATTATGTTGTTAGAAAGTAGCTTGTAGGCCAAAATTGGCTTTGTTCATGTGATCGCCAAAGTTGGTCGCCGAGGATACAATTATACAGTCTTGCTTTTTAGTAATCTGATTCTCATAGTCATGGCCTGATTACTGCCAAGTAGTCAGTGACCTCATGATATAGTTCTCGTGGCAAATGGCATGCCATTGTTATAGCCCACGATGAATGAGTAATATACCCATGAATTGGATACATTCGGGCTTAATTTATTGTTGTTCTCAAGTCTTTTAGAATAGTTTTTAAGTGTTTGTGTCTATTCAAGCATGTTTTATGTTGTTTTGTAGGAATTGGGATAAAAGTTACTTGGATCGACGTTTGGGGTGGCTAGATTCGCGTTTTCGGCTTGCCATTTACACAGCAGTCACTTTAGAGCCAATTGGAGTATTTCTCTGGACCTTATTTCGAAAACCTTAAAGAATTAAAGTTGTATATCTACTTCTTCTCTTTCCGGATCATCTTGAATCATCAAAATCGGAGTTCAGACGAAGAAGTTATGGCCATTTTCCCAAAGGACGTCGGAGCAGAAAATGTCGGAAAAGCGCCCATTTTTGGCCTATGCCCGGTGGCAGCGTATACTGGGAGCGAAGTCTTAGCGTGGTGCCCGATTAAGAAGTATTTGGGAAGAGGTTGGTTGGGCCTGGATGCGTTTTTGGGCGAATTTTGACACCTTTTTGACTCCAAATTGGAGTGGGTTTGTTCCAAGCTAAAAATTGGACTTGTAACCTATAAATACATGATGTAAGACATAAAATAAGGAGAATACATAGATTAGACTAGATAAAACACTCCATTAGATTAGAATATAAACCCTAGTTCTTAATTAGCCATTGAAGATTGAAGCAAATTGAAGAACACTAAAGATCAAGAGCAAGAGCAAGAGGGGAGCATCAGATTTGCTGATAACAGATTTTATTCTCTTCTCTTATCATACTTTTATCTTTTAATGTCTATTCAGTTGTGGATTCTTGGTTTTAATTCATTAATTATGAACTAACTCTTTTATTAAGATTTCAATTTTAACCTTTTATGGCTATAAATTAGTTATTTGATTTATTCCAATTATTTGTGTCAAAGTGAGTTGTTTATCTTGCCTTATGCTTATTGATTAATTATCTGATCAGTAATTACCTTGTTACTCTATAAGGAATTGAAAGAGGAATTCTAGGGTTAGAACTGGGCATGATATCATGTGACTTAGTTATTTGCACAGTGAATAATTAGGTTTGTGAATTAAATGGAAATATCTGTTCATTGCATTTAACACATAAGGAATTGGGATTGAAAAGAGTTTAATTCAATTGTTTTGCATAGGAATATAACAAGATTAATCTGGATTAAATAGAAGGCAATTAATCACTTGGAAAAGGACTTTTGGCATTTGAGAATTCCTGTTAACAATTCAGTAGGCATAAATATTTGGATAATTGGATAATTGATTTAGAGTTCATAATTGGGGATATTGAAGTCTTAATCCTTATTTATCTAAATTCATTCAAATCTTAGTTTTGTTTATTTGATTTATTTTAGAATAATTTCTTTTAATTGTTAATTTAGTTTTCTTAATTAGAAAAATCACAATTTATAGTCGTTTAAATAAAATTGATTTGGTTAAGAGTTAGTATTTGGTAATTTTTATTAAATAATTCCTCGTGGGAACGCTACTCTACTTTTACTTTATTACTTGTTGACCGTGTATACTTGCACATATTCATTGATTGCGAAATCAACCAACAGTCCCCAAATTCGGGTATCTTCCAACCCGACATATAGTGCTACACGGTACTCATAACTATACATCATTCCATTGAAATACAACATAATGAATGTAATTGCTATCTTCTTATTACAATCAAAGTATAATACTTTCCCAGGTTCATAAACCGATTACATTGTTTGTTATTAGTAAAGTATAATACATACAACATACTAATCTTTTACACGATGGCTAACTATCCATCTTAGCTTTGCCCTTATCTCTCTTAACATTCTCAGTACGTTTATCCTTAACTACAATCATATAATTCACGCAAGAAGTGAGCATAACAAGCTCAACAAGTTTAACAAAGGATAACCGTAATACCACATTTGTGAATTATAAGATAATTCATACATAACTGAACAAATAGTTATGAAACAGTAATACTTTAACAATTCATATCATCAATTCCCAAAGTAGAGAATAGATTAGGAATTCTGAACCGGTCGATAGACCATGAACAGTAGCTTTCTGTTTTCATACTTGAAAAGGATAACACAACACTAAAGCTATACATCCGCATTACTTACGAGCACTTCTAGGTGATCAGCCTATAGTACTCTATGTTGATCAATACTCATTCGTTAAACGTATTTACGTTTAAGTTTTGGCAAACTCGCGTGCCCATCGAATAATCGATGAAAAATACTTTTGTTTGTTCATAGACAATCCTTACCTTCATATCCGTACCAATTACTTGGCATAGGATAGTGTTAACATTTCTATATAGGAAGATATGGATACAAATCAATCTATATCTTACGAATAGTACAATCAAAGTTAGAATGAATCACATAAAACTTAACTAACTTGAAAGTTAGACAAGCATTAAGAAAACTTGCCTTTCAGCGTCTTCAAATAACTTAATCGACTGACCACAGCCTTTACAGAATCTACATGATATATTCACATAGCACACTGTAATTAGCTATCAAACAATTATTCACATTGTTCTTACCAACTTCTTTCTCTTCTATGTCTTTGTTAACTAATATCATTTAATAAAGTCAATCTGATTCATTACACTTCGTCCCGACTTATTAACCAACTTACGTTATTAACCGGACTCTATCATTGATGGTGAAGTACCAACGTTGTTTACCGATTAGGGTTCATTGATAACATTTTATGTTCTTCGTTCATAAATTAATAACATGCATTCAATTCCTAAGTTTTAATACCATATACCTTAATATATGTAGTATAGGAATTGTTATAGTACACTTGTTAAGTGTATAAACTTAACTCATATAGGTCTCTGAACAATTGCAGTTCAAAGCTAAGTTATCTAACAAATACTTTGCACCGATGCCGCGGTGTGACATTACTATACTAAGGACCGGTAGCTGCATGCTGCGGTTTCAATACCATGTCTCGGTCTCGGATTTTACTGTGAGACTTCCTTATACTAGTATACTGCAGTGCCACTTTCCGATAAGCTAACGACACTATTAAAGATCATTGCATGCGGAATTTGAAAGCATCATGCGGCGCGCGCGGTGCTTTAGACCTCGATACCATAAATTTTTAACAGACAAAAATTTTGGTGAGTTTCTCGGATCCATAACTTCTTCGTTATAAGTCCGATTTGGTCCGTTCAAAAGCCTACACGTCATAAATGATATACTCTACACGTTCATATAAGAATTCGACACTTTCGAATCATTAACTCAAAATTCACCATTGAGTTCATTTTTAAGCGTTCGTAAACGTTAATGATCATTCAATGCTCGTTTTCTTTGTTTTAAGTTGGAATCTGATGATTCTTGAGTCCATAACTCTTAAATACCCCATCTCACATGTTGACATTGAAATTAAAACAACATTTTCAAGTCTCACGGTAACTTTCGACTACAAATTCGGAATTTCAACGTTTTCGACGTTTAACGTCTATTTTCGTGAAGTTCGACATAACTTCATTACTAATGTTCTCTAAGCCAAATCACATGGAATACTCCATGGACTTCATATCTACATCCTAACCAAGAAAGATGCACATATTTAAGTATTGATAGAGTTCAATTGTTTATCAACAATCAACTTCAACAATCAATATTTTCATGAGTTAAACCTACATCAATCCTTATGATTTCTATGTCTTCATGACTTATAAAGATTGAATCTATAATAAGTCATCCTTATTCCACCATAATAGACATACACCACCCATTTATAATTCTTTATACAAAAAGAAATCAAAAGAGATGGAATTAGCATTAAGGAGTATTACCTTAAAGAACTCTTTGGTATTCTCGACAAACTCTAAAACAAAGCTTCAAGGTAGATGATTTGGTTGAGTCTAGCTCTTTCTCTCTCTCAAAATATAGGTTGGCAACTTGAAAAACCTTCAAAATACCAACTCTAGCTTTCTGTTTATAGGCAAATGAAATGGAGGGCAAAATAGTCATTACACCACCACCTCCTTACTATTCCACACTTTGTCACCAAGTAAAATACTTGGTGACCAAGTGATTTTCTTGCCTTGCACACCAAGTGGCTGGCCCACCATGCCCATGAGTCATCTCCATGGGTTGCCCCATGGGTTTTACCCATTCGGTGACCCATCAGTTCTATCCACGGTTCAGTTTTTCTTGCATTGAGCTTAATCAATCTAATATTGGGCTTTAACTTGGGCTTAACCAATTAATTCCATTGGGCTTGCTCATTCAATTGTTTGGACTAGACCTAATCCAAATCAAATGAATTCACATTAAGTCTTAACTTAAATTCCATAATACTAATCGTATTCTACATGTATAATTCACGTATTCTTTCCGTATAATACTCGTACTATAATCGTATTGTACTTTGTATTAACTCGTTGTATTCTATATAGATACTAGATAGTATCATACTTGTATAACACACTTTAATAATAACGCAATTCCTTGTACGCATCTCATTTCCTTCTCAGAAATCGATCTACTCAACCCTTAGGTTTTAAGTCTGCAGGCAAAAACTTCATTTGCCATAAATGAAATATTATTAGATATTTCATCTTATCTCGATATTCTATCATTACGCATTTCTCAGAATTTCAAAATAATTCCCCGAGCAGAAACGGATGAATAGTGTTTTTTACAGAAATTTCTCGGAAAACATTTATTTTCGTCTTGAAAATTCTAAACAATTAATTCCAGCACGTAGCTAGATTACTAACCATATAAGCACATCCTACGTCATAGAACGACCTTCACATAACTTACTCACAAAATAAATCAATTAAATTCATTTAATTCACATAATCAAATAAAAATTTAATTATCATAAAAATTCGATTTTCTTGGGCGTTACATTCTCTCCCCCTTATAAGGATTCTATCCCTAGAATCTAGCTTATAATTACATAAACAAATGAGGAAAATCTTCCTTCATTTTACTCTCGAGTTCCCACGTTGCTTCTTCAGCATCGTGGTTTCTCCATAACACCTTCACTGAAGGTATTACCTTATTTCTTAAAACTTGTTCCTTCCTATCAATAATTTGAATTGGAAGTTCCTCATATGATAAATCTTTCTCTATATGGACATATTCATACTCTATTACATGTTTATAGTCCGGTTTATAAGGACGCAACACAGACACATGAAACACATTATGAATGCGTTCCATTTCTGGAGGTAAAGCTACTTCATAAGCTACCTCTCCTACCCTTCTTAAAATCTCAAAAGGTCCTACAAACCTTGGACTTAACTTCCTTTTCATTCCAAAATGTATCTTTCCTTTCCAAGGCGATACTTTTAGAAAGACAAAATATCCTACATCGAATTCTCTCTTCTCTCTGTGAGGATCTGTATACTTCTTCTGCCTATCTTGAGCCGCAACTAATCGAGCACGTATTATCTTCACCATGTATGCCGTTTGATGTACCATCTCAGGTCCCAACATCCGACTTTCACCCACCTCATCCCAACACAATGGAGTTCGACACTTCCTTCTATACAACGCTTCGTAAGGCGGCATGCCTATACTAGCGTGAAAACTATTGTTGTACAAAAATTCCACCAATGGTAGATAGTCGTCCTACCTCCCTTTGAAATCCATAACGCAAGATATTAACATATCTTCAAGCGTTTGAATTGTCCGTTCACTCTGACCATCCGTCTAAGGATGATACGCCGTATTCAATCTTAAGTGCATTCCCATTTTCTCTTTCAAACTCCTCCAAAAGTTCGATGTGAATCGTGGATCACGATCTGACACAATCGAAACAGGTACTCAATGTCTGGAAATAATTTCCTTGACATACAGCTTAGCTAACTGGTCTAGATTATATCTAACTCCTATTGGTAGAAAATGAGTCAATTTCGTCATTCGATCCACTATCACCCAAATAGCATCGTATCCTTTCCTTGTTGTTGGAAGTCCCACCACAAAATCCATTGTGATGTGCTCCCATTTCCATTCTGGAATTTCTAACGGTTGCAACAACCCGCTAAGCCGTTGGTGTTCGGCCTTAACTTTTTGACAAGTTAAGCACCTACTAACATATTCTGCTATCTCCCTTTTCATGTTCGGCCACCAAAAATTCTGACGAAGGTCTTGATACATCTTCGTACTACCGGGATGTATCGAGTACCTCGAACTGGGGGCCTCCATCATTATTTTCTCCTTTAATTCGGAATCATTTGGAACCTAAATTCTTCCTTCAAAATGTAGTAATCCCTCCCTATCGAGGTTATACTTAGTCTTTTCTTCATCTTCTATCCTATTCTTCATCTGCTTGCATTCCTCGTTACTTAATTGTACTTCCCTAACCCATTCAACTATGGTCGGTTGGGTTTCCATGGAAAATAACATTTCCACCGCTTCCTCCAGTAACTTCACTTCTAACTCCATTCTTGCCATTGTTGTTATCAACTCTTTTGAGTTGTTAACATTGACAGTTTCTCTCTACCCTTCCTACTTAGCGCATTGGCTATTACATTTGTTTTCCTCGGATGATATAAAATATCACAATCATAATCTTTTATTAATTCTAACCACCTTCTCTATCTCATGTTCAACTCCTTCTGTGTGAAGATATATTTCAGACTTTTGTGGTCCGTATATATCTCACACTTCTCACCATATAGATAATGCCTCCATATCTTCAAGGAAAAATCTACTGCTGCCAATTCCAGATCATGAGTAGGATAGGCCTTCTCATAATCATTTAATGGACGTGACGCATACGCAATGACCTTGCCATGCTGCATGAGCACACAACCCAGTCCTTTATGCGAAGCATCGCTATATACTACAAAATTCCCTGTATCATCTGGTAAAGACAATATAGGTGCCTCACTTAACCTCTTCTTTAGTTCCTGAAAACTGTTTTCATATTTTTCAGTCCACACATACTTCACCGACTTTCTTGTAAGATTTGTCAACGGAGTAGCTATTTTAGAAAAGTCCAGAATGAACCTTCTATAGTATCCCACTAACCCCAGAAAACTCTGAACCTCGGTTGGCGTTTTCAGTTGCTCCCACTCATTTACTACTTCTACTTTTACTGGATCTACGGAAATGACATCTTTATCAATAACATGTCCTAGAAACTGCACTCGCTCAAGCCAAAATTCACACTTTGTGAATTTCGAATACAACCTTTCCTTCCTTAGTGTTTCCAACACTATCCTTAAATGTTCAGCATGATCTTCTGGCGTCTTTGAATAGACTAGAATATCATCAATGAACACTACGACGAACTTGTTCAAATACTATTTGAACACTTTGTTCATCATATCCATAAATGCGGCTGGCGCATTAGTCAACCCAAATGACATCACCAGAAACTCGTAATGACCATAACGAGTTCTGAACACCGTCTTAGGTACATCCACCTTCCGCACCTTTAACTGATGATACCCTGTGTGCAAATCTATCTTAGAAAACTATTTTGCCCCTTTCAACTGATAAAATAGATCATCGATCCTGGTCAACGGGTATTTATTCTTAATCGTTAACTTGTTCAACTCTCGATAGTCGATACAAAGTCTTAAGGACCCATCCTTTTTCTTTACAAACATTACCGGTGCTCCCCAAGGAGACACACTCGGTTGAATGTACTTTCTGTCTAATAGTTCTTGTAATTGAACCATTACCTCCTTCATCTCTACTGGCGCCATCCGATATGGTGCCCTTGAAATTGGTGCCATACCCGATAACAGATTAATTACAAACTCAACCTCCCTCTCTGGTGGAATACCATATAATTCCTCCAGAAACACATCCGCGAACTCTTGAACTATAGGTATCTGGTCCAAGGATGTTCCCACTCTTTGGGTATCCACAACATGGCACAGATAACCTACACACCCTTTTCTCAACATCTTCCTAGCTTGCGTCATCGATAGACAATAAGAGTGTCTCGGTGATTTACTACCGAAGAACACTACCTTGGTTTTCTTAGAAAGTCGAAGGTTCACACTTTTCCTATGGCAATCTATTATCGCCTTATGGTTAATAAACCAATCCATACCAAGAATTACATCAAATTCTTTTAACCTCATCGGTACCAAATCTACCGATAACTTATTCCCTCTAATATCTATGCAACAATCCTTATGAATATGTTCAATGGGGATTATTTCTTCGTTGGCTACCTTAACGTTTAAAGGTATTGGTAGCTTTTCAGGGATTAAACCGAATCGCTTAGCAAATTCACATGCTATAAAAGAACAAGTAGCACCCGAGTCAAATAACACAAAACATTTATTTCATTGACCGGAATGATACCTGCTTCCACATCCATTGATGCAACCGCATCTTGGATAGTCATATTAAACGTACGAGCTGAGGGTCTACCCAATGATGGTACTGGTCTAGTAATGGCTAATTTACCACTACTAGAACACTTATTTCCCTCTAACCCTTTCTTCGGGCAATTTCTTGCCATGTGGTCCAATGACCCACAGACAAAACACCCATAGTTCTTCTTAGGGTTAGGACAGTTGGGTGACAAATGTCCCTCTTGCCCACAGTTGTAGCACACTAATTTCCCCTTTAAGCAGACTCCCATGTGAGTCTTTCTGCATGTCTTGCATGCCTCCGTCCTACGCTTAGGATCTCCCTTCTTTACCCCAGTATTCCCTGGGTTAAAGATCTTTCTCTTAGGCAAGTTGCCACTCCCACTGGCAACTTCTGTCTTACTACCACCCTCTACCTTATTCTTGTTCTTCTGCTCTTTGTGGTACTGAGACAATGCCTCACCACCACCTTTAGCTATTATCGCCTTTTCCAGAATGGTCCCGTAGGAAGCACTCTGAAAAACTGATATTCTACTGTAGAGCCAGGGTTTCAATGCTCAAACCTACGCGCTTTCCTCTCTTCCGTGTCCACCTGATGTGGAGCAAACCTCACCAATTCATTGAATTTGGCAGCATACTGGGGAACCGTCATATCCCCTTGCTTAAGTTCCAAGAACTTAATTTCCATCCTACCTTGCATATTAGTAGGGAAGTAGTTCTCGAAGAACACCTTCTTAAACTGTTCCCAGGTAACTGCCTCTGTTCTAGCCCCACCCTGGTGTGCCTCCCACCAGTAGTTGGCTTTCCCCTTCATCATGCCTCACCTACGTTTGTTATCATAAACGCCTTCTCAATCGCTTTTACCCATGTCTGGGCCTCTAAAGGGTCCGTCGTTCCTTGGAACTCTGGAGGACCCACACTCTTAAATTCCTTGAAGGTTGTAAGACCCCAAATATTTTTAAATAAAATGCAATTTCCTTTATTTATTATTTTGAAATAGTAAGGGTTTATTTGATTAATGTTGTTAGTTATGGATAAAATGCGTAAATATTTTAAATAAGCAAGTGGTTATAAAATATTCATTGTTGTCGGAGAACATTCGATTGGTCGTGGAATATTCTTGCTGTCGGGGAATATTCTTACGATGGCGTAACCTTTTTGTGGGCCCCATAATGGAAAACGATTGGATGAAAAAAATGACAAGTATAAGTTATTTATAAATAACGACATAGTTGTTACCGTTAATACTGTTGGAATACCCGGTGGTTAAAACACAGTAATACACGTTGTTGCACAGTAGCACACGGTATTACACCAATTATTGATTCTTACGTAAGAAAGCACTACTCAATAATTGTTACAGTAATTACTGTTCAATATTTTATTTTATTGATTCAATAATTGCTACGTTGACATTTTATATTATTGTTATTTCAATAATTGTCACTACACAGTATTTTTTATTATCAGATCAATAATTCGTATTATTTGAATAATATTATTAGATAACATTATTGGCAATGTCTAGAAAGTTCTGTCTAAGGAGAGGTTTGGTCACCTAATTGCGTGCCAGTAAGGAGAAATCCTTATTGGAAAGCCCCCTCTTTCCTTGGAACGACCTGATTGTCAGTATTGTGATCCTGTAATATTATTTGTGAATAATTAATTATTGATTTATATGATAAGGAAAATATTCATTTTATGTGGATATAGATGGAGAAAATTTATAATGTGACAATTGTTGAAAATTGATATTTTATCTTTTCTGATAAAATAATTCATTTAAATATATTATTATATTATAATAATATAATAATTGTGATATCTTTACAATGAATGTGTGATATATGAATAAATGAGGAAGAGTATTTTTGTTACAAAAAATGTTTAACACATGTTACACAAGTTGGTGGACCCAATTTTTGACTGAAATTTGATTATAGCTTGTAAAATCGTCTGTATGTGGATTTCGGTAAATTTCTGTTTGGAATTTGGAAAACTTTTCTTCTGCAAAGTTGTAGAGAATTAAATTTCCTATAGAATGGACACAAGATTTGAATTTTTCTGATAAAATGGCTATTTATTATGAATTATTGAAATTCTGGAATATTGGGTCTGAATTGATTTTGTTACAAAAATTGTTTTAAACATGTTTTTCATTTTTTGTGTGGTAAATGTGTTTTTGATGTGCTGGACTAAGGAAAATTTGATTATAAATATATTATTTTATTAAATTTTCTGCTTTGGTGTTCTAAGCATTTTCCTATAAATATGGTGCTTAGGTTAGAATTAAAAATCACACCAGAAACTGAAATCTTCTCTCTATATTATCGAGCGTATTCTTGTGAGTATTTTGATACTTTGAGTGTTGCTATACGGTGTGAAGGGTTTCGACACAGAAACGGACAGCGGAAATAGAACAATTTAAAACAAATTCGAAACCCTAAACAGGATCCATGCGAAAATAATTAATTTAGTGGTTTAGATATTATACCGATTATGAAAGATTTTTGAAACGGCTTCGAATCCTTTACGCAATCCAATCAGAACCGCACCTCTACGGTATCCACACGAACGCCCCGCGAATCGTCGCACGATCTGCATTGAAGAGAATTGCGGTACTAGCCACCAAGGATTAGGATTTTTGAAATTTTTCTCTAGTCTCTCTCTAAGAGCGGCTAGGGTTTTGGTTATGATTAACTTCCCTAAATGCCAATATATCATATATATATATATATATATAGCAATAAATCTTAATTAATCAAAACCCTAATCTAATTAAAATAAAATCTGAATTTATATATATATATATATATATATATATATATACAAATCATCATTTTAATTTAAATTCATGATTTAAATACTATCAATCATATTGATATACTTAAATCCTTACAATTTAAATTATTTCCCTTTTAATAACGTTCTATGTGTGTGACCCTATATGTTATTATTACGTTGGCAATAATTTTAAAATCATATTATAAAATTATAAACAGTGAGCGACATCTAGTAATGCATCACTGCTACCCAAGAAATAATAAGATCGATGATTCGATGCAACCTTTTCGTGACCAATGTTTCAATGTAATTTAATCCTTTTAACCTTAGTATCCTAGTTTAAACTCGAGTCATGGAATGTGTCATACTCTTCATAATTTAATCTGAGTTTTCTTGATCAACGAGTAGACTATATGAAATAAATCACTATTTGAGCATGGCCATGCATTTCATAGTCCTACTCAATCAAGAGGCCTATGGATATCATCCCTAATATATAGGAGGGTTAAATTCCATCTAGATCACTCATATTCCTCAAACGATTCATGATGTACCCAATAATCACCTTTATAGTCCACCCTATTAAAGGTGACATTTGATGATATCAAAGTACATAAATTCCCGTGTAGTAATATAGTGATTTCAAGTCAGAGGACCATTACATCATTGTCACTATGAGAATTTCTTATGACACTTCGCATAATGCTCCACATAGAATTCTCATGGTGGGTCTGTCCAGTACATCATTCTCTAACATGTACCTATGCATTGACTTAATATCTCATATATTTATGACCAATGAGATTTGGTCATCAGTCAATCCACATACTAGTCTCAATGCATCAATTTTGTCCCATCAATAATGATACTCGAGTAGGGACATTTAAGAACAATGATACTAATTGTAATTATATAATCTCATGTTCAAGTCACATACTTGAAACTATATAATTTGTATCACTATTCTAAGGAATTTTATTATGTTAACAATTATATTACGCAGTAAATAAAATCATTTATTTATTCAATCAAATATAATATCAAAATGTTAAGCAATTATATCAAATAATTGGCCTCTAGGGCATAAAAACTAACAGTCTCCCACTTGCACTAGAGCCAATAACTCATGTATCTAATACCCATGGAACTAGTGTCACCGTCGTGCTTCTGCTGCGACAAAGCCTTGGTTAGTGGATCTGCAACATTATCATCTGTTGGCACTCTTCCTATATGTACATCTCCTCTATCAATGATTACACGGATGAGATGGTACCGCCTAAGTATATGCTTGGATCGTTGGTGAGATCTGGGTTCCTTAGCTCAGGTGATGGCTCCATTGTTATCACACAAGATAGCTTAATAGGATCAACAATGGTTGGAACAACACCTAGTTCAAATGATGAACTTTTTAATCCATCTGACCTCTTGGTCGCACTAGAAGCGACAATATACTATACCTCCCACATTGTAGAATTGGCTACTGTCTCTTGCTTCAAACTCTACCAGCTAACAACACCACCATTAAGGAAAAATAAAAAACCTGCCTGAGACTTATAATCATCATTATTAGTCTGGAAACTAGCATCTGTGTAACCCTTTACTGCTAGTTCTTCTTCACGTCCATATACCAAGAATGAATCCTTAGTCCTTTTTAGGTACTTGAGGATATTCTTGACTGCTGTCTAGTGACCTTCACCTGGATTCGACTGGTATCTGCTCGTCATGCTCAAAGCATACGAGACATCCAGACGAGTAAATATCATTGCATACATGATAGATCCAATTGTTGAAGCATAAGGGATCTTTCTAATACGCTCCTCATCATCTTGTGATTTAGGACATTGGGCCTTAGAGATCTTTACACCACAAGTCATGGGTAAATGTCCTCTTTTTGCCTCTTGCATGCTGAACCGTTTCAACACTTTATCAATATATGTACTCTGACTTAGGCCGATCATTTTTCTTGATTTATCTCGATAGATCTTGATACCTAAAATGTAGGCTGCATCGCCTAAATCTTTCATGGAGAAACATTTTCCTAACAATGTTTTTATAGCCTGTAATGAAGGAATGTCATTCCCAATAATTAATATGTCGTCAACATATAATATAAGGAATACAATGTGACTCCCACTAACCTTCTTATATACACAAGGTTCATCTTCATTTTTAATAAAGCCAAACTCTTTGACTGCTTCATCAAATCGAAGATTCCAACTCCGAGAGGCTTGCTTCAATTTATAAATGGATCGTTACAGCTTACATACCTTTCCAGCATCCTTTAGAGTGACAAATCCCTCAGGTTGTGTCATGTACACATCCTCAGAGAGATTTTCGTTAAGGAAAGTAGTTTTGAAATCCATCTGCCAGATTTCGTAATCCTAAAACGCTGCAATAGCAAGAAAGATCCTGATGGATTTAACCATTGCCACTGGAGAGAAGGTTTCATCATAGTCAACACTTTGAACTTGTTTGTAACCTTTTGCTACCAGTCGACCTTTGTAGGTTTGTACATTACCATTCATGTTGATTTTCTTCTTGAAAACCCACTTGCACCCGATTGGTTTTACACCTTCGGGTGGATCAACCAAAGTCCATACTTGGTTAGTATATATGGAGTCCATTTCAGATCTCATGGCTTTAAGCCATCTATCAGAATCTAGTCCATTCATAGCTTTTTGGTAGGAAGCAGGCTCATCCTGATCTATGAACATCACATCACCGTTTTGAGTCACAAGATATCCATAATATCTCTCAGGTTCTTGGCGTGTCCTACCAGATCTACGAATTCCTTGTGTAATTTGAGCAGGTTCACTTTCCACAACATCTTGTGGTTCCTGCTCACGTTCTAACTCAGGTTCAATGATATTCTATGGTTCTCGAATTTCTTCGAGTTCTACTTTCCTTCCACTGTTTCCTTTAGAGATAAATTCTCTTTCTAGAAAAATTCCAGTTCGAGCAACAAACACTTTGTTCTCAGAAGGTTTGTAGAAATAATACCCTTTTGTTTCCTTTGGGTATCCCACAAAATTACATTTGTCAGATTTGGGTCCGAGCTTGTCAGAATCAATACGTTTTACAAATTCCTCGCAACCCCAAACCTTCATGAACGACATACTAGGACGTTTCCCAGTCCACATCTCATATGGTGTCTTCTTAACTATTTTTGTAGGAACACGGTTGCTATGTGAATCGGTATCTCTGTGGCATGACCCCGTGAAGCTTATTGGAAGATCTCGCATGACTCATCATTGATCGTACCATGTCCAATAAGGTTCGATTCCTCCTCTCAGACACACCATTCCATTGTGGTGTTCCAGGTGGAGTGAGTTGTGATATAATACCACACTCCTTTAGTCAAAGTCTTGGCTTAAGTATTCATCTCCTCGATCGGATCGAAGGGCTTTTATGATTTTGCCAAATTGGTTTTGAACTTCATTCTTGAATTCCTTGAACTTTTCAAAGGATTCAGATTTGTGTCTCATAAGATATACATATCCATATCTACTGAAGTCGTCAGTAAATGTAATGAAGTAATTAAACCTACCTCTTGCTAACGAACTCATGGGTCCACATACATCACTATGTATAAATCCCATTATATCGCTAGCCCATTCACCATGTCCAGTGAAAGGGGCTTTAGTCATCTTGCCTAATAAACAAGATCGCATTTTTCATATGATTCAAAATCAAATGAATCAAAAAATCCATCTTTATGGAGTTTTGATATGTGTTTCTCATTTATATGGCCCAAACGACAGTGCCAGAGATATGTCGGATTTGAATCATTTGATTTAAATCGTTTTGTATTTATGTTATATATAGGCATTTCCAAATCAAGAATATAAAGACCGTTAAACAATTGTGCAACACCATAGCAAATATCATTTAAGTAAAACGAACAACGATTGTACTTGATTATAAATGAAAAACCTTTCTTGTCCAAACAAGAAATAGAAATAATGTTTTTGCTTATAGCAGGCACATAATAACAATCCTTTAATTCTAATACTAGCCCAGTGGGCAAAGATAAATGATAAGTTCCTACGGCCAGTGCAACAACTTTTGCTCCATTCCCAACTCGTAGGTCAACCTCTCCTTTTGCCAAAGTCCTACTCCTTGAAGTTCTCGCGACATTAACACAAATGTGAGAACCACATCTAGTATCCAATACCCATGATGTAGAAGTAGACAAGTTGACTTCTATAACATATATACCTGAATCAGAAGTCATACTTCCTTTCTTTTTATTCACTTCTTCCAAATAAGCATGACAATTCCTCTTCTAGTGTCCAGGTTTTCCACAGAAGTGACAATTACCTTCTTTAGCCACCCCACCTTTATGTTTTAAAGTTTATTTGGTTTTGGAATTAGGTTTGGCACCAGAATTAGGTCCTATCTTTTTCTTGCCTTTCCATTTTCCCTTAGCATTCCCCCCTTTTGTACCATCATTATGGGAGCGGGTCCTGCCTTTTTCATGTTGTTCTCAGTAGTTCTTAACATGCTCAACAACTTAGTAAGGGGTTTCTCAATTTCATTCATTAGATAATTCATAACAAATTGAGAGTAGCTGCTATTCAATGATTGCAAAACAAGATCAGTTTGGGCTTCCGGAGTGATTGGAAAACCCAACCTATCAAGGTACTCAATATACCCAATCATTTTCAGCTCATGTGGACCAACTAGATCACGTTCACCCATCTTGCAGTGATACAACGCCTTGCTCGTATCATACCTCTCTTGTCGAGCATGCCCTTCGAACAATTTCTTGAGATGCTCGATCATCTCATAAGCATCCATCAACTCATGTTGCTTCTGAAGCTCAGCATTCATGGTTGCTAGCATGAGACAACTCACGTCCAGAGCATCATCTTGATGCTTCTTGTAAGCATTATGCTCCACATGTGGTGCAGTGACAGCTGGTGCTGCATGAATGGGCCCATCAAGGACATATAGCTTGCGCTCTTGTTTGAGGATAATTCTCAAGTTCCTGTGCCAGTCAAAGAAATAAATTCCACTCAGCTTGTCCTTCTCAAGGATTGATCGTAGTGAAAGACTACTTGTGTTGTTGTTGTTTGCCATTGATATCTATAATTTATATGTGCCAAAATAATAAGTCAAATTGCCGAGTTGATATTATGTAATTGATAATAGTACATTCAAAATATACCTCCCACTATTTTATTCAAATTAATAGCCCTCACCATTAATTCGGAAAGCATTTTTATTAAATCTTTCTACTGAGTCAAGATCCATATTTCATTATGACTTAAGTTAGCTTTGGCTAATCTCTTAAAATATAATTATTTAGGTAAACAACCCTTTTGTCAATTATATCATATATAACTCTTGGATAGTTTGGTAAACAACAATTGTTTCTAGTCCATCTAATGGTACCTACCAAACTCTATGCCTCTAAGTCCACAATCCTATTGAGATAACTTAGTTAAGTAGGGCCCAATGATTTTAACAATTTGGATATCACAATTATCCTATCGCATCTTACCTAGATAAATAGGGTACTTTGGTTTGGCAAACATACATCTATTGATCAAGGTCTTGATGAGTATTATTCATTGGGAGGCATCTGATTTAGACTTAATAATTTAATGAGGGATTTTATAAATAAATATAGATCTCACCGATTCTTAATCTTATTAAGCATGCACATTATTTATCATATCATATCACATACAAGCATAAATAAAGTGAGAAATTAAATGTGTCTCAGTTATGGCCCAATCCACTGTCAATCTTTTCAAGCTAATGAAAGATTGAAGGTCAATCTTAGGTGGTAAAAGATCTTAAACTAAATAGCTTCCTTGGATCTTCCTCAAGCATGTGCCTCCTCTCCATCATCATCTTTCCATCGTGTTCTCCATCTTGACATCTTCATCGATTACAGATTATTACATGACATAAAGAAACCTCGAGTTACATTCAAGGGGATTTAGATGAGAAGAGAATATTACATTAGAATTTATTGAAAGGCACGACATGCAAGCCGTATTTCAAAACCAAAAACCACTAACCTATGGGTCAAAAGGCCATAAATGTGCACCATGCATATCACAATAAACACATAACAATTTATATATAATTAAAGAAAACTATATATAACATATAGGGGACACGACCATCGTGTGCTACGACGAGGGGGGGGGGGGTCCAAGGGGGTCTCCCCCCATGGCGGTGGTCCGGCTGTGGGGTAGACCATCGTGCGCTACAATCTGTATTGCAGAATTTTTTCATACGAATCTCTGAAATAGTTTCAGAATCATATATTTAATCCACCAAAACAGTCATAATAACAAATTACCAAGATTAAAGCGGAGACGAATATATTGGTAATTTGTTATTATGACTGTTTTGGTGAAAGCCAGATCCGATTAAAGTGGAGATGTGGGTCAAGCAAATTACCAAGATATTCGATGTCTTGGTATGCACGGAGGAAAAAAAGGTTCCATTCGCCACTTTTATGTTTCGTAATGAGGCAGATTACTGGTAGGAATCTATGAAGCGTACCCATCTAGCCGCACTTAGCATGTCTTGGGAAACATTTTAGAAATTGTTCAATGACAAGTACTTTCCTAAAAGTATTCGTCATATGAAGGAGGTAGAGTTTATTAGACTGGAACAGAATAACATGACGGTGTCCCAATACGAGGCAAAGTTCGCGGAGTTATCCAGGTTTGTACCTCATTTGGTGGAGAATGAGGAACGTATGCCGTGGATGTTTCTGAGAGGTTTGAAACCCGATATACGTCAATATCTCATTTCTCATAAATTTTCTTTATATTCACATGTTGTGAATAGGGCTCAGTTATTGGAGTGCGATAATGAGTCAGCTCAATCGAAGAATAATGACCTACAACTTGATGAAAATCGTACCGATGACAATGGTCATTGGAAAAATGATAACCATCGTGGAGGAAATTATCATGCCAAAAATGGTAACCACTTCGGTGGTAATCATGGCCAAGATAATAGGAGAGGTGAGTCAAGTGGAAATTTCAAAAAGAGAAGATCTAACAATAACGGGAAGACGTCGGCACCAGCACCAGCACCAGCAACAAATTCTAGGGGAGGAGAACGACCGCCAGTTAGATGCTACAAATGTGGAGAGGAGGGACATATAAGTCCAAACTGTTCACAGCCTTCGAAGGTATGTTTTAGTTGTGGAAAAGACGGTCATATAGCTCGATTTTGTCCTGTAGCAAAATCAAGTCCAGCTGGGATGGTGGCACTAGAGGCGGATACGGACAAGTTAAAGTCAGCGGTTCCTGGAAGAGCGTTTGTCGTGACTGGCCAAAATGCGAGGAACCCGAACGAAGTTATCATGGGTTAGTTAATTATAGATTCTTGCGAAGTCTATACCTTATTAGACTTTGACTCCGGAGAAATTAGACTTTGACTTATCTGTTGAAACTCCGTTAGGAGAAAATTTCGTTACATCCACTGTTTATAAATCTTGCTTGATTCAGGTTGGCACTATCACATTACCTGTTGACCTTATTTCTTTAAAGATGCTTTTGATGTGATTTTAGGGTTTGATTGGTTAACTACTCAACATGCCAAAATTGATTGCTTTCCTAAGGTGGTTAGTTTTCATATTCCTAAGCAACCTGTTATTCGAATTCAAGCAACCAAACCATTGAAGTCAAACATTTTCATATCAAGCCATAAAATCATTCGTTTATTTAAAAACGGATGTCAAGCTTTCTTAGCCCATGTTATGGACTTGAACAAAAATACGTCAGATTTGAATGATATTTCTGTTGTTAGTGAATTTCCTGACGTATTTCCTGAAGAATTTCCTGGCCTACTCCCAGAGCGTGATATTTAATTTTGTATTAACTTTGAATCCGGTACAAAACCCATTTCTAAAATCTCATATTGAATGACTCCTATTGAACTTCAGGAGTTAAAAACCCAACTATAGAAGTTGGTACCCAAGCCTCTATTTTGTGACTTCCTTTATGGAATGCACCGAAGCCATACTCTCCGTAGGGGATGCCATATTCGTACGGTAGTAAATTAATAGGTGCCATTATGACGTGCTATCCAAGATTGGGATATGAGTCATAGTTGAGAGCAACCTAAGTCAGTAATTGAAATACGTGGCTTTCTGGGCTTAGTTGGTTATTATCGAATATTCGTGGAAAGATTTTCTCGAATCTCTACTCCATTAACTCAGCTAACTCGAAAAGATAAAAAATTCGAATGAAAGCAAGGAATGTGGAAAGAGCTTCAAAGAACTCAAGAGGAGACTCATTCGGCACATGTTCTGACCATACCATCGTAAAAAAGCAAACGTGGTAGCTGACGTGTTGAGTAGAAGATCGTATACGAGTACAAGTGCGATATTGTCAAAGACCCATTTCGTATAACATACAAATGATAGAGATAGAATAAAAGACTCTAGGGACCACGTGATGATATACGAGTAGAATCGACTTTAATCGATAGTTAAAATCGCTCAAGCTACACACCGGAGCTGATGAATATGAAGAAGCAGGTGCAAGAAGTTGTTATTCCAAAAGTGAGAATCGGCGATGTGCGGAAAGGTCAAACCTTTGATTTATTAGTCCATTTGAAATTCTCGATTGAGTAGAAAATGTGGCCTATAGATTCGCTTGACCGCCAAGTATGTCTCGTGTTTATAATGTTTTTCGCATATCCAAGCTACGTAAATTTGTGAAAGACCCAAATCACATTATTGAGTTAGAACCAGATGAGATAACCGAAGATTTAACGTGCGAGGAGGTACCTGTCAAGATCTTGGATAGGAAGGAGCATGTCTTACGCACAAAGGTCATACCACAAGTTCAAGTTTTGTGGAGGAACCATGCTATTGAAGAAATGACCTGGGAGTTAGAATCAAAAATGAAAGCGAGATATCCTCACCTTTTCGAAACATCAGGTACGTACGTCAATTTCGAGGACGAAATTTCATAAGGAGGGGAGGTTGTAAGACCCCAATTTTTTTAAAAATAAAATGGAATTTCCTTTATTTATTATTTTGAAATAGTAAGGGTTTATTTGATTAATGTGGTTAGTTATGGGTAAAATGCGCAAATATTTTAAATAAGCAAGTGGCTATAAAATATTCATTATTTTCGGGGAATATTCGTTTGGTCGTGGAATATTCTTGTTATTAGGGAATATTCGTACGACGGCGCAGCCTTTTTGTGGGCCCTATAACGGAAAGTGATTGGATGAAAAAAATGACAAGTATAAGTTGTTTATAAATAACGTCATAGTTGTTACCGTTAATACTGTTGGAATACTCGGTGGTTAAAACACGAATACGTTGTTGCAGACAAGAAGAGCACCTTCAGATTGCACCAATTATTGATTCTTACATAAGAAGGCACTACTCAATAATTGTTACAGTAATTATTGTTTAATATTTTATTTTATTGATTCAATAATTGCTACGTTGACATTTTATATTATTGTTATTTCAATAATTGTCACTACATAGTATTTTTTATTATCAGATCAATAATTTGTATTATTTGATTATTGGCAATGTCTAGAAAGTTCTGTCTAAGGAGAGGTTTGGTCACCAAATCATGCTACCAAAGTAAGGAGAAATCCTTATTGAAAGCCCCTCTTTCTTGGGAACTACTGGTTCACAAGATTATGATTCTGTAATATTATTTGTGAATAATTAATTATGAATTTATATGATAAGGAAAATATTCATTTTATGTGGATATAGATGGAGAAAATTTATAATGTGACAATTGTTGAAAATTGATATTTTATCTTTTCTGATAAAATAATTTATTTAAATATATTATTATATTATAATAATATAATAATTGTGATATTTTTACAATGAATGTGTGATATATGAATAAATGAGGAGGAAGAGTATTTTTGTTACAAAAAATGTTTAACACATGTTTTGTGTGTTGGTGGACCCTATTTTTGACTGAAATTTGATTATAGCCTGCAAAATCGTCCGTTTGTGGATTTCGGTCAATTTCTGTTTGGTTTGGAATAACTTTATTCTGCAAAGTTGTAGAGAATTAAATTTCTTATGGAATGGACATAAGATTTGAATTTTTTGATAAAAGGGCAATTTATTATGAATTATTTAAGTTCTGGAATATTTGGTCTGAATTGATTTTGTTACAAAAATTGTTTTAAACATGTTTTTTCATTTTTTGTGTGGTAAATGTGTTTTTGATGTGGTGGGCTAAGGAAAATTTGATTATAAATATATTATTTTATTAAATTTTCTGCTTTGGCGTTCTAAGCATTTTCCTATAAATAGGGTGCTTAGGTTAGAATTAAAAATCACACCAGAAACTGAAATCTTCTCTCTATATTATCGAGCGTATTCTTGTGAGTATTTTGATACTTTGAGTGTTGCTATACGGTGCAAGTTCTTTTCAACGTTATATCTGATATTCCAGTCAGAAGTACTGTCTTTTCGAGGTAAGGGATGTTATTTTTTTTAAAATGATATTATTTCTTTTAATATCATTATGCCAGAATATTGGTAAGATTTTTTTTGTGAAATTCTGATCTTTTCATGTCGGAGTTACTATTCAACGAGTTACTATTCATGAGTTACTATTCACGAGTTACTATTCATAAGTTACTATTCACCAGTTACTATTTATGAGTACTATTCACGAAGCATGATGATTTTTTGTTGTGAAATTTCTACCTTTTAGTGTCGGACTTACTATTCACGTATACGGCACTATTCACGAATACGACACTATTCACAGAAAAATTAAATTTTCTTTTATGTGTCCAAGATTGTCTATTATGGTTCCTATCTTTGATTGGATCTATGTTTTGATCTTCATTTTTGAATTCTTCTCTACAATAGTTTATTATGGAGTATTTTTGAATTTGGATTGTCTAAAGTACAAATCCTTAATATTTGTTCTTTTGTCTCACTAGATTCATTTTTTTAAAAATATTTTTCATCATCCTTAGTCCTAAATGATGATATAACTGAATATCTTTGGCCTGTAGTGCAAAGTTGAATAATTTCTTGATGAATATCTTTGTTCCCGTAGTGCAAAAGATGAAGCAGTGTTGAGATGAACATGACCGATCGATTAATATCTTTTGGCTCAGTAGTGCAAAGATGACTATTTGATTCAAGATGTATATTGATTGATGTTACAGGGATAAAATATTGATGATGAACTTTTAAATTCATAGATGATAGTAGATTTCATTCTCTACTTAACTCTTCTAATGAATTGTTATTTCATTGCTAGATTGTTGATCTAAAACTTGTTGTCTATTGTATTCTATCGATTTTTCCTGTTGAAGACTAAGGATAATTTTTGTACATTATCTTAGTCATAATATTCTTTTATCGGGCTAGTTGAGCTCACCTTTTTCTTTTTGTTCCATTTTTCTTCTCGTGGAGGCGAGAATATAACTAGAACTAAATGGGGTGTGGAGTGATGGTTCAAGATAGTTGTTTTAGTAGTCCTCACTATTTTGTAAAATAGTGTATCAATAATTGTAATGAGGACTTATTTGAGTGTGGATATTATCTAGAAGACAATATTTGTATTTAAACTCAGAGTTTATGTGTTGTCATATTTTGCACGATAATTGTATTAGTTAAGTTGTAGTTATTTCTGTACCATGTATTTGGCGACTCAGAATGGGTTGGATGGAATGGACCTATTTTGGGGGTGTCACAAAGGAAGTTGTTCTTACTACCCCAGGAGCTACAGGAATCCCTCCCCCAACTTGGTTAAATGCAGCCGTTAATAAATTAACGAACTCTTGCATAGGGTTATTAGGACCCCCCTGATTCTAATTATGAGACTCGGCCTCTTGGTTACGTTGTCTCCTTCTTGGCGGCGTAATTCTGATTAAATAAATAAAGTTTTGTTATTATCTATTTAACCGTTTGGTTATCATTCTCAAATAACAACTCATACCACAACAAGCACATTAAATAAAAACTTCATTATATTAATATGCTTTCATAGTCAAAACTATTTACATCAAGATTCCTTAGCCAAAAAGCTATTAAATAACTATCCCGCAATTGACTTCTACAAAAATTGGGATTTACAAAAAGACTACCATTTAATTATACAAAAGAGGGTTTTACGTCACTACTTATATACAAAAAGATCTAATAATCTACTAACACTGTCGTACGACATTCTCATATTTCTGATTTGCCAGTATCGACACAATATCTAGACTTATAGTATGTCGAGTCTGCCCGGACTCAATGGAATAACAAGCAATTTTTAGCTTGAAATCCTCATGAGCTCATTCGTGGATTTATGACATTCTAGCTACTTTCTTGTCTTTCTTGACCAGTTTCTTTCGAAGCTCAACGACCTCTTCTTTATAGTCCCGTGCCTTATCTGTCATAAGCACTTTCTCATCATGCTCTGACTCAAAATTTGCCTCTGCAGATTCCTTCGCCTCATATAAGGCGGTTATCTCCTCATTCTGTGTCTGCACAACAGTGCGCAGTTGCACATTCCTATCCAACACAGCCAGATACAATGATCTCGTTTCATCCGGATGTGTTGGCTCCTGAGTAGGTACCACCGTGTTAATCGATGTTACCTCCATCTCCTCCTCCACGTCAATCATCATATTCAGATATGACATTATTCCCATTGTTTCCTCAGAGTATTCCTCCTCAGAGATGTACTCTTCTATATCCTAGTCTTCCAGAACCACTAACGGTACCTCTGCCATCGGCATTGGTAATATCTCCACTTGGTTCACTGACTCCTCACTTATCATTTCAATGTCTCTAAACATCAAACTATCGTTTGACATCTACAAAACACATAACACGTTGATTAGTACATAATACACAATAGTATAAGCACAAATCACATTTAATTTATTTATGATTAATTTCCATCTTTTAAATCTGTTGGTACTGAGTTTTCTAAATACCTTATTAATTCATTTGACTTGAATTTCATTCTTCGTACTTTACCTTACTTACAAGGTTATTAGCCTAAGGTTCTTCCCCCCTTAAGTTTTATAACCTAATGCTTTGATACCAACCTGTGATGCCCCAAAATTCGTGTATCTTCTAACCCGACATATGGTGCTACACGATACTCATAACTATACAATCATTCCATTGAAATACAACATAATGAAAGTAATTACTATCTTCTTATTACAATCAAAGTATAATCCATTCCCAGGTTCATAAACCGATTACATTGTTTGTTGTTACTAAAGTATAATACATACAACATACTAATCTATTACACGATGGCTAACTATCTATCTTAGCTTTGCCCTTATCTCTCTTAGCATTCTCAGTACTCTATGTTGATCAATACTCATTCGTTAAACGTATTTACGTTTCTGTTTTGGCAAAATCGCGTGCCCATCGAATAATCGATGAAAAATACTTTTGTTTGTTCATAGACAAACCTTACCTTCACATCCATACCAATTACTTAGCATAGGATAGCGTTAATATTTCTATATAGAAAGATATGAATACAAATCAATCTATATCTTACGAATAGTCTAGCCGAGTTAAAACTGGCATTGACCCTTTCTTAAAATCAGTCATGCAATTCAGTACAATGAATCACATAAAACTTGACTAACTTGAAAGTTAGATAAGCGTTAAGAAAACTTGCCTTTTAGCGTCTTCAAATAACTTAATAGACTGACCACAGCCTTTACAGAATCTACATGATATATTCACATAGCACACTGTAATTAGCTATCAAACAATTATTCACATTGTTCCTACAAACTTCTTTCTCTTCTATGTATTTGTTAACTAATTTCATTTAATAAAGTCAATCTGACTCATTACCTTCGTCTTGGCTTATTCACTGTGACGCCCCCAAATCTGGGTATCTTTCAACCTGACACATGGTGCTACACGGTACACCTAATTGTACATTCATTCTATTGAAAAGACATCAAAATGTGTGTATCAACGACATTCTTATTACATTAATAATATTACATCCCGTCCTAAGTTCTAAAACCATTACATTCTTTGTTCATCATACTATAATATATACAACTTACTAGTTTATTATAAGATAAACTAATCGTTCATCTTCGTCTTGCCTTTATCCTTGTCGGATCCCTCGGTTCGTTCGGTCTTAGCTGTATTTATATGGTTCAAGCAAGAGTGAGCATAACAAGCTCAGCAAGTACAACAATTTATTTTAAACAACATGCTTGAAACATAGGAATCGTATATCTTCAATAATTGGACAATAGTTATGAAGTACTATCGATAATTCAAAATAACACCTCTTTTCCTTCAAAACATTTTACAATAACAATATTCAGTAAAACATCAATTCTGACTCAAGACCATGAGCAGTTCATAATTTCTTTGAAAAGGACAACCCGACGCTAAGTCCGTAAGTCCGACATATCTTACGAGCACTTCTGGGTGATCAGCCAATAGTACTCTATGTTGATCAACACTACATTCATTAATCGTATTTACGTTTAAGTTTTGGCAACCTAGCGTACCCATCGAATAATCGATGAGAAATACATTTGTTTATTCATACTCAGGCTTACCTTGAATCCGTACAAAACAATTGGCGTAGGATAGCGTTAACAATTCTATATTGAAAGACTTGCAAATAAATCAATCAATCTTCAAGATTAGTCTAGCCGAGTTAAAACTGGCATCGACCCTTTCTTTAAAATCATTCATGCATTTCATAACACGAATCACAGAAAACCTGTCTAACACAAAGGTTAGACAAGCGATAAGAAAACTTGCCTTCAGTGTCTGCTATAGTATAATAACTTTCCCTTTGAGTCTTTATAGTCTCTACAACACATAACCACATAACATACAACATTAGGTCATGAATGAACATAATGGTTCCTAATGAATCTTACCCTTCTTCTCAATCTAATCATATATTAGATTTTTTATTATTGGTTCCGGCTTGCTGTCGTTCTTTACATCATTCTTATCAACTTATTTCTCTTAACTGAAATTATTTCATTAATACAACTCGTTTCGAGTTAATCATCCTTCATCACGGCTTACTACCGTTCCTACTTTACTATCTGAGACTTAATCGTCATTGGTTAAGTATACTTATTGCATATCGTTCATATTCACGTATTACTCAACGACTTTTAGTTGTAACTCTCAACGTTATAGTCATTATCATTATTGAATACAATTCACATTCTTACACTTTACGTTCATCATTTAACTACTCGTTAAACAACATTAAATTCCTAAGTCATCACTATAAAGTGATTTAGGAATATTTTTTATCATGTTGATTAAATAATTACATGCACCATACTGATGTTGCAAACCATTAGGTTCAATATCAACTTATTCAACAAAATTCCACTTCCGGTGCCGCGGCGCGGCATCCCTATACTATAGTGGCGCTATGGCGCCACTCTTCAGTACCTGACCCTACTGTACACGACACTGTGGCGTGAGTGTTATAACTGGAGTTGGCGCTGCGGTACGAAACTCCAGTAGCCAACCCCTTCGCACTTGCGCTTACTAAGACGGTCCAAAGCTACGTAAAGCGGCTGCATGGGCCAGACTTCGATCTAAAAAAATTTGACAAATAAATTTTTATGTGAGATTCCCGGGCTCATAACTTCTTCGTTATAAGTCCGAATTGGCTCGTTCAAAAGCCTATGATTCACAAATTACATACTCAACGCTCGTTTCTTCGTTCTAAGTCGGAATTCGGTCATTCTTGAGTTTGAAACTCTATAATGCCAAATAAGACTTGTCTCCATTGAAAACTAATGTTTCCAAGCTCAATATCAAAATTCGACCTCCATTCCGAGATTTTAACGAATTCGACGATTATCGTCCAAACTCGTGAATTTCGTCTTAACTCCATTTCTTATGATTTGTTCATCATTTCAAATGGATTCAATCCATCAAACTAATATCTTGACATACTCATCTCATAAACTTATAAACATGCTAAGTTATTACTTGCTCTTCATTAGTTATAACTTATTAAAGTATAACTACTTATGATTTTACTTCACATGACTTAACATGGTCTAAATCTTTTAATCATCATTCTTTCATCTTCTAGTCATATAAATTTCATTATTGTAACATATTACAAGTTCCTACAAGTTCTTCCTTGATTCATTACTTATTTATGAACAAAGTGCTTATTCACGACTTATTAATACATAAGTCATTTAATTAATTATTCTTACTTCTTCTTAGCATACATGCTCTACCACTACCACTTCTCTAACATTAGAAGAGAAAGAGAATCATGGTTTATGTTCTTACCTATGAATCTCACTTGGTTAATCTTTAATCTCCTTGTTGCTTTTTGAAATATGAAAGACTAGCTTTCTAGCTTTTCTAGCTTATTATCTCTAACAAATAAGATCTCAACTTGTTAAATGAAATGAACAACCAACAAAATGAAAACCAAGCTTGCTATTTATAGGAGTTGCTAGGTTAGGACATAATGGTCATTAATCCCATCCCACATCCTTAATCACCTCCTTACTATTCATTACCTAGCTATTAAGTAAACTTGGCCACCACACTTACTTAACTCTTAAGTATACTTGCTTAGCACATAACTTATCTTTTACTTGCTCATCACACATAAGCACTTTATTTGATATTACTTAACTTATTCTTTGCTTAGCCACCAAGTACTTTACTTGGTCATCATTTTGGGTCATCCATGGGTTGCCCCATGAGATTTAATCATCCAATAATCCATGGTTCTTACCTTGGGCTTTTAGCTTAACTTATACTTGGGCTTGCATTAAACAAACATTAGGCTTGTTCATTAATTCACATTGGACTTAACCCTTTCCTATATTTGGGCTTTAACATTAATTCGTATTGGGCTTTATTATTATCCCAATTGGTCATTACAATTTCCTACATAAATCAACAAATCCATTACATATGGCTTAAAGCCTTATAACGTATAACTTACGTATTAATCTTGTACTCTAAATCATATACTTATTCATGTACGTCATACCATCATTCATGCATACTCGTATGATACTTCGTATTACACTCGTATCCATTACGTCGTACAATACCAACGTATTATACGAACATCGCTTTAATACACATTTCATTTCCTTCTCGAAAATCACTTTTCCTAATCGTTAGGTTTTAAGTCCGCAGGCGAAAAACTGCGTTTGCCATAACTGAAATATTATTATATATTCCATCTTGCCTCGATATTCTATTATTACGTATTTCTCAGAAGTTCAAAAATAATTCCCGAGCAGAAATTCATGAATAGTGTTTTTCGGAAAATTTTCTCGGAAAGTTTTTATTTTCGTCTTGGAAATTCAAACACTTTAATGCTACTACGTAGCCAAAATACTACGACGTTCCGATATATCTAGGCTATAGAACGACCTTCAAATAGCTTACTCCCATAAATAATTAATTAAATCCATTTAATCCACATATTCAAAATAAAAATTTAATTCTCAAAAATCCAAATTTTCTAGGGCGTTACACTCTTCCCCCCTTATAAGGATTTTGTCCCCAGAATCTCGCTAACACTACATCCACCATTGAGGAAAAATTTTCCTTTATTTTAATCTTAAGTTCCCACAATGCTTCTACAACATTGAGGTTTTTTCATTTCACCTTCACCGAAGGTATTATCTTAATTCACATAACTTGTCACTTCCTATCAATACTCTAAGTTGGAAGCTAAACCTTTACTCACACATTACACTATCTTCCTTTTATTAGTCCTTCTTTTAATACCAAATTATATAAAACTCAAATTCCTCCTTCAAAACGAGACGATATATGATCTTCTCTTTATCCTGCATCCTCTTCTTCATTTGCTTGCACTCTTCGTTACCTAATTGTACCTTATTAACTCGTTCCATTATCGTGGATTGAGTCTACATTATGAATAACATTTCTGTTACTTCATTCCATAATTTAACTTCCAACATTGTCCTCGCCACCTCTGTTATTAACTCATTATGAGTCGCTAATATTGATAGCTTTTCTCTATCTCTCCTATAAAATGCATAGGCGTCTATGCTTTCCTTCACTTTTATGATATAAGATATCATAGTCCTTCTCTACCGTATATTCCACTCCTTCGGTGTGAAGATATATTTCAGACTCTTAGAGTCCGTGTATATCTCACATTTCTCCCCGTATAAATATCAACCTGTGACGCTAATGGTACTTTCAAACATAGCACCTCACAAGGGTACCTATCAATTTGCCACTGACTTGCTCAGCGCCCATTACAGAAAGTCTAACCTCAATACATCAGTCAATCCATATGACATAACCATAACTCGTAATAACCATAATGATTTCTGAACGTCGTCTTAGGTACGTCGTCCTTTCTTACGTTTTACCGTTAATACCTCGTACACAAATATATTTTTAGAAAAATACTTTTCCCCTTTCAACTGATCAAAATAGATCATCGATCCTGGGCAATGGGTATTTATTCTTAACTGCTAACCAAATAGTCATATATTTGCCTTACGTATTGGTTTACTTAACTTTACTTCTCAGGGTTCACGTTCTTTCGACCTAAGTTTACGTGACATACTTTCATTACCAGCTTGCAACTTTATAACATACAAAAATGTCTTACTTACTATGCTCATTATCTTCAATGATTTACATTCTTATCTTCTTCTTATTACTTCTCTAGGATTCAGCACACATCGCTCCTCTGCTAGTAGTCCATATGGTACTCTGAGTGGTTTCCCACAAACATCCAACAAACAAGTTCCCGTCTCATCTACACTGCCATCACAGTGAGTTAGATCAGTTGCCAGTTTCATATATACCTTCGCTCTCTAAAGGAAGCTCAGCTCCCATATGTCAACCATCAAAGGTTATGATCGTACCACAACCTAATATTAACATCCTTCTAGATTGCATCATGACTAGACAATAAGAATTTTTTGGTGATTCATCACCGTAAATTACTACCTTGGGTTTCTTTAGAAAACCGAAGATTCATACTTTTATTCTAACAATTTATTAAAGTTCTATGGTTAATCAACTCATTCATACCGAGAATTACATCAAATTATCTCAACTTTATCGGTACTTACCTACCGATACTTGCTTACATTTCTTATTCATGAAACCATTTCCACGAATATAATTAACGAACGCTATTTCCCCATTCTCTACCTTAACGTATAAAGGTATTTAAAATCCCTTCCGAGAATGAACTTAATCACTTAGCACATTCATATGCTATAATAGAACAAGTAGTACTCCAATCAAACAACACATAAGCATTCATTGTATTGACTGGAATGACACCTGTTACTAAATCCGTTGATGCAACCGCATCCTAGCTAACTTACCACTACTAACACCTTTACTTTCCTCCGACCCCTTCTTTGGGAAACTTCTTGCCATGTGGTCCAACGACCCACATACAAAACAACCATGGTTTTTTTTTAAATTTAGGACAATTGGGTAACATATGACCCTCCTGTCCATAGTTATAACAAACCAATTTTGCCTTCAGACAGCCTCCTAAATGAGTCTTTCCACATATTGCACATGCTTCAATCCTACGCTTAGGATCCCTTTGTCCCACTCCAGTATTTCTGGAGTTAAAATTCTCCCTTTTTGGCATAATGCCACTAACACTGGCATTTTTTACCTTGGTTCCTCTCTCTCCCTTGCTTTTATTCTTCCTCTCTTTGTGGTATTGAGTCAATGCCCCACTACCACCCTCTGCTATAATCACCTTCTCTAGAATAGTCCCATAAGAAACACTCTGGAACACAGAAATCCTACTATAGAGCCCGGGTTTCAGGCCCTGCTCAAACCTACGAGCCTTCCTCCTCTCACTGTCCACCTGATGTGGAGCAAACCTTGCCAATTCATTGAATTTGGCTGCATACTGGGGAACCGTGATGTCCCCCTTGCTTAATTTCTAAGAAATTAATCTTCCTCCTCCCCTGCATACTTGTAGGGAAATAATTCTAGAAGAAAACCTTCTTGAACTGTTCCCATGTTACCACATCTATTCTAGCTCCACCCTGGTGAGCCTCCCACCAAAAGTTTGCTTCCCCTTTCATAATATAGGTCGCAAAAGAAGTCTTTTATGCCTCACGTACTTTTGTAATAACAAACACCTTTTGTATTTCCTTTACACATGTCTGGGCCTCTACTGGGTCCGTCGTTCCTTTGAACTCCGGCGGACCTACGCTTTTAAATTCTTTAAAGGTAGTCGTTCTAGCTACCCTAGGTTCCGCAGGTACTCTACCCCCCAGTTTAGTTAAATGCAGCTGTTAATAAATTAATGAACTCTTACATAGGGTTATTTTGACCCCCTCCTTGATTATCATTACGTGATTCCGCTTCCTAATTACGTTGTCTTCTCCTTGACGGTATTTTCTAATTAAATAGAATTTCATTATTATCTATTACTTACTTCTTTATTATTCGTCACATAATAACTCATATCATCACAAAGCATATTAAATGAAAAATTTATTATATTCATATGCTTCTTCATAGTCAAAACTATTTATAATTTGCTTCCATAGCCAAAGGCTATTCCATTTCTATTCCGCCATTGAACTTCTCAAAAGTTGGGATTTACAAAAAGACTACCCTTTTTATACAAAAGTGAGTTTTACGTCACTACACACATATTTATTACTCTAGCTTTCTAATAATGCATAACAGCGTCCTCGTGTTTCTCATTCGCAATCTTCGCTACAGTATCCCGACTAATAGTATGTCGAGTCTGTCCCGACTCTATGGAATAACAAGCAACTTTTAGCTTGAAATCCTTATGAGCACTCTTATGGATGTAAGACATCCGTGCTATCTTCCGATCCTTCTCCTCCAATTCCTTACGAAGCTCTACCACCTCGTTCATATAATCCCTAGCCTTATTTATCATGAGCACCTTCTCATCATGCTCGGAATCAAAATCTGCTTCTGCAAACTCCTTCGTTATATAAAGAGCACTAATCTCTTCATTCTGATTCTGCACAACTGTACTCAGTTGCACATTACTGTCAATCACTTCCAGATATAATGCTCTCATTACATCTAGAGGCGATGACTCTGAGGTAGGTACCACCATACCAACCGACGTTATCTCCATTTCCTCCTCCTCATAGTTCATCATATTAAGATATGACACTATATCAATATCTCCCTCGGAGTAGTCCTCCTCAGAAAAGTACTCCACTGTCTCCATCTCCTCTAGAATCACTAATGGTACATCCGCCAATGGCATAGGTACAGGCTCTATTCTGTTCATAATTTCTTCTCTCACCGTGTGTATATCTCTATACATCAAGCTATCGTTCGACATCCTACAATAACACATAACATGTTGATTAGTACATAACACACAATAGTATAAGCACCAATCACATTTAATTTATTTAGGGTTACTTTCTATCTTTTAAATCTTTCGGTACTGAGTTTCCTCAATACCTTATTAACTCATTCGACGTAAGTAAAGCTCGAGTTTACTTCCTTCGGACTTTTCCTTCCTTAACGAAGTTATTAGCCTAAGGTTCTTCCCCCCTTAAGTTTTATAACCTAATGCTTTGATACCAACCCGTGACGCCCCCAAATCTGGGTATCTTCCAACCCGACAGATGGTGCTACACGGTACTCCTAATTGTATATTCATTCTATTAAAACGACATCAAAATGTGTGTATCAACGACATTCTTATTACATTAATAATATTATATTTCATTCCCAGGTTCTAAAATCATTACATTCTTTGTTCATCATACTATAATATATACAACTTACTAGTTTATTACAAGATAAACTAATCGTTCATCTTCATCTTGCCTTTATCCTTGTCGGATCCCTCGGTTCGTTCGGTCTTAGCTGCATTCATATGGTTCAAGCAAGAGTGAGCATTACAAGCTCAACAAGTACAACAATTTCTTTTAAACAACATGCTTGAAACACAGGAATCTTATATCTTCAATAACTGGACAATAGTTATGAAGTACTATCGATAATTCAAAATAACACCTCTTTTCCTTCAAAACATTTTACAATAACAATATTTAGTAAAACATCAATTCTGGATCAAGACGATGAGCAGTTCATAATTTCTTTAAAAAGGACAACCCGACACTAAGTCCGTAAATCCGGCATATCTTACGAGCACTTCTGGGTGATCAGCCCATAGTACTCTATGTTGATCAACACTACATTCATTAAACATATTTACGTTTAAGTTTGGGCAACCTCGCGTGCCCATAGAATAATCGATGAAAAATACATTTGTTTATTCATACTTAGGCTTACCTTGAATCCGTACCAAACAATTGGCATAGGATAACGTTAGCAATTCTATATTGAAAGACTTGCAAATAAATCAATCAATCTTCAAGATTAGTCTAACCGAGTTAAAACTGGCATCGACCATTTCTTTAAAATTATTCATGCATTTCATAACACGAATCACAGAAAACCTGTCTAACACAAAGGTTAGACAAACGATAAGAAAACTTGCCTTCAGCGTCTGCTACAGTATAATAACTTTCCATTTGAGTCTTTACAGTCTCTGCAACACATAACCACATAACATACCACATTAGGTCATGAATGAACATACATGGTTTGTAATGAATCTTACCATTCTTCTCAATATAATCATATATTAGATTTGTTATTATTGGTTCCGGCTTGCTGTCGTTCTTTACATCATTCTTATCAACTTATTTCTCTTAACTGAAATTATTTCATTAATACAACTCATTTCGAGTTAATCATCCTTCATCACGGCTTACTACCGTTCCTACGTTACTATCCGAGACTTAATTGTCATTGGTTAAGTATACTTAGTGCATATCGTTCATGTTCACGTATTACTCAACAACTTTTAGTTGCAACTCTCAACGTTATAGTCATTATCATTATTGAATACGTTCACATTCTTACACTTTACATTCATCATTTAACTACTCGTTAAACAACATTAAATTCCTAAGTCATCACTATAAAGTGATCTAGGAAAGATTTTTATCATGTTTATTAAATAATTACATGCACCATACTGATGTTGCAAACCATTAGGATCACAATCAACTTAGTCAACAAAATTCCACTTTCGGCGTCGCGGCGCGGCATCCCTTTACTATAGTGGCGCTGTGGTGCCTGTGAGACCCCAGATTTTATGAATAAATATTTAAATTTCTCGAAATATTTTTTTGAATATTATGGTGCGGATTTGATATAATGTTATAGTTGTGGGTAATATTTACAAATTTTGAAAAGTAAGCAAGTGGTTATATAATATTCGATTGGTCGAGGAATATTCGTTTTAACAGAGAATATTCGTACGATGACACAATCATTGTTGGACCCCACAACGGAAGTATTGTCGTAGTTAAAAAACGACATAATTATTTTTTTATAAAATAACGGCAGAAGTTTTACCTTTAAACTGTTGAACTACTAGGTAGTAAAAGTACAGTAATACGCGTGGTTGCATAGTAGCACACGGTATTTGATTATTGATGCTTACGTGAGAAGTCACTTAGTTATACTCAATTATTGCTACAGTAATTGATGCATCATATCTCTCATATTATTGATTCAGTTATTGTCACAATATCATCTGCATAATATGTTATATTATTAAATCAATAATTGAGACGACAAAGTTATTTATATTATTAAATTGCAATATTTACAATGTCTAGAAGTTCATCAAGGAGAGGTTTGGTCATCTAATCAATGCTACCAATAAAGAGAAATCCTTATCGAAGCCCCCTTTTCCTAGGAACGACACGGGTTGTTAAATATTGTGAGTTATAATATTAATGATGAATGTTATTAAAAATCGAATTTGAGTTCGGAGTTGAATTTGGAGACGCGAACGTGATATTTGAGTCCGGAACGATAAAATAAGTAGAAATATACTATAAACACAAAATTTGTCGGGGGTTGACTTTTTGGTCAAAAAAGTATATAGTTGAATTTTTCAGAAAAACTCAAACTTCAAAATTTCAAAATGAAATTATTAAGAAAAATATTTCCATTGTGTTGGGATTATTAGTGTTAGTGGAAATCGATATTTATTTCGATAGTAATTGATGTTTGGAAGTTATATTGACCAACCGGGTAATTAATCGGTTAAATGAGGAATTAATTGCTATTAATTCACATGATTTTAACTATTTGTTCACATGTATGTACTATTGATTCACATTCTTGTACTATTAGGGGAGTTGGTGCAAGATTGATAATACTTTGCATGACTAAGTTAAAATTGAGGTATGATGGAGGTACTATCTTTGTAATTCATATTTTTACATGATTATAACTATTGATTCACATGATTGAACTATTGATTCACATTATTTACTATTAGGGGAGGTGGTGCAAGTTTGATAATACTTGTAGGACTAAATTAAAAATTAAAGAAAAGTTGAAGGTATTGTACTGTAATATTTTGAGCCCCAAAACGTGCAATTATCGAAACTATATTTTCCTATAAATAGAAGCTCATTCTTCCTTCATTTCTCAGTAATTCACTAAAGCTATAGAGTAATTATTATAGAGAGAAATTACAGAGTGAAAGTAGAAGAGAAGTCTGCTACCTCACTATTCTAGTATCCAGTTTTATTCTAAGGTAAGGGGTATTATTTCTTTCGTATTCATGAAGAGAGCTATTATTATTCCATTCCTTATTATTCTGTTGGAATAACCTGTATACGCGGACTACCGTATATATGGTGAAATTCTTCTGTTATTCCATTCTTTATTATTATGTTGGAATAACCTGTCTATGCGAAGTACCTCATACATTGTGAAATTCTTCTATAATTCCATTCTTTATTATTTTGTCGGAATATCCTGTCTGTGCGTTTACGCATGACTTGGTTCCATTATTTATTATTCTGTCAGAATATACTGTCTATGCGTTTACGCATGACCTGGTTCCATTATTTATTATTCTGTTGGAATATCATGTTTGTGCATTTACGCAAGACCTAGTTCCATTATTTATTATTCTGTTGGAATAACCTGTCTGTGCGGTCTATCGCATGCCTGGTGAATTCTTCTGTTATTCCATTTCTTATTGTTCTATTGGAATAACCTATCTATGTGGATTACCACATGCATGGTGAATGATCCTTCGTATTCATTCCTTATTAAATTGTGGAAATGATCTGTCTACGTGGATTACCACTTGGCAGGCGAAAATCCATTTGTAGTTTCATATATTTTATTATACTCAGTTGGTTAAATTTTTGACTTATATACTCCATGAAATTTGTAGAATATCCTGGATATTTGCGCTTCATCCAGTATCTTTTCATGAAAATATTCTTCTGAGCATTCTTGAATATTACTCTACAAAGCAGTATCATGTTGACAATTTGGACGTAATTGATTTTAGGATAAATTAACTTATAAATCTTTAAAATTTATTCTTGAACTTGTTTTATTGAATTATTATGTCATTGTCATCATCCTCAAGCTTATATTGTGATGAAAGTCATCTTTGGCTTACGTGCATAGATGGACTTGGTATGATTATGACCAGGGATCATTCGGTATAATCATGACCTGTAATGTTATAAATGATATGGTAAAGGTCCTCAGTGGCCTGTAATGCATTGGTGGACAGTTTTTGGTATGATTATGACCAGGAATTATTCGGTATAGTCATGACCATTGATGATTTAATGAAAATCTTTGGCCCATAGTGCAGGGTTGATTAGATGATGTGGTTTGTTTATGAAGCTGAGTCTCAGTGATAAAAATTGATGAAAACATTTTTAATCATAGAAGATAGTAGATATCATGCTCTACTTGACTCTTCTAATGGATTGCTTATTCTGCTGCAGTTAAACTTGATGTCTATTGTATTTTATCAGTTTGACATTGTTGATGACTAATGATAATTTATTTTGCATTATCTTAGTCATAATATTTCTTGCCGGGCTAGTTGAGCTCACCCTTTTGCTTTCATTGTTCTCTTCAGGAAATGAGAACTTAGCCGGGACTAGTTGGGGAACGGAGTGATGGTCCGAGATGGTGTATTAGTAGTCCTCACTATTCTATAAAATAGTGTGGCAATAAATGTAATGAGGACTCTATTTGAGAGTGTATATTGTCTAGAAGGCAATATTCCTGTTTAAACTCACAGCTATGTTTTGTCATATATTACACGACTGTTGTATAATGAAGTTGTATTTGAATTTACGTATCATGTATTTTGCTACTCAAGATGGGTGATGTATATCTGTTTTGGGGGCATCACAGTTGGTATCAATGCTTAGGGATATGATCCCTGGCTGAGATGTGAGACAAGAACTAGGAGGGGAGAGACGGGGAATTCCTTCGCTAGTATGACCTACCTAAGTTATTTGGTATTTAATTGGTTGGTCATAGTATATGGATAATATATGACATGTTAATTAACCATTGTTTTGTGGAAGTGTTTGAAAATGGTAGCTGAAAATGTTAACAATGGAGTGAATGAGACCATTCAGACACCTTTAATCACTAATCAGGTTAATGTGATGTCAGACGAGGAAGAAATTATAGATATCTACGTGGTGAGTGAAGAACTAATAAATTTTTGAGCTAGCTTGCAGGAGGTAGCGGTGAGACCCGAGGAGGAAGAAGAGGATGAAGAGGAACTTGAGGAGAATTTATTAGAAGAATTTTATGATAGAAATTTAGAATTACAAAATTGTATTCATGAGTTAGAAGAGCAGGCTGAAGAATGGCAGGCAGTCGTGGAGCAAAGAGATGTAACAATTCAAAATTGTGTTACCCGATGTGCGATGCTTGAACAGAAGCACTCTTTGGCAGAGTATAAGATATTAGAGCTGGAATCTGAGAATGTTATGATCAAAGTTCCGATGAAAGAAGAAGCAACTGAACGAATGAGAATAGATGATGCATGGGTAAAAGCCGCACGACGCGTATATATTGTAGAAAAAGACGTCTGATCCAATAAAGCCAAAATATTTGAAATGAATTTTGCTTTTTGGACAACAATTGGGAGAATCCAACATCAAATTTGGAATTACCCTGTGCAGAACGGTCAACCCCAATTCGATATGGATAGGAGAGTAATGATTTGAATCATGGATCAGGAATGTGACGAAGCAATTAAGGGTGGAATGTACTCTATAACAAAGTCAAATTCGGCAGTTTAAGTGAGAGCGTTTGTCGAGAAACCCGAATGAAGTTATTACGGATAAGTTTATACCTTATTCGATACCAGTTCTACCCACTTTTTTATTTCTCCTACTTGCGCTCAATTTTTAAATTTGACTCCGGAGAAATTAGACTGTGATTTATCTGTTGAAACTCCATTGGGAGAAACCTTCGTTACCTCCACTATTTATAAATCTTGTTTGATTCAAATCAACACTTTCACGTTACCTGTCGATCTTATCTCTTTGAAAATACTTGCCTTTGATGTTATTTTTGGAATCGATTGGTTAACTACTCATCAAGCTTTTCGTAAGGTTGTTAGCTTTCATATTCCTAACCAACCTTTTATACGAATTCAAGCAACCAAACAACTAAAGTTAATCGCTGTCATATCAAGCCATAAGTAAAGAGCCCCGATCCTTTCGTTGTTGACTTCCTTGTGTAGAATGCACCGAAGCCAAAATATCCGTAGGGGACGTCGTGAATAACGGTGACAAGTTGATAGGTATCAATGTGACGTACTATCCAAGTTTTGGATGAGAGTCACAATTTTGAATGTTATTTCTATTGTTAATAAATTTCCTGACATATTCTTGAAGACTTCTTAGCCTACCCCTAGAGCGTGAAATTGAATTTTGTATTGACCCCAGTACAAAACCCTTAAATATTTCTTCAACCAAAATGAACGTATAATGCGCCAAAGATGTTGGCTCGAGTTGTTGAAGATTATGACCATACCATTCAATATCATCGTGGAAGAGCGAACATGGAAGATTATAACCTGTCTATGTGGATTACCATATGTATAGTGAATGATCCTTCGTATTCATTCCTTATTAAATTGTAGAAATGATCTGTCTACGTGGATTACCGCATGTCGGGCGAAAATCCATTTGCAGTTTCATATATTCTATTATACTTAGTTGGCTAAAGTTTTGGCTTCTATACTCCATGAAATTAGTAGAATATCCTGCATATTTGCGCTTCATCTAGTATCTTTTCATGGAAATATTCTTCTGAGCATTCTTGAATTTTACTCTACAAAGCAGTTTCATGTTGACAATTTGGACGTAATTGATTTCAGGATAAATTAACTTATAAATCTTTAAAATTTATTCTTGAACTTGTTTTATTGAATTATTATGTCATTGTCATCATCCTCATGCTTATATTGTGATGAAAGTCATCTTTGGCTTACATGTATAGATGGACTTGGTATGATTATGACCAGGGATCATTCGGTATAATCATGACCTGTAATGTTATAAATGATATGGTAAAGGTCCTCAGTGGCCTGTAATGCATTGATGGATAGTTTTTGGTATGATTATGACCAGGAATTATTCGGTATAGTCATGACCATTGATGATTTAATGAATATCTTTGGCCCATAGTGCAGGGTTGATTAGATGATGTGGTTTGTTTATGAAGCTGAGTCTCAGTGATAAAAATTGATGAAAATATTTTTAATCATAGAAGATAGTAGATATCATGCTCTACTTGACTCTTCTAATGGATTGCTTATTCCGCTGCAGTTAAACTTGATGTCTATTATATTTTATCAGTTTAACATTGTTGATGACTAATGATAATTTATTCTGCATTATCTTAGTCATAATATTTCTTGTTGGGCTAGTTGAGCTCACCCTTTTGCTTTCATTGTTCTCTTCAGGAAATGAGAACGTAGCTAGGACTTGTCGGGGAACGGAGTGATGGTCCGAGATGGTGTATTAGTAGTCCTCACTATTCTATAAAATAGTGTGACAATAAGTATAATGAGGACTCTATTTGAGAGTGGATATTGTCTAGAAGGCAATATTCATGTTTAAACTCTCAGGTATGTTTTGTCGTATATTACACGACTTTGTATATTTAAGTTGTATTTGAATTTATGTACCATGTATCTGGCGACTCAAGATGGGTGATGTATACCAGTTTTGGGGGCGTCACAACGCCACTCTTTAGTACCTCACCCTACTGTACACGACGCTGCGACATGAGTGTTATAATTTGAGTTGGCACTGTGGCGCGAAACTCCGATGAGTTAACCCCCCTTCGCACATAAGCGTTTGGCCGCGGTCTATAAAGCTCTACTTCAGTCATTGCTGCATTTGGACTCGATCTAGAAAAATTTGACAAATAAAACTTTATGTGAGATTCCCGGGCTCATAACTTCTTCGTTATAAGTCCGAATTGGCTCGTTCAAAAGCCTATGGTTCACAAATTACATACTCTACGCGTTCATGCAAGAATTTTATCTATCTGACTTCGTTCGCTAAAAATTCACCTATTAGTACATTTTTAACGAAAACGATAAATGTTCGTGAACGTTCAACGTTCGTTTCTTCGTTCTAAGTCGGAATTCGGTCATTCTCGAGTCCGCAACTCTATAATGCCAAATAAGACTTGTCTCCATTGAAAACTAATGTTTCTAAGCTCAATATCAAAATTCGACATCCATTCTGAGATTTTCACGAATTCGACGATTATCGTCTAAACTCGTGAATTCCACCTTAACTTCATTTCTTATGATTTGTTCATCATTTCAAATGGATTCAATCCATCAAACTAATATCTTGACATACTCATCTCATTAACTTATAAACATGCTAAGTTATTACTTGCTCTTCATTAGTTATAACTTATAAAGTATAACTACTTATGATTTTACTTCATATGACTTAACATGGTCTAAATCTTTTAATCATCATTCTTTCATCTTCTAGTCATATAAATTTCATTATTGTAACATATTACAAGTTCCTACAAGTTCTTCCTTGATTCATAACTTATTTATGAACAAAGTGCTTATTCACGGCTTATTAATACATAAGTCATTTGATTAATCATTCTTACTTCTTCTTAGCATACATGCTCTACCACTACCCACTTCTCTAACAATGGAAGAGAAAGAGAATCATGGTTTAAGTTCTTACCTATGAAGATCACTTGGTTAATCTTTAATCTCCTTGTTGCTTCTTGAAATATAAAAGACTAGCTTTCTAGCTTTTCTAGCTTATTATCTCTAACAAATAAGCTCTCAACTTGTTAGATGAAATGAACAACCAACAAAATGAAAACCAAGCTTGCTATTTATAGGAGTTACTAGGTTAGGGCATAAGGGTCATTAATCCCATCCCACCTCCTTAATCACCTCTTTACTATTCATTACCTAGCTATTAAGTAAACTTGGCCACCACACTTACTTAACTCTTAAGTATACTTGTTTAGCACATAGCTTATCTTTTACTTGCTCATCACACATAAGCACTTTATTTGATATTACTTAACTTATTCTTTGCTTAGCCACCAAGTACTTTACTTGGTCATCACTTTGGGTCATCCATAGGTTGCCCCATGAGTTTTAATCATCCAATAATCCATGGTTCTTACCTTGGGCTTTTAGCTTTACTTATACTTGGGCTTGCATTAAACAAACATTAGGCTTGTTCATTAATTCACATTGGACTTAACCCTTTCCTATATTTGGGCTTTAACATTAATTCGTATTGGGCTTTATTATTATCCCAATTGGTCATTACAATTTCCTACACAAATTAACAAATCCATTACATATGGCTTAAAGCCTTATAATGTATAACTTACGTATTAATCTTGTACTCTAACTCGTATACTTATTCATGTACGTCATACCATCATTCATGCATACTCGTATGATACTTCGTATCACACTCGTATCCATTACGTCGTACAATACCAACATATTATACGAACATCGCTTTAATACACATTTCATTTCCTTCTCGGAAATCACTTTTCCTAATCGTTAGGTTTTAAGTCCGCAGGCAAAAAACTGCGTTTGCCATAACTGAAATATTATTAGATATTCCATCTCACCTTGATATTCTATCATTACGTATTTCTCGGAAGTTCAAAAATAATTCCCGAGAAGAAATCCGAGTATAGTGTTGTTCAGAAAATTTCTCGGAAAGTTTTTATTTTCATCTTGGAAATTCAAACACTTCAATTCTACCACGTAGCCAAAATACTACGACGTTCCGATATATCTAGGTCATAGAACGACCTTCAAATAGCTTACTCCCATAAATAATTAATTAAATCCATTTAATCTACATAATCAAAATAAAAATTTAGTTCTCAGAAATCCAAATTTTCTGGGGCGTTACACAAACCAACTTACGTTATTAACCGGACTCTATCATTGATGGTGAAGTACCAACGTTGTTTACCGATTAGGGTTCATTGATAACATTTTATGTTCTTCGTTCATAAATTAATAACATGCATTTAATTCCTAAGTTTCAATACCATATACCTTAGTATATGTAGTATAGGAATTGTTTTAGTACACTTGTTAAGTGTATAAACTTAACGCATATAGGTCTCTGAACAATTGGAGTTCAAACCTAAGTTATCTAACAAATACTCTGCACCGGCGCCACGACGTGACATTACTATACAAGATGGGGTCATGCACCGGTTTCAAGACCTGATGTCGGTCTTGCATTTTGTATGCGAGACTTCCTTATACTAGTGTAGTGACTGCTGGCGCCATTTTCCAAAGAGCTTACCGACATCATGTGTCGGCGTTGCGGCGTGGTATTTGAAAGCACTGTCTGGCACCGCGACGCCAGACCTTAGTACCAGAAATTTTTAACAGACAAAAATTTTGGTGAGTTTCTCGGATCCATAATTTCTTCGTTATAAGTCCGATTTGGTCCGTTCAAAAGCCTACACGTCATAAATGACATACTCTATGCGTTTATATAAGAATTCGACACTTTCGAATTCATTAACTCAAAATTCACCATTGAGTTCATTTTTAAGCGTTTGTAAACGTTAATGAGCGTTCAATGCTCGTTTTCTTCGTTTTAAGTCGGAATCCGACGATTCTTTAGTCCACGACTCTTAAATATCCTTTCTCACGTGTTAACATTGAAAAACAATGTTTTCAAGTCTAATGGCAACTTTTGACTACCAATCCAGAATTTTAACGTTTTCGACGTTTAACGTCTATTTCTGTGAAATTCGCCATAACTTCGTTACTAATGTTCTCTTAGGCAAATCACATGGAATACTCCATGGACTTCATATGTACTTCCTAACTAAGCAAGATGCACATATTTAAGTATGGATGGAGTTTAATTTTTTTTATCAACAATCAACCTCAACAATCAATATTTTCATGATTTAAACCTACATCAATCCTTATGATTTCTATGTCTTCATGACTTACAAAGATTGAATCTATAATAAGTCATCCTTATTCCACCATACTAGACATACACCACCCATTTATGATTCTTTATACAAAAAGAAATCAAAAGAGATGGAATTAATATTAAGGAGTATTACCTTAAAGAACTCTTTGGTATTCTCGACAAACTCTAAAACAAAGCTTCAAGGTAGATGGTTTGGTTGAGTCTAGCTCTTTCTCTCTCTCAAAATATAGGTTTGAAACTTGAAAAACCTTCAAAATACCAACTCTAGATTTCTATTTATAGGCAAATGAAATGGAGGGCAAAATAGTCATTACACCACCACCTCCTTACTATTCCACACTTTATCACCAAGTAAAATTCTTGGTGACCAAGTGATTTTCTTGCCTTGCACACCAATTGGCTGATAAGTGGATTTTATATCCACTTATCCAGTATCTTTTACTTGAAATAGTTGCTTATATTCATGTGTCTTAGTTACTTTTCATGCATTGTGTGTTCATTTTGTACGTTATACGTTTGGAAGCGGTGTGAGCGACTATTGGTAAGGAAAAGCAAGGAAAATGCAAAGAAAAGCAATCCGAACATCGTTTGGGCTTTCATGTTCATTTCATGTTCTTGTCTTGGAACTTGAACTATATTGTAGATCTTCTTCTTAGCTTTTTGGAACATCTTGCATCATTCCAATCGGAGTTCGGATGCAAGAGTTATGACATTTGTACCAACGGACGTTGAATTTCACTGTTTTGGGTGGTCATTTGCATAGCAGTCACTTCCAGTCCAATTTCGACTTTCATCCATTCGTTATTTCTCAAAACTTAAAGAATGAAAGTTGTAGAACTCGTCGATATCTTCGATTTGATAGTTGGCAGGCCCCGTAACTCCTCTCGGATCAAACGTTATGGCCATTTTACCAGAGGATACTGCAGCAGAAAAAATAATTAGCAGGTTGCACCCAAGCCGGGGCTTGCTCTTTTATGCGTTATACCCAAGCCGGGGCTTGGGGTCCTGAGTGAAAAATCAGTAGCATAGCAAGCTGGGGCTTGGATACGCGCAGAAAGAGTAGATTTTGTCCCAATTTGAGTCCGCTAAGGATTGATTCGAGCTGTTTGACTCAAGGACTCCCAAAAGAACTTAAAGACATATAAAGAGGCATATAAAAGGAGGAGAATTACAAGGATTAGAGAGAAGTTTTTGGAAGAATTCTATTAGATTAGATTAGAGTAGATTGGGAAAAACCCTAGTTCTTATTAGATTTGGAGATTGAAGCAGCTTGGAGACCATTGAAGATTCAAAGTAGGAGCAAGGAGAGAGCATCAAATCTACAGACAATAGATTCTATCTTCTCACTTCTCCTATCTTTGTCTTTTATTGTTTATTCAAGTGTGGATTCTTAGTTTTAATTCAATAATCATGACGTAATTCTTTGTTTGAGATTACAATGGATCTTATTGTGTAGTTTATTTTAATTTGCTTCGCTATCAATTATTATGTTCTATTGTGAGGATTGTCTATTATGATTTGGACTTAATTATTTAATTGACTGGCTATCAATTACTGTGATAATCTATATGAACTCGAGAGATGAAGTATTGATTTAGATCTGATCATGATAACATGTGTTTGTGATTTCTGCATAGATTGAATTCATGATTCGTGTTTAGGATAGATATATGCCTTTACGCCATATGTAATCTTATAGAGAACTTGTGCTTTAAATCCTTTTAATTGAAATTAATATAGAGATATAGTGGATTAGTTAATTAGGGTGTCTTGCTTAATTCTATCATCTGTGGATACAAGTGAGTATGGGTATTATGCATCGAGAGGTGGTTTTATCTGCTTTAGTGTTCTTGATTAACAATTCAGGATAGAAAATAATTGATTAGAAGTGTGTTAGCTTAAATGAAGCAATAAGTGAAGTTGTGATCTTAAATCTCCATAATATTATTTTTAATTAGTGGTAATTAGAATTAGTTTATTTAAATATTTTAATTTATAACATTAAATTCATTCGTTTAAATAAGATTGAGTTGGTTACGGGTTAGTACTTGGTGATTTTTATTAACTAATTCTCTATGGGAACGATACTCAACTTATCACTTTATTACTTGTTGACCATGTATACTTGCGTGTTGTGCGTAATTAGATTTTACCCAACAGTGGCAGCCCACCATGCCCATGGGTTATCCCCATGGGTTGCCCCATTGGTTTTACCCATTCGGTGACCCACCGATTCGATCCACGGTTCGGTTTTTCTTGCATTGGGCTTAATCAATCTAATATTGGGCTTTAACTTGTGCTTAACCAATTAATTCCATTGGGCTTGCTCATTCAATTGTTTGGACTAGACCTAATCCAAATCAAATGAATTCACATTAAGTCTTAACTTAAATTCCATAATACTAATCGTATTCTACACATATAATTCACGTATTCTTTCCGTATAATGCTCGTACTATAATCTTATTGTACTTCGTATTAACTCATCGTATTATACATAGATACTAGATAGTATCATACTTGTATAACACACTTTAATAATAACGCAATTCCTTGTACGCGTCTAATTTCCTTCTCGGAAATCGATCTACTCAACCCTTAGGTTTTAAGTCTGCATGCGAAAAATTCGTTTGCCATAAATAAAATATTATTAGATATTTCATCTTATCTCAATATTCTAACATTACGCGTTTCTTGAAATTTCAAAATAATTCCCCGAGCAGAAACGGATGAATAATGTTTTTTACGAAAATTTCTCGAAAAACATTTATTTTCGTCTTGGAAATTTAAAACAATTAATTCCAGCACGTAGCCAGATTACTAACCATATAAGCACATCCTAGGTCATTGAACGACCTTCACATAGCTTACTCACAAAATAAATCAATTAAATTCATTTAATTCTGTAACGCCCGAAAAAATCGGATTTTTATGACAATTAAATTTTTATTTGATTATGTGAATTAAATGAATTTAATTGATTATTATGTGAGTAAGCTATGTGAAGGTCATTCTATGACCTAGAATGTGCTAACGTGGTTAGTATTCGCGTTTGCGTTAGAATTATTTGTTTGGAATTTCCAAGACGAAAATAATTATTTTTCGAGAAATTTCTGTAAAAACACTATTGATCTGTTCGGGGAATTATTTTGAAATTCCAAGAAACGTGTGATGATAGAATATTGAGATTAGATGGAATATCTAATAATATTTCATTTATGGCAAAACAGCTTTTAGCCTTTTAATTAAAAAACCCAAGGGTTGAGTATATTGATTTTAGAAGGAATAATATGCGTAGAAAGGAATGGCGTTAGGTTAATGCGAGTGTTATACATTTATGATACTATTTAGTATCTATGTATAATACTTTGAGTAAATACGAAGTACAATACGATTATTATATGAGTAGTATACAGAGAGAATACGTGAATTGTACGTATAGGATACGATTCATATTATACATTTAAGTTAAGACTTAATGACTAATTCCATTGTGTTGGATTAGAATTAGCTCAATCAATTGAATGACAAAGCCCAAAGAGATTGATGGGTTAAGCCCAAGTCAAGGCCCATTGTTAAGTTAGTTAAGCCCAATTCATTAAAACCGAACCGTGGATCGAACCGGTGGGTTACCAAATGGGTAAAACCCATGGGGAAACCCATGGGATGTCACATGGCAAGAGGTGGGGCGGCCACTTGGTGTGCAAGCCAAGTTTGAGGCTTGGTCACCAAGTATTTTACTTGGTGACCATACATGAATAGTAAGGAGGTTTATGGTTTAAAGTCCAAATTACCCTCCATTCTAGTTTCCTATAAATTACCGAATAGTAAGGAGGTTTGTGGTTTCATTTGGGAGTTTTACAAATTTCCAACCTAGATTATTTGAGAGAGAAAGAGAGCTAGACTTACAAATCTTTCACTTTGGAAGCTTGATCTTAGAGTTTTCCAAGAGAGTTTTTATAAGAGTTCTTGAGGTAATACTTCTTGTTTCTCATTTCCATCTCTTTTAGATTTTCTTTTATCTTAGAGAATCATAGAATGGGTGGTATATGTCTTGTTTGAGGGATTAAAGATGACTTACCATAGATTCAATCTCTATAAGTCATGAGATTATAAGAATCATAAGGTTTAATATAGTTTTGAACCATGAAAATATTGTTTGTTGAGATCAATTGTTTATAAATGATTGAACTCCATCAATACGTTAATATATTCATTTTATTTGGTTAGGATGTAGATATGAAATCCATGGAGTATTCCATGTGATTTGTCTTAGAGAACGCTAGTAACGAAGTTATGGCGGATTTCACGAAAATAGACGTTAAACGTCAAAAACATTGAATTCCAGATTAAGGGTCAAAAGTTGCCGTGAGACTAGAAAATGTTGGTTTTCAATGTTAACACGTGAGATAGGGTGATTAAGAGTTGTGGGTTTGAGGATCGTCAGGTTCCGACTTAAAACTAAGAAAACGAGTATTGAACGCTCATTAACGTTTACGAACGTCTAAAAAATGAACTCAATAGTAAATTTTGAGTTATTAGATTCAAAAGTATCGAATTCTTATATGAACACGTAGAGTATGTCATTTATGACATGTAGGCTTTTGAACGGACCAAATCGGGCTTATAACGAAGAAGTTACGTCCCCAGGAATTTCACAAAATTTTAAAAAAAAATTGTTGAAATCTGGTGAGTTGAGGTCTGGCCACCGCCTTGGACATAATGTAAAATTGCCTTGCCATGAAATATGGCATAGGTAGTTATTACTGCTAAATGGCGGTGCAACGCCACTGTCTCGTGCCTTTGTGCTTAGAGATCGAGTCGACCATATCGCTAATCTGGCCAGTAAGCGCCAATCTAGTATATGATAGGTCATGCCACAGCCATGCGAAGTTCAAGGTTCTTAATAGTGATTTAGGTTTTGAACTTCAATTGTTCGGGGACCTAAAGGGGTAATGTGTGTACACTTTAGAAGTGTATTAAAGCTATTCCTATGCTACCTATACTAAGGTATATGGTGTTAAAAACTTAGGAATTGAATGCATGTTAACAAGTTAAGAACGATGAACAAAGTTGGTACTTTATCAACGATGTTCGAGTCCGGTTAATAACATTAGTTGAGTAATATACCGGGATGAAGGTTAATAAGTCATGTTGACTTTAATAAAGTTATTAAGTTAACTAGGACTTTGAAGAGAAAGAAGTTGGTAAAACAATGTGAACATTTATTTGTTAGCTAATTACAGTGTGCTATATGAATATATCATGTAGATTTTGTAAAGGTTGTGGTCAGTCGAGTAAGTTATTTGAAGACACTGAAAGGCAAGTTTTCTTAACGCTTGTCTCCAGTTAGACAAGTTTTATGTGATTCGTTGAACTGAATTGCAAGACTTGTTTTAAAGAAAATTCGATGCGATTTTAACTCATTTAGACTATTCGTAATATATAGATTTATTATTATTCATATCATTCTATATAGAAATCTTAACGCTATCCTATACCAAGTAATTGGTACGGATGTGAAGGTAAGGTTTGTCTATGAACAAACAAAAGTATTTTTCATCGATTATTCGATGGGCACGCGAAGTTTGCCAAAAATATTAAACGTAAATCGTTTAATGAATGAGTGTTGATCAACATAGAGTAATAAAAGTGATCACCTAGAAGTGCTCGTAAGTTATACGGATGAACGACCTTAGTCTTTGTGGACTCTGTTCAAGTATGAAAACCGAAATTATTGTTCATGGTCATCGAATGGGGTTCGTAATTCCTAATCTATTCTATACTTTGGTAATTGATGTTATAAGCATTAAAGTATTATTGATTCATAATACTTCATAACTATTATTCGATTATGTTTAATTGTTATATAATTCATTAATGTGGTATTCTTATTATCCTTGATTAAACTTGTTGAGCTGTCATGCTCACTTCTTGCGTGAATTATATAACTGCAGTTAAAGATTAACGTAATATGAATGCCAAGAGAGATAAGGGCAAAGCTAAGATGGATGCTTAGGCATTGTGTAATAGTTTAGTAAGTTTGTATGTATTATACATTATGAACAATGAACGATGTAACCAGTTTATGAACCTGGGAAGGATTATACTTTGATTGTAATAAGAAGATAGTAATTACATTCATTTTGTTGTATTTCAATGGAATGATTGTATGGATGATTAATACAGTGGAGCACCATATGTCGGGTTGGAAGATACCCGAATTTGGGAGCATCACAGGTTGGTATAAAAGCCTTAGGCTATAAAACTTAAGGGGAGAAAACCTTAGGCTAATAACCTCGTAAGGAAGGTAAAGTCCGAAGAATGAAATTCAAGTCCATTGAATTAATAAGGTATTGAGATAACTCAGTATCGAAAGAATTAAAAGATGGAAATTAATCTTAAAGATATTAAATGTGATTTGTGCTTATACTATTGTTTATTATGTACTAATTCACGTGTTATGTGTTTGTAGATGTCAACCGATAGCTTGATGTTTAGAAACGTGGATATGATAAGTGAGGATTCAGTGAATCAAGTTGAGATAGTACCAATGCCGGTGGGAGAATGCAAATAGTTGAACTAGATGACTTCGGACATTGAGGAGTATATCTCTGAGGAGGAATACTCTGAGGAGACTATGGGTTTAGCATCATACTCGAACGAGATTCTAGATGTAGAGAAGGAGATGGAGGCGACATCGGTTAATACGGTGGTGCCTATATAAGACCCCGACTTTTTATTAATAAAATGAAATTTCCTCTATTTATTATTTTGAAATAGTAAGGGTTGATTTGATTAATGTGAATAGTTATGGGTAAAATCATGAGTATTTCAAAATAAGCAAATGGTTATAAAATATTCCTTATTGTGGGGAATATTCATTTGGTCGTGAAATATTCGTACTATCGGGGAATATTCAGATGTGGCGCATCCATGTGTGGGCCCCATAACTTGGAAAGCGATTGGAGGAAGAAAATGACAAAAATAAGTTGTTTAAAAATAACTTGGCGTAGTTATTACAGATTTACCACTATTGGAATACCGGTGGTTAAAACACGATGTCGCGTTGTTGCAAGATAGCACCGCAGTATTGTACCAATTATTGACTCTTACGTAAGAAGGCACTACTCAATAATGGTTACAATAATTCTTTATTCGATATTTTATTGGTTCGATAATTGTTGCGTTGATATTTTATATTCTTCATTGTTTCAATAATTGTCATTACATAGTATTTTTCATTATCGAGTAATAATTCATATTATCTGAATAATATTATTAGATAACATTATTGGCAATGTCTAGAAAGTTACATACAAGGAGGCGGTTTGGTCACCTAATTGCCTTTAGTAAGGAGAAATTCTTATTGGAAAGCCCCTCTTTCTGGGAGGCGCACTGGTTGTCAATATTGTGATTACGTAATATTATTTGTGAATAATTAATTATTAATTCATATGATGAGGAAAATATTGATTTTATGTGGATATAGATGGAGAAAATTTTTAATGTGACAATTGTTGAAAATTGAAATTTTATATTTTTACGATAAAATAATTCATTTAAATATATATATTATTATATTTTAATAATATAATAATGGTGATATTTTACAACGAATGTGGAATATATGAGTATCTGAGGAGGAATAGTATTTTGTTGCAATAAATGTTTAAAACATGTTAAACATGTCAAATTGGACTCCATTTATTGGTGAAATTTGATTATAGCCTCTAAAATCGCCTTGTTTGTGGATTTCGGTCAATTTTTGCTTGGAATTTGGAAAAATGTTCTTCTGTAAAGTTGTAGAGAATTGAATTTCCTATAAAAACGCGCGTGATTTGAATTTTCTAACAAATGGGCTATTTATTGTGAATTATTGAAGTTAGAAGCTCGAAATAATTGATTTTTGGAAGTTTAAATTATTTTAAATAATAAAAGCGTTTTTTAACAAGGTAGGTGTGCCCACTAGCATGGAAAAAGAAAATTTGAGATCAGATTTTCCAAGGTGTGCGTGAAGATTATATATATATATATATATTAATATTTTAATAAATTTTACGCTTTGGTGTTCTAAGCATTTTCCTATAAATAGGGTGCTTAGGTTAGAATTGAAAATCACACAGAACTGAAGTTCTCTCTCTATATTATCGGCGTATTCTTGTGAGTATTTTGAGTATACTTTGAGTATTGATATACGGTGAAAGTTCAAGTTATAGCCTATATCCGATATTCGGTTAAATCTTTTGTCTTTTCCGAGGTAAAGGGGATATTTTTTTACGTAATGATATTATTTCTTCAATATCATTATCTTTGAAATATTGATCTAAAGTTTTATCAAATTTGGAACTTTTGGTGTCTGAGTTCTTATTCACGATATCTGGCACTATTCACGTATATGGTACTATTCACGAATACGCACTATTCATGAAAAAATGAAAATTTTTCTTTTAAGTCCAAAATATCTATTGTGGATACTAGCTTTGATTGTATCCATGTTTTGATCATTCTTGAATTTTACACCACTATGATTATTTTTAAGGTATTTTTGGACGTGGATAAAACAAAGTACGAATCCTTAATCCTTAATTCTTGTCATTTTGATTCACTGAATTCGTTTCTTTAAAAAATATTTTTCAGCATCCTCAGTCTTAAATGATGATATTATGGAATATCTTTGGCCTGTAGTGCAAAGATGAATGATTTCTGATGAATATCTTTGGCCCAGTAGTGCAAAGATGAGCAGTGTTTAGATGAACATGACGGTGGTGAATGTCCTTGGCTGTAGTGTAAGGATGAATATATGATTCGGATATATATTGATTGATGTTCTGAGGATAAAAATATTGATGATGGACTGTTAAATTCATAGATATTAGTAGATTTCATCCTCTACGTAACTCTTCTATGAATTAATATTTTCCGCTGCGAGTATTGATTTAAAACTTGTTGTCTATTGTATTCTAGTAGACTTTTTTTCCCTGTTGAAGACTAATGATAATTTGTTCTGTATTATCTTAGTCATAATATTCTTTACTGGGCTAGTTGAGCTGACCCTTTTCCTTTTTGTTCCATTTTTCTTCTCAGGAGGCGAGAATGTAGCGAGTACGAGTCGGGGTATGGAATATTGGTTTTAGAGAGTTGTTTAGTAGTCCTCACCATTTCTGTAAAATAATGTATCAATAATTATGATGATAATTTATTTGTATGTGGATATTGTTTAGATGGCAATATCTGTATTTAAACTCACAGTTTTATTGTTGTAATAATAAAGTTGTAGTTATTTCGCAGTGTATTGACAACTCGGAATGGGTGATGTATACCTATTTTGGGGGTGTCCTTTGTTGGTATCGAGCTTTAGGATATGATCTCTGGCGGAGATCGGGGAATAGAACTAGGAGGGGAGCAGAGTAAATCCTTCGCTAGTGGTCCTACTAAAGCTTATTTGTTAGTTGGTCAAAGATATATAAGGATATTATGTGATATTGATTTGCTTAATTAACCCTTGTTTTTATGGCGGTATTTGAGAATGTCATTGAGAATATTAACAATGGAAATGAGAGCGTGGAGGCGCTGTACTCACCAACGAGGAGAGCGTGCAATGAGACTTGTAATGTTCCTCCGTGAATAACACCACAGAGCGAGATGATGAAGCGAGGGATGTTTAGAAGCTTTTGCAGTTCATACAAAATCGAACGAGGGAGACTTCGTGTTCAAAACATAGGAGGAAATGATAGCAATTCACGGGTTGTCACAACCAAACAGTTCAAATAGTTGGGACCACCAGAATTTAAGGGAAAACCTGATCCGATCATGGCGGAAACATGGGTCAAGCAAATTAGCAAGATATTCGATGTCTTGGGATGCGGAGGAACAGAAGGTTCCATTCGCCACCTTGATGTTCCGTGGCGAGGCATACCTCTTGGTGGGAGTGCGTGAAGCGTACCCATCCATACCACACTCAACATGTCTTGGGAGCGTTTGAAACTATTTAATGACAAATACTTTCACGAAAGTGTTCGTTATATGAAGGAAGTGGAGTTTATTAAATTTGAGCGAGAACAACATGGCGGTATCTCAAGACGAGGCGAAGTTTGCGAGTTATCTAGGTTTGCACCTCATTTGGTGGAGAATGAGGAGCATATGATAGCGGATGTTTCTTAGAGGTTTGAAACCCTAAGATACGTCAATATCTCATTTCTCATAAATTTTCTCTCTACTCGAGATGTTGTAAACATGGCTCAATTATTAGAAGCGAGATACGAGTACGGTCAATCGAGGGACCACAACCGAGGATCATCTAGGAGATGGCGGTCAAGAAAACAATGATAACCGGTGAGAAAGAAAAAGATGGACAAAATGGTAACCACTCTGGTGGTAATCATGGCCATGAAAATAGAAGAAAGCGAGTTAGGAGGAGATTTTAAAAGCAGGAGATTCAACAACGACCATGTGAAGGCAGCAGTGCAAGAAATGGCTGGTTCCAAGGAGAGAGAACAACCACCGGTCATATGCTATAAATGCGGAAAGAGGACATATCAGTCAAAGCGCCCTAGCAGTTCGGTATGCTATAATTGTGGGAAGCGAATGACATATCGCTTTCGAGATTGCACGCTAAGCGAAACCTAGTTCAGCGGGGACGGTGACTCAAAAGACTGTCCCAGAAAAGTCAAAGTCAATGGTTCCTGGAAGAGCGTTTGTTGTGACTGGTCAAAATGCGAGGAACCCAAATGAGGTGATCACGGGTAAGCTATTTATAAATTCTTGTGAAGTTTATACTTTACTAGATACCGGTTCTACCCATTCATTTATCTCTCCTACTTGTGCTCAACGTTTAAATTTGACTCCGGAAAAATTAGACTTTGACATATCTGTGGAAACTCCGTTAGGAGAAACTTTCATCACATCCATTGTTTATAAATCTTGTCTAATCCAAGTTGGCACCCTTATCTTACCTGTTAACCTTATCTCTTTAAAGATACTTGCTTTTGATGTGATTTTAGGGATTGATTGGTTAACTACTCATCATGCCAAAATTGATTGTTTTCGTAAGGTTGTTAGTTTTCATATTCCTAATCAACATGTTGTTCGAATTCAGGCAACTAAACCATTAAAATCAATCACTGTCATATCTAATCATAAAGCGATTCATTTATTGAAAAACGGATGTCAAGCTTTCTTAGCCCATGTTATGGATTTGAATAAAGACACGTCAAATTTGGATAATATTTCTGTTGTTATTGACTTTCTGGCGTATTTCTGAAGAACTTCCGGTCTACCCCTTAAGCGTGAAGTTGAATTCTTTATTGACCTTGAACTGGTACAAAGCCCATTTCTAAAACCCCATATCGAATGGCTCTATTGAACTTGAGGAGTTAAAGGTCCAACTACGAGAGTTGTTGGACACCGATTTCATTTGTCCTAGTACATCTCCTTGGGGTGCTCTGTTTTATTTGTAAAGAAGAAAGGCGGGAGTATGCGACTTTGTATTGACTATCGGGAATTGAACCATGTCACTATCAAGAATAGGTATCCTCTACCTCGTATTGATGACTTGTTTGACCGATTGCAAGGAGCACAATTCTTTTCAAAATTGATCTTAGATTACGGATATCATGATTTGAAAATTAGGCGAGGATATTCAAAGAGCGCCTTGAACTCGGTATGGGCTTTATGAATTCTTAGTTATGTCTTTCGGATTGACTAATGCTCCTATGACTTTCATGGATATGATGAATCGAGTATTCAAGGAATATTTGGATCAGTTCATTGTTGTCTTTATTGATGACATCCTCATATATTCCAAAAGCGTGAAGAGCATGAGCACCATTTGAAAGTGGTACTCAAAGGCTTCGTGAAAACAAGCTATATGCCAAGTTAAAGAAATGCGAGTTACGGCTTGAGAAGTAGCATTTCTCGGAGCACGTGGTGTCAAAACATGGAGTATCTGTTGACCGTGAAGATTGAAGCAATACAAATTTGGGAACAACCAAAAGTCGGTGGTAAAAATCACGTAGCTTTTTGGGTTTAGTGGTTATTATCGAAGATTCGTGGAAGGGTTTTCTCGAATCGCTACTCGTTAACTCATCGACTCGAAAGGATATAAAATTCATATGGAGCGAGGAATGCGAGAAGAGTTTCCAAGAGCTTAAGAGGAGACTCATTTTGCACTGTTCTAACAATACCATCGAATGCGGATGGATTTGTTATCTGATGATGCTTGGGCAAAGGGTTAGGATGTATTCTCATGCAACATGGAAAAGTCATAGCCTATGCCTCGCGATAACTTAAAAGAATATGAGAGGAATTATCCTACTCATGATCTAGAGTTGATAGCAGTCGTTTTCGCGCTAAAGATATGGAGGCACTATCTATATGGGGAGAAAGTGGAGATATATTCAAACCATAAAAGCCTTAAATATTTCTTCACTCGAAAAAAGAACTTAACATGCTGCAAATGACGTTGGCTCGAGCTATTGAAAGACTACGACCACACTATTCAATACCATCCTGAAAAAAGCGAGCGTGGTAGGCGACGCGTTGAGTAGAAGATCATATGCGAGGGGATCGATCTGAGTGCGATGATGTCAAGTATACGCATAGAGCCAACTTTAATAGAAAAGTTAAGGTTGCTCAAGCCACCGAGGCTAAGAGCTAATGCGTATGAAGAAGAAAGTACAAGAAGGTGCTATTCCGGAAGCGAGAATTGATGAAGAAGGAATACTTCGAGTCCACTCCAGACTTTGTGTTCCTAAAAATTCTGATTTGAAGTACAAGATCATGATGGAGGCACACAATACACCATTTGCAATTCATCTTGGAAGTACCAAAATGTATCGTGATCTTCGACATACATTTTGGTGGAACAATATGAAGAGAGAGATTGCAAAGTTTATCTCAACGTGTTTAACTTGTCAACGTGTAAAGGCGGAGCATCAAGTACCAAAGGGTCCGTTGCAACCACTTGAGATTCCGAAATTGAAGTGGGAACACATTACTATAGATTTCGTTACGGGTCTTCCTACGGTTTCTCAAGGCATCAATGCTATTTGGGTTATTATTGATAGATTAACCAAGTCTGCTCATTTCTTGCCGATCACGGAGACTTATTCCTTGAGCGTCTTCTTTGAAATGTACGTAAATGAGATTGTGAGATTGCATGGCATGCCAAGTATCCATAGTTTCGGATCGTGACCCAAGATTCACTTCAAGATTTTGGGTTAGCTTGCAAAAAAGCTATGGGCACGGATTTACGATTGATTGGCACATACCATCCTCAAAGCGGACGGACAATCGAGAGGACTATTCAAACTCTTGAAGATTTATTAAGACTCTGTGTCCTAGATTTCAAAGGCGAGTTGGGATAAGTATTTACCATTGGTGGAATTCTCCTACAACAACAAGATTATCGAGCAAGTATAGGTGTGGCTCCATTTGAAGCATTATATGGGACGAAAGTGTCGCTCTCCAATATGTTGGGATGAGGTAGGTGAAGCAACATTGTTGGGACGAGTTAAATACGTATGACTACCGAAAAGATCCAAATGATTGACAGCGTATACAAATGGCACAAGATCGACAAAAGAGTTATGCGGATCTTCATCGAAAGGGCGTGGAATTTAGTATAGGGGATCATGTATTGTTGCGAGTTGCTCCATGGAAGGAGTTACAAGATTTGGGGAAGAGAGGAAAGCTCAATCCACGATTTATTGGTCCATTTCAAATTCTTGACCGAGTAGGTATTGTAGCCTATAGACTCGCGTTACCTCCGAGTATGTCTCGTGTTCATAATGTGTTTCACATATCTGTACTTCGTAAATATGTGAAAGACCTGAACCACGTTATTGAGTTAGAACCGGACGAGATAGCCGAAGACTTAACGTATGAGGAGGTACCTATCAAGATCTTGGATAGAAAGGAGTATGTCCTACGCACAAAGGTTGTACCACAAGTTAAAGTCTTATGGAGAAACCATGCTATAGAGGAAATGACCTGGGAGTTGGAAACAGAAATGAAAGCGAGGTATCCTCATCTTTTGAAAAACACCAGTGTACGTACGTCAATTTCGAGGACGAAATTTCATAAGGAGGGAGGTTGTAAGACCCGACTTTTTATTAATAAAATGAAATTTCCTCTATTTATTATTTTGAAATAGTAAGGGTTGATTTGATTAATGTGGATAGTTATGGGTAAAATACGCAAGTATTTCAAAATAAGCAAATGGTTATAAAATATTCCTTATTATCGGGGAATATTTGTTTGGTAAATGGAATATTAAATCTTGTCGGGGAATATTAGTATATGGTGTGACCATAATGTGGGCCCCATAACTTGAAAGCGATTGGAGGAAGAAAGCGACAAAAATAAGTTGTTTAAAAATAATGGCGTAGTTGTTATCGTTTACCTTTGTTGGAATACACGGTGGTTTAAAACACGAATAATGGCTGGCGTTGTTGCACAAGAAGCTTTGCGGTATTGCACCAATTATTGACTCTTACGTAAGAAGGCACTACTCAATAATGGTTCTGATAATTCTTTATTCAATATTTTATTTTATTGGTTCAATAATTGTTGCGTTGATATTTTATATTCTTTGTTGTTTCAATAATTGTCATTACACAAGTATTTTTCATTATCGAAGCAATAATTCATATTATCGAATAATATTATTAGATAACATTATTGGCAATGTCTAGAAAGTTAGTTACATCTAAAGAGCGGTTTGGTCACCTAATTACGCGCCAGTAAGGAGAAATTCTTATTGGAAAGCCCCCTCTTTCCTGGGAACTGCCTGGTTGTCAATATTGTGATTCTGTAATATTATTTGTGAATAATTAATTATTGATTCATATGATGAGGAAAATATTTATTTTGTGTGGATATAGATGGAGAAAATTTTTAATATGACAATTGTTGAAAATTGAAATTTTATATTTTTTTGATAAAATAATTCATTTAAATATATATTATTATATTTTAATAATATAATAATGGTGATATTTTTACAACGAATGTAGAATATGTGAGTATACGAGGAGGAGGAGTATTTTTGTTGCAATAAATGTTTAAAACATGTTAAACATGTCGGTGGACCCCATTTATTGACTGAAATTTGATTATAGCCTCTAAAATCGCCCGTTTGTGGATTTTGGTCAATTTCTACTTGTAATTTGGAAAAATGTTCTTCTGCAAAGTTGTAGAGAATTGAATTTCCTATAAACACTTGCAAGATTTGAATTTTCTGACAAAAGGGCTATTTATTGTGAATTATTGAAGTTCCGAAGCTCCGAAATAATTGATTTTTGGAAGTTTAAATTATTTTAAATAATAAAAACGTTTTTTAACAAGGTAGGTGTACTTACTAGCATGGAAAAAGATTTGAGATCAGATTTTCCAAGGTGTGCGTGAAGATTATATATATATATATATATATATTAATATTTTAATAAATTTTCTGCTTTGGTGTTCTAAGCATTTTCCTATAAATAGGGTGCTTAGGTTAGAATTGAAAATCACACCAGAAACTGAAGTTTTCTCTCTCTATATTATCGAGCGTATTCTTGTGAGTATTTTGAGTATACTTTGAGTATTGATATACGGTGAAAGTTCAAGTTATAGCTTTATATCCGATTATTCGGTTAAATCTTTTGTCTTTCCGAGGTAAGGGATATTTTTTTTCCGTAATGATATTATTTCTTCAATATCATTATGCTGAAATATTGATCTGAAGTTTTTATCAAATTTGGAACTTTTGGTGTCAGAGTTACTATTCACGTATACGGCACTATTCACGTATACGGTACTATTCACGAATACGGCACTATTCATCAAAAAATGAAAATTTTTCTTTTCGTCCAAAATATCTATTGTGGATACTAGCTTTGATTGTATCCATGTTTTGATCATTCTTGAATTTTACACCACTATGATTATTTTTAAGGTATTTTTGGACGTGGATAAAACAAAGTACGAATCCTTAATCCTTAATTCTTGTCATTTTGATTCACTGAATTCGTTTCTTTAAAAAATATTTTTCAGCATCCTCAGTCTTAAATGATGATATTATGGAATATCTTTGGCCTGTAGTGCAAAGATGAATGATTTGATGAATATCTTTGGCTGTAGTGCAAAGATGAATGATTTCGATGAATATCTTTGGCCCGTAGTGCAAAAGATGAGCAGTGTTTAGATGAACATGACCAGTGGTGAATGTCCTTGGCACATAGTGTAAGGATGAATATATGATTCGGATATATATTGATTGATGTTACTGAGGATAAAAATATTGATGATGGACCGTTAAATTCATAGATATTAGTAGATTTCATCCTCTACGTAACTCTTCTATGAATTAATATTTTCATTTCATGAGTATTGATTTAAAACTTGTTGTCTATTGTATTCTAGTAGACTTTTTTTCCTGTTGAAGACTAATGATAATTTGTTCGTATTATCTTAGTCATAATATTCTTTCTTTGGGCTAGTTGAGTGACCCTTTTTCCTTTTGTTCCATTTTTTTCTTCTCGAGGAGGCGAGAATGTAGCGAGTACTGAGTCGGGGCATGGAATATTGGTTTTAGAGAGTTGTTTAGTAGTCCTCACCATTTACGTAAAATAATGTATCAATAATTATGATGAGAATTTATTTGTATGTGGATATTGTTTAGATGGCAATATCGTATTTAAACTCATGTTTTTATTGTTGTAATAATAAAGTTGTAGTTATTTACGCATGCAGTGTATTGACAACTCGGAATGGGTGATGTATACCTATTTTGGGGTGTCATGCGACCTACTCAGATGTTTTACACCTCTAGATGCAATGAGAGCATTGTATCTAGATTCATGTGTTGATAGGAATGTGCAACTGCGTACAGTAGTAGAGACATTGTACTGAGAATGAGGAGATAACTGCCTTATATGAGGCGAAAGAATCTGCAAAGGCAGACTTTGAGTCAGAGCACGACGAGAAAGTGCTTATGACTTATAAGGCTCGTAACTATAAGGATGAGGTCCTTGAGCTACAAAAGAAACTGGTTGAAAAAGACCAGAAGATAGCTAGGATGTCTTACATCCACGAGTGCGCTCATGAGGATTTCAAGCTAAAAATTGCTTGTTATTCTATTGAGTCCGGACAGACTCGACATACCATAAGTCGAGTTATTGTGTCGATCTTGGTAAATCAGAAATATGAGAATGCCGTTCGACAGTGTTAGTATATCGTTAGATCTTTTGTGTATATGGTAGTGACGTAAAGCCCTCTTTTGTATAATTAAAGGGTAGTCTTTTTGTAAATCCCAATTTTTGTAAAAGTCAATCGCGGGATAGTATGTAATAGCTTTTTGGCTAAAGAAGCATGACGTAAATAGTTTTGACTATAAATGCATATTAATATAATGAAGTTTTATTTAATGTGCTTGTTGTGGTATGAGTGGTTGTTGTTCTTTAAGAATGATAACCAAGTAGTTAAATAGATAATAACGAAGCTTTATTTATTAAATCGAAATTATCTTTGTCGAGAAGGAGACAACGTAACCAAGAGTAGGAGTCTCATAACTAGAATCGTGGGGGTCCTAATAACCCTATGCAAGAGTTCATTAATTTATTAGCAGTACGCATTTAACCAAGTGGGGGGTGGGATTCCTGTTGCTCCTAGGGTAGCAAGAACAACTACCTTTAAGGTCTTTAAAAGTGTGGGTCCTCCCGAGTTAGAGGAGCAGCGGACCCACTAGAAGCCAGAACATGGGTTAGAGAGATTGAAAAGGCGTTTGTGATAACAAGCGTAGGTGAGGCGTAAAAAGACTTCTTTTGCGACTTACATGATGAAGGGGAAGCCAACTCTTGGTGGGAGGCTCACGAGGTGGGGGCTAGGACGGAGGAGGCATTACGTGGGAATAGTTTAAGAAGGTTTTCTTCGAGAACTATTTCTCTACTAGCATGCAGGGTAGGATGGAAATTAAGTTCCTAGAACTTAAGCAGGGGGATATGACAGTTCCCCAGTATGCCGCCAAGTTTAATGAATTGGCGAGATTTAATCCACACCAGGTAGATACAGAGGAGAGAAAGGCGCGCAGGTTTGAGCAGGTCTTAAAACCCTTGCTCTATAGTAGGATATCGGTTTTTCAGAGTGCTTCCTACGGGACCATTCTGGAAAAGGCGATAATAGCTAAAGGTGGTGGTGAGGCATTGTCTCAGTACCATAAAGAGCGAAAGATCAAGAGCAAGTTAGAGGGAGGTAGGAAGGCTGAAGTTGTCAGCGGAAGCGGCAACTTGCCAAAGAGAAAGAGTTTTAACCCTAAGAATACTAGGGTAAAGCAGGGAGATCCCAAATGGAGGACAGAAGCATGTAAGACATGCGGAAAGCCTCACATTGGAGTCTGTTTAAAGGGGAAAGTAGTATGCTACAACTGTGGATAGGAGGGGCATTTGTCACCCAATTGTCCTAACCCTAAGAAGAACCAGGGATGTTTTGTCTGTGGGTCAATGGACCACATGGCAAGAAATTGCCCAAAGAAGGGTTTAGAGGGGAATAAGAGTTCTGGTAGTGGTAAATTAGCCATTACTGGACCAACACCATCGGTGGGTAGACCCTCAGCTCGTACGTTTAATATGACTGTCCAAGATGCGGTTCATCAACGAATGTGGTAGCAGGTATCATTCCGGTCAATAAGATAAATGCTTATGTGCTATTTAACTCGGGTGCTACTTGTTCTTTTATAGCATGTGAATTTCCTAAGAGATTAGGTTTAATACCTAAAATGTTACCTATACCTTTAGACGTTAAGGTAGCAAATGAAGAGATAATCCCCATTGAACATATTCATAAGGATTGTTGCGTAGAAATTACAGGGAATAAGTTATCGGTAGATTTAGTAACGATAAGGTTAAAAGAATTCGATGTAATTCTTGGTATGGATTGGTTGGTTAACCATAAGGCGATTATAGATTGCCATAGGAAAAGTGTAAACCTTCGGCTTTCTAAGAAAACCAAGGTAGTGTTCTTCGGTAGTAAATCACTGAGACGCTCTTGTTGTCTGTCTATGACACAAGCTAGGAAGATGTTGAGAAAAGGGTTTGTAGGTTAACTGTGCCATGTTGTGGATACCCAAAGAGTGGGAACATCCTTGAACCCGATACCTATAGTGCAAAAGTTCGCGGATGTATTTCTGGAGGAGTTACCGGGTATTCCACCGGACAGGGAGGTGGAGTTTGTAATTGATCTGTTACCGGGAACGACATTAGTTTCAAGGGCACCATATCGGATGGCACCAGTTGAGATGAAGGAGTTAATGGTTCAATTACAAGAACTATTAGATAGGAAGTACATTCAACAGAGTGTCTCCTTGGAGAGCACCAGTGTTGTTTGTAAAGAGGAAGGATGGGTCGTTAAGACTTTGTATCGACTATCGAGAGTTGAACAAGTTGACGATTAAGAATAGATACCCGTTGCCCAGGATCGATGATCTATTTGATCAGTTGAAAGGGGCAAAGTATTTTTATAAGATAGATTTGCGCACGGGGTATCATTAGTTAAAGGTGAGGAAGGGGGATGTACTTAAGACGTCATTCAGAACTCGTTATGGTCATTACGAGTTTCTGGTAATGTCGTTTGGGTTAACTAATGCGCCAGCCGCATTTATGGATATGATGAACAGAGTGTTCAAACAGTATTTGGACAAGTTCATCGTAGTGTTCATTGATGATATTCTAGTCTATTCAAAGACGCCAGAAGATCATGCAGAACATTTAAGAATAGTGTTGGAAACACTAAGGAAGGAGAAGTTGTATGCGAAATTCACAAAGTGTGAATTTTGGCTCGAGAGAGTGCAGTTTCTAGGACATGTTATTGATAAGGATGACATTTCCGTAGATCCAGCAAAAGTGGAAGCAGTTAATGAGTGGGAGCAACCGAAAATGCCAACTGAGGTTCAGAATTTTCTAGGGTTAGCGGGATACTATAGAAGGTTCATTCCGAACTTTTCTAAAATAGCTACTCCGTTGACAAATCTGACAAGAAAGTCGGTGAAGTATGTGTGGACTGAAGAATGTGAGAACAGTTTTAAGGAGTTGAAGAAGAGGTTAAGTGAGGCACCTGTATTATCCTTACCAGACGATACAAGAAATTTTGTAGTGTATAGCGATGCTTTGCATAAAGGACTGGGTTGCGTGCTCATGAAGCATGGCAAAGTCATTGCGTATGCATCACATCAATTGAAGGATTATGAGAAGGTCTATCCTACTCATGATTTGGAATTGGCAGCTGTAGTTTTTGCCTTAAAATATGGAGGCATTATCTATATGGTGAGAAGTGTGAGATATACACAGACCACAAAAGTCTGAAATATATCTTTACACAGAAGGAGTTGAACATGAGACAGAGAAGGTGTTTAGAGCTGATAAAAGATTATGACTGTGATATTTTATACCATCTGGGGAAAGCGAATGTAGTAGCTGATGCACTAAGTAGGAAGGGTAGAGAGAAACTGTCAATGTTAACAACTCAGAATGAGTTGATAACAGCGATGGCAAGAATGGAATTAGATGTTAAATTATCGGAGGAGGCGGTGGAAATGTTATTTTCCATGGAAACCCAACCGACCATAGTGGAGCAGGTTAGGGGAGTACAATCGAGCAACGAGGAATGAAAGCAGATGAAGAAGAGGGTAGAAGATGAAGAGAAGACTAGGTATAACCTTGATAAGGAGGGATTACTTCATTTTGAAGGAAGAATTTGGGTTCCGAATGATCCTGAATTAAGGAGGAAATAATGATGGAGGCTCATAGTTTGAGGTACTCGATACATCCCGGTAGGATGAAGATGTATCAAGACCTTCGTCATAACTTTTGGTGACTGAACATGAAGAGGGAGACAGCAGAATACGTTAGTAGGTGCTTAACTTGTCAAAAAGTTAAAGCTGAACACCAACGACCTAGCGGGTTGTTGCAACCGTTGGAAATTCTAGAGTGGAAGTGGGAGCACATCACAATGGACTTTATGGTGGGACTTCCGATAACCAGAAAATGATACGATGCTATTTGGGTGATAGTGGATCGATTGACAAAATCGGCTCATTTTCTACCAATAGGAGTCAAGTATAACTTGGATCAGTTAGATAAGCTGTATGTCAAGGAAATTATTTTCAGATATGGAGTACCTATTTCGATCGTGTCAGATCGTGATCCACGATTCACATCGAACTTTTGGAGGAGTTTGCAAGAGCAAATGGGAATGCAGTTAAGATTGAGTACGACATATCATCCCCAGATGGATGGTCAGAGTGAAAGGACAATTCAAATGCTAGAAGATATGTTAAGATCTTGCGTTATGGATTTCAAAGGGAGTTGGGACGAATATCTACCGTTGGTGGAATTTTTGTACAACAATAGTTTTCACGCTAGTATAGGCATGCCGCCTTACGAAGCGTTGTATGGAAGGAAATGCCAAAGTCCATTGTGTTGGGATGAGGTGGGTGAACACCGGATGTTTGGACCTAAGATGGTACCGCAGACGACGAACATGGTGAAGTTAATACGTACTCGATTAGTTTCTGCTCAAGATAGGCAGAAGAAGTATGCAGATCCTCACAGAGAAAAGAGAGAATTCAATGTAGGATCGTTTGTTTTTCTAAAAGTATCGCCTTGGAAGGGGAAGATACATTTTGGAAAGAAAGGGAAGTTAAGTCTAAGGTTTGTAGGACCTTTTGAGATTTTGAGAAGGGTAGCAGAGGTAGCTTATAAAGTATTACCTCCGGAGATAGAACGCATTCATAATGTGTTTCATGTGTCAGTGTTGCGTCCTTATAAACTGGACTATAAACACGTGATAGAATATGAATCAATCCAAATAGAGAAAGACTTGTCCTACGAGGAACTTCCAGTTCAAATTACTGATAGGAAGGATCAAGTTTTAAGAAATAAGGTAGTACCTTCAGTGAATGTGTTATGGAGAAACCACAATGCTGAAGAAGCAACGTGGGAGCTCGAGAGTATAATGAAGGAAGATTTTCCTCATTTGTTTATGTAATTATATGCTAAGATTCTGGGGACAGAATCCTTATAAGGGGGAGAGAATGTAACACCCGAGAAAATCGGATTTTTATGACAATTAAATTTTTATTTGATTATGTGAATTAAATGAATTTAATTGATTATTATGTGAGTAAGCTATGTGAAGGTCGTTCTATTACCTAGAATGTACTAACATGGTTAGTATTCTGGCTTCGTGCTAGAATTATTGGTTTGGAATTTCCAAGACGAAAATAATTATTTTCCGAGAAATTTCCGTAAAAACACTATTCATCCGTTTCTGTTCGGGGAATTATTTTGAAATTCCGAGAAACGTGTGATGATAGAATATTGAGATTAGATGGAATATCTGATAATATTTCATTTATGGCAAACGCAATTTTCGCCTGCGGACTTAAAACCTAAGGGTTGAGTATATTGATTTCCGAGAAGGAAATAATATGCGTAGAAGGAATGGCGTTAGGGTTAATACGAGTGTTATACATTTGTGATACTATTTAGTATCTATGTATAATACGTTGAGTAAATATGAAGTACAATACGATTATTGTACGAGTAGTATACGGAGAGAATACGTGAATTGTACGTATGGGATACGATTCGTATTATAGAATTAAGTTAAGACTTAATGACTAATTCAATTGTGTTGGATTAGAAATAGCTCAATCAATTGAATGACCAAGCCCAAAGAGATTGATGGGTTAAGCCCAAGTCAAGGCCCATTGTTAAGTTAGTTAAGCCCAATTCATTAACACTGAACCGTGGATCGAACCGGTGGGTTACCGAATGGGTAAAACACATGGGGCAACCCATGGGATGTCACATGGAAAGAGGTGGGCCGGCCACTTAGTGTGAAAGCCAAGTTTGAGGCTTGGTCACCAAGTATTTTACTTGGTGACCACACATGAATAGTAAGGAGGTTTGTGGTTTAAAGTCTAAATTACCCTCCATTCTAGTTTCCTATAAATAAGAGGCTAGATTGTATCATTTGGGAGTTTTATAAATTTCCAACCTAGATTATTTGGGAGAGAAAGAGAGCTAGACTTATAAATCCTTCACTTTGGAAGCTTGATCGTAGAGTTTTCCAAGAGAGTTTCATAAGAGTTCTTGAGGTAATACTTCTTGTTTCTCATTTCCATCTCTTTTAGATTTTCTTTTATCTTAGAGAATCATAGAATGGGTGGTATATGTCTTGTTTGAGGGATTAAAGATGACTTACCATAGATTCAATCTCTACAAGTCATGAGATTATAAGAATCATAAGGTTTAATATAGTTTTGAACCATGAAAATATTATTTGTTGAGATCAATTGTTTATAAACGATTGAACTCCATCAATACGTTAAAATATTCATTTTGTTTGGTTAGGATGTAGATATGAAATCCATGGAGTATTCCATGTGGTTTGGCTTAGAGAACGCTAGTAACGAAGTTATGGCGGATTTCACGAAAATAGACGTTAAACGTCGAAAACGTTAAATTCCGGATTAAGGGTCAAAAGTTTCTGTGAGACTTGAAAATGTTGGTTTTCAATGTCAACACATGAGATAGGGTGATTAAGAGTTGTGGGTTCTAGGATCGTCGGGTTCCGACTTAAAACGAAGAAAACGAGTATTGAACGCTCATTAATGTTTACGAACGTCTAGAAAATGAACTCAATAGTAAATTTTGAGTTATTGGATTCAAAAGTATCAATTCTTATATGAGCGCATACAGAGTATGTCATTTATGACGTGTAGGCTTTTGAATGGACAAATCAGCTTATAACTTGAAGAAGATTCTTACCGGGAATTTCACAAAATTTTTAAAAAAATTGTTGAAATCTGATCGAGGTGCTGGCACCGCATGGCGCCGCGATATAGTGTAAAATTGCCGTATTTACAACGGCCATAGGCCGAGGTATTTACTATCGCTAAATGGCACCACAGTACCTTTGTTTTCGTACGCTGGCCACAATACGAGGCAAAAGTCACCATCGCTAAGCTTGGCGCCGCATGGCCTTAGATCTAGTATATATAAGCCATGCAGCAGTCATGAAGTTCAAGGTTTTTGATAGTGATTTAGGTTTTGAACTTCAATTGTTTGGGGACCTAAAGGGGTAATGTATGTACACTTTATAAGTGTATTAAAGCTATTCCTATGCTACCTATACTAAGGTATATGGTGTTTAAAACTTAGGAATTGAATGCATGTTAATAAGTTAAGAACGATGAACAAAGTTGGTACTTTATCAACGATGTTCGAGTCCGGTTAATAACGTCAGTTGAGTAATAAACCGGGACGAAGGGTAATAAGTCATGTTAACTTTAATAAAGTTATTAAGTTAACTAGGACTTTGAAGAGAAAGAAGTTGGTAAAACAATGTGAACATTTATTTGTTAGCTAATTACAGTGTGCTATTTGAATATATCATGTAGATTCTGTAAAGGCTGTGGTCAGTCGAGTAAGTTATTTGAAGACGTTGAAAGACAAGTTTTCTTAACTTTGTGTAACTTTCCAGTTAGCCAAGTTTTATGTGATTCGTTGAACTGAATTGCAAGACTTGTTTTAAAGAAAGGGTCGATGCTAGATTTTAACTCGGCTAGACTATTCGTAATATATAGATTGATTATTATTCATATCATTCTATATAGAAATGTTAATGCTATCCTATGCCAAGTAATTAGTACAGATGTGAAGGTAAGGTTTGTCTATGAACAAACAAAAGTATTTTTCGTTGATTATTCGATGGGCACGTGAGTTTGCCAAAAATATTAAACGTAAATACGTTTAATGAATGAGTGTTGATCAACATAGATTACTATAGTCTGATCACTTAGAAGTGCTCGTAAGTTATGCGTGATGATTGGGCAATATACCCATGAATTGATTATGTTTGACCTTAATTTGTTATGTGTCCGAAGCATTTTAGAATCATTTTACTTGTTTAAGTTGTGTTGTGGCAGGATTGTGTGCTGTTGGAACGTTGAGAGCATTTGGGTTAAAAATTGGCAAGTGTGGCAACGGTTACGTACCCAATGTGGGCGCCTGTTCAAAAGTAAAAAGCGGTGGGCAAAACTGGTCTTCTTGCAGACTTGAGCAGCGTCTTGGCGTGGATCGGCCACTTTGACTAATAGTTTGACTTTGTTTTGGAGTGTAGTGGAAGCCTATTTGGACTAGGATTTGTGGAATTGGGCAAGTAAATATAAATTGATTCTTTACATTGAATTGGGACTCTATTCTACACAATTGGAGATTGAACAAGAGCGAAACGGATCTGAAGGCTTGAAAATTGGAGTTCTTCTTCTTCTTTATTCTTTTTAAATTGTGTAACTCATTAAGGATGATTTATCAATTAATTGTGTTTTTTATTTCCGTCATGAACTAATTCCTTTTATTAAGATTCAATGGAACCTTTTATGGTTATGAATTGATTATTTAATTTATTCAATTATTTATGTTGAAGTGAATTGTTCATCATGCTTTGTATTTATTGATTAATTATCGGCCAATAATTACTAGTGTTACTCTAGAAGGAATTGAGAAAGGAATTCTAGAGTTAGAAGCTAGGCGCGGTGACATGTGACTTAGTTATTTGCACGATGAATAATTAGGTTTGTGAATAGAATGAGAATATCTATTTGCCGCATGTAACACATAAGGAATTGGGTTTATAATGAGTTTAATTCAATTGTTTTGCATAGAGATATAGCAAAATTAATCTGGGTTAAATAGAAGGCAATTGATCACTCGAGAGAGGGCTTTTGGCATTTGAGAATTCATTAACAATTGATGAACATAATAATTGGGATAATTGGATAATTGATTTAATAATCATATTTGGGGAAATTGGAGTCTTAATTATCATTCATACGCATTCAAATAATTCTTAATTTGTTCTTTGTTTTCTTTTAGCATAATTTCTTGTTATATTTACAATTAGTTTTCTTAGTTTTAATAATCACAATTTTGGTTGTTTAAATAAAATTGAATTGATCTGATACTAGTAGTTGGAATTTATTAATTGGAATTCTCGAGGGATCGATACTCTAATTTATCACTATATTACTTGTTGATCGTGTATACTTGCACGTTTGCTTTGATTGTGAAATCAACCAACAAGTTTTTTAGCGCGCAGATTAGGGGAATTCTTTGTTAATATTAATTCCATATTAGTTATAATCAATTCGGTCTTAATTTAAGCGTTACTTATTTTTCTTCTTGTTTCGCGAGAATTCTTTGCGAGTGTATTCACACTAGATCAAGGGCAAGAAAGAACTTTTCCTTCTGAGCGAGATTGAAAGGAAGTTAGGAAAGGGCAATCGACTAGTGCGGTATCACCCGAGGAAGAAAAAGCGGAGGAACAAGAAATTCCGATGAACATGGCGAGGAGCGATCGAAATCGCCGGGACTATGCCATCTTAGAGATATCACGGATATCTGATCGAGCATTAGGAGGCCAGGCAATCAATGCTAACACTTTTGAGATCAAACCGACAACCATTCAAATGCTTGAGAATCAATGTCGGTTTTGGGGTAGTCCGTTGGATGATCCGAATGAGCATATCTTGAGTTTCTTGGAAGTTTGCGACACCTTCAAATTCAACAATGTGTCGGAAGATGCTACAAGGTTGAGAATGTTCCCATTTACTTTGAAAGACAAAAGCGAAGTTGGTTATACTCTCGACCTCGACTCGATCCACACTTGGGACGACTTAGCTCAAAAATTTCTAGCTAAGTTTTTCCCACCGAAAAGTCGACAAAACTACGGAATGATATTCATACCTTCACCATGCAGTTTGATTGAATCGTTGTATGAGGCGTGGGAAAGGTTTAAGGATATGCTCATAAGTGCCCCACCATGGAATTCCACGAGTGGATGCAATTGGGGATATTTTGCGATGGTTTACAAGCATCCACAAGGGAGAAGTATTGATCACGGTGACGGGAGGAGCGATTATGTCTAAAAATCTTGATGAGGCATTTCGGTTGTTAGAGAGCGATGGCCACCAACAATTATCAATGGCCCATGACTAGGTCTAATCCTCAGAAAATAGCGGGAAAGTATGATGTGGATCGATAACATCATTACAAGTGCAAGTACCGCAATGGCTAAGCGAGATAGAATTATTGCGTCCACAATCCACTCGGTGAGTAGCGATGGTTTGTGAAATATGTGCTGGGGGTCATACTACGGATCAATGTGCCATCAATGCTGAAGCAGCACAGTATGTGGGGAGTTATAGTCGGTCTACTCAGCCTTATCCGAATCAAAATACATATAATCCGGGGTGGAGAAATCATCCTGGGTTTTCATGGAGTAACAACCAAGTTGCAGAACAAGCACCGAGACAGCAAAACAATTCCGGGTTTCAAAACCAGACACAACAACCCGTGCGGAAAGCAAGTTGGGAAGAAGCCTTGGAAAGATTTGTTAAAGCAAGCTGAGAAAAGAAGTGAGGAGAGTGATAAGAGATTTAATCAAATGGGTGAGTATACAAAGTCGAATGCATCGATCAAAAATACGGAAAATCAAATGGGACAAATGGCACATGCATTGAATAGCAAACCACTTGGAACACTTAAGCGACAAGAAAAAAAACCGGGCAGAGATGAGCATTGTAAGGCGGTAACTCTCTGAAGTGGAAAAGAACTACAAAAAGTCGATCACGGATAGGGAAAAGGAGGATAAGGCATCAATTGAAGCAGAGAAAGTGGTGGAGGAAAGAAAAGCGTCAAGAGGAGACCTCACTGCGAGAAAAATTCGGAACCAACCCGATACAATGCCCCCATATACAAGTATCGCAGAGATTTGAGAAATCAAGTTAGATAAAAGTTCTCACGATTTTGGATATCTTCAAGAAATTGCATATCAACATCCCCTTAATAGAAGCCTTGGAGCGAATCTTCGAGTTATGCGAAGTTTATGAAGGAGGTTTTGTCAAAGAAGAAGAAATTGGGTGAATTCGAGGCGGTAGCATTAGCGGAAGAATGCGGTGCTATCATTGAGAATAAATTTGCATAGAAGCTCAAGGATCGAGGTAGCTTTAATATCCGTGTGAGATTGGAAATCGAGTTTTTGGGCCGAGCATTTATGTGATTTGGGGCGATATAAATCTAATGCCATTATAAAATCTGACCCGATTCGGACTTGGGCTCCACGCCCAACGAATATTAGTTTGCAGCTAGCGGATAGATCGGTTACATATCCACGAGGTATAGTTGAAGATGTGTTAGTAAAAGTGGATAAATTCATCTTCCCATGATTTCTTTATTACGGATTGTGAAGTGGACGGTGAGATTAGATCATTCTTTGGGCGACCATTTTTTGTATAGGTAGAACATTGATTGATGTTCAAAAAGGTGAATTGACAATGCGAGTTGAAGATCAACAGGTCACCTTTAACGTTTTCAAGTCAATGTCGTACCCAAAAGAAAAAGGTGAATGTATGCGGGTTGATATCATGGAGGAATTGGTGAATCATAAATTCAACACAACTTTTTTGGAGGACCCACTTGAATCTATTTTGCTCGGGGCAGACGAATATGGTATTGAAGAGGATATCGAATACGTCAAATGGCTAGACACACCATCAGTTTTTCGGAAAAGCACTCAATCCTTCGACACCATAGAGAGGCCCGAAGCGGAAGGTAAAAAGTTTAAACCATCAATAGAAGAGCCACGGTGCTAGAATTAAAGCCATTACCACCCCATCGCAATATGCTTACTTGGGAAAAAGCGATACCCTACCGGTTATTGTTTTGTGAGAATTGGTGATCTGAAAAGGAAAAAGCACTACGGGTCTTGCGAGAATTCAAAAGCGACAATTGGGTGGACTATAGCGGATATTTGAGGTATTAGCCCATCATTACGCATGCATAAAATCTTAATGGAAGAGGGGCAAAACCAACCATCGAGATGCAAAGAAGGCTAAACCCCATCATGAAGGAGGTGGTGAAAAAGGAGATTATAAAGTGGTTGGATCTTTGGCATTATTTACCCGATCTCGAGATAGTTCATGGGTAAGTCTGTACAATGCGTACCAAAAAAGGGGGGTATGCGGTGGTGAAGAATGAAGCTAATGAGCTCATCCCTACTCGAGCGATTCTGAGGATGGAAGTATGCATGGACTACTCATAAGCTAAATAAAAGCCCTGCATGAGGATCACTTCCCTTACCATTCATTGATCGGATGTTGGATAGGCTAGCGGGACATCAGTTCTATTGTCTCTTGGATGGTTATTACGGATATAATCAAATTGCTATTACAGGAGGATCAGAGAAAATGACATTCACATGCCCATACTGATGCGTTTGCATTTTGGTGAATGTCTTTTGGTTTATACAATGCACTGACAACCTTTTAGTGGTGCATGATGGCGATCTTCTCGACATGGTCGAGAAAAATTTGGAGGTATTTATGGATGATTTTACGTGTTTGGTGATAGCTTTGATCTTTGCTTGCAAAATCGATGTTAGTATTGAAGCGATGCGTGGAGACTAATCTGGTTCTTAATTGGGAAAAATGTCACTTTATGGTGAAAGAAGGAGTTATTCTCGGGCATAGGGGTTTACTGCGTGAGGATTAGAGGTGGATAAAGCAAAGATTGAGACTATTGAAATTACCTCCTCCATCATCTGTGAAGGAATCAGGAGACTTCTTGGGACATCACGGGTTTCTACAGACGTTTCATTAAAGATTTTCAAAAATTTCAAAACCCTTGTGTTCCTGTTAGAAAAGCGTGCCCTTCAAAATAGATCGGTCATGTATCGAGGCATTGAGATTTTAAAGAAGAAGTTAGTATCTGCTCGATCATTGTGGCGCTTTAATTGGTCTTTACCATTGAATTGATGTGTGGCCTTGGCGATTATCACGATGGGAGCGATTTTGGGTCAACGTCACGACAAAATTTTCCACACAATCTATTACTCAAGCAAGGCGTTGTGGATGCTCGGTTGAACTACACAACCAGAAAAAGAATTACTTGCGTTGTGTTTGCCTTGACAAATTCGAGAGCATATCTCTTGGGACCAAGGTCATCATTCTCTACGGATCATTACGCAATCAAATATTTGATCGAGAAGAAGGATGCCAAAGCCAAGGAGTTAATCGGTGGGTATTCTTCTTTGCAAGAATTTGATTTGGAGATCCGGGATAGAAAAGTACGAGAAAATCAAGTAGCGGATCATCTCTCGCGGTTGGAAAATGATGAGGTTCGGAGGAAGGACAATGCGATGATTAACGAGAAATTTTCGGACGAACAACTTCTGAGTGACCCACAACCTTTGCCTTGGTATCTTGATTATGTGAACTATGTGGTTGCTAAGGTGTTACCACCGGATTTGAACTTCAACAACGAAAGAAATTCCTCCATGGCGTGAAGCGGTACTATTGGGATGAACCGTTCTTGTTTAAAACTGCTTGCGGATCAAATGATTAGGCGTTGTGTGCCACATGAAGAGATGGGCGAGTATATTGGGTCATTGCCACTCATCCAGATTATGGAGGTCATTATTAGGTGATCGAGCTGCTGGCCGAGGTGTTACAATCGAGATTTTCTTGGCCTTCGTTATTCAAGGATGCATATCTCTATGTGCTAAAGTGTGATCGATGCCAGCGCGTTGGTAATATCTCAAGCGAAATGAAATGCCACTCAACTCTATTTTGGAGGTAGAAGCATTCGAGCGTTTGGGGAATCGATTTCATGGGACCGTTCCCTCATCTTTTAATAATCGGTATATTTTGTTGGCGATGGATTATGTTTCCAAATGGGTTGAAGCCATGACTTTACCCACAAATGATCTTAATGTTGTTCTTTGATTCTTAAAGAAGAACATCTTCACACGATTTGGGACTCATGAGCAATAATAAGTGATGAGGAATGCATTTTTGTAACAAGCAGTTCACAAAATTGTTGGTGAAATATGGGGTTCATCATAAAATTGCATTGCGTATCATCCCCAAACCAATGGCAAGGTGAGGTCTCGAATAGGGAGGTTAAGAGAATTACGGAAAAGGTGGTCAATCCGTCGAAAAGATTGGTCTTTACGTCTTGGCGATGCTCTATGGGCATATATAAATACGACATATAAGAATCCGATCGACATGTCACCTTATCGAATGGTTTATGAGAAAGCGTGTCACCTCTCGGTCGAGCTAGAACATAGTGCACCTTTGGGCCATTTGGAAGCTCAATTTTGATGAACAAGCGGCGGGTGAGAAAAAGGGTTCTGCGGTTGAGCGAGATGGATGAGTTCGCTTTAAGCGCTTATGAAAGCATAAAACTCTACAAGGAGAAAGTCAAAGCTTGGCATGATAAGAAAATTCTCGATAAAACATTTGAGCAAGGCCAACAAGTCTTTCTTTTCAACTCGAGATTGCGTTTATTTCTCGGAAAGCTGAAATCACGTTGGTCGGGTCCTTTACTACGGTTGTATCATTACACCACATGGTAATATCGAGATCGAAAAACCAAATTCAAATTGCCCATTCAAGGTTAGCGGTCAAAGACTCAAACATTCTTTGGAGTGGACCCATTGAGCGTCAAACTACGATCATGAACCTCTCGAGGCCAGTGGAAAATTGAGCATACCAACAAAGAAAGTCGGTGATGACGATAAACAAGCGCTTATTGGGAAGCGACCCAATCATTTTTTTTTTAATTTTATTTTATTTTGGTTTATTATTTTATTTTCATTTTTTTTTAGTTGTCTAATATGGCCTCATTTTAATTCTTATTAATATTGCCTTGATAGTGTGGGTAACTTCGATTTGAGCGTGCCTCATGGATCTGAGACTCTTGTGCGTGTATTATCTGACTTCAAATGCGATAAACTCAGAGAAACTTATTTTGAAAGCGCCCGCATTTGCCTTTGCACTAAACACGGCAGCGCCTTGCTAGCCATGATCTTGACTACTACTCAAGCGCCCGGCGTTGCTGCATTTGAACTAAAACATAGCCGGTGCTATGGAATTCTGAACTACACACTCGCCAAGCGCCCGGCCCATGCCCTGCCCGCTACCTAGCCGTCTACTAACTCTCGGGCCCAACGCGCTAGTTTCCCATACAAAAATTGCCGGTCTTTGAGGTCGATCGAGTCTACTACGGTTTCAAAAAGTGAGCAGTTACTCCTTTTTATTCTCAATTAGCACGTCTCCTAGTCTAACTCCTCCACTCCCACACAATCTATTCGGTAAACACTCACATCTCCTATAATAGTCCCGAATCTTAATACTTCTTCTTATATTGGGAAAACCGATTGTATGGAAATTCTCTTCAATCCTCTCAACCAAAAAGGTATGTCTCTACTCTCTACTCCATAGATGGTGTAGGTAAATTTTGTCAATTATGAGAAAGGAACACTATAGTGCATCTTGAGTACTCATCTCTCCATTTGTCCTTACAAATTTTAATCCTTTGATTGTTGAATGTCTCATGATGCCGGATTGTGATTGTTTGTGCACCACATTGGGTATGATAGCATGCATATTGGATAATTGACATATAGGGATGTATTTTGCTAGAAAACTATGGCGATTCAAAGCATTGTAGAGGTTGCACATTATGTGTTCGATAAATTGCCTGACTCAATACCAATGGTTTATTTTGCACATATATCCATATCTTCCCATGGTATTGACATGTCATCTTGCCACCACAATAGTTTATGCTCATTTTCACACCTATTCATCACTATTGTCAAAGAGAAGTGTAGAGTATTGATGCATAACTGGATAATTTGTTTTTCTGATATACATGCCACCACTCTTGGTACTATTGCATACTTCTGTTGAGCATATGTGATTCTTATCGCTGCACGCATGTCATTTTGCGTCAAGCATCATCCCTAACAATAGATTCAATCTCGACATATATTTCAAAGTTTGGGGGTATTCTCTTGTGTAATGATCTACTAACTAGAATTCTTTTCAAAACTAATACATGAGTGTGTTCTTGCTTGCATATTCTCTATATGGCATCGAAACGTCAACGAGGCGAAGGCTCAGGTTCCGCATCTGCCCCTCCGAGATTTGACAACCGCCGTTTTGTCAGTCTTGCGGCTCAGGAAAGATACAACCGCATGGCTACTAGATCATTAGTCCCGGAACGAGGGTTGAGAGCGGATCAATCAAAGGATGGAGACATGGCAGTCATGATAGCCGAGAGAAACTGGTTCACCCTCACCACATAGCCCGATCCAGCAGTAATTGCAGTGGTGAAAGAATTTTACGCCAACGTGCCCGAACATGATCACTATATAATATTTGTAAGGGGAAAAACAGTGGAAATTGGCGAAGAGGACTTCAATGAGTGTTATCAACTGCCAGTAGAGGGTTTTAATGATGAGTATGCTAGTTTTGTTAGTAATGGGCCGGATTATGAGCAGATAATTTGTGAACTTTGTCAGCCGGGCACCACATGGACAGTACATGATCGCGAAAGCGTTACTTTCCCACTTGCGAATCTCAGCTTATATGGGAAGGCATGGTATGCGTTCATTTACGCAAAACTCATGTCATGCACCCATGTGAGTCATGTGACACGAGAACGAGCAGTGCTTCTATACTCCATAATTAAAGGATTTAAAATTAATGTGGGCCATCTCATTTTGCAATCTGTCCTCCGAGCATCTCATGGAAGTACCACTGGAGGGTTACCACATTCGTCTCTTATTTGCGTATTATGTGCTAAGTTCGGAGTCAAATGGAAGTCAGGCGAGATGATTCAAATGCCAATGCCCGTGCTGGACCATAAGTTGATCAGTCGGTATAAAGTGTGGACTGGTAGAGCAAATCACCCTAGGGGATTGGGTTTCATAATTCCTCAAATTTGAACAATCTCAAGCTCCACCACCTCGGGATCCACCTACTTATGGTCCCTCATCTCTGAGCTTATCGAGGTGTGGTTCGAAAAAGCATCCAAAGAGAAGTTAATGGTTGGTTCTACAATATTGAAGCCCAAAATGTCAACATGCGAGCACCAAGATGTTATTTATAAGTATTTGGTTGACGGTTTGCGACACAAAAAATGCTATGAGCAGCCCATTTGTTTTCGGGTGTTAGTCTCGATCGATTCCCAGCTGCCCCGATTCTGCCGATTTTCCTCCTTCCCGATCTAGAGATGGCGAGGATAGCGATGCTCCACACGAAGCTTAGGCTCATCAGGGAAGTCTTCTGTTTTATTTGTTTTATCTTTCGCATGAGGACATTGCTCTAGATAAGTTTGGGGGTAGTTTAGTTGTTTAGTGTTATTTCTATTTGCATGAGTAAACTGTGATTGTTAATAGTTTGTGGATGTTTTTAATTTTTATAAATGTTGCATTTAGGATTGCATGTTAATTCTAGCTTTTGATAAGTGAGTATATTTGAAGGCCAATGATGAACTTAAAATTGCATGAACAAGTCTAGTAAGGATTGTTGAGTCAGTGATATGATGTTCTTGACATAATTTGAATCTCTATTTGTTTGACACTAATGTTATAAGGATAACACAATTTGAAAAATGACCATGTTAGCTATGATAGTTAAAATGGATAGATAATGGAGTTCTAAAGGATGAATGCTAGTGAAATGAAAGAGCAAGTTAGATAGTTAGTGAAGACTGAATTTAGACATGAACTCAAGTTTGGGGAAAAAATATATGGAGTATATAAGCTGTAAAAAAAAAAAAAAAAAAAAACACCGTGCATGCTTGTCTATTTTTGTGGCCTTTGTTACTTGAGTAAGTAAGCCCGAGGGGATTGTCTTTACACCTAGCGCCCTAAGGTCTTAATGGCTTGGGAGTCGTTGGCCGAAAGCTCGTTAAGGTAGCATTGAAAATCCTAAGGGAATAAGACAATGCATAGTTATGGTTAAAAATAATAATAATAATAATAAAGCGGGAAAAGTGCAAAATGCCCCCGTCTAAAAAAAAATATAATAATAAGCATAAGTACTTCATGTTGACCCCTGAGTTTTGGTGATTGTTTAATTTTGGTTGAATCTAGTTTATTTGATGAGTTCTTGAGTTGAACTGTATGAAGCTTCTTAAGAACTTTATTATCTTTCAGATTTTTGCTTTTCATTGGTTAGCATGGTTGTTGAACACACACTCACAATATCAGTAATAACAGATTTTGATTGATTGATTGTTGGGATATTATTGATCTGTTTTATCATGAGGTATTAGCATGTTTTTGTGATTTTTCTGACCCCTATGGATATTTGTCAACTATTGAATTCTTTGGAATTAAGGTTATTTAGTTAGTTTGCATTTGCATGATGTTTAGTTATTAACGTGTTTTTGTGTTTTGTTGCTTGAGGACATGCTGACGATTTAAGTTTGGGGGTATTTGATGATTGGGTAATATACCCATGAATTGATATGTTTGACCTTAATTTGTGTGTGTTTGAGTCATTTTAGAATCATTTTACTTGTTTAAGTTGTGTTGTGGCGGGGATTGTGTCTTTGTTGGAGCGTTTGGGAGCATTTGGTTAAAATTGGCAAGTGTGGCAACCTCACTGCACCCTTTGGTCTTGTCTTTGCTCAAAAAAAAAGCAGTGTGGCACCGGTATTGGTCTTGGTGCCCAGACTTTAAAGCAGCGTGGATCCGGCGTGGGCCACTTTGACTACTTGGTTTGACTTTGTTTTGGAGTGTAGTGGAAGCCTATTTGGACTAGGATTTGTGGAATTGGGCAAGTAAATATAAATTGATTCTTTACATTGAATTGGGACTCTATTCTACACAATTGGAGATTGAACAAGGAGCGAAACGGTCGAAGGCTTGAAAATTTGGAGTTCTTCTTCTTCATTATTCTTTTAAATTGTGTAACTCATTAAGGATGATTTATCAATTAATTGTGATTTTTATTTAAAATCATGAACTAATTCCTTTTATTAAGATTCAAATGGAACCTTTTATGGTTATGAATTGATTATTTAATTTATTCAATTAATTATATTGAAGTGAATTGTTCATCATGCTTTGTATTTATTGATTAATTATCGCCAATAATTCTTAGTGTTACTCTAGAAGGAATTGAGAAAGGAATTCTAGAGTTAGAACTGGATAGGGTGACATGTGACTTAGTTATTTGCACAGTGAATAATTAGGTTTATGAATAGAATGAGAATATCTATTTACCGCATGTAACACATAAGGAATTGGGTTTGTAACAGGTTTAATTCAATTGTTTTGCATAGAGATATAGCAAAATTAATCTGGGTTAAATAGAAGGCAATTGATCACTCAAGAGAGGGCTTTTGGCATTTGAGAATTCCTATTAACAATTCAGTAGACATAATAATTGGGATAATTGGATAATTGATTTAATAATCATATTTGGGGAAATTGGAGTCTTAATTATCATTCATCTGCATTCAAATAATTCTTAATTTGTTCTTTGTTTTCTTTTAGCATAATTTCTTGTTATATTTACAATTAGTTTTCTTAGTTTTAATAATCACAATTTTTGGTTGTTTAAATAAAATTGAATTGATACAGTACTAGTAGTTGGAATTTATTAATTGGAATTCTCTGAGGGATCGATACTCTAATTTATCACTATATTACTTGTTGATCGTGTATACTTGCACGTTTGCTTTGATTGTGAAATCAACCAACAATGCGGATGAACGACGTTAGTGTTGTGGACTCCTTTTTAAATATGAAAACTGAGAGTTACTGTTCATGGTCTATCGACCAGTTCAGAATTCCTAATCTATTCTATACTTTGGGAAATGATGTTATGAACTGTTAAAGTATTATTGATTCATAATACTTCATAACTATTGTTCAGTTATGTCGGAATTGTTATATAATTCATGAATGTGGTATTCCTGTTATCCTTGATTAAACTTGCTGAACTGTCATGCTCACTTCTTGCATGAATTATATAACTGCAGTTAAAGATGAACGTACTGTGAATGCCAAGAGAGATAAGGGCAAAGCTAAGATGGATGCTTAGGCATTGTGTAATACTTTAGTAAGTTTGTATGTATTATACTTTATGAACAATGAACGATGTAATCAGTTTATGAACCTGGGAAGGATTATACTTTGATTGTAATAAGAAGATAGTAATTACATTCATTTTTTTGTATTTCAATGAAATGATTGTATGAATGATTAGTATAGTGGAGCACCATATGTCGGGTTGGAAGATACCCGAATTTGGGGGCGTCATAGGTTGGTATCAAAGCCTTAGGTTATAAAACTTAAGGTGGGAAAACCATAGGCTAATAACCTCGTAATGAAGGTAAAGTCCAAAGAATGAAATTCAAGTCCATTGAATTAATAAGGTATTGAGATAACTCAGTATCGAAAGAATTAAAAGATGGAAATTAATCTTAAAGATATTAAATGTGATTTGTGCTTATACTATTATGTATTATGTACCAATCAACGTGTTATGTGTTTGTAGATGTCAACCGATAGCTTGATGTTTAGAAACGTGGATATGATAAGTGAGGATTCATTGAATCAAGTTAAGATAGTACCAATGCCAGTGGCGGAGGTACCGATAGTTGTACTAGATGACTCAGACATTGAGGAGTACATCTTTGAGGAGGAATACTCTGAGGAGACAATGGGTTTAGCATCATACTTGAACGAGATGCTAGATGTAGAGGAGGAGATGGAGGCGACATCAGTTATCTGGTGGTGACTATCAGAGCCGACACCTCCGAGATGCAATGAGAGCATTGTATCTAGTCAGTGTTGGATAGGAATGTGCAATCTGCTTGTGATAGTAGAGACACAGAATGAGGAGATAACTGCCTTATATGAGGCGAAAGAATCTGCAGAGGCAGACTTTGAGTCAGAGCACGAAGAGAAAGTGCTTATGACTGATAAGGCTCGTAACTATAAGGATGAGGTCCTTGAGCTACAAAAGAAACTGGTTGAAAAAGACCAGAAGATAGCTAGGATGTCTTACATCTACGAGTGCACTCATGAGGATTTCAAGCTGAAAATTGCTTAGTACTCAATTCTAAATAACCTTGGCTTAATATTTTTCAAGCAAGGTTCATTATGATTATTCGATGGTTATGCTATTAGTTTATTTCTAAAGCGTGATCTTAATTTATAATGTCGATTCAGTTATGATTATTCCATAGCATAACGTTATCAATATTGTATTCAACTAATCCTTAGTTGATGACCGTTGAATTCTAAATTACCCTTGAAATGTATCCAAACCTAACTTACTTTGGTGTGGAATTGTACTCTAAATACTGAGATGAACAACCCTATTATTAGGGGATAATTTACTATTGGCGTTGAAATGTTTGTGCACAATACATTGTACGAAGGTTGATCCCCCTAAGTATGAGGAGTCCCTATAGTCTTATGACTGTTAAAGTTTAAGTTGAAAGATTACTTATAACTATGGACATAGTTCGTGGTCTTAGAACCCTCAGTTATATATCTCAGCATGTTGATAGAACATATTGTTCATTTCTATTGAGCCTCTTATTTGGCGGTTGGTGTAAATATTTTTATTCATTATTGTTTCAAGTGAGCTTTGTTTGCTCACTCTTGCTTATACAACTATTACAACTAAGGATGAGAAGGTCGATGTACCTAGCACCAGTAAGGGAAAAGGAAAGATGAACAAGTATTGAAGACTTGTAACATGTTGATATTTTATTATCAGATTTTATTTTAATGATTGTAATGAACTTATTTAAATTCTGCATTTGAATGATTGTATTTAAAGGTTAGACAACTTGGGAGATTTTTGTTAATGTAATCCTTTAATAGGAAGGATTTAGTATTCAATTTTATTAAGATTGGGTAATTAGATATGAATGTTTTTATCAAGTGAACACCAAATCCTGTGGGAATGAAGTACCTAGATTTGGGGGTGTCACAAGTTGGTATCAAAACCTTAGGTTATGAACCTTAGGTGGGGGGAAAAGCCTTAGGAAGTAACCTTGAAAAAGATAGTGGTGATAAACTCTTATCGAGTTTTAAGGAATAAAACACTTATGTGCTCGTGAGTGTCGAGTAATGATGATTAATAATTAAAACTTAAAAAATTTTGTTGTCAGGATGACTAATGTCAGAGAATCCAGTCAGGCTAGGGAGGAAGGACCTCAGATGCCTATAGAGGAGGAGTCTTGTGACATTCAGGTGGTTTGGGAACAACTACTTCTATGGGAGTCAGCCCCGTTGGTCACAGTAGTTGAGCAGGAGAGAATACCTGATGAGGACGATGAGATAGAGACGGATGAGGAGGCCCCTGTTGAGCTGCCACAGTCGGATGAGGAGGAAGAGCTTCCACTTAACTCAATAGCTGCCCGTATGTACGAAGAAGTATACGACCGCAATGTGGAACTTCAAGATACCATCGAGGAGTTGTAAGAGATAGTAGTTGAACAACAGACCTCAATGGTACAGAAGGACGATGAGATCTAGGATCGAGTTGAACGTTTGACTAATGTTGAAGAAAAGCTTTTCCACACTGAAGGAGAGAATGAGCAAATGATAGCAGAGATCGCAGAACTGAAGAACAAGCTGAAGGAAGAATCTACTAACAGGGAAAGAGCATAAGACGCGTATGAGGAAGTTTATCAACGAACCGGGATAGCAGAGAGTGATGCACAAGAAAAGAGGATGAAGATGGAGGAGATGAATAATGTATTCAACACCGTGATTAATCGAGCTCAAGACCGGGTCATGGGTTATCCGATTCAGTTCGAGACGCTGCCATCTTTCATACTAGATCACAGAAAAATATTCCGGATTATAGAAGAAGAACATCGTAAGGCTACGCAGTATCTTAGTAGATCATCGTAGTTGTTATGTGATTAATAAAATGTTAAATAATTTGTAAATCCCTAGTGACATTTAACCTATGTGGTATGATGATGATGTTGTCCTGAAACTTTAGTAGTTCAGGAAAGTAATGTAAATAGCAGTGATGCTATTGTTATGATGTTTTCAAAGAAATTATGAATAAATAAAAGTTACTATTTCTTCAAGATATTGTGTGTTATGTGGTAATTTTTGCGATGTGAAAGTTAAGTAGAAAATACTTAAAAGAAATTGAGTAATAATCTAATGAGGGTATTTTTAACAGAAAATGCCTACAAGATGTTAACCACGACAAAGAACCACTGAGGGAACCACCAATAACGACAATGTTGATGCTAACCCAGTTCAGTACCTGGTGACGTTACTGACGGGTGCACTGCAAAATTAACCGCAGAATCAAGCTATAACCTTTAAGGACTTCAAGGTGGTTGGACCACCAGAATTTTGTGGGTCCATGAATCCAGTTGAGGCACAGACCTGGATCATGGAGATAGAGAAAGTGTTTAATGTTGCAAGAATAGGGGATGATCAAAAGACTGCTTTTGTAACATTCATGTTAAAAGCAGAGGTTAGTTATTGGTGGTTGGCAAATAAAACTCGAGGAGGACAAGAGGTTATGACTTGGGATAGGTTTAAGGAGATATTCTTCGAGACCTATTTCCCAGAAAGTTTGAAAAGTCAGCTAGAAGTGCAGTTTTTAGAACTGAAGCAGGGAACAATGACGGTGTTGGAGTATGCCGTAAAATTCAACTAGTTGGCGAGGTTTGCGCCATATCAAGTCAGCACTAATGAACGCAAGGCTAAGAGATTTGAGTAGGGACTGAAACCCTGGTTGTATAGTAGGGTCTCCTTGTTCCAGCTGAAGACATTTGTAGGGCTAATGGAGAAGGAAATTCTCGCTAAAGGTGGAGGCGAGGCGATAACAAAGTTCAATCAAGAACAGAAAAAGAAGAAGATTGAAGTGGAGGTTAAGAATGGAGGTGGTGGTAGTGGAAATGGTAACAATAATCTGAATAGAAAATGGAATGGAAATGTGGGTGCTGGAAATCAGCAGGGTAACTAGCAGAATAAGAAGTTTAAAGCATGTGCTACATACGGGAAGTTTTACAAGGGTGTATGCTTAATGGGGAAATGAGTATGCTTTAACTGTGGTCGATAGGGTCACATCTCCCCAAATTGCAATCAACCCAAGAAGAACATTTGCTTCACATACGGGTCCAAAGATCACTTTGCTTGTGAGTGCCCTAAGAAGAAGGCTGAAGAGATGACGAGAAGTAAGGGAGGTGGTGGTGGAGGTACATGGCCCATTCCTGGACCAACGTCATCAAACAAAACCACAGCCAGAACCTTTAACATGACTATGCAAGATGTTATGCAATCAAAGGATGTGGTGTCAGGTATTATCCCAATTAATGATATTGATGCTTATGTATTATTTGATTCGGGCACTACTTGCTCATTTATATTTGATGAATTTGCTAAGAGGTTAGGATTGCCTAGTGAAGAATTGAATTTCCCTTTAAACATAGAAATTGTGAATAAGGAAGTAATTCATGTTAGGTTCGTATACAAGAACTGTAGGGTGAATATTAAGGGGAATATCATGATGGTAGATTTTATTCCGATAAAACTTGGAGAGTTTGATGTTATTTTGGGAATGGATTGGTTGTTCAATTATGGAGCAATAATTGATTGCCCAAAGAAATGTGTAAACCTTATGACTCCGTCAAAGGTAGTTTTCTATGGTAGCAAATCACCAAGACAAATGAGATGTCTGACGATTATGCAGGCCAAAAAGTAGTAGAGTTAAGGCTATATGGGTTATTTAGCCTACATAGTCGATACTCAAAAGGAGAAGAGTGTTAAACTGGAGGAAATACTAGTGGCTAGGAAATTCGTGGATGTGTTTTCGGAAGATTTGCCAGGACTTCCGCCTGACAGAGAGATTGAATTTGTGATCGACTTAGCGCCAGGAACCGCTCCAATATCGAAGGCCCCATATAGAATGGCTCTTGTAGAGATGAAGGAATTGATGGTGCAGCTGCTAGACACGAAGTATATTCAGCTGAGTGTGTCACCGTGGGGAGCACCGATGTTATTGGTGAATAAGAAGGATGGGTTAATGCGTCTTTATATTGATTATAGAGAATTAAACAAAGTCACTATTAAAAATAAGTATCCATTGCCAAGAATAGATGACTTGTTTGATCAATTGAAGGGTGCTAAATATTTCTCGAAAATAGATTTAAGAAGTAGGTATCATCAACTGAAGGTAAGGAAGGAGGATGTACCGAAGACGGCATTCCAAACTCGGTATGGACATTATGAATTTTTGGTGATGTCTTTTGGTTTGACCAATGCCCCTGCTGTATTCATGGATTTGATGAACAGGGTGTTTAAACCATTCCTAGACAAATTTGTTGTGGTATTTACTGACGACATTCTGGTGTAATCCAAAACTCAAGAAGAATACGTGGAACATTTACGTTTGACATTGGAGACACTAAGAAAGGAAAAGTTGTATGCGAAATTCTATAAATGTGACTTTTGGCTAGATCGTGTACAATTTCTTGGGCATGTCATTGACAAAGATGGGATTTCAGTGGATCCATCAAAAGTTGAAGCTGTAATCATCTAGGAACAACCAAGAACACCTTCGAAGGTGAGGAGTTTCTTGGGACTGGCCGGCTATTATAAAGGGTTTATTCAGGACTTTTTCAAGATAGCCACTCTATTAACAAATTTGACAAGGAAGACTGTCAAATTTGTTTGGACAGAGAAGTGTGAAGAAAGTTTTCAAGATTTGAAGAAGAAGTTAATTATGGCACCTGTGTTGTCATTACCAGATAATACAGGAAACTTTGCGGTGTATAGTGATGCCTCACATAAAGGGTTGGGTTGTGTTCTTATACAAAATGGTAAAGTTATTGCGTATGCATCAAGACAACTGAAGGATTATGAGAAATTGTATCTGACTCATGATTTAGAGTTGGCTGTAGTAGTTTTTGCTCTAAAAATATGGAGACACTATCTCTATGGAGAAAAATGTGAGATCTACACAGACCATAAGAGTCTGAAGTATATATTTTCACTCAGAAAGACCTGAACATGCGTCAAAGGAGATGGATGGAATTGATAAAAGATTACGATTGTGAGATCTTTTATCACCCGGGCAAAGCTAATGTGGTTACAGATGCCTTGAGTAGGAAAGGCAGAGAAAAGTTGATGTTGTTAACCAACCAGGAGGAGCTCATTTCAGCAATGGCAAGGCTAGAGTTGGAAATAAAATTTTTGAAAGAAGCCGACGAACGACTATTCTATATAGAAGCTAGTCCAACTTTGGTGGACAAGGTAAAGAATTCTCAACTACAAGATGAAGAATGTAGAAAAATCAAGGAGAAAGTGGTTGAGGGTAGTGAAGTGAAATACAAAATCGATACCGAAGGGTTACTAAGGTTCGAGGGAAGAATTTGGATTCCAGCAGTACCAGATATTAAAGAAGAGATCTTGACCGATGCTCATAACTCAAGATATTCGATACACCTGGGAGGTACGAAGATGTATCAAGATTTATGACAACACTTTTGGTGGCTAAACATGAAAAGAGATGTTACAGAATGTGTTGCAAAGTTCTTGACATGTCGTAGAGTCAAGGTCTAGCATCAACGACCAAGCGGATTACTTCAACCATTGGAAATACCAGAATGGAAGTTGGAACACATCACAATGGATTTTGTGGTGGGTCTTCCAACTACTCAGAGAGGATACGATACGATTTGGGTGATAGTGGACAGACTGACGAAATCAACACACTTTTTGCCAATAAAGATTAGATTCAATGTTGATCAGTTAGCAAAGTTGTATGTTAGAGAAATCGTTTCGAGACATGGAGTGCTAGCGTCAATTATGTCAGATAGAGATCTGAGGTTCACATCAAACTTCTGGAAGGGACTATAAGAATGTATGGGAACACAGTTGTGAATGAGTACGACATATCATCCACAAATAGATGGCCAAAGCGAATGAACAATCCAGACATTAGAAGATATGCTAAGAGCATGCATCATGGATTTCAAAGGGAGCTGGGATGAACATTTACCATTGGTGGAATTTGCCTACAATAACAGTTACCACGCAAGCATCGGCATGTCGCCTTATGAAGCATTATACGACAGGAAGTGCAAAACTCCACTGTGCTAGGATGAAGTTGGTGAACATCAACTTTTAGGACAAGAATTGGTACAACAAACTGCTGAGGTTGTCAAACTCATCAGGACAAGATTGATAGCTGCTCAAGACAGACAGAAGAAATATGTTGATCAACACCGACAAGATCGTGAATTCGACGTAAGAAATTTTGTGTTCTTAAAAGTTTCTCCTTAGAAGGGGAAAATTCATTTTAGTAAAAAGGGGAAGCTAAGCCCGAGGTTTATTGGACCCTTTGAAGTACTGCAAAGAGTAGGAGAAGTGGCTTATGAGGTAGCTCTACCTCCAGAGTTGGAAAAAGTTCATAGTATTTTTCATGTTTCGGTATTACGACCATATAAACCTGATTACAAGCACGTGATCGAGTACGAACCATTGCAGTTTGATAAAGATTTGTCTTATAAAGAGGTTCCTATCTAGATAGTTGACAGGAAAGAACAGGTGCTCATGAATAAAGTTATACCTTCTGTGAAGGTGATATGGAGGAACCACAATGCCAAAGAAGCTACGTGGGAACTCGAAGATAAAATGATGAAAGATTACCCTGAGTTATTTGTTTAATCCGTGTCTTTGATTCCGGAGACAGAATCTTTGTAAGTAGGGAAGAATGTGACGAATGAATTGTTTAAGTTGTGATTCAGGGGATAGAATCCTTATAAAGAGGGAATGATGTAACAACCCAGAATTTTAAATTATAATTTTAAATATTTATTGAATTATATAAATATTTAATGGATATGTTTATCGTTGAATAGATATTTGTTTAAATTGATTTGATTTACTTTGGTGAATTATTTGGTAAATAAATAATTAAGGAGTTAAGAAAATTAATTATTATGAGATAATATACTAATTTAATTTAATAATTAAGTTAGAGAGTTATAATGATTTAATGAATTATTATATTTTAATTTGATTTTGTAATTAAAATGTTGTATTAGTTGATTAAATAAAATTATAATTATAAAGAAAATTATAATTATGTTGTATTGATTTATGTGTTAACGTAATTTAATAAATTGTTATTAGAATTAATTAAATTGATTATTGAAAATTTAATTAAATAAAAGTGTGACAAATAACCTTACTACAAAGGAGTTATTAAAATAAATTAAAGGAGTTTAATTCAGTTTTGCCAAACAATGCTTAATGCATATTAAGTCTTTAATCTAATTGGGATTTACCAGACAAGGCATAAGGATTAAATGATTATATTTTAAGTGGGTAGCCAAACAAGCCTTATGGCTTTTGATTTTCAAAAATATAATAACTGATATCAGTTATACATATGATTATAATATATAATTAATACATATTATATCATATACGTTATATTTTATCAGTACGTAAGTTAGAGTTAGGAAGAAAGACTCAGAAGAAGAAAAAGAAGAGAAGAAGAGAACTTACAGAGAAAAATAAGAGAGAATTGGGAGAAATTTAGAGACATGAATTGGGGGAAAAGAAGCTTGATAATCAAAAGAATAGTCATCATCTTCTAAAACTAAGGTATCATCTAAACTCTTTTATTTTTCAAAAGTTATAGTTGTCTTTTCTTCAAAAATTCTTTGTAAAATCTTTGTGGAGGATAAATTGTTTGTTGTATATGGCTTTATATGATAAATTATTTGTTATAAAACTGTGTTCATAAGTTTATAGATGAATTAATTCATGTATATATGTAATTTGTGAAGAAAACTATATTACAGTGAGTTTATATGAATATATATGAATATGGCATAGTTTAAAGTAAAATTGAGGTTTAATTCTCTGTATAATATATAAATTGACTATTGAATTTGAAAGAGGATGAATAAACATAAACAAGGTATTTTGAATTAATTGTTTTGGTTGAAAAACAAAATCACATTGTTGATTTTCACTGAAAATGTCAAAAAATGAAGTTTTATCAAAAACAATGAAATTAGATGTTTTAAATTCGATGTTTATGTGGTTATATGGGTAAAATTATGTTAAGAGACCTCAAATTATGTTTATATGAAGTTTATGTATATATTATGTGTGACGCCCCCAAAATAGGTATACATCAACCATTCTGAGTCGCCAAACACATGGTACAGAAATAACTACAACTTTATTAATACGTCGTGCAAAATATGACAACACAAAAATTGTGAGTTTAAATACAAATATTGTCTTCTAGAGAATATCCACACTCAAATAAGTCCTCATTACAATTATTGATACACTATTTTACAAAATAGTAAGGACTACTATAACAACTGCCTTGGAACATCACTCCACACCCCGACTACTCCCCGCTATATTCTCACTTCTTGAGAAGAAAAATGGAACAAAAAGGAAAAGGGTAAGCTTAACTAGCCCAGTAAAGAATATTATGACTAAGATAATATAGAACAAATTATCGTTAGTCCTCACCAGGGAAAAATTTGATAGAATATAACAGACAACAAGTTTTAAATCAATATTCGCAGCGGAAATAATAATTCATTAGAAGAGTTAAGTAGAGAATGAAATCTACTATCTTCTATGATTTTAAAGTCCATCATTAATATTTTATCCCTGTAACATCAATCAATATACATCTTGAATCAAATATTCATCTTTGCACTACAGGCCAAAGATATTAATCAGTTTGTCATGTTCATCTCAACACATGTTCATCTTTGCACCACGGGCCAAAGATATTCATTAGAAAATCATTTATCTTTGCACTACAGGCCAAATATATTCAATTATATTATCATTTATGACTAAGGATAAAAAAGAATATTTTAAAGAAAACGAATCAAGTGAGACAAAATAACAAATATTAAGAATTCGTACTTCGGTTTATCCATGTTTAAAAAAAACACCCCATAATATATCATAGTGGAGTAAAATTCAAGAATAATAATCAAAACATGGATACAATCAAAGCTAGTAACAAAAATAGACATCTGGAACAAAGAAGAAAAATTTACATTTTTTGGTGAATAGTGTCGTATTCATGAATAGTGTCGTATACGTGAATAGTAACCCCAACACAAAAAGACAAGAGTTTCACAAGAAAAATCTTACCAATAGTCTGGCATAATGATATTGAAAGAAATAATATCATTTAAAAAAAATAACATCACTTACCTCAAAAGAATAATACTTCTGGCTAGAATAGCAGATATAACACTGAAAGGTACTTGCACCGTATAGCAACACTCAAAGTATCAAAATACTTACAAGAATACGCTCGATAATATAGAGAGAGAAAATTTCAGTTTCTGGTGTGATTTTTAATTCTAACCTAAGCACCATATTTATTGGAAAATGCTTAGAACACCAAAGCAGAAAATTTAATAAAATAATAATATATTTTTCTTAAACTTCCTACGCACACCAATTTAGTCCAAACATCAGCCACACCTCAATAAAAACCACAAAAATGTTTTTCTCAATAAAATCATTTAAAACTCCAAAAAAATCAATTATTCTGGAACTTCAATATTTCATAATAAATAGTCCTTTTATCAGAAAAATTTGAATCTTATTTCCATTCTATAGGAAATTTAATTTTCTACAACTTTGTAAGTTTACGTTTTTCCACATTCTAAACAGAAATTGACCAAAATCCACATACGGACGATTTTACGGGCTATAATCCAATTTCAGTTACAAAATGGGACCCACCAACATGTTTAACATGTTTTAGCATTTATTGTAATAAAAATACTCCTCCTACTCATTATTCATATATCACACATTCATTGTAAAATATCACCATTATTATATTATTATAATATAATAATATATTTAAATGAATTATTTTATCAGAAAAGATAAAATATCAATTTTCAACAATTGTCACATTAAAAATTTTCTCCATCTATATCCATATAAAATGAATATTTTCCTTATCATATAAATCAATAATTAATTATTCACAAACAATATTACAAAATCACAATACTGACAACCAGGCCGTTCCCAAGAAAGAAGGGGCTTTCCAATAAGGATTTCTCCTTACTGGCGCACAATTAGGTGACCAAACCTCTCCTTAGACAGAACTTTCTAGACATTTCCAATAACGCTATCTAATAATATTATTCAAATAATATGAATTATTGATCTGATAATGGAAAATACTGTGTAGTGACAATTATTGAACAACAATAATATAAAATATCAACGTAGCAATTATTGAATCAATAAAATAAAATATTGAATAGTAATTACTGTAACAATTATTGAGTAGTGTCTTCTTGCGTAAGAATCAATAATTGGTGCAATACAACGTAATACTGTATTTTAACCACCGGGTATTCCAACAGTGTTAGCGGTAACAACTACGTCGTTATTTATAAAAAAAACTTATACTTGTCGTTTTCTTCATCTAATCGCTTTCCGTTATGGGGCCCACACAAGGCTGCACCGTCGTACGAATATTCCACGACCAAACGAATATTCCCCGCCAATAATGAATATTTTATAACCACTTGCTTATTTGAGATATTTGTGCATTTTACCCATAACTAATCACATTAATCAAATCAACCCTCACTATTTCAAAATAATAAATAGAGGAAATTCAATTTCATTAATAATAAGTTGGGGTCTTACAACCTCCACTCCTTATGAAATTTCGTCCTCGAAATTGACATGCGTACCTGGTGTTTCGAAAAGGTGAGGGTACCTCGCTTTCATTTCCATTTCCAACTCCCAGGTCATTTCCTCAATAGCATAGTTTCTCCACAAAACTTTGACTTGTGGTATGACCTTTGTGCGTAAGACATGCTCCTTCCTATCCAAGATCTTGACAGGTACCTCTTCGTACGTTAAATCTTCAGCTATTTCGTCTGGTTTTAACACAATAACGTGGTTCAGGTCTTTCACATATTTACGAAGCACATATATGTGAAAAACATTGTGAACACGAGATATACTTGGAGGTAACGCGAGTCTATAGGCCACATTTCCTACTCGGTCAAGAATCTGAAATGGACCAATAAATCGTGGATTGATCTTTCCTCTTTTCCCAAATCTTGTAACTCCCTTCCATGGAGCTACACACAACAATACATGATCCCTAATACTAAATTCCACGTCATTTCGATGAAGATCTGCATAGCTCTTTTGTCGATCCTATGCCGTTTGTATACATTGTCGAATCATTTGGTTCTTTTCTATAGTAATACGTACCAACTCTGGTCCCAACAATGTTGCTTCACCCCCCTCATCCCAAGACATTGGAGAGCGACACTTTCGTCCATATAATGCTTCGAATGGAGCCACACCTATACTCTCCTGATAACTGTTATTGTAGGAGAATTCCACCAATGGTAAATACTTATCCCAACTCTCTTTGAAGTCTAGGACATAGAATATTAATAGATCTTCAAGAGTTTGAATAGTCCTCTCTGTTTGTCTGTCCGTTTGAGGATGGTATGCTGAACTGAATCATAAATCCGTGCCCATAGCTTTTTGCAAGCTAACCCAAAATCGTGAAGTGAATCTTGGGTCACGATCCGAAACTATGGATATTAGCATGCCATGCAATCTCACAATCTCATTTACATACATACGAGCAAGACGTTCAAGGGAATAAGTCTCCAGTATCGGCAAGAAATGAGCAGACTTAGTTAATCTATTAATAATAACTCAAATAGCATTTATGCCTTGAGAAACCGTGGGAAGACCCATAACGAAATCCATGGTAATGTGTTCCCACTTCCATTTCAGAATCTCAAGTTGTTGCAATGGACCCTTAGGCACTTGATGCTCCGCCTTTACCTATTGACAAGTTAAACACCTCGAGATAAACTTCGCGATCTCTCTCTTCATATTATTCCACCAAAATGAATGTCGAAGATCGCGATACATCTTGGTACTTCCAAGATGGATTGAAAATGGTGTATTGTGTGCCTCCATCATAATCTTGTACTTCAAATTAGAGTCGTTAGGAACACAAAGTCTGGAGTTTACTCGAAGTACTCCTTCTTCATCGATTCTTGCTTCTAGGATAACACCTTCTTGTACTTTCTTCTTCATACGCAACAGCTACGGGTCTGTGGCTTGAGCAACTTTAACTTTATCGATTAAAGCTGGTTCTATGCGTGTATGACATCATCGCATGGGTCCCCGAAGTCTTGAATTCTATCTTCATCTTTTGTAAATCACACAAAATAGGCCTTTGTGTTAACAATATCGCACTCATTCCTGCATATGATCTTCTACTTAATGCGTCAGCTACCACGTTCGCTTTTCCTGGATGGTATTGAATGGTATGGTCGTAGTCTTTCAATAGCTCGAGCCAACGTCATTGTCGCATGTTGAGTTTCTTTTAGGTGAAGAAATATTTTAGGCTTTCATGGTCTGAATATATCTCCACTTTCTCCCTATATAAATAGTGCCTCCAGATCTTCAGCGCAAAAACGACTGCTGCCAACTCTAGATCATCAGTATGATAATTCCTCTCATATTCTTTAACTTGTCACGAGGAATAGGCTATGACTATCCCATATTGCATGAGAACACATCCTAACCCTTTGCCTGAAGCATCGATGTAGATAAAAAATCTATCCGAACCAGATGGTATTGTCAGAACAGGTGCCGAAATGAGTCTCCTCTTGAGCTCTTGAAAACTCTTCTCGCATTCCTCGCTCCATACGAATTTTGTATCCTTCCGAGTCAGCTGAGTTAACGGAGTAGCGATTCGAGAAAATCCTTTCATAAATCTCCGATAATAACCAGCTAAGCCCAGAAAGCTACGTACTTTGGTCACCGACTTCGGTTGCTCCTAACTTTGTTTTGCTTCAATCTTCACCGGGTCAATAGATGCTCCATGTTTTGACACCACGTGCCCAAGGAATGCTACTTCCTCAAGATAGAACTCGCATTTCTTTAACTTGGCATATATCTTGTTTTCACAAAGCCTTTAGAGTACCAGTTTCAAATGGTGCTCATGATCTTCACGACTTTTGGAATATATGATGATGTCATCAATAAAGACAACAACAAAACTGATCTAAATACTCCTTGAATACTCGGTTCATCATATCCATGAAAGTCGCAGGAGCATTAGTCAATCCAAAAGATATGATTAAGAATTCATAATGCCGTCATCGAAGTTCTAAAAGGCGGTCTTGAATATCCTCCCCGTTCTAATCTTTAATTGATGATATACAGAACGAAGATCGATCTTTGAGAAAAATTGTGCTCCTTGCGACTAGTCAAACAGGTCATCAATGCGAGGTAGCGGATACCTATTCTTGATGGTGACATGGTTCAATCCCCGATAGTTAATACAAAGTCGCATGCTCCCATCTTTCTTCTTTAAAAATAAAACAGGAGCACCCCAAGGAGATGTACTAGGACGAATGAAACCGATGTCTAACAACTCCTATAGTTGGACCTTTAACTCCTAAAGTTCAATAGGAGCCATTCGATATGGGGTTTTATAAATGGGCTTTGTACCAGGTTCAAGGTCAATAAAGAATTCAACTTCACGTTCTCGGGGTAGACCGGGAAGTTCTTCAAGAAATACATCAGGAAATTCACTAACAACATAAATATTATTCAAATCTTACGTGTCTTTATTCAAATCCATAACATGGGCTAAGAAAGCTTAACATTCGTTTTTCAATAAATGAATGGCTTTATGGCTTGATATGACAGTGATTGATTTTAGTGGTTTAGTTGCTTGAATTCGAATAATAGGTTGGTTAGGAATATGAAAACTAACAACCTTACGAAAATAATCAATTTTAGCATGATAAGTAGTTAGCCAATCAATCCCTAAAATCACGTCAAATGCATATACCTTTAAAGAGATAAGGTCAACATGTAATGTGATGGTGCCAACTTGGATCAAACAAGATTTATAAATAGTGGATGTAATGAAAGTTTCTCCTAACGGAGTCTCCATAGATATGTCAAAGTCTAATTTCTCCGGAGTCAAGTTTAAACGTTGAGCACAAGCAGGAGAGATAAATGAATGGGTAGAACCGGTATCAAGTAAGGTATAAACTTCGCAATAATTTATGATTAGCTTACCCGTGATCACCTCGTTCGGGTTCCTCACATTTTGGCCAGTCACGACAAACGCTCTTCCAAGAACCACCGACTTTGACTTTTCTGGGGCATCCTTTTGAGTCACCATCCCCATTGGACTTAATTTCGCTATAGTACAATCTCGAGTGATATGTCCTTCCTTTCCACAATTATAACATACCTTGAACTGTTGTTGGCAGTTTGGGCTGATATGTCCCTCTTTCCCACATTTATAACATATGATCGGTGGTCATTCTCCTTCCTTAGAAATAGTTGATGCTAGTGTTGATGTCTTCACATTGTCATTATTGTACCTTCTCTTTTTAAAATCTTCCCCCGACTCGCTTCTTTTATTATCATGGCCACGAGTGGTTACCGCTTTTTTCCGTATTTTTCTTTCCCCGCTGGTTATCGTTGCTCCGATGATTGTTGTCACCGGTATGACCCTGGTTGTGGTCCCTTGGTTGAACGTACTCGATATCTCGCTCTAATAATTGAGCCATGTTGACAACATCTGAATATAAAGAAAATTTATGAGAAATGATATATTGACGTATTTTGGGTTTCAAACCTCTTAGAAACATCCATGTCATATGTTCCTCATTCTCCACCAAATGGGGTGCAAACCTGGATAACTCTGCGAACTTCACCTCGTACTGGGACACCGTCATATTTTTCTATTCCAGTATAATAAACTCCACCTCCTTCAGATTCACACCAGTAAACTGCCTCATTACGGAACATAAAGGTGGCGAATGGAACCTTCTGTTCCTCTGTGCATCCTAAGACATCGAATATCTTGGTAATTTGCTTGACCCATGTTTCTGCCTTAATCGGATTCGGCTTTCCCTAGAATTCTGGCGGTCCCAATTCTTTGAACTGTTTGGCTGTGACAAACCATGCGTTACTATAATTTCCACCTGTATTTTGTACACGAGTCTCCCTCGTCTGATTTTGTATGAACTGCAAAAAGCTTCTAAACATCATGTCGTTCATCATCTGATCAGTGGTGTTGTTTATAGGAGGAACATTGTCGTCCTGTTGCACGTTCTCTTGATTGATGAGTAAAGGTGTCTCCGTGGTCTCATTTACTATTAACATTCTCAGTTGCCATTCTCAAATAATGCCATAAAACAAGGGTTAATTAAAGAAATTGACATGCAACATAATAACCCTATACTCTGACCAACCAACAAATAAGATTAGGTAGGACACACTAGCGAAGGATTTACTCGTCTCTCCCCTCCTAGTTCTATTCCCCGATCTCCGCCAGAGACCATATTCCTAAGCTCCGATACCAACTGTGATGCCCCCAAAATAGGTATACATCATCCATTCTGAGTCGCCAAACACATGGTACAGAAATAACAACTTTACTAATACAATTATCGTGCAAAATACGACAACACAAAAACTTTGAGTTTAAATACAAATATTATCTTCTAGACAATATCCACACTCAAATAAGTCCTCATTACAATTATTGATACACTATTTTACAAAATAGTGAGGACTACTATAACAACTACCTTGGAACATCAGTCACATCCCGACTACTCCCCGTTATATTCTCGCTTTCTAAGAAGAAAAATGGAACAAAAAGGAAAAAGGTGAGCTCAACTAGCCCAGTAAAGAATATTATGACTAAGATAATATAGAACAAATTATCTTTAGTCCTCAACAGGGAAAAATCTGATAGAATATAATAGACAACAAGTTTTAAATCAATATTCGCAGCGAAAATAATAATTCATTAGAAGAGTTAAATAGAGAATGAAATCTACTATCTTCTATGATTTTAAAATGCATCATTAATATTTTATCCCTGTAACATCAATCAATATACATCTTGAATCAAATATTCATCTTTCCACTACAGGCCAAAGATATTCATCAGTTGGTCATGTTCATCTCAACACCTGTTCATCTTTGCACCACGGGCCAAAGATATTCATCAGAAAAATCATTTATCTTTGCACTACAGGCCAAAGATATTTAGTTATATCATCATTTAGGACTGAGGATGATGAAAAATATTTTAAAGAAAACGAATCAAGTGAGACAAAATAACAAATATTAAGGATTTGTACTTCGGTTTATCAATGTTTAAAATAAACACCCCATAATATATCATGGTGGAGTAAAATTAAAGAATAATGATTAAAACATGGATACAATCAAAGCTAGTAACAAAAATAGATATCTGGAACAAAGAAGAGAAAATTTCATTTTTTGATGAATAGTGTTGTATTCGTGAATAGTGTCGTATACGTGAATAGTAACCCCGACACAAAAAGACAAGAATTTTACAAGAAAAATCTTACCAATATTTCGGCATAATAATATTGAAAGAAATAATATCATTTAAAAAAAATAACATCCCTTACCTCAAAGAAATAGTACTTATGGCTGGAATATCAGATATAATGCTGAAAAGAACTTGCACCGTATAGCAACACTCAAAGTATCAAAATACTCAGAAGAATACGCTCGATAATATAGAGAGAGAAAATATCAGTTTCTAGTGTGATTTTCAATTCTAACCTAAGCACCCTATTTATAGGAAAATACTTAGAACACTAAAGCAAAAAATTTAATAAAATAATAATATATTTTTCTTAAACTTCCTACGCACACCAATTTAGTCCAAACATCAGCCACACCTCAACAAAAACCACAAAAACGTTTTTCTCAATAAAATCATTTAAAACTCCAAAAAAATCAATTTTTTCGGAACTTCAATAATTCATAATAAATAGCTCTTTTATCAGAAAAATTCAAATCTTATGTCCATTACATAGGAAATTTATTTTTTTACAACTTTGTAAGGTTAAGTTTTTCCAAATTCCAAGCATAAATTGACTGAAATCCACATACGGACGATTTTATGGGCTATAATCCAATTTCAGTCACAAAATGGGACCCACCAACATGTTTAACATGTTTTTAGCATATATTGTAACAAAAATATCCACATAAATTATTTATATATCCCACTATTATATTATTATAATATAATAATATATTTAAATGAATTATTTTATCAGAAAAGATAAAATATCAATTTTCAACAATTGTCACATTAAAAATTTTCTCCATCTATATCCACATAAAATGAATATTTTCCTTATCATATAAATCAATAAATAATTATTCATAAATGATATTACAGAATCACAATACTGACAACCTGACTGTTCCTAGGAAATAGGGGGCTTTCCAATAAAGATTTCTCCTTACTGGCACGTAATTAGGTGACCAAACCTTTCATTAGACAAAATTTTCTAGACATTGCCAATAACGCTATCTAATAATATTATTTAAATAATATGAATTATTGATCTGATAATGGATAATACTTTGTAGTGATAATTATTGAACAAAAATAATATAAAATATCAACGTAGCAATTATTGAATCAATAAAATAAAATATTGAGCGATAATTCTCTGTAACAATTATTGAAGCGATTGGCTTTTACGTAAGAATCCATAATTGGTGCAATCTGGCGTAATCACGTGTTTTAACCAAGGGTATTTCAACAATGAATATTCTGTAAGTAACAACTCTGTTGTTATTTATAAAAAACTTATACTTGTCATTTTCTTCATCCAATCGCTTTTACATTTATGGGGCCCATACAAGAAATTTTGCCGTCGTCTGAATATTCAGAAAAGCGGTAAGAATATTCCACGACCAAATGAATATTCCCCGACAACAATGAATATTTTATAACCACTTGTTTATTTGAGATATTTGCGCATTTTACTCATAACTAATCACATTAATCAAATCAACCCTTACTATTTCAAAATAATAAATATAGGAAATTCGATTTCATTAATAATAAGTTGGGGTCTTACATTATGTGTTAATTCTGTTGTTAAAAAGTAGCTTGTAGACCAAAATTGGTTTTGTTCATGTGATTGTCGAAGTTGGTTCTTAGGAGGATCGCAAATTGGTGCATGATCTTGACCTCGTAGTACAATTCTTGTCTTGCTTGTAACTTGTGCCATGCCACAACGCCGCATTTCATGATCTGATTCTCGTCTTCTTGCGTATACATACCATGGCCTCACTTAGTGGCTTTGTGACTCGCGTCAATATTGTCAATGACCTGATGTAAAGCTGTGGCGTCATAGCGAGAGTTAGCAGAATTATCAGACAGTGTGATTTATTTACACAAAGTCTTAAAAAGTTGTTATGTGCTAATAGTAGGACTGTTAAATTATGATTTTAGTATTTCTATACAAACAATGAACATGTTATTAACAATTAACTAGTGTTATTACTAATGTAATTTGGTTATGTGATTAAAAACCAAATCTTACATGATGAATGTACTTAGTTATGTATATAATATGGTAGTTACTAATTATATCATGATGACATATATATATATATATATAGGGTATTGTGATTCAAGTTATAACTGTTTAGCCTACAAGCAAGGCAAGTTCTCTAAATCTATTATTTCGTTGAGCAAATTATTGTTTCTAATTCGATTACATTACACAAGTTTTCTAACTCTACACTTTCGTTGAGCTAGTTCTATTATTATTACATTGTGCAATTTATTCTTACGATTGAGCAAGTTCTTGTATCTAGTTTGTTTATGATGATGCAAGTTTTCTAAATCTTATTTTTATATTAAACAAGTTATTCTTGTCTTTAACTTGTTATTTAGCATGCAAGTTTATATATTCTAATATACCAATGTTGAACAAGTTTTATCGTTCAATTTACTATTTCTTATGCATGCTTAGTACTCAATTCTAAATAACCTTGGCTTAATATTGTTCAAGCAAGGTACGTTATGATTATTCGATGTTTATGCTATTAGTTTATTCCTAAAGCATGATCTTAATTTATAATGTCGATTCAGTTATGATTATTCCATAGCATAACGTTATCAATATTGTATTCAACTAATCCTTAGTTGATGACCGTTGAATTCTAAATTATCCTTGAAATGTATCCAAACCAAACTTACTTTGGTGCGGACTTGTACTCTAAATACTGAGATGAACAACCCAATTATTAGGGGATAATTTACGCTTAGCGTTAAATGTTTGTTCACAATACTTTGTACGAAGGGCTGATCCCCCTAAGTACGAGGAGTCCCTATAGTCTTATGACTGTTAAAGTTTAAGTTGAAAGATTACTTATAACTATGGACATATGTAAAATCCCAAATTTTATGAATAAAGATTTAAATTTCTCAATTTTTATTTGAATATTATGGTGTGAATTTGAGATAATGTTATAGTTGTGGGTAGTATTTATAAATTTTGTAAAGTATGCAAGTTGTTATATAATATTCGATTGGTGAGGAATATTCATTTTAACGGGAATATTAAATGCACTGACGGCACAATCATTAAGTGGACCCACAACGGAATTATTATCGGATTGAGAAAATGACAAAATATTTTTATGAAAATAACTGGCGGAAGTTTTACCGTTATTATCTTGTTGAACTACTTGGTAGTAAAAAAATCGATGTCTGGCGTGGTTGCATATTAGCACACCTGTATTGATTATTGATGCTTACGTGAGAAGTCACTCGATTTTTGTTCAATTATTGCTTGATAATTATTGCATAGTATCTCACGTTATTTGATTCAATTATTGTCGATATTTTATATATTATTAAATCAATAATTGAGATGATGTGAGTTATTAATATTATTATTTGCAATATTAACGGCGTCTAGAAGTTACGCGCAAGGAGAGGTTTGGTCACCTAATTGCACGCCAATAGGGAGAAATCCTTATTGGAAAGCCCCCTCTTTCTTGGGAACGACCTAATCGATTAATAGTGTGAATTATAATAATGATGATGAAGTTTTGTTTTATTAGTATTATTAATGTAATAAAAGCAGAAAAGCTTTTTATATAAAAAGCGAGAATACTTTTATAAAGTTATTCATTTTATTAGACTATAAATAGAATATATTATATTCTATTATACATATAGTGTTTTGCATAGTAAAATCTTTTATATAAAACATAATACTTTTATAAAGTTATTCGTTTTATTAGACTATAAATAGAATATATTCTATTCTATTATGCATAGTATTTTGCATAGTAAAATCTTTTATATAAAAGCAGAATACTTTTATAAAGTTATTCGTTTTATTAGATTATAAATAGAATATATTATATTTTATTTAAAAGATTTTGTTTTATTAGAATATTTTTATAGTAAACTAATTTGGACCGTCAGTTTAAAAGTAAATCAACCGGACCGCTCAGAATTGAATTCTATTAGATCCATTCTCCTATAAATGAAGCTCATTCCTTCATTATTTTTTACTGAATTCTTTGAAACTCTCAGAGAGAGAAACTATAGAGAGAAAGAAGAAAAGTATTCTGCAACTTCACTACTCCTATATCCGGTTTCTTCTAAGGTAAGGGATATTATTTGTTGTACTCGTAAGGAAATTATTATTTTTTGTATTCATGAAGAGGACTTACATTATTCCATTCTTTATTATTATGTTGGAATAACTTTTGTATCTCCAGACTACCCTATACTTGGTGAAATTCTTCTATTATTCCATTCTTTATTATTATGTTGGAATAACTTTTTATCTATCACAATCACCGCATACATGGTGAAATTCTTTGTTATTCCATTCTTTATTATTCTATTGGAACATCTTGTTTGTGCATTTATGCATGACACAGTTACATTATTTATTATTACATTGGAACATCGCTTGGTGCAATTTACGCTTTGACACGTTCCGTTATTTATTATTCTGTTGGAACATCACGTCGATTGTAAATTTCACGACTGGTTCCATTCTTTATTATTCGTCGCCGGAATATCTTATGCGTAATGCGTTTACGCATGACCTGGTTCCATTATTTATTATTCTATTGGAACAACCTATCTGTGCGGTCTATCGCATGCCTGGTGATTTCTTTTGCTATTCCATTCTTTATTATACTCAGTTAGTTAAAGTTTTGACTTCTATACTCCATGAAATTAGTGGAATATCCTTTATATTTGCGTTTCATCTAGTATCTTTTCATGGAAATATTCTTATGAGAATTCTTGAATTTTACTCTACAAAGAAGTATCATGTTGACAATTTGGACGTTATTAGTTCCTGGATAAATTAATTCTTGAACTTGTTTTATTGAATTCTTATATCATTGTCATCATCCTTATGTTTATATTATGTTGAAAGTCATCTGTGGCCTATAGTGCATAGATGGACTTGGTATGATTATGACCAGGGATTATTCAGTATAATCATGACCGTAATGTTACAAATGATGTGGAAAAAGTCCTCATTGACCCGTAGTGCATTGATGGACAGTTTTTGGTATGATTATGGCTATGGATTCTCTTCGGCCAAGGGTGAAAAGATGAATTATTTTATCGCATGATCGTGACCATTGATGAATACATGAATATCCTTGGCCCGTGGTGCATGGATAATTTGTGGTGCGATACAAATGAATATCCTTGGCAGTAAGTCTTGGGGATGATGTGGATTATTTATTAAAAGTGAGTCTCGTGATAAAATGATGAAAAAACTTTTTAAATCATAAAAGATAGTAGATTTTATTCTACTTGACTCTTTTAATGGATTGCTTGTTTATTTGCAGATTAAACTTGATGTCTATTGTATTTTATCGGTTTAACATTGTTGAAGACTAATGATAATTTATTCTACATTATCTTAGTCATAATATTTCTTACTAGGCTAGTTGAGCTCACCCTTTCCTTCACTGTTCTCTTCAGGAAATGAGAATATAGTTGGGACAAGTCGGGAGAGCAGATTGTGGTCGAGGATGATAGCATTAGTAGTCCTCACTATTCTGTTAAATAGTGTGATAATAAATGTAATGATGACTAAATTTGAGTTTGTATACTGTCTATGAGGACTCCATTGAGAGTGGATATTGTCTAGAAGGCAATATTCTTATTTAAACTCTCAGTTTATGTTTTGTCATATTTTACACGACAGTTGTATAATTAAGTTGTATTTAATTTATGTACCATGTATTTGGCGACTCAAGATGAGTGATGTATACCAATTTGGGGGTGTCACAACATAGTTCGTGGTCTTAGGACCCTCAGTTATACATCTCAGCATGTTGATAGAACATATTGTTCATTTATATTGAGCCTCTTATTTGGCAGTTGTTGTAAAGATTTTTATTCATTATTGTTTCAAGTGAGCTTTGTTTGCTCACTCTTTCTTATACAACTATTATAGCTAAGGATGAGAAGGTCGATGTACCTAGCACCAGTAAGGGAAAAAGAAAGATGAACAAGTATTGAATACTTGTAACATGTTGATATTTTATTATCAGATTTTATTTTAATGATTGTAATGAACTTATTTAAATTCCGAATTTGAATGATTGTATTTAATGGTTAGACAACCTGGGAGATTTTTGTTAATGTAATCCTTTAATGGGAAGGTTTTATTATTCAATTTTATTAAGATTGGGTAATTAGATATGAATATTTTTATCAAATGAACACCAAATCCTTTGGGAATGAAGTACCTAAATTTGGGGATGTCACACAATGGGTGATGTATAACTATATTTGGGGCGTCACAATATCATGTATAGACTATAAAGACTAAGAATTGTTGAAAAATTATTTGAAGACACTTGAAGGCAAGTTTTCTTAACGCTTGTCTAACCTTTGTGTTAGCCAAGTTTTTGTGATTCATGTTATGAGATGCATGAAATTTTTTTTTTTTACGAAAGGGTCGTTGCCTGTTTTAACTCGGCTAGACTATTCTTAAGAGTTAGATTGATTTGTTTACAAGTCTTTCGATATAGAACTGTTAATGTTATCCTATGCCAAGTATTTGGTACGGATTCAAGGTAAGCTTGTGTATGAACAAACAAATGTATTTTACATCAATTATTCGATGGGCACGCGAGGTTGCCAAAACTTAAACGTAAACACGTTTAATGGATGAGTGTTGATCAACATAGAGTACTATAGGCTGATCACCTAGAAGTGCTCATAAGATATATCGGACTTACAGACTTAGTGTCAGGTTATCCATTTTTATGAATGAAAACGAAAAAGAGAATGTTCATGGTCTTGTGACCAGCTCAGAATTCCTTAGTTACTATATGTACTCTAGAATTATTTTATGAAATGAAAAGTGTTATTTAATGTTTCATAGTGATTCATAGCTACTTGTTCAGTTATTGAAGATAATTATATAATTCTCGACGTGGTATTGATATTATCTATTGCTAGACTTGCTGAGCTAGTTATGCTCACTTCTTGCTTGAGTTATACGATTACAGCTAAGACTGAAAGAACTGAGGATCCCAGTAGGGATAAAGGAAAATCTAAGATGGATAAGTAGATTATCCTGTAATAAACTAGTATGTTTGTAAGAATCAAAATACGATAAACAAAGAATGTATCGGTTTCAGAACCTGGGAAAGGATTTATTATTATTTTTGTAATAAGAATGTAGTGATTATGTTCATTTTGATGTTGTTTCAATGAAATGAATGTATAGTGATGAGTACCGTGTAACACCATATTTGTGGGTTGAAAGTACCCGAATTTGGGATTTGGGGGCGTCACAATTACATTGATACTCATTATAATGTTGGTTTTCGCTCTATTATTGTATATATGGCCAAAATGTGATTCTTTTCTCATGTGTATATTTGATAGTTAGAGATTATTAAAATTAGTCAGATATTATTAGGATTAGGTGCGTGTTCATAAAAATCATACTTATAGTAAGTTGATGACTCATAATCATATGTATGTTTTTGAACCCCTAAGCGTATGGACAGTCCTTGATGGGTTCTTGGACTACATATTGCTAGGACAAGTTCCTAAACACATTTTTGTGGCAAGTTCTCTGTGACGCCCCCAAAAATAGGTATACATCACCCATTTTGAGTCGCCAAATACATGGTACAGAAATAACTACAACTTTATTAATACAATTGTCGTGCAAAATACGACAACACAATAACTGTGAGTTTAAATACAAATATTGTCTGTCGACGTCAGGATTTTTGAGTGTCCCTTTTCTTTACTTGTTTTTTGGTGTTCTCATGTTAATGTGAGATTTGTTTGAAAAAACAAGTGAAAAAGGTCCGACATGTATAATGTTGTGATTTGACTTTCAAAGTCGCCTTGATTGATGTATTTAACTAGTTGCACTAACCATAATGAAAAGGTTTGCACATTGACCCGGTGTTTTGACAACGCTAGATGGAGTCTATGGCCGAGATTCATTTTGAGTGCAGGGGCTTGATTATGCGGAGGGAAGGTGTTAGGCACCCCAGGCATCTGTGTTACCACAGTGGTAGCCACTTTTAAAGAAATTGTTATATGAATGAATGTGTGTGTGTGTGTGTATGTGTGGATCAATGTGCAATTATTTGAAAGTAGTGCAAGGCCTCGATTCGCACCTATATACACAAGGTTTGAATTTTATGAAAAATTGGTTTTAACGAATATATCAATGAAGTTTTGTAAAGAGGTTTTTCAAACCTTGTGCTCAATAGAATTGAGACCTTTTCATACTTCCATTTTATTATTAAATGTTTGGCTTGTTTGCTTTTATTTTTGAGATGCGAAGCATTCTCGAGAAAATAATATCTGTTGATCTTAGAACTCCTCATGGCATGACAACCATCCAAGGAAATTTAAACATTGTAAAATAATATACAAATTTAGCAATTTGAAAAATGTCCATCATGGAAACGAATCTAGATTGATGGCTGAACACTGATGATCACATGATTCCTAGGCTCACATGATCTGCAATTTGTATGGAAAGAAGTAAGCATTTATATATATAAAAAGTTGTATATATATATATATATATATATATATATATATATATATATATATATATATATATAGACATGATCAACCACCATGAAGCAACTCCATGGGGATCGGAAATGTAAATATATAAAAGCGGTAAATATATATATATATATATGGACATGATCAACCACCACTGAAGTAAACTCAAGCAGGATGAAATGTAAATAAAATTTGTAAAAAGGCCACGAAGTAAACTCCGAGTAGGACGAGAATGTAAATATATATATATATATATATATATATATATATATATATATATATATATATATATATATATATATATATATATATATATATATGTACAAGTATATATATAAAAGCGATAAATGCATAGGATGTGAATCCGGGCTCATCGGATATGTAAAACAACAATTATATATATAAGTATATATATATATATATAAAAAGAAATTAAAAAGCATAGGATATAAAATTGGGCTCATCGGATGAGTCGAGTGCGACACTATATATATATATATATATATATATATATATATATATATATATATATATATATATATATATATATATATAAAAGCAATTAAACGCTCGGGCCAAAATGCCAGGCTCAATCGAGGCATAACTCGATAATGTTAGTCCATATATGAAATATATACATATATATAAGTAAATATATACAAACTGAAATGAAAACCACGAACAGAAGTCCGGGGCAAACACACTCACACGACTCTCAAGCGTGTATAACGGTGTGTGCTAATATTAGAAGAAGGCTTTATAGAATATGAGAAGGCCTACGGTGAAATTTGCATAAAGTAGACTTCTATGACTTTAAATGGATAAACACTCGGCTCCCACCGGATAAAAGATAGCTATATGTGAGCTAACTAGTGTTTAGAAGTGAGGAAACACTCAAAAGATGTGTATGCGAGCAAAATGGATAGGGCTTCCTCGCCTTTTTCCCTCCCTCTTCTTCTCAAATGGTGGCCTTGAGGCTTGTATATATAGGCGGATGGTCGCGGTACACTGCGGCGGTACCGCATTAATACTATGCGGGTTGTAGTACATCAGGAGCCTTGCGAGTCCATAAATCTCATAGTACAGCGCACTCATACCTTTGTAATGTCGCTCGAACTTGCGAACTTCAATCAAAGCATCCGAGCGAGGTATATCTCGACCTTCTTGGATGGCTTGTGTCGAGAGTTACGCAATGACATGGATTAGAGGTTGTGCGAAGTCGGGAAGAGGGTCTATGCCCATGGTCTTCAAGCTTCAAATTCTATCCAAAGTACTGCCACGCGTAATAGTCACTCGGGATTGTTACTCCTCGGTTCTTGTGGGACATTATTTGATGTATGTATGTATGAAGTGTTGATACGAGATGTCATTTTCGAAGGAACAAGATGACGTTTTACTCCTCCCCAGGGTTTTCGCCGGTTTGAGTTGAAAGTAGACGTTGCTCAAGGTTACAGCTGAGATTGGACTACTTGTTGGTATGTCGCGATATAATCTTGTTTTGATGGTAAGATGACGTGGTGACTCCTCACCGGGGTTATCGCCGGTTTAAATGGAAAGTAGACGTTACTCAAGGTTACAGCTGAGATTGGACTGCTAATTGTTTGTATGTATCATTGTCATCTATGGATGTTCTGTCATACGCCGTTATCGACTCAAGATTACGGCGTGTGTGTGCCTCGGCGGGGATGTCCGAGGTTGAAGGCGATTGCATATGTTTGAAACAAGCATTCCGGGGTTATCATGGAACTACAATGGTATATATATATATATATATATTATATATATATATATATATATATATATATAAGCAATTAAGCGCTCGGGGCAAAGTCTAGGCTCAATCGAGGCATAACTTCGATAATGTTAGTCCATATATATGAAATATATATATATATATAATATATATATATATATAGCTGAAAATGAAAACCACGGACGAAAGTCAGGGAAAACACACTCACACGACTCTCAGCGTGTACAGTGTGTGCTAATATGAGAAGAAGGCTTTATAAAATATGAGAAGGCTTACGGTGGGTTTGCAAAGTAGACTTCTATGACTTTAAATGGATAAACACTCGGCTCCATGGGATAAAAAGATAGCTATATGTGAGCTAACTAGTGTTTAGAAGTGAGAAACACTTCAAAAAAGATGTGTATCACGAGTAAAATGGAATGAGGGCTTCCTCGCTTTTTCCTCCCTCTTCTTCTCAAATGGGTGACCCCAAGGCTTGTATATATATAGAGCGGATGGTAGCGAGGTACACTGCGGTGGTGACCTTGATGATTTATACTATTTGGTGGTGAGTCGTGGTGCATCGAGCCTCGCGGGTCCCGTCGTCTCGTCGTCGTCGTGCACTCATACCTTTGTAATGTCGCTTTCGAACTTGCAGAACTTCAATCAGAGCATCGAGCGAGGTATATCGACCTTCTTGGGACCGCTTGTGTCGAGAGTTACTGTGATGACATGGATTAGAGGTTTGTCTGAAGTCGGGAAGAGAATTATGCCCATGGTCTTCAAGCTTCAAATTCTATCAAAATCTTGCCACGCGTAATAGTCACTCGGGATTGTCGATCCTCGGCTCTTGTGGGACATGTTTGGATGTATGTATGTATGAAGTGTTGAGGCGGCGTGCCATTGTCGAAGGAACAAGATGACGTTTGACTCTCGTTGGGGTTATCATGCGGTTTGAGTTGAAAAAGTAGAGCGTTGCTTTCGGGGTTCTGGTGAGATTGGACTACTTGTTGGTATCTTCGTGATATCATCTTGTTGTTGATGGTAAGATGGCGTTGTGACTCCTCGGGGTTATCATGCGGTTTAAGCGAAAAAGAGCGTTGCTCGAGGTTACATTTGAGATTGGGCTGCTTGCTTGTTTGTATATCACTTTGTCATCTGTGGATGTTCTATGCTGCCGTTGTCGACTCAAGATTGCGAGGTGTGTGTGCCTCGACGGGATATACGAGGTTGAAGGCGATTGCATATGTTTGAAACAAGCATTTACGGGGTTTATATAGGAGCGCAATGGCATCTCTTGGGGCTATCACCAAGGATGGGGTTTCTCTCTCAGTGTTCTCTCTGGGGAATTTGGGCGAAGCGTCGCGGTGTTATCGTAGAGAGAGAAGCATCTCTCTCGGTGTTGTTGTTTCGGTCTTTTGATCTGCATATCTGGGGTTATCTCGAGATTGGAAATGACATTCGGTGTGTGTTTAGGGTTTGAGATGATGTTCGGTTTGTGTTAGGGTTGGGCCCGAACTTCCGGTAGTATCAGGAATGGATGTAATCTGTCTTTCGGGGTTATCTCAAAAAGCGAATCTACCCTCTGCTGATGTTAGTAATAGGAGTGCGAGAAAATTTTGAGTGTCTCAGATGCCCTCTTTATCATATTCATGCGATCTGGCATGGATAGGATAAAGAATACTAGACACTTGAAATGCAAGCAAGATAAACATGATCTTATATGCGTGACAACATGATGCAAATGCATGTAGAATGCATGAATGATTGTCGAGGTAATCTTTGGGATGACAATCGGTGATGGCTTGGACATGCGATCCAAGTTTCAAGGATGTTGACGTTGGGGCTATCACCAAAGTCTTGAATCCTAGACTTTGGCTTATATTCCATAGAAAGGTACCTCTTGTGTGTAAGAGATACGTGGGGATAAAGCTTTATGCATTTGAGGATGTGTATAACATATTCCCTCATTATGTCGAGATTCTTGCATGACGGTTTGTTGTTATCGGGGTTGCACGATCTTGTTGATTGTGTATCACCGGATAAATCCTCTTTGGATGCATTGTCGAAATTGCTTGACCTTCATTGATGTATGTGTCGATGGTAGCATTGCGTTGTAGCCCCCCGTAGGGAAGGTTGCCGATGGGTTTACTTGCCATGGTGACATGATGTCGAAATTTGCTTGACCTTCATTGATGTGTGTATCAATGGTTGCATTGCGTTGTAACCCCCCGTGGGGATCGTAGATGCTTGAAAGATGCGTTGTGACCCCGTAGGGGATCGTAGATGCTTGATAACCCGGCGTTGTAACCCCATGGGGATCGTAGATTTGATAACTTGGCGTTGTAACCCCGTAGGGGAGGTTTGATATTTCGTGGTTTTGCGTTGTACCCCCCGTTTGATATTCGTGGGGGATCGGGGATCGTCGGGGTTACTGACACTCATTGTGACATCGGACCTTTGTGGGGTATTCTTAGAGCATGATCTGTGAAAATTTGAGCTCATTGGTATAGTATACCTGCATTGGTGAATACCTTTGAGGCGACGGGAGTTTAACTCGTGAAGCGCGAAACCGAGATTTGAGGCTATTAAGCTCGATCGCGTAGCACTTTTATTCTGATTTGGCCTTTTCGACATGAGACCTCCTTTGCAACTCTAGCTGGGGTGGTGTGGGAGGTGTGGGACCCATGTAGGAGTGTGTGGTGTACTGCTGAGGAGCATGAGTTAGCACTGATGCCGGCCAGTGCCTATGTATAGGCAAATGGTTGCTTTCATAAGTCATTTTCAAGTTCTTGTGAAGGAAATCGAGAGCTCTTCTTGGATCTCTTTGAGTTAGGGCAACTTTACTGCATAATACGCCACCGTACAAGCGTTCTTCAACATCTGGTAACACATGCATGTATTTTTTTCCAATTTACATCCAGTTGGAAAATGACTTATCGCATGAAATGCATTTAGACACATAGTAGTGAATATGCATCTTGATATGACTTGATAAAAAATATTCAACATAGCAAATGTTAGTATTAAACCATCTTTGAACATAATGATGTGAAAAAAATTTGACTTTTGAAAGCAGTCAAATTGGCACCTTTTCTTGTCATTTCTTATCTATATGAGGACAAATGAGTAAAGGTGAGACAAGCAAAATAATCACAGTAATTAGACTACACTTACGATTTTTTCTTTGCAATGTATTGATGCATCTGAGGATGTATATATTTGTGTATAGGTGTCTTCTTGAATGGCCACCTAGTCATGCCTATGTGCATGTGGATAGTCCCATTTACAAAGGGGCTATGGCAAAAATTTTCCCAAAATGTAGGTATTGGGTAGTCATGCATTTTTAACTCTCTTGTAGATGTATGTTAAAAGCAATGCATGCATGCATGTAATCATAGAATGCATTTTGAAAAGACTCGGTGAAATTACCACACCCTTTTACGAGGTGATTTGGAGACTTCTTTGTCCGGATATCATGGATCCGGATCGGTAGAAGTAGTTTCATGAGGACCACTTACGGTGTGCGGAGGAGGGCTTTTGAAGAGCCTCGGCGCAGATTACATTGAAACTGACCTCGTCGCTTTGGCGGAGGCGGTGATCGTCTATTCGGGTTGAAGTGCGAATATGTCGAGGCGAGGAGGAGGATGCCGATCGAGGTTCTGCTCTCTCTTTGTGCGTGTTCCGTGAGGAAATTGCCGGTATTCAAGTGGCGAACCCGGATCTTACAGGTGACTTGAGTAGGCATCCTTGATGATATACTTGCCATGAAGCGAGGTATGAAGTTAGATCTTTAATCTTCCTTATTTCTATTGATGAGAGTCGAGAGTGCGATGTTGATCTGCATTTGATGTAGGTTCCGGCTTCACACTGACCTCGAGGCTGGTTTAGCATCCACTCTATGTATCGGGCCTTGCATGATGACTATAGAGCGATCGTCCATGGTTTGGGGATTTGGGAGGTTCTTCTCCATCTACCCCGTCATTTGTCACAGGGTTACCTCGGGGCATTATCGGCGGTGGTTTCACGACTTCGATCCTCCATTTCTTTGGGCTGCGAGTGATGATGATGATGCCGATGGATTGGCGGTTTATCACGGTATGGAGTTTGGAGGGGAGCGGTGCCTTGCTTGGCGGATATCACCCCTCTTGCCGTCGAGATCCTTGTTGGGAGTTCGGTGGCGGGAGGCTCGAAAGGCGGGGCTATTTCGTCTCAGGTCCTTTGGCGTAGATCTTATGGCGAAATTTATTGAGTGAGCCTATGCCGATGATGTGAGAGTCGGGGATCGCATTCTCGGCGATTGTTCTGATGATCATTAGAAATTTGCTTCATAGTGAGATAACTCTTCTACTGGTGTCCTTCGCTTTGATCGGCGCCACTCGACACGTGGGCCGTATAGGAGAGTATGATTGGGGTTCTACACCTTTGCCTACTTCCTCGGGGAATGCATGCATGCGATCGCGAGGGCTTGGCCAAAGGCGTGGTTAGGATTCTACCCATTTCTGCTTTGGTGAGTGTTTCTCTTGTCTTTTCCATGTATGGGTTAAGAGTGTTTGTTGACAAGGAGATTTTGCCTTTGTGTTGGATTTTTTGGGCTATGAGAGGCTTCCTTGTTTGCGTCTGTGGCGTGTTAGGTTTTAGACACCTATCCACGAGGGCGGAGATGGCATCATTCCATCTTGGCGGAGGTCCACATTCTTTGAGGTTTCACTCATTGTCGCCCTTCTGATTGGAGTTATTGACGGTAGATGTCATCACATGGATTCCCTACTCTGGAGAGCATTTGGGAGTTGGTTTTGAGGATGGGTACCCATTTGGAGTTGAGTCGTCATTTCCACCATGAGATTCCTCTCTTCTGAGATGGAGGATGGGAGCTCTATTTAGGGAGCGTCTTTATTAGAACACTTCTGAGGAGAGATTAGTATCCGATCTTGCCTCTGCCGAGGCGTTATTGGCTATTTTGCGATCACCGTCATTGACATCCCATTGATGGGGATTAGCGGTTTTACATTGTCGGAGGCCCCCCTGTTCTCTCGGGAGATGTTCGGCATTGGTGGATCCCTAAATGCGATTGGAGCTCGGACCCGCGCCACCACGGTTTATGGGGATATGGTTCGGGATCCGTGATGATGATGGATTGGCTAGCTTTGTGTGAGAGATCGACTCATGTGACCAGTGAGCCAGATTGACTTCGGTAATTTGGGCCGGTCACATCTTTTCATTCGGCATTTGGGCGAGAGATCTGCGAGAGGTAGATACTTTTGATCCTTCGGCTCTGGCTTTGGTCCCTCGGGTGACCCATATATGGTTTCGGTGCGAGATCCTCCTTTGTATCGGCTGACATCCACTGTAGATAGAGATCCGGTGACTCGGGAGGAGTTACATCGGTGGGCGAGGATCGATGATGTGAACATCGACACTCTTGACTTTTTACGATGTATTTTTCTCGCTATCTCTTTTGATAGGCCTCTGTTGTATGTTGGGTAACCGCCCCATTTCACTGTATTTTTTTTATATCTGAGAGATGTATTAGATGATGATATACTTAGGAATGTATATACGAGTTTTCCATTCCTATATCATATTGCCATCTATTATATCATGCATATTATTATGTTATGCATATGTATGTATGTCGAGAGATATTGACATTGACCCTGGATGGTCTTATGACGGCGGCCCGTCTGAGATGTCTTCTTGACAGTTAGCCGTATTGATCATACCCCACCATTTGTGGTGGTGGTAGTAGTATATCGCTCATGGTATGATAGTATATCACCATCGAGACATGGTGATCGTAGATGATTCTTTTCTTTGCGACATATCTATGATACATTGATGTTTGAGGTTCCCCCACGGATTTGTAGAGGGCATGCTGAAACCTTTGGGTATCGGAGAGACAGGTTTTTCGATTTGGGACCCGAGAGTTGACTCTACTTTGGAGGGTATGCACGGTTGGCGATCTTTGCCATTTGGGCGGACCTTGCGTGCATATGGCTATTGGAGACATGAAGCGAGCGAGTTCATGACCCTCACCGGATTGAGGCGTAAGTGGTCGGGGCGAGATTACATCCGAGCCACGTGATATCGGCGTTTCTGTTTTGTGAGGTTTGGCTCACGAGGATAGCTATGCCGCGGCATTAGGGATTTCACCACCTGCCGGAGGATCATTGGCGTTCGACCCGAGTAGATGTCTTTGCTTTATGCGTATTGTCATCGTCTTTCATTGCGGTACATGGATGAAATTTGGATATCGGCGTCATTATGGCGAGTGAGAGCTCTCGGGGAGGTCGTACCATTATCAGATGATCATTGCGAGAGACTACGAGGTCGACTACATATTCTTTGCACTTATCGGTGAGGAGTGTTTACTGAGTAGATTCGGTCATCTTTGTATGTGTGGTTTATGTCACACTTGAGGCCGATTAGCACATAGGCGGCGGGGGTTTTGTTTTCACCGAGGAGATAGCCATATCATACTCCTTTCGACTGCTAGAGTGCACAGATCTTTGCATCGTGGTCGACTTTTTTCTGGCGGGGATTAGGGATCCGTTTGCCATATTAAGTGTTGAGGGCTTAGTCACCCTCTGACTTCATTACTCATGCTCGGGCATGGATTATCTCCCTCTAATTTGGATTGAGGGCATGATTACTTACCACCTTGGCCGTGATGTGTCGGTTTGACCCGGTTCGAGATTTTTCATCCGTATGAGAGGCGGTGAGTCGGTAACCGCGTCCACCGTTTATCGGTGGGGCAGATCCGGGTTGTATACTGTTGGGATCGGTGAGAGTTGTTGAGTTTTTACATCGATCATCGAGGTTGTTCTGCGAGTATTCGCATGGATGGAGAGCAGAGGCGCATCAATTGTGGCGGTATCCACGGTCGCGAGGATTGATTACGGCGATGAGGAGCCTATAGAGGAATTTATTATTCCCACCGATGATTTGATTTCTTTTTTGCTTGGCATTTGTGATGGATTCTCCACCCCCGAGTGCCCTTTGTTACTCGATTATTGGCACTGACATTTGGGGCGAGCTTACATCGATGACCTATGATAGAGAGAGAGATCGGGCTAGGGCGCGATGTTTGTGACTCTTGATGAGAGAGATATTGCTCTGTTAGAGAGGATGAGGCTAGATCGGCCGGGGATGTATTGATGGTGGGCGGGATGATGCCTTATCTGCTAGGGATGTGGCCATTCTGAGATGACACTTGATGAGATCCCGGATGGTGTCGGTCTTGCAAGCATGAGTGCTTACATTGATGAGCATTATGCCACCATGCGGTTAGCCTACGATCTCGCTAGCTCGTGTAGATACCCTTGGGCGGGGAGCTTGCGGTGCTTCCTCCGTCTTGAGAGAGGATCTTATGTTAGATCGATAGTCGCATATACACACGGATCTGTAGATAGCTTTGTATTTTCACCTGCCTGAGACTAAGCTTAGCCATTTTGTCATGTACACCGAGATGTATATATCAAGCGATTATTATATATGGCGGGGAAATATATTTTGATTCACTTCCCTTTTAGTTATGCCTTGATACTTGCTTGATGTTTTTTTTGTTTTTCGGGGCCTTGTGATCTTGATGCATTACGAACTTATCCTTGATAGATGGACATTGAGGCGTCGCAAGATCTCTCGAGAGCGGATCATTGATTTTGTAAATCCCTACCATCTTTGGTGTCTGGGGATTTGGTATCTGTATGGAAAAGTGGAGAGGAGGGTGGTTTCTTCTCTCTACGAGATTAGTACTTTCCACGGATGGTTGCGATACTTCTATTTGTGAGAAGCCTAGTTAATTCCATCTCTTATGGGTTGGTATTGCTCTTTGAGCGCGATCGCGACTTAGATGGTCAAGAATCTTCTATTTGTGAGAAGAGGTTGGGTAATTCCATCCCTTTGATCGAAAGCAGAGTGAAATGGGGTGAATTGAAGATTGATCCGATCTTAGTGTGACAAGTATGTTGTTACGGTAGGGTTTATTTGCACCATGAATGGGTTTGCCTCGTACTCTATTGAAGAGGAGATCAAGTCTGCGTAGTTTCGAACCTAGTGTAGGAGGTTCGATATTTGAATCACGGAAGGGAGATGGGTGTAGAAGTATTTTTTGTTTTGTTTTTTGTTGTTTTGTAGAGAAAGGGTAGAAATTTTTTTGTTTTTTTTTCTTTATTGCGCCAAGGGCCATATAGAATATGGTTGCCCTCGTACCCCGGGGTGTCGGGGAGATCGGTCGGCGTAGTTCGCCCCTCGGGGCGAATTGAAGGCGAAAGAAGTGTGAATCCCATATGCGAGGCTATCTATCTTGGGGGAGAGAAAGTTTGATCCCATAATGGGGACAAAGCTGCAAGTGTGTAAAAAGTTTGATCGATCCTCGGGACAAGCTGCGAGCGTGAAAAGTTTAATCCGTCTTGAGGATAAAGCTGCGGTGTGAAAGGTTTAATCCGTCTTGAGGATAGCTAGAAATTGTGAGAGGTTAAATCCGTCTTGAGGATAGCGAAATTGTGAGGTTAAATCCGTCTTGTATGAAAGGTTTGAAAGGTTTGAAAGTAAAAACAATTTCTTTGGCTTGAAGTGTATGTTTCCACGAGGAAGAAGAGTATGTAGAAAGGAAAGGGTTCAAAAGCGGGATATTTGGTGATTTGAGGATCAAAACCGGGATGTTTGTTTGATGGTAACCGGACATAGTACCGTTTCACGGTGTGTCAGAGTTGATAAATTTGTGGAAATTCATCGCCATCCATTTCTGCAATCTGAGAGCACCTCTCATCGATACTTCCTTGACAACAAATGGGCCTTCCAGTTAGGGCGAATTTTCCCTTAGATTGATCTTGGTTGTCGATGATCTTCTTCAAAACCAAGTCGTATTGTTTGAATTTGCCGTAGTCGGACTTTTTACATTGTAGGATCGTGCGATCCTTTCTTGATATCTTGACCATGGAAGATTGTCGCGGTTCTCCTTTTCGTCTATCGAGAGACAATTGGTGATACTGTCTTGTACCCATTGGTCTTCATCAGTGAGCATCCATCGATACTGAGAGGATTCCATTTCCACTTCTATAGAACTTTGCTTCCATCCATAGACTAATGAGTAGGGGTTGCCCGGTGGAAGTTCGCATGGAAGTTAGTAGGCTAATAAAAGTCGAGGAGAGAGAGGTGGGGCCATCCTTTATGATTGGCGGACATTTTTACGCATGATCTTCTTGATGTTTTTTATTAGCAGCTTCAATGACACCATTCATCTTTGGATGGTAGATGGCGGAGTTGAGATGTTTGATGTGGATTTTTTTGCATAACTCCTCCATCATTTTGTTGTTGAGGTTCTTAGCATTGTCGACCTGATGACCTCTGGTTGTCCATATCGACGGATGACATTGTTTACGATGAAAACAATGATAACTTCTTTAGTGACCTTGGGGAAGGATCTTTTGCTTCTACCCATTTGGTGAAGTAGTCGTCGATCATGGTGAATATGAATCGATGTCCATTCTTTGGCTTTGGGCTCGATGGGCCGATCCGTCCATTCCCCACATTGAGAAGGGCCATGGCGAACTCATATTGTGGAGTTCCTTGGAGGCGTGGATAGCATTCCATGAATCGGCATTGATAGCACCTCTTGGCGTGATCATCCGATCGACTTTGAGTGTAAAGCCGATAATGTCCAGATTACGAGAATTTTCTTGACAAGTAAAAAGGGGCGCTCGTGTGTGGGCCACATACTCCACCATGGATCTCATCCATGAGTCTCTGAGCTTGGTCTTTGTCTAGACATACGAGGAGACCTAATCCTGCATCTCTTTTGTAGAGTGCATCTCGCTCGGTAGAATTTCATAGCAAGTCGATGAATCGCCTCTTCTCGAGTTAGGCTCGCCTCGGTGGGTGTAGATCCATCTCGTAGATACTCCTTGATGCATTGATACCAAGGGTTGTGGATGGGAGGTAGCTCATCGATACTTCTCAACGTAATTCCCATAGGTTGGGGCTCTTTTGCGAGTAAGCGTGATGCTTGGCATGTTTTTTCCTTGTCGGGTATGTAAACCGAGGAGGCCAGCGTTGCTAATGCATCTGCAAAATCATTCTATTACGAGGAGGAATGTAGAAAGGAGATTTCTTGAACTCAAAGCCATCTGTAAAACTTTGCGGAGTGGTAAAAGGACAAATGTAATTCTTTGGTTTGATAGATTCTGTGGATTGCTTGATTACCAATTGGAATCCCAAAAAGGCGATTAATGCTTTGATGCCCATTGAGCGGGCAAGTTTTAGCCCCATAATCTGACCTTCATACTCATTGTGTTGTTGTTGGTCTTGACAAACTGCAATTTAATGGCAATGACGGGATCTGCTCCCCGTCTGGGATATTAAAAGCTGCTCGGCTCGAGCCTTACGTATTATGACTCCATCAAAATACATTCTCCACGTCGGCATGTATTGTCTTGATGTTATATTTGAATTGTCATTACCCTTCATCGGGAAAGTATGTTTCTAAGGGTTTGTAATCCCTGCGGTGCGGTGGCGGTTGATCCGCAATTCCTTGACCTTTAGCGAGACTTTTTGCGTCACGTAAGCGATGTCAAATTCTTTGTAGGATCAAGCTGCCATCTGGACGATCGACAATTGATATGGGCTTCTTGAACACATACTTGAGAGGATCCATTCGGGATATGAGATGGGTTGTGTGACCATGGAGGTAATGTTGTAACCTCATGGAAGCCCATGCTAAAAAGCACAACAAGTTTTCTCAATCGAGTGTACTTGTGTTCTTTGATCTTTGAATCTTTTCTTTGAGGTAATAGATAGCTTCGTTCTTGGCCTCTATTGTCTCTTTACTTTTGACATCGACCCATGGCATTGTCATTTATGGGCGGTACATGAGCAGGGGAACATCATCCACAGGAGGTACCAAAAGCAGGAGGCGTTAATCGGTTGCTCTTTAATGGTAAGGAAGGCTTTTCGACACTCATCGTTCCATTTCATGGAGGAGTTCTTCCTTAATGACTTGAAGATAGGCTCACGAGAGTTCTTTGTGAGTTGAGAAATGAATCTGCTAATGAAATTGATTCTTCCCAAAAATCCCGTATTTCCTTCTCTGCATCGAGGAATGGGCATTTCCTTGATGGCTGGATTTTGGTAGGATCGAGTTCATCCCTTTGTGGTGACTAGGAAACCTAGCAACTTGCACGACTTAACACAAAGGCGCACTTGGCGGGATTCAACTTCAAGTTGTACTTATGCATGACTTTGTTGAAAAGTTTTTTGTGAGATGGTCTAAGTGGTCATCCTCCTTAGGGATTTGACAATGATGTCATCCACGTAGATCTCTATCTCTTTGTGCATTAAATCGTGGAAAAGAGCCATCATAGCTATTTGATAGGTTGCCCCGGCGTTGATGAGGCGAATGACAACCGTCTGTAGCAAAAAGGTTCCCCAGGCGTGATGAAAGCGGTTTTCTCACGATCTTCCTCGGTGACCATAATTTGATGGTACCCATAAAGCAATCGACAAAAGGAGTACATGTAGTATTGAAGCGTATTGTCGATAAGAATGTGGATAAAGGCGCGGAAAGCTATCTTTAAAGGCAAGCTTTGTTCAAATCCGGTAATCCATGCAAACTCGCACCTTTCCCCTGGTTTAGGCGCGCGGGAACAATGTTGGATATCCACTCGGGATATGTAGACACCATGATGATGCCGACTTGAAATTGTTTCACAATTTCCTCTTTGACTTTTAAACTCCATTCGGGTTTCAATCGCTTTGAGCTTTTTGCTAGCTTGGCTTGAATCCTTCTTTGATGGGAAGGCGATGAAGAACAATGTCGGTGGACAAACCCACCATGTCTTCATGAGACCATGCAAACACACATCTGGAATTGGGTTAATAGTGCTGACCATGTCATTTAGTTGATTTGTGGTAAAGTGCGAACCAATCTGGATTAGCTTAGGGTTGTCTAAGGTTAGAGATTGAAAGGAGTGGTTTGATCAAGATTGGGTTTGGGTTTATCTGCGACCCATTCCTTAATCTCTGAGGTGTCTCAATGTCCTCTTGGATGTCCATCAAATGCAGAGTCAACTTTGCATCAAAATTCTGACCCTTGTGGAGAGAAGGCATGTCATCATCGGCAGGACAGGCACATCTAAATTGAGTCTGAAACAAAAGATGCTTTCACTTAATATATGCATTTATTCGATCATACAAAAGTGTTAGCATGTACTTGATAAAATAGCTGCTAGTCTTTGTAAAAGGAAAGCAAGCAAATAAAAGTTATCTGAGGCGGAGGATTTTACGCCCATTTTACCCTCGTCGACCGATGAATGGAGTCTTTGCTCCAATTATCGAGGAAAAAGTCTGATGAATTTGCGGTGATGGAAGGATCGTCATTGTCCTCCTCCTTCTAGAATGATAACCATGACATCTGGGCAATCAAATCAGGGGTGTATCTATTTGTATGTTCATCATGAACAATGGCCGCGAATACTGCCATCATCAAAGCAAGGTCATATTTACGTTTTAGTTCCTTTTCTTCCCGCCGGGATCGGGAATCGGACACCTCTTTTGCTTTGATTGGCCTTTGGTTTTGGAAGCTTGACATATAGCCACTGACATGTCTTTGGAACCTTTCTTTGGAGATTGCATTAACTCATGAGGTAAAGGTATGAAAAATCGTCGTCTTGTGGAAGCTTGAGGAAACTTCTTTGTGCTTATGAGGATTCATATGCTTTGGGCTGGCGAGAATAGCCTAGTCAAAATTTATTTCAATTTATTTGGACATTTGAATAGGGTGCTTAATACCACCTTATCTTTACCAAGCCCTTGTCGGGTTGATGATTGATGACATCATTTCTTGAGTGGTAAACATAACCTCGGCGAGAAATCTTGGAGTATGGGAAGTGGCGCTCAATAGAATGGTATTGCGTGTTACTCACTTCGAGGAGTATGAAAAGCTGGCGGTTCAACTTACGAATTGAAGGCGATAATTGGTAGAGTTCCTTGTTCGGGACAACAATCGGCTCGGCGTTGGCGGTGACTAGGCTATTGTTGATAATGTATTTGAGTTGTTGATGTAGCGTGGAGAGAACGACTCTCGACCATATGTATCCATGGTCTCCCTAATAGCGAGGTTGTATCTGAGTCTATCTTGAGGGCGTGGAAGGATACATTGAATGTATTTGGACCAATCTCAATTGGCAACTCAATCTTTCCAGCGGAATTTGTGGGATCCATCAAAAGCTACGATGGTAGTGTGTGGCTTACTTTGGATCAAGCTTGAGATTGATATTCATCTTTACCAAGGTGGCATAAGGACGGATATTTAGAGATGAGCCTCCATCTATCAATACTCTCCTGCTAGCATATATACGGGAAGAAAAAGCGCAATATCAAAGGCTTGCGATGGCCGGTCCCGCCGGGAGGTATGTCGTCATCGATGAAGGATATCACATTGTTGTTGAAAATGTGATCAACCAAATGTGAAATTTTTTCCACGTCCTTTGATTTTGGCAAATAAACTTCTTCTAAAACCTTGACAAGATCTTAGATGATCCTCGGAAGAAAACCAAATCGATATTGAAATCGGTGTGGAGCTTCTCATGAGCTTAAAACCACTTTGGCTTCATTGTGGCCCATAGTGCGGAGGAATTTTCAATCTTCTCCGGGGGAAACTTCCCTTTGCTTGCAAGTAGGTTTAATAATCCGTTGAGGAAGATACGGTGGATTTTCGCCCGACAACTTATAGCGATAGTATGAGGCGTGGATCCTTGACTTCTCCATAATTCCATGGAGCGTTGTGTGGTGACAACGAGGATATTGTAGTGCGAAAGATAAAGAAATTGGCTACAGTGCGGCCACTTTCAAAGGATTGTCGACTCCTTTGAGTTGAATTGGTTGTATGGGAAATACTTTGTGAGTCTCATCATCCGCCGGATATAAGCACTCTTGATCCCTTCCATTTGGTAGGACATGCATTCCCACCCTTGAGTTGTATGCGGTGTAATCATCTGCTTTATTTGCGGACCTGCTTATTATAAGATAAGATTACGAATAAGATGGCGGAGTGCCCTTGACATTCTTTGTCTTTGTGTGTGCGAGAATGTGAATGATATTGACACATTTCATCGATTGAACCATCATACTGGCGGGGATTGATGGGAGGAGAAGGAAGGTAATTCTTCGCCGTTGATCAACATCTGTAATATCTCCTCCATAGATTGGCCCAAATAGGTGAATTCCTACGATTGGCAAAATCCGGCGGGCTTTAGCATTTGCTCGCTTCTGACCTTATCCTCCATAGCTTCGCTTTACGAAGGTGGTGAGGAGGCATTTAATAACAAAAGGAAGGAGATAGGCATGCTCTGCTGATTGATTAATTGGCGTGTGACTTGATCTTTGGTGGGTCACCGATTTACTTGATTATTCAATTTGTTTGAAAAAGAGCTTTCATCTTTCGTTCCATAGTAAAGCTGGAACTTTGCATAATCCCATTTATCAAACACCAGTCTTTGATGGGTTGGGATGATTCGCCGATTAAATTGGAACCTTGTAAAGTGCTCCAAGTGATCATGTTGACCTCTTCTTCTTTGTGTTGAGGAGAGGGTTATCTTGCACATGAGGTTGATCTGGTTTAGTGACCACGATCTCCGTTGTCTATTAGATCTTGAATCTTATGTTTCAAGGCCCAACAATCTTGAGTATCATGTCCGGTGCCCGGCATGATAAGCACACTTAGAGTAGCATTAAACCCCTCCCATTAGGGTTGGTGGTGGAAGAAGATGTGTAATTTTCTTACGAGCGTCGGAAGAGCAAGAATATTCTCGGCGAGTCCCCTAAAGGGTGTGAGCGTTGAGGTCGCTTTCTTCTCCACTTTTAGGCAATGGAGGGTTTGAAGGTTGTCTTTGGAAAAGGGGAGTAGTTTCTCTCTCTGCATAGGCATGCTTGGATTGCCTTTTTGTCCTTGTAGTATCGAGGAAACATCCTCCTCTTTCTTTTTATGGACCCTCAGAAGTTGTTTCCATAAGATCCGGATTTGGATGTGCTTTCGTGACTGACTTTAAGGCGGCTAGGTCTTGAATTTTCTGGGACTTCAATCCCATCTCGGCCATCTCGTAGTGTTTGATCATTTTAGGAAAATGGTTTGCCAATACCGGCTAGAACTCTTTCATAGAAAGGGCTTCTGTACATCTATGAAGGTCATGACCATTTACGATTACATCATGGAAGGAATAACTTGAGCGACAAAGGCGCCTCCACCTTTGAGCATACTCTCTAAATGACTCATAGATTTATTTCTTGACCTTGGTAATTTTAGTGCGGGTCGAGGAGCCATCTGAGATTGAAAAGCTGTATTGAGTAAGGAAGGCGTGAGCGACTCTTTTGACTATGGATCTTAGAGTTGTCTAATCGGTATACCATGAGCAGGCTTCTCGGTCGGACTTTTTTTGAAGCAATTTGCATTGGAGCTTTTCATTTTTCTGCGTAAGACCCAAGTTCTCCTATGAACACCTTTAAATGTGTATAAGGATCCCCTAATCGTCATATTTCTCAAAATCGAGGGGTCTTGAATTTCTCTGGATATTGAACACGGGGAAATATGCAAAGATGCGTATATATGAAAACTTTGCCGTGTGTTCCAATCCCTTTTGAGCAGCGGATAGTTTCCTCCATTTGAAGGACCTTTTTCTGATATCATCGGTGTTATGCGGATCTCCTTTGAGATGGGTGTTTTCGGGGTCTTTGTTGGTTGTATCAAGTGATGTTACGGAACTATTTTTTCCGGACCTTGAACTCCTCCTTGTGTAGAGGATTACGTATGTGTAGGTATCTTACGTACCACTGAGTAGGTGGTGTAATTCTTTTAGTAGGATGACCCAAGTGCGTGATTTGTTTACTCAATCAAGTCAAATTCTTCTCGGGAGCTTGACATTAGGTGATCGGAAGAAGAAGACATGATTGGTTGTGGGCTGTGGCCTTTTGGACTTTGAGCGGAGTATGAGGCCCGATTGCTTCCCTACAAAAGACTTACGTAGTTTAGTCTTAGGGTAATATAAATGTTATCATAACATGTCAGTTTAGGAATTTTGTCTGCCAAAAATAGGTTGTTAATTGATAACATGTCATGCATACCTGAGATATTCTTTATATTTTCCATTACATATGAATGAACATGGAATAGAATTACAAGTAAATGTTTTTTGAGGTAATTTAAAATGGAAAGTATGAAGAGACTTCCCCCTCGCGTTTGGTTTATCGGTGACCTATCTTAGGGTTACTCTCGCATGGCTTTTTCGGCATGAAGGTTCCCGGATCATCATAATCTACTTGGCGGGAAGTTAATCCGGTCGTTCAATTTGGGCGAATCTGAGTGGTGCCTTTCACGAGCCCAGGGAATCATTCTTCCCACAAGTCCGATAATCAAACACAAGCAGGGATAGCCTCTGGTGGAGGACCACACAACATACATTCACATACAAGCGTGTCTCACCGTTTATGCAAAATGATGACATGTATGTGAAACACTAATATCCTGAGATAGATATTTAGCGGTGCGATAATTAAGATGCATTCGTACACATTCATCATAAATGTAAATGCAACATTCACACACAAGCATATAACAATTTTGAAAAGCTTGTAATGGCGGCTTAAGCCCTCTTCTTTGGAGTCCCAGTGATGAGTGCGCCACTGTCGGCGTCGGGATTTTTGAGTGTCCTTTTTCGTTACTTGTTCTTTGGTGTTCTCATGTTAATGTGAGATTTGTTTGAAAAAAAAACAAGTGAAAAAGGTCAGACATGTATAATGTCGACGATTTGACTTTAAAAGTTAGCGGTTGGTGTATTTATTTGGTTGCACCATATATAATGAGAAAAGGTTTGCACATTGACCCGGTGTTTTGACAACTGCTAGGCAGTCTATGAAAGCAAGAGATTCATTTTGGGTCAGGGGCTTGATTATGCGGAGGAAGGTGTTAGGCACCCCCAGACATCCGTGTTTACGGTGGTAGCCACTTTTCAAAGAAATTATTATATGATGTGTGTGTGTGTGTGTGTGTGTGGATCGATGTGCAATTATTTGAAAGTAGTGTGAGGCCTCGTTAGCACCTATATATACAAGAGTTTGAATTTTATAGAAAAATTCGGTTTTAACAAGATATATCAATGAAGTTTTGTAAAAAGGTTTTTCAAACCACATGCTCAATAGGAATTGAGACTTTTTTCATACTTCCATTTTATTATTAAATGTTAAACTTGTTTGCTTTTATTTTTGAGATCTGAAGCATTCTCGAGAAAATAATATCTGATGATCTTAGAACTCCTCATAGGCATAATGACCATCAAGGAAATTGAGACCTTTAAAAAAAATAATATACGAGTACAACTTACAATTTGAAAAATGTCCATCATAGGAGCCGAATCTAGATTGATGGTGAACACTGTGATCACATGATTCCTAGGCTCACAATCTTGCAATTTTATATGGAAAGCGATAGCGATTATATATATATATAAAATATATATAATATATATATATCTGAGACATGATCGACCATGAAGCAACTCCATGGGGATCGAAAATGTAAAAATATAAAAGGTATATATAAATATATATATATATATATATATATATATATATATATATGGACATGATCAACCACCACGAAGTAAACTCGAGGTGGGATGAAATGTAAAATAAAGTTATGTAAAAAGCGATCAATTTGCCACGAAAGTAAACTCGAGGCGAGAATGAAATGTAAATAAAATTTGTAAAAGGCCACGAAGTAAACTCTAGAATAGGAATGTAAATATATATATATATATATATATATATATATATATATATATATATATATATATAAAAAAAGCGATATATATAGGATGTGAATCCGGGCTCATCGGATATATATATACAACAATATATATATATATATATATATATATATATATATATATAAGCAATAATATATAGGATATAAAATCCGGGCTCATCGGATATCGACAGCAATTATATATATATATATAATATATATATATATATATATATATATATATATATATATATATATATATATATATATATATATATATATATATATATATATATAATCAATAAGCAAAAGCTCGAAAATGCAGGCTCAATCGAGGCATAACTTCGATAATGTTAGTCCATATATGAAAATATATATATATATATATATATATATATATCTGAGAAGAAATGAAAACCACGGATAGAAGTAAAAGCAAAACACACTCACACGACTCTCAGCGTGTACAACGGTGTGTGTGCTAATATGAGAAGAAGGCTTTATAAAATATAAGAAGGCTTACGGTGAAATTTGCCAAAGTAGACTTCTATGACTTTAAATGGATAAACACTCGGCTCCATGGGATAAAAAGATAGCTATATGTGAAAGCTAACTAGTGTTTAGAAGTGAGAAACACAAAAAAGATGTGTCACGAGTAAAATGAATGGGCTTCCGCCCTTTTCCCTCCCTCTTCTCAAATGGGTGACCCCAAGGCTTATATATATGAGCGGATGGTAGCGGTACACTGCTGGCCATGATTATTACTACTGGTGAGGTCGTGGTGCATCGAGCCTCATGGGTCCATCGTCTCGTAGTACGTGCACTCATACCTTTGTAATGTCCTTTCGAACTTGCAGAACTTCAATCAGAGCATCCGAGCGAGGTATATCGACCTTCTTGGACCGCTTGTGTCGAGAGTTCTGTAATGACATGGATTAGAGGTTGTGCTGAAGTCGGGGAAGAGGGTCTATGCCCATGGTCTTCAAGCTTCAAATTCTATCAAAATCTTTGCCCAGCGTAATAGTCACTCGGGATTGTCGATCCTCGGCTCTTGTGGGACATTGTTGGATGTATGTATGTATGAAGTGTTGAGGCGGCGTGCCATTGTCGAAGGAACAAGATGACGTTTGACTCCTCATCAGGGGGTTATCATGCGGTTTGAGTTGAAAGTAAGCGTTGCTTTCGGGGTTCTTTGAGATTGGACTACTTGTTGGTATCTTGTGTGATATCATCTTGTTGATATGGTAAGATAGCGTTGTGACTCCTCTCAGGGGTTATCATGCGGTTTAAGCGAAAAGCAGAGCGTTGCTCGAGGTTACATTGAGATTGGTGCTTGCTTTGCTTGTTTGTATGTATCACTTTATCATCTGTGGATGTTCACATGCTTGCCGTTGTTAACTCAAGATTGCGAGGTGTGTGTGCCTCGACGGGGATGTACGAGGTTGAAGGCGATTGCATATGTTTGAAACAAGCATTTTGGGGGTTATCATCGGGAGCGCAATGGCATCTCTTGGGGCTATCACCGAGGATGGGGTTCTTCTCTCGAGTGTTTCTACGGGAATTTGGGCCGCGCGTCGTGGTGTTATCGCAGAGAGACAAGCTATCCTCTCGGTGTTGTTGTTTCGGTCTTTTGATCTGCATATCTGGGGTTATCTCAAGAGATTGGAAATGACATTTCGGTGTGTGTTAGGGTTTGAGATGATGTTTCGGTTTGTGTTAGGGTTGGGCCCGAACTTCGGTAGTATCCGGAATGGATGTAAGTTGTCTTTCGAGGTTATCTCAAAAAGCGAATCTACCCTCTGATGTTAGTAATAGGAGTGCGAGAAAATTTTGAGTGGATAAAAAGAGAAAATTTCATTTTTCGTTGAATAGTGCCGTATTCGTAAATAGTGTTGTATATGTTAATAGTGCCGTATACGTGAATAGTAACCCCGACACAAAAAGGTAGAAATTCCACAATAAAATTTATATCAATATTTCAGCAAAATGATATTTAAGAAAATAATATCATTTACGAAGAAAATAATATCCCTTACTTCAAAATAACAGTATTTCTGATCGGAATATCGGATGTAAAGCCGAAGGAAACTTGCACTGAAAAGCAACTCTCAAAGTATCAAAATAATCACAAAATACGCTCGATAATATAGATAGAGAGAGAGAGAGAGAAAGCTTATGTTTCTGGTGTGATTTTCAATTCTAACTAAGCACCCTATTTATAGGAAAATGTTAGAACGCCGAAGCAGACTTGACCTGCAACCTGATTTCTTTACCTGCTACTATTCCCACCCACCACTTTTGAAATAAAATTCAGCACATTTCTTCACCAACTATAGGTGGGGCCCACTCATTCTAGAATTTTCCACCAAAATGATAAATTTAAAAACTTCAATAATTTCTGAACCAGTCACCTCTTAAAATTCATAACAAATCATACGTTCATTTTTAACGGTTCAAAATTTGTGGACATATACTCAACTTATATATGCATAACATGTCCAAAAATCACAACGATCCAACGGTCGGATTAAAAATTATAACTCATACAATAGAGCTATAAGAACATCGATTTGATCTTTTAATACCTCCAATCCGACAAAATACTGATAAAACACCTCAACATTAATTCCTTCATTTATAACCACATAAATAAATCCATCATTTATATCCACATCAAATAAATATTTCATTATCATATACAACAATAATTAATTATTCACAAATAATATTACAGAATCACAATAATGACAACCAGGCAATTCCCAGGAAAGAGGGGTTTTTCCGATAAGGATTTCTCCTTACTGGCGCGCAATTAGGTGGCCAAACCTCTCATTGACAGAACTTTATAGACATTGCCAATAATGCTATCTAATAATATTATTCAAATAATATGAATTATTGATCTGATAATGGGAAATACTGTTCAGTGACAATTATTGAAACAACAATAATATAAAATATCAACACTGCAATTATTGAATTAATAAAATAAAATATTGAACAGTAATTACTGTAACAATTATTGAGTAGTGCCTTCTTACGTAAGAATCAATAATTCAAAAATACTATGCAATACCGTGTGCTTTCTTGGGCAACCACGCCAGACATCGTATTTTAACCACCGGGTATTCCAACGAGTGTTAATTCAGTAACAACTATGTCGTTATTTATAAAAACTCAAACTTGTCGTTTTCTTCATCCCACGCTTATTAGTTATGGGGCCCTGAATGGTCTGCGTTGTTGTCGTATTTAATATTCCCGACAACAAGAATATTCCACGACCAAACGAATATTCCCCAGCAATAATGAATATTTTATAACCACTTGCTAAATTTGTAAAATTTGCACATTTCACCTATAACCAAAGTATTATATCAAATTAACTCCATATTATTTCAAGATAATGAATAGAGGAAATTCAATTTTATTTATATATATAAAAAAATTTGTTGTCTTACAACCTCCCTTCCTTATGAAATTTTGTCCTCGAAATTGACGTACGCACCTGGTATTTCAAAAAGGTGAGGATACAACGCTTTAGTTTCTGATTCCAACTCCCAGGTCATTTCTTCAGTAGCATGGTTCCTCCACAAAACCTTAACTTGTGGTATAATCTTTGTGTGTAGGACATGCTCTTTCCTATCCAAGATCTTGACAGGTACCTCCTCGTATGTTAAATCCTCGACTACCTCGTCTGGTTCTAACGCAATAATGTGGTTTGGGTCGTCCACATATTTACGTAACATCGATACGTGAAAAATGTTATGAACACGCAACATACTTAGCGTTCAGGCGATTCTATAGGCCACAGTTCCTACTCGATCGAGGATTTCAAATAAATCGAAGGTTTGAGCTTTCTTCTCTTCATCGACTCTTACTTCTAGAATAACGCCTTCTTGCACCTTCTTCTTTATATTCATCAGCTCCGGTGTGCAGCTTGAGCGGTTTTAACTTTATCAATTAAAGTCGATTCTACTCGTATATTTAACATAATAACGTGGGTCCCTAGAGTCTTTAACTCTATCTTTATCATTTGTAAATTATACAAAACAGGTCTTTGTGTTCAACAATATCACACTTGTACTCGCGTACGATCTTCTACTTAACGCGTCAGCTACCACGTTCTCTTTTCCAGATGGTATGGTCAGAATAGGTGCCGAAATGAGTTGCCTCTTGAGCTCTTGGAAAATCTTCTCGCATTCCTCACTCCATATGAATTTTGAATCTTTCTGAGTCAGCTAAGTTAACGGAGTAGCGATTCGAGAAAATCCTTCCATGAATCTCCGATAATAACCAGTTAAGCTTGGAAAGCTATGTATTTTGATTACTGACTTAAGTTGCTTTCAATTGTGACTCATATCCCAATCTTGGATATCACGTCACAATAGCACCTATCATTTTACAACCACACAAATATAGCGTCCCCTACAGAGAGTCTGGCTTTGGTACATTCCACAAAGGAAGTCACCAGATAGAGGCTTGAGTACCAACTCTTGTAGTTGGGTTTTTAACTCCTGAAGTTCAATAGGAGCCATTCGATATGATATTTTAGAAATGGGTTTTGTACCGGGTTCAAAATCGATACAAAATTCAATATCTCTGGGGGTAGGCCATGAAATTCTTCAGGAAATTCACTAACAACAGAAATATCATTCAAATCTGACGTATTTTTGTTTAAATCCATGAAATGGGCTAAGAAAGCTTGACATCCGTTTTTCAATAAATGAATGGCTTAATGGCTTGATATGAAAGTGTTTGACTTCAATGGTTTGGTTGCTTGAATTCGTATAACAGGTTGGTTAGGAATATGAAAACTAACAACCTTACGAAAACAATCAATTTTGGCATGATGAGTAGTTAACCAATCAATTCCTAAAATCACATCAAAAGCAAGTATGTTTAAAGAGATAAGATCAACAGGTAATGTGATGGTGCCAACTTGAATCAAACAAGATTTATAAACTGTAGATGTAACAAAAGTTTCTCCTAACGGAGTTTCAATAGATAAGTCAAAGTCAAATTTTTTCTCCGAAGTTAAGTTCAAACGTTGAGAACAAGCAAGAGAAATAAAATGGGTAGAACCGGTATCTAACAGGGTATAGACCTCGCAAAAATTTATAATTAACTAACCTGTGATACCTTCGTTTGGGTTCCTCGCATTTTGGTAGGGCCAATTTAAAAATGCTCTTCCGTAAGCTCGTCGATTTTTATTTTGTCTCAGATCCCTTTTGGTGCCACCGCCCTCGCTTTGCACTTGATTTCACTACAAGAAAAAATCGAGCTATGTGACCGTGTTTTCCACAACTAAAACATACCTTGGAAAGCTGTGAACAGTTTGGACTTATATGTCCCTCCTCTCCGCATTTGTAGCATCTAACTTGCGGTCGTTCTCCTCCCCTATAATTTATTGCTAGTGCTGGTGCTGCTAGCGACGTCTTCCCGTCATCGTTAAATATTCTCTTCTTAAAATTTCCACTTGAATTATTTCTTCTATTATCTTGGCCATGATTACCACCGAAGTGGTTACCATTTATGACATGATAATTTCCTCCACGATTGTTATAATTGTTCCGATGACCGTTGCCACCGGTTCGATTATCATCGAGTTGTTGGTCGTTATTCTTCGGTTGAGCTGACTCATTATCGCACTCCAATAACTGAGCCATATTCACAACATTTGAATATAAACAAAGTTTGTGAGAAATAATGTATTGACGTATTTCGAGTTTTAGACCCCTCAGAAACATTTGCGTCATACGTTCCACATTTTCTACTAAATGAGATGCAAACCTGGATAACTCCGCGAACTTCGCCTCGTACTGGGACACGGTCATGTTGTTCTATTCCAGTCTAATAAACTATACCTCCTTCATATGACAAATACTTTCAAGAAAGTACTTCTCATTGAACAGTTTCTAAAATGTTTCCCAAGACATGTTGAGTGCGGCAGGCTGGGTACGCTTCACAGATTCCCACCAGTAATCTGCCTCACCACGGAACATAAAGGTGGCGAATGGAACCTTTTGTTCCTCCGTGCATCCCAAGATATCAAATATCTTGGTAATTTGCTTAACCCACATTTTTGCCTTGATTGGATCCGGCTTTCGCAAGAATTCTGGTGGTCCCAACTCATTGAACTGCTTGGCTGTGACAAACCGTGCGTTACTATCATTTCCACCCGTATTTTGTACACGAGTCTCCCTCATCTGATTTTGCATGAACTGAAAAAAGTTTCTAAACATCCCATCATTCATCGTTTGATCGTTAGTGTTGTTTATAGGAGGAATATTTTCTTCATGTTGCACATTCTTCTGATTGGTGACTAAAGGTTGTTCCATAGGCTCATACACTCCATTGTTAACGTTCTCAGCTGCCATTCTTAGAAACTGCAATAAAACAAGGGTTAATTAAACAAATTATCATATCATATAATATCCATATATTACGACCGGCCAACAAATAAGTTTAGGTAGGACACACTAGGGAAGGATTTACTCATCTCTCCCCTCCTAGTTCTATTCCCCGATCTCCGCCAGAGACCATATCCCTAAGCTCTGATACCAACTGTGACGCCCCCCAAAATAGGTATACATCACCCATTCTGAGTCGCCAAATACATGGTACAAAAACAACTACAACTTTATTAATACAATTGTCGTGCAAAATACAACAACACAATAACTGTGAGTTTAAATACAAATATTGTCTTCTAGACAATATCCACACCTAGATAAAGTTCTCATTACAATTATTGACACACTATTTCACAAAATAGTGAGGACTACTAAACAACTGTCTAGAACCATCATTCCACACACGACTACTTCCCACTATGTTCTCGCTTCTCGAGAAGAAAATGGAACAAAAGGAAAAGGGTGAGCTCAACTAGCCCAAGAAAAGAATATTATGACTAAGATAATATACAACAAATTATCCTTAGTCTTCAACAGGAAAAATCGATAGAATATAATAGACAACAAGTTTTAGATCAACAACTACAGCGGAAACAACAATTCATTAGAAGAGTTAAGTAGAGAATAAAATCTACTATCATCTATGAATTTAAAAGTCCATCATCAATAATTTATCCTTGTAGCATCAATCAATATACATCTTGCATCAAATATTCATCTTTGCACTATGGGCCAAAGATATTCATTTGTATCACTAGTTGGTCATGTTCATCTCAACACATGTTCATCTTTGCACTACAGGCCAAAGATATTCATCAGGTAATCATACATCTTTGCACTACAGGCCAAAGATATTCATCAAGTATCACAATTAAGGACTGAGGATGATGAAAAAACATTTTAGTGATTCGTATTTCAGTTTATCTAAATTAAATAATACTCCATAATAACTAATTGTGAAGTAGAATTCAAAAATAAAGATCAAAACATGGATACAATCAAAAACAGTAACCATAAAAGACATCTGGGATGAAAAAGAGAAAATTTTATTTTTCGATGAATAGTGTCGTATTCGTGAATATTGTCGTATACGTGAATAGTGCCGTATACATAAATAGTAACCCCGACACAAAAGGTAGAAATTCCACAATAAAATTTATATCAATATTTCAGCATAATGATATTGAAGAAAATAATATCATTTACGAAGAAAATAATATCCCTTACTTCAAAATAACAGTATTTCTGATCGGAATATCGGATGTAAAGCCAAAGGAAACTTGCACTGAATATAAACTCTCAAAGTATCAAAATACTCACAAAATACGCTCGATAAAATATATATATATATATATATATATATATAGAGAGAGAGAGAGAGAGAGAGAGAAAGCTTATGTTTCTAGTGTGATTTTCAATTCTAACTAAGCACCCTATTTATAGGAAAATGTTAAAACGCCGAAGCAGACGTGACCTGCAACCTGATGGCTTTACCTGCTACTATTCCCACCCACCCTTTTGAAATAAAATTCAGCACATTTCTTCACCAACCACAGGTGGGGGCCACTCATTCTAGAATTTTCCACCAAAATGATAAATTTAAAAACTTCAACAATTTCTGAACCAATCATCTCTTAAAATTCATAACAAATCATACGTTCATTTTTAACGGTTCAAAATTTGTGGACATATACTCAACTTATATATGTATAACATATCCAAAAATCACAACGATCCAACGGTCGGGTTAAAAATTATAACTCACGCAATAGAGCTTTCAGAACACCGATTTTATCTTTTAACTCCAATCCGACAAAAAAACTGATAAAACACCTCAACATTAATTCCTTCATTTATAACCACATAAATAAATCCATCATTTATATCCGCATCAAATAAATATTTCCTCATCATATACATCAATAATTAATTATTCACAAATAATATTACTGAATCATAATAGTGACAACCAGGCAATTCCTAGGAAAGTGGGCTTTTCGATAAGGATTTCTCCTCATCGTCACAAGAATTAGGTGACCAAACCTCCCTCGATGTAACTTTATAGACATTGCCAATAATGCTATCTAATAATATTATTCAAAAAATATGAATTATTGATCCGATAATGGGAAATACTACGCGTTGACAATTATTGAAACAACAATAATATAAAATATCAACGCAACAATTATTGAATTAATAAAATAAAATATTGAGCAAGAATTATCGTAATAATTATTGAGTAGTGCCTTCTTCACGTAAGAATCAATAATTCAAAATATCATGCAATACCGTGTGCTCTTTTGCACCACGCCAGACATCAGATTTTAACCACCGTATTCCAACAAGTGTTAATTCAGTAATAAACCACGCCGTTATTTATAAAAACTTAAACTTTTCGTTTTTTCTTCATCCGATGCTTATTCATTATGGGGCCAACAATGGTCGTCGTTGCCGCATGCGAATATTATTCCCGACAACAAGAATATTCCACGACCAAACGAATATTTCTCGGCAATAATGAATATTTTATAACCACTTGCTTAATTTGTAAAATTTGCACATTTCACCTATAACCAAAGTATTATATCAAATTAACTCCATATTATTTCAAGATAATGAATAGAGGAAAATCAATTTTATTTATATATAAAAAAAATTCGGGATCTTACAATCTCAAACTTCCAATATGTGGTAAGTTTGATGAACTCTACTAGGGTATAGGAAAATTATTAGTGGAGATTTAAGAATATTTAGTATAAAAGCATTTGTGGTGCTAAATATTGGTAGAATGCATGATTAAGTAATGAATCAGTGGAGTAAAGATTGAAGTTGATGGAGAAAATTAGATATTTCAAATCTTCAAGCCTTGCTAGATTTTCAAAATTTATTGACTTCGTGTTGATGTTAGCACTTCTATTTTCTAGAAAAACATTGGATCAAATGATGGAACCAATGAGTTTTAAAAATAATATTGTTATTCATATGTCTATGCTAATTATTTTGGCTAGAAAAAAATGATTTAAAAATATCAAAATATATTTTATTTGTTCGTAGTCATTAAGTCATCACTAATTATGATGCTGAACAATGAAGTCATCAATGCAATTGAACCTGGTGTTGGATGTGATTGTAGTATCGTCAGCCCACTATTGTATGATGTAGCATGACGAAGTCATATACTGACTGAATCCTCAAAGTACTATTAAAATAGTATGGTATCTTGACCATCGTAAAAATAATTTTTGATTTTCTTTAAACTAAGAAAGATATGCCACATGAATTGGTTAAAACTATTTCGATTAATTTCTGAGTTGTTGTTAGATGTTTATACAGTTCAAGAGTTTCTTGAGAAGTTATGCCAAACCAAATTATTTTGGTGCTAATTCAAATGTTGAGAAGCTGAGGTGAACAACTCGGGGATTATATATTACGCGAAAGCGTTAAAAAGTTTGAGCACAAAACATTGTACGAAGGGTTGATCCCCCTGAGTACGAGAGCAAAGGTCTATATAATCTTATGACTATTAAAGGTTCAAGTCGAGATACTTGAAAACCTGGGGACGTAGTTCAAGGTATTGTGACCCCTCAGCATGATTTGAGAATCTTTAAAATTCTTGAGTTATTAATACTGCTTCCCAATTATTGAACAATTGTGGAATATTATTGTTATTCTGAAGGGTGAATGTGTCAAGGAGGATAATCCTTAGAAAAGAGTAATTTGTGGAAACACGACATGCGATGATGAGTAAATTGAGGAAACTATAATAATCCCAAGAAAGAAATGAAATTTTGAAAAGATAAAGGATGAAGTTATCTAAAGAAAATGTGAAATTCTTAGAAAAGAAAGATGTGAAGAATGCGATAATTTTATTTTAAAAAAGATCCTTAGAAAAGGAAGTGGTCATAGAACCAACTAAATGAATAAAGGATTAACGTAAAATTTATTCTGATAAATCGAATGAACGAAGATTAGTAAATAAAAATTTTGAGGATGAAATTCTTAGAAGAAGGGGTGAATGCAAAGTCCCGGGAGTTTGAGAATTGTGTATATGAAAATGATATTTTGAAAAAGATAATGAACGGGTTAAAGAATATATAATACTCAAAATATAATTGAGTTTAAGTGAAGGTTACAAAATAAAGCTTGCGATAATTTATTGAGAAAAAGAATGGAATATGAAATATAAAATTCTTATTATTAAGGTAATGTGTTGAAATTATTTAAAAATAATTTCTTTAGAAGAGATTTGATGAAAACCTGAGTAAGGTATGGTTTTCGTGATTCCGAGGATGGAATCCTTATAAGGAAGGAAAGATGCAACAACCTAAATTTTTGGAAATTATTAAAATAAGAATTTAATAAATAAAATTCTTATTATGAGATGTTTTGAGTTTGAGTATGTGTATATATGTGTTATATATTGTGAAATATGTGATTTGGTGTGAAGAGAATAATATATTCATGTATTGGGAGAATGTGGTTTAGTAGTTAATTTAATTTACTTATTAAAGAAGGTAAATGAAATTGTTTGGAAAGAGAGTTAAGTTAATTTAATTAAGTTAAAAATTATATTATGCAATAATATAATTTGATTATTATGTCTTGTAGTAATGAATTTATTATGAATTAAATCTCATAAATAATGTGAGTAATTCACTTAATTAAAATAGTGAATATATTTATTTTAATAAGATGAAAAAAGTAATACATATTACATATAAACGTAATATGTTAATGTAATCTTATGTGAATCTTATAAATAATTAAAATAATTATTAATAAATTAAATATTTTAGTTGGAATATTTATGAAATTTAAAATTAATATTTGATGGAAATCGTTATGGAATAATTTAATGAAAGTGTGATAATATTGATGGAATGAGAATATTCTAATTTAATTAAATAATTAAATTAGAGATTTAGTAATTTGTTATATTGAGGTTTAATTTAATTTAATAATGATTGTGACAAATAAACTATATAATAAGAAAGTAATAAAAATAAGTTAAAATGATTTTTTTTAAAGAGCTAGCCAAACATGGCCCTGTGGCCTTGGTTTTTGTAACTAATGGTAACTCCCTATTTGTATAACTGAAGAAGGAATAAAAAACACGTTAAGTGTTTTATCAGTTAGAGAAGTTATCTGAAAACACAAAGAAGGGAGGAAGAGAGAAAATTTAGAGAATAAACTCTCTAAAGAAATTTAAGAATCAAAGAAGGGAGAAGCAAGAAATTTTCCAAGTTTTTAAGCTTAATAGCAAATCAAAGGTAATAATTTAGTTTTGTGTTTTTAGTTTATGTTTTATGAAGTTTTCTTTTAAGAAGGATTGTTGATGGAACTTTTGATGGTTTAATTTGGTAAGAGGATGGTATATGTGTTGGTAGAGGTTTATAATATATTATATGTTATTTATAAACGATTTTGGTTAAGTTAATTCATGAAAGAAGGGTTAAACAAGAAGAAATTGAGTTTTATTGAAACATGTACATTTTTCTTTATGTTGGAGTCAAAATTGATGGTTAATTCATGGATATAACCTTAAATTGATAGTGGATGTTGTAAGAACATTGAAAACAAAAAGAACGCAAGTTGAATGAATCTATTTGGTTAAGAAACGAATCTGTGGTGAATGATTACGCTAAACATGTTAAAACATGTAAAACTAGTATGAACATGAGTTTTGGGTTAGTTAATATTTCTTTAAACTATAGATTCTTTGGTACATTGTATTTCTATGAATTAAGAGTCCATAGAGTCTAAAACAGACTCAATTGGATGTGTATAACTCGAGTTATGAAGGTTGGAAGGAGAAAGGGTTAAAAAAATTGTGAAGAATACAAACTGTAAATTTGAATCTGCGAATACCCGCCCCGGTGGGAGTTTGTAGTTCAAAAAGTGCCGCCCCAGTGGGTATCCCGCCCCGGAAGGCTCTTCTAGGCCAAAAACCTACCCCAGAAGGGGTGGGCAGGCTGACCAAGTGTTAGAGAAAAATCTGATCGGATATGGTTTACTAAAATGGCTATAACATTTTTATATGAACTATGATTGAAGTGATTCTATATGATTCAGAACGAGGAAGAATAGACCTACAAATGGAATTCGTTGAGTTTTTTTAATTTTATATTGGGAACAAGGGTTAAAATTACCATCTTTGGGACTGATGTGTATTTGGAGGCAATCGGAGGGCGTCGGGCATGCACGTATGCAAGTGTAGTGCTTCTGACGATAAAAGATTTTGTTCTAAGTTATAAAACATGAATATTAGTAAATATAATGATGTTTAACATTAATAAATGATGTATTAGATAAGATTTATAAGCATACTAAGCATACAGAAGAGAGACGAGTCGGGCGTGTGATGAATGAACGTCGAAACACCGTGACAAGTGTTAATGAACTTAAAAAGTGTTTTAATTAAATTGAAGCGAAAATTATAAGATATAGAATATGGTTAATATAAAATAATAAGGTGTGCTAGTAAGACTTAAACACTTGAATGAACTTTGAGTATGACCTAAGAAGAAATATAGGGAGATATAAGTCGAAAGTTTACACAATTAAATTGAACATTGTGTATTGATTAATAAGAAGAGTAATGAGATGAAGAGTAAAGTTTACATTACAACTACTATGTGTTTCTATTGTGAATAATAGATGATTAATAATTATATAATTATATAATCCGCAGGCCATGATGGCTCTTTTTCATGACTTAATGCACAAAGAGATAGAGATCTACGTGGATGACATCATTGTCAAATCCCGAAGGGAGGAAGACCACTTAGACCATCTCATAAAGCTCTTCAATAGGTTGCGTAAGTACAACTTAAAGTTGAATCCAGCCAAGTGCGCCTTTGGCGTTAAATCAAGCAAGTTGCTAGGCTTCCTAATCAGCCACAAAGGGATTGAGCTAGATCCCACCAAAATCCAGGCCATTACAGAAATGCCCATTCCACAAATAGAGAAGGAAATACGGGGATTTTTGGAAGGATCAACTTCATCAGCCGATTCATCTCCCAACTCACAGCAACATGTGAGCCTATTTTCAAGTTGTAAAGGAAGAACTCCTCCATGAAATGGAATGATAAGTGTCAAAAAGCCTTCCTTACAATCATAGAGCAGCTGGTCAAAGCTCCTATTTTGGTACCACCCAGGGATGGTGTTCCCCTGTTCATGTACCTGTCCATTAATGACAATGCCATGGGCTGCATGCTGGGACAAAAAGACGATAGAGGCCAAGAACGAGCTATCTACTACCTCAGCAAAAGATTCAGCAGTAGTGAACACAAGTACACTCTGATTGAGAAGACTTGTTGTGCTTTAGCATGGGCTTCTATGAGGTTATATCATTACCTCCATGGTCACAAAATCCATCATATATCCCACATAGATCCTCTCAAGTACGTGTTTAGTAAACCCATATTAAATTATCGACTGTCCAGATAGTAGTTGATCTTACAACAATTTGACATCGTCTACGTGACGTAAAAGTCTATTAAAAGTAAAGAAATTGCGGATCAACTGGTCGCCGCACCTTCAGGGGATTTCAAACCCTTGGAAACATACTTCCCTGATGAAGGGGTAATGACAGTTCAGCAACACCATTCGTATGATACACACCAATCATAAAAAATGTATTCTGATGGAGTTGTTAATATGGAAGGTTCTAGAGCTAGAGCAGTTCTAGTATCCGGTATGGGGGAACAGTATCTCGTTGCCGTCAAATTGCAGTTTGTCAGCACCAACAACACTACTGAGTATGAAGGCTGTATCATAGGACTCAAACTTGCCAAATCAATGTGTATCGGGCGGTTAACTGTCCTTGGAGATTTCGAATGGGTATTCAGACAAACCACCAGAATCATCACACCAATAAACTACATTTGCCCCCTTACCATCGGCAATTTATCCAGATGGCTTCGGAGTTTGAAGAAATAAACTTCCTCCACATTCCTCAGAATATGAATGACTTTGCGGATGCGCTAGCAACTTTAGCTTCCTTGATCAACAAACCTGACAAGGAAAACATTCTAAGCATCCCGTTTTCCCTGCAAAAGGCTCCAGCCTATGGGAATTACATTGGAGAAGTATCAGATGAGATACCTCCCATCTAGCACCCTTGGTATCAGTATATCAAAGAGTATCTACGAGATGGATCTACACCTGCTGAGGCAAGTTCTGCCGAGAAAAATCGGATCCATCAAATGGCTATGAAATTCTACTTGAGCGGAGATGCACTCTACAAAAGAGATGCAGGACTAGGTCTCCCCAGATGTCTGGACAAGGACCAAGCTTAGAGGATCATGGATGAAATCCATGGTGGAGTATGTGGTCCACATATGAGCGGCCCTCTACTTATCAAGAAGATCCTCAGAACAAGTCATTATTGGCTCTCTCTCTCAAGGCTGACTGTGAAGATCACATCAAGAGATGTTATCAATTCTAAATTCATGGGAATGCTATCCACGCCCTCCACATGAACTCCACAATATTAATTGCTTCATTTATAACCACATAAATAAATCCATCATTTATATCCGCATCAAATAAATATTTCTTTATCATATACATCAATAATTAATTATTCATAAATAATATTATAGAATCACAATAATGACAACCAGGCAGTTCCCAGGAAAGAGGGGCCTTTCCGATAAGGATTTCTCCTTACTAGCGCACAATAAGGTGACCAAACCTCTCCTTGACAGAACTTTCTAGACATTACCAATAATGCTATCTAATATTATTATTCAAATAATATGAATTATTAATCTGATAATGGGAAATACTGTGCAGTGATAATTATTGAAACAACAATAATATAAAATATCAACGCATCAATTATTGAATTAATAAAATAAAATATTAAACAGTAATTTCTGTAACAATTATTGAGTAGTGACTTCTTACGTAAGAATCAATAATTCAAAAATAATGTGCAATACCGCAAAGTGCTCATCTTTGCAACCACGCCAGACATCGTATTTTAACCACACGGGTATTCCAACAAGATGTTAATTCAGAATAACTACGTCGTTATTTATAAAAACTCAAACTTGTCATTTTCTTCCTCCGATAGTTATTCTGTTATGGGGCCCATAAATGGTTGCGTCGTCGTACGAATATTCCCCGACAATAAGAATATTCCTCGACCAAATGAATATTCTCCGGCAATAATGAATATTTTATAACCACTTGCTTAATTTATAAAATTTGCACATTTCACCTATAGCCAAAGTTTTATATCAAATTAACTCCATATTATTTCAAGATAATGAATAGAGGAAATTCAATTTTATTTATATATATAAAAAATCGGTGTCTTAAACCTCCCTTCCTTATGAAATTTCGTCCTCGAAATTGACGTACACACCTAGTATTTCGAAAAGGTGAGGATACCTCGCTTTTATTTCTAATTCCAACTCCCAGGTCATTTCTTCAATAGCATTGTTCCTCCACAAAACCTTAACTTGTGGTATAACCATCGTGCGTAGGACATGCTCTTTGCTATCCAAGATCTTGTTAGGTACCTCCTCGTACGTTAAATCATCATCTATCTCGTCTGGTTCTAACGCAATAATGTAGTTTGGGTCATCCACATATTTACGTAACATCGATATGTAAAAAATGTTATGAACACGCGACATACTTAGTGTTAAGGCGATTCTATAGGCCACAGTTCCTACTCGATTGAGGATTTCAAATAAATCAAAGGTTTGTCATGCAAAATACGACAACACAATAACTGTGAGTTTAAATACAAATATTGTCTTCTAGACAATATCCACACCGAGATAAAGTCCTCATTACAATTATTGACACACTATTTTACAAAATAGTGAGGGCTGCTAAACAACTGTCTAGAACCATCATTCCACACCCCGACTACTTCCCGCTATGTTCTCGCTTCTTGAGAAGAAAAATGGAACAAAAAGGAAAAGGGTGAGCTCAACCAGCCCAGTAAAGAATATCATGACTAAGATAATATACAACAAATTATCCTTAGTCTTCAACAGGGAAAAATCTGATAGAATATAATAGACAACAAGTTTTAGATCAATAACTACAGTGGAAGCAACAATTCATTAAAAGAGTTAAGTAGAGAATGAAATCTACTATCATCTATGAATTTAAAAGTCCATCATCAATAATTTATCCCTGTAGCATCAATCAATATACATCTTGCATCAAATATTCATATTTCCACTACGGGCCAAAGATATTCATTTGTATCACTAGTTGGTAATGTTCATCTCAACACCTGTTAGTCTTTGCACTACGAGCCAAAGATATTCATTAGGTAATCATACATCTTTGCACTACCGGCCAAAGATATTCATCAAGTATCACCATTAAGGATTGAGGATGATGAAAACATTTTAGAGAACGAATCCGATGAGGGCGGAAGGACAAATATTAGGGATTAGTATTTGGTTTATCCAAATTCAATAATACTCCATAATAACCAATTGTGAAGTAGAATTCAAAAATAAAGATCAAAACATAGATACAATCAAAGATAGTAACCATATAAAAGACATCCGGGACTTAAAAAGAGAAAATTTCATTTTTCTGAATAGTATCATATTCATGAATGAATAAAGATATCGTGAATAGTCAGTATACATGAATAGTAACCCCGACACAAAAAGGTAGAAATTCCACAATAAAATTTATATCAATATTTCAGCATAATGATTTGAAGAAAATAGTATCATTTACGAAGAAAATAATATCCCTTACTTCAAAATAACAGTATTTCCTAAGCATCCTATTTATAGGAAAATGTTAGAACGCCGAAGCAAACTTAACCTGCAACCTGATGGCTTTACCTGCTACTATTCCCACCAACCACTTTTGAAATAAAATTCAACACATTTCTTTCCCAACCACAGGTGGGGCCCACTCATTCTAGAATTTTCCACCAAAATGATAAATTTAAAAACTTCAACAATTTCTAAATCAGTCACCTCTTAAAATTCATAACAAATCATATGTTCATTTTTAACGGTTCAAAATTTGTGGACATATACTCAACTTATATATGTATAACATATCCAAAAATCACAACGATCCAATGGTCGGATTAAAAATTTTAACTCACACAATAGAGCTTTAAGAACACCGATTTGATCTTTTAATACCTCCAATCCGACAAAATACTGATAAAATACCTCAACATTAATTCCTTCATTTATAACCACATAAATAAATCAATCATTTATATCTGTATCAAAAAAATATTTTCTTATCATATACATCAATAATTAATTATTCAAAAATAATATTACGAGAATCTGATAATGATGATCGGTGGGTTCCCGGAAAGAGGTTGTTTTCAGATAAGATTTCTCTTCTTCTTGGCATGATTAGGTGACCAAACCTCTCGTTGACAGAACTTTCTAGACATTGCAAATAATGTTATCTAATAATATTATTCAAATAATATGAATAATTGATCTGATAATGGAAAATACTGTGCATGGACAATTATTGAAACAACAATAATATAAAATATCAACGCATCAATTATTGAATTAATAAAATAAAATATTGAACAGTAATTATTGTAACAATTATTAAGTATTGCCTTCTTACGTAAGAATCAATAATTCAAAAATACTGTGCAATATCGTGTGCTACTATGCACCACGCGTATTACTGTATATTAACCACCGAGTATTCCAACAGTGTTAATGGTAACAACTACACCGTTATTTATAAAAACTCAAACGTGTCGTTTTCTTCATCTGACAATTATTCCGTTATGGGACCAACAAAAGGCTGCGTCATCATACGAATATTCCCCGACATCAAGAATATTCAACGACTAAACGAATATTCTCCAGAAATAATGAATATTTTATAACCACTTGCTTAATTTGTAAAATTTGCACATTTCACCCATAACCAAAGTATTATATCAAATTAACTCCATATTATTTCAAGATAATGAACAGAGAAAATTCAATTTTATTTATATATATACAAAAAATTTTGGGGTCTTACATTCTCGAACTTCCAATATGTGGTGAGTTTGATGAACTCTACTAGGGTGTAGGAAAATTGTTAGTGGAGTCGTCAATGCCCATCAATGGGATATTAATGATGGATGATTGTGATACAAGCCAATAACGTCTGGAAGGAGGCAAGATCGGTACACGAATCTCCCCTATGGTGTTCCAAATAGCACGCTTATAAGACCTCAAATTTTTTTTAAATAAAATGGAATTTTCTTTATTTATTATTTTGAAATAGTAAGGGTTTATTTGATTAATGTGGTTAGTTATGGGTAAAATGCGCAAATATTTTAAATAAGCAAGTGGTTATAAAATATTCATTGTTGTCGGGGAATATTCATTTGGTCGTGGAATATTCTTGCTGTCGGAGAATATTCGTACGACGGCGCAGCCTTTTGTGGGCCCCATAACAAAAAGAGATTGGATGAAGAAAACGACAAGTATAAGTTGTTTATAAATAACGGCGTAGTTGTTACCATTAATATTGTTGGAATACCCGTTGGTTAAAACATAGTAATACGCGTTGTTACATAGTAGCAAGCGGTATTGCACTAATTATTGATTCTTACGTAAGAAGGCATTACTCAATAACTGTTACAGTAATTACTGTTCAATATTTTATTTTATTGATTCAATAATTGATACGTTGATATTTTATATTATTGTTGTTTCAATAATTGTCTCTATATAGTATTTTTCATTATCAGATCAATAATTCATATTATTTGAATAATATTATTAGATAACATTATTAGCAATGTCTAGAAAGTTCTGTCTAAGGAGAGGGTTGGTCACCTAATTGCGGCCAAGAGGAGAAATCCTTATTGAAAGCCCCTCTTTCCGAGAACGGCTTTGGTTGTCGATGATTGTGATTACATAATATTATTTGTGAATAATTAATTATTAATTTATATGATAAGAAAATTATTCATTTTATGTGGATATAGATGGAAAATTTTTAATGTGACAATTGTTAAAATTGATTTTTATCTTTTACGATAAAATAATTCATTTAAATATATTATTATATTATAATAATATAATAATTGTGGTATTTTTACAATGAATGTGTGATATATGAATAAATGAGGAGGAAGAGTATTTTTGTTACAAAAAATGTTTAACACATGTTTTGTGTGTTGGTGGACCCTATTTTTGACTGAAATTTGATTATAGCCTACAAAATCGTCCGTTTGTGGATTTTTTCAATTTCACATTTGGTTTGGAATAACTTTGATACGCAAAGTTGTAGAGAATTAAATTTCTTATGGAATGGACATAAGATTTGAATTTTTTTCGATAAAGGGCAATTTATTATGAATTATTTAAGTTCGGAATATTTGAGTGCGAATTGATTTTGTTACAAAAATTGTTTTAAACATGTTTTTTCATTTTTTGTGTGGTAAATGTGTTTTTGATGTGGTGGGCTAAGGAAAATTTGATTATAAATATATTATTTTATTAAATTTTTTACTTTTGTGTTCTAAGCATTTTCCTATAAATAGGGTGCTTAGGTTAGAATTGAAAATCACATCAGAAACTGAAATCTTCTATCTATATTATCTAGCGTATTCTTGTGAGTATTTTGATACTTTGAGTGTTGCTATACGGTGCAAGTTCCTTCAACACTATATCCAGTATTCCATTCAGACGTACTGTCTTTTCGAGGTAAGGGATGTTATTTTTTTTATAAATGATATTATTTCTTTCAATATCATTATGCTGAAATATTGGTAAGATTTTTCTTGTGAAATTCTTATCTTTTCATGTCGGGTTTACTATTCATGAGTTACTATTCATGAGTACTATTCACGAAGCATAATGATTTTTCTTGTGAAATTTCTACCTTTTAGTGTCGGAGTTATTATTCACGTATACGACACTATTCACGTATACGACACTTTTCACAGAAAAATTAAATTTTCTATTTTGTGTCCAAGATTGTCTATTATGGTTCCTATCGTTGATTGGATCTATGTTTTGATCTTCATTTTTCAATTCTGATCCACAATAGTTTAGTATGGAGTATTTTTTTTAAGTTGGATTGTCTAAAATACGAATCCTTAATATTTGTTCTTTTGTCTCATTGGATTCGTTTTCTTTAAAATATTTTTCATCATCCTCAGTCCTAAATGATGATATAACTGAATATCTTTGGCTTGTAGTGCAAAGATGAATGATTTCTTGATGAATATCTTTGGCGTAGTGCATGAGATGAGCGGTGTTGAGATGAACATGACCAACTGATTAATATCTTTGGCCTGTAGTGCAAAGATGACTATTTGATTCAAGATGTATATTGATTGATGTTACAGGGATAAAATATTGACGATGGACTTTTAAATTCATAGATGATAGTAGATTTCATTCTCTACTTAACTCTTCTAATGAATTATTGTTTCTGCTGCAGTTGTTGATCTAAAACTTGTTGTCTATTGTATTCTATCAGATTTTTCCCTGTTGAGGACTAACGATAATTTGTTTTACATTATCTTAGTCATAACATTCTTTACAGGGCTAGTTGAGCTCACCCTTTTCTTTTTTGTTCCATTTTTTTTTCTCAGGAGGCGAGAATAGAGCGGGAACTAGTCGGGGTGTGGAGTGATGTTTCAAGATAGTTGTTATAGTAGTCCTAACTATTTTGTAAAATATTGTATCAATAATGAGGACTTATTTGAGTGTGGATATTGTCTAGAAGATAATATTTGTATTTAAACTCACAATATATGTGTTGTCGTATTTTACACGACAAATGTATTAATAAAGTTGTAGTTGTTTCTATACCATGTATTTGGCGACTCAGGATGGGTTGGATTGAATGGACCTATTTTGGGGGCATCACAACGCTCTTCTAAATAGAGCCCCCATCCTCCATCTGCGAAGAGAAGAATCCTACGGGTGGATATCACGTACTCGACACCAGTCGGGTACCCGTCCTCAAACCCAACAGGAAAATGTTCCCAGAATATAGGGAATCCAAGTGATAGAATCAGCTGTCAACAACTCCAACTGTAGACGATAATGGGTGAAACCCTCAGCTACAAGAACCATCCTCTTGGATAGGTATCTAAACCTAACACACTCACATGACGCAAACATGAGAGCCTCTCATAGGCCAAGAACTACCAACACAAAGGCAAACATCTGCTGTCAGACAACACTCTTAACCTATACATGGGAAATTATAAGAGAAATACTCACTAACAGAAATGGGTAAAATCCTAGCCAAGCCTCCGTCAAGCCCTGCGAACGCATGCGCATTCCCCTGAGGAAATAGGCGAAGGTGTAGGAGCCCCAACCATACTCTCCGATACGGTCAACATCTCATGTGGCGCTCACCAAAGCGAATGATATCGTGGAAGAGTTATCTGCTATAAATCAGCCCCTAATGATTATCAGGAACAATCACCGAAGAATACGATCCCTGACTTTCACATCATCGGGCATGGCTTACTTAACAACACACTCATAGCATCTACGCTCAAAGGACCAGTACGGACTGTCCTACCCTTGAGAGCCTCACCCGGGACTCCTATCAAGGATCTAATGGCAGTCGGGGTAATATCTGTCGTACAAGGCACTGACGCCCCCTCCAAACTCCATTCTTGTGATAAACCGCCAATCCATCGGTGTCTTCATCACTTCACAATCTAATAAATGGAGAGACTGAATCTGGTGAAACCAGCGCTCAGACAATGCCCTGAGGTAACCCCAGGGACAACGATGGGGGAGGATGGGAAAGAAAGCCTTAAAGCCCTCGTCATGCACAATCGCTCGATAATCAGGATGCAGAGCCTGATACGTAGAGTGAATACTGAACTAGTTCCCTCTAGGCTGTGTGAAGCCAGGAACCTGCATCATAAAGTAGATCAACATTAGAATCCTTACTCCTCGTCAATAGAAAAAAATGATCAAAATCTAGCCCTTACCTCGTTTACATGCAAGTAAATAGAGGGGTGTTGACTCAAATCACCCAGAAGCTCTGGGATCATTACCTGAATGCCTGGAAGTTCCCTACGGGGAACATGAGTAGCAAGAGCAGGGTCCACAACTGGTACATCCTCCTCCTCATCCTCAACATCCGATACCTCAACCCGGACATGATGTATCATCGCCCTTGCCAGACGATGAGGCTATCTAACTGAACGGGGTCGAGGCACATCAGAAGTCTTCCTCCGGACACCTCAGGTGGCCCTGGGGGAATTACTCGACTGATTCAGATCCATATATCTGGACACAAGTCTCCAAATCACCTCAGAAAGGTTGTGGTAAACGCTAACCTGAAACTTTTTCAAAATACATTTTATGACTATATGCATGCACGGATTACTTTAACATACGCCTATAGTAGAGTTAAAAATTTATGAAGACCCAATGCCCACATTTTGGAAAAAAAATTCCATAGTCTACTTTGTAAACATGACTATCCACATGCACATATGCATGACTAGGTGGCCATTAAGTAGCACACCTACCCACAGTCATAAATATCCTATATGCATTATCACATCAAAGTCAAAATTTGTAAGGGTAGCCTAATTACCAAGATTACTTTGCTTTACCACCTTTACTCGTTTGTCCTCAAATAGGATAAGAAATAGAAGAAAAAGGTGCCAATTTGATTGTTTCAAAAGTTAAAATTTTTCACATTATTATGTTCAGCATGGTTAAATACTAACATTTATTATGTTGAATATTTTTTATCAAGTTATATGAGCATGCATATTCACTACTATGTGCTTAGACACATTTCACGTGATAATTCATTTTCCAACGGATAAAATCTGGAAAAGAAGACATGCATACATTACCCGGACAGTGTAGAACACTTGTACGGTGACAAAATTTTGTAGAAAGATGCCCGAACTCAGATGATCTAAAGAAGAGCTCTAAGATTTCCTATGTGGCGCAGTATAAAAATAACTTGTGAGTACAATAAGCCATTTAAGGCCACCCATGGCTGGCCGCTGGTATACCTGCGGCTCCCCTGGCTAGGGCCCACCCCTCCGGCTTGGTCCAATATAAGTTGCAAAGGTGGTATCATAAGTTGAAAAAGTCAAATCAGTATAAAAATGCTACGCAATTGAGCAAAAGAGCCTGAAATCCTGGTTTTCAGAGACCAAACTGTGGGTCTACATGTCACTCATTGGTATTCGCCCAAGATACAGGGTTGACTATACCGATGATCACAACAGTTATAAACTACACACAACAATACCTCACTAAGGTCCGATGCCATCTTTTCAGGGTCGGAACCCCAAAACCTTTCTCCCAAGTGGAAATTCTATCCAACTCAGTCGTTGATGCAACCTTGACACTATCCTCAGTAGAGATCTCATCCATTGATGCATATTTCAGCGAAGGTCAGGCAACCCTGATGATATAAACTATTAGCAGTAACTCTGATAGAGCAATGGAGAGACCTGGCGATACAAACCAGAGAAGAACATCCTCATCGGGGAGTATCAATGATGGAAGATGTTATACAAGGTCTCCTCAGAAAAAACACATCCCTACAGGTCTTTCTTACATGAGAAATACATCATCAGTAAGAAATCTGCACCAAGGATTAAAGAATGTGGTGATAACCCCTATGTCAACATCCTGGAAGCTTTGGATCACACGTCCAAGTAGTCCATTAGCATCAACAGTAATAAATCCAAATCCCCGTCAGAAGTAATGGGGGCAAACAGTCGTCACATCATGTTGGAGAACCATCCAACAAACTACATACATTATGCACATACATCGTGTTGCAGTACATTGGATCATGATTATCTTGTCACATTTTAAGTGTCTAGTATTCTTTATCATATCTATGTCGTTGCATTGCATTAATATGATAAAGAGGGGCATCTGTAGACAATTGAAAGTTTTTGCACTATTGTTACTAACATTACAGGAGGGCATAATCGTCTTTCAGAGATAACCACGGAAGAAAATTTCTCACTCAACCTCGAGACAACCACGAGGAATGTGGTTCCGATTAAAATAGACAACCCTGAATCCTCAGTTTTCCATCTCAGAGACAACCTCGAGATAATCATTTTTGTCCCAGAGACAACCCTGGGAGTTCCAGTTTCAACCTCGGAGATGACCCCGAGGAATGCAGTTGCAGTTCTGGAGATAACCCTAGAAAAGCTCATTTCAACCCTTCCAGTCAGCTTCAACCTCGAAGATAACCCCGAGGCACTCATTCCCAAAGCCGGAAAAAACCTCGGGAGGTCAGGCACACCTCAAAGACAACCCTGAGGACCTTCAGTACTCACAACAGCCCAACCTCAGAGATAACCCTGAGCAACGACTATTACATCAGCCCAAACCGGAGATAAGCCCAGTGAGGGGTAAAATCATCATTTTGCCACACTGATCCCACATTGTGTCATCTAAACAATATTTCAACATACATTACACACAGCAGTGTCCTACAAAATTAATTAGCTCCAATCCTGAGTGACTACTACACAGGACATCACACTGGATAGAATTTGAAAATTAAAGACCAAGGGCATGGTCCCATCTTCCTGACTTCGTACAACCTCTAATCCCATGTCATTTGTCTATCTCTCGATAACAACATGCTGAAGAAGGTCTTATACACCTCAATCGGATGCCCAGATTGAAGTTCTGAAAGTTCAAGCAGATATCACGTTGCATGCATGCACGTAATTCGAGATAGTGGGATACGCATAGCCCGGGGAACCCTGGGCAGCCGCAGGTGCATCTACGGCTTCTGCAAGTACACCTGCGGCTCCCCCCCCCTCTATAAATAGAGGGCTCGGGGTGGCCATTTTGTAAGAGAAAAAGGCGAGAAAGCCCTGTCCAATTTGCTCTGTACACACTATAAACTGAGTGCTTTCTCATTTTAAACACTTGTGGGCTCATATATTGCTATTTTTTATCGGTGGGAACCAAGTGTTCATCCATTTAAAGCTATTGAAGTCTTCTTTGGCAGTCCACTGTAAGCCTTCGTACCTTTTTTAAAGCCTTTTCTCCATATTCTGCACACACTGTTCTTCATGTTGAGAGTCGTGTTGCGTGTGTATGCCCGAACTTCGATCCGTGGCTTTTTATTTCATTATATATATATATATATTTATTTATTTATATTTCTGTCAGGCTTGGAGTTTACTTCGTGGCTTTTACAACTTTCTTTACATTTCCTCCTGGTTGGAGTTTACTTTGTGGCGGTTGATTGTTTTTACTGCTTTATTTACTTTTTCCATCCCCCATGGAGGTGCTTCATTGTGGTTGATCGTGTCTTTATATATATATTTACCGCTTTTATATATTTACATTTTCAGTCCACCATGAAGTTTGCTTCGTGGTGGTTGACCGTCTGTATATATTTTTATAACTTTTATATATATAACTGTTTATAGCTTTCATACAAACTGCTACATTATATGAGCCTAGGAATTATGTGATCATAGATTCAGTCTCCTGAATCTAGATTCGGTTCCCGTGATGGACATTTTCGGATGTATTCATCTTGTATATTATCTACGGTGCTCGAATTTCCTTAGATGGCTTTCATGCCCATAAGGAGTTCGGCACTACTATATACCTTATTTTCTTGAGGATGCATCGCATCTCAAAAATAAAAGCAATTAAGCCGAACATTTAATAAAATGGAAGTATCAAAGGCCTTAATTAGTATTTAGCATAAGGGTTTGAAAAACCTCCTTTACAAAACATCACTGCTATATCTTGTTAAAACTGAATTTTTACACAAATTCAAACCCTTTGTATATAGGTGCGAATGAGGTATAACACTACTTCAAAATAATTGCACATTGATCCACACACACACACACACATATACTCATATAACAGTTTAATTGAAAAGTGGTGGTCACCGTGGCAACATGGATGTCGGGGGGTGACTAACACCTTCCCTCCGCATTATCAAGCCGCTGGACCCTAACGAATCTCGGTTTCACAGATCCATTAAGCAGTGTCACATCACTAGGTCAATGTGTAAACCTTTTCTCGGTTGAGTTGGTGCAATCATTTAAAAATACCAACTAGAGACTCTTACAGTCCAATCGTCGACATATACATGTCGGACCTTTTCACAACTTATTTTTTCAAATAAATCTCACCTAACATGAGAACACCATGAAAGTAGTATGCACACAAGCCAACCATGTTTGATGATAAAGCATATACTTTGTAACAATCTTATTCATTTATTGATAAAAAATATTAATTTATTAAAGGCTTTTAATTATCTACATGATGCTTCTTTATAATATGTGATAAAACCATAGTTTTAAGCAATGTTTTTTGAATAATGATGATGATCATTCTAATGAGATCTAACTTCTTAGAAAGTTTAAAACTAAAATAGTTCCCAATCGTTGGAATACTAAATTGGGGATTAGTGAATCCGGATAGATTGGTACATACGGTGCTTGCTCATTAGATAAGGATGATTGATCTCATGATCATTTATATGGAGACACTAAAGCAAATATGTAGGTGCTTATTAGAGAATAAGTTCACTGAATGTGGCTCGCTAAGGAATACCTAATGGAGTTTTACTTGCCTGTCAATAGGAATTCATGTAGTGATAGTAGTACAAGTAATCCTTGGACTTGAGATCATCACAGTATCTTGTGTCTGATAAGTTATACTTTGACTTATTCCTTAAGACCCTTAGGGTATGTCAAAGGGTATGCTTGGGTATTATAAGTTATACATGGAGATAATGTATGATCAATAAAAAATCTATCGCTTCTAGTAAAAGAAGAGAAATGTCCTATGTGATTCGATAAATGACAACCTAGTAGTCCTTGGCCAAGGCAGAATGAAATTAGAAAGGAGTTTCTAATTTGTATTATTTAGAGTTGTGTATTTAAGAGTTGAAATACATATAATTAAATAAAATAAGACTTGACAGTAATTTCATGTCTTATATTTAATTAGGACATTGTATGGTGGAAGGATTGAATTGTACGATAACTATTTACTCAAAGGTTCTTTTATGATTAATGTTGAAATCTATATTATCTGGAAAGTCGTTATTCACTAGGGAGGCTTATCCCTATTATAGAATAAATATTATTTATTTAAATAAATTAATAGTTTAATTTATTTATTTAAATAAGATTAGAATTGTTCTAATTGATTTATTCACAACTGGTTTAATATAGAGAACCTAAAGGGTCACACCATCAAAGGAAGAATAATTATTTAAGAAGAAAATGACATAATTGTAATAATAAGTTAAGTATCTTTAATTTAATCTATAGTGATAGAATAAATTAAATAGCTTAATATTTATTATTTAATATTTTGAAAATATTAAATATAAATTAATAAGATTAGTCTTATTATTATTATTACTATTATTATTGTAGCGGCCCCAAATCCGGGTATCTTCAAACCCGACAGATGGTGCTATACTGTACAAACATTCATACATTCATTCAATTGAAAAGCCTCAAAAGAACGAATATCTCTTATATATAATCAAAATAATATTTACATTCTCCCAAGTTCTAAACCCATTACAAAGGTTCTTTGTCATAATATCAATTACATTATAACATTAAACCTATATTTATTACATGAGGCAGATTAACGATGCATTTTAGCTTTTCCTTTATCCTTATTCGATCCTTCGGGACGTTTAGTCTTAGATACATTCATATGGTTCAAGCAAGAGTGAGCATAACTAGCTCAGCAAGTATGAAAATTTCAATAAATAACATGTTTGACACCTAAGAATCGTATATCATCAATAACTGAACAATAGTTATGAAGTACTATTGATGATTCAAAATAATACTTCATCTTTCTTTTAAAATGTTTTACAATAATAACAATATTCAGTAAAACATTCACTCCGGTCAGAGACCTTGAGCATTTCATTCTTCTTTGAAAAGGACAACCCGGAACTAAGTAAAATGCGCCAGGGTATTACTTACGAGCACTTCTAGGTGATCAACCTATTGTACTCTATGTTGATCAACACTACATTCATTAAACATATGTACGTTTAATTGTGGCAACCTCATGTGCCCGCTGCGTTTCTGGAACAAAACATTTGTTTAACATTTCAGTCTTCTTTTGAAAACCATAACAAGTAGTTGACAAAAGATAACAACATTTGATAACAGATGAATAGATTATCAATAATCCACTCAATATATATCAAGTCTAGCCAAAAGAATTGGCTTTAACTTCATTGTACATCAATTCATGCGTAAGGATACATGAACTTCAAAAACTTGTTCAGATTGAACTGAGACAAGAGTAAGAATACTTGCCTTTAGCGTCTGCTATGGTATAATTACTTTATGATTGAATCTTTCAAGTCTCTACAACACATGATCACATAATGCCTCATATTATGTCATATATAATCAAGTATGTATATGACTATCTTACCCTTCATCTCAATCTAATTGTGTATTAGATTCATTTAGTATCCATTCTGGCTTATCATTAAACTTGCATTCATATTTGACTAGGTTATCTCAACCTTTATACAACATCCTTAAGGTTTAACATAGTTTTAACAATGTTACTTTATATTCCTTAAAGTATGTTTACTTTGAAATCAATCACCTTCCTTTCTTAGTACTTATAAACATTCATCACCATCTTTGTTCTAAGGCTTAGTATTGCAGCGCTTGATCATAAGGCTACATCTCGCATCATGACGTGAGTTAACGATGGAGAGGTCCGGGATTTAGTCTTTGCGCTTGAGTCCTACTCAATCAATGCACCATGACGCTTACTCTAGCGATGAGAGGTCATGGTTTGTTCATGGCTGTCATATTTCATCATTTATACTATGGTTACTTTTCTGGCTGTGAGTTTTTCGATGTGCTCGAGACACTATTACGGTACATGCAAGCTTTCCTCCAATGGCCTAGGGTTGGTATGGCGGCCAACTCTGCACCATAAATTTTTTACAAACTTTGAATTTTGTGAACTTCCCGGACGAATAATTTCTTCGTTATAAGTCCGAATTGGCTCTTTCAAAAGCCTACGGTTCACAAATTACGTACTCTACGTGTTCATATAAGAATTTTATCTATTTGACTTTGTTTGCTAAAAATTAACCTATTGGTTCATTTTTAACGTAAACGATAAACGTTCGTGAACGTTCAATGCTCGTTTCTTCGTTAGAAGTCGAAATTCGGTCATTTTCGAGTCCGCAACTCTAGAATGCCAATTATGACTTGTCTCCATCGAAAACCAACGTTTCCGAGTTCAAACACAAAATTTAACATCTAATCTGGGAATTTCACGAATTCGATGATTATCGTCCAATCGTGCAATTTCCGACAAATCTTCATTACTTATGATTTGTTCATTACTTCAAATGCATTCAATTCATTCTATGAACATCTCAACATACTTTATACAAGAACTTATTTTCATTGTTGGATTTTGACTTATTCTTTCATGAGCTTATAACTTATTAAAGTATAAACAACTTTTAGCTTCAATATTCATAACTTATGAAAGTTAATGTCTTTTAATCATCATACTTATATGTTCTTAACATATAATATCATTCATGTTTACATGATACCAATTCATATAAACCCTTAACTTTTCATACTAACATTCAAGGTTAACTTATAACAAGTTCCTAACTTTATAAGTTCAAATGACTTATTTACAACTTAGGTGACTTAAGTTCATTGCTTACACATTCTTCTTACTTCTTAACATTCATGTTCCTTAATCCATACTTTTCTTATCAACCTATCATGATAGAGATAGTAGATAATTTGGAGAAGAAGTCTTACTCTTGAAGTATTTGCAAAGTAGTCTTCTTCTTCTTCTTGCTTATGGAAGTAACTTATTTGTAGCTTAATCTCCCTAGCACTTAAGCACTTTGTTATAGTTTGGATTGTTTGAACAAGTGTTTAATGACTTGCAAACCTTCTCTATTTATAGAACTCACAAGGTTAGGGTAATTTAGTAATTAAATCACCCACCTCCTTAAGCCACCTCCTTACTATTCATTACTTGCTTAGCACAAATCCTATCATTTACTTGGTCATTACTCCTAACACTTGGTCATTACATTAACTTGGTCACCGCATTAACTTGGTCACCACACATAAAACTTGGTTACCAAGAGTAACCATATTAACAGGGTTTGCCCCATGGTTTAATCAACCCATTGGATTCTATCTTGGGCTTAACTTAACTTAACCTTTGGGCTTTGCATTAAAAAACACCAACTTATTTATTAATTCAATAGTTGGGCCTCACACTTAATTCACTTGGGCTTGTACAAAATCCTAACCAATCTTTACAAATCCAATATCATTACTCAATACATATACATATAGTTTATGTATCATTCTCGTATTTAACTCGTATATAAATTTATTATATACGATAATCCATCATTCGTCCAAACTCGTATAATACTTTGTATTATACTCGTTTTCATTATTTTGAACAATACCTAAGTATCATACAATTATTACTTATATAATAATACTTGTTTTCCTTAATATTCATAACTTAAGTCATAATTTAAATATTACATTTTCCATAACTAGATTATTATTACATAATCCGTCTTACCTTGATATTCTATCATTACGTATTTCTCGGAAATTCAAAAATAATTCCCGAGAAAATACCGATGAATAGTGTTTTTCAGAAAATTTCTCGGAAAACTTTTATTTTCGTCTTGGAAATTCAAACACTTTAATTCCATCACGTAGCTAAAATACTACGACATTCCAACATCATTAGGTTATAGAATGACAACAATCTTAATATCACATAGAATATAATTTTATTATTATTTAATTTAATAAAATCATTTTATAATAAAAATTCGAATTTCTCGGTCGTTACAATTATTATTTAATTCCTAAAGAAGTTTGGAAATTAATTAATAAAAGTACTCTCATATATCCTAATAAGATTAGGAGGCTAATTAATTAAAAGAGTTTATCTAATTATTCCAAATAAGACTGGGAGCCTAATTAATTAAGATAAAAACTCAATTCCTTAATAGTTAAGGAGGGTTGTCCACATCTATAAATAAGAGGAGTCTTATTGTGGGTGAGAGTGATTTTGACACTTTCACAAAATACGTGAATACATAATTCCAATAGTTGAGAGAGTACACCCCTTTTCTATGAGAAATAGAAAAACTAGGGTTTTGCCAAATACCCATCTTCTTGAATATTTCTACTTCCTTGGTGGATCGCTCTAGAGGCCTATCACTTGGGTGGCTAACGTTGATCAAAGGAAGGAACCAAACCCGGTGGATTCAAGTTGAACGTGAAAAGATTTGGAGGTGAACTTGTACTTGAGGAAGCTCGAATCTTCAAAGGTATGATTCTTGTTCTTCATATTTTCGTTTAATTAATAATTATGCATAAAGGATGATCTGGGTATATTGTAAGACCCCAACTTTTATGAATAAAGATTAATTTTTCTCGAAATATATTTTGGAATATTATGGTGTGGATTTGATATAATGTCATAGTTGTGGGTAATGTTTATAAATTTTGCAAAGTAAGCAAGTTGTTATAAAATATTTGATTTGTCAGAGAATATTCGTTTTAAAAGGGAATATCCGTACGACGACACAATCATTGGTGGAACCCACAACGGAAGTATTGTCGTAGTTAGAAAATAACAAAAATAACATTTTATATAAATAAAGGCGAAAGTTTTACCGTTAAGCTATTCAAATACCCGGTAGTAAAAATACAGTAATACACGTGGTTGCATAGTAGCACACGATATTGATTATTGATGCTTATGTAAGAAGCCACTCAGTTTACTCAATTATTGCTATAGTAATTGCTGCATAGTATCTCACGTTATTTGATTCAATTATTGTCACAGTATCATCTGCATAATATTTTATATTATTAAATCAATAATTGATACGACAATGTTATTCATATTATTATTTGCATTATTGACGATGTCTAGAAAGTACTGTCGAGGAAAGGGGTTTGGTAACCTAATTGCGCGCCAATAAAGAAAAATCCTTATGGGAAAGCCCCCTCTTTCCTGGGAATGATCTGATTGTTCAATATTGTGAGTTATAATATTAATAATGAATAATTGTTAATAGATTAAAAATGTGTTTATTAAAGATAAATGATTTGTGGTAAATATTTATTTAATTTTTTTGATATAAATATAGGGATTTGTTATGAGACGTTTGTTGTAAGTTTGACTTAGTATTCCATGGGAAGATTTACTAATTTTATGGACCGTCAGTGGTGGTTTTAATAGTAAATCAATCTGGACCGTCGATGATGGTTTTAAAAGTAAATAAATTTCGACCATCGATGGTGGTTTTAATAGTAAATCATTCTAGACCATCGATGGTGGTTTTAAAAGTAAATCAATTTGGATCGTCTGTGGTGATTTTAAAAGTAAATCAATCTAGACCATCGGTGGTAGTTTTAAAAGTAAATTAATCTGGACCATCGGTTGTGGTTTCAATAGTAATCAATATGGACCGTCCGTTCTAATAGTAAATCAATCTGGACCGTTCATGAATCAGTTACTATTTAGTCCATTCTCCTATAACTAGAAGCTTAATTCTTCTTTCATTATCACCAATTCACTGAGATTCACAAGAGAAGCTATAGAGAGAGAAACTATAGAGAGCAAGAAGAAGAGTATTCTGCTACATCACTATTATAGTATCCAGTCTTCTACTAAGGTAAGGGGTATTATTTCTTTTGTTTTCATAAGAAATACTATTTTTCATATTAATCCTTTAATATGTCGGAATAACCTGTCAATGTGGATTACGTACCGCATGACAGGTGAAAATCCATTTGCAGTTTCGTATGTTACTTCTTTTCATATTCTTAAATCTAAACTTAGTATGGTAAGTATATTGTTTCTATAAACCCTGAAATTAGTGAAATCTCCTTGAGTTTTGCGCTTCATCCAGTATCGTTTCATTAGAATATTGATATGAATTTTTTTTATTAAATATCAATATTTTCACATGAGGTACTATTCACGGGTTACTATTTACGGGTTAATATTGACTCAGTTACTATTTACTCGGGAATTTGGGGTACTTTTCATATCGGGGTACTATTCATGGGTTACTATTCACTCGGGTACTATTCCCTCGGGTACTATTCCTTCAGGAATTATTCACTCAGGTATTCTTGGCACTTTTCATGTCGGGATACTATTCACGGGGAACTATCCCCGAAGTTCTATTCACGGGGTACTATTCACCCAAAAAAGTTATTTTCTTTCTATCCAAATTATTTTTGATACATGGGTATTATTCTTGAATTTTACTCCATAAAGCAGTATCATGTTGACAATTTGGATATTATTGAATTCTGGATAAATTAAATTATAAATCTTTAAAAATTTATCCTTTGCTTTCATTTAATTGAATTCTTATAGCATTGTCATCATCCTCATGCTTATATTGTGATGAAAGTCATCTTTAGCCCGTAGTGCATAGATGGACTGTTGATTGGTATGATTATGAACATGGATCTTTCGGTATAATAATGACCCGCAATGTTACAAATGATGTGGTAAAAGTTCTCATTGGCTCGTAGTGCATTGATGGACAGTTGTTGGTATGATTATGACCAGAGATTATTCGGTATAATCATGATCATTGATTATTACATGAATATCCTTGGCCCATAGAGCAGGGATAATTCATAGACGTGATACTAATGAATATCATTGGCCTGTAGTGTAGGGATGATTCGATGATGTGGTTTATTTATTAAGCTGAGTCCTTGTGATAAAATTGATGTGAAACTTTTTAAATCATAGAAGATAATAGATATCATGCTCTACTTATCTCTTCTAATGGATTGTTTGTTCCGCTGCAGTTAAATTTGATGTTTATTGTATTTTATCAGTTTAGCACTATTGAAGGCTAACGATAATTTATTCTGCATTATCTTAGTCATAATATTTCTTACTGGGCTAGTTGAGCTTACCCTTTTGCTTTCATTGTTCTCTTTAAGAAATGAGAATGTAGCCGGGACTTGTTGGGGAACAGAGTGATGGTTCAAGATGGTTGTTTAAGTAGTCCTCACTATTTAGTGTGATAATAAATGTAATGAGGATTAAATTTGAGTTTGGATATTGTCTAGAAGACAATATTCGTGTTAAAACTCTCTACTGCGCTTTTGTCATTTTGCATAAAAGAAGTTTGTATTTGAATTCTGTACAATATATTTGGCGACTCAGAATGGGTGATGTATACCTATTTTGGGGGTGTCACTGTTGGTATCAAAGCTTAGGGATATGATCCCTGGCTTAGATGTGAGACTAGAACTAGGAGGGGAGAGATGGGTAATTCCTTCGCTAGTATGACCTACCTAAACTTATTTGTTATTTAATTGGTCGGTCAGAATATAGGGATAATATATGGCATGTAAATTAACCCTTGTGTTTGTGGCAGTGTTTGAAAATGGCATCTGCAAATATTGAGATCAGAAATGAAGCAAATGAGACCGTTGAGTGATCAACGATCAATACTCAGGATAATGTGCATCAGGAAGACAATAATCCTCAGGTAAACAACAACACCAACCAAATGATGAATGATGAGATGTTCAGAGGCTTTATACAATTCATGCAACATCAGGTGAGAGTGGCTCCTATTCAGAATATAGGTGGAAACACTGACAACTCACAGATGGTCACCGCTACACAATTCAAGGAGCTTGGACCATCAGAGGTTTGGGGAAAGCCAGAACCACTCAAGGTAGAGACGTGGATAAAATAGATCACCAAGATATTTGATGTCTTGGGATGCTCCGAGGAGCAAAAGGTTTCCTTTTCCACCTTCATGCTGAGAGGAGAGGCAGATTACTGGTGGGAATCAGTAAAACTTACTCAGCCTGCCGCACTAAGGATGTCTTGGGAGAAGTTCCAAGAATTATTCAATGACAAGTAGTTTTCCAAAAGTATTCATCACATGAAGGAGGTAGAGTTCATCAAGTTGGGGCAAAATAATATGACCGTGTCGTAGTACGAAGCTAAGTTTGCGGAGTTATCCCGGTTTGTATCTCATTTCATAGATAATGAGGAACGTATGACGCGGATGTTTCTTAGATGTTTGAAACCCGAAATACGTCAATACCTCATTTCTCACAAACTGTGTTTGTATTTAGATGTTGTAAATAAGGCTCAGTTATTAGATCCCGATAATGAGTCAACCCAACCAAGAGAGAGTAGCCGACAAAGCAATAATACCAGTGGTAGCAGTCATCGAAGCGGTGACCACAAACGTGGAGGAAATTAACAAGCCATAAATGGTAACCACTTCGGTGGTAATCATGGCCAAGACAATAGGAGTGTAAATTTCAAAAATAGGAGGTTCAATAATGATGGAAAGACGTAAACACGAACTACCGTAGTTAAGGAAGGAGATCGACCACCGATAGTATGTTACAAATTAGGAGGGGAGGGACACATCAGTCCAAACTGTACGCATCAGTCCAAAGCGTGTTACAATTGTTGAAGAGAAGGTTACCTAGCCCGATTTTATTGTATAGCCTAGTCAAGTCTAGTTGGCATGGAGGTATCAATGGTCGTCCCAGACAAGACAAAATTGGTAGTTCAAGGGAGAGTGTTTGTCGTGACCTCCCAAAAAGCGAAGAAACCGAACGAAGTCATCACGGGTAAGTTAATCATAAACTCTTGCAAAGTTTATACCTTATTTGATAGTTTTTCCACCCATTCTTTTATTTCTCCTACTTGCGCTCAACGTTTAAATTTAACTCCAGAAAAATTAGACTTTGACTTATCTATTGAAACTCCATTTGGGAGAAACCTTCATTACATCCATTGTTTTACAAGTCTTATTTGATTCAAATCGGCAACCGCACGTTACCTATCGATCTTATCTCTTTGAAAATACTTGCATTCAATGTGATTTTAGGGATTGATTGGTTAACCACTCATCATGCTAAAATTGATTGTTGTTGTAAGGTTGTTAGCTTTCATATTCCTAATGAACCTATTATGCGAATTCAAGAAACAAAACCATTAAAGTCAATTACTGTCATATCAAGCCATAAAGATGTTCATTTATTAAAAAATGGATGTCAAACTTTCTTAGCCCATGTCACGGATTTAAACAAAAATACGTTAGTCTTGAATGATATTTCTATTGTTAATAAATTTCCTGACGTATTCCTTGAAGAACTTCCTGGCCTACCCCCAAAGCGTGAAATTGAATTTTGTATCGACCTTAAACCTAGTACAAAACCCATTTTTAAAGCCCCATATCGAATGGCTCCTATTGAACTTCAAGAGTTAAAGACCCAACTGCAGGAATTATTAGACATCGGTTTCATTCGTCCTAGTACATCTCCTTGGGGTGCTTCGGTGTTCTTCATAAAAAAGAAAGATGGAAGTATGCGACTTTGTATTGATTATCGGGAGTTGAATCATGTCACCATCAAAAATAGGTACCCGTTGCCTCGCATTGATGACCTGTTTGACTAGTTGCAAGGCGCTAAATTCTTTTCAAACATCGATATTCGTTCTGGATATCATCAATTAAAGATTAAAACTGATGACATTCCAAAGATTGGTTTCAGAACTTGGTACGGGCATTATGAATTCCTAGTCATGTCTTTTTGGATTGACTAATGTTTCTGCTACCTTCATGGATATGATGAACCGAGTATTCAAGGAATATTTGGATCATTTTGTGATCGTCTTTATTGATGACATCCTCATTTACTCCAAATACCATGAAGATCATGAGCAACACTTGAGGTTGATACTCCAAAAGCTTCGTGAGAACAAGTTATATGCAAGTTGAAGAAATGCAAGTTCTGGCTTGAGGAAGTAGCATTCTTGGGGCACGTGATATCAAATCATGGAATATTTGTTGACCCAACAAAGATTGAAGAAATTCAAAGCTGGGAGCAACCTAAGTCAGTGACCGAAGTATATAGCTTTCTCAGCATAGCTGGTTATTATCGGAGATTTGTAGAAGGGTTTTCTCGAATCGCTACTCCATTAACTCAGCTGACTCGAAAAGATACAAAATTTGGTTGGAGCAATGAATGTGAGAGGAGTTTTCAAGAACTCAAGAGGAGACTTATTTCAGCACCTGTTCTGATAATACCATCTGGTTTGGAGGGATTTGTCATCTACAGTGATGCTTCAGGAAGAAAATTAGGATGTGTTCTCATACAACATGGGAAAGTCTTAGCCTATGCCTCATGACAACACAAAGAATATGAGAGGAATTATCCTACTCATGATCTAGAGTTAGCAGCGGTCATTTTTGCGCTTAAAATATAGAGGCATTACCTGTATGGGGAGAAAGTGGAGATCTATACAGATCGTAAAAGCCTCAAATATTTCTTCACCCAAAAGGAACTCAACATGCGGCAATGATATTGGCTCGAGCTGTTGAAAGATTATAATCATAACATTCAATACCATTCTGGAAAAGCGAACGTGGTAGCTGACGCATTAAGTAGAAGATCATATGCGGGTACGAGTGCGATATTGTTAACGCAAATGCCCATTTGGTATGACTTACAAAGGATGGAGATAGAGATAAAGACTCCAGGGACCCACGTAATGATGTCAAATATATGAGTAGAACCGACTTTAATCGATAAAGTTAAAGCTGCTCAACTTACAGACCTGGAGCTAATGCGTATAAAGAAAAAAGTACAAGAAAGTATTGTTCCAGAAGTAAGAATCGGTGAAGAAGGAATACTTCGAGTCAACTCCAGACTTTGTGTTCCAAATAACCTTGATTTAAAGTATAAAATCATGATGGAGGCGCACAACACACCATTTGCAATCCATTATGGGAGTACCAAAATGTATCATGATCTTCGACACATATTTTGGTGGAGCAATATGAAGAGAGAGGTAGCGGAGTTTATCTCAAGGTGTCGAACTTGTCAATGAGTCAAGGTGGAGCATCAAGTGCCAAAAGGTCCATTGCAACCACTTGAAATTCTAGAATAGAAGTGGGAGCACATTACCATGCATTTCGTAACTAGTCTTCCCAAGGTTTCTTAAGGCATAGATGCGATTTGGGTCATTGTTAATAGATTAACAAGTCTACTCATTTCGTAGCTATACGAGAAACTTATTCACTTGAATGTGTTTCTCGTATATACATAAATGAGATTGTAAGACTGCATGGCATTCCAATATCCATAGTTTTTGATCAAGACCCAAGATTCACTTCATAATTTTATGTTAGTTTGCAAAAAGCTATGGGCACAGATTTACGATTTAGTTCGGCATATCATCTTCAAATGGATGGGCAGTCGGAGAGGACTATTCAAACTCTTGAAGATCTATTAAGACTCTGTATCCTTGACTTCAAGGGAAGTTGGGACAAGCTCCTACCATTAGTGGAATTCTCATATAACAACATTTATCTAGCAAGTATTGGCATTGCTCCATTTGAGGCATTGTATGGATGCAAGTGTCGTTCTCCAATATGTTGGGACGAGGTGGGTGAAGTAACGTTGTTGGGACCGGAGTTGGTATGTATTACTACGGAAAAGATTCAAATGATCCGACAACATATAAAAACCTCACAAGATCGACAAAAGAGTTATGTTGATCTTCATCGAAATGACATGGAATTCAATTTTGGAGATTATGTGTTGTTAAGTGTTTCTCCATGGAAAGGAGTTAAAAGATTTGGAAAGAGAGGAAAGATCAATCCTCGATTCATTGGGCCATTCAAAATCCTCGATTCATTGGGCCATTCGAAATCCTCGATCTAGTAGGAACTGTGGCTTATTGACTTGCCTTACTGCCAAGTATGTCTCGTGTTCATAACGTTTTTCACATATCTATGTTACGTACATGTGTGGAAGATCTGAACAACATTATTGAATTAGAACCGGACGAGATAGTGGAAGTTTAATGTATGAAGAGGTACCTGTTAAAATCTTGGATAAGAAGGATCATATTCTACGCTCCAAGGTTATACCTCAAGTCAAAGTTTTGTAGAGAAATCACAATGTTGAGGAAATGACCTGGGAGTTAGAATCTGAAATGAAGTCAAGGTATCCTCACCTCTTCGACATACCAGGTACGTACCCTAATTTCAAGGACAAAATTTCATAAGAAGGGGAGGTTGTAAGACCCCAACTTTTATGAATAAAGATTAATTTTTTTCGAAATATATTTTGGAATATTATGGTGTGGATTTGATATAATGTTATAGTTGTGGGTAATGTTTACAAATTTTGTAAAGTAAGCAAGTTGTTATAAAATATTTGATTGGTCGGGAAATATTTATTTTAACAGGGAAAATTTCTACGATGGCACAATCATTGGTGGACCCCATTACGAAAGTATTATTGTAGTTAGAAAATGACAGAAATAAATTTTTATATAAATAACAGTGAAAGTTTTACTATTAAACTGTTGAAATACCTGGTGATAAAAATACTGTAATACATGTGGTTGCATAGTAGCACAAAGTATTGATTATTGATGTTTACGTAAGAAGCCACTCAGTTTACTCAATTATTGCTACAGTAATTGCTACATAGTATCTCACGTTATTTGATTCAATTATTGTCACAGTATCATCTGCATAATATTTTATATTATTAAATTAATAATTGAGACGACAATGTTATTCATATTATTATTTGCATTATTGACGATGTCTAGAAAGTTCTATCAAGGAAAGGGGTTTGGTCACCTAATTGCGCGCCAATAAGGAGAAATCCTTATCGAAAAGGCCCCTCTTTCCTGGGAATGATTTGGTTGTTAAATATTGTGAGTTATAATATTAACAATGAATAATTGTTAATAGATTAAAAATGTGTTTATTAAACATAAATGATTTGTGGTAAATATTTATTCAATTTTTTGATATAAATATAGGGATTTGTTATGAGGCGTTTGTTGTAAGTTTGAAGATTTACTAATTTTATAGACCGTCGGTGGTGATTTTAATAGTAAATAAATCTGGACTATCGATGATGGTTTTAATAGTAAATCAATCTGGACCGTCGGTGGAGGTTTTAAAAGTAAATCAAGTCGGTGGTGATTTTAAAAGTAAATCAATTTGGACAGTCGGTGGTCGTTTTAAAAGTAAATCAATCTGGACCGTCGGTTGTGGTTTTAATAGTAATCAATATGGACCGTCCGTTTTAATAGTAAAACAATCTGGACCGTTCGTAAATCAGTTACTATTTAGTTCATTCTCCTATAAATAGAAGCTTAATTCTTCTTTCATTCTAACCAATTCAATGAGATTCAGAAGAGAAACTATAGAGAGAGAAACCATAACGAGCAAGAAGAAGAGTATTCTGCTATTCACTATTGCAGTATCTAGTCTTCTACTAAGGTAAGGGGTATTATTTCTTTCGTATTCATAAAGAATACTATTTTTCATATTCATCCTTTAATATGTCGGAATAACTCGTTTGTCTACGGATTACACGCATCGCATGGCGGTGAAAATCCATTTGCAGTTTCGTATGTTATTTCTTTTCATATTCTTAAATCTAAACTTACTATGGTATGTATTGCTTCAATAAACCCTAAAATTAGTAGAATATCCTTGAGTTTTGCGCTTCATCCAGTATCGTTTTATTGGAATATTGATCTGATTTTTTTTATTAAATATCAATATTTTCACCCGAAGTACTATTCACGGGTTACTATTCACTGAAATTTTATTCACTCGGGGATTTGGGGTGCGTTTCATACTGGGGTACTATTCATAGTTTACTATTTACGCGGGTACTATTCGTTTAGGTATTAATCACTCGGGTATTCAGGGCACTTTTCTTACCGGGATACTATTCACGGGGTATTATTCCTAAAATACTATTCACAAGGTACTATTCACGGGATACTATTCACACAAAATTTATTTCTTTTCTGTCCAAATTATTTTTGATACATGGATATTATTCTTCAATGTTACTCCACAAAGCAGTATCTTGTTTAAAATTTGGATATTATTGAATTCTTGATAAATTAAATTATAAATCTTTAAAATTTATCCTTTGGTTTCATTTAATTGAATTCTTATATCATTGTTATCATCCTCATAAAGTCATCTTTGGCCCGTAGTGGATAGATGGACTATTGATTGGTATGATTATGACCAGGGATCTTTCGGTATAATCATGACCCGTAATGTTACAAATGATGTGGTAAAAGTCCTCATTGGCCCATAGTATATTGATGGACAGTTGTTGGTATGATTATAACCAGAGATTATTCGGTATAATTATGACCATTAATGATTACACGAATATCGTTAGCCCGTAGAGCATGGATAATTTGTGGACGTGATACTAATGAATATCCTTGGCTCGTAGTGCAGGGATGATTCGTTGATGTGGTTAATTTATCAAGTTAAGTCCCATCGATAAAATTGATGAGAAACTTTTTAAATCATAGAAGATACTAGATATCATGCTCTACTTGATTCCTTTAATGGATTTTTTGTTCCGCTGCAGTTAAACTTTATGTTTATTATATTTTATCAGTTTAACACTATTGAAGGCTAACGATAATTTATTCTGCATTATCTTAGTCACAATATTTCTTACTGGGGTAGTTGAGCTTACCCTTTTGCTTTCATTGTTCTCTTCAGGAAATGAGAACGTAGCTGGGACTAGTCAGGGAACGGAGTTATGGTCCAACATGGTTGTTTTAGTAGTCCTCACTATTTAGTGTGATAATAAATGTAATGAGGATTGAATTGGAGTTTGGATATTGTCTAGAAGACAATATTCGTGTTAAAACTCTCAGCTACGCTTTTGTAGTTTTGTATAAAATAAGTTTGTATTTGAATTCTGTACCATGTATTTGGCGACTCAGAATGGGCGATCTATGATGACCCCAAATCTGGGTACTTTCAACTTACAGATATGGTGCTAAACGGTACTCATCACTATACATTCATTCCATTAAAACAACATCAAAATGAACATAATTACTACATTCTTATTACAATAATAATAATAATCATTCTTTTCCCATGTTGTGAAACCAATGCATTCTTTGTTTATCATATTATAATGCAGTAATACGTGTGGTTGCATATTACGTAAGAAGCCACTCAGTTACTCAATTATTGCTACAGTAATTGCTACATAGTATCTCACGTTATTTGATTCAATTATTGTCACAGTATCATCTGCATAATATTTTATATTATTAAATCAATAATTGAGACGACAATGTTATTTATATTATTATTTGTATTATTGACGATGTCTAGAAAGTTCTGGCGAGGAAAGGGGTTTGGTCACCTAATTGCGCGCCAATAAGGTGAAATCTTTATCAGAAAGTCCCATCTTTCCTGGAAATGATTTGGTTGTTAAATATTGTGAGTTATAATATTAATAATGAATAATTGTTTATAGATTAAAAATGTGTTTATTAAACATAAATGATTTGTGGAAAATAATTATTCAATTTTTTGATATAAATATAGGGATTTGTTATAAGGCGTTTGTTGTAAGTTTGACTTAGTATTCCATGGGAAGATTTACTAATTTTATAGACCGTCGGTGGTGGTTTTAATAGTAAATAAATCTAGACTATCGATGATGGTTTTAATAGTAAAGCAATTTGGACCATCGGTGGTGGTTTTAAAAGTAAATCAATCTGGACCGTCGGTGGTGGTTTTAAAAGTAAATCAATTTGGACAGTCGGTGGTCGTTTTAAAAGTAAATCAATCTGGACCGTCGATTGTGGTTTTAATAGTAATCAATATGGACCGTCCGTTTTAATAGTAAAACAATCCAGAGCGTTCATAAATCAGTTACTATTTAGTCTATTCTCCTATAAATAGAAGCTTAATTTTTCTTTCATTCTCACCAATTTAATGAGATTCAGAAGAGAAACTATAGAGAGAGAAACCATACCGAGCAAGAAGAAGAGTATTCTGCTATTCACTATTGCAGTATCTAGTCTTCTACTAAGGTAAGGGGTATTATTTCTTTTGTATTCATAAGTAATACTATTTTTTGTATACATCCTTTAATATGTCCGAATAACCTGTCTATGCGGATTACGTCATAGAATGACGGTGAAAATCCATTCTTGATTTCAGTATGTTATTTCTTTTTATATTCTTAAATCTAAACTTACTATGGTATGTATTGCTTCTATAAACCCTGAAATTCGTGGAATATCCTTGAGTTTTGCGCTTCATCCAGTATCATTTTATTGGAATATTGATCTGAATTTTGTTATAAAATATCAATATTTTCACCTGAGGTACTATTCATAGGTTACTATTCACTCGGGGATTTGGGGTACGTTTCATACCGGGGTACTATCCATAGTTTACTATCTATGCGGGTACTATTCATTCAGGTATTATTCACTCGGGTATTCAGGGCACTTTTCTTATCGGGATACTATTCACGGGGGTACTATTCTTGAAATACTATTCACAAGGTACTATTCACGGGGTACTATTCACACAAAAAATTTATTTCTTTTCTGTCCAAATTATTTTTGATACATGGATATTATTCTTCAATTTTACTCCACAAAGCAGTATCATGTTTAAAATTTTGATATTATTGAATTCTGGATAAATTAAATTATAAATCTTTAAAATTTATCCTTTGGTTTCATTTAATTGAATTCTTATATCATTGTCATCATCCTCATGCTTATGTTGTGATGAAAGTCATATTTGGCCTGTAGTGCATAGATGGACTATTGATTGGTATGATTATGACCAGGGATCTTTCGGTATAATCATGACCCGTAATGTTACAAATGATGTGGTAAAAGTCCTCATTGGCCCGTAGTGCATTGATGGACAGTTATTGGTATGATTATAACCAGGGATTATTCGGTATAATTATGACCATTAATGATTATAGGAATATCCTTGGCCCGTAGAGCAGGGATAATTTGTGGACGTGATACTAATGAATATCATTGGCTCGTAGTGCAGGGATGATTCGTTGATGTGGTTTATTTATTAAGTTAAGTCCCAACGATAAAATTGATGAGAAACTTTTTAAATCATAGAAGATACTAGATATCATGCTTTACTTGATTCTTTTAATGGATTGTTTGTTCCGCTGCAGTTAAACTTTATGTTTATTATATTTTATCAGTTTAACACTGTTGAAGGCTAATGATAATTTATTCTGCATTATCTTAGTCATAATATTTCTTACTGGGGTAGTTGAGCTTACCCTTTTGCTTTTATTTTTCTCTTCAGGAAATGAGAACGTAACTGTGACTAGTCGGGGAACGGAGTTATGGTCCGATAATGGTTATTTTAGTAGTCCTCACTATTTAGTGTGATAATAAATATAATGAGGATTGAATTGGAGTTTGGATATTGTCTAGAAGATAATATTCGTGTTAAAACTCTCAGCTACGCTTTTGTAGTTTTGTAAAATAAGTTTGGCGACTCAGAATGGGTGATGTTTGACGACCCCAAATCCGGCTACTTTCAACCTACAGATATGGTGCTACACGGTACTCATCACTATACATTCATTCCATTAAAACAACATAAAAATGAACATAATTACTACATTATTATTACAATAATAATAATAATTCATTTCCCATGTTATGAAACCGATTCATTCTTTGTTTATCATATTATAATTCTTACAAACTTATTAGTCTATTACAGGATAATCTACTTATCCATCTTAGCTTTGCCTTTATCCCTACTAGGATCATCAGTTCTTTTGGCCTTAGCTACAATCATATAATTCAAGCAAGAAATGAGCATAACTAGCTCATTAAGTCAAGTAAAAGATAATACAAATACCACGTCGAGAATTATATGATTATCTTCAGTAATTGAACAAGTAGTTACGAAGTACTAAGAAACATTGACTAGCACTTCTCATTTCATAAAGATAATTCCAAAGTATATATAATAGCTTAGGAATTTTGAATTGGTCGAAAGACCATGAACATTCTCTTTTGATTTTCATTCATGAAAAAGGATAACCCGATACTAAGTCCGTAAGTCCGATATATATCTTACGAGCAGTTCTAGGTGATCAACCTATAGTACTCTATGTTGATCAACACTCATCCATTAAACGTATCAACATTTAAGTTTTGGCAACCTCATCTGCCCATCGAATAATCGATGTAAAATACATTTGTTTGTTCATACGTAGCTTACCTTGAATCCGTACCAAATACTTGGCATATGATAACGTTAATAGTTTTATATTGAAAGACGTGTAAACAAATCAATCTAACTCTTAAGAATAGTATAGCCGAGTCAAAACTGGCATCGACCCTTTCGTAAAACAATTCATGCATCTAAGAACATGAATCACAGAAAACTTGTCTAACACGAAGGTTAGACAAGCATTAAGGAAACTTGCCTTCAAGCATCTTCAAATGAAATATTCAATAATTTTTGTTCTTTACAGTATCTACATGATATATTCACATAGCACACTGTAATTAGCTACCAAACAATCTTATCACATTGTTTTTACCAGTTTCTTTCTCTTCTAAGTCGTAATTGAATTTATTTCATTAATAAATGTCAATTCAACTTACTATTCTTCATTACGGCTTGTTAACGTTCTTACATCACTAACCAAGACTTGATCATCATTGGGTAATTACCAAAGTTTGAATACATTTTACTTCCGTATATCTCGCTTCTTCGTTTAATTAATATAAACGACATTCATCTTCTAAAGTCATCACTATAAGTGACTCAAGATTAATCTTATCATGTATATTAAGTACATACATGATCCACTATTGGTTTACAATCAATTAGGATTAGAAAACTAACTTAGTCAACAAATTCACTACTTATGACCAATGACGCTTGGAGACACTAACACACCTTATTCACATTGCCATTTCAACTAGCAAGATGCAAGGTCCGATCTTATGGCTATCTGCTTGAGATCTCTTTAAAATAGTGGCACTCCGGCACCACTCTCCAGTAGCTAAAGTTATTATTCTCAAGATCACAGTGGCAAAACAAGCTTGGGGTGGTATTGCATACCCCACCCCGAGCCCTTGATTTTGTTTTTTTTTTTTAAATTTTAATTACGATTCTTCATAGACTCATAACTTAGTCGTTTTAAGTAGGCTTTGGCTCGTTCAAAAGCCATTTTCTTACACGTAAAAAATACTTCGATTCTATCCCGACTAAAATAGTTTTTAAATCCGTTAACGATGAATTTACTATGAACCTCCTAATAAGCATTCGTTTAAATGCTCGTGAGCGTTTATAGCTCGTTTTCTTTGTTCTAAGTAAGAATTTGACCGTTCTTGAGTCCACGACTCTTGAATACATTATACTACGTTATGCCATCAAAAATTAGTGTTTCTGAACTAAATGGCAAGTTTTGACTTCTAATCCGGAATTATACGATATTAACGTAAAACGTCTAATTTCGTAAGTTTTGCCATAACTTCGTTACTCGTGTTTTATACCCCAAATCAAATGGAATCAATCCATTGATTCATTGTCTATATCCTAACCAAGCAATATTCACATACCCTATAAATTATGGTTTTCAATTTATCCATCAACAACCAAATCAATGTTCAATGGTTTCATCGGTTTAAACTTACTTAAACACTTACAATTTCTACTTATACATGGCTTGTAAATATTTAATTCACTATAATCCATCCTTATTAATTCGGAAGAGACATACTCCACCAATTTATGATTCTCTACGAAAAATAAATTTAAACGAATCGAAAACTAAGGTTTTACGAATTATTACCTTTACATTCTTCGCGTTCTTGCTTAAAACTAGTATAATTTTCTTCAAGCTCACTTGATTACTTGTTTCTAGCTCTTTTCTCTCTCTAAAATATGTTAGTTAATGTTTGTAAACAAACAAATGAACTAGCTAAGCTTCCTTTTATATGAAAATCCAATGGAGGGTATTTTGGTCATTTGGTAACCTCCTTACTATTCATTACTTTATAACCAAGTAAAGTAGCTTTACTTGGTCACCAAGTAGCTAGCCCATATAGCCTTGTGGGTCCACCCCATGGGTTTTACCCATCTGGTGACCCATCGGTTCGATTCACAGTTTGGTTTCTTGGATCGGGCATGATTTAATCTAGCATTGGGCCTTGACAATACTCAATCTTGGGATTTATTTCACAAAACATTGGGCTTGATATACTCCAAGTCCAATTGGATTCTACAAAGTCCATAAACTCAAAGTCCAATAAGAACTAATCGTATTCTACACATATAACTCATGTATTCTCTTCGTATAATATTCGTACGATATCCGTATTATACATCGTAATAATCTTCATACTATACTTATATACTAATTAGTATCATACTCGTATATCACACGTATACTAACCCTAATCATTATACGCATTCATTTCCTTCTCGGAAATCACTTTTCCTATCCCTTAGGTTTTAAGTCCACAAGCGAAAACTTTCTTTGCCATAACTGAAATATTATTGAATATTCCATCTCATATTAGAATTCTATCATTACGCGTTTCTCGAAATTTCAAACTTAATTCCCGAACAGAAACGGATGAATAGTATTTTGACGAAAATTTCTCAGAAAACTTTTCTTTTCGTCTTGGAAATTCAAAACAATTAATTCTAGCACATAGCTAGAATCCTAACCACATCCGCACATTCTAGGTCATAGAACGACCTTCATACAGCTTACTCACATAAATAATCAATTAAATTCATTTAATCCACATAATCAAATAAAAATTTAATTTATATAAAAATTCTATTTTCTCGGGCATTACATTCTCCCCCCCCCCCTTATAAGGATTCTATCCCCAGAATCTCGCTACAATTACACAAACAAATGAGGAAAATTTTCCTTCATTTTACTCTCGAGTTCCCACGTTGCTTCTTCAGCATTGTGGTTCCTCCAAATCACCTTCACCCAAGGTATTATCTTATTTTTCAATACTTGTTCCTTCGTATCAATAATCTGAACTGGAAGTTCTTCATACGTTAAGTCTATTTCTATCTGAATAGATTCATACTCTATTACGTGTTTGTAGTTCAGTTTATAAGGATGCAACACTGACACGTGAAACACATTTTGTATACGTTCCATCTCTGGAGGTAAAGCTACTTCATAAGCTACCTCTCCTACCCTTCTTAAAATTTTAAAAGGTCCTATAAACCTTGGACTTAACTTTCCTTTCTTTCCAAAATGTTTCTTCCCTTTCCAAGGAGATACTTTTAGAAAGACATACGATCCTACTTAAAATTCTCTCTTCTCACGGTGAGGATCTGCATACTTCTTTTGTCTATCTTGAGCCATGGCTGCCAAGCGAGTACGTATTAGCTTTACCATGGCTGCCATCTGTTGTACCATCTCAGGTCCCAACATTCGACGTTCACCTACTTCATCCTAGCACAATGGAGTTCTGCACTTCCTCTGATATAATGCTTCATAAGGCGGCATGCCTATACTAGGGTGAAAACTATTGTTGTATGCGAATTCCACTAAAGGCAGATGTTCGTTCCAACTCTCCTTAAAATCTATAACGCAAGATCTTAACATATCTTCTAATGTTTGGATTGTTCGCTCGCTTTGTCCATCCGTCTGAGGATGATACGTTGTACTCAACTTCAATTACATTCACATTTGCTCTTGCAAACTCCTCCAAAAATTTAACGTGAATCGTGGATCACGATCTGACACAATCGAAATAGGTACTCCATGTCTAGAAATAATTTCTTTGACATATAATTTATCCAATTGTTTTAGATTATATGTAACTCCTATTGGTAGAAAGTGAGCCGATTTCATCAACCGATCCACTATTACCCAAATAGCGTTGTATCCCATCCTTCTTGTTGGAAGTCCCACTACAAAGTCTATTGTGATATGCTCCCATTTCTACTCTGGAATCTCTAGGGATTGTAATAACCCACTCGGTCGTTGGTGTTCAACCTTAACTTTCTGATAAGTTAAGCACTTATTAGCATATTATGCGATCTCTCTCTTCATGTTTGGCAATAAAAAGTTCTGTCGAAGGTCTTGAGACATCTTAGTACTATATGGATGTATCGAGTATCTCGAACTATGGGCCTCACTGTAGCATCCCCAAATCTCAGTCCTAATCACCAAGGATCTGGTATACTAATTTTATAACTATTGCGAAAGATATAAACATAAATTGTTTATACATTAAACTTTACACACTAACCCCAAGGTCGAAAACCTTTACATAATACCTGAACCAATATTCAATCTAACATACAATGTTATTATCATACATTACTAATACAAATTTAGCTGCATATCTAATCCCAAGCTGGACTTATCTTTGTCTTTTTCTGTATCCGACATATTCGTCTTAATCTGCAATGTTTATCATGATATAGCAAGGGTGAGCAACAAATTTTCCCAACAAGTATAAGTTTAATTGAGGATATATCATGATTGAAAGAATTTGAACAAAAGGCTGGCTACGCTCAACAATATAAAGATTGTGAACTAGCAGGAATCAAATTTTTATAATTGAACGATCAGGGTGATATGAATATATATCAATAATGAACATGAACAACAATATCTGGACCAGATGGTAATGAAGGTGATCAGCCTTTCATACCTGATGAACACATACAGTATGCAAAGAGTGTGAATCAATAATTCATAGACATGGTAATCAACAATGATTATCCATAAGTATATTTGAATAAACAACTCAAAGTTGAGTTAAGGAAAACTTGCATGTATCGTTGATTACCGTTACGCAATCTATATAGCTTTGACTGAAGACCTAATATTAATAATATTGATCTCCAAGTTAGAATAATATCATCACAGTATAAAATAACCTAAACATGTTACCACATAATCCTATCAGTCTATACAACACATAAGACCTAGTATTAAGTCAAACTATTGCAGTCTGAGTTGAGTTCGATATAATTCTAACATCTCAACGGCCTAGTCGGACAATTCTCGAGCCTACAAATCAAAAGACTTGGTCTAAACACTTAACAATTATCTTACATAATTTATTATTAGTCAAAAATATTTTTCAAAGACTCATAATAATTTTCAGATAATTATTACCATTTATCATGTTTTTTCATTCATTAATATCATATTTATAAGAATTAAATACCACATAATTCCTTTATCATTAATATTTATTTAATATTAAATATTAATGAAAATTATAACATAATATTATAATACATTTATAATATCTCCAAGTATTTTAATACTTTAAAATCATATTTATATGATTTGTAAAAGCGATTAAATCTATTATCCAACAATTGCTATTAATATTAAAATATTAATATTTTCATAACAAAATATCAAAAGTTATATGTTATAACTTAAAATATTTTTATAAAATTAAAATCATTTATATATAATTTTTAAATCATTAATTTATTTTTTTTATAATTTATTTAATATATTTATTAAATAAATTAATTATCATTAATATTAATTAATTAATGAAATTCATCACATAATATTAAAAGTCATTAGAAATAACTTAAAATATTTTCTAACACCATAATATATTTTTAAATGATTTTTCATGTATTAAAATCATTTTAAAGTAATTTATTTAATATTATAATTAAATAAATTAAATACCTTTAATATTCAAAAAATATGAAATATTAATAAAATTATTAAAAACCCATTTTTAGGCTTTTAAATAATTTTTAGGAATTTATTTTGTATTTTAATAATTAAAAACTATTTTTATATAATTATTTAATAAAATAATAATTAAAACCCTTTTTTAGGCTTTAAAATAATTTTTAATTTGTATTTTTAATAATTAAAAATTATTTTTATTAAAGGGTGCCTATAGCGACAGAATCGTCGCTATAAGTGTTCTTCATGTTCTTGAGCTGCCCAGAACGTTCATGCAATGTGATCAAGATAGCTAGTTTGACCACTCACATATCATATATTGCAAGGTTTCTGGGCTGGGTAAAGTGTTATGATTGTAGTATAAGTGTAATACTACAACTATATACCAAGTTCCTAGCCATACCATAACATATCAGCAAGATTTAAGCTCCATAAATTATTGTCAGAGCTGTTCTTTATTTCTAGGTTTTCTAGAAATGAAGAACATTTGTAGGGTACCTACTATCGATCCTTATAACTTGCACTCAAGGCATGCTTTTTGAGATCTAATGGTTCAATATTGTAGAACACATGATAGGTTACATTTAACAATCCAGAATTTTATTTATAATTTCAAATATTTATTGAATTAAATAAATATTTTTAATTGATGTGTTTGTTGTTTAGTAGATATTTGTTGGATTATTTATTAGTAAGTAAATAATTCATGAGTTATAGAAATTAACTTAATTAAGATAAAAGAGTGATGAATGAAATTTATGAGATAATACTCTAATTTAACTTAATAACTAAATTAGAGAGTTGTTAAGGAATATATAATTTGGTAGAATGTTGTTTTAATTTAATTTAGTACTTAAAGTGATATGTCAATTTAATAAGTCAAATTATAATGAAAATTATAATTTTGTGGTAATAAGTTTTTTTATTTAATTAAGATTGAATATGGAAATCCAAGTAAATAGTGTGGGCCAATAAACTATAGTATAAATGATTTATTGAAGTAAATTAAAAGAGTTTTAAATGGATTTACCAAACAAGGCTTAAGGAATGATTAAGTCATTATTTTAAAAGTGTTTTGTCAAACAAAACCTTATGGCTTTTGAATTAAAATAATAATAATAATAATATAAAAATAAATATTTTTATAAATGATACATAATTATTATATTTAATAGTATTTCAGTTTTAGACGTTAGTTTTTGTGCGTTGGTTTTTACGTAAAGGTTTGGCCTAAGCCGGAGAAAAGAGAAGAAGAGAATAAGAGAATAAAAGAGGAAGAGAGGAAGAGAGAAATTGAGAGGAAGAGAAGAAGAAATTCTATGTGAAGGTTGGAGAATCAAAGAAAAAAAAACAAGAAGATTGTTTAAGTTGTCTAACTAATCAAAAGTAATAATCTAATTTTAAACTCTAGTTGTGTTTTCTTAAAATTACTTCACTGTAATTAAGTTTTGATGATGAATTTCTTGATATATTTATGGGTATGAATAATCCATTATATGTAATCTATAATTGGTTTTGGGTTATCAAAATCATGAAAAATAGGATGAAAAAGAGGAAATTGAGTTATTGATGAAATTTGTATGTTATGGCTTAGTTGGAGTCAAAAATTGATGGTTAGAACATGTATATAATCTAAAATTGATAATAGATGTTGTTAGTATGTTGAAAAATGAAAACAACGAAGTTTAAACGGATTGATTTGGTTAGGAATCAAATCCGTGGTGAATGATTACGCTAAATATGTTAAAACATGTAAAACTAATATGAACATGAATTTTGGGTGAAGATTTAGGATTGTTAGTGTTTCTATCAATTGTTATAATTCTATTATGTTTTAGTTTTATGAATTACAAATCCATAGAGTCGAAAATGGACTGATTTGGGTGTGTATAACTCAAGTTATGAAGGTTGGAAGGAGAAATGGTCAAAAATCGTAAAACGATAAAGCGGAAAAAAAGCATAACTCATCGCTAAGGGCAATCAGAGCGCGGCCCCAAAGGCTATTTAACGGTCATTTGTGTAATAGAGAATAGTGACCACGATCAGACGTTTTGACCTCTTGTAGTAAAACGACCATACCATTTTCATATAAATTGCGATTGATGTGATTCAAGAGTATCCGGAACAAGGACGAATAGACCTACAACTTTTGTTCAATTTGAGGTCGGGAATAGGGGTCAAAAGTGTCATTTGTGGGATTGGTATGTATTAGGAGGCAATCGAAGGGCGTCGGGCATGCACGTTTACAAGTGTAGTGCTCCTGACGATAAAAGATGTTGTCCTAAGTTATAAAACATGAATATTAGTAAATATAATGATGCTTAATATTAATAAATGATGTATTAGATAAGTTTTATAAGCATACTAAGCACACACAAGAGAGACGAATCGGGCGTATGACGAATGAACGTCGAAACGTCGTGACAAGTGTTAATGAACGTAGAAAGTGTATTAAGTCAAATGAAATGAATATTATAAGATATGAAATAGGGTTAATATAAAATCAATAATCATTCCTAGCAAGACTTAAACACTTGAATGAAATTCAAGCTTGACTAAGAAGAAATTTAGTGAGTTATAAGTCTAAAGTTAAACATAATCAAATTGAACATTGTGTATTTATTAATAGGAAGAGTTATAAGATGTAGATTAAAGTTTACATTACTACTACTATGCGTTGCTATGTGACTAATAGTTGATGTGACTGATTATATAATTATGTAGGGCTCGTGAAGTGCAGATAACTGTAAGTTGTTAAACTATTATTGGTAAACAACGATCAAGGCAAGTCTTCCAGTTCCTATTCGCTATGTGAATTTGGTGATGAACTGTTTGAAATTTTTATTGCAAATATCATGGTGTGTTATATTAATGTTGATAGCATGAAATGTTAAAGTCAATTTATGACTACGTTGATTGAGCAATGAATGTTGATTGAGTAAGGAACTCAATCTTTATACTTGTTATATGAACTACAACATGTATGTTATGTTAGTCCAATGTTTATGAGATGTATATCGAGTATGTTATTATGTGCTATGTGATGCATGAAAACTGTTAGATTTTGCTAGGCTGTCGAGCTCAACCTTGAAAATAACTACTTTTACAGGTTCAAGATTTAAGGTAAAGTTACGTGCTACTTGAAAGATATGAATCAGATGTGATACTTGAAGATTTATATACTTTGGCTGAGTTATTATTATTTGAACCATTTGTAAGGTTCTGAATAATGTATTAATGTTGAATTATAATATCTTTTTGAGATGTAAACTCTTGTAGTATTAAAATGATTCTGAGATATTTAGATGTAAAGGTTGAAAGTTTTTGGAACGAGAATAGTTTGTAATAGAAAATTTTAATTGTAATAGAAAATTTTAATTATTCCGCATATTTCAATGGTTGTATTATCGTTTAATGATGTAAAATTAGAAGTTGAATGTATTGTTAACGACTAAAGTCAAGAATTAAATTATATGAATTTTGGGGTCATTACATTACAAGTCTATAACATCATAACAAAATAACATCATCACATGAGCAAGATCTGGCATGGTCAAACCATGTCAGAAAACTTACTGTTCAACTTTCTGGGTTTTCTAGAAAATTACCAAAACAGATGGTCAAGCCTACTTTGACCCTTAATAAATTTGATTCTGTGAAAGATATAAGTGATCTAAAGGCTTGGATGTGTACTTCTCATGTCAAACTATAAATCTATTTCACAAACATGGCCAAATAACAAGACATTAGCAAGATCAGAGGCCTTGAAAGTCGTTGTCAGACCATATATGGGAATCTGGGTTACCTAGAAACCAATTAGTCATGGGTCGGTCAACCGTGTTTGACTGCTTATAACTTGCAACGTATACATGATCTAACCCTGTTTCGAGTTCCAGATCATAGTCCACATGGCATACTACATATCTATAACATAAAACACACTAAACATCTAACACACACAGATCTACGAGCCCTGACATTAGGCTGTCAGACAACTTTTTAGGGTTCATGATCAATTTCTAAAAACCCAATTTCGTGCATCTACATGATATGGATGCATGATCCAATAACCCAGATCACTATGTGACACCATCTAACACATATCTAACCAATAAACAACAACATTAACTATAATCTTGAAGATCTAGAAAGTTTAGGGTTTATACCTCATTCACGCTTTGATCATGATTCTGATCCTTGATGTTTGTTCTTGGCTTGCTAGAGATCATGCTAAGGACTGAATTACTTAGAAATTTCGTGGGTTTAGAGAAAGAAAGTGTTGGTTGAATATTGGTGAACAAATGAGGCTTTAAATCTTAATTTTCTCTCTCCTTAATCTATATATTGAATGCAAATGAAATGGGCTGATGTATATAGCTGATGGCTATGGTTTTTAGTCACATGGAGTAAATAGAGTTTGTCACCAACTCATTATTTTAGCAAGATGTGTACTCCAACATATAAAAAATCCAAAAAGTGCATTCTAGTCTTTTTCCCTCCAATTTTAATGGCAATTTGGTCTTTTGATCTAACCCTAAGGTTTTAACCCTTAAGGTTTAACCCTTTGGGTTTAACCCTAAGATTTTAAAAATTAAAATTCTAGGATTTCAAATTTAAATTTTAAAAAATAGAAAATTAATATTTCTAAATTATAATTAAGACTCTCTAATTATACTAATATTTCCTAATCATAATTCAAGCTTGCTAATTAGGATTAATATTTCCTAATTAAAATTGTTAATTTAGTAATTAGGTCCATAATTGTATATTAGGGTTTCTAACGGAACAATTAGGATTTCTAATTTTAAAATTAAGGTTTTCTAACTAATTCGTTAGGCTTTACCTTAATTAATCTTATAATTAATACACTTCAGTCTCTGAGATCCCAAGTTAGGGTTTTTGTAATTCGAATTAGGGTTTCGAATTCCCAGAAATGAAATTAGGGTTTCTAGAGCTAGTATTAGAGTTTCTTATCAATCGCTAGGGTTTTCTAATTGAATGTTGACATTCTTAATATAACTTTAGGGTTTAGACACTGATATAATTTATCTAGTCAACCCTTGACCCCTAACCACATTCTGTACAAATACATAACCATACACACAGAGCATATACACTTATACATTTAACACTGCAAGCCTTTACCAAAAAATTTTAAATTCACAAAATTCCTTACCAGAAATGTCAAATCCATTCACTTATTTTATGTCTAGGTTTATTATTCAACCTTTAATCCATCATTTAATATTTAAATAATTTTATAAATTCTCGGGTTGTCACATTCACTCATTATCTCTTCTTCTAACTTGAAATTATCTGGAACCCAAATTCTTCCTTCAAAACGAAGTAATATCTCCTCGTTGAGGTCATACTTAGTCTTCTCCTCATCTTCCATCCTCTGCTTCACTCTTCGCATTCTTCGTTGCCTAACTGCATTTCTTTAACCCATTCCACTATGGTTTGTTGGGTCTCCATTGTGAATAACATTTCTACCGCTCCATTCTGTAATTTAACTTCTAGTTCCATTCTTGCCATCTCTATTATTAACTCATTCTAAGTTATTAACATTGATAGATTTTCTCTACCCTCCTACTTAGCGTAATAGCTACTACATTTTCCTTTCCTAGATGATATAAGATATCACAATCGTAATCTTTTATCAACTCTAACTACCTTTCTCTGCCTCATATTCAACTCGTTCTGTGTGAAGATATATTTTAGACTTTTATGGTCCGTGTATATCTCACACCTCTCCCCGTATAAATAATGTCTCCATAATTTTAAGGCAAAAAGTATAACTACCAAATCTAGGTCATGAGTAGGATAGACCTTCTCATAATCCTTTAACTGGAGTGACGCATACACAATGACATTACCATGCTGCATGAGCACACAACCCAATCCTATATGTGAAGCATCACTATAAACTACGAAATTCCCCGTATCATATGGCAAAGACAATTCATGTGCCTCACTTAACCTCCTTTTTAGTTCCTAAAAACTATTCTCACACTTCTCAGTCCACATATACTTTACTGACTTCCTCGTCAAATTCATCAACGAAGTAGCTATTTTAGAAAAGTCCAGAATGAACCTTCTATAATATCCCGCTAACACCAGAAAACACCAAACCTTAGTTGGCGTTTTTTGTTGTTCCCAATTATTAACTGCTTCTACCTTTGCTGGATCCACAGAAATGCCATCTTTATCAATAACATGTCCCAAAAACTGCACTCTTTCAAGCCAAAATTCACATTTAGTGAATTTCGCATACAACTTCTCCTTCTGTAGTGTTTTCAACACTATCCTTAAATGTTCAGCATGATCTTTTGGCGTCTTAGATAGACTAGAATATCATCAATGAACACTACGATAAACTTATCCAAATACTGTTTGAACACTCTATTCATCATATTCATGAATGCGGCTAGCGCATTAGTCAACCCAAACGACATAACCAAAAACTCGTAATGACCATAACAAGTTCGGAACACCGTCTTAGGTACATCCTCTTTCCTTACTTTCAACTGATGGTACCCCATACGTAAATCTATCTTAGAAAATACTTTGCCCCTTTCAACTGACTAAATAGATCATCGATCCTGGGCAATGGGTATTTATTCCTAATAGTTAACTTGTTCAACTCTAGATAGTCGATACAAAGTCGTAACAACCCATCCTTCTTCTTTAAAAATAATACCGGTGCTCCCCACAGAGATACACTCGGTTGAATGTACTTCCTGTCTAATAGTTCTTGTAATTGAACCATTAAATCCTTCATTTTTACCGACACCATCCTATACGGCGCCCTAAAAACTGGTGTCGTACCTGGTAACAGATCAATCACAAACTCGACCTCCCTATCCAGCGGAAGACCTTGTAATTCATCCAAAAATACATCCACGAATACTTGAACTATAGGTATCTATTACAATGATGCTCCTACTCTTTAGGTATCCATAACATGGCACAGGTATCTTATATACCCCTTCCTCGACATTTTTCTAGCTTGTGTCATGGTTAGGCAACAAGAGCGTCTCGGTGATTTTACTACCAAAGAACACTACCTTGATTTTCTTAGAAAGCCGAAGGTTCACACTTTTCTTATGACAATCTATTATAGCCTTATAGTTAATAAACCAATCAATACCAAGAATTACATCGAATTCTCTAAACCTTATCGGTACTAAATCTACCGATATTTTGTTACCTCTAATATCTATTCAGCAATTTCTATGAATATGTTCAATGGGAATTATCTCTTCATTTGCTACCCTAACGTCTAAAGGTATCTCTAATTTTTCTGGGAGTAAACTTAATCGCTTAGCAAATTCACATGTTATAAAAGAACAAGTAGCACCCGAGTCAAACAACACAAACATTTATTTCATTGACGAGAATGATATCTGCTACTACATCCACTAATGCAACCACATCTTGGACAGTCATATTAAAAGTACGGGACGTGGGTCTACCCGACGATGGTGTTGGTCCAGTAGTGGCTAACTTACAACTACTAGTACCCTTACTACCCTCCGACCCTTTCTTTGGGCAATTTCTTGCCATGTGGTCCATCAACCCACAAACAAAACAACCCTATTTCTTTTTAAGATTAGGATAATTGGGTGAAATGTGACCCTCCTTCCCACAGTTATAACAAATTGACTTTCCTTTTAGGTAGACTCCTAGATGAGTCTTCCAGTATGTCTTGCATGCCTCCATCCTACGCTTAGGATCCCCTTGTTTCACTCCAGTATTCCCAGAGTTAAATTTATTTCTCTTGGATAGACTTCCACTGCCACTAGCTCCCTCCACCTTGGGTCCTCCTTCTCCTTTGACCTTATTCTTCCTCTCCTTATGGTATTGGCTCAAAGCCTCACTACCACCCTCTATAATGATTTCTTTCTCCATAATGGTCCCATAAGAGGCACTTTTGAAAATAGAAATCCTACTATAGAGCTAGAGTTTCAGGCCCTGCTCAAACCTACAAGCGTTCCTCTCCTCGGTGTCCACTTGGTGTGGAGCAAACCTTGCCAATTCATTGAATTTGGTCGCGTATTGGGGAACCGTTATGTCCCCTTGTTTAAGTTCTAGGAACTTAATCTCCATTCTCCCATGCATGCTTTTAGGAAAATAGTTCTCGAAGAATACCTTCTTAAACTGTTCCCATGTAACAGCATCCGTTCTAGCCCCACCCTGGTGAGCCTCCCACCAGAAGTTGGCTTCCCCTTTCATCATATAGGTCGCAAAAGAAGTCTTTTTGCGCCTTAGATATGTTTGTAATAACAAACGCCTTTTCTATTTCTTGTACCCATGTCTGGGCCTCTATTGGGTCTGTAGTTCCTTTGAACTCTAGCGGACCTATGCTTTTAAACTCTTTAAAGGTAGTCATTATGGCTACCCTAGGTACTGCGGGTACTCTACCCCCAATTTGATTAAATGCAGCCGTTAATAAATTAACGAACTCTTGCATAGGGTTATTCTGACCCCCATGGTTATCATTATGCGATTCAGCTTCCTAATTACATTGTTTTCTTCTTGGTGGCATTATTTTGAATAAATAAATAAAGTTTCATTATTATCTATTTACTTACTTCGTTATTATTCATCAAACAATAACAATTCATACCACAACAAAGCACATCAATTAAAAACTTCATTATATTAATATGCTTCTTCATAGTTCAAAACTATTTATAATTTGATTCCATAGCCAAAAGCTATTACATTACTATCCCACGATTAAGTTCTACAAAAATTTGGATTTACAAAAAGACTACCATTTAATTATACAAAAGAGGGTTTTATATCACTACACATATACCAAAAGATTTACCGATCTTCTAACACTTCCTCATAACATTCTCATGCTTCTAATTTTTAAGAATCGAAACAATATCCCGACCAATAGTATGTCAAGTCTGTACCAACTCAATGGAATAACAAGCAATTTTTAGCTTGAAATCCTCATGAGCACTGTTATGGATGTAGGACATGCGTGTTATTTTCTGGTTCTTCTCAACTAGTTCTTTACGAAGCTCTACGACCTCATTCTTATAGTCCCTCGCCTTATCCGTCATAAGCACCTTCTCATCGTGCTATAAGTCAAAATCTATTTTTACAGAATCCTTCGCCTCATAAAGAGAACTAATCTCTTCATTTTGGTTCTGCACAACAGTGCGCAGTTGCACATTCCAGTCAAGCACTGCTAGATACAATGCCCTCATTGCATCTGGAGGTGTTGGCTCTAGTGCAGGTACCATCGTATTAAACGATGCTACCTCTATTTCCTCATCCCCATCGACCACTATATCGAGATATGACGCTGATCCCATGTTTTCCATGTCTCCCTTAGAATAATCCTCCTCTGGCTCGGAATCTTATAGGATCACTAATGGTACTCTCGCCATGGCATATGTATAGGCTCTACCCGGTTCATAGACTCTTCGCTCACCACGTGTATATCCCTATACATGGAGTTATTCGATGGACATCTACAAAAACAGATAACATGTTGATTAGTACATAATACACAATAATATAAGCACGAATCACATGTAGTTTATTTAAGGTTAATTTCCATCTTTTAAATATTTCGGTACCGATTTTCCTCAATAATTAATTAATTCATTCGACTCGATTTAATTCCTTCTGACTTCTCCTTTTCTAACGAGGTTATTAGCCTAAGGTTCTTCCCCCCTTAAGTTTTATAACCTAATGCTCTGATACCAACCTATGACGTCCCCAAATTCAGGTACTTTCAACCCATACATATGGCGCTACACAGTAATCATCACTATATATTCATTCCATTGAAATAACATCAAAATGAACATAATTACTACATTCTTATTACAATAATAATAATCATTCCTTTCCCAGGTTCTGAAACTGATACATTCTTTGTTTATCATATTATGATTCTTACAAACATACTAGTCTATTACAAGATAATCTACTTATCCATCTTAGCTTTGCCTTTATCCCTACTGGGATCATCAGTTCTTTTGGCCTTAGCTGTAATCATATATTTCAAGCAAGAAGTGACCATTACTAGCTCAGCAAGTCTAGTAAAAGATAATATAAATACCACGTCGAGAATTTTATGATTATCTTCAATAACTGAACAAGTAGTTACGATGTACTAAGAAACATTGACTAGCACTTCTCATTTCATAAAGATAATTCCAAAGTATATATAATAGCTTAGGAATTTTGAATTGGTCGAAAGACCATGAACATTCTCTTTTGATTTTCATTCATGAAAAAGGACAACCTGACACTAAGTCCGTAAGTCCGATATATCTTACAAGCACTTCTAGGTGATCAGTCTATAGTACTTTATGTTGATCAACACTCATCTGTTAAACGTATTTACGTTTAAGTTTTGGCAACCTCACGTGCCCATCGAATAATCGATGTAAAATACATTTGTTTGTTCATACTCAAGCTTACCTTGAATTCGTACCAAATACTTGGCATAGGATAGCGTTAATAGTTCTATATCGAAAGACTTGTAAACAAATTAATCTAACTCTTAAGAATAGGCTAGCCGAGTTAAAACTGGTATCGACCCTTTTGTTAAACAATTCATGCATCTCATAACATGAATCACAGAAAACTTGGCTAACACGAAGGTTAGACAAGCGTTAAGGAAACTTGCCTTCAAGTGTCTTCAAGTACAATATTTAACCATTCTTGGTCTTTACAGTATCTATATGATATACTCACATAGCACACTATAATTAGCTACCAAACAATCTTATCACATTATTTTTACCAATTTCTTTCTCTTAAATGTATTAATTGAATTTATTTCATTAATAAATGTCAATTCGACTTACTATTCTCCATTACGGCTTGTTAATGTTCTTACATCACTAACCAAGACTTGATCATCATTGGGTAATTACCAAAGTTCGAATACATTTTACTTCCGTATATCTCGCTTCTTCGTTTAATTACTATAAACGAGATTCATCTTCTAAAGTTGTCATTATATAAGTGACTTAAGATTAATCTTATTATTTATATTAAGTACATACATGCTCCACTATTTTGGTTTAAAACCAATTGGGATTAGAAAACTAACTTAGTCAACAAATTTCCACTACCGGCGCTGCGGCACCAGACACTAATACACTATTGGCACTGCAGCGCAACTAGCAATATGCAAGGTCCGTTGTCGGCGCTGCAGTGCGAGATCTCTTTATAATAGTGGCGTTGCGGCGCCACTCTCCAGTAGCTAATGTTACTAGCAAAATAAGCTTGGGGTGGCGCTGTGGCGCCTACCTTGAGCCCTTGAAATATTTTTCAAATTTTAACTACGATTACTCCTGGACTTATAACTTAGTCGTTTTAAGTCAGATTTGGCTCGTTCAAAAGTCATTTTCTTACATGTAACATATACTTCGATTCCATTCGAAAAAAAATAATTTTTAAATCCGTTAACGATGAATTTATAATGAACGTCCTAATAAGCGTTTGTTTAAACGCTCGTGAGCGTTCATAGCTCGTTTTCTTTGTTCTAAGTTGGAATTCGACCGTTCTTGAGTCCACGACTCTTGAATATGCTATAATATTCTATGCCATAGAAAACTAGGGTTTTCGAACTAAACGACAAGTTTTGACTAATAATCCAGAATTATACGATTTCAACGTTTAACGTCTAATTTCGTAAATTTTGCCATAACTTCGTTACTCATGTTTTATATGCCAAATCAAAAGGAATCAATCCATTGATTCATTGTCTATATCTTAACCAACCAATATTCATATACCCTATAAATGATGGTTTTTAATTTGTCCATCAACAACAAAATCAATGTTCAATGGTTTCATCGGTTTAAACTTACTTAAACGCTTATGATTTCTACTTATACATGGCTTGTAAATATTCAATTCACTATTAGCCATCCTTATTACTCCGGAAGAGACATGCTCCACAAATTTATGATTCTCTATGAAAAATAAATTTAAACGAATCGAAAACTAAAGTTTTACGAATTATTACCTTTACGTTCTTCGCGTCCTTGCTTAAAACTCGTATGATTTGCTTCAAGCTCACTTGATTACTTGTTTCTAGCTCTTTTCTCTCTCTCAAATATGTTGGTTAATCTTTGTAAACAAACAAATGAACTAGCTAAGATTCCTTTTATAGGAAAATCCAATGGAGGGTATTTTGGTCATTTGGTAACCTCCTTACTATTCATTACTTTGTAACCAAGTAAAGTAGCTTTACTTGGTCACCAAGTAGCCGGCCCACATGGCCTTGTGGATCCACCCTATGGGTTTTACTCATTCGGTGACCTATCGGTTCGATCTGCAGTTCAGTTTCTTGGATCGGGCTTGATTTAATCTAGCATTGGGCCTTGATAATACTCAGTCTTGGGCTTGATTTCACAAAACACTGGGCTTGATATAATCCAAGTTCAATTGGATTCTTCAAAGTCCATAAACTCAAAGTCCAATAAGAACTAATCGTATTCTATGTGTATAACTCACGTATTCTCTTCGTATAGTATTCGTACGATATCTGTATTATACATCGTAATAATTTTCATACTATACTCGTATACTAATTAGTATCATACTCGTATATCACACATATAATAACCCTAATCATTATATGCATTCATTTCCTTCTCGGAAATTACTTTCCCTAACCATTAGGTTTTAAATCCACAAGCGAAAACATCGTTTGTCATAACTAAAATATTATTGAATATTCCATCTCGTCTTAGAATTTTATCATTATGCGTTTCTCGGAAATTCAAACTTAATTCCCGAGCAGAAATAGATGAATAATGTTTTTTAAAAAAATTCTTAGAAAACTTATATTTTTGTCTTGGAAATTCAAAATAATTAATTCTAGCACATAGCCAGAATACTAACCACATCCGTACATTCTAGGTTATAGATCAACCTTCATACAACTTACTCACATAAATAATCAATTAAATTCATTTAATCCATATAATCAAATAAAAATTCGATTTTCTAGGGCGTTACATCACATATATGGTTTGTAAAATTTTAAAATTCTGATTTTCCATGCTTCTGCTTATTTTGTGCAATTTGATTGCGTTCATGAATCTTACAAACCTAATAGTGGTATCAGAGCCAAACCTTTATGCGAATTATTAATTGTTTTAATTTGATATGTATATTGATATGTGTTTAGCAAAATTTAATTGGCCATAGGTTATTGTATAAAATTTATTAAAAAAAGGGCTGAAATCTATTTTTTCGAAAGGATGTTTTTTTTAAATAGTTATCCTGCATCATCCATTCCAAGTAATTCACATGAATCAAAGGTTTCATGAATTCCGTTCATATGTATTTTCAATATGATTCAGTATGATTCCATGTGATTCAAAAGTTAACATATATTATATATATGATATATGATATAAGATATATATACTGGTTAATATATATATATATATATATATATATATATATATATATTCTTAATTATTTTATAATTAAAATAAAAATTTATTTTAATCTTAAAATAAAGAGTTTATATTAATTTTAAAATTGGATTTCATTCTAACTAATTAAAGTTAGAATTAGATTACATGATAACTAATTGAAGTTGATATTGGATTCTATGATTCCTTAAATAAAGGAGTTTATTTAGATATGAAATAAGATTTCATATTATTTAAAATAAAGGAGTTTATTTGTGAATAGGAAAGTGAATATATATTTCCTTAAATAAAGGAGTTTATTTAGATATGGAATAAGATTTTATATTATTCAAAATAAATGAGTTTATTTGTGAATAGGAAAGAGAACTTGTGTTTTCTTTAATAAAGGAGTTTTTTTACTTAGAATTTGTGATGCTCCCAAATCTGGGTATCTTCCAACCCGACATATGGTGCTACACGGTACTCATAACTATACAATCATTCTATTAAAAATACAACACAATGAATGTATTCACTATCTTCTTATTACAAATATAATAAAATACTTTCCCAGGTTCATAAACCGATTACATCATTCACTGTTCTTAATGTATAATACATACAATTATACTAATCTATTACATAATGGTTAACCGTCCATCTTAGCCTTGCCCTTACCTCTCTTAGCATTCTCAGTACGTTCAGCCTTAGCTGCAATCATATTATTCGCAGAAGAAGTGAGCATAACAAGCTCAACAAGTTTAACAAAGAATAATATTAATACCACATTCGTGAATTATATGACAATCTTCCATAACTGAATCAATAGTCATGAAGTATTACGAAACCTTAATACTTAACAATTCATAACATCAATTCCTAAAGTATATAATAGTTTAGGAATTCTGAACCGGTCGAAAGACCATGAACAATCGCTTTCTGTTTTCATACTTGAAAAAGACATCACGACACTAAGGCTGTACATCTGGCATTACTTATGATCACTTCTAGGTGATCAGCCTATAGTACTCTATGTTGATCAACATTCATTCGTTAAACGTATTTATGTTTAAGTTTTACCAAACTTGCGTGCCCATCGAATAATCGATGAAAAATACTTTTGTTTGTTCATAGACAAACCTTACCTTTGAATCCGTACCAAATACTTGGCATAGGATAAAGTTATCATTTCTATATAGAAAGATATGTATACAGATCAATCTATATCTTATGAATAGTCTAGCCAAGTTAAAATTGGCATTGACCCTTTCTTTAAAATCATTCATGCAACTCAGTACAATGAATCACAGAAAACTTGGCTAACTCAAAAGTTAGACAAGCGTTAAGAAAACTTTCCTTTCAGCATCTTCAAATAATTTAATCGACTGCTCACAACCTTTACAGAATCTACATGATATATTCAAATAGCACACTGTAATTAGCTACCAAACAATCAATCACATTGGTTCTACCAACTTCTTTCTCTTCTATGTCTTAGTTGACTTTATTTCATTAATAATCTCAATTCGACTCACTACCCTTCATTCCTGCTTGTAAACGTTCTTACATTAGTAACTGGACTCAATCCTCATTGGTGAAGTACCAATGTCAATTACTAATCACGATTTACTTCCTTACACGCCACGTTCTTAGTTTAGTTCTCACTAAATCATTTTTTATTTTCCTGACATTACCACTTAATAAGTGATTTAAGAATGAGTGTTTACTTATATATTAAGTATGTCTACATTCTATTTATTCATCACCAATCAATTATAATTATTAAACTAACTTGGTCAACTTTTGCATACAACCGGCGTTGCGGCACGGTCTTTATATATAACACTGGCGCTATGGCTCCAGTTTACAGTACCTAAACTCCGGTCTCTAAGGTCAGTACAAGAAACTCCTTTGTATGAGTGGTAATCATGGGCGCCACTCTTTAGTAGGTCAATACATCTGTCTTTGGGCGCTACTCTGCCGCACACATTAAGCCTTGTATGAGGCGAAGGTGCAATGCGGAACCTCAACACCAGAAACTTTTGACGGACAAAAAATTAGTGAACTTCTCGGCTTCATAACTTCTTCGTTATAAGTCCAATTTGGTCCGTTCAAAAGCCCATAACTCATAAATTACACACTCTACGCGTTCATATAAGAATTTTACAATTTCAAATTCGTTAACTCAAAATTCACTATTAAGTTCATTTTCGAGCGTTCGTTAAACGTTATTAAGCGTTCAATACTCGTTTTCTTTGTTTTAAGTCAGAATTCGACGATTCTTGAACCCACGACTCTTAAATACCCTATCTTATGTGTTGACATTGAAAACAAACATTTTTAAGTCTCACAACAACTTTTGACTACTAATCTATAATTTCAACGTTTACGACGTTTAACGTCTAATTCCGTAAAATTCGCCATAAGTTCGTTACTAGTGTTCTATAAGCCAAATCAAATGGAATACTCCATTGATTTCATATCTACTTCCTAACCAAGCAAGATGCACACATATTAATATTGATGGGGTTCAATTGTTCATCAACAACCAAACTCAACAATCAATATTTCCTACGGTTTAAAATTATGCCAACCCTTACGATTTCTATTTCCACATGACTTATTAAGGTTTTATATATTACAAGCCATCCTTATTCCTCCATAAGAGGCATGATATACCAATTTATGATTCTTTATAAACAAAGAAATCAAAAAGATGGAAAACTACTATTAAGGAATATTACCTTAACAATCTTTACGTTCTTACTAAAATCTCTATTGAAAAGCTTCAAGGTGACATGATGGCTTAAGTTTAGCTCTTTCTCTCTCTCAGAATATGTTAGATAACTCTTGGAAACCAAAATTAACCAACATTTGCCATCTATTTATAAGCATTTCAAATGGAGGGTACAATGGTCTTTCTCCCCCACCTCCTTACTATTCACTACTTCATCACCAAGTAAAATACTTGGTGATCAAGTAGTGCAACTTACTTGGCCACCAAGTGGCCGGCCCACATGCCCATGGGTCATCCCCATGGGTTGCCCCATGGGTTTTACCCATTCAGTGACCCACTGATTCGATCCACGATTCAGTTTCTTGGATCAGGCTTAATTTAATCCTAAACTTTGGCTTAACCACTTAATTCATTGGGATGAAATACTCCATTGCTTTGACTTGGCATAATCCAAATCCAATTGGATCATTTTAAGTCTTAACTTTAATTCCATTATACCAATCATATTCTACACGTATAATTCACGTATTCTCTTCGTATAATACTCGTATGATAATCGTATTGTGCTTCGTATTAAATCTTCATATTATACTCGTATACTAAATAGTATCATACTCGTATACGTATGCATTATCATTATTATAATTCATTATACGCATCTCATTTCCTTCTCGTAAATCATTCTACTCAAACCTTAGGTTTTAAGTCTGCAGGCGAAAACTTCGTTTGCCATAAATGAAATATTATTAAATATTCCATCTCGTCTTCATATTCTATCATTACGCATTTCTCGGAATTTCAAACTTAATTCCCGAGCAGAAACGGATGAATAGTGTTTTTACAAAAATTTCTCAAAAAACATTTATTTTTGTCTTGGAAATTCAAAAAAATTAATTCTATCACGTAGCCAGAATACTAACCAGATTCACACATTCTAGGTCATAGAACGACCTTCACATAACTTACTCACATAAATAATCAATTAAATTCATTTAATTCTCATATAAATCCAATTTTCTCGGGCGTTACATTCTCCCCCCTATAAGGATTCTGTCCCCAAAATCTCGCTTATAATTACATAAACATATGAGGAAAATTTTCCTTCATTTTACTTTTGAGTTCCCATTTTTCTTCTTCAGCATTGTGGTTTCTCCATATCACCTTCACCGAAGGTATAATTTTATTTCTCAAAACTTGTTCCTTCCTATCAACAATTTGAACTGGAAGTTATTCATACGATAAATCTTTCTCTATTTGGATAGATTCATACTCTATTACGTGTTTATAGTTCGGCTTATAGGGACACAACACAGACACGTGAAACACATTGTGAGTGCGTTCCATTTCTGGAGGTAAGGCTAATTCATAAGCTACCTCTCCTACCCTTCTTAAAATCTCAAAAGGTCCTATAAACCATGGACTTAATTTCCCTTTCTTCCCAAAATGTATCTTCCCTTTCCAAGGCGATACTTTTAGAAATACATAAGACCCTACTTCAAATTCTCTCTTTTCTCTATGAGGATCGACATACTTCTTTTGCCTATCTTGAGCCGCTACAAAATCGAGCACGTATTATCTTTACCATGTATGTCGTCTGTTGTATCATCTCAGGTCCCAACATCCGACGTTCACCCACTTCATCCTAATAAAATGGAGTTCGACACTTTCTTCCATACAACGCTTCGTAAGGCGGCATGCCTATACTAGTGTGAAAACTATTGTTATACGAAAATTTCACCAACGGTAGATGGTCGTTCCAACTCCCTTTGAAATCCATAACACAAGATCTTAACATATCTTCCAACGTTTGAATTGTCCGTTCACTTTGTCCATCTGTCTGAGGATGATACGTCGTACTCAATCGTAATTGCTTTCCCATTTGCTCTTACAAACTCTTCCAAAAGTTCGATGTGAATCATGGATCACAATCTGACACAATCGAAACAGGTACTCTATATCTTGAAATATTTTCCTTGACATAAAGCTTAGTTAATTGTTCTAGGTTATACCTAACTCCTATTGGTAGAAAATGAGCCGATTTCGTCAATCGATTCACTATCACCCAAATGGCGTCGTATCCTTTCCTTGTCATTGGAAGTCCCACCAAATAATTCATTGTGATGTGCTCCTATTTCCACTCTGGAATTTCTAATTATTGCAATAACCCGCTCGGTCGTTGGTGTACAGCCTTAACTTTTTGACAAGTTAAGCACCTACTAATATATTCTTCTATCTCCCTCTTTATGTTCGGCCACCAAAAGTTCTAACGAAGGTCTTGATACATCTTCGTACTACCGGGATGTATCGAGTACCTCAAACTATGGGCCTCACTCATTATCTCTTCCTTTAATTCGGAATTATTCAGAACCCAAATTCGTCCTTCAAAACGAAGTAATCCCTCCTTATCGAGGTTATACTTAGTCTTTTCTTCATCTTCTATCCTCTTCTTTATATGCTCGCATTCTTCGTTGCTCAATTGCACTCTCTTAACACGTTCCACTATGGTCGGTTGAGTCTCCATGGAAAATAACATCTCTTTTGCTTCCTCCGCTAACTTAACTTCTAATTCAATTTTTGCCATCGCTGTTACCAACTCATTCTGAGTTGTTAACATTGACATTTTCTCTCTACCCTTCCTACTTAGCGCATCGGTTACTACATTCGCTTTTCTCGTATGATATAAGATATCACAGTCGTAATCCTTTATTAGTTCCAACCATCTTCTCTGTCTCATATTCAACTCCTTCTGTGTAAAGATATATTTTAGACTTTTATGGTCCGTGTATATCTCACACTTCTCACCATACAAATAATGCCTCCATATTTTTAAAGCAAAAACTACAGCTGCCAATTCTAGATCATGAGTAGGATAGGCCTTCTCATAATCCTTTAATTGACATGACGCATACGCAATGACCTTGCCATGCTGCATGAGCACGCAACCAAGTCCTCTATGTGAAGCATCGCTATACACTACAAAGTTCCATGTATCATTTGGTAAGGACAATACATGTGCCTCACTTAACCTCTTCTTTAGTTCCTGAAAACTGTTCTCACATTTTTCATTCCACACATATTTCACCGACTTTCTCATCAAATTCGTCAGCGGAGTAGCTATTTTAGAAAAGTCCTGAATGAACCTTCTATAGTATCCCGCTAACCCCAGAAAACTCTAAACCTCTGTTGGCATTTTTGGTTGCTCCCACTCATTAACTGCTTCTACTTTTGCTGGATCCACGGTAATGCCATCTTTATCAATAACATGTCCTATAAACTGCACTCGCTCAAGCCAAAATTCACACTCTGTGAATTTCGCATACAACCTTTCCTTCCCTAGTGTTTCCAACAATATACTTTAATGTTCAGCATGATTTTCTGGCATCTTTGAATAGACTAGAATATTATCAATGAACACCACAACAAACTTGTCCAAATAATGTTTGAACACTCTGTTCATCATATCCATAAATGTGGCTGGCGCATTAGTCAACCCAAACGACATCTCTAGAAACTCGTAATGACCATAACGAGTTCATAACGCCATTTTAGGTACATCCTCCTTCCTCACTTTTAACTGATGATGCCTTGTACACAATTCTATCTTAGAAAAATAGTTTGCCCCTTTCAACTGATCAAATAGATCATCGATCCTGGGCAACGGGTATTTATTCTTAATCGTTAATGTGTTCAACTCTCGATAGTCGATACAAAGTCTTAACGACCCATCCTTTTTCTTTACAAACAATATCGGTGCTCCCCAAGGAGACACACTTGGTTGAATGTACTTCCTGTCTAATAGTTCTTATAATTGAACCTTTAACTCCTTCATCTCAACTGGCGCCATCCGATATGGTGCCCTTGAAACTGGTGTCGTACCCGATAAAAGATCAATCACAAACTCAACCTCCCTATCCGGTGGAATATGATGAGTGGGATTTATACCCGTGAATCAGATACTTTATGACTTAAATAATTGTCTAAATTCGTAGTTTTTATGTAGTTTTCTATAAATATAGTGTTATTGCGCTTAACTGATGTATTGTAGGGCTTTACAGTGCATTTCTAGCATTCAGAGGCAAAATGGTAATATTTCTTACACTCGCATCGCGGTGCCAACGCCAAGCTTAATGGCCACATTGCAGTGCCATCCCTTTGGCTCGCGTTGCAGTGCGAGCTCTGTGTCCATGATACTAATGTCGCGCTACAGTGCCAACTAAAGCTTGGTGGCCCAAGCCACGGCACCACCTCCGGTGCCCAGGAAAAGACAAATGATTCTTGACCTAGCAAAATAGGGGCAGCTGGGATATAAAGAAAAGGGAGGCTCTGCATACAAAGGATATATATAGCATAAAACCTTAGACTAAATTAGTTTTTAGCCTAGATTAGTTTTTCTTTGGAATTTCTCTTGCTTTCTCTTTGATAAATGTTTGTAAATATAGTTAGCTTAGATTAGGGAGAAGATTGGGTTTCTTTGGAGCATCAAGAACAGTGAGCTACATGGACTGGAGAGCTTGATTCGAGCAGAATGCTTAGAGATTGAAGGGCTTTGACAGAGTTTCTTCTTATCTATTTATTGTATCTGATTTTGTAATCCATAAATATTGTCTTCATTGCTACTTGTATTTTATTCAATAGCTATGAACTGAATATTTTCTCTAAGGTTATAATGGAACCATTTGTTATTTAAATTGACTGTCTTATCTCTTTGGTTGGCACCATATGATTTAGTTCGATATATTTATGCTTAATGATTCTCGCTAAGATATTAGCGATGATTTTGGTAATTTACATGATATTGATAGAAGAATTATAGATTTACACCTGAATATATTGGCATGTGATTGTAGGTTTCGACTACATAAGTTGTGCGTAGAATAGACATATATCTGTGCACCATGTGCGACCTAATTGAGAGCCCATGCTTAAATCTTTGTTTTGATCAATTCGTATAGACATATATAGGATTGTATCTAGCTTGGGTGTTCTTTTCTGTTCTATTCCCTATCAGGTGGATCTGGAAAGGATATGTTCGTACATACCTCGACAGAGGTGTATGAGCACTTGTGTGTTCTCGATCGACAAATTATCGTGACCATTAAGACCAGAGAGAGAAGGGTAGCTAGTTTGATGAAACATAGCACGCCATGTGTTCGAATAAATGCCTGAGTGGGGTTAAGTTGTAACCTTTGCTTGTTATTCCTTTGATTTCCATTCGTTATCCATTTACTTTCTTTGATAATTAGTTATGCTTGGATTAATCAAACTTCGATTTATTGCTGTTCGAATAAGACTTTAGCGATACAAAGTCGGTACTTGGTAAATATTAGTGATAGATCCTCGTGGGTACGACATTCTACTTATCACTGTATTACTTGTTTGACCGCGTATACTTGCGCGTGTTTAGTGATCGATTTTCTGAACAACAAATTTTTGGCGCTGTTACAGGGGAACTATTATTCTAATATTGCTAATATTGATTTCAATCAATTTAGTCTTACTTTGAACGTATATATATATATATATATATTTCATTTATTTGTTTGATCTTCCTTTCTTTTTGTTTTAAAGTTTACAGATTATGGACGATCAATGTTGTCAATGGCCTTATGAGTGGACGACGCCACCAAGCTCAGAAGAAGGACTCGAGAAATTGCAAGTTCAAATTGCCAATGCCTTGAGGTTTTCTGACAATCTTGAGTGTTAATCCACTCAGAATGCCTACTGTCAGGAACGAGCTGACTTTGAACCAATCTCGTATCATCCAAACTGCCAGGGTTATTCAAACTCTTGGGACTATAGTCAAGAGAAATATCATGATCCGAATCATGCCTCTTAGTTTGAATATCAGTCTCCGCCGCACTATGAGTGGACATTTGAGTCCTCAACACGTGAAGAAGAGAACAGGCTTGAGGAGCTTCTCACCATCTTTATCGAAAGAAATGAGGTTCGGATAGCAAGCCAAGAAACCGCATTGCACAGCCTTGAGAATCAATTGGGGCAACTCGTCAATGCCATCACAAATCCACCACAAGGCAATCTTCTGGTCTTAATTGAACTCGACGATAAAGCAATAGAGTATTGCATGGTGGATACGCAAGGAAAATGCGATGAGTTTTGTACAGTTGATGAGGGAGACGTCATAGTGAAAACTGACCAACCGGTGGAGTCTGAAGTTGGAGACAAACGGAGAAATAGTGGTTGTATTGTTATTACTGATCTACAATCAGAAACCACGCTCCCAACTGTGAAAACCCAAGAGGGCCCGCTAGAGCATGAGGAACGCTTCTAATTTAATGAAATAGGCGAATTAGTGGATAATTCCAATGGCGAAAGGTTCTTTGTACCGAACGATTATTGGATGGACCAAGGAAAGAAGAATGGCAAATTACCCTTGTCGGCCAAATTTTTAAAAGAATTGACGAATAGGCGGCATGAAAAGGTCATTATTGCTTATGAGCTGGATTGAACGGCATCAATATAGGCAAGCCGACGACTTTAAAACAAGCGCTTGGTGGGGAGGCACCCCCATCTCGGTATAAATTTTATCTATTTTTCTTTACTTATGTCTAGTTTACTTTGTGTCTGTTCGTTTTATTTATTAACATAGCTGTCAGATTTGGCATTAGTGGTTTTTTTGTCTATCATCTGCAGGCAACATGTTTATTATGATGTATCGTATATTACAATAGTATTTTTGAGGTTTGTAATAATGCATATTTGCTTCAAAATGTTTCCTATTATAAGTGTCTAGGCATGTGTAGATAACAGAAGAAAAAGATCAGAAAATGGCACTCGCGCCGCGGTGCCAACAATTATACTAGATCTCGCGCCGTGGGGCCATGTAAGGATGGTACACACTATTAAACCACACTGCAGCGCCATACAATAAAGAGCATGTCGCGCCGCAACACCACCAGAAAGTCCCAACTACTGTTAACTCATGCCGCAGCGCCAATTAACAAAGCCATTATCGCGCCGCGACGCCGATAGCGAGATTTTGTTTTTTTAAAAAGTGTTATTAGCAGCAGTTCTTCAACATTGCACCCAATTCTATAATCATCTCTCAACAACAAGAACTCGGTGCCACGAGTAAACAACCGTCCCTCTTCTCATAAAACCCCTCATCCCCTACAAGCTTAACTGATTCGCATATCAACCAACAGCAATAGACCAACCTCAATTCCAGCGTGAATCCAATAAGAGATCATCAGCAGCAAGGGTTTATCCCCTTTAAGGTATTTCATTTGGATTTCAATCATTCACTCGAATTTTGATCGAATTGTGAGCTAGTGCTTGGTAATTTTTTCTTCGTGTGTGTTTGTAGTGATTTCCACTGCTGGAAATCTGGTTTGAGTACTCACAATCAAAGGGCTGTAAAAAGTCAATTTTCTAAGCAACACAAGGTGTTCGATAGTTTGCCTGAGAGAAAAACTTAACTTTTTTGGGGCTGTTTGATATCGATAATTGTTATGGTCTTCTTAGCCTAAGTTGGGGGAATTTTGGCATTGTTTAAGGACTGCTTTAACATCAAACATACTGAGAAACTTTAACATGGCACCAAAAAGGCAACGCCTGAGCGTCGGAGGTTCTTCATCGTCCGCCGCACCACCACCAACGAAATGGGACCGAGCCAAGTTTATCAATGAGGAGGCCTGGAAAAGGTACAAGAGCTCTTTTACTGCGCGCAATCTTATTCCTGAGCGGGGGTTGAGGCCTGACAAAAAGGATGGCGAGTTGTCGGCCATGATTTCGGGGCGCCAATGGATCCATTTCACAAAACCACTCGGGTCAGCTATTGTATTTGTGGTTTGGGAGTTTTATGAGAACGCCAATGCCGAAGGTGATGCAGTTGTTCAAGTCAAGGGCCGCTCAGTGGCGTTTAGAAGTCAAACAATCAATGCACTATTTTCCACGCCCAACTATGCAAGGATTATATAAAGCAGGGACTCCGCAGTTATGACCTGGAGAATATCATCCGGAGGCTCTGCAGGCCCGTAACCACATGGAAGAAGAATGATTATACGGGTGAGAAAACCAGTTTCCCGACTTTAGAGCTTGGCACATGAGCGATTTGACCAATGATCGAGCGATCCTCCTTTTTGCTATTGTCACGGGCCTGAACGTGGACATCGGTGTTCTCATACACGAGTCCATAATGAAGGCAATTAAGTGTACCGTCGCTTTGAGACTTCCACATCCTTCCTTGATCACCCGTTTATGCAAGCAGGCAGGTATTTAGTGGGGGCAGAGGAGATAGCCTTGCCTCCTATGGAAATTATCGACCATCAGACAATCTCACGCTTTAATGTGTGGGATGGGGCAGAGTCGTATGTTAGAGGTGAAGGCTACGGGCCACCTATAGTGCCACCTCCTACAGCAGAGCTAGAGCAGGCACAATCTTCAGGCACAGGCCCAGCTGCACAGGGCCTACTGACTGACATTATGGTATCCCTCACCCTGCTACATCAGAAACATGACACCGAGGCACAGAGGCAGCGGAGGCACATCGCAGTTGTGGAAGAGAGGCAGGAAACAATGATGCAGTACCAAGCTGAGCTGGTGATGACCATTCTGAGTATCTACACTAATTATTATGGCGAGAATGCTGAGTTCACGCCATACCAGTTCCTGGAGCCTCCTGTCTTACCACCTTACCCTCCACCATCATAGCCCGCCGAAGCTGATCAGGACGCAGCTGATGAGAATGAAGCCGATGCCACTGCTAAGTGAGCGATCTTCAGGGAAGCCCTCTTGTATACAATTGTTTTATGTTTAGCAATGAGGGCATTGCTCACCTTAAGTTTGGGGGTGTTTTTGGCTTTTATCTGTTTATTTCCGTATTGCCATGTTAAGTTTCAAGACTTTTGTACTATTATTATGTTTTTATTATCAGTATTGTGGTGCAGTCTTTTGAACTGCGGGATGTTGCTTTGAATTTTTATCATTATGAATTCCATGAAATGTTTTTGGTCTTATTTATTAATGCTTTGATTATTTTTAGCATGATTATGGTTTATAGCCATCTTTTTGGGGCTTATAAAGATTAGATGCTTGTGCCATATGAATGGCATTTTTCACCCTATTTTGAGCTGATATTTAACAAGGGTGTTATAGTTATCATTAATTTTTTTGATTATGGATGATGACAAGCACCAAGTTTTATGGTCTATCTCTAAGAGTCGTGTCAAGCATGTTTGAGCTAGGGGTTTTTTCAATTGAAAAGTTTAGGTTGTTATTGATCTGTCCTTCTAGCAAGCACCGACCAACTGTGTTAACTAGTAATTTTTTTTCAAAATTTAGTTCGCGTGTTTATTGCTTTGAGCAATTGTTCACTCTTATAAATTTTCATTTTTACAAGGTAATAAAAGGCTTAGATGTTTTTACAGTTTTGGATCTTGGATTCGTGCATGTTTAGTTATATATAAATAAATAAATAAATTTTTATTAAAGATTGAATATCGAAAGTCTTGCGGTGGGTCGAGATGGAGCGTAAAATGCACTCGCCCATAAACGCATGACCAATATTGAGATGGAGCATAATATGCACTCGCCTAATAATCTTCAGTTCTCGTAAAGTCTAATTTGGCTTATGTTGATTACGTGACCTTTGCTACTCGAGTTACTAGATTCTTAGGGGTGTTCTGCACCTAGTGCCCTAAAGCCATCTGGCTTGGGAGTCACTACTCAAAAGCTCATTAAGGGGTAGTTCTGATTAGCCTAAGGTAATTAAGGATTGTCCGAGTCAGGTTTTACAGTCTTCATGCTAGAGTCTTTTTTAAATAGGGTTACATCATCAAATTTAAAAAAAAAAAAACAACCCAGGTTGTCTAACCTTTAAACATCATTCAAATGCAAAAATAAGGTATTACATCACATCATTAAAATAAAAGTCTATCATCAAATTAAAAGTCTAATCATCATAACAATAATAATAATTACAGGTCTTCATCACTTGTACATTTTTCCCTTTCCTTTGCTAGTTGAAGGCTCATCTACCTTCTCAACTTTAGCTGTAATGAGTATATAAATATGCAACAGTGAGCAAAACAATTGCTCACTGGATATAACAATGAATCAACAGAAGAATAATAATAATAAATCGCCAAATCTAATAGGCTCATCAAAACTGGATAGTACTAACAAAGATAATAATCGTAAACTGGAATCCAAAATATGGAATATATATATAATCGAGGGTCATAAGACCATGAACCATGTCCATAGTCATGAAAGTAATCTTTCAACTCCAACTTTAATAAATATAAGACTATAAGGACTCCTCATACTTAGGGGATCAAATTTTCGTACAATGTATTGTGCACATACATTTCAACGCTAAGCGTAAATTATCCCCTAATAATAATAGGGTTGTTCATCTCAGTATTTAGAGTACAAGTCCGCACCAAAGAATGTTTGGTTTGGATAAGCTTTCAAGGGTAATTTGAAGTTTAACGAACATCAACTAGAGGACTAGTTGAATCAATGGTGTTTGATAACCCAACAGTTGTTTAAGGACAACAAAACATAGAACAATTAAGAATTATAAGTGAACTGATTATTCATATTAAACTCATGCTTGAAACAACTATAAAGCATAAGTATTCAACAAAATGAATAAAATGGTAAACATTTGCTTGAACAATAAATAAGCTAAGATTAGGATCTTATAACATTAGAAACTGAAATTACTGAACGTACATTAACTAATAGCAAGCTGGAAACTAAAAACTTGCTCAACATGGTATTAATTCATGCAAAGAATTAAAAATAGTTCAATAACAGAGACGAGAGTTCAAAACTGCGTTCATTATACAAGAATAGAAATTAAGAAACTTGTTTAACTATAAACAAGTTAAAATGAATCAACCAAATGAAAATTTCAAATAACATTAGAGTTAAAGTTTGCTCAAATGAAATTTAGGAACAATTAACTTGTTCAAAAACAGTTGAGATAGAAAACCTTTTCAATCCAAGGAATAAAGCTACACAATGTAAAAATGGAACTAGCTCAACAAAAGTATAGAGTTAGAAAGCTTTTCTCAATGTACAAAGATAGGGTTTAGAAACTTTCCTCGAGTGTAAGCTATAATATTAAACTCATGTTCACCTATACACAGTATTAAAACCACAACATCTATTAGACATACTAATATCTACTTTTCAATATAAAACGCATTACTAGCTACACTTGTTATTTTAGCACAAGTTTTATGCTTCCATATATATTTCAGAATTCCCAAGTGTCAACATCACAACGCTTATCTAACATTCGTTGTGTATACTAAGTTATCATGTAACGTGTTCTCGATTTACTAATCATTTTTGCAACTTTGAACATACTAACCACAATTCACTATGTTATGTTAACCTTAACAATACACATTTAGCATGCTAACATAATTTCAGACCATGTTATGATGCTATCCCCAAGTCTGCAGTATCAATAGAAGTCAGAATCTCAAAACTGTAGGTATGGTAATTGGCAATTGCTACCATACAAAACTCGGGACCAAGCGCAAGAACTCGCTTTTTTTGTTTAGGCTGCAGAAGAATTCTTGCGAGCTTGACAGGCGTAGATGGTGATGAATAATATCCGACTTTAGCCCAACGGACACAAATTTCACCCACTAAACAGTAATATCTACATGTACAATTGATACAAAACTATTATAAACATGTTTGTTGACATATTCAACCAATTAAAACACCTAAACATCAACTATGCAAGTTTAATTTCTCAAATATCGTGTTTTTATATAAAAACTCCATTTTTGATAGCTTTCATGAAAATCAACACTGTAACTTCAATTCTTGTCCAAATGGCTTCATTCAAATTACATTATGTTCGTTTCTAAACAAACTAGCATAAACAATACACAATTTGCATATTAACATACAACTTGACCACTAAAAATTATTATTTCATAAGCCATATAAGAAAACATACACTGTCAAAAGTTTCTACTATTAGAACGAAAATTAGCATGCAATCTCTTGGTTAAACATAAACTCTATCATTATAAGCATGTATAACCACCATAACTTAGCTATATAACACAATTCAGAAAAAAAATAGAATTCACAGAGCATAGCAAAACTCTGTCGTAGTTCACATATTAAGGTTGTATAGGAAGTACCTTCAAATTGCTTGCAATCCTTTTTGATAAAGACTGCAAATACACTGAAATCCTTCTCTCTCAAGTTCTCTCAACTCTCACAAAACTCAGCAACTAGTATGCATAAACTAAAACAAACTGATAGCCAGTATGCGTAATATCAAAATACAAAACTGATATGGCCTTAATAGCTATCATCAATTATCAAAATAACGTATATATCATATTTATTATTTTAATTTATTTTATTTATTTAAATTCAAAAACTAGAAATCCCAAAAGCCATAAGGCTTGTTTGGCAAAACCCTTTAATTTTTAAAGAATTAATATACTAAGCCTTGTTTGGCAAAAACTAAATTAAACCCTTTTTAATTTATTTACATAAACACTTTAGTTTATAATTTATAATTACATATTATTTATTTGGATCTCCATATCCAATATTAACCAATTAAATACTATATTTTAATTAAATATACCATTTTAGCGAATATCACCAAATTATAATTTTCATTATAACGTTTTTTAATAATTTAATATACCATCTAAATTATTAAACCAAAACAACAATATAACACCTCATGTTATAATACAAACCTCTAAATTTTAAATTAATTTAATTTAGAAAATTCTCTAATAAATTTAGATTCATTAATTTTATAATAGACACATTAAAAAAATATTTATATTATTCAATAAATATTTAATATTACAATTTAAAATTTCGGATCGTTACATCCTTCCCTCCTTACAAGGATTCTGTCCCCAGAATCACAATTCAAACAATCAGATCATCACATTCTCCCCTACTTACAAAGATTCTGTCCCCAAAATCGAAGACACAGACTAAACAAATAACTCGGGATACTTCTTCATCATATCAGCTTCGAGTTCCCACGTAGCCTCTTCAACGTTGTGGTTCCTCCATATCACCTTCACAGAAGGTATCACTTTATTCCTGAGCACTTGTTCTTTCCTGTCGACTATCTAGATAGGAACCTCTTCGTAAGACAAATCTTTACTGAATTGCAACGGTTCATACTTGATCACATGCTTGTAATCGGGTTTATACGGTCGCAACACCGACAAATGAAAAATGTTGTGCACATGCTCTAATTCTGGAGGTAAAGCTACCTCGTAAGCCACTTCTCCTACTCTGCGTAGAATTTGCCAAAATGAATCTTCCCCTTCCAAGGAGAAACTTTCAGGAACACGAAATTTCTTGCTTCAAATTCACGACTCTGCATGTGTTTATCAAAGATACTTTTCTCGTCGATCTTGAAAGCTACCCGGTCTCACTCGATGAGTTTGACCACTTCAATGATTCATTGTACCAATTCTGGTCCTAGCAGTTGTCGTTCACCAACTTCATCCTAGCATAGTGGAGTTCTACATTTCCTGCCGTACAATGCCTCGTATGGCGGCATACCAATGCTTTCAAGGTAACTATTGTTGCATGCAAATTCCACCAATGGAAGATGGTTATCCCAGTTTCCTTTGAAATCCATGATGCACGCTCTAAGCATATCTTCCAGTGTGTGAATCATTCGTTCACTTTGCCCATCGGTTTACGGATGATATGTTGTACTCATCCTCAGTTATGTTCCCATGCATTCTTGGAGTTTATTCCAGAAATTTGATGTGATCCTTAGGTCTCTGTCTGATACAATTGACACTGGAACTCCATGTCTTAAGATGATCTCTTTAACGTATAGCTTCGCCAGCTGATCAAGATTAAATCTAATCTTTATTGGCAAAAAGTGTGCAAATTTTGTCAGTCTGTCCACTATCATCCATATCGTATCGTATCCTTTCTGAGTCGTCGACAAGCCTACCACAAAATCCATTGTGATATGCTCCCATTTCCATTCCAGTATTTCCAACGGTTGAAGTAATCCGCTTGGTCTTTGATGTTCAGCTTTCACCTTCTGACACGTCAAACACTTTGCAATGCATTCTGTAACATCTCTTTTCATGTTTGACCACCAGAAATGTCACCGCAAATCTTAATACACCTTCGTACTTCCCGGATGAATGGAATATCTTGAGCTATTAGCTTCTGTCAAGATTTCTTCTTTAATATCTTGTACTGCTGGAACCCAAATTCGTCCCTCGAATCTCAGCATTCCCTCAGTATCAACCTTGAACTTTACTTCTCTTCCTTCAATCACACTCTCCTTTATTTTTTTGCATTCCTCATCTTGTAGTTGCACGTTCTTCACTTTGTCCACCAAAGGTTGTCTTGCTTCCATCTAGTACAATTTTTCATCGGATTCTTTTGGAAATTTGATTTCCAACTCTAGCCTTGACATTGCTGAAATGAGCTCCTCCTTATCGGTTAACAACATTAATTTCTCTCGACCTTTCCTGCTTAAAGCATCTGCAACCACATTAGCTTTTCTCGGATGATAAAATATCTCACAATCGTAATCCTTTAAAAATTCCATCCATCTCATTCGACGCATATTCAAGTCCTTTTGAGTGAAAATATACTTCAGACTCTTATGGTCCGTGTAGATCTCACACTTCTCTCCATAAAGATAGTGTCTCCATATTTTTAGAGCAAACACAACTGCCACTAACTCTAAATCATGAGTCGAATACCCTTTCTCGTAGTCTTTCAATTGTCTTGATGCATACGTAATGACTTTGTCGTTCTGCATTAGAACACATCCTAAGCCCTTGTGTGAAGCATCACTATACATTACAAAATTTCATGTATTATTTGGTAATGATAACACAGGTGCCACACTAAGCCTCTTCTTCAATTCCACAAAACTTTCTTCACTTTTCTCCGTCCAAACAAATTTTACAAACTTTCTCGTCAAATTTGTTAACGGAGTGGCAATCTTGGAAAAATCCTGGATAAACCGTCTATAATAACCTGCCAATCCCAAGAAACTTCTTACTTCTGATGGAGTTCTTGGTGGTTCCCAATTTATCATGGCTTCGACCTTTGATGGATTCACTAAAATCCCATCCTTGTCAATTACGTGCCCGAGAAATTATACACATTCTAGCTAAAATTCACATTTGGAGAATTTCGCGTACAACTTTTCTTTTCTTAACGTCTCTAGTGTCAAACGTAAGTGCTTCACATGCTCTTATTAAGTTTTGGAGTACACCAAAATATCATCGATAAATACCACCACAAACTCGTCTAAAAATGGTTTAAACACCCTATTCATCAAATCCATGAACGCTAAAGGGGAGTTTGTCAAACCAAAAGACATTACTAAAAATTCATAATGTCCATACCGAGTTCGGAATGCCGTGTTCAGTACATCCTCCTTCCTCACTTTCAATTGATGATACCCACTTCTCAAATCTATTTTCGATAAATATCTAGCACCCTTCAATTGATCAAACAAGTCATCTATTCTTGGCAATGGATATTTGTTCTTAATAGTGACTTTGTTTAATTCTCTATAATCAATGCAAAGACGCATTGACCCATCCTTCTTCTTCATAAACAACACCGGTGCTCCCCACGGTGATACGCTCGATTGAATATACTTCTTATCAACAGTTCTTGCAGTTGTACCATTAGTTCTTTCATCTCCACCGGAGCCATTTTGTACGAGGACTTCGATATTGGAGTGGTTCCTGGCGCTAAGTCGATCACAAACTCGATTTCTAGGTCAGGCGGAAGTCCTAGCAAATCTTCCGAAAACACATCCCCGAATCTCTAACCACTGGTATATCCTCTAGTTTAACTCCCTTCTCCTTTTGAGTATCGACTATGTAGGCTAAGTACCCTACACAACCTTTGCTCAACAATTTCTTGGCTTGCATCATCGTCAGACTTTTCATTTGTCAAGGCGATTTGCTACCATGAAAAACTACCTTTAACGGAGTCATAAGGTTTACACACTTCTCTTGGCAATCAATTATCGCTCCATAATTGAATAACCAATCCATTCCCATTATAACATCAAACTCTTTGAGTTTTATCGGGATTAAATCTACCTTCATAACATTCCCCTTAATGTTCACCCTACAGTTCTTGTATACAAACCTAACAGGAATCACTTCCCTATTCGCAATTTCTATGTTTAAAGGGAAATTCAACTCTTCACTAGGTATTTCTAACTTCTTAGCAAAATCATCAGATATAAACGAGCAAGTAGCCCGAAACAAATAATACATATGCATTTATATCATTGATTGGGATAATACCTGACACGACATCTTTTGATTGCACCGCGTCCTGCACCGCCATGTTGAAGGTTCTTGCTGTTGGCTTATTTGTTGATGTCTGTCCAGTAATAGTCAGTGCACCTCTGATAAGTGGATTTTATATACGTGATTCAATGTCCATTTCATGCTTAGTTGTTGCTAAATCTTTGTGATCATGTTCATTTTTACTTGTTTTATGTATTTCATGTGTAGAATGGTGGTTGTAGCATTCAACGTACATTTGGAGCTATTCGGTGTGATTGGAAGTCAATTGGAGCATAATTAGAAGAAAATTAGAAGTTCAGGAAAGTCATCTGATAGAAGACAAGCCCGTCGGGGAGGGCGTTATTAACCTATAAACACCCGCCGGGGCGGAGGGTCTCAATCTCCATTTAGCAGGAAGGTAGCCCGCCGGGACGGGCCAAATTACACTATACACCCCCACCGGGGTGGGGGTCTTCATATGAGCTAGACAGAAAGGGAGCCCGCCAGGGCGGGCATAATTAGTACATGACAAAGGAATTCTTATTGGGCATGGAAAGTCTGGCTTTATCATGATATGATTAAACTTCTTATTAGGCATGGTTTATAGCAATTGCATGACAAAGGATCTCTACTTGAAGGAAATTCTAGCTGGAGCTTGTATGCTAGACATCTACTACTCTATCAATAACAACAAGAGGACACAACAAGATATATTACGAAGATCTAAGCTCAGTTTTTGATAGCAAGCGTGGAGGAGTATTTCGAAGGGATTTTCGAGACGATTGCAATTTCAGGCTACGTGAAGGGTGTTTTTCAATGTTCTTCGTCTTAGACAATTATTTGTAATCTAAGAATGATTTCTATGATTTATTCAGTGATTATTTTGTTTAGTATGAACTAATTCACTTTTTAGGCTTATGATGGATCTTTAAGTGAAACGATGATTAAGGAAACGATGATCGTTAGTTGATTAAGGTGTTTAACAGATTTCTATCTTAATTGTGGATTGACGTTAATACGGTATTAGTGCATCGAGAGATAGTTAATACTACGTTCGTGTTCTTGATTAATAAACTGGGATATTTCATTGAATTGGAATAAAGGTGCTAAAATCAGAGTGAAGCTTAGGGTGAAATCATAAGTTTAATTCTCCATTAATTAATTGAAATTCCAGATTTTGATATTTATGATTATTCTGTTTTAGTTTAATTATTCATTAATTTAGAATCTTTAGTTATAATTATTGAGTTGATTTGTTTAATAAAATTAGGGTTAATAGGAAATTGGTAATTGTAAGTTAAGGTTATTGCTAGTTAGTCTCTGTGGGAACGATACTCTAGTCATCACTTTATTACTTGTTGACCACGTATACTTGCGTGTTGTGCGTATATAGCTTTTAACCAACAAGTTTTTGGCGCCGTTGTCGGGGACTATTTAGTAGAAATCTTAATAGTTTTACAATATCAGTTTAATTAATCCAGTTTTACTTAGACATTTTTATTTTTGTTTTGTGCTTCTTATTTCAGGTGTTGATAGCAGTTTATGCAAACTCGGTCCAAAAATCCAGACTTGCTTCCTTTAGAGGACGACATTGAGAAAAGGTTTCAGAGGTTGAGTAAGTGGATCAAGGAAACGAGATAAGAATTTGAAACACCCAAGAACAAAGAGGAAATGGCAGCCGAAGATCGGAAAGCATTAAAGGACTTCACCACGCCCAAGGTAACTAAACTGCAGACAGCATCACCCGGCCAGCAATAGCAGCGAATACATTTGAAATTAAGCCAAGGATGATACAAATGATTCAGAATTCAGTTTAGTTTAGGGGATTGGGAAATGACGATCTGAATGAGCATTTAGTTAGTTTTCTGGAGATTTAAGACACCTTTAGGTACAATGGGGTGTCGGATGAGGCGGTGAGACTTTGTTTGTTCCCATTCACTTTACAGGACAAAGCGAAGAGATGGTTGCATTCTCTACCGTTTGGTTTGATAACTACATGGGAGGATTTAGCTCATAAATTCCTCGCCAAATTCTTTCCACCGGCGAAAACTGCGAAGATGAGGAACGAGATAATGATGTTTGAGCAACAACATGGGGAGTCACTATATGAGGCATGGGAGAGATATAAAGAATTTCTCAGAAAATGCCCACATCATGGATTACCTAAGTGGCTGCAAATGAACACATTTTACAACGGACTACATGGGAATCTCAGGACAAGTATTGATGCAACGTCGGGTGGAGCATTCATGGCTAAGAGTTACGAGGAAGCATACGAGTTGATTGAAACCATGGTGCTAATAACTACCAGTGGCCCACAGCGAGAATGACACAGGCAAAGGTAGCTGGGGTGTTAGAAGTAGATGGTGTGACAGCTATACAAGCACAGATTTCTGCACTTTCAAAGAAGATGGATTCGGTCATAGCTGCACAAGCACAACAAGTACAACAAGTGGCAATAATATGTGAGTTGTGCGCGGGAGAGCACTCAACGGATCAATACGCGATTAATCCAGTATCTGTGCAGTTCGTCGGCAATTACAACAGAATTCCGCAGAACACATACCAGAACACATACAACCAAGGAAATAGAAATCATCCAAATTTTTCATGGAGCAATAACCAGCATCAACAAGCTCCAAGATCATCATATCCACTAAGATTTCAGAACCAGCAACAACCAGCTCAATATCAAGAAAGGAAATCAGATCTAGAGGAGTTGACAAAATACATAACTAGCAATGAGGTGCCTATGAAAAATCAAGCAATGGCTATGAAATCACAAGAGATGGCTATGAAATCACAAGAGACGGCGATCAAGAATCTAGAGAATCAGATAGGACAAATTGCATTGACATTAAATAATAGACCACAAGGGACATTACCAAGTGACACCGAGAGAAATCCTAAGGGTAATCACGAGCATTGTCAAGCTATTATGTTGAGAAGTGGAAAATAGTTTGATGTTCAAGAGACAGAAATTTTGGGTACAAAGGAGGTTGAAATAGAGAAAGAAAATACAGTTGGTGAGGTAATGCAGGGGAACGACAAACAAATGGAAAAGAAAAAACCAGTTAGCTATCCTCCCCCACCATTCCAGCAAAGAGTTCAAAAATAAAAATTAGACAAGCAATTTGCAAAATTTTTGGATGTTTTCAAGAAACTTCAAATCAACATACCATTTGCAGAGGCCCTAGAACAAATGCCGAGCTACGCAAAATTTATGAAAGGGATTATGCCAAGGAAGAAGAGATGGGAAGATTTTGAAACTGTGGCACTAACAGAGGAGTGTAGTGCGGTATTACAGTAGAAATTACCACCAAAACTCAAGGACCCGGGGAGCTTCACTATTCCATGCACGATTGGGAATATGTATTTCAGCAAGTGTTTATGTGATTTGGGGGCGAGTGTAAACCTTATGCCATTGTCAGTATACTTAGAATTGGGGTTGCCTGCACCAAGGCCTACGAACATCTCATTACAGTTGGCGGATAGGCCAGTCAAATATCCGAGAGGCATAGTAGAGGACATCTTAGTGAAAGTGGATAAGTTTATATTCCTCACGGACTTTATCATTCTTGATTTTGAGGAGGACAAGAACATCCCAATTATCCTAGGGAGACCATTTTTAGCTACAGGGAGGACACTCATAGATGTACAAAAGGGAGAACTCACTATGAGGGTCCAAGATCAAGAAGTAAAATTCAATGTGTTTAAGGCCATGAAATTCCCTACGGATGAAGAAGAATGTTTTCGAATGGATTTAATTGAGCAAATCATTAGTGTTGACAGGAGCAAGAGTTTGGTAAACGATCCATTAGAAAGAACGTTATTGGTGGACTACCTACAAATGCTAGACTCATTTCCACGAGTTTCCAGATTTAGAACACCGTTTGAACCACTACACACGGAGGAGGTAAACGTAGAAAGACTGAAACCATCATTGGAAGAGCCACCAAACCTGGAACTTAAGCCACTCCCTAAACACCTCAGGTATGCGTATTTAGGCAATTTAAATTCTTTACCTGTTATTATTTTAGTTGCACTTAATGAAATGCAGGAAAAAAAGTTGCTGAGAGTGCTTCGGAAACACAAATCAGCTATTGGGTGGACAATCGCAGACCTAAAGGGAATCAACACTTCATTTTGCAGGCACAAGATCTTAATGGAAGATGAGGCAAAACCAACGGTGAAGCAACAATGACGACTTAACCCGATTATGAAGGAAGTTGTGAAGAAGGAAATTTTGAAGTGGTTAGATGCCGGTATCATCTACCCGATTTCTGAAAGCAAATGGGTTAGTCTAGTGCAGTGCGTGCCGAAAAAAGGAGGAATGACAGTGGTGCAGAATGAGGACAATGAGTTAATACCAACTAGAACAGTGACATGTTGTAGGGTTTACATGGATTACAGAAAATTGAACAAGGCAACCCAAAAAGACCATTTCCCATTGCCTTTTATTGATCAAATGCTAGATAGATTGACGGGACACCAATATTACTGTTTGTTGGACGGGTACTCGGGCTACAACCAAATAGTCATCGCTCCGAAGGATCAAGAGAAGACCACATTCACGTGCCCTTATGGCACATTTGCATTCAGGAGGATGTCATTTGGGCTATGCAATGCACCTGCAACTTTTCAATGGTGTGTGATGGCCATTTTTTCAGATATAGTGGAGAAAAATGTTGAGGTCTTCATGGATAACTTTTTGGCCTATGGGGACAGCTTCGATATTTGCTTAAAGAATCTGATCATGGTGTTGCAAAGATGTAAGGACACGAATCTCGTACTAAATTGGGAAAAATGCCACTTCATGGTTGAAGAGGGCATAATTTTTTGCCATAAGGTATCGGCTCAAGGATTGGAAATTGACCAAGCAAAGCTGGAAACTATTGAAAAACTGCCTCCACCGAGCTCGGTTAAGGGTATTAGGAGTTTCTTGGGACATGCTGGGTTCTACAAGAGGTTTATAAAAGACTTCTCTAAAATTTTGAAACCGTTGTGCAGTCTTTTACAGAAGGATGCGACGTTCAGCTTTGATGAAGAATGAAAGACAACCTTTGACTTATTAAAGAGAAAATCAACTACAACCACCATTATAGTCGCACCAGATTGGAGCATGCCATTCGAGCTTATGTGTGATGCAAGCGACTTCGCTGTTGGGGCTGTTCTGGGCCAACGTCGAGACAAGGTGTTTCACGCCATATACTACGCAAGCAAAACACTTAATGAAACTCAAATGAACTACACAAGCACAAAAAAGGAATTGCTTGCAGTGGTGTATGTGTTTGACAAATTTCAGGCTTACTTGATCGGGACTAAGGTGATACTTTATACAGACCATACAGTTATTCGGTACTTGATAGTGAAAAAGGATTCTAAGCCACACCTTATCCGGTGAGTAACATTCTACCACCTGACCTCACAAGACAACAGAAAAGGAAAATTCTTCACAACGTGAAATGGTACATGTGGGATGAACCATATTTGTTCAAGCAGTGCGCCGACAAAATGATTCGAATAAAAGGCCCCATGTAGTGAACTGAAGAATATTCTCGCATGAGTGTCACTCATCAATATATTTATTTAACACTATGGTAGCGAGAGGACAGCAGCGAAGGTGTTACAAGCATGTTTTTATTGGCCTACATTATTCAAGGATGCCCACCAGTTTGTCAAACAATGCGATAGGTGTCAAAGGGTGGGCAACATTTCGAAACGGAATGAGATGCCCTTACAAACAATTTTGGAAGTGGAAATTTTTGATGTATGGGGTATCGATTTTATGGGACCATTCCCCTCGTCGTTGAACAATCAATACATTCTACTCGCAGTGGACTATGTAACAATCTGGAAATTCAAATTGTAATATTAAATATTTATTGAATTATATAAATATTTATTTGATGTGTTTATTATTGAAGTTGATGAAATAAAAATTTTATTATTGATGTGGTTATTATTATTAAATATTTATGAATTAAATTTATTAGATAATATTCTAAACTAATTTGGTTTATAATTTAGAGAGTTGTAATATAACATGAGATATTATATTGTTGTTTTAATTTAATAATTATAAGTGATATGTTAATTTATTAAATAAAATTATTATGAGATTATAATTTTGTGATATTTGGATTAAGTGGAAAAATTTGTTTAGTATGTTGTAATTGGTTATTTAACTAATGTTGAATATGGAGGTATAAATAAGAGATTTTAAACTATAGTGTAAGTGGTTTATTAAAATAAAATTAAAGTAATTTTTAATTGATTTTACCAAACAAGGCTTAAAATATTAAGTCTTTATTTTAAAGACTTTTTGCCAAACAAGACTAATGGCTTTTGGATTTCTAAATTTTGAATTTAAATTAAATAAATTAAATAAATAAAAATAATAAATATAATATATTTATGTTATATACGTTAGTAACTGAAATTGCAATTAGTAATAGTATTAAGGTTTATCAGTTTTTTTTCTTTACGCTTAAGTGCTAGCTAGACTACGTAACTTGGTATTTGGCTTAAGCTAAGAACTAAGAAGAGAGAAGAGTCTGAGAATTTATAGAGCTTGACAGAGTGAAACTTGAGCGAGATTGAGAGGAAGCTTAAGGATTTCAAAGCTAATTTAGTGGTGTTTTCAAGGAATTATTACGCTAATTGAAGGTATTTTCCCTAATTATATATGAATATGCATATATGAGCCTACGACAAAATTTATATACTCTGTGATTTCAAATTTGTTGAATGGTTGTTATACAATGGGTTACTTGTGATTATATGAGTTTATGATGATTAGAGGTAGTGCTTAAACGAGAATTGCATGCTAAATTCGTTTGACAGTAGGAAGAAATAATGTCAGTATATGTATTTCTTATGTGGCTTATGTAAGTAACAACTATGATGATCAATTTAGTGTGTGAAATTGAACTGTGACTATGTTAGTTAGTTTGTTAAGAGTTACAGAGAACTTAGTTCAAAAGAATCAAATTGGTGTATCATTATGATTACAGTGTTCACTATGTCAAGAAATATCAAAAATGGAGTTTTTGGTTTTAAAATATGTTATTCCAGTATTTAATTTTTCTAGAATTATGGTTTAAGTTGTGTTAATTTAGTATTTGTATGCTTGGTGAAGTTTATGTGTAATTTACATAAGTTATACATGTTACTTGGTGTTAGAAATTAAGACATAGTAGCTTGGTTTTGTTTCTGGTTTTGGGTGTTCTGTAATTCGGCGCCCCAGTGCCAAATTTCATGCCCCAGCGCCAAAAATAGGCTAGAAGTTCACGCCCCAATGCTAGAATTCGCGCCCGGTGCTGGAATTCGCGGCCCAGCGCTGGAAAAGTGGTCTGGGTCGGACAATTTTGACCTCCTGCAGTAAAATGGTAATAACATTTTCATACGAACTTCGATTGAGGTGATTCAAGATGATTTGGAAAGAGGACGAATAGGCCTATAACTTTTATTCTTTAAGGGTTTCAATTTGAAATCGTTTTGAAGGGTCAAAATGGCCATCTTTAGGACTGTTGTGTATTTGGAGCCAATCGGAGGACGTCGGGATGAACGAATGCAAGTGCAATCCTTTGTGTGTTAGTATAACTTAATGATAACGTGTTGGACATATAATAGAATGTTGTATCAAGTTGTTAATGTGTATGTGGTGCAATGACATGATTACTTAAGTAGTTGTAATTAAGCTAAAAAGTAATGTTCATGAAAAGATGCGATGTTGTTTAAACTTAAACTTAGTTAGTAGCTATACTAAAAGTAAGAAAGCAACTCGTGAAGGTAATGTTAATGTAACTAATTGTATTGTCAATAAATATGGTATGTGTAGGACTTGGGGTGAACGTGAGTAGTGATTGTTTAACCTACGCACGAGGCAAGTTCCCTAACCTTTACTAGTTTATTATTCAACAAGGTTACTTTTCACTGTTATGTTATACTTATGCAAATTCTCTATTTCTAATCTCTTGTTTAATGATTTATTGTCATGCAAGTTCTTTAACCCTCATTTATTGTTGAGCAAGTTAGTTAATCTTTGTTTATTTATTCCAATCGAGATTACCTTTGTTATTCAAAGTCTGTACTCATTTATTGTTGAGCAAGTTAGTTAATCTTTATCTCTTTATTCAAAGTTTGTATTATTATTGTAAGAAGTGTGTTTATTCAGCTACTAATAACTAATGTTTGATCTTTGTTCTTCAATATCATTGTACTATCTTACGTTATTGTACCGAACTCTATGTTGTTTAGCGATTCTTTACCAATTCAACTAATCCTTAGTTGATGAATGTTCTAAACTCTAAATTACCCTTGAAGTCTACCTAAACCAAACTTCATTTGGTTTGTTTATGTACTCACACAACTTTGAAAGCATGTTGTCAATGATAACATTTGTTTAACTTAGAAATTGTTAATACTCTAGCCCTTATTGATTCATCGATATACCTTATTCATAAAGATATTATAATCAAACCCTTGAATAGTTATTGGTTCCTATTTGATTCAACCAGTACTTGGTTGATGAGCGTTCTAAAAATCTAGACTTCCTTTGAAGTTAATTCCCAGCCAAACTTCCTTTGGTTCGGAACCTGATAATCTAAGTTGAGATGAACAACCCTATATCAGGGGATTATATTAGAGCTACACAATAGCGTTAAAATGTTTACGCAATACATAGTATAAAGGGTTGATCACCTAGAGTACGAAATGATGGTCCATATAGTCGTTTAGACTGTTAAAGGTTACAGTAGAAACACCTATGAACCTAGGACATAGATGATGATTATAGTCTTTTAGACTGTTAAAGGTTAAAGTAGAAATACTTGTAAACCTAGAATAGAGTTCGTGGTCTTGTGACCCTCAGTATATTCTTTGATGTTGCTATCTATTGTTAACTTAAACGTTCATTATTCCTTTGAACTCATAGCTGTTGAATTAATTTTCTTGTTCTGGTAACAATACTTTACCATTGAAAGCTCAATTAATTATCATTCATAAAACATTATTGTATATTATCATTCTTGTGGGCAATTGTTTGCTCACTCTTGCACAAAATAATGCAGATGAAGTTACGAAGTTTGAAAAGCTTTATACAAGCAAGGGCAAGGACAAAGTGCTTGATTAGACGACAATGTTTAATTTATATTTTATTTATGAAACTTATGTAATGGATTTAGTTATAATCATGTTTTAATTTTTTGCGAATGATTGTAATAAAGGTTAGATGACCTGGGATTTATTTTAGATGATGTAACCCTTTAATGGGAGATTAATTGTTTAAACTTTTGAGTTTAATTATATCATTTGTTTATGGGTAGTTAGTTATGATTTATTTGAACAATGAACACCAAATCTGTGGGGTTGAAGTGCCCATATTTGGGGGTGTCACAGACTACGTGTCAAAGTGGGTTGAAGCTACAACTTTATCATTAAATGATGCCAAAGTGGTCCTCAAATTCCTTCAAAAGAACATCTTTACGAGGTTTGGCATGCCAAGAGCAATTATCAGTGATGAAGGTAGTCACTTTTGCAATAAGTCCTTTACTGCTCTTTTGGCCAAGTATGGGGTCAACCACAAGGTAGCTACATCGTATCACCCTCAAACTAGTGGACAGGCTGAGGTATCAAATAGTGAAGTCAAAAAGTTATTGGACAAAGTGGTGAATCCAAGTCGGAAAGATTGGTCGCTTTGATTGGACGATGCTTTATGGGCCTATTGGACTGCATACAAGATGCCAATCGGGATGTCACCATATCAACTACTGTATGGGAAGGCATGTCACTTACCGGTCGAGCTACAGCATAAGGCATATTGGGCTGTGCAAAAACTCAATTTTGATCAAACAACTGTAGGTGAAAAGAGATTACTTCAATTGAATGAACTCGATAAATTTCGCCTTCACGCCTACGAGAATGCCAAACTATACAAAGAAAAGGTTAAAAGATGGCACGATCAGAAAATTATGCGTCGAACATTCGAGCCAGGCTAATCAGTACTCTTGTTTAACTCACGGCTGCGATTATTCCCAAGAAAGCTTAAATCGAGATGGTCGAGACCATTCACGGTCAAGTAGGTATTCTCTCATGGCACAGTCAAAATTTATAGTCGCAATCCACTCGAAACATTCAAAGTCAATAGACACCATCTAAAGCATTACTGGGGTGGCGAAGCCAACATCGACGTTAGCGCCATCACATGACTGACACGACATAAGCAGGAAGTAGTCAGGCTGAACGACTTAAAATCAAGCGCTAATTGGGAGGCAACCCAATCTTTAGTTTATATTTCATAATTTCAATTCATAGTGTTTAATCATAGTTTCCATTAAATCTCTAGGTAGAAGAATAATAAAAGTCTCGTTAATATCTCCACATTATATTATGTTATCAATAAATCACTAATTCTTATGTATTAAATCTTGCAGGATGGAAAATGGAGCATTAAGTGAACTACATGAAGGTAACACGTGAGCCCTGACGAAGAGGCATGTCGGCCGAGGTGGGCCTTTTCAAGATTACAACCCATTTCACCGGGGGGGTCCACTAATTCGAAGACATAATAGAAGATCACAAGTGCCTTCCTAGTACATTACCTCCCCTTCACGGGAAGTGGGGTCCTCGAATCTGCATAACTTTGGTAGTTATACAGACTTCTCCCCTTCCCAATAACACACACTCCCCTTTCCAATAACCCCCTTTCTCCACTTCCCCACTACAGCTATTAAGTCCCATAACAACCACCCACTATCACCACATCTACTTCCCATTAATTCCATCACTCATCTCCACCTCTTCACTCACCAATGACAGCCACCCTTACACCTCTATATATATCACTACCCTCATATCAAATCTTTCACACCAATTGACATAGAAAATTCAAGAGTATACTTGACAGTTAGAGAGGAGCAAATAGAAAAGTTTGGGGGAAAAGTTAAAGCAAAACCAACAATAGGGAGAGATATGGCTTCACAATCATCATTTAAACGCCAAAGGGGAGAAAGCTCCCAGTCATCTCAACTAACCCGCACCTTCGATAGCCGAAAATTTGTAAGTGCCGCCGCCACCGACTGGTATGACTACATGCTGACCAAAGCCCTTACACCAGACCGGGGGTTGGCACCAGATCTGAATGATGGGGAGCTAATGCCTCAAATTTTCCAAATGGGATGGACCAAATTCACCGAAGAGCCGGAATCAGCCGTTGTTAACATTCTCAAAGAGTTTTATGCAAATGCTGAGGACAAAGAACCATTCTGCGCATGTGTGCGAGGACGGTTGGTTCCATTCAGTGCCGACGCCATTAACACCTACTACCAATCATGGTGCCTCTCCATCGCCAAAGATGCTCACTCATTTAGATTTCGGTCCAGACTTTGATGTTATAATCATGGAGATGACAAAGCCAGGAACGTCATGGATGAAAGGTCGAAAGGGAGGCATCATTTTCCACAACAAGGACCTTAGCCGGTATGGCAAAATCTGGCATGCCTTCCTATGCGCTAAATTGCTTCCGTCCCAAAACACTTCTAACGTCACCAAAGAGAAGGCGTTACTGTTATATGCCATGGTGCAAGATTTCATTATTGATGTTAGGGCCATCATTTGCTTTTCCATCCGCCGGTGCCTATGTGGAAATTTTTCTGGAGGCTTACCACACCCATCACTCATATGTGGGTTTACCGTCAAGCAGGGGTGAGATGGTCCGATGACGAGCCCACACAAATGTCACTCGCATTGCTTAATTCGAGAATGATGGAGCGGTATTCTGTATTGATAGGAGGCGAGTCACATCTGCGTGGTGTGGGTTTCATTTTTCCGTAATCGTTGGAAGATGACGTGGATGCTATAGAGACATCGGGGGGATGATGATGAAGCAATGGACGATCAAGGGGCTGAGCAGGTACCACGGGTCGAGGCCATATCTAGTTCTTAGTTCTTTGACTTCCAAAATCAATTGAATGCACACACCAAGGCAACTCGTTGGGAAATGAAGCGATTGGTAATAAGGCAATATCATATGTTCGATGCTATGAATGCATCTTTCGCCACTTTGAACATAACTATTCAAAGCTTCAACCCGGCGGCACAATTTCCGTACCAACAGCCCTGACCAATGCCACAGTTCCCACCAAGTGATGCCGATGAAGAAAACCAACAACCACCTCCTCAGACTTCAGCAAAAGCAGGGAAGTCCTCACGTACTTCTTTTGACTATTCATCCAATGAGCGCATTGTATTACATAAGTTTGGGGGATTTAAATACATGTTTGCATTCATTTAGCTCATTAAGGTTGCATTTTGAATTTTTATCATTGTCATTTTAAATTTATGTATTGCATCTTAATTTCAGTATTGCATGATATCTTAGGTGCGTTCAGAGTAGCTTAAGTTAATGTTTGTCATTGCATAGTAGATAATCTTGTAATGCATTTTGAAATCTATATTAATATATATATATATAAATATTGTGTTTACGTAAGTCCATCAATGTTGTAGTCTATATTATTTGTGGGCCAATGATGTGATTGACAATAAGTTAACAAATACGGCATTAAGTATTAGAACTATGAAACAATTTTTGTTTATGAATCGAATTTTGAGCTTGTTTGGAACTGGTATAAAAGGATAGCACGATTAACAAACATCTATGTTGATTGGTCAGTTTAAATTGATACCTAAATGGTCTCTAAAGGATAATAATAGAGTAAATGACAAAACGACAAGGATGGACAGTAAGGCTAAAGTTAGGCAAGAACCTAAGTTTGGGAGATGATATGTGGGGTATATAAGCTTTATTTCAATTTAAAAAAAATAGAATAAACACCGTGACGTGCTTGTCTAGTTTTGTGGCCTTTGTTACTTTAGTAAGTAAGCCCGAGGGGATTGTATTTACACCTAGCACCCTAAGATCTTAATGGTCTGGGAGTCGTTGGTCGAAAGCTCGTTAAGGTAGCATTGAAAAGCCTAAGGGAATAAGACATTGCATAACTATGTGTATAAAAACAATAAAATGGGAAATAAGAGCAAAAAGCCCCCGTATCTATGAAAAAAAAGAAGGGAAGTATATGAATAAAGTTTAAGTACCTTGCTTGAACCCCTGAGATTAGTGATTACTTAATTTTAGACGGAACTATCTATTTTTGATATTTTTAAGTTTGCGCTATTTGATTCCTTCTAAGAAATTGATTATGTATTGAATTTGAGTTTGTATCAGTTATCATAGATGTTGCACACACACACTATACTAGTGATGATGGCTTGAGATTCATGGATTAACATAGAATTGTAGAGTGGTTTTTGGTAATTGGTATTATAGAGTTGCTTGTTTTCGCTGAGGCCCTTAAGATAATCTTGGTTTTGCGATATTGTTGGATTTGAAAGCATATAAGTTAGGTCGTATTCATTTCATCTTATTGCATTGCATGTATTTGATTTGTGCTCGAGGACTAGCACGGTTTAAGTTTGGGGGATTTTGATAAGTGGATTTTATATACGCGATTCAATGTCCATTTCATGCTTAGTTGTTGCTAAATCCTTGTGATCATGTTCATTTTTACTTGTTTTATGTATTTCATGTGTAGAATGGTGGTTGTAGCTTTTAACGTACATTTGGAGCTATTCAGTGTGATTTGAAGTCAATTGGAGCATAATTGGAAGAAAGTTAGAAGTTCAGGAAAGTCATATAACAGAAGACAAGCCCGGCGGGGCGGCCGCTATTAGCCTATACACCCTCGCCGGGGTGGGGGGTCTCAATCTCCATTTAGTAGGAAGGTAGCCCGCCGGGGTGGGCAAAATTACACTATAGACCCCCGCCGGAGCGGAGGGTCTTTATACTGACTAGAGCAGAGAAGGGATCTCACAAGGCGCATAATTAGTAAATGACCCACTGCTTGTGTAATGGGGTGGAAAGTCTAGCTTTGTCTAGACATGATTAAACTTCTTATTGGGCATGGTTTCTAGCAATTGCATGACAAAGGAACTCTACTTGAAGGAAATTCTAACTAGAGCTTGTATGTTAGACATCTACTACTCTATCAATAACAACAAGAGGACACAACAAGATATTTTACGAAGATCTAAGCTCAGTTTTTGATAGTAAGCGTGAGGAGTATTTCGAAGGGATTTTTTAGACGGTTGCAATTTTAGGCTACGTGAAGGGTGTTTTTCAATGTTCTTCATCTTAGACAATTATTTATAATCTAAGAATGAATTCTATGATTTATTCAGTGATTATTTTGTTTAGTATGAACTAATTCACTTTTTACGCTTATGATGGATCTTTAAGTGAAACGATGATTTTGTAAACTTTGATTTCCAATTTAATAGTCTATTCCCAATTTATCTATATTGATTTGAGCTTGAATCTATGAATTTCCTGATCAACAATTCTTTGTGGAATTGAATGGAATCGAGAGAAGATATTCAAATCTAGACCTAGTTGATATAACATATGTTCATGATTTTGTGAATAGCTTAATTTTGATGAATGTTAAGGTAGAGATATGCTTGACATCACATGTAATTCACATAGAGATATAGTGGGTTAGTTGATTAAGGTGTTTAACGGATTTCTATCTTAATTGTGGATGGACGTTAATACGGTATTATGCATCGAGAGGTGGTTAATACTACATTCATGTTCTTGATTAATAAACTGGGATATTACATTGAATTGGAATAAAGGTGTTAAAATCAAAGTGAAGCTTAGGGTGAAATCATAAGTTTAATTCTCCATTAATTGTTTGAAATTCCAGATTTTGATATTTGTGATTATTCTGTTTTAGTTTAATTATTCATTAATTTAGAATCTTTAGTTATAATTATTGAGTTGATTTGTTTAGTAAAATTAGGGTTAATAGGAAATTGGTAATTGTAAGTTAAGGTTGTTGCTAGTTAGTCTTTGTGAGAACGATACTCTACTCATCACTCTATTACTTGTTGACCACGTATACTTGCGTGTTGTGCGTATATAAATTTTACTCAACAACCTCCATCAGCATTCCCCTTGCTTCCATTTGCCTCACCAGATCTCTTCTTAGGGCATTCACAAGCAAAGTGATCCTTGGACCCGCACAAAATTTCTTCTTAGCTTGAGTTCAATTTGGGGCGATGTGACCCTTCTAGCCACAATTGAAGCATACTCGTTTCCCCAGCAAGCACACTCCGTTGTGAAACTTTTAGCATGTAGAACATGCTTCAAACTTCTTCTTTTGCTGATTTCCTTGCTGATTTCTAGCTCCCACACTTGCATTCCACTTCCTCTTCAAGTTTTTGTTGCCATTTCCACCGTTACTACTACCACTCTTAGCTTCACCTTCACTTTTATTCTTCATCTACTCTTGATTGTGTTTTGTTATAGCCTCACCTCCACTTTGAGCCAGAATTGCCTTCTTCATTACTGCTGCAAACATCTTCAGCTGGAACAGGGTGACCCTACTGTACAACCAGGGCTTTAATCCCAGTTCAAACCTCTTCGCCTTGCGTTCGTCTGTGCTAACTTGATATGGCGCAAACCTCTCCAACTCATTGAATCTTGCAGCATACTCAAACACCGACATTGTTCCATGTTTCAGTTCCAAAAACTTCACCTCTCGCTGACTCTTCGAACTTTCTGGGAAATAAGTCTCGAAGAACATTTCTTTGAACCTTTCCTAAGTCATAATCCCTTGACCTCCTCGGGTTTTATTGGCCTGCCACCAATAACTAGCCTCTACTTTGAACATGAATGTTGTAAAAGTAGTCTTCTGATCCTCCCCTACTCTCGCAACATCGAACACTTTCTCTATCTCCATGATCCAGGTCTGTGCTTCAACCGGATTCACGGACCCACGGAATTCTGGTGGTCCAACCGCCTTGAAGTCCTTAAACGTTGTACCTTGGTTCTGAGGTTGATTCTTCAAAGCACCGGTCAGTAACGTCACTAGCTACTGAAATGGGTTACCTTCCACATTGTTATTATTGGTTTCCTCAATGGCTCTCTATCGGGGTGGCTGACGTCTTGGAGGCATTTTCTGTTAAAAATACACTCATTAGACTAATACTCCATTTCTTTAAGTATCTCTACTTAATTTACACACAAAATTTTATCACATAACACTTTGAATAAAATAATAACTTTTATTCATTCATAATCTTTAAAAAAACATCAAAACAATAGCATCATTGCTATTTACATTACTTTCCTGAACTATAGCAGTTGTCGGATAACATCATCAACATCTATCCCATTGGTTATATCATACCCGGGATTTACATCTTATTTATTCATCAATCACATAATAGTTACATATCAACCTACGATGTCCTACTAAGATGTTGTGTAGCCTTACGACGCTCTTCCTCCATAATTCAGAACATTGTTCAGCGGTCTAATATGTATGATGGTAGTGTCTCGAACTGAATTGGATAACCCATGACCCGATACTGAGCTCGATTGATCACGGTGTTGGATACGTTACTCATCTCTTCCATCTTCATACGCTTTGCTTGTGCGTCCTTCTCCGCTGTTTTGGCTTGTTGGTAAGCTTCATTGTACGCATCTTCAGCTCTTGCCCTCTTAGTAGATTCCTCCTTTAGCTTATTCTTCAATTCTGCAATCTCTGCTATCATATGCTTATTCTCTCCTTCGGTGTGGACCAACTTCTCTTCAACGTTATGCAGACGTTCCTCTCGATCCTGGATCTCGTCGTCTTTCTATGCCATCGAGGTCTGTTGTTCATCTACTATCTCTTGCAACTCCTCGACAGTATCCTGAAGTTTCACATTACGGTCATACACCTCGTCATACATACGGCCAGCTATCTAGTTAAGTGGAATCTCTTCCTCCTCGTCCTCCTCATCCGACTGTGGCAGCCCCACGGGGTCCTCCCGTCCGTCTCTATTTCATCATCCTCATCAGGTACTCTCTCCTGCTCAACTACTATGACCGATGGAATTGTTTCCCGTGGCAGTAGTTGTTCCCAAACTACCTGAATATCTCGAGGCTCCTCCTCTCTAGGCATCTGGGATCCTTCCTCCCTAGCTTGACTGGATCCTCCTACATTATCCATCCTGCAAATCAAATTTTAAATTCTAATTACTAACCATTACTACTCGACACTCACAAGCACATAAGTTATAATCACATAAGCACATAAGTATTTTATTACTTCTTCCTTAAAACTCGATAAGAGTTTATCATCACTATCTTTTCAAAGGTTACTTACTAAGGCTTTTCCCCCACCTAAGGCTTTGATACCAACCTGTGACACCCCTAAATCCAAGAACTTCATTTCCACAAGATTTGGTGCTCACTATCCATACATACATACTATCTACCCAAATAAAATATTATTCAAACCATAATCCTCCCTTTAAATAGGGTTACATCATCAAATTTTAAAAAAAACGTCCCAGGTTGTCTAACCTTTAAACATCATTCAAATGCGGAAATAAGTTATTACATCACATCATTAAAATAAAAGTCTATCATCAAGTTAAAAGTCTAATCATCATAACAATAATCATAATTACAAGTCTTCATCACTTGTACATTTTTCCCTTTCCTTTGCTAGTTGAAGGCTCATCTACCTTCTCAACTTTAGCTGCAATGAGTATATAAATATGCAAGAGTGAGCAAAACAATTGCTCACTAGATATAAAAATAAATCAACAGAATAATAATAATAATAACTGCCAATGAATAGGCTCATCAAAACTGGATAGTACTCTAACAATAATAATCAGAAACTGGAATCCAAAATATGGAATATATATATAAATGAGGGTTATAAGACCATGAACTATGCCCATAGTTGCGAGTAATCTTTCAACTCCAACTTTAATAGTCATAAGACTATAAGGACTCCTCGTACTTAGGGGGATCAACCCTTCGTACAATGTATTGTGCACAAACATTTCAACGCTAAGCGTAAAGTATCCCATAATAATAATAGGGTTGTTCATCTTAGTATTTAGAGTACAAGTCCACACCAAAGAAAGTTTGGTTTGGATAAGCTTTCAAGGGTAATTTGAAGTTTAACGAACATCAACTAGAGGACTAGTTGAATCAATGGTGTTTGATAACCCAACAGTTATTTAATAACAACATAACATAGAACAATTGAGAATCATAAGTGAACTGATTATACATATTCAACTCATGCTTCAAACAACTATAAAGCATAAGTATTCAACAAAATGAATAAAATGGTAAACCTTTGCTTTAACAATAAATAATCTAAGTTTAGGATCTTATAACATTAGAAAATGAAATTACTGAACGTACATTAACTGATAGCAAGCTAGAAACTAAAAACTTGCTCAACATGGTATTAATTCATGCAAAGAATTAAAAACAGTTCAATAATAGAGACGAGAGTTCAAAACTGCGCTCATTATATAAGAATAGAAAGTAAGAAACTTGCTTAACTATAAACAAGTTAAAATGAATCAACCAAATGAGAATTTCAAATAACATTAGAGTTAAAGTTTGCTCGAATGAAATTTAGGAACAATTGACTTGTTTAATAACAGTTGAGATAGAAAACTTGTTCAATCCAAGGAATAAAGCTTCACAATGTAATAATGGAACTAGCTCAATGAAATTATAGAGCTAGAAAACTTTTCTCAATGTACAAAGATAGGGTTTAGAAACTTGCCTCGAGCGTAAGCTATAATATTAAACTCACGTTCACCTATACACAGTAATAAAATCACAACATCTATTAGACATGCTTATATCTACTTTTTAATATAAAACGCATTACTAGCTACACTTGTTATTTTAGCACAAGTCTTATGGTTCCATATATATTTCAGAATTCCCAAGTGTCAACATCACAACGCTTATCTAACATTCATTGTGTATACTAAGTTATCACGTAATGTGTTCTCGATTCACTAATCATTTTTGTAACTTTGAACTTACTAACCACTATTCACTATGTTATGTTAACCTTAACATGCTAACATAATTTCAGACCATGTTATGATGCTATCCCCAAGTCTGCGAGAATGAGAGAAGTCGAATCTTAAACTGAGGTATGGCGAGGTGCTGCGCCATATAAAGGCTCGGGAATGGCCAAGAAATTGCGTCATTTTTGCCTTAACACCGTAGCGGTGTCTTTGGTGCTTTCGACAGAAAGCGGAGATTTGGTGATGAACGATGAGCGAAATTTTAGCCCAACGGACACAAATTTCACCAACTAAACAGTAATATCTACATGTACAATTGATACAAAACTATTGTAAACATGTTTGTTGACATATTCAACCAATTAAAACACCTAAACATCAACAATGCAAGTTTAATTTCTCAAATATCATCTTTTTATATAAAAACTCCATTTCTGATAGCTTTCATGAAAATCAACACTGTAACTTCAATTCTTGTCCAAATGCCTTCGTTCAAATTACATTATGTTCGTTTCTAAACAAAATAGCATAAACAATACACAATTTGCATATTAACATACAACTTGACCACTAAAAATTGGTATTTCATAAGCCATATAAGAAAACATACACTGTCAAAATTTTCTACTGTTAGAACGAAAATTAGCATGCAATCTCTTGTTTAAACATAAACTCTATCATTATAAGTATGTACAACCACCATAACTTAGCTATATAACATAATTCGAAAAAAAATAGAATTCACAGAGCATAGCAAAACTTTGTCGTAGTTCACACACACACACACACACACACACACACACACACACACACACACACACACACACACACACATATATATATATATATATATATATATATATATATTAAGGTTGTATAGGAAGTACCTTCAAATTGCTTGCAATCCTTTATGATAAACAGTGCAAATACACTAAAATCCTTCTCTCTCAAATTCTCTCAACTCTCACAAAACTCAGCAACTAGTATGCGTAAACTAAAACAAACTGATAGCCAATATGCGTAATATCAAAATACAAAACTGATATGGCCTTAATAGCTATCATCAATTATCAAAAGAACGAATATATTATATTTATTATTTAAATTTATTTTATTTATTTAAATTCAAAAACTAGAAATCCCAAAAGCTATAAGGCTTGTTTGGCAAAACCCTTTAATTTTTAAAGAATTAATATATTAAGCCTTGTATGGCAAAAACTAAATTAAACCCTTTTTAATTTCTTTACATAAACACTTTAGTTTATAATTTATAATTATATATTATTTATTTGGATCTCCATATCCAACATTAACCAATTAAATACTATATTTTAATTAAGTATACCATTTTAGCAAATATCTCCAAATTATAATTTTCATTATAACTTTATTTAATAATTTAATATACCATCTAAATTATTAAACCAAAACAACAATATAACACCTCATGTTATAATACAAACCTCTAAATTATAAATTAAATTAATTTAGAAAATTCTCTAAATAAATTTTGATTCATCAATTCTACAATAGACACATCAAATAAATATTTATATTATTTAATAAATATTTAATATTACAATTTGAAATTTTGGATCGTTATAAGTATCTAACTTTAATTCTCCTGATGTAGATATTGATGACTTAAGAACTGCTCTACATGGCCTAAAATCTTATCTGCATCAATACATGAAATGGTTTAGAGTTCTGTCTAAAGATTATTCTCTTCTTTAAAAAGAGAAAGAGAAAGTTCAGGAAGAACTAGAAACAACTCTTCTAAGTACTAACTCTCTCTCCAAATTTGAAGCTGAAAATAAACTCTTTATAAATACCAATGAACTTAATGCACAAAGAGAGTCAAATCTAACTTTTAAGATTAAGGAACTAGAAAAGATAATCTTTTCATGGAATAAATCCTCTTCTTCGATGGACTCACTAATCTCCAGTTAGAGAAGTACATCTGACAGAACATGATTAGGTTTTGGGGAATCTACCTCAGAACCATATGTGGAAAAGATAAAGGAAATTAGTTCTAGTAATGTTTCAAATTTTAATAGAAGAATTACATTTGTGAAATCCTCACAAAAGGAAGAATCAGTCCATCCCTGCTTTTTTAATCCAATCCATGCCTCAACGCATAATAGATCCCATGCTGGTCTAGGATTTAGAAAAGAGAAGAGTAACTTAGACACTATTCTCCAACCTTGAAGGATCGTAGAGTCGAGTAAAATTAACTCCACGAAATAACTGGGTAGGAATGGTAAAGTTAAGTTTCACTCTTAACAAATCATGAATCACAATAATACATGGAAGAAGAACCAGTATAAAGGAAGGATTGATAAGAACCCACATAAGTCCAAATGGAGGAAGAATCCACAAACAGACACAAGCATGCATCATATTAGATGTTTTGTATATAATAAGATTGGTCATATGGCTGCAATATGCTACCATATTCCTATGCATATGAGACCAAAGGTCAACCAAATTTGGATTCCTAAGGGTACTAACAAAATAGGACCCATGCAAGTATGGGTACCAAAATGAGAGTTTAATCTTACCACAGGAACAGAGCTCAACGATCACAACCTGGTATCTGGACAGTGGATGTTCAAGACATATGACTAGGAACAAAGCCCTCATGTCTAACTTCATAGAGAAGGAGGGTCCGTCAGTCATCTTCAGAGACAATAGCTCTGGCAAGATAAGAGGATATGGCTTAGCTGGGAATGGTGCAATATCTTTCAGTAAAGTAGCCTATATAGAAGGATTAGAACATATTCTTCTGAGCATCAACCAACTCTGCGACAAGGGTCATCAAGTCACCTTCCTCAACAATCAATGTCAAGTAAGAGATCTGAAGACATCTTCTACAAAGCTGATTGGAATAAGAGAAGGAAACATCTACACTGTTAATCTTGGTCAACTAAGCTCTGATAAAACAATATGCTTTCTAGCTAAAGCATCTAAATAAATGAGTTGGTTATTGATAAGTAGGTTTTAAATCTATATATTCGGTATCTGTAACATGAATTAGTTTCTTAAACTCATGTTTCTTAGTTACTTTTCATGCATTTTGTGTTCATTTTGTAGATTATATGCTTGAGAGCTCTATGAGCGACTATTGGTATGAAAACGCAAGGAAAAGAAATCTGAACATCGTTTGGGCTTTCATGTTCATTTCATGTTCTTGGCTTGGAACTTGGATTATGTTGTAAAGCTTCTTCTTAGCTTTCTAGAACATTATGAATCATTCCAATCGGAGTTCGGATGCAAGAGTTATAACCTTTGTACTCAACGTTCACTGTTTTAGGTGGCCATTTGCATAGCAGTCACTTCCAACCCAATTTCGACCTTGATCTAGCCAGATTCTAACAAATCACAAAGAACAAAAGTTGTAGTTCTCGTCAATATCTTAGATTTGATAGGTGGCAGGCCCGTAACTCCTAGCGGATCAAATGTTATTCATGTTTTACCAAAGGATGTCGTAGAAGAATAAAGAGCGGCACGGGGCGCGCTGTAAATGAAGTAAAAGTGGTGCGGGGCCTGCCAAACCAGCAGATTTTCTGCTACAGTAGCGCGGGGCACGCCAGTCGGTGAGGGGAGAGTTAACGTAGGTGTTATGTTTTCCAATTTAAGCTAGAATAGGATTGTTAGTTGCCTAACTTGCTAGGGTGTCCATTAGAACTATAAATAGTTGATTTTAACTTGAATTGGGTGGCTAATTTTCTAGGATTCCATTAAATCCATCTTGGGATAGATTTATGTTACATTCATCTTCACTTTCTCTTTTAGACTAGGAACCCTAGATTAGCAAAGAACTAAAGATTGAAGCTATTGATTATCATTGGAGAATACAATTAGAAGTAAGAGAATACATATTTGCTTATCTCAATTCGAAATTCTTTTCTTATCTATTTGTATCTTTTTAATGCTTAATCAATTATGGATGATGGATTCTAGTTCAATTATGAATTAAACTCTGTTTTGAGATTACTATGGATCTTATTGTGTAGTTTACTGTGATATACTTCTTATTAGTCTTATTAGCTATAGTTGGATTGTCTATTATGGTTTTCCCTTAATTTCTTAATTGCCTAGCTAACAATTACTGTGATAATCTATATGAACTTGAGAAACAGATTATGGGTTTAGATCTGATCATAATAGCTTGTATTTATGTGTTCTACATGGAGTTGACATTCATGATTTGTGCTTAGCATAGAGATATACCAAGGAATTGCATGTAGTATAATAAGAACTTGCACATAAACCTTGTTTAATTGTAATTCACATAGAGATATAGTGGATTAATTAATTAGGGTGTTCAATTTAATTCTATCATATGTGGATTTGATTTGATATGAGTATGGTGCATTGAGCGATGGCCATATTTTACTTCAGTGTTCTTGATTTACAATCACGTATAAATAATTTGGCTTAATAGGAAGTGCGTTGACTTAAATGAAACAATAAGTAAGATTGTAATCTCAAGTCTTCATTATCATGTTTCACTCTATGGATAGTTAGTAATAGTTTAATTAATTATTTTAAATTAAAATATTAAATCATTTGTTTGAATAAGATTAAACTGGTTATAGGTTAGTACTTGGTAATTCTTGTTAACTAATTTTCTGTGGGAACACTACTCTACTTACTAATATATTACTTGTTGACCACGTATAATTGTGTGATTGTGTATAATTAGATTTTACCCAACATGTTTTTGGCGCCGTTACCAGGGAATTATGTGACGCCCCCAAAATAGGTATACATCACCTATCTTGTGTAGCCAAATACATGGTACAAAATTCAAATACAACTTAATTATACAATAGTCGTGTAAAATACGACATAAATATATGATGTAAGTTTTAATACAAATATTGTCATCTAGAGAATATCCACACTCAATTGGGTCCTCGTTACATTTATTATCACACTATTTAACAGAATAGTGAGGACTACTAATGCTATTATCTGGACCGTCACTCCATTCCCCGACTAGTCCCTGCTACGTTCTCATTTCTTGAAGAGAACAATGAAAGTAAAAGGGTGAGCTCAACTAGCCCAGTAAGAAATATTATGACTAAGATAATGCAGAATAAATTATCATTAGACTTCAATAATGTTAAACTGATAAAATACAATAGACATCAAGTTTAACTGCAGCGGAACAAGCAATCCATTAAAAGAGTCAAGTAGAGAATAAAATCTACTATCTTTTAAGATTTAAAAAGGTTTTTCATCACTTTTATCACTGGGACTCAGCTTAATCAATAATTCACATCATCCCTGTACTACGACCAAGGATATTCATTAGTATCACAACCATAAATTATCCATGCACTATGGGCCAAGGATATTCGTGTATTCATCAATGGTCATGATCATGCTAACAACTGTCCATCAATGCACTACGGGCTAATGAGGACTTTTACCACATCATTTGTAACATTACGGTCATGATTATACCGATAAATCCCTGGTCATAATCATACCAAGTCCATCTATGCACCTCTGGAATACAGATGACTTTCAACATAATATAAACATGAGGATTATGACAAACAAAAATAACCAAACGACTATTATATAACGACTTGTATACTTTGCAAAATTTTCAAATACTACCCACAGCTACAACATTATATCAAATCCATACCATAATATTCAAAAAAATATTTCGAGAAATTTAAATCTTTATTCATAAAATTTGGGGTCTCACAATCTCCCCTCCTTATGAAATTTCATCCTTGAAATTTACGTACATACCTGGTATACTGAAGAGGTGAGGATACCTCGTCAGATCCTAACTCTTGAGGTATAACCTTTCAATGTTGAATATGATTCTTCTTATCAAAGATTTTAACACGTATCTCCTCAAACGTTAAATCATCCGCTATCTCGTCCGGTTCTAAATTAATAATGTGGTTCAGGTCGTCCACATATTTACGTAACATCGATACGTTAAAAACGTTATGAGCACGCGACATACTTGGCGGTAAAACGAGTCAATAGGCCATAGTTCCTACTCGATCAAGGATTTCAAATGGGCCAATAAAATCGAGGGTTGAGATAATGCCTTATTGAGTCTTCTTCTTCACATTCATCAAATTCGGGTGTGTAGCTTGAGCGGCTTTAACTTTATCGATTAAAGTCAATTCTACTTGTATATTCGTTATCTTCACGTGGGTCCCTAGAGTCTTTAACTCTATCTTCATCATTTGTAAGTTATACGAAATGAGTCTTTGTGTTAACAATATCGAGCTCGTAAACGCATATGATTTTCTACTCAACACGTCAGCTACCACGTTCGCTTTTCCACAATGATATTAAATGGTCCGATCGTAATCTTCAACAGCTTGAGTCAACATCTCTGGCACATGTTACGTTTATTTTAGTTGCAGAAATATTGGAGGGTTTAAGAAATGGGTTTTATCTTTGGGGTCAATACAAAATTCGATTTCACGCTCTAGGGGTAGGCTAAGAAGTCTTGAGAATACGTCAGGAAATTTATTAACGATACCAACTGTGACTTCTATCCCTTAACCTGGATAGCACCTCATAATTATACCTATCAACATGCCACCGCAGAACGACGTCCCCTACGGAAAGTCTGGCTTTGGTGCATCCTAAGACTTGGAAGTCACCATCAAAAGGCTTGGGGCTCTTTACTTATGGCTTGATATGACAATGATTAACTTTAGTGGTTTGGTTACTTGAATTCGCATAACAGGTTGGTTAGGAATATAAAAGCTAACAACCTTACGAAAAGCATGATGAGTAGTTAACCAATCGATTCCTAAAATCACATCAAAGGAAGTCTTTTCAAAGAGATAAGATCGACAGGTAACATGAAAATGTCGATTTGAATCAACAAGATTTATAAATAGTGGAGGTAACGAAGGCTCCTACTAACGAAGTTTCAACCAATAAGTCAAAGTCTAACTTTTCCGGAGTTAAATTTAAACGTTGAACGCAAGCAAGAGAGATAAAAGAATAGGTAGAACCGGTATCGAATAAGGTATAGACTTCACAAGCGTTTATGATTTACTTACCCGTGATCACCTCATTTGGATTCCTCACTTTTTGAGAAGTAACGAAAAACGCTCTTCCTGAAACCACCGACTTTGTTTTGTCCGTATTTACCTTTAGTGCCACCGTCCCAGCTAGACTTGACTTTGGTGCACGACAAAATCGAGCTAAATGACCTTCTTTTCTTGAAATTTCCACTTCTTTTATCTTGGCCATGATTACCACCGAAATGGTTACCATTCTTAGCATGATAATTTCCCCCACGATGGTTATCGTTGTTCCGATGGTCGTTGTCATCGGTACGATTATTATCGTGTTGTTGGTCGTTACCTTTTGGTTGAGCTGACTCAACGGTCTCATGTGCTTCATTGCTTATCTCAATACTTTCGGATGCCATTTTCAAATACTGCCACAAAACAAGGGTTAATTAACATATCATATATTATCCCTATACTCTGACCGACCAATTAAATACCAAATAAACTTAGGTAGGTCATACTAGCGAAGGAATTTTCCGTCTCTCCCCTCCTAATTCTTGTCTCACATCTTAGCCAGGGATCATATCCCTAAGCTTTGATACCAACTGTGACGCCCCCAAAATTAGGTATTGATCACCCATCTTGAGTCGCCAGATACATGGTACAGAATACAAATACAATCTCTAATATACAACAAGAGAGCTGTGAGTTTTAATATAAATATTGTCTTCTAGACAATATCCACTCTCAGAATAAATCCTCATTACATTTATTGTCACACTATTTAACAGAATAGTGAGGAGTACTAATGCTATCATCTGGGCTGTCACTCCTTTCCCCGACTCGTCCCAGCTATATTCTCATTTCTTGAAGAGAATAGTGAAAGAAAGGGTGAGCTCAACTAGCCCAATAAGAAATATTATGACTAAGATAATGCAGAATAAATTATCATTAGTCTTCAACAGTGTTAAACTGATAAAATACAATAGACAACAAGTTTAACTGCAGTGGAATAAGCAATCCATTAAAAGAGTCAAGTAGAGAATAAAATCTACTATCTTTTATGATTTAAAAAGTTTTCTCACTTTTATCGCTGGGACTCAGCTAAATAAATAATCCACATCATCTCTGCACTACGGTCAAGGATATTCATTAGTATCACGACCACAAATTATCCATGAACTACGGGCCAAGGATATTCGTGTATTCATCAATGGTCATGATTATGCCACATCATCCATGCACTACGGCCAAGGATATTCATTAGGGTCACAACCACAAATTGTCCATGCACTACGGGCCAAGGATATTCGTGTATTCATCAATGGTCATGATCACGCCAACAACTGTCCATCAATGCACTACGTGCCAATGAGGACTTTTACCACATCATTTGTAACATTACGGTCATGATTATACCGAATATTCCCTGATCATAATCATACCAAGTCCATCTATGCACTACATACCACAGATGACTTTCAAAAAAATATAAACACGAGGATGATGACAATAATATAAGAATTCAATAAAACAAGTTCAAGAATTAATTTATTCAGGAACTAATAACGTCCAATTGTCAACATGTTACTTCTTTGTAAAGTAAAATTCAAGAATGCTCAAAAGAATATTTCCATGAAAAGATACTGGATGAAGCGCAAATATCAAGGATATTTCACTAATTTCATGGAGTATAGAAGTCAAAACTTTAACCAACTGAGTATGATAAAGAATGGAATAACAAAAGAAATCACCAGGCATGTGATAGATAACATAGGCAGGTTATTCCAACAGAATAATAAATACGGAACTAGGTCCAACGTAAAACGCACAGACAGGATATTCCAACAGAATAATAAAGAACGGAATAACTTACGGATTTCAACATGTATGCGGTACTTCACATAGACAGGTTATTCCAACAGAATAATAATGACGAAACCAGGTCCGGTGTAAAATGCACAGATAGGATATTCCAACAGAATAATAAAGAATGGAATAACATAAGGATTTCACCAAGTATAGGGTATGCGGCGTGATACTGAGTTATTATATAGGGTATGTCACAGATATAAAAGTTATTCCAATGAGAATAATAAAGACGGAATAACATAAGGATTTTACCAAGTATAGGATATGCCGCGTATATAGGTTATGTATAGGGTATGCCGCATATACAGGTTATTCCAACAGAATAATAAAGACGGAATAATATAAGGATTTCACCAAGTATAGGGTATTCCGCGTATACAGGTTATTCCAACAGAATAATAAAGAATGGAATAACATAAGGATTTCACCAAGTATAGGGTATGCCGCGTATACAGGTTATGTATAGGGTATGCCGCATATATAGGTTATTCCAACAGAATAATAAAGATGGAATAATATAAGAATTTCACCAAGTATAGGGTATTCCGCGTATACATGTTATTCCAACAGAATAATAAATAATGGAATAACATAAGTTCTCTTCATGAATAAGAAAGAATAACACCCCTTACGGGTACAACAAATAATATCCCTTACCTTAGAAGAAGTTGGATACTGGAGTAGTGAAGTAGTGAAGTAGCAGAATACTCTTCTTCTTTCTCTCTATAGATTTTCTCTCTATAGCTTTTATCTATAATTTCTCTCTATAATTTCTCTCTCAAGAGTTTCAGTGAATTCGTCAGAAATAATGAAGGAATGAGCTTCTATTTATAGAAGAATGGAATGAATAGTAACTAATTCATGAACGGTCCAGATCGATTTACTTTTAAACGGACGGTCCACATTAAAACTTAAAGCAACGGTCCATATTGATTCACTATTAAAACTTTTAAACCAGTGATCCATATTGATTCACTATTATAACTTTTCGACCAGCGGTCCATATTGATTTACTATTAAAACTTTAAACCAGAGATTCATATTAATTCACTATTATAACTTCAACCAACGATCTGAAAAATTAGCACATCTCCTCATGGAATAATATTGTACCTAAATACCTGAATGCACAATACTAGAGTGAATAGTAATTGGGTGAATAGTAACTCGTGAACAGTAACTCGTGAACAGTAACTCGTGAATAGTAACTCCTAAATAGTAACTCGTGAATAGTAACTTATGAATACTAACTCGTGAATAGTAACTCGTGAATAGTAACTTATGAATAGTAATTCGTGAATAGTACTCCGACACGAAAAGTGCCCCGAATACCCAATTGATCAATATAACCTCCAGACATCAATTATTATCAAAATAAATGTCGATTTCTACTAACACAATTAATCCCAACACAATGAAACTATCAAATTCATCTTTAATCAACACGAACTTATCCATTATTAATATCATAACTCACAATATTTAACAACCAGATCGTTCCCAGGAAAGAGGGGGCTTTCCAATAAGGATTTTTCCCTATTGGCGCGCAATTAGATTATCAAACCTCTCCTTGACAGAACTTCTAGACATTGTAAATATTACAATTTAATAATATGAATAACGTTGTCGTCTCAATTATTGATTTAATAAAATAACCTATTATGCACATAATCGTGACAATAATCGAATCAATAATATGAGAGATATGATAAAGAATTCTCGTAGTAATAATCGAGTATAACAGAGTGACTTCTTACATAAGCATCAATAATCGATCTGGTGTGCTACTATGCAACCACGCCAGACATCATTACTTTTACTACCGTGTAGTTCAACAATATTAACGGTAAAACCTCCGCCGTTATTTCCATAAAGTATTTTTGTCATTTTCTAACTACGACAGTGCTTCTGTTGTGGGGTCCACCGATGATTATGTCATCGTACGAATATTCCCCGATAAAAACAATATTCCCAAGCCAAACGAATATTATATAACGTCTTGCATACTTTTCAAAATTTTCAAATACTACCCACAACTATAACATTATATCAAATCCATACCACAATATTCAAAAAAATATTTCGAGAAATTTAAATCTTTATTCATAAAATTTGGGGTCTCACAATGATAATCTATATGAACTTGAGAAACAGATTATGGGTTTAGATATGATCATAATAGCATGTATTTATGTGTTCTACATGGAGTTGGAAATCATGATTTGTGCTCAGGATAGAGATATACTGAGGCATTGCATGTAATCTAATAAGAACTTGCACTTAAACCCTTTTTAATTGTAATTCACATAGAGATATAGTAGATTAATTAATTACAGTGTTCAATTTGTTTCTATCATCTGTGGATTTGATTTGATATGAGTATAGTGCATTAAGAAGAGATGGTCATATTTTACTTCATTGTTCTTGATTAACAATCCAGTATAAATAATTTAGGTTAATAAGAAGTGTGTTGATTTAAATGAAACAATAAGTGAAATTGTAATCTCAAGTCTTCATTACCTTGTTTCACTCTAGGGATAGTTAGTAATAGTTTAATTAATTATTTTAAATTAAAATATTAAATCTTTTGTTTAAATAAGATTATATTGGTTATAGGTTAGTACTTGGTAATTCTTGTTAACTAATTTTATGTGGGAACGATACACTACTTACTAATATTGTGACAACCCGAGAATTTAGAAAATTTTTAAAATCATAATTGATTGATTTAAGGTTCAATATTAAAACCTAGACAGAAAATAAGTGAATGAATTTGACATTTTTGAGAAAGAATGTTAAGGATTTCAAAATCTTTTGGTGAATTATTCAAGATTAAGTTTATAAGTGTATATGTGTTGTGTATATGGTATTATATGTGTACAGAATGTGGTTAAGGGTCAATGGTTGACTAGATAAATTTTATCAGTGTCCAAACCCTAGTATATTTAGAACGTCAACGTTGAGCTAGAAAATTCTTACGATTTATATAAAACCCTAAGGGTTAAAAGTTATGTGAGTAATGAATATGAATATTATGTGATGGTTTATATTTTTAGTAATATAAATAAATAAAAGAAATTAATGTAAGCTAATTATATATCAGGAATGAAAAAGTTAATAACTTAAGGGTTATGATACGGGAGAATATTAGTATATAAATTTACTAATTCTAAGAGATTTATTTTATGCATCTCAGTTAATTAATTTTATAACATAATTATAGCAAGTCTAATTGGGTTAAGAAATTAAATGTACATGAGTAAGGATTTAATTTATAATTGAGGAAATAAAAACACTAATTAAATGATTTGGGTTGGATAAGAATTAAAGGTATTGGACTATGTAAATTTTGGCCCAGGTAATTAATTTAGAAGCCCAAAATAATTTAATTAAAGCCCAAATGTTGGCCCAATTATGGAAGGACATTTTGGACAATTTGTAAAGCATGTAATGACATTAAAAATTTTAAAAAAAACTGGGGATAAAAGGAAGAGGAATTTCGGCCAACAAGGGAGAGAAAGAGGAGCTATGGGATTAAATCATTAAGTTTACTAACTCTCAACAACTTCCAACAAGTGTCTAATTCTCATTCAACCAACACTTTTATATAAGTGTACAAGCAACACTAAAATGATTAAGAAAGAGAAAGAGAGAGTGAGAAGAGGGAAAGAATGTAATGATGGAATTTACAAACTCTTCACCAACTCTCCACAGGTGTCATGCTATCTTTAAGCCACCACCTTTCAGCAAAGTTACAAGTAATCTAAGTCTACAAGTAATCTTAGAGATGATAAGAGAGAGAGAGAGGGAAAGTAGATTATGGTGGGAGAAAACTTAGATATACAAAATATATCTACACAAATTACTAACACCCAAAACCCATTCCATTTCTCTCTTATCCTATTACTTCCAAGTTATCTAATGAAATCAAATAGAGAGATAGAGAGAGAGAGAGAGAGAGAGAGAGAGCTATCATATTTTGGCAGCTCCAAGAGAGGAGATGGAGAGAAGATTTTGATCTTCCATGCCATCCAAGATCCATCACATAGTTTGGAAGAAAAAGATATGTCAAGAAATCAAAGGTATAAAACCAAACCTAAGTTATCCTTTTATTTAAGTTATTTAGATGGAATAAAGATCTAAGGTTTCAAAACTCAAAAATCTTAGATTTACATGATTAAGAGTGTTTTATGTGTGGATCTATCCATTTTGTGTGTTAAAAGTTAGATCTAAAGTATGAAATAGAAACTAGGTTTTTCAAAATGTAGAGAACCTAATTTTTCTTAGCCTTGATTGTGTTTAATCTTGTGTTTGATGATTATTTGATGAAATAAATCATGTATAATTGTAGAATCATGGGTATATGATGTATTAGTAAGTTTATGATGAGTTATGTTGGTTATTATGTGAAAACATGAAAGTTTTCTTAGAAGACACCAAGAGTTAAAAATCAGATTTTTGTGAAAATGAAACACGAAATTCAAATGACCATATCTCCTATTATATTTCGAATTTTTGAGTATGGTCAAGTCCTAGAGTTAGATCTATGAGTTTTTTAACTGATCCAAGTGGAATCACTAGAAAAAGTGTTGTAGATTTTTGTGTGTATTGATTTTAGCAAAGGAGTCAAAAACTGCAAAATGACAAAAAGCTACTGCCCGGAAATTTAAAATGGCATTTTCGGCAACTTAATTTTTGAAATAAATTCCGGCCTTTTGGGACATGAAAGTATATGGTATTAAGTAGCTTATGTCAGAAAAATGAGCTCATTCCGACTTAAAAGGACCAAGTTATGATAATTCAATTTTTGTGATTTTCTGACAAAAACGGTTATAACCGGAGTTCTATAACTCCGATTTCCACGAAATTTAAACTGGAGGCTCACGTTAACATGTGTAAGATCTCGCCAAGAGTTAGGAATTTCTGGAGTTAAGCATGAGGTAGCTAATTTCTTAAGGAATTAACTAAAAATGATTTTTGAAAAATACTAAAGAAAGTTGGAAAATTATGGAAAAATACTTTTTGTGTATGAAATATATGTATATATGTTTCGACAAAGGATAGAAAAAAAAAAGTTGATTTGGTATTTTCGTGAAAAAGATATGGAATCCAGCTTGCTGGATTAAAAAGCAGTTTACTAAATTGAAAATATGTTGAATCCAGTTTGCTGGATTGCAGTTTAGTTTGCTGGATTGGCCATCTAGATATTGGATTTTGAATCCAGCTTGCTGGATTCCAAATCTAGATTGCTGGATTGGTATTTGACTTATATGTTCAAGAAAAACTTATAATATATTAGATTAAAGTATTTAAATCATATAATTATAATATTAATTGTAACACCCCAACTTTTATGAATAAAGATGAATTTTCTATAATTATCATTTTTAAATATTATGGAATGAATTTGATATAATGTTATAGTTGTGGTAATAGTTATAAATTTTGCAAAAGCACATAAGTTGTTATATAATATTCGATTTTGTTTAGAATATTCGTTTTAACATGGAATATTAAATGACGATGGCACAATCATTAGTGGACCCCTACAGCGGAATTATTTTTGGATTGAAAAATGACAAAAAATATTTTATGAAAATAACGGCAGTAAGTTTTACTGTTAATCGTTGAAACACCCGGTGTTAAAAGTACGATAAAGAACGCGTGGTTGCATAATAACATACGATATTGATTATTGATGCTTATGTGAGAAGTCACTCGTTTTGTTCAATTATTGCTTGAAGAATTGTTGCATAGTATCTCACGTTAATTAATTCTATTATTATCGAAATTTTATATATTATTAAATCAATAATTGAGATGACATAGTTATTAATATTATTATTTGCAATATTAACGATGTTCAGAAGTTACGCGAGGAGAGGTTTGGTCACCTAATTGCGTGCCAATAGGGAGAAATTCTTATTGGAAGCCCCCTCTTTCACGGAACGACACAGTCGATTAATATTACAATTATAATAATGATGAAAAATGTTGTTAAAAATATTGAAAGAATTTTATAAAGTATTTGTTGTAGAGATTTTGGCGTATTATTTGGACCCCCATTTACCTATTTATCAAAATAATTTGTAGAAAGTTATTCAAGTATATGTATATATATATATATATATATATATATATATATATATATATATATATATATATATATATATATATATATATAATCATGTGTGGGTGCATGTGAAGTTGACAAATGGGGAAAGAAAAAGGATTATCACAGGTGGGAGATGTGGGGAATAAGTTATATTATTGTATATATGTCTTTTTTGCTAACAAAAGACTTAATGGTTATATGGCCCCAAGATGAAAACCTTTCAAAAATAATTTGGTGACTTATGTGACTTTTGGGTTGTGAAGTGTAGGTAGGTAATTTGGGAGAATTTTTATATATTTATATATATTATAATAAGTTTTGTTTTATTAGATTATAAATAGAATATATTATATTTTATTGTAAACCAATCTGGACCGTCCGTTTAAAAGTAAATCAATCTGGACCGTTCAGGAATTAGTTACTATTCAGTCTATTCTTCTATAAATAGAAGCTCATTCCTTCATTATTTCTTACGAATTCACTAAAACTCTAGAGAGAGAAACTATAGAGAGAAAGAAGAAAAGTATTCTACTACTTCACTACTCCTATATCCAATTTGTTCTAAGGTAAGGGGTATTATTTCTTTCGTATTCATGAAGAGAACTTCTGTTATTCCATTTTTATTATTATGTTGTAATAACTCCGCATACATCTAAGTACCGCATACATGGTGAAATTCTTACATTATTCCATTCTTTATCATTATGTTGGAATAACTCGCCTCTATCGCATACCGCATACATGGTAAAATTCTTATATTATTCCATTCTTTATTATTACATTGGAACATCACGCTTCAATGCGTTTACGCATGACCTGGTTCCGTTATTTATTATTCTGTTAGAACAACCTGTCGGTGCGCGAATTTACTTTGACTGGTTCCGTTATTTATTATTCTGTTGGAATATCATGTCTATACGTTTACACATGACCTGGTTCCGTTATTTATTATTATGTTGGAATAACCTGTTTGTGCGGTCTATCGCATACCTGGTGATTTTTTTTGTTATTCTATTCTTTATTATATTCAGTTGGTTAAAGTTTGGACTTCTATACTCCACGAAATTAGTGGAACATCCTTGATATTTGCGCTTCATCCAGTAACTTTTCATGAAAATATTCTTCTAAGCATTCTTGAATTTTACTCTACAAAGAAGTCTCATGTTGACAATTTGGACGTTATTAGTTCCTGGATAAATTAATTCTTGAACTTGTTTTAGTGAATTCTTATATCATTGTCATCATCCTCATGTTTATATTATGTTGAAAGTCATCGTGGCTTTCAGTGCATAGATAGACTTGGTATGATTATGCATTGAGGATTATTTGATATAATCATGATCTTAATGTTACAAATGATGTGGTAAAAGTCCTCATTGGCCTGTAGTGCATTGATGGACAGTTGTTGGCATGATCATAGCCATTGATGAATACACAAATATCCTTGGCCCGTAGTGCATGGATAATTTGTGGTTGTGATACTAATGAATATCCTTGGTAGTAAAAGGGGATGATGTGGATTATTTATTAAGCCGAGTCCCAGCGATAAAAGTGATGAAAAACCTTTTTAAATCATAAAAGATAGTAGATTTTATTCTCTACTTGACTCTTTTAATGGATTGCTTGTTCCGCTGCAGTTAAACTTGATGTCTATTGTATTTTATCAGTTTAACATTATTGAAGTCTAATGATAATTTATTCAGCATTATCTTAGTCATAATATTTCTTACTGGGCTAGTTGAGCCCATCCTTTTACTTTCATTGTTCTCTTCAGGAAATGAGAACGTAGCAGGGACTAGTCGGGGAACGGAGTGATGGTCCAGATAATAGCATTAGTAGTCCTCACTGTTCTGTTAAATAGTGTGATAATAAATGTAACAAGGACTCAATTGAGTATGAATATTGTCTAGATGATAATATTTGTATTAAAACTCAAAGCATATGTTTTTGTCGTATTTTACACGACTATTGTATAATTAAGTTGTATTTGAATTTTGTACCATGTATTTGGTGACTCAAGATAGGTGATGTATACCTAATTTGGGGGCGTCACATTAATGATTGAAAATTCATGATAAATGATAATAATTATCAGAAAATTATTACGAGCTTATGAAAAATTATTTTGACTGATAATAAAATTATCTAAGATAATTGTTAAGTGTTTCGACAGAGTTTAATTGAACTTAAACTCGATGATTTTCCTACTAGACCGTCGGGATGTCAGATTTGTGTTGGTTTCGATTCAGACTAAAATAGTTTGACTTGATACCGATTCATAGGTAGTTTGTGGATTAATAGGGTTATGTGTTATGTGTTTAGGTTATTCTATGATTATACATAATTGTATTATATTGTGATGATATTATTCTAATTTGTATATTGATATTATTTAATATTAGGTCTTCAGACAAAGCTTAATAAATTGCGTAACGATAATCAACGAAACATGTAAGTTTTTCTTCACTCGACCTCGAGTTGTTTCATTAAAATATGTTTGTGGTTAATCATTACTGATTGACATGTTGATGAATTATTTATTCATACTCTGTGCATAATGCATGTATTCATCATGTATGAAAGGCTGATCACCTTTATTACCATTTGGTCCAGATATATATGTTCATGTTCAATGTTCGTTCAACTATGAAAAAATTGTTCATGCTAGTTCACAACTATATTGTAGAACTGTAGCTAGCTATTGTTCAATTCTTTCAATCATAATATATTATTAATTTATTGAACTTAAACTTGTTGGGCAAACTTATTTCTCACCCTTGCTATATCATGATAAACATTGCAGATAAGGCGAATACATTCGGATATAGGATAGGATAAAGCCAAGTTCAGCTTGGGATAAAATGTGCATATAATTGTAATAGTATAGTATGATAATAATGTTATAAGTTAGACAGGTTATGAATTATGTATAAGTTAAGGTTACTCGACCTTGGGGAATAGTGTGTAGATTTAATGTATAAACAATTTATGTTTATATCTTCCGCAATAGTTATATAATGATTGTACTAGATCCGTGGTGATTTGGGACTCGGATTTGAGGTTATCATAGTTGGTATCAAAGCTGTAGGTTAGGAACCTCAGGTAGGAATACCTAAGACCAATAACCGCAGTGATTAGGATTAAGATCTAACTCACATCGAGTTAGTTTGTCGGTATGATTCAAAGATGAATCTCGGCGAGTTATAAAAGATACGGAGTTCCCTAACTCTGATAATAAAGGTGAACATTAGTGATGAGTAGATCGACTCTAAAAGACTAAAAGTACAAGGATAGGAGATCGTAAAATAAAATGATTATAGCATAGAAATGAATCATAATATTTACGATGAGATCACCCCATGATCTGATATAGAATCAATTGAATGATTGAAAAGTTTACAGCAAGATTGTTGTGTGTCAGTTGTACTATGAATTGGTACAGATTCAGGAAAGGATTATGAATACGAATTGAATGAAATTCGTATTGAGAAGGGAGTTAGAATTAAGTGGGGATTTCAATTGAGGACTCATGTCAGCAGCTAAGTTGTATGATTCTTCGTATGGGAGCTGAATTGTACTTGGTGTAACAACCACTTAGTTTCTGGCACTGATAATCATTGAAATGTTTGTGTCACGCTATTTGCTATATACCTGTTAAGAAGGTGATTCTTTTCTCAGGTGTATAACATATAGATAGGTTATAAGTAGAGAATATAATGTTAAGTACGAGTTCTTAAAACTCATACTTATGGTACGTTCGTGACTCATAGTTAAATGAAATGTTTATGAACCCCTCAGCAAATGGACGCCAAAGGTCTGACTAGGACAAGTTCTTAAACTCATATGATTGTGGAAAGTTCATGAACTCATAAGTGTGGTTTGATGAACCAAGTATAGTTTTCTGTGAATGGAGTATTAAGGATAATAGGAATAGATAGACTGTTTATGCAAATGATTATTAGTGGAGACATAAGTTTTCCAAAACTCCTAGCTATGCTAGACTTCGAAATTTTGAGATCAAGCTAAATACGCATTTTGTGCTTTTGAAAAAAAAAATATATATATATATATATATATATATATATATATATATATATATATATATATATATATTTGTAATGATTTTTGAAGCAGTTTAAAGAATAGTCTATGCTACTTGTTTCAGCTAGACGATACTGATTTGAAATATCAAAATATATTTTTATTTGTCACTTATATACCATGAAACCTGGTGCAGAGATGATAAAATTTTGATAGAGTTATAAATACAGGAATACTTAATGTGAATTCGACCTAAAAATCATTGTTCCACTATTGTATGATGTATTATGACAAAGTCATACAATGACGACATCCTCAAATGGACTGTTAATACAGTGAGACATCATGATGTCATTTTCAAAAATTTAATTTGCCAACGACATTTGGCTATACACATTTGTATTTCAATTGAAATTGATTATTGATATTGGTCTATGCTATTTGATTCGGCTAGACCAACTTTTATGAAAATTCTAATCATTCTTTGAAAACTTTCCCAAACCAAATTAGTTTGGTGCAGATTCTGATAAAGACTGAGGTAAGAAAATTTTATGCACCCAAGGCAGATAAGAGGAACGACAAAATGGTTCTGACCAGCAGAACTTGATTAGTACAGGGCATAACAGGTTAATCACCCACTATGTCCGTAAGTTATGATGGTTTGTGAATGAATTTACATATAACCTTTTCGAAAATGACAGACAATAGTCTATATAACTCCTCAGCAGTATTTGAAAATTTTTACACTTGTGAGTGGTGTATTGGGTAGCATGTGATGATGTGTATGAATGGTGTAACCAGTATGGTGTAAGGTGTAAGGTGAATTTCGGGGACGAAATTCTTAGAAGAAGGGGTGAATGTGACAACCCGAGAATTTAGAAAATTTTTAAAATCATAATGGATTGATTTAAGGTTCAATATTAGAACCTAGACAAAAAATAAGTGAATGGATTTGACATTTTTGAGAAAGAATGTTAAAGATTTCAAAATCTTTTGGTGAATTATTCAAGATTTAGTTTATAAGTGTATATGTTTTGTGTATATGGTATTATATGTGTACAGAATGTGGTTAAGGGTCAAGGGTTGACCAGATAAATTTTATCATTGTCCAAACCCTAGTATATTTAGAACGTCAACGTTGAGCTAGAAAATTCTTACGATTTATATAAAACCCCAAGGGTTAAAAGTTACGTGAGTAATGAATATGAATATTATGTGATGGTTTATATTTTTAGTAATATAAATAAATAAAAGAAATTAATGTAAGCTAATTATATATTAGGAATGAAAAAGTTAATAACTTAAGGGTTATGATATGGGAGAATATTAGTATATAAATTTACTAATTCAAAGAGATTTATTTTATATATCTCAGTTAATTAATTTTATAACCTAATTATAGCAGGTCTAATTGGGTTAAGAAATTAAATGTACATGAGTAAGGATTTAATTTATAATTCAGGAAATGAAAACCCTAATTAAATGATTTGGGTTGGATAAGAATTAAAGGTATTGGACTATGTAAATTTTATGGCCCAAGTAATTAATTTAGAAGCCCAAAAGAATTTAATTAAAGCCTAAATGTTGGCCCAATTATCGAAGTACATTTTGGAAAATTTGTAAAACATGTTATGACATTAAAATTAAAAAAAATTGGGGATAAAAGGAAGAGTAATTTCGGCCAACAAGGGAAAGAAAGAGGAGCTATGGGATTAAGTCATTAAGTTTACTAACTCTCAACAACTTCCAACAAGTGTCCAATTCTCATTCAACCAACACTTTTATTTAAGTGTACAAGCAACACTAAAATGATTAAGAAAGAGAAAGAGAGAGTGAGTAGAGGGAAAGAATGTAATGATAGAATATACCAACTCTTCACCAAATCTCCATAGGTGTCATGCTATCTTTAAGCCACCATCTTTCAGCAAAGTTACAAGTAATCTAAGTCTACAAGCAATCTTAGAGATGATAAGAGAGAGAGGGAAAATAGATTATGGTGGGAGAAAACTTAGATATATAAAATATATCTACACAATAATTTGATAATGAAAGAGTACAACACTTTCAAAGTTTCTACGATATTCTAATGAATAATCAGGAATCAATTCTACGCATTAACAAAATGGAATTTTTTTCAGATTTATGCTGAGTGATCACACAAGATCTAGAACTTTTCTTCTCGGTTATCTATCAAAGATTTACTTTGATATATATTCAGGTGTATCAAATAACCATAAAAATTAAATCATACCCCTCTGCAAGTACTTGTAGCCGGCCAACTCCTTGTACCCTATATTATGCATAATACTTAAACATAACGCGCAATGATCGAATTTACGACCAATAAAATGTTCCCTTTATATAAAAGGTTGTTCTTCTCAGTCTCAGAATAAAGATTTGATTTAACAACGAAATTCAATGATTTCAATATCTAATCACTTCTCTTTTTTTTCTTCTCAAACTTATCAAGTTCTAACAAATGTTCGTCTAGCCAGAATAATTAGCTAAGACATTTCTCAACCTAATTCAACAATGAACAGGAATTATCTGTACTGTCAATATTAGCTTCTACAGATATGAATCTCCAACAACAGTTATTCTACAAGTATATTCTCAGAATCAATAATTCAATTTGAATTAATAAGCATGCACTAACTACGAATAATCAACAACAAATCATTGGATGTGGACTAATTAATAGTAATTAACCACCATAATAATTGAACAATATTAACTCAAGGTTGAGTTAAGGAAACTTGCCTCTTTCGCTGATTACAACTACATGATAAGTAGGTTTTATACCTATTTATCTGGTATCTGTTACTTGAATTGGTTGTTTATACTCATGTTTTTTAGTTACTTTTCATGTATTTTGTGTTCATTTTGTAGATCTTATGCTTGGGAACGATGTGAGCGACTATTGGTATGAAAACGGAAGGAAAAACAATCCGGACATCGTTTGGGCTATCATATTCATTTCATGTTCTTGCCTTAGAACTTGCATTTTGTTGTAGAGCTTCTTCGTATCTTTTCGGAATATCTTAAGTCATTCCAATCGGATTTCGGATGCAAGAGTTATGACATTTGTACCAACGAACGTTGAAACGTCACTATTTTGGAAGGCCATTTGCATAGCTGTCACTTCCAATCCAATTTCAGCCTTCATCCGTCCATTATTTCTCAATTATCAAAGAATGAAAGTTGTAGAGCTCGTCGAGAGCTTCGATTTGATAGGTGGCAGGCCCAGTATCTCCTCCCGGATCAAAAGTTATGACCATTTTACCAGAGGAAACTGCAGTAGAAAACCAATGGCGCGGGCGCGCGAATTTGTAGTGCATTTCCTGTGCGGCCGCATGAGTCCCTGGAGCAAAAAAGTGCGATTTAATACTTGAGTGCGGGCGCGCCCAACTTCAGGCCAATTCCAGCGCGGCCGCGCCACTTCGGATGTTGAGTAGAGATGACTTTTTCACTAAATAGTGCGATTGAAGCGTAACGGAGAGGAGAGTTCAATTAGGGTTTATATATTAGACGTATTTCATTATGTAAAGCATATTCCACCCTTGGGGGATCAATCTACAATACATATGTCCTTTCCATTTCTTTAATTTCCTTATTAGATTAGAATAGATTAGAACCCTATAATAGCTAAGATTTGGGGATTGAAGCAATTGAAGATCCTTGAAAGTTCAGAAGTGAAACAAGAGAAAAAACTCAGATTTGCTATTCTTAATCCCTAAATCTCTTTACTTCTTTTTGTATCTTTCAATGTATATTCAATTGTGGATCATGGATTCTAATTCACTATGAGTTACACTCTATTTTGGGATTGCAATGGAATCTATTGCCTAGTTTATGTTGACATACTTCGTTGTTAGCCTTATTGATTGTTATGAGATTGTCTATTAAGATTCATGCTTATTTGCTTCATTGATTGGCCATCGATTATTATGAAAACCCATATGAACTTGAAAAACAAAGTATGGGTTTAGATCTGATCTTGATAGCTTGTGTTTGTATGTTCTACATGGTGATGGAATGTATGATTCGTGTTTAGGATAGACATATGCCGAAGCACCACTTGTAGTCAATTGAGAGCTTGGGCTGAAATCCTATTTATTTGTAAATTGCATAGACATATAGCGATTCAAATAATGTGGGTGTTCGTGTGTATTTTATCAATTGTGGATTACATGTGATATGGGTATGGTACATCTAGAGATGGCTATATTTCATTTTTGTGTTCTCGACTAACAATCCAATATAATTAATTTTTCTTAACAGGAAGTGTGTCGATTTAAATGATTCAATAGGGTAAATTGGAATCTCGAGTCTTCATTATCTAGTCGCATTCTAGGGATAATTAGTATTATTTAATTTCATAGTTTTTATCACTATATTAAATCATTTGTTTAAATAAGACTGAAATGGTTATGAGTTAGTGCTTGGTAAACTTTATTAGTTAATTCTCCGTGGGAACGATACTTTACTTACTCTTTATTACTTGTTGACCGTGTATACTTGCACACATATATTGATCGGTAAAACGACCAACAAGTTTTTGGCACCGTTACTAGGGAATTAACTTAATAAATTTTTGCCAACACTAATTTCAATCAAATTGGTCTTAATTTAAACATTTTTTTGTTTTAATTATTTTCTTAAATTTCTCTCTTTTCAGGTACCATGGGCGACTTTTCTTATCAATGGCCTTATACAAATATGATTCAACCAAGGGACACAAGAACTGAAGGACTCAATATATTTTCTACATTGTCAGCACAAATTGCAACACTTTCGGAGAGGTTGGATATTCCTTTGTAAATCTGGTTGTGCGGTATGAATGCAAGATAAGTTACGTCTAGTGATGCATGCCGTAGCGCGTCTTTTAGCTCGTAGTGGCCATGTGGCTCCTAAAATCTGCAGTCTTAAGTCTGCTGCTGCTACTTCCTTGCCATGTTGCCCTTGTTCATTTGACATGCCACTTTTGCTCTTTTGTCCACCACTGCTTAGTTTCTTTTCTTCACTCGACCCTCGTGTCATACTTCCATTAGCTTCATTGCCACCATCCAACGCTGAGCTATGTCATTTCCTGCATTTTCGTACCAAAGAAGTTCTCAGTACGTCCAATGCAAAATACTATGAAATGTAACTAAAAACACACTATAATGTACTTGAGGTGGGCATAGTTCTTGTGAATTGATATCCAATAAGTAGGTATAAAATCCACTTATCACTCTAACTCATGCAAGCATACATGTGTCAACAAGTAATACAGAGTAAGTCGAGTATCGATCCACGGAGAAAGGTTTCTAAATTAAACTATTATGCATCAACTAAATCACTATTTTTATATGCTTAAACTAACGCTTATGATTGCAAATTACTCTAAACTCAAATAATAACTAAAAGAAGAATAGTAATGTAATAAATCAAATCTGAAAATAATGGGATCCTAACTTCATTTAATAGTTCATCTAATTACCACCTTCATGCAAGACTATTCACGTATCACAGAAATTTAGCCTAGAGCTCAAACGTAAACATAGCCATTTTTCAATGTATTATGACCTACTTACATAATATCCACATGCAATAGACATCACGTAATCATCAATAAAACCAATCTCACTATATACATATATAAATATATATATATATATATATATATATATATATATATATATATATATATATGTCTATGTGAAATTGTAGCCATATTGAATTTAAGCACAAGCCCTTATATAACTCATATGGTGAAACAATATAGGTCTATCTGGTTCATGAAATATAAAGCTAAGCAAATCAGCCCTATATACACATACTATAACGATTACAACCATACTTGCATGTTATTTTTCAATTCCATACCAGCACATAAAATGAATGGTGATCAATCATTCATGCATTCAAATCAACCATAATAGAAATTCTTGAAGATACACAAACAGGCCAGCAATCAAGTAATCAATTAGACTACATATTAAACTCTGTTAGAATCCCATAATGGAGTTTAGATCATCGTTGAACCAAAACCTATTATAGGATCAAAGTAATACATGGAAAATAAATAAACAATTGAAAGAGAGAAGATAGAATTGATCAAACCCAATTGCTAATTATAATCCAAACGTGATGTTCAAATCCTCAATAATCTCCAGCAACAATAAAGTAAGTCATCCACAATGATTGAATTCCCAAAGAAGAAGTAGAAAATATGAAGTCTATGCTTGGTTCCACATTGGAAATCGCTCAAAGCGTAAAACCCTAGTTCTATGTTATCAAAAACATGCAAAAATATCGATAGATACATCTGGTACCAACTAGAATAATTTTAACCAACTCAGTCTTCAATTTTAAAAATTAAAATAAAGTCACACTTCAATAACGACGCCACATGCCAAGCAAGATTCCTTTTGTAAATACTGGTAGCAGACACGCGAATGCAAGATAAGTTCTGTAAAGGGTGATGGCGGCGTTTCGCGTCTTTTTAGCTGTGGTAATGTAGCGACTCCTAAAATCATAGATCTTGAGTCTCTGTCATTGCTACTTCCTTGCCATGCTGCCCTTGTTCATTTTACATGCCACTTTTGCTCTTTTGTCCACCATTGCTTAGTTTCTTTTCTCCACTCGACCCTCGTGTCATACCTCCATTAGCTTCATTGCCACCAACCAACGCTAAGCTATGCCATATCCTGCATTTTCACACCAAAGGAGTTCTCAGTACATGCAATGCAAAATACTATGAAATGTAACTAAAAACATACTAAAATGTACTTGAGGTGGGCATAGTTCTCGTGAATTGATATCAAATAAGTAGGTATAAAACCTACTTATCACTCTAACTCATGCAAGCATACATGTGTGAACAAGTAATACAGATTAAGTCGAGTATCGATCCACGGAGAAAGATTTCTAAATTAAACTATTATGCATCAACTAAATCACTGTTTTTATATGCTTAAACTAACGCTTATGATTGTGAATTACTCTAAACTCAAATAATAACTAAAAGAAGAATAGTAATATAATAAATTAAATCTTGATATAATGGGATCCTAACTTTATTTAATAGTTCATCTAATTACCACCTTCATGCAAGACTATTCACGTATCATAGAAATTTAGCCTAGAGCTCAAACGTAGAATTAACCATTTTTCAATGTATTATAACCTACTTACATAATATCCACATACAATAGAGATCATGTAATCCTCAAAAAAACCAATCTCACTATATATATATATATATGTGTGTGTGTGTGTGAAATTGCAACCATGTTGAATTTAAGCAGAAGCCCTTATATAACTCATACAGTGAAATAATATATGTCTATCTGGTTCACGAAATATAAAGCTAAGCAAATCAGCCCTATACGCATGCTATCATGATTAGAACCATAGTTGCATGTTATTTTTCAATTCAATACAAGCACATAAAATGAATGGTGATCAATCATTCATGCATTCAAATCAACCATAATAGAAATTCCTAAAGATACACAAACATGCCAGCAATCAAGCAATCAATTAGACTACATATTAAACTCTGTTCCTATAATGGAGTTTAGTTCATCGATGAACCAACAGCCATTATGGGATCAAAGCAATACATGGAAAATAAATAAACAATTAAAAGAGAGAAGATAGAATTGATCAAACCCAATTGCTAATTATAATCCAAACATGATGTTCAAATCCTCAATAATCTCCAGCAACAATAAAGTAAGTCATCCACAATGATTGAATTCCCAAAGAAGAAGTAGAAAATATGAAGTCTAAGCTTGGTTCCACGTTGGAAATCGCTCAAAGCATAAAACCCTAGTTCTATGTTATCAAACACATGCATAAACAATCGATAGATACGTCTAGTACCAACCAGAATAGTTTTAACCAACTCAAACTCTTCAATTTTAAAAATTAAAATAAAGTCAGTAGCTTGATTAACGACGCTGTATGCATTGCATGAGATTCCTTTAATAAATCTGGTAGCTGGTAGCTATGGATGCAAGATAAGTTTTGTCCGGGTGATGGCGCAGGCGCGCGTCTTTTAGTCTATGTAGCCACGCGGCTCCTAAAATCTGCAATCTTGAGTCTGCTGCTACTTCCTTGCCCTGCTGCCCTTATTCATTTGACATGCCACTTTTGCTCTTTTGTCCACCACTGCTTAGTTTCTTTTCTCCACTCGACCCTCGTGTCATACCTCCATTAGCTTCATTGCCACCAACCAACGCAGAGCTATGCCATTTCCTGCATTTTTACACCAAAGGAGTTCTCAGTACATGCAATGCAAAATACTATGAAATGTAACTAAAAACACACTAAAATGTACTTGAGGTGGGCATAGTTCTCGTGAATTGATATCCAATAAGTAGGTATAAAACCAACTTATCACTACATAAAATACTTATTTGTGTTCGAAAGACCTATAACCAATAATATCGGTCTCACAATTAGCACAATAATTCACAACACGCATCACTGTATTCTACAGTCAAACTTCTCTTAGACACATTACCACATAGCCACATTAGTGTTTATAACCTATATAAACACTTAACAATTCTAACTAGTTCGGTTTGGTTGGACTTCGGTCTATTCTCGGTGTTCTGGTCACCCTATCCGACAATTAACACAGTTAATGTCAATTCAATTCGGTTTCTAAGCTTCAATATTAATTTAGATAAGTCAATTATCATTAATAATATTTTTTGGAAGCTTTTAATAAATTATAAGCAATTATTATAATTTATAGTAATTTTTCAAACATCGGAATCATTTTTAAATGATTAAATACTAATTAATTTCATCATCATTAATATTTAATAATATTAAAATATTAATGACACACTTGTCAAAATATTAAAGTTATTATTAATAACTTCAAATATTTTTAAATCATCAATATTCTACTTAAATGATTTTTAAAGTAATTAAAATCATTTTTAAATCATCACCATTGATATTTAAATATTAATGAAATTATCATCCAAATATTAAAAGTCATTAATTATAACTTAAAATATTTTTAAATCATTTTTCTCATTTTTAAATGATTTTTAAATCAATAAAATCATTTTTAATTCATTTATTTAATATAATTAAATAAATCTAATATCATTAATATTAATTTATTAATGAGAATTCTCCAAAAATATTGAAAATTATATTTTATAAGTCCAAATATTTTCTCACACTTTATTCTTATTTAAAATAATTTTTATAATATTAAAAATTATTTTTCTAATTTATTTAATATAATAATTAAGTAAATTAAATATCATTAATATTAAATTATTAATGAAAATTCTCTAAAAATATTAAAAGTTATATTTTATAACTCAAAATCGTTTAAATACATTATTCTTATTTAAAATGATTTTTCATAATATTAAATTATTTTTTTCTAATTTATTTAATACACTATTTAAGTACCTTTAATATTTAAATAATTATAAATATTAAAGAAAGATATTCCAATTGGTCAAAAAATATTTTTCATAATTTAAAATAATTTTTATAATGTATTTATATTTTTAAGTATTTTTTGGAAATTAGGAAAATAAAATAAATAAAACTGTCGCTGTAGGATATAGCGATAGTAACCGTCACTGTTGGTGTTTTTGAGCTCAAGAACAATGACAACTTAGTTATCAACCTACCTTGTTTGATCACTTGAAATTCGTAGATTAAACATGTTCTGGGCTATCTCAAGCATTGATCTTGTAGTCAGTATATGTTACTACAATTCTCAATTCTTATCTCGGTCAAACAACATCATAACAAAGCGATCTGGACTTGCAAACATACTGTCAGAGCGTTCCTGGGTTTTCTAGAAACCCAGGCTGTTCGACTGGACAGTTTCAAGTTCAATTTAATCTGCGTTCTGATCATTATTTTGGTTGTTTTAGGGTTCAACCATGTAATATACATGACAAGTAACAATGACATATCCTCATCTCAGTCCAAATCTAACACACTAACCGGATTTAGTGCGGTCAAATCTTGTCAGAAGCTCATGCAAAGCCATTTCTAGAAATTCCAGAAATTCAAGTCATGGTCGTATGGCCTAGTTTGACCACCTATTACTTTCGTTCTGATGACTATATTAATGTTATAAAAGCATGGATCTAGAGTCCATATATCAGGCTATAATCCAGATATAACAACAACATCAAATCTTAAAAAACTCGACCGATGGGACCTTAGAAAGTATCGTCGAATACAATTTAACACTTTCTGGGTTAGCATAATTTCTCTGGTCATGCCTGGTCAACGGGTTTTGACCGTTTATAGCTCATATTCTAGACATTCAATTGCTATGATTCCTGCCCCAGATCACAGACCACATAACAGGCTATATATAACAACTTTAAAACAACAAAAATCTTAAACGAGCAATGATCTATGGCCATTGACATTCGGTTGTCAGACCACAAACCATGTTCTTGGCAGTTTTGAAAATCATCACTTTTAAAGCATTTGGATGCTATGGATCCATGATAGATCAACATAGATCATCTAAAAACATCCCAAAACACAAGATTAAACACTTAAAAACAACATTTTTCTTAGCATACATGATCAAAATAAAAGTTAGGGTTTTACCTTCAAGCTTTAATTCTTGATCTTACATCTCCTTATCTATAAATGGTGTTTTGGAGAGGTGTTTTATGACTGAATTACTCGAGAAATTCAGAGGTTAGGAGAGAGAATGAGTTTGTGGAGAGTAAGATATCAAAATGACTACTTTTATGGACATTCTCTCTCTTCATCTCTTAAATGTAGATATAATGTATCTATAATGACTAGGTGGCAATGTTGGATCAGTTTATGGCTAAGACAAGAGTCAATTGGTTGCCTTTAGTTGGTCACCAATAAAAGTAATATCAGATTTTACTAGTAATCTAATAAAAAATCCATAAAGGGCATTTTAGTCTTTGGCATTCTAAATTTAATGGCACACTTGACAATTGTACAAACCCTTAGGGTTTAACCCTAATGTCGTAACCCTTAGGTTTTAAAACACTAACTTTCTAAGATTTTCTAATTAAGGTTTTTAAATTAGAAAATTAAGAGTTTAAAACTAAAATTAGGGTTTCCTAATTAAATTAGGTTTTCCTAATCATATTAGTGTTTAATAAACACATTATGCTCGCCAATTAGGATTAAGGTTTCCTAATTTAGGGTTTAGGATTCTCGAATTTAGAAATAGGGTTTCCTGACTTTCAATTAGGGTTTTTAATCCTGAAATTAGGGTTTCTAATCTCTAATTAGGCTTTATTAGTTTTAAACCTTATCCCATCAATCATTGATTAATATTTTATACAGTACAAACACGTACTCATTGATGCAATTATTTTAATTGCATTTTCTATCGAATCCCTTTCCAGAAATTAGGGTTAGGGTTTCTAAAGCTGTTAAGCTCAACTCTACTATAATTTTCTCAGTCAATACACAAATTGACTAATTCTCGAGACTCGTGTCACAGATACACAGTATAATATTAACAGTCAATATTAAATAAAAAAACATTTATTCGCAAATTTTGGATTATTCAAAATCCCGGGTTATTACAGTCTCGATTCACATCATCTTTGATGAAACAGACCTGGACAAAACAGTGTCTCAAGACACTACGAACGATAATTCTGACACTACAAAAGAGGTCATCGAGCTCAACACCACGATCGTAGTCCCGAAAAATGAAATCATCGAGTTATGGGAGGAGATTGTAGAGAGAACTAAGCCAATCAACGAACCTCCACGTTAAGAAGAAGAAATTGATCTTGAAGATCTCAAACAAGAAGGCATCAGGATAGATGTTCCAACAGGAAATAGATGGGTAAAAGATCACACTCAAGACCTAATCATTGAAGATCCAAATGCAAGGGTCAAAACAAGAGCTGCCACTCAAAATGAGTGTTTCTATCTAAGCTTTCTGTCACAAATGGAACCCAAGAAAATAGAAGATGCTATGGAAGACTCAAGTTGGATAGAAGCCATGTAGGAGGAACTAAATCAGTTTGAAAGGAGCAAAGTATGGAGATTAGTTCTAAGACCAAGAAATCACCTAGTCATTGGAACCAAGTGGGTCTTCAAAAATAAGATGGATGAAGATGGGGTAATTACAAGGAATAAGGCAAGACTAGTGGCTAAAGGCTACTCTCAAGAAGAAGACATTAATTACGATGAGACCTTCGCACATGTTGTCAGATTAGAAGCAATCGGGATATTCCTTGCCTTTGCTGCTCACATGAAATTCAATGTCAGAAGTGCATTCCTGAATGGTGAACTTCAAGAAGAACAATATGTGGAGCAACCTCTAGGTTTCATAAATCCAACTCTCTCTAATTATGTCTATAGATTAGACAAAGCTTTATATGGTCTTAAACAAGCACCTGGAGCATGGTATGGAACACTAATCAATTTTTTTTTATTGAAAATGGTTTCACTAGAGGTAGATTAGATACCACATTATTTCTTAGAAAGCATAAAGACACAGTCTTATTAGTTCAAATATATGTTGATGACATTATCGTTGGCTCTATTGATGAAAAACTGTGTAAGAGATTTGCCAAGCTTATGCAGAGCAAATTCTAAATTAGCATGATGGGTGAGCTTAATTTCTTCCTTGGATTACAAGTAAAGCAAACTGATGAAGGAATCTTCATAAACTAAGCCAAGTACATTAAAGACTTACTTAAAAAGTATGGCATTGAATCAGCCTCTCCCATGAAAACACCAATTGCTCAAGCAACCAAGCTTGACAAAGATGAGAAAGGTAAAAGTATTGATATAACTCAATATAGAGGTATGATAGGCTTTCTTCTATATCTAACTACCAGTAGACTAGACATAATGTTTGGAACATTCATATGTGCTAGATTTCAAGCGAATCGTAAGGAATGACACTTAACTACTATAAAAAGGATTTTCAAGTACCTCAAAGGCACACCTCACTTGGGACTTTAGTATCCCAAGGAGTCCTCCTTTGAACTAACAGGATATACATATGCTGATTTTGTAGGCTGCAAGATCGATAGAAAAAGTACCAGTGACACCTGTCAGTTGCTAGGAAACAGACTTGTGTCCTGGTTTAACAAGAAGCAGAACTTAGTATCTACCTTAACATCAAAAGCTGAATACATTGTTGCTGGAAGTTGTTGTGCTCAAATCTTATGGATGAAAAATCAGATAACAGACTATGGGTTTTGTGACGCCCCCAAAATTGGTATATATCACCCATCTTGAGTCGCCAAATACATGGTACATAAATCAAATACAACTTAATTATACAACTGTCGTGAAAAATACGACAAAACATAAACCGAGAGTTTAAACAAGAATATTGCCTTCTAGACAATATCAACTCTCAATGGAGTTCTCATAGACAGTATACAAACTCAAATTCAGTTCTCATTACATTTATTATCACAATATTTAACAGAATAGTGAGGACTACTAAGGCTATCATCTGGACTGTCAATCCGTTCCCCGACTCGTCCCAGCTATATTCTAATTTCCTAAAGACAACAGTGAAGGAAAGGGTGAGCTCAACTAGCCCAGTAAAAAATGTTATGACTAAGATAATGCAGAATAAATTATCATTAGTCTTCAACAATGATAAACTAATAAAATACAATAGACATCAAGTTTAACTGCAGCGGAACAAGCAATCCATTAAAAGAGTCAAGTAGAGAATAAAATCTACTATCTTTTATGATTTAAAAAGGGTTTTCATCATTTTTATCGCTAAAACTCAGCTTAATAAATAATCCACATCATCCCTGCACTACGGCCAAGGATATTCATTAGTATCATGACCATAAATTATCCATGCACTACGGGCCAAAGATATTCTTGTATTCATCAATGGTCACGATCATGCCATAAAACAATTCATCTTTGCACCCTTGGCCGAAGAGAATCCATAGCCATAATCATACCAAAAATTATCCATCAATGCACTACGGGCCAATGAGGATTTTTTCCACATCATTTGTAACATTACGGTCATGATTATACCGAATAATCCCTGGTCATAATCATACCAAGTCCATCTATGCACTACAGGCCACATACGACTTTCAACATAATATAAACATGAGGATGATGACAATGATATAAGAATTCAATAAAACAAGTTCAAGAATTAATTTATCCATGAACTAATAACGTCCAAATTGTCAAAATGATACTTCTTGTAGACTAAAATTCAAGAATGCTCAGAAGAATATTTCAATGAAAAGATACTGGATGAAGCGCAAATATCAAAGATATTCCACTTTAATCAACTGAGTATAATAAAGAGCAAAATAATAAATAATAAATAACGGAACCAGGTCATGCGTAAACGCACAGATAGGATATTCCAACAGAATAATAAATAACGAAACCAGGTCAGGAGAAATTTGCACCGACAGGATGTTCCAACAAAATAATAAATAACGGAACTAGGTCATGCGTAAACGCACAGACAAGATGTTCCAACAGAATAATAAAGTATGGAATAACAGAAGAATTTCACCATGTATGCGGCATTTCGCATAGATAGGTTATTCCAACATAATAATAAAGAATGGAATAATAGAATAATTTCACCATGTATGCGGTACTTCGCATAGACAGGTTATTCCAATATAATAATAAAGAATGGAATAATAGAAGAATTTTACCATGTATGCGGTATTTTGCATAGACAGGTTATTCCAACATAATAATAAAGAATGGAATAACATAAGAATCTCACCATGTATGCGGTACTTCGCACAGACATGTTATTCCAACATAATAATAAAGAATGGAATAACAGAAGAATTTCACCATGTATGCGGTATTTCGCATAGACATGTTATTCCAACATAATAATAAAGAATAGAATAACAGAAGAATTTCACCAAGTATATGGTAATCTGCGTATACAGGTTATTACAACAAAATAATAAAGAATGGAATAACAGAAGTTCTCTTCATGAATACGAAAGAAATAATACCCCTTACTTTAGAACAAACTGGATATAGGAGTAGTGAAGTAGCATAATACTTTTCTTATTTCTCTCTCTAGAGTTTCAGTGAATTCGTAAAAAATAATGAAGGAATGAGCTTCTATTTATAGGAGAATGGACTGAATAGTAACTAATTCCTGAACGGTCCAGATTGCTTTACTTTTAAACGGATGGTCCAGATTGGTTTACTATAAAATATTCTAATAAAACAAAATCTTTTAAATAAAATATAATATTTTCTATTTATAATCTAATAAAACGAATAACTTTATAAAAGTATTCTATTTTATATATAAAGATTTTACTATGCAAACACTATGCAGACACTATGCAAACATTATGCATAATAAAATATAATATATTCTAATTATTGTCTAATAAAATAAATAACTTTATAAAAGTATTTTGTTTTATATAAAAAGATTTTACTATGCAAAACACTATGCATAATAGAATATAATATATTTTATTTATAATCTAATAAAACGAATAACTTTATCATAGTATTTTTTTTTATATACAAAGCTTTTCTGTTTTATTACATTAATAATACTAATAAAACAAAAATTCATCATCATCATTATAATTCACACTATTAATCGACCAGGTCGTTCCCAGGAAAGAGGGGGCTTTCCAATAAGGATTTCTCCCTATTGGTGCGCAATTAGGTGACCAAAACTCTCCTTGGCAGAACTTCTAGACATCGTTATTATTGAAAATAATAATATTAATAACTCTTTCATCTCAATTATTGATTTAATAATATATAAAATATCGACAATAATTAAATCAAATAACGTGAGATACTATGCAACAATTACTGAAACAATAATTGAACAAAACTTAGTGACTTCTCACGTAAGCATCAATAATCAATACCGTGTGCTACTATGCAACCACGCGTATTACTGTACTTTTACTACCGAGTAGTTCAACAGTATTAACAATAAAACCTCCGCCGTTAATTTTATAAAAAATATTTTTGTTGTTTTCTCAATTCGATAATAATTCCGTAGTGGGGTCCACCAATGATTATGCCGTCGTACGAATATTCCCTGTTAAAATGAATATTCCTCAACCAATCGAATATTATATAACAACTTGCATACTTTGCAAAATTTATAAATACTACCCACAACTATAACATTATCTCAAATTCACACCATAATATTCAAAAAAATATTTTGAGAAATTTAAAATCTTTATTCATAAAATTTGGGACTTTACAATCTCCCCTCCTTATGAAATTTCGCCCTCGAAATTTACGTACGTACCTTGTATGCCGAACAGATGAGGATACCTCATTAGATTCTAACTCTTGAGGTATAACCTTTGAGTGTCGAATATGATCCTTCTTATCCAAGATTTTAACAAGTACATCTTCATATGTTAAATTATCCGATCTCGTCCGGTTCTAAATCAATAATGTGGTTCGGGTCGTCCAAATATTTACGTAACATTGATACGTTAAAAATGTTATGAACACGCGACATACTTGGTTGTAAAACGAGTCTATAAGCCATAGTTCCTACTTAATTGAGGGTTTGAAATGGACCAATTAAATCGAGGGTTAACATTTCCTCTCTTCATCAATTCCTGCTTTTAGAATAACGCCCTCTTGAACCTTTTTTTTCATATTCATCAACTTCGGGTGTGTAGTTTGAGCGGCTTTAACTTTATCGATTAAAGTCAATTCTACTCGTATATTCGTTATCTTCACGTAGGTTCGTATATTCACACTCATAAATGCATACAATCTTCTACTCAACGCGTCAGCTACCACGTTCGCTTTTTCACGATGGTATTGAATGGTACGATCGTAATCTTTAACAGCTCGAGTCAATGTATTTGGCGCATGTTACGTTCGTTTTAGTTGAAGAAATATTTAAGGGTTTTAGAAATGGGGTTTTGTACTGGGGTCAGTACAAAATTCAATTTCACGCTCTAGGGTAGGCCAAGAAGTCTTTAGAAATACGTCAAGAAATTTATTAACGATAGAAATATCATTCAAAACTGTGACCCTCATCCAAGACTTGGATAGCACATCACATTGATACCTATCAACTTGCCACCATTATTCACGACGTCCCCTATGGATAGTCTGACTTCGGTGCATTCCACATAAGGAAGTCAACAATGAAAGGATCGGGGCTCTTTACTTATGGCTTGATATAACAGTGATTGACTTTAGTGGTTTGGTTACTTGAATTCGCATAACAGGTTGGTTAAGAATATAAAAGCTAACAACCTTATGAAAAACATGATGAGTAGTTAACCAATCGATTCCAAAAATCACATGAAAGACAAGTATTTTCAAATAGATAAGATTGACAGGTAATGTGAAAGTGTCGATTTGAATCAAACAAGATTTATAAATAATGAATGTAACGAAGGTTTCTCCTGACAGAGTTTTAACAGATAAGTCAAAGTCTAATTTCTCAATAGCCAAGTTCAAACATTGAACACAACTAGGTGAAATACAAGAGTTGGTAGAACCTGTATCAAATAAGGTATAGACTTCGTAAGCATTTATGATTAACTTACCCGTGACAACTTCGTTTGGGTTCCTCGACAAACACTCTCACTTAAACTACTGGCTTTGACTTTGTCTGGGACATCCTTTGGCGCCACCATCCCAAATTGGACTTGACTTCACTACACGACAAAATCGAGCTAGGTGACCTTCTCTTCCGTAGAATTGAAACACGCTTTGATTGTTGCAGCATGCTTGGACGAATGTGTCCCTCCTGTCCGCATTTGAAACATACGACTGGTGGTCGTTCTTCTTCCTTTGAAATGGGTGCTGATGTCATTGTCTTTCCATCATTATTGAACCTTTCTTCTTGAAATTTCCACTTCTATTATCTTGGCCATGATTACCACCAAGTGGTTACCATTCTTGGCATGATAATTTCCCCACGATGGTTATCATTGTTCGATGGCCGTTGCCACCTGCATAATTATTATCGTGTTGTTGTTGGTTGTTGCCTTTTGGTTGTGCCGACTCATTATCGTGCTCCAATAATCGAGCCCTATTCACAACATCCGAATATAAACAAAGTTTGTGAGAAATGAGGTATTGACGTATATCGGGTTTCAAACCTCGAGAAACATTCGCGCCATTCGCTCCTCATTATCGACCAAATGGGATGCAAACCGTGATAATTCCGTAAACTTAGCCTTGTATCGCGATTATTACTGGCCATATTGTTTTGCTCCAAATTTTGATAAATTCCACCTCCTTCATGTGACTAATACTTTCAGAAAGTACTTGTCGTTGAACAATTCTTGAAATTTCTCCCAAGACATCTTGAGCAAGGCCAGTCAGTATGCTTTTCTGATTCCCACCAATGATCCGCTTCTTCACGCAACATAAAGGTGGCAAATGGAACTTTTTGCTCCTTCGAGCATTCCAAGACATCAAATATCTTGGTGATCTCGCTTAATCCACGCCTCTCGCCTTTTAAGTGGGTCTGGGCTTTCCCAAAAACTCCGGTGGTCCCAGCTCCTTGAATTGCTTAGCGGTGACCAACCGTGGGTTGCCATTGTTTCCACCTGCATTATGAACAGGAGTCTCTCTCGTTTGGTGTTGCATGAATTCTAAAAAGCTCCTAAACATACCGTCGTTCGTCATTTGATCAGTGTTGTTGTTTACAGGAGGATTACCGCCTTCCTGTTGCACATTATTCTGGCTATTGATCAGCGGTGACTTAACGGTCTCATGTGCTCCATTGCTTACCTCAATATTTTCAGATTCCATTTTCAAATACTGCCACAAAACAAGGATTAATTAACAAATCACATATTATCCCTATACTCTGACCGACTAATTAAATACCAAATAAACTTAGGTAGGTCATACTAGCGAAGGAATTCCCCGTCTCTCCCCTCCTAATTCTTGTCTCACATCTCAGCTAGGGATCATATCCCTAAGCTTTGATACCAACTGTGACGCCCCCAAAATTGGTATACATCACCCATCTTGAGTCGCCAAATACATGGTACATAAATCAAATACAACTTAATTATACAACTGTCGTGTAAAATACGACAAAACATAAACTGAGAGTTTAAACAAGAATATTGCCTTCTAGACAATATCCACTCTCAATGGAGTTCTCATAGACAATATACAAACTCAAATTCAGTCCTCATTACATTTATTATCACACTATTTAATAGAATAGTGAGGACTACTAATGCTATCATCTGGATTGTCAATCTGTTCCCCGACTCGTCTCAGCTATATTCTCATTTCCTGAAGAGAATAGTGAAGGAAAGGGTGAGCTCAACTAGCCCAGTAAGAAATATTATGACTAAGATAATGCATAATAAATTATCATTAGTCTTCAACAATGTTAAACTGATAAAATACAATAGACATCAAGTTTAACTGCAGCGGAACAAGCAATCCATTAAAAGAGTCAAGTAGAGAATAAAATCTACTATCTTTTATAATTTAAAAAGGTTTTTCATCATTTTTATCGTTGAGACTCAGCTTAATAAATAATCCACATCATCCCTGCACTATGGCCAAGGATATTCATTAGTATCACAACCACAAATTATCCATGCACTACGGGCCAAAGATATTCGTGTATTCATCAATGGTCATGATTATGCCATAAAACAATTCATCTTTGCACCCTTGGCCGAAGAGAATCCATAGCCATAATCATACCAAAAACTGTCCATCAATGTACTACGGGCCAATGAGGACTTTTTCCACATCATTTGTAATAATACGGTCATGATTATACAAAATAATCCCTGGTCATAATCATACCTAGTCCATCCATGCACTACATGCCACATATAACTTTCAACATAATATAAACATGAGGATTATGACAATGATATAAGAATCAAATAAAACAAGTTCAAGGATTAATTTATCAAGGAACTAATAACGTCCAAATTGTGAACATGATACTTCTTTGTAGAGTAAAATCCAAGAATGCTCAAAAGAATATTTCCATGAAAAGATACTGGATGAAGCGCAAATATCAAGGATATTCCACTAATTTCATGGAGTATAGAAGTCAAAACTTTATCTAACTGAGTATAATAAAGAATGAAATAACAAAATATATCACCAGGCATGCGATAGATCAAGCATGCATAGGTTATTCCAATGTAATAATAAATAACGGAACCAGTCACGCAGAACGCATAAAAAACAGGATATTCCAAATGTAATAATAAATAATGGAACCAGTCAAAATAAATTTGCAACCGGACATGTGATGTTCCAAATGTAATAATAAATAACGGAAGCAGGTCATGCATAAACGCACAGACATAATGTTCCAACAGAATAATAGAAGAATTTCACCATGTATGCGGTATTTCGCATAGACATGTTAGTCCAACATAATAATAAAGAATGGAATAACAGAAGAATTTCACCATGTATGCGGTATTTCGCATAGACATGTTAGTCCAACATAATAATAAAGAATGGAATAACAGAAGAATTTCACCATATATGCGGTATTTCGCATAGACAAGTTATTCCAACATAATAATAAAGAATGGGATAACAGAAGAATTTCACCATATATGTGATACTTCGCATAGACAGGTTATTCCAACATAATTATAAAGAATGGAATAACATAAGAATTTCACTATGTATATGGTATTTCGCATAGACATGTTATTCCAACATAATAATAAAGAATGGAATAACAGAAGAATTTCACCAAGTATAGGGTAGTTCGTTTATACAGGTTATTCCAACAGAATAATAAAGAATGGAATAACAGAAGGTCTCTTCATGAATACGAAAGAAATAATACCCCTTACCTTAGAACAAACTGGATATATGAGTAGTGAAGTAGCAGAATACTTTTCTTCTTTCTCTCTATAGTTTCTCTCTCTAGAGTTTCATTAAATTCGTAAGAAATAATGAAGGAATGAGCTTCTATTTATAGGACAATGGACTGAATAGTAACTAATTCCTGAACGTTCCAAATTGATTTACTTTTAAACGAACAGTCCATATTAGTTTACTATAAAATATTCTAATAAAACAAAATCTTTTAAATAAAATAAAATATATTCTATTTATAATCTAATAAAACGAATAACTTTATAAAAGTATTTTGTTTTATATAAAAAGATTTTACTATGCAAATACTATGCAGGCACTATGCAAACACTATACATAATAAAATATAATATATTCTAATTATTGTCTAATAAAACAAATAACTTTATAAAAGTATTCTGCATTTTTATATAAAAGATTTTACTATGCAAAATACTATGCATAATAGAATATAATATATTCTATTTATAGTCTAATAAAATGAATAACTTTATAAAAGTATTACATTTTATATAAAAAGCTTTTACATTTTATTACATTAATAATACTAATAAAACAAAACTTCATCATCATTATTATAATTCACACTATTCATCATCATCATTATTATAAAGATTTCTCCCTATTGGCGCCTAATTAAGTGACCAAACCTTTCATTGGTAGAACTTCTAGACATCGTTAATATTGCAAATAATAATATTAATAACTCTGTCATCTCAATTATTGATTTAATAATATATAAAATATCGACAATAATTGAATCAAATAACGTGAGATACTATGCAACAATTACTGAAACAATAATTGAACAAAACTTAGTGACTTCTCACGTAAGCATCAATAATCAATACCGTTTGCTACTATGAAACAACGTGTATTACTGTACTTTTACTACTGAGTAGTTCAACAGTATTAACGGTAAAACTTCCGCCGTTAATTTTATAAAAATATTTTTGTCATTTTCTCAATCCGACAATAATTCTGTTGTGGGGTCCACCAATGATTATGCCGTTGTACGAATATTCCTTTTAAAACGAATATTCCCCGACCAATCGAATATTATATAACAACTTGAATACTTTTCAAAATTTATAAATACTATCCACAACTATAACATTATCTCAAATTCACACAATAATATTCAAAAAAATATTTTGAGAAATTTAAAATCTTTATTCATAAAATTTGGGATTTTACAGGTTTGATTTCAAATATATACATGTTCATTGTGATAACACAAGCGCCATAGGAATAACACACAATCCTGTAATGCATTCTAGGACTAAACTTATAGAAATAAGTTATCATTTCATTAGGGATCATGTTCAAAATGGAACTATATCTTTGTAGTACATCCCTACTGAAAATTAACTCGCTGATGTGTTTATAAAGCCTCTAGATGAATCCAGATTTAATAAATTGATAAGTGAGTCAGGCATGCTAAATCTACCACCTTAATCTTTGTGCTCTAGTTTATGCTAAGCATGCAGATATAAAAGGTTGTGTTTAAGATCGTAGAGATGACTGAAGAAGGACGACAATCGTAGAGTTGCCTCAACATGACAAAGAAGCGTCCTATGATGACAAAATTTTCAACAAATCCAAGCAATCCATCTGACGAGCGCCTCAAGAACAAACCTAACCCTTAATTCACTCTAAGAGGTTGGCCCTTCCTAAGTTACCTTAACCCAAAAAGAATGCTGAGTCAAAGTTCATCACAAGGACCAGGGCAGACAACGTTCGTATAGCAGATTCTGAAGTGAACTCAACGATCGTAATGCAACCTCGACGATCGTAATCCTCCCAAAGGATACACTAGCTTAGGGGGAGCTAAGGGCAGATAAGTATTTTCTATATCATTAAAAAACTTAGAGCAAAGCAAGACTCGACACATGCCCCACTATACAGATCGAGTGGAGGGAAGTTACAAGTACAATTTAAAAAACCGTTTTTTGAAATCTCACCTCAGAAGTTCAAAAAGCTTATTTCTCTCTCTTTACCAGCAAAATCCCTAGCCTTCAGAATCACTCAACGAAATTAATGGCGGCTTCAAATGTTATCACTGGTTACTAACTCTGCTTCGACGAGTTCAAGATAGCTGAGCCTCAATTTCACATAATTTTATCTTTGTTGAAGAAAGCTAGTCTTGAAGAAGCTCTGGGCACTAGCACATGGATCTACCTGAAGCTGGTGAAGGAGTTCTACAACAATGGAGTTTTTGAGAATGACACCATCATCACAAAGGTCAAGGGAGTACAAATTAAACTAAAAGCTGAAGATATAAGCCTAGCCCTAAGTTTCAAATTAAAGGGACTTCTATATGTGGAGGTCATCGACTTTCATGAAGGACTGAAGAAGATGCATCACAAGAAGTTTTAGATCGTCAAGAGATATAAGAAGAAAGAATTTCCCCAAAAGTATGAGTTTTTGGCCGATATTATTGGGAAATGCATATGCTGTAAGAGCTTTGACCATGATTCTGTGAATGAAGTACAACTTAAGCTTATGACAACAATCTGCTTTGGGATTCATCTCAACTATGGAGCCCTACTCATCGATTGGATTGTGAAATGTACACTCAGTTCAAAGAAATTGAAGAGCTCTAGAAAGATACTCTATAGGCGGTTTATAAGCATCATCCTACAATCAGCTCTGGGTGACAAAATTGGTGATAATGAAGGAGAATCTGTTAATCCCAACAGAAGGATGACCCTGCAGCTATTCCAAAATTGGAAAAGAAATCCAGCATATAATGTCAGAATGATGTCTGAATCCAGTGGAAGGACTGGTGAAGTGAAGGAGTCAGGACTACAAGGGAACTTGTCAGTTGTGAAAGAAACTGATGAAGAAGAAGAAATCAATAAACAAGATCCCATTGCCTTGGTCAGAAAAAATCAAGGGCAAGAAGAAGATGAAGGCTCAGACAACAGAAGAACCTTAAGGTTCAACCATGGATGAACCTCAAGGAAGTTCAGGCACTGAAAATCTGAAGAAAATTAAAGGGAATGAACAACAGTCTGAAGAAGAAGAAGAAGAAGAAGAAGATAGAGCTACCATCTCTCAGTTGCTTAAGAAGGGAAAATGAAGCCATAAGTTCAATAAATCTTCTTTATCTTCGATCGTAGAGTCACTACCGATCGTAGAGTCCAGACTTGACTCCACACCAAAAGAGGATGCTGCAATGGCTTCTTAGCTTGATCAAACTTTCAGAGCTGACACTGAATAAAGTAATGAGGTTGTGGTTCAGCCTTAAGAGAACAAAGAGAAAACTTGTCAAAAAATACATTCTTGTCAATGAAGGAGTATTAAAGGAGGAAGACAAAAGAATAGCTTCTGAGAAAGGAGTACCCGAAGCAAGTAAGGAGAATACAGCTCGAGTTGAGAGAGAGCTTCCTGAAGTACCTACTCTAATGAATGCTTCAACTGAGGAGGAGCTACTTGAAGTTCAAATGGATGATCGAGTTGAGGGCGAGCCTCATGAAGTCCCTATGTTAGAAAAGGCTACAGTTGAGGAGGAATTACCAAGAGATCACCATGAACCTTCCTCAGTCCCTCAAGAGATCCTAGCTTCAGACACTATAGAAATAGAAAGGATTGAAGCTATGGAGGATGAGAAAGCAGAGGAGCAAAGTAGAGAAGTGGAGATGATTTATGTAGTGGAACTTCAAATGAAGACATAGAAGAAGATGACGAAGTTAAGATTATTGCAGTGGGCTGGGATGGATATAGGAGAGCCAACTACAATCAACTGTTCTCCTATCTACCTATGATGCCTTTTCATAGAGCCCAAATCCTCAACTTCTGGATATCATGTTCTAGACCTTTAAAACCTATCCAACAATCTCTATGCTAGCGCATGGATTTCCAAACAAACTCAGTTTTGCCCGAAAGCTGATCAATCCATTCCCATCTCTTTTAGGGTTAATCATTGTCCACCATCAACCTTTAACTAATTCTATGAACTACCAAGATGGTTGGAAGTGATACTACATCCACTAAATCAATTTCCAGTTACAGAATCCCAACATTATGTAACTGATGAACCAAATGTGCATACTTATGTATTGATCCAATCTCCTACCATCTCTCACTCTACGATTACTGATCCTAATCAAATCGTAGAGTCACCTGCTCAAATCGTTGAGTAACCTCCTCTTGAGACTCAATATCACACACCCACTCCTCCATCAAACATCCCTTCCTCGTCAACCAATAACTATTTCAATCTTGATCTTGCTCTATACAATATGCAAGATCAATATCGAAGACCCTCTCCTCTAAATAATCAGCAACTCCTTGAACTCATGTCAGATCTTCCTACCAAAATAGAGTTTTCCAAAGCATCTCAGAAGGTGACCAAGGACATATAAGAAGATCTTGAAGTACACTCAGACCTTGTAAATCTGAGGCTTACTCATTTGATCGATGCTGCCAACACCCTCCTCAACAACCTAAGTACTGAGCTTACGAAGAAGCTTAGGGAGATCATAAAGGAAATGATTCAGAGCATTAATAAAAGGGATCAAATTCATTTTAAGTCTACCAAGAAGCACAAAGAAGAAGTTCTCCTTCTGCAAAAGACTCAAGAAACTCAAAATAAGCTTATGATGGAGAGTCTCGCAAGTCTACAAACCCAAATAAAACAATTCTAAACATTTTCCATGGTCAAAATGCAATAAACTGAAATTATCATGGCAAAGGCAAAGGCAAAATTGCTTAATCTTCAAGGAGCCCTCCTGTAAGACAGCCTCGCCATCAGACCCCACAATCTGAACAGTAGCAAATTATCATGGCACAACCTCTAAGGAGTCAAGGGCCTTCTCCCAACTCACAAGGGGTGACCACTACAGGCCTAAGCATGCTAATTGGAGATCCTGCATTCATGAATAGATACGATCATTTGGAAAGGCTAATTCTACGCAAGCTCGAAGATATAGTATGGAGAGACGAAGCCAACATGAGAAGAAGAGCTATAGAGTATGGTAATCCTCCAAGGAGAAAAAGGCAGAAGAAATTGAGATAAGTTAAAACTTATTTCTTATTAATGTAACAAAGCATAATTATAATATATGTCCTTACAAACATCAATAAATTCATGCTTATTCTCTAGAGGTTTCAGCTACTCACTAAAACACTAAGTCATATTTACTTTCTAGCAACTGCATCTAAAAATTAATAATCATGATACAAATCTCCTTGGTTATGTCAACATCAAATAGGGGGACATTGTTGGGAGATTGCATATTTAAAATTTGATGTTGAAAGTAAATATTTATGATTATATGTAAAGTCCTTCAAGGAACACATGTACAAGGACTTAGTGGTAGATCAAACTTGTTAGGTTGATTTGAGCTTTAATGTTTATCTTTCTATAATTGAATGTATAGAAGAAAAGATCAAAGCTGTTGGGTTGATCTATATCTTGAGATGTAATAGATAGGCTTCAGCAGAATTGTAGTGTGTCAAGCTATTCAAAAGATTGCAGAAGCCAAGGCAGAATCATAGAGCATCAAGAATCATAGTCTGTCTACTTTGGAGGGCCATTCATAAAATCGTAGGGTGATCCAAACGCCTACCAAGTTAAACTCAAGAATCGTACAGGGCTCTCGGAAGCATAGAGTCTACAAGATAAGCAAGTTAAGATCGTAGAGTACCCGTACTTAAGAAAAATCATAGTGTTCTCATCCATTGGTACCAGATTAAGCTCCAAGGTGGCAGGACACCACGATCAGGATCGTAGTGTATCATCTGTCTGCATCAGAAGTATCGAGCAGTGTCCATTATTTTAAGAATAAAAGTTAACATATGTGGAATGGATTATAGACGTTGAGAGTATCGGGAGTCCCAATGACATGACAATCATCATTAGTATGTAGCAAAGAAACATATTAATGAAGCTAAGGAAAGTACTATAAGTTAGCAAAAAACACATTTTCAAGTGTTAGGTGAGATAGTAGTCTGCAGTGCTAGTAGGCCAGACGGCTGGACATAAGGTTTCCAGAAAGTCACCATCAGTGCTCAGAAATGTCAAATACAATTAATGCTTAAACGGATGTCTTCAAACATATATTTTTCAAAGTCATCATATATGCAAAATACAAGCAGATGAAAAGATCAAGTAAGCAAAGAACGAAAATGCTGAAGAACACTCAACACTCAACTCTACGACCTGAAAAGAAAGCTTTTTCAGCTACTAAGTTCTTTCTAACTCAAGCTTAATGACAACTGAGTAGCACCATTCAAGAACTCTACTAATCAAGTGAAGTAAGAAGTTCCAAGTCAGAAGGACTTAAAGAGTTCTAAGTGAACTAAGAAGTGCCAAGTCTGCTAGACATAAAGAGTTCAATAGTGAACTACGAAGTTCCAAGACTGCTGATCTTGAAAGAATATGTGAGATTCGAAGATTGTAAAGATACCCTTAGTGGATTTCCTACTCGAGGAGTAGAAAAGTGGACTAGGAGCTTTGAATGCTCTTAACCACTTAAAATCACTGTGTCTCTTATATAACTGTCATAACTGCTATAACTGTCATAACTTCTTAACTCCTATTAACTGTTTATATCTTAAAGGAAAATAAATAAATCTAAAATCCGCTGTGATTAAATCATTATCAAAACTAACAAGTATTTTAGAAAGAAGAATTTTAAAAAATATCTATTCCACCCCCCTTCTAGATAACTTTTGTGCCTCTGGGAACTAATATACTATTCACGTGGTACTATTCATGAAGTAGTATTCATGAAGTACTATTCACGGGGTACTATTCATGAAGTACTATTTATGAGGTACTATTCACTCAAGTACTATTCACCCAGGGTACTATTCATGATTAAAATTGATTTCTTTTCTATCTAAAGCATTCTTGATACAATATTATTCTTGAATTTTACTCAACAAAGCAGTTATCATGTTAATAATTTGGACATTTTTAAACTCTGGATAAATTTAAAGTCTTAAATATTTATCCTTAATTTCGTTTGATAAATGCTTATATCATTGTTATCATCCTCATGCTTATATTATGATAAAAGTTATCTTTGACCTATAGTGCATAGATGGACTATTGATTGGTCTAATTATGATCAAGGATTATTCAGTATAATTATTACCTGTATTGTGAGAAATGATATGGTCAAAGTCCTCATTGGGCAGTAGTGCATTGATGAAAAGTTGTTGGTATGATCATAACCATGCGTTCTCTTCGGCCAAGGGTGCAAATATGAATTGTTTTTTGGCATGATCATGACCATTGGTGATTACATGAATATCCTTAGCCCGTAGTGCATGGATAATTCGTGGACGTGATACTATGAATATCCTTGGCTCATAGTACATGGATAATTCAGTGATGTGGATTAATTATTGAGCTAAGTCTCAGCAATAAAGTTGATGATAAACTTTTTAAATCATAGAAGATAGTAGAGATCATGCTTTAATTGACTCTTCTAATGGATTGCTTGTTCTACTGCAGTTAAACTTGTTGTTTATTATCAGTTTAACACTGTTGAAGGCTAACGATAATTTATTATGCATTATCTTAGTCAGAATAATTCATACTGGGCTAGTTGAGCTCACCCTTTTCTTTCATTGTTCTCTTCAAGAAATGAGAATATAGCTGGGACTTGTAACGTCCATGAATTTTAAACTCCTTATTAATTAAATATATAATTTAATTTTAACGAGTTTGTTTTGTGAGTCTACTTAAAACCTTATGTGGTTATGTGGTTATGAAATGATTAAAGGGAGTCACTAATAGTTATTTAAATTTGTGGACTAACCCTAAGACTTTGATACCAAGGAATTGATAGGATTCTTAATGATTAAATATTTAATTTATTTGGCAAGAGTTGAACATATTGAATTATGTCAAGTATGGGTATATCACCATTGAAGAAGTTAAATTATCCCATATGAAACTTATGTGGTGATAGGAATTGGAACTGGCTTGAAGCTAACCTATTTTACAAGATTGCCGAGGGGAAAGCGTTGATTGCGCCATCCCAAGAAGATACAAAATGGCGCAGCAATGCTACTTGTTGTCGATCTCGAGACAGATAAGTTCTGCTATAGAAAATGAATTGGAGCATTAGTGTAATGTGTGACATGGATAGAATCATATTATAAGAATGTATTCTAATGATATGGAGTATCAAGTAGTGCAATAAAATCATAAGTGATTGTTAAACAGAAATAATTGAATATCTGTGATCCCAGAAATTGGGAAAAGAAATTATATGTGTACACTGGATATATAATAATGTTATAATATGCCTATGTGAGTAGTAGAGATAATTATGGAACTACCCGGACAATAATACTTAACTGCCTTATTTTACTGCGTGTATTTAATGTAAATGGATTATATAATGTGCGTACCTAAATTAAAAGTTAAGTTCCTAATATGGTAACAATTGTACATTAAGTTTACATGTTGGGAATTATAGTAACCAAACCAAGCTTGTTGCTGAGATTTTTATCTTGTCCCAAAATGAGTGTCACTATAGTACATGAACAATAGCCTGCATTTGATTTACGTAACTTCCATTTGGGCTAAGCTTAGGCAATGATTTCAAGGCCAATGGCCTGATGGTGGGTTGTTCAACCACCCTTGATTAACCAAATTGTTCTCCCTTTGCACTATGAGTTCCAATATTAGGGTAATGTTATTATCTAGTCCATGTCCCTTCTATAAGAACAAGCTCCAAAATCAGTTTTTGGGTTGTTAGAATTGTTTGATAAGTCTGATATTAGAGGTTCTAAGTTGCTAAACAATTAAAGAAGTAAACTCAGAGGGTAGGAAGTTCAATCCAAGCTTAAGAAGGTATAATTTCTAATTAAATTCTTCAAATGGGTCTTGTTTGATTATTGGAATTTCTTGAATTCATTTGTTAATTGATATGAACAAGCATGTTATAAGGTGTGTAAGAAGTTTCCTAACATGTATGAACACTTTAATAATGATTTGGAGAATGCTTGAATTGTTGGAAAACAAATTGGTAGTTAATCTGCAAAACAGAGTAACCGTACTGCTTCTGAACTTGACCTGGCGCAGCTGTGCCCTAATTCTACTAGGGTGCAGTGCAACTATGTCGTACCTCAGATCCAGTTGTTGGTTTCTATTGTGTATAGTGTTGCTGATATGGTATTAAGACTTGTGTAAACATGAGGAATAGGTATAAACATGTGTTATAGGATTTCCTTATGAGTTATGACGTGACTAACATGATTTTAGTAGGAAATGTAAAGTTTTGAAAACAAACATTGAAGAAATATAAGTTTTACAGATTCTGAACTTATGAGACCACATACATGACTGATGTGGAACTTAAGTGAGCATGATATATGATGTATAGTGCCTTTATCATGATTTCAACTTGTTAGCTTTGTGTTAGAGAATGTTTTAAAGGAAAAGTTTGTTATATTAAAGTAATATACATTAATGCTACATGAGGTAGGTTCTGGTGTTTAAAGATGTTAAATATAACTTAATCACACATGATAAGTGTTCTAAAGTTGTCTTATATGTGTATATTGCATTATTCATGCTAAAATGATTTCAAAGACAACCTTGAATATGTTTTCAAATATAAGTTACATATTATGTGAGTACTTAGATACTAAAGTAGTAAGATGTCATATTATGGCTATAATACCCCTAAACATGATTCATATATATTAAGCATGATGATAACTAAACTGAACATGAGTTTAGAGCATGATTTGAAGTGTTAAACAATTTTAGTTGTGAATAAACAATATGAACATCACGAGCATGTGTATTAACTGATTAAGAGATCTCTATGTGGACATATGACAAGAATTGTAAAGCATGATGATTTCATGACATTTTTATGCTTTAATAACATATAACTTGTAAGTTAAACTTGAAGTAATGAATTCAAGTATGGTCATGTGGTTTATGTGGAACGCTAGCATATATGTATGTTAAAAGGTATGTGTGATTAATGTGTTAGAGTTGGACTGAAGCCAGGAGAGAAAAAGCTCAACCTTGGTCTGGCCAAGGGACAACACAGCTGCGTCGTCCCTAAGCCTAGACCAGGTGCAGTTGCGCCATCCTGCATTCACAAATAGAATCTGTTTTTGATTCTGAAATTTAAGGCATGCTTATATGATTTCTTTACCTTATAATATATGACCAATATGCCATATAATGTGTTGAGAAGCATGCTATGTGATGACTTGATTCTTTTAAGTGTAGACTCGTACTAGTTTACACATACTACTTGAAAGACCAACTTGTTAATTTTATGTCGTTTCAACGCGAGTTAGTTAAAGCTAGTATTATATTGTAGCTGAGCAAACAGGCAAGTTTCCTTAATTCTTACTCTTTTACTTGAGCAAGTATCCGAACACTATTGTATTGTGTTGCAAGTTTTCTTAAGCTTACTCAAATTTATATTGAACAACTATCCGAACACTATTTTATTATGTTGCAATGTTTCCTAACTTACACAACTTTGTTTGTTGTGAAAGTTTCTTATCCTTCTCATATTGTATTGAGTAGGTTATTGTGAATTGAAAGTTATTCATTTAATCTTGAATCTTATTTCCAAGCATGCTATTAAGTGGTTTAATTACTTTACAATTATTCCATATCGATATTATTGATATTCGCACTTGGTGCACTTGAGTTCGTACAGTCTTGGACTTGTACATCATTTAAAGTTCAAATAATTCTTGAACTATGTGAGATAGAGTCTGAACCTTTGTTCGGTCAGACAAGCGTATGAAGTTTTATAAAAGCTATCAAAACCTATTGAGGGTAAGGATTCTTAGACTGAAATAACACCCCTCTATGATAGGGGAATACCAGGTATCTAATATAAGATACACATAGTAGATTTAAATGTTATGCATATACATAGAGTATGTGAGGCTGATCCACTCAAGTACTTATTCTGTACCCAGTAACCAAAGGGTCAATTAGCTATTGATTCCATTGGAGTGTTATAGTTCAAAGTCTATTTGACTAGCTGTTATTCTAAAAGCATTCATTATCTTTGCTTATGATATTCATATTGTTGAATCCTTCAGATATTCATATTGTTGAATCCATTGCCAGATATTTTTTCATTCACCATGATATATCCTTATTGTTGTATTTAAACTTGTTGAGAAAACTTGTTGCTCATCCTTGCTATATCATGAATATATTGCAGCTAAGCCCGAGACCTCAAGGAAGGACAAGGGTAAAGGAAAGATGTAGAATAGTGGCAAGGAGCAGACTTTACCTTGCGCTTAGTGTAAATTACTATTATATAATATGAACCCTAATATTTATTTTAGGGTATGTTTGTAAGATGATATTAAGGTTATCGTATCTTGGGACTAGTCACACCTTATGAATGAACAACGTATGTTTATTATATTCCGCATTTTAGTTATCATATGTTGTTTAGAGGTGGATGTTTGTAGTTTATCATGATGATCGAACTGGGGTCAAAGGACCCGGATTTGGGGGCGTCACAGGTTGGTATCAGAGTTGTAGGTTATAAACGTTAGGAATGCGAAACGTAGGTTATAACCTTAGTAGAAAACTCTAGTAGAGTATGTTAAGATGGGTTGAGGAAATTCATCGAGTTTTATTGTGATACTGAAGTTGTTTATTTAAATCATGAATGATTGATAGACGTCTTAAACTTCTTAATGTTAACATGAATAGCATATCACATAAAGCCTAATAATTTTCTTCCTTTCCTCAGATCATGCCTCCTAGGAGAATTCAGCGGAATCAGAGGGAAGAAGGATCCGTTAACAATGGCGGAGGGGAAAATATTGATCTAATATAGAACTTCGTTAATCTGTTATCTTAGGCAATGCAAAATAGACCCCCCACCAGCAGCAGGGCAGCAAGGACAACACTTGGCTAGCTTTAAGGACTTTAAATTTGTAGGACCACCGGAGTTTCAAGGAACCCTGAACCCAATTGAAGCTCAGACATGGATAGTAGAGATGGAGAAGGTCTTTGAGGTCGCACGTGTGGCCGAAGCACATAAGACGAGTTTTGCCACTTTCATGATGAAGGGTGAAGCTAACTATTGGTGGAAAGCAAATAGGGGCCAAGCAGAGGAAGGAGTTCTTCCTTGGGAGAGATTTAAGGAGCTATTCCTTGAGAATTACTTCTCGGAGAATACACAACAAGATATAGAAGTTAAGTTTCTGGAACTGAAACAAGGTAGTATATATGTCGCAGAGTACGCGGAAAAATTTAATGAGTTGGCCCGATTCACTTCACATCAGGTTGACACGTAGGCTAGGAAGGCAAGAAGGTTCGAATTAGGACTGAAACCATGGGTGCAAAAAGCAGTGGCTGTGTTGAAGATTAATACTTACTCTGATCTATTGGAAAGGGATATCATTGTCGAATGAGGGAATTAAGCCATCGCTCGATTCAAATAAGAAAAGAAAACCAGTGAGGAAGGTCAGAAAGGAGGAAGCAGCGGAGGTAGCAACCCCAATAAGCATAAATGGACGGAGAGCCAATCCTCTGGAGGTAATAAGTCAGGGGGAGAAGCTAAGAAGAGTATGAAGTGCAACAACTGTGGGAGGAGTCACTCGGGGGAGTGTATGAAGGGAAAGAGTGTTTGTTATCGTTGTGGAAAACCGGGGCACATGGGTCCTCAATGTCCGAATAAGCAGAAAGGAGGATGTTTCTCGTGTAGAGCCACAAACCATCAAATTAAGGACTGCCCGAAGAAAAAGGGCAATGCAGCTAGCGGGAACCGCAACAACAACAACAATGGACTGAACATTGGAGGGTCTTCCACTCAAGCCAATAGACCAATGGCACAAACATCCAACATGATCGTACAGGATGTGATGGAGTCTAGGAATGTGGTGTCAGGTATCATTCCAATCAATGATAAAGATGCATACGTGTTATTTGATTTGGGTGCTACCTGCTCTTTTGTTTCTGAAGAATTTGCTAAATAGTTAGACTTAACCCTTAAGATATTAGAACACCCTATGAACGTAGAAGTAGCGAACAAGGAGATTTTTCTCGTAGAATATATTAATAGGAATTGTTATATCGAATTGCGAGAAATTAAGCTCAAAGTGAATTTGATACCGATTCGTTTGGGGGAGTTCGATGTAATCCTTGGAATGGATTGGTTATCGGTTCACAGAGTAGTTATAGACTGTAAGAAGAAGTGTGTACACCTTAAGACTCTGAATAAGTCAAAGGTAGTTGTAGCGCCTCCAAATCCGGGTATCTTCTAACCCGACAGATGGTGCTATACTGTACAAACATTCATACATTCATTCAATTGAAAAGCCTCAAAAGAACGAATATCTCTTATATATAATCAAAATAATATTTACATTCTCCCAAGTTCTAAACCCATTACAAAGGTTCTTTGTCATAATATCAATTACATTATAACATTAAACCTATACTATTACATAGATAGATTAACGATTTGCCTTAGCTTTTCCTTTATCCATAGTCGATCCTTCGGGATGTTCAGTCTTAGCTGCATTCATATGGTTCAAGCAAGAGTGAGCATAACTAGCTCAACAAGTATGATAATTTCAATAAATAACATGCTTGACACATAAGAATCGTATATCTTCAATAACTGAACAATAGTTATGAAGTACTATTTATGATTCAAAATAACACTTCATCTTTCTTTCAAAATGTTTTATAATAATAACAATATTCAGTAAAACATTCACTCTGGTCAGAGACCCTGAGCATTTCATTCTTCTTTGAAAAGAACAACCTAGAACTAAGTCCGTAAGCCTAGAATTACTTACGAGCACTTCTAAGTGATCAGCCTATTGTATTCTATGTTGATCAACACTACATTCATTAAACGTATGTATGTACGTTTAATTGTGGTAACCTCACGTGCCTGTCGTTTACCGACAAAACATTTGTTTAACATTTTAGTCTTCTTTTGAAAACCAATACAAGTAGTTGACTAAAGATAACAACATTTGATAACAGATGAATAGATTATCAATAATCCACTCAATATATCAAGTCTAGCCAAAAGAATTGGCTTTAACTTCATTGTACATCAATTCATGCGTAAGGATACATGAACTTCAAAAAAACTTGTTCAGATTGAACTTAGACAAGAGTTAGAATACTTTCCTTTAGCGTCTACTATGGTATAATTACTTTATGACTGAATCTTTCAAGGCTCTACAACACATGATCACATAATGCCTCATATTAGGTCATATATAATCAAGTATGTATACGACTATCTTACCCTTCATCTCAATCTAATTGTGTATTAGATTTATTTACTATCCATTCCGACATATCATTAAACTTGCATTCATATTTGACTAGGTTATCTCAACCTTTATACAACATCCTTAAGGTTTAACATAGTTTTAACAATGTTACTTTATGTTCCTTAAAGTATGTTTACTTTGAAATCAATCACCTTCCTTTCTTTGTACTTATAAACATTCATCACCATCTTTATTCTAAAATTTGGTATACTGCAGCTGATAATAGCTTTCTACATCTCGCGTTGTTGTATGAGAGTTAACGATGAGAGATCCCGGACTTGGTGGCTGGCTGAAGTCCTTACTCGATGGGCCCATAGCATGCGCGCCACTCTGAGATGGTCATGGCATGTTCATGGCGTTGTGACGCCATCATTTATACTATGGTTACGTATGGCTAAGTTTCCATTATTCTCGAGACGTTACATGGCGGTACTGGCCAATCAAATGGTTTAGGGTTGGCCATGGGCCAACTCCGTGTACTATAAATTTTTTACAAATTTTGAATTTTGTGAACTTCACGGACGTATAATTTCTTCATTATAAGTCCGAATTGGCTCGTTCAAAAGCCTACGGTTCACAAATTACGTACTCTACGCGTTCATGTAAGAATTTTATCTATTTGACTTCGTTTACTAAAAATTAACCTATTCGTTCATTTTTAACGTAAACGATAAACGTTCGTGAACGTTCAACGCTCGTTTCTTCGTTATAAGTCGGAATTCGGTCATTTTCGAGTCCGTAACTCTAGAATGCCAAATATGACTTGTCTCCATCAAAAACCAATGTTTCTGAGTTCAAACACAAAATTTGACTTCTAATCTAGGAATTTCATGAATTCGACGATTATCGTCTAATCGTGCAATTTCAGGCAAATCTTCATTACTTATGATTTGTTCATTACTTCAAATGCATTCAATTCATCATGTGAACATCTCAACATACCTAATACAACAATTTATTTTCATTGTTGGATTTTGACTTATTCCTTCATGAGCTTATAACTTATTAAATTATAAACTACTTTTAGCTTCATTGTTCATAACTTATGAAAGTTAAAGTCTTTTAATCATCATACTTATATGTTCTTAACATATAATATCATTCATGTTTACATGATACAAATTCATATAAACCCTTAACTTTCATACTAACATTCAAGGTTAACGTATAACAAGTTCCTAACTTTTATAAGTTTAAATGACTTATTTCCAACTTATGTGACTTAAGTTCATTGCTTACACATTCTTCTTACTTCTTAACATTCATGTTCCTTAATCCATACTTTTTTATCAACCTATCATGGTAGAGATAGAAGATAATTTGGAGAAGAAGTCATACTCTTGAAGTATTTGCAAAGTAGTCTTCTTCTTGCTTATGGAACTAACTTATTTGTAGCTTAATCTCCCTAACACTTAAGCACTTTGTAATAGTTTGGATTGTTTGAACAAGTGTTAAATGGCTAGCAAGCCTTCTCTATTTATAGAACTCACAAGGTTAGGGTAATTTAGTCATTAAATCACCCACCTCCTTAAGCCACCTCCTTACTATTCATTACTTACTTAACACAAATCATATCCTTTGCTTGGTCATTACTCCTAACACTTGATCATTACATTAACTTGGTCACCACACATAAAACTTGGTTACCAAGAGTAACCATATTAATATGGTTTGCCCCATGGTTTAATCAACCCATTGGATTCTAGCTTGGGCTTAACTTAACTTAACCTTTGGGCTTTACATTAACAAACACTAACTTCTTTATTATTTCAATAGTTGGGACTCACACTTAATTCATTTGGGCTTGTACAGAATCCTAACCAATCTTTACAAGTCCAATATCATTATTCAATACATATACATATAGTTTATGTATCATTCTTGTATTTAACTCGTATATAAATTTATTATATACATTAATCCATCATTCGTCAAAACTCGTATAATACTTCGTATTATACTCATTCTCATTACCTTGTACAATACATAAGTATCATACAATTATTACTTACATAATAATACTTCGCTTTCCTTAATATTCATAATTTAAGTTCGCAAGCGAAATATTACGTTTTCCATAACTAGATTATTATTACATAATCCGTCTTACCTTGATATTCTATCATTATGTATTTCTCGGAAATTCAAAAATAATTCCCGAGCAAATACCGATGAATAGCATTTTTCGGAAAATTTCTCGGAAAACTTTTATTTTCGTCTTGGAAATTCAAACACTTTAATTCCATCACATAGCTAAAATACTACGACATTCCAACATCAATAGGTTATAGAATGACAACCATCTTGATATCACATAAAATATAATTTTATTATCATTTAATTTAATAAAATTATTTTACAATAGAATCCAAATTTATCGGTCGTTACAGTGGTATTTTATGGTAGTAAATCACCGAGACAATCTCATTATCTGACGATGGTGCAAGCATGGAGATTGCTTAGGCAGGGTTGTATAGGTTATTTGGCTCATGTTGCTGATACTCGATGAGTCGAGGGTGAATTGAGTCAGATACCTATTGTAAGGGATTTCATTGATGTCTTCCTAGATGAGATTCTGGGATTTCCACTAGATAGAGAGATTGAGTTTATCATTTATTTTTCACCAGGGACAACACCGGTATACAAAGAGTCGTATCGTATGGCACCGGTAGAGATGAAAGAACTAATGGCTCAATTACAAGAGTTGTTAGATAAGGGATACATTCGACCGATCGTATCACCGTGGGGAGCACCAGTCTTATTCGTAAAGAAGAATGATGGGTCGCTAAGACTTTGTATCGACTACCGAGAGTGGAACAAGGTCACCATTAAGAACAAGTACCCGTTGACTAGAATAGACAATTTGTTTGATCAGTTGAAGGGGGAAAAGTACTTTTCAAATATTGACTTGAGGACCGGTTATCACCAACTGAAAGTGAGGCCAGAGGATATTCCAAAGACGGCATTCAGAACTCGGTATGGACACTTTGAGTTTCTGGTAATATCATTTGGATTAACGAACGCGCTAGCAGCATTTATGGATTTGATGAATAGAGTGTTCAAACAGTATTTGGATAAGTTTATTATTGTATTCATCGATGACGTTCGAGTGTATTCAGAGACAGAGGAAGAATACGCCGAACATCTTCGGATAGTGTTGGAGACATTAAGGAGGGAGAAGTTGTATGCAAAATTCTCCAAGTGTGAGTTTTGGTTGAAGAGAGTGCAATTTTTAGGGCACATTATCGACAAGAATGGTGTTTCGGTGGATCCAGCGAAGGTAGAAGCGGTTATCAATTTGGAACAGCCGAAAACGCCGACCAAAATCAGGAGTTTCATAGGATTGGCGGGATACTATCGAAGATTTATTCGGGATTTTTCAAAATTAGCATCGCCGTTGACCAATCTTACTAGAAAAATAGTTAAGTTCGTTTGGGCGGAGAAGTGTGAAGAGAGTTTCCTAGAATTGAAGAAGAGGCTTAGTTAAGCACCTGTGTTGGCTTTACCGGACAACACGGGAAGATTTGTAGTGTATAGTGATGCGTCACACAAGGGTCTTGGTTGTGTACTGATGCAACACGACAAGGTTATTGCGTACGCTTCAAGTCAGCTAAAAGATCATGAAAAGGGATATCCAACTCATGATCTGGAGTTAGCAGCGATAGTTTTTGCCTTGAAGATTTGGAGGCATTATTTGTATGATGTGAAGTGTGAGATATATACGGACCACAAGAGTCTGAAGTATATCTTCACGCAAAAGGGGTTAAACATGAGGCATCTTTGGTGGTTAGAATTGATCAAAGATTATGATTGTGAGATTCTGTACCACCCAGGCAAAGAAAATGTAGTGGCAGATGCCTTGAGCAGAAAAGACAGAGAGAAGTTATTAAAGTTGACCATTCAAGAAGAATTGGTAAAAGATTTTGAACGACTAGATTTGGAGATTAAGTATCCGATGGAGACTAACGAACAATTATTTCAGTGACAGTGAGTCCGACTTTATTGGATAAGGTTAAAGAAGTACAAGAGAAGGACAAAGATTACAATAACATCAAGAAGCGATTAACTGAAGGTGATGAGTTAAAATTTAAAATTGATGGCACTGAACTGCTATGATTTGAAGGACGAATTTGGGTATTGTTAGTACTAGAACTGAGAGAGGAGATTTTGCAAGAAGCGCAGAGTATGAGATATTCGATACACCCAGGAAGCACGAAGATGCACCAAGATTTGTGTCACCACTTCTGTTTGCCAAACCTGAATAGAGAGGTTGCGGAATACGTAAGTAGATGTCTAACTTGTCAGAGAGTCAAGGTAGAGCACCAACGACCAAATGGGTTATTACACCCTTCACGTAGCCTAGAATTGCAATCGTCTCGAAAATCTCTTCGAAATACTCCTCCAACGCGTGCTTAGAAACACTTAGCCTAATCTTTGTAATATGCCTTATGTGTTGTTGAATTCGATGTTAATTGAGTAATAGGTGTCCAACACACAAGTCCCAACCAAAATTCTCCGTCAAGTAGAGTCCATGTGAAATCCAATATGTTAGAAACCACGTCCAACAAGAGTTTCAACCACAGCAAAAGACACCAGAATTTGACACCCCCCGCCCCGGCAGGGGTGTATGTGCTAAATATGCCCGCCCCGATGGGCTACCTTTCTGCTAAGTCCTGATGAAGACCCACCGCCCTGGCCGGGGTATACACTATAAACATGCCCACCCAGGCGGGAGTCTGTTCTACTAAAATCTTTGCTGAGCAACATGGCTTCTTCCCAATTTGCATCATTTAACTCCAAATCATCCCAATTGGCTTCAAATATATGTTAAATGCCACAACAACCATCCTACACATAAAATAATATAAAACAAGTAAAAACGAACATGAACACAAGACATTAACAACAAATAAGCATGAAATGGACACTGATTCGCGTATATAAAATCCACTTATCAAAATCCCCCAAACATAAACTGTGTTAGTCCTCGAGCACAAAACAACTACATGTCGTGCAATGAGATGAAATGAATATGATCTAATTTATATGCCTCCGAATCCATCAGTATCGCAGAATCAGGATTATCTTAATGGCCTCAGCGAAACAAGCAACTATTCAGTATCAATCACCAAAACCAATATGCAATTCCACCTTAATCCTCAAATCTTAAGCCATCATCACTGGTATAGTGTGTGTGTGATCAACATCCATGATAACTGTTACGGACTCAAATTCAATACATAATTAATTTCTTAGAAGGAATCATACAATGCAAACTTGAAAATTTCTAAAGATAGACAAGTTCCAACTAAAACTAAGCAATTACTGTTTCCTGGGGTTCACATAAGGTATTTATACTTTATTTCTTTATATATTTTTTTTCCATGGGGCCTTTTCGCTCTTTTCCCATTTTATTCATTTTTTTTTCTTTTTATAATATATACATACATAACTGTGCAATGTCTCATCCCATTAGGTTGACAGTGCTACCCCTTAGCGAGCTTTCAAGAAACGACTCCCAGACCATAAAAGACCTTAGGGCGCTAGGTGTAAAGACAATCCCCTCGGGCGTACTTGCTCAAGTAACAAAGGCCCCGAAACAAGACTAGTTATGATATATATACTCTTTTTTTCTTTTTCTTTTTTTTTAATAAAGCTTATATACCCCACATATCATCCCCCAAACTTAGGTTCTTGCCTAATTTTCGCCTTTACTGTCTATTCTTCTCATTTTCTCATCTACTCCAGTATTATCCTTTAGAGATTAATTATGTATCAATTTGAACTAACCAGTCAACAAGGATGTTATTAATCGTGCGAACCTTTTTTATACCATTTTCAAACGAGCTCAAGATTCGATTCATAACAGAAATTGTATCACAGTTCTAGTAATCAATGTTGTAGTGGTTAACTTATTATCAATCTCATCATTGGCCCACAAATAATATGAACTACAACATTGCTGGACTTATGCAAACATAATATTTAACTAAATAATATTTTTGTTTTTGTTTTTATTTTTATTTTATTTTATTTTCTTATATATAGATAACAAAATGCACTATTTACAAAAATAACCTAAGCTACTAAGGTATCATGCAATACTGAAATTAAAATGCAATACTGAAATTAAAATGACAAAATACAACCTAAGTACTACATATGCATGAAAATATAAATTTAAATCCCCCAAACTTAAGTAATGCAATGTCCTCATTGGATGATTAATCAAAATTAAGTACGTGAGGACTTCCCTTCTATAGCTTAAGTCTTGGGAGGTGGTTGTTTTTCTTCTTCGTCTGAATCACTTGGTGGAAACCTCGGCATTGGCTCGGGCTGCTGATATGGAAATTGAGCCGCCGGGTTGAAGCTTTGAAGGGTTGTGTTGAGTGAGGTGAAAGATGCGTCCATAGCATCAAACATGTGATCTTGCCTCATTGTCAATCGCCGCATTTCCCGACGTGCTGCTTTGTTGTGAGCATTCATTTGATTTTGGAAATCAAGAAACTGAGGATTGGATATAGCCTCGGTCTGCGTTACCTACTCGGCCCCTTGATCTCCCATAACTTCATCATCATCCACCGATGCCTCTATAGCATTAACTTCTTCTTCCGAAGCCGACGGAAAAATGAAGCCCAGACCCCCCAGATGTGAATCGCCTCCTGCTTGATGGCACAACCCACATATGAGTATGGGGTGTGGCAAGCCGCCCAAAAAATTTCCATGTAAACACCGACGTATGGATAATCAGATAACGGCCCCGACGTCGATGATGAAATCTTGCACAATTGCGTATAGCAGTAACGCCTTCTCTTTAGTCATGTTCGAGGTGTGTTGGGACGGATACAGTTTAGTATATATAAATGTGTACTAGATTTTTCCTTTCAGCTGAGGTCCTTGCTGTGGAATACCATGCCTCCCTTCCGACCATTGATCCAAGATGTTCCCGGCTTTGTCATCTCCGTGATTATTGCATCATAGTCCAGATCAGAATCTCGTAGATGAACATATTGGCAGTGGCGAGGTACCCGTAGTTGATAGTAGGTGTTGATCGCATCGGCACTAAACGAAACCAAATGACCCCTCACAAACGCGTTGAATGGAACTTTGTCCTCAGCGTTTGCATAGAATTCCTTAACAATATTGACAACGGCAGGTTCCGGCTCTTCGGTGAATTTTATCGATCCCTTTTGATAAATTTTAGGCATCATCTCCCCATCACTAGGATCCGGTGCCAACCCCCGCTCGGGTGTAAGGGCTTTGGTGAGCATGTAATCATACCGGTCGGTGGCGGCGGCACTTAGAAATTTTCAGCGATCAAAGGTCCGGATTGGTTGAGATGGCCTTGAACTCTCTCGCCTTTAGCGTTTTGATGTTGATTGTGAAGCCATGTTTTCTCTCTTGTTGTTTGACTTGCCTTAGCTCTCCTCAAAACTTTTTAATTTGCTCTCTCTAGCTCTCAAGTAGGAATGACCACTTCACTTGTGTGAGAATTATGGTAGGAGATGTGGTAATATATAGAGGTGGTAAAATGAATTCTATTAGTGGAGTGAAGAGGTGGGGGAATTAATGGAGTTATAGAAGTAGTGGGGAGTAGAAGTGGTGGTAGTGGGTGGTGGTTGTAATTGTAATGAAGTAGTGGGCATTGGTCATGGGGAGAGGTTCCATAACTGCTGGGTCAGTCTGTTGAGTTTCAGGACCCCCGCCCCAGAGGGGGGTACTAGGTTTAGAAAGTCCTCCCCGGCGGGGGGTACTAGGCTTAGAATTCCCGCCCCGGCGGGAATGTCGACTACTTAAAATTCTAGAGACCCCCGCCCCGGCGGGGGTTGTAGTGTAAAGGAGCCTGCCCCGGCGGGTATGCCTACTGTCAAACTCCCCTGTTTTCTCACTTTTGCTTTAATGTAACTCACTTGATGATCCTTTTTCCATCCTGCACGATATAAAACATGAGAATTAGTGGGTTGTTGATAACATTATGTATTATGGAGAGATTAACGAGGCTTTTATTGTATGCTACTACCTAGTAAATTAATGAAAACTATATTGTAACGACTATGAATGAAAAATACAAAAAATAAACAAAAGATTGGGTTGCGTCCCAATTAGCTCTTGATTTTAAGTCGTTCAGCCTGACTACTTCCTGTTCATGTAGTGTCGGCCAATGTGATGGTGATCACATTAGGGTTAGCTTCTCCACCCCAGTAATGCTTTAGACGATGTTCGTTGACTTTGAACGTATCTAATGGATTACAACTGTAGAGTTCAACTGCGCCATGAGAGACTACCCGTTTGATAGTGAATGGTCCCGACCATCTCGACTTAAGCTTTCCTGGGAACAATCGCAACCATGAGTTGAATAATAGGACTGATTGCCCCGGCTCGAATGTTTGATGCATAATTTTCTGATCGTGCCATCTTTTTACTTTTTCTTTGTATAATTTGGAGTTCTCATAGGCGTGAAGGAAAAATTCGTCGAGTTCATTGAGTTGAAGTAGTCTCTTCTCCCCTACAGCTGCTTGCTCGAAATTGAGTTTTTGAACTGCCCAATAAGCCTTATATTGTCGCTCGACCGGTAAGTGACATGCCTTCCCGTACAGTAGTCGATATGGTGACATCCCGATTGGTGTCTTGTACGCAGTCCGATATGCCCATAACGCATCGTCCAATCAAAGCGACCAATCCTTACGACTGGGATTTACTACTTTCTCCAATATCTGCTTAACTTCTCTGTTTGATACCTCAGCCTGTCTACTTATTTGAGGGTGATAAGTTGTAGCCACCTTGTGCTTGACCCCATACTTGACCAAAAGAGCTGTAAAAGACTTATTGTAGAAGTGACTACCTTCATCACTGATTATTGCTCTTGGCATGCCAAACCTCGTGAAAATGTTTTTTTGTAGGAATTTGAGGACCACCTTGGCATCGTTGGATGGTAGTGCTGCAGCTTTAACCCACTTCGATACGTAATCCACTACGAGTAGAATATATTTATTGTTCAAAGATGAAGGGACTGGCCCCATGAAATCGATACCCCATCCATTAAAGATTTCTACTTAAAGAATCATTTGTAAAGGCATCTCATTCCGTTTCGAAATGTTTCCCACCCTTTGACACCTATCACATTGTTTGACAAAATGGTGGGCATCCTTGAATAATGTAGGCCAATAAAACCCGACTTGCAGCACCTTTGTTATTGTCCCTTCACTACCATAATGCCCGCCATATGAAAATGAATGGCACTCATGCATGATGTTCTTCACTTCACTATAGGGAATGCACCGTCTAATCATTTTGTTGGCGCACTGCTTGAACAAATACGGTTCGTCCCACATGTACCATTTTATATCATGAAGAAACTTCTTTTTTTGTTTTCTTGTGAGGTCAGGTGGTAAAATGTTGCTCACAAGAAAATTTACATAATCCCCATACCAAGGAATCTCTGCAGAAATCCCAAACAGTAGCTCATCTAGGAATGATTCGTTAATTTCACATCTGTCTTCTTTCGCTCTCCCTTGATTTTCCAGCCTAGACAAGTGATCGGCTACTTGATTCTTCGTCCCTTTTCTATCATTTATTTCTAAGTCAAACTCTTACAGTAGGAGAATGTGATGCCCCCAAAATAGGTATACATCACCCATCTTGAGTCGCCAAATATATTCTACAGAATACAAATACAAACTTAATTATACAAGCATCGTGTAATATACGATAAAACATAGCTGAGAGTTTAAACAGGAATATTGTTTTCTAGACAATATCCACTCTCAAATAGCGTCCTCATTACATTTATTGTCACACTATTTTATAGAATAGTGAGGAGTACTATAACACCATCTCGGACAATCACTCCGTTCCCTGACTAGTCCCGGCTACGTTCTCATTTCCTGAAGAGAACAATGAAAGAAAAAGGGTGAGCTCAACTAGCCCAGTAAGAAATATTATGACTAAAGATAATTTACATCATCAATAGCCTTCATCATTAATAAATCAGAGATTTAGAACATATGGTAGATGATAAAACTTTTCAACCATAGTTGCAGCGGAACAAGCAATCCATTAGAAGAGTCAAATAGACCATCATGTCTATTATCTTCTCCATGTTAAAATTCCACTAGTAATGTTTTATCCCTATAACATCAATCAATAATTCTTGTCCACAATCATATGAATAACTCATAATCATAATTGTGATTCTAAATTCCTCTTCGCACCCAGGACGAAGATAATTTTCATCACCTATCTTCACCTGAAACATCAAAAATCATGGTTATACCAAATCACAATTCCTTCTCATAATCATACTAATAAACTCATCTTTGCACTACGGCCAAAGATATTCATTAACAATTCATCTTTGCACTACAGGCCAAAGACATACAACTGTATTTTAGAAGAGTCAAGTAGAGTATGGTATCTACTATCTTTTACGAATCAAAAGTGTATAATCAATATGTTATCGCTGAGACTCAGCTAAATAAATAATCCACATCATCGAATCATCCCTGCACTACGGCCAAGGATATTCATGTAAACATCAATGGTCATGATTATACCAAATAATCCCTGGTTATAATCATACCAATAACTGTCCATCAATGCACTACGGGCCAATGAGGACTTTTACCACATCATCTATAACATTATGGGTCATGATTATATCGAATGATCCCTAGTCATAATCATATCAATAAACAGTTCATCTATGCACATAAGCCAAAGATATTCATCAATCAATAGTTCATCTTTGCATGTAAGCCAAAGATATATAACTGTAATATCAATAATCAACAATCCATCTTTGTACGTAAGCCAAAGATATACAACTGTAAAACCAATAAGCAACAGTCCATCTTTGCACGTAAGCCAAAGATATACAACTGTAAAACTAATATTCATCAGTCTATCTTTGCACGTAAGCCAAAGATGACTTTCATCACAATATAAGCATGAGGATGATGACAATGATATAAGCATTAATCAAACGAAATCACGGATAAATATTAAAGACTTTAAATTTATCCAGAGTTTAAAAATATCCAAATTGTCAACATGATATTGCCTTGTTGAGTAAAATTCAAGAATAATATTCATGTACCAAAAATAATTTGGACAGAAAAGAAATATATTTTTCGAGTAAATAGTACCCCGCAATAGTATCCTATAAATAGAACTTTGGGAATAGTACCTCATGAATAGTACCCCGGCATGAAAAGTACCCCAAATACCCGAGTGAATAATATTCGGGTGAATAGTAATTTGGGTGAATAGTAACTCGTGAATAGTAACTCGTAAAAAAATACCAATGAAAATGATATTCGATGACGAGTACAAAAGAAATGATATCTCATATGAGTATAATAGAATATACGAAACTACAAATGGATTTTCACCCGCCATGTGGTAATCCACGTAGACAGATTATTTCCATAATTTAATAAAGAATGAATACGGAGGATCATTCACCATGCATGCGGTAATCCACATAGACAGATTATTCTAACAGAATAATAAAGAATGGAATAACAGAAGAATTCACCAGGCATGCGATAGACCGCACAGACGGCTTATTCCCAACCGAATAATAAAGAATGGAACCAGGTCATGCGTAATCCGCACAAACTGGATATTCCAACAGAATAATAATGAATGGAACGAGGTTATGCATAATCCGTACAGACAGGATATTCTAAAAGTATAATAAAGAATGGAACCAGGTCATGCGTAATCCGCACAGACAGATTATTCCAACATAATAATAAAGAATGGAACCAGGTCATGCGTAATCCGCATAGACATGATATTCCAACAGAATAATAAAGAATGGAATAACAACAGAATGCACCAGGCATGCGATAGACTGCACAGACAGGTTATTCCAATAGAATAATAAAGAATAGAATAACAAATGAAATTCACGGGGCATGAGATAGATCATGCATGCAGAAAAGTTATTCCAATAAAATAATAAAGAATGGAATAACAGAAGAATTTCATCATGTATGTGGTACTTCGCATAGACAGGTTATTCCAATATAATAATAAAGAATGTAATAACAACCCTTACGAGTATTGAAAGAAAATAAATCTCTTCATGAATACGAAAGAATAATATCCCTTACCTTAGAAGAATCTGGATATTGGAATAGTGAGGTACCAGACTTCTCTTCTTCTTTCTCTCTATAATTTCTCTCTATAATAATTACTGTAAAGCTTTAGTGAAATGGTGAAAAATAATGAAGGAATGAGCTTCTATTTATAGGAAAATACAGTTTCAATAATTGCACATTTTGGGGCTCAAAATATTATAGTATAATACCTTCCTCTTTTCCTTCAGTTTTAATTTAGTCCTGCAAGTATTATCAAACTTGCACCACCTCCCCTAATAGTAAATCATATGAATCAATAGTTCTAGACATGTGAAAATATGAATTACAGTATAGTACCTCCATCTATACCTCCATTTTTAACTTAGGCATGCAAGTATTATCAATCTTGCACCAACTCCCCTAATAGTAAATGAATGTGAATCAATAGTACACACATGTGAACAAATAGTTATAATCATGTAAATCAATAGCAATTAATTGCTCATTTATCTAGTTAATTACCCGATTGGTCAATATAACCTCTAAACATCAATTATTATCGAAATAAATGTCGATTTCCACTAACACAAATAATTACCACACAATGAAACTATCAACTTCATCTTTAATCAACATGAACTTATTCATCATTAATATTATAATTCACAATATTTAATTACCAGGTCGTTCCCAGGAAAGAGGGGGCTTTCCAATACGGATTTCTCCTTATTGGCGCGCAATTAGGTGACCAAACCTCTCCTTGATAGAACTTTTAGACATTGTCAATATTGAAAATAATAATATGAATAACATTGTCGTCTCAATTATTGATTTAATAATATAACATATTATGCAGATAATGTGACAATAATTGAATCAATAATATGAGAGATATGATGCAGCAATTACTATAGCAATAATTGAGTATAACTGAGTGATTTCTCACGAAAGCATCAACAATTAGTACTATGTGCTACTATGCAACCACGCGTATTAATGTACTTTTACTACCGGTTATTTTATGACAACTTGCTTACTTTAAAAAAATTTCACATATCACCCTTAACTTTAAACTTTTATCAATTTAACTATTTACCAAAATAGAAAAATTTAATACTTTTATTTCATAAAATTCGGGATCTCACAGAGAATCCAACGGATAAGGCGTGGCTTAGCATCCTTTTTTGCTATTAAGTACCAAATCGCCGAATGGTCTGTGCAGACTATCACCTTAGTCCCGATCAAGTATGCCCGAAAGTTGTCAAATGCATACACCACTAGAAGAAATTCCTTTTCTGTGGTTGTGTAATTCATTTGAGTCTCTGTGAGTGTTTTGCTTGCATAGTATATGGCATGAAACACCTTATCTCGTCGTTGGCCCAACACAGCCCCAACCGCGTAGTCACTTGCATCACACATTAGCTCGAATGACATATTCCAATCTGGCGTGACGATCACAGGGGCTATAGTTAATTTCTTCTTCAATAATTTAAACGCTGACTTGCCATCCTTGTCAAAACTGAAAATAACATCCTTCTCTAAAAGACTGCATAGAGGTTTTACAATTTTAGAGAAGTCTTTTATGAACCTCCTGTAGAACTCAGCATGTCCCAGAAAACTCCTAACACCCTTTACTAAGCTCGGTGGAGGCAGTTTCTCTATTATTTTTAGCTTTTCTTTGTCAACCTCCAATCCTTGAGCCGATACCTTATGGCCCAAAATTATGCCCTCTTCAACCATGAAGTGGAATTTTTCCTAATTGAGTATGAGGTTTGTATCCTTACATCGTTGCAACACCATGACTAGATTCCCTGGGAAAGTATCAAAGTTGTCTCCATACACCGAAACGTCATCCATGAAGACTTCCACATTTTTCTCCACCATATCTAAAAAAATGGCCATCATACACCGTTGGAAGGTTGCAGGTGCATTGCATAACCCGAATGACATCTTCCTGAATGAAAATGTGCCATAAGGGCACGTGAATGTCGTCTTTTCTTGATCCTCCAGATCGATGACCATCTGGTTATAGCCCGAGTACCCATCCAATAAATAGTAATATTCATGCCCCGCCAATCTATCCAACATTTGATCAATAAAGGGTAGTGGTAAATGGTCTTTTCAGGTTCCCTTGTTCAATTTTCTATAATCCATGCAAACCCTCCAACATGTCATTGTTCTAGTCGGTATTAACTCATTGTCCTCATTCTGCACCATATTCATTCCTCCCTTATTCGGTACGCACTGAACCGGACTAACCCATTTACTGTTGGAAATCGGGTAAATGATACCAGCATCCAACCACTTCAAAATTTCCTTATTCACAACTTCCTTCACAATCGGGTTAAGTCTACGTTGTTGCTCTACCGTTGATTTTGCCACATCTTCCATCAGAATCTTGTGCATGCAAAATGTAGGGATAATACCCCTTATATCCGCAATTGTTCATCCAATCGCTGATTTGTGTTCCCTAAGCACCCTCAGCAACTTTTCTTCATGCAATTCGTTAAGTGCAGCAGAAATAATAACAGGTAAAGAATTTAAATTGCCTAAGTATGCATACCTGAGATGTTTAGGCAGTGGCTTAAGTTCTAACTTTGGTGGATCTTCCAATGACAATTTCATTTTTTCTACGGCTATCTCCTCCGTGTGCAATGGATCAAATGGTGCTCTGAATCGGCTAACTCGTGCTAATGAATCTAACATTTGTAAGTAGTTCACAAATTTCGGATCGTCAAACTCTTCATCCCCCAAAAAAGTTGTTTCTAACGAATCGTTGACCAAACTCTTGCTCATATCTTCACTTATGATTTGCTCAATTAAATCCGTCTGAAAGCATTCTTCCTCATCCGTAGGGAATTTCATGGCCTTGAACACATTAAATTTAATTTCTTGGTCTTGGAGCCTCATAGTAAGTTATCCTTTTTGTACATCTGTGAGTGTCCTACCCGTGGCCAAGAATGGTCTCCCTAGGATAATCAGGATGTTCTTGTCCTCCTAATAATCCAGAATGATAAAGTCCGCGAGGAATATAAACTTATCCACCTTAACCAAAATGTCCTCTACTATGCCTCTCAGATATTTGACTGACCCATCCGCCAACTTTAATGAAATGTTCGCAGGCTTTGGCATGGGGAAACCCAATTTTGTGTATATTGACAATGGCATAAGGTTTACACTAGCCCCCAAATCACATAAACATTTATTAAAAGACATATTCCTGATCGTGCATGGAATAGTGATACTCCCCGGGTCCTTGAGTTTTGGTGGTAATTTCTGCTGTAACACTACACTACAATCCTCTGTTAGCGCAACTGTCTTAAAGTCTTCCCATTTCTTCTTCCTTTACAGAATCCCTTTCATAAATTTTGTAAAACTGGGCATTTGCTCTAAGGCTTCTGCAAATGGAATGTTTATCTAGAGTTTCTTTAACACTTCCAAAAACTATGCAAATTGCTTGTCTAATTTCTATTTTTGGACCCTCTACTGAAACGGTGGTGGTGGATAAACAATTGTCTTAGTGTTTAACTTTGTTTCCTCGCTCTACTTATCCTCACCCTTGTTTCCTTCAACCACATGACTGTCATCAATTTTTTTCTCCGGTGTTGCTGAATTTTTTGGATTAGTACCCTCAGCAATTTTTCCACTCCTCAATATAATTCCCTGACACTGGTCGTGGTTACCCTTTGGATTTCTCTATATATCGCTTGGTAGGGTCCCTTGTGGCCGGTTATTCAGTGCTATCTCCATCTGATTTTCAAAGTTCTTAATGGCCATTGCTTGATTTTTCATTGCTACCTCATTACTAGTTATGTACTTCGACACCACTCCCTCAAAATCTGATTTCCTTTCCCGATTTTGAACCGGTTGTTGGTGATTCTGAAAACCTAGGGGATATAACTATCGTGGAGCTTGATGTTGCTGGTTGTTGCTCTATGAAAAATTCGGATGATTCCTATTCCCTTGATTGTATGTATTCTGATATGTATTATGTGGAATTCTGTTATAGTTGCCCACAAACTGCACAGATGCTGGATTAATCGCGCATTAATCGCACAACTAACATATAACTACCACTTGTTGTGCTTGTTGTGCCTGTACCCCAGTCATAGAATCCAACTTCTTTGAAAGTGCTAAATTTTTTGCTTGTATAGTTGTCACACCATCCACTTCTAACACCCCAGCTGCCTTTGCCTATGTCATTCTAGCTGTAGGGCACTGGTAGTTATTAGCCGCCATGGTTTCAATCAATTCGTAAGCTTCCTCGTAACTCTTAGCCATGAATGCTCTGCCCGACGCTGCATCAATAATCGTTCTGAGATTCCCATGTAGTCCGTTATAAAAGGTGTTCATTTGCAGCCACTTGGGCAATCCATGATGTGGGCATTTTCTGAGCAATTCTTTGTATCTCTCCCATGCCTCATATAACGACCCCCAATGTTGCTGCTCAAACATTGTTATCTCGTCCCTCATTTTTGTAGTTTTCGCCGGTGGAAAGAATTTGGCGAGGAATTTCTGAGCTAAATCTTCCCATATAGTTATCGAACCGGACGGTACAGAATACAACCAACTCTTCGCCTTATCCCGTAAAGTGAATGGTAACAAGTGAAGTCTCACCACCTCATCCGACACCCCATTGTACCTAAAGGTGTCGCAAATCTCCAGAAAGCTAACTAAATGCTCATTCGGATTGTCATTCGCCAAACCCACAAAATGAACTAAATTCTGAATTATTTGAATCGTCCTAGGCTTAATTTCAAATGTATTTGCAGCTATTACGGGCCTGGTGATGCTTGACTGTAGTTCAGTCACCTTGGGTGTGGCAAAGTCCCTTAATGCTTTATGATCTTAGGCTGTCATTTCCTCTTCTTTCTCAGATGTTTCAAATTCTTGTCTCGTTTCTTTGATCCACTTACTTAACCTCTGAAACCTTTTCTCTATGTCGTCTTCTAAAGGCAGCAAGCCTGGATTTTTGGACCGAGTTTGCATAAACTGCTTCAAACACCAGAATTAAGAAGAACAAAACAAAAATAAAAATGTCTAAGTAAAACTGGATTAATTAAACTGATATTATAAAAAATATTAAGATTTATACTAAATTGAGTCCCCGACAATGGCACCAAAAACTTGTTGGGTAAAATCTATATACGCAATACACGCAAGTATACGTGGTCAACAAGTAATAAAGTGATGAGTAGAGTATCGTTCCCACAAAGATCAACTTGCAATAATCTTAACTTACAATTACCAATTTCCTATTAATCTTAATTTTATTAAACTATTCAAATTAATGATTATAATTAAAGAAACTAAATTAAATGATAATATGAACTACCACAAACCAATCACAAATATCAAAATCTGGAATTTCACACAATCAATGGAGAAATAGACTTATGATTTCACCCTAATCTTCACTCTGATTTTAACAAATTTATTCCAATTCAATTTACTATCCCAGTTTATTAATCAAGAACACGAATGTAGTATTAACCACCTCTCAAAGCACTAATACCATATTAAATTAAATCCACAATTAAGATAGAAACAAGTTAAACACCTTAATCAACTAACTCACTATATCTCTATGTGAATTATAATTAAAGAAAATTTAAAATTAAGTTCTATATTCGATTACATACGATGTCAAGCATATCTCTACCTTAACATTCATTACAATTCTGCTATTCACAAAAAATCGTGAACACGTGCTATATTAACTAAGTTTATATTCGAATATCCTCTCTCGATTTCATACAAATCCACAAAGAATTGTTGATCAGACAATTTATAAATTCAAGCTTAAATTAATATAGACAAAATGGAAATAGATTATTAAAATTAGAATTCAAAGTTCACAAAATCATCGATTAACTCAAGGATCCATCATAATCATCGATTCACTTAATCATCGTAATATGCATTGTGTGTTGTTGAATTTGATGTTAATTGAGTAACGGATGTGTCCAACACACAAGTCCCAGCCGAAATTCTCCGTCAAGTAGAGTCCATGTGAAATCCAATATGTTAGAAACCATGTCCAACAAGAGTTTCAATCTCAGCAGAAGACACTAGAATTCGACACCCCCGCCCCGGCAGGGGTGTATGTGCTAAATATGCCCGCCCCGACGGGCTACCTTTCTGCTAAGTCCTGATGAAAACCACCCATACGGGCAGGGTATACACTACAAATATATACTGCAGCATGACTGTTCGATTAAAATCTTTCTTTGAGCAACATGGCTTATTCCCAATTTGCATCATTTAACTCCAAATCATCCCAATTGACTTCAAATATACGTTAAATGCCACAACAACCATCCGACACATAAAATAACATAAAATAAGTAAAAACGAACATGAACACAAGAAATTAGCAACAAATAAGCATGAATTGGACACTGATTCGCGTATATAAAAATCCACTTATCACCCACCAATTCATGAAAACTGTGACAGATGCCAAAGGGTGGGTAATATCTCAAAAAGGAATGAGATGCCACTCAACACAATGATGGAAGTTGAGGTTTTTATTGTTTGGGGAATGGACTTCATAGGACCTTTTCCCCTTCATTCAACAACTTATTCATCTTGCTAGCAGTGGATTATGTATCAAAGTGGGTTAAACCCATAGCACTCCCTACGAATGATGCCAAGGTGGTTCTAAAGTTTCTACAGAATAACATCTTCAAAAGGTCTGGCACGCCAAAAGCAATCATAAGTGACGAGGGAAGTCACTTCTATAATAGGTTATTTTCAACTCTTTTTGCAAAGTACGGGGTCAATCATAGGGTTGTAACAACATATCACCCCCAAACAAGTGGTCAAGCTTAGGTTTCCAACAGAGAAGTGAAGAAAATTTTAGAGAATGTGGTGAATCCGAGTAGTAAAGATTGGTCTCTAAAGTTAGATGATGCATTATGGGCTTCTAGGATAGCATACAAGACACCTATTGGGATGTCTCTGTATCAGTTAGTCTATGGGAAAACGTGTCACCTCCCAATAGAATTACAGCATTAAGCATATTGGGCCATTCAGAAACTTAACTTTGATCAAATAGTTGCAGGAGAGAAAAGATTACTCCAAATGAATGAACATGACAAATTTCAACTGCAAGCGTATGAGAACTCAAAACTGTACAAAGAAAAAGTTAAGAAGTAGCACGACCAAAATTTTTTGTAGAGAAAGTTCGAACCGGGACAATTTATATTTTTGTTCAACTCACGATTGAGATTATTCCCTGGAAAGCTCAAATCCTGATGGTCGGGACCATTTATGATCAAGACTGTTTTCTCACATGGCGCCGTTGAATTGTACAGCTGAAATCCATTGGAGATATTTAAAGTCAACGGGTAGCGGTTAAAGCATTACTTGGGTGGCGACATCGACAACAAAGCCACTGCGATCACTCTTGCCGATGTGCCATGAATAGGGAGTAGTCAAGCTGAAAGATTTAAAAACAAGCGTTCATTGGGATGCAACCCAATTTTCTTTCCATTTATAGTATTTTTGTGTTATGTTATTAAATTTGTAGTTTAGCCCGTAAACTTTAGTATCACTTTGTTTAAGTTTGTGTAATTCATAGTAGTAGCTATTGCTTTTTAGTTATGTTAATCATTCATGCTCATACTCCATTCTTTTATCTTATGTTTGTGATTCTAATGGATTTAAGGTACTTAGGATGCTATTGGACATGTGTACAGGTAAAAGAAACTCAAAAACTGAAGTAGTGAAAAAAAGAGACCCCTGGCCGGTGAGCAGTTTACAACTCGACATGTCCGCCTCGACGGGTGTCCTCTGAGTAGCCATGGGTGGGCCTTTATACCACTAAATACCCCTTCGCACGGGGTATAGATTCCTAGAACTTTTTTAAACATCTGTTGAACTAGTCACTCCACTACTCCACTTCCTTTCTTCAAAAACTGAATCTAACCCATTACATATCTCACGAATTCGCCTAATACTCCCTCAATCTCCATCACATCTCAGCTAAATCTGAACACCTCTACTACACTATATGTACATAACCCTAACCCCATTAATTCCACACCATCACATACCTATTACATGTAAGAACCCGAATTTTCAGAAAATATTAAAATAAGAAATTAGTAGATAAAATTCACAAAGCATGAGATGGGTTCGAACAAATATATATATGAGATTATTGCAGGTGCTATATATTTTGAGTTTTGTGTTATTAGTGGTAAGAAATCGTAAAGGACATTTTATAGTTGGTTAAACTATTAAGGGAAATAGAGTTTGAACTTGAAGTTTAATCTCTAAATTATTGAAAAATGTAGTAATTGATTTTGTAAAGTCAAAAAATGAGGTTTATTTTGGTTAGTATAATGAGATAGCATGTAAGGAGCATATTAAAGGATTTACGAGTTAAGTTCTGTTTCTGTTGAAGCATAACATGTCTGCGTCCTAATTTAAGATGGCGTGATCGCGCCACTCTCAAGCCTAAGACCAGCGCGGCCGCGACTATATGTAGTCATTTCATAATGAGTTTGTGTAATCTGAACTATAGGAATTATATATTAGTGGCTAATATGTTCTCATATGGGTCATATTTCATATTTATAGTGTCCATGAATGGATTGAGATAACAAAGCATGTATTAAATGAGAATTGGTTATGGAAATTAACCTAACAAGAATAAATATTATTTAACTTAAATTAAGTTGAAAATTATATTATGGAACAATATAATTTTAGTATTAAAGCCTTGAGTGGCAGTGACATGATAATAAATTGAATGAAAGGAGTAATTCACTTAAGTAAAATGGTGAATTAATATATGTGCTTTACATGAAGAAAATGAAATGATTATGTTAATTAATTTTAGTAATTTTATATATTACATAATATGGTAATATATGAAAGGTTTTAATATTTGAAAGATGTTAATGGAAAATAAGTGATGGATAATAGAAGAAAACCAATATATCTATAAATAAATATTGGCTAGAGATTTATATAGTAGATTAATATTTAAGATGTGGCTAAATGTAAAGATTAAGGAAGTTGTCTTAGGACAATCAAATAATTATACTTATAACTGTATAATTTAAATAATTGAGTAAAGGTTAATGATTCAAAGGGTAATGATAATTTTTGTAGTTGAAGGTATTATAAGTATACATTTATAAGTGTATAATTATTCAAGAGAAATTAAATAATTCAGTGTCACACAAACTTATATTAAATGAATATTAAAATGAAGTGAGAAAGGGGAAAAGCCAAATGTGGCCTAGACCTCTAATATTTTATTGATGAGATTAAGAGTTTGAGTTATATAACTCTAGTAAGTGGTATAAATGTGTCATGTGTGGCATAAGTATTAAAGTTAAACTATACTAAATGTTTAACTATAATTATTAAAAGAGAATTAATGGAAAGATAATAGATGATTGATAATAATCATTGTGATATTAAAGTGTGATATGAAGTAAGGGGTTGAAAGTACCGAACTAAATTTATATTTAGCCTAATTAGAATATTATTTGGACTAGCCCAATGTAAATGGGATATAAGATTATATTGGTGAATATTTAAAATATAAGTATACTTCCTATATGTAGGTAGGTACATATATGTGTATATATATGTGACCATAACTTAAATTAATGTAGTAATATAAGTCATTATAATTTATTTAGTAAGCCCAAAAGGAAATAACTTTAGTAGAATGGGGATCATTTTACTAAAAAGTGAGGAAGTAATATTACTTGTCCCATATTATTAGTCCCAATTATTATACCAGCCGTGTAAAATCCCCAAGTTTGGGTCCCAAATCACCACAGATCTGGTATACTAATTCTATAACTATTGTGGAATATATAAACATAAATTGTTTATACATTAAACATTACACACTAACCCCAAGGTCGAAAACCTTCACATAATACCTGAATCAATATCCTATCTAACATACAATGTTATTATCATACATTAATGAAGAGCATCGTAAGGCTATGCAGTATCTTAGTAGGACATCGTAGGGGGTGTACTTGATATACGATTTATGTTATGATAAATAATATGTAAATCCCAAGTGTTATGTAACCTATGGGATATGATGATGATGTTCTGGAACTTTAGTAGTTCAGGAAAATAATGTAAATAGCAGTGATGCAATTGTTATGATGTTTTTAAAGAAATTATGAATGAATAAAAGTTATTATCTTTTATCTTCTTTTATCCAAAGTGTTATGTGTTATATGGTTATTACTTTTATGGGGGCAAGTTAAGTAGAAATTACTTAAAAGAGTTGAGTAATAATCTAATGAGTGTATTTTTAACAGAAAATGCCTCCAAGACGTCAACCACCCCGACAGAGAACCACTGAAGGATCCAACAACAAAAATGCTGAAGCTAACCCCGTTTAACAGTTGGTGACGTTACTGACAGGTTCACTGTAGAATCAACCGCATAATCAACCATAAAATCAAGCTACAACGTTTAAGAACTTCAAGGCGGTTGGACCATAAGAATTTCGTGGGTCCATGAACCCGATTGAGGCACAGACCTGGGTCATGGAGATTGATAAAGTGTTCGATGTTGTGGGAGTAGGGGAAGTTCAGAAGACTGCTTTTGCAACATTCATGTTTATAGTAGAAGCTAGTTATTGGTGGCAGGCCAATAAAACTCGAGGAAGACCAGGGGTTATGACTTGGGATAGGTTTAAGGAGATATTCTTCGAGACTTATTTCCCAGAGAGTTCGAAGAGTTAGTTAGAAGTGCAGTTTTTAGAACTGAAGCATGGAACGATGACGGTGTCGGAGTATGCCATGAAATTCAACGAGTTGGCGAGGTTTGCGCCATACCAAGTCAGCATAGATGAACGCAAGGTGAAGAGGTTTGAACATGGACTGAAGCCCTTGTTATATAGTAGGGTTTCCTTATTCCAGTTGAAGACATTTGCAGCCGTAATGGAAAAGGAAATTCTTGCTGAAGGTGGAGGCGAGGCTATAACTAAGTTCAATCAAGAACAGAAAAAGAAGAAGAATGAAGTGGAGTTTAAGAATGGAGGTGGTGGTAGTGGAAATGGTAACAATAATCTGAAAAGAAAGTGGAATGGAAATATGGGTGCTGGAAATCAGCAGGGTAACCAGCAGGATAAGAAGTTTGAAGCATGTGCTACTTGCGGGAAGTTTCACAAGGGTGTATGCTTAATGGGGAAACGAGTATGCTTTAACTGTGGTCAGGAGGGTCACATCGCCCCAAACTGCAATCAACCCAAGAAGAACGTTTGCTTCACTTGCGGGTCCAAGGATCACTTTGCTCATGAGTGCCCTAAGAAGAAAGTTGGAGAGACAACGGGAAGCAAAGGAGGTAGTAGTGGAGGTACTTGGGCCATTACTGGACCAACGACATCAAACAAACCCACAGTGAGAACCTTCAACATGACCGTGCAAGATGCTGTGCAATCAAAGGATGTGGTGCAGGTATTATCCCAATCAATGATATTGATGCTTATGTATTATTTTATTTGGGTGCTACTTGATCATTTATATTTGATGAATTTGCTATGAGATTAGGATTGCCTAGTGAAGAATTGAATTTCCCTTTAAACATAGAAATTGCGAATAAGGAAGTAATTCTTGTTAGGTTCGTATACAAGAACTGTAGGGTGAATATTAAGGGAAATATTATGATGGTAGATTTAATTCTGATTAGGCTTGGAGAGTTTGATGTTATCTTGGGAATGGATTGGTTGTTCAATTATGGAGCGATAATTGATTGCCAAAAGAAATGTATAAACCTTATAACTCCGTCAAAGTTAGTTTTCAATAGTAGCAAATCTCCTAGACAAATGCGATGTCTGACAATTATGCAGGCCAAAAAGTTGTTGGGTCAAGGCTATGTGGGTTATTTAGCTTACATAGTCGATACTCAGAAGAAGGGTGTGAAACTGGAAGAAATACCAGTGGTTAGGGAATTTGTGGATGTGTTTCTAGAGGATTTGCTAGGACTTCCACCTGACAGAGAAATCGAGTTCGTGATTGACTTAGCGTCAGGAACCGCTCCGATATCGAAGGCCCCGTACAGAATGGCTCCGGTAGAGATGAAGGAACATATGGTACAACTGCAGGAGTTGTTGGACAAGAAATACATTCAGTCGAGTGTGTCACCGTGGGGAGCACCGGTGTTATTCGTAAAGAAGAAGGATGGGTCAATGCGCCTTTGCATTGATTATAGGGAATTAAACAAAGTCACTATTAAGAATAAATATCCATTGCCGAGAATAGATGATTTGTTTGACCAGTTGAAGGGTGCTAGATATTTCTTAAAAATAGATTTAAGAAGTTGGTATCATCAACTGAAAGTAAGGAAGGAGGATGTACCGAAGACAGAATTTTGAACTCGGTATGGACATTATGAATTTTTGGTGATGTCTTTTGGTTTGACAAACGCCCTTACAACGTTCATGGATTTGATGAATAGGGTGTTTAAACCATTTTTAGACAAGTTTGTGGTTGTGTTTATCGATGATATTCTGGTGTACTCTAGAACTCAAGAAGAACACGTGGAACACTTACTTCTAACACTGGAGACGCTAAGAAAGGAAAAGTTGTACACAAAATTCTCTAAATATGAATTCTGGTTAGAACGTGTACAATTTCTTGGGCACATAATTGATAGGGATGGAATTTTAGTGGATCCATCAAAGGTCAAAGCTGTGATAAATTGGGAACAACCAAGAACTCCATCAGAAGTGAGAAGTTTCTTGGGATTGGCAGGGTATTAAAGACGGTTTATCCAGGATTTCTCCAAGATTGCCACTCCATTGACAAATATGATGAGAAAATCTGTAAAATTTGTTTGGACGGAGAAGTGTGAAGGAAGTTTCCAAGAATTGAAAAAGAAGTTAAGTATGACACTTGTGTTGTCATTACCTGATAATACAGGAAATTTTGTGGTGTATAGTGATGCTTCACACAAAGGATTAGGATGTGTCCTTATGCAGAACGACAAAGTCATCGCGTATGCATCAAGGCAATTGAAAGACTACAAAAAAGGGTATTCGACTCATGATTTAGAGTTGACGGCGGTTGTGTTTGCTTTGAAAATATTGAGACACTATCTCTATGGAGAGAAATATGAGATCTACACAGACCATAAGAGTCTGAAGTACATTTTCACTCAAAAAGACTTGAATATGCGTCAAAGGAGATGGATGGAATTGATAAAGGATTACAATTGTGAGATCTTTTATCATCCAGGCAAAGCAAATGTGGTTGCAGATGCCTTGAGTAGGAAAGGCAGAGAAAAGTTGATGTTGTTAACTAATAAGGATGAGCTTATTTCAGCAATGGCAAGGTTAGAGTTGGAAATCAAATTTCCAAAAGAATCCGATGAAAAATTATACCAGATGGAAGCCAGTCCAACTTTGGTGGACAAAGTGAAGAATGCTCAACTGCAGGATGAGGAATGCAGAAAAATAAGAGAAAGTGTGGTCGAGGGAAAAGAAATGAAATACAAGGTTGATATCGAGGGAATGTTGAGATTCGAGGGACGAATCTGGGTTCCAGTAGTACTAGATATTAAAGAAGACATCTTGACATAAGCTCATAACTCGAGATATTCGATTCATCCAGGAAGTACGAAGATGTATCAAGATTTACGGCGATATTTTTAGTGGAAAAATATGAAAAGAGACGTTGCAGAATGCGTTGCAAAGTGCTTGACATGTCAGAGAGTCAAGGCCGAGCATCAAAGGCCAAGCGGATTACTTCAACCGTTAGAGATACCAGAATGGAAAAGGGAGCATATCAGAATGGATTTTGTGGTAGGTCTTCCAACGACTCAGAAAGGATATGATGTGATATGGGTGATAGTAGACAGATTGACAAAATCTGTACATTTTTTTGCAATAAAGATTAGATTCAGTCTTGATTAGCTAGCAAAGCTATATGTTAAAGAGATCGTGATAAGACATGGAGTTCCAGTGTCAATTGTGTCAGATAAAGATCCGAGGTTCACATCAAACTTCTGGAAGAGACTACAAGAATGTATGGGAACACAGTTGAGAATGAGTACGGCATATCATCCGCAAACAGATGGCCAAAGCAAACAAATAATCACAGCTTTGACCTTTGATGGATCATGGATTTCAAAGGAAGCTGAGATGAACAATTACCGTTGGTGGAATTTGCCTACAATAACAGTTACCACGCAAGCATTGGCATGCCGCCTTACGAAGCATTATACGGCAGGAGGTGCAGAACTCCACAGTGTTGGGCCGAAGTCGGTGAACGTCAACTGTTAGGACCAGAATTGGTACAACAAACTAGTGAGGTTGTCAAACTCATCAGAACAAGATTGATAGCTTCTCAAGACAAACAAAAGAAATATGTTGATCAACATTGACAAGATCGTGCATTCGATGTAGGAAATTACGTATTCCTAAAAGTTTCTCCTTGGAAGGGAAAAATTCGGTTTAGTAAAAAGGGAAAACTAAGCCCAAGGTTTATTGGACCATTCAAAAAGCTGCGAAAAGTTGGAGAGGTGGCTTACGAGGTAGCTCTACCTCCAGAATTGCAAAACATTCATAATATTTTTCACGTTTCGGTGTTATGACCATATAAATCTGATTACAAGTATGTGATCGAGTACGAACCATTGTAGTTTGATAAAGACTTGTCTTATGAAGAGGTTCCTATCCAGATAGTTGACAGGAAAAAAAAAGTGCTCAGGAATAAGGTCATACCTTCTGTGAAGGTAATATGGAGGAACCACAATTTCGAGGAGGCTACATGGGAACTCGAAGCTGAAATGATGAAGAATTACCCTGAGTTATTTGTTTAATATGTGTCTTCGATTCTGGGGAAAGAATCTTTGTAATTAGGGGAGAATGTGATGAATGAGTTGTTTGAATTGTGATTTTGAGGACAAAATCCTTGTAAGGAGGGAATGATGTAAGATTCCAGAATTTTTAAATTGTTATATTAAATATTTATTGAGTTATATAAGTATTTAATAGATGTGTTTATTGTTGAATAAATAATTGTTCAAATTTGATTCGATTTGGTTAATTATTTGTTAAGTAAATAATTAAGGAAATTAATTATTATATTCTAATTTAATTTAATTATTAAGTTAGAGAGTTTATAATGATTAAATGAATAATTATATTTTAATTTGAATTGGTAATTAAAATGATGCGTTAGTGGATTAAATAAAATTATAATTATAAAGAAAATTATAATTTTGTGGTATTAATTTATGGGTTAAAGTAATTTAATAAATTGTTATTAGAATTAATTTAATTGATTATTGAAAAATTTGGTTAAATAAAAGTGTGACAAATAACCTTCTATAAAGGAGTTATTTAAATAAATTAAAGGAGTTTAATTCAGTTTTGTCAAACAAGGCTTAATGCATATTAAGTCTTTATTTTAAATGTGTTTTACCAAACAAGGTGTAAGAGTTAATGGGTTATTTTTAGTTAGTTAGCCAAACAAGACTTATGGCTTTTGAGTTTTAAAAAAAAGAAACTAATGTCAGTTAATTGATATAATTATATTATACAATTATTACATATTATATTATATACGTTATATTTTTGTTAGTACGTTAGTTAGAGTTAGGAAGAAAGACTTAGAGGAAGAAGAAGAAGATAAAAAGAAAAATTGAGAGAAAAGTTGAGAGAATCCTAGAGAATTTGAGAGAAAAGTTGGAGAAAAAGAAGCTTGTTGATCAAAGAGAAAAGTATTATCTTCTAAAACAAGATATCATCCTACCCTTTTTAAGTTATTTAAAATTTTAGTTTGTCTCTTCCAAAATTCTCTATAAAATTCTTGTGAAAGGATAAATTATTTGATTGTATGTGGCTTTATATGAAAAATTAGTGTTGTGAAACTATTTTCATAAGTTTATGTATAAGTATAGTCAATGAAGTTATGATATGTATGTAATTTGTGAAAAAAAAACTATATTACAATGGTCGAATAACACCACACCAAGCGCTTAACACCACGCCAAGAAGACCAACCTACACAAGATAAAGCTGTAATAAATACAACATGAAAGTTAGCAGAATAATGGTCGACAATTGTAATTTTTGTACACAAAGTCTGAAGGAGTTGTTATGTGTTAATAGTAGGACTGTTAAATTATGATTACAATATTTCTATACCAAGAATGAGCATGTTATTAACAATTAACTAGTTTTGTAACTTGATTATGTGATTAAAAATGAAATCTTACATGATGAATGTACTTAGTTATGTATGTAATGTGGTAGTGACTAACTATGTCATGATGATATATATATATATATATAGGGTATTGTGATTCGAATTGTTCAGTTTAGCCTACAAGCAAGGCAAGTTCTCTAAATTTATGGACTCGTTGAGCCAATTATTGTTTCTAATTCTACTACAATATAATGATGCAAGATTTCTAAACTATATCTTGATATTGAGCAAGTTACTCTTGTATTTAACTTGTTATTTAGCATTCAAATTTAAATATTCTGATATACTAATGTTGAATCATTTTATCATTCAAATTGCTATGCATGCTTAGTACTCAATTCTAAATAACCTTGGCTTAATATTGTTCAAGCAAGGTATGTTATAGTTATTCAATATGTATGCTATTAGATTATTCTTAAAATATGATTTTAATTTACAATGTCGATTCAGTTATGACTATTCCATAGTATAATGTTATTAATTTTATTCAACTAATCCTTAGTTGATGTTCGTTGAATTCCAAATTATCTTAAAATGTATCCAAACCAAACTCACTTTGGTGCGGACTTGTACTCTAAATACTGAGATGGACAACCCTATTATTAGGGGTAATTTACGCTTAACGTTGAAATATTTCTGCACAATACATTGTACAAAGGGCTGACCCCCCTAAATACGAGGAGTCGTTATAGTCTTATGAATGTTAAAGTTTAAGTTGAAAAATTACTTATAACCATGGACATAGTTCGTGGTCTTAGGACCCTCAGTTATATACGTCGGAATGTTGATAGACCATATTGTTCATTTCTATTGAGCCTCTTAATTGACATTTGTTGTAAAGATTTTTCATTCATTGTTGTTCAAGTGAGCTTTGTTTGCTCACTCTTGCTTATATAACTATTACAATTAAAGATGAGAAGCTTGATGTACCTAGCACCAATAAGGGAAAAGGATAGATGAACAAGTATTGAAGACTTGTAATATGTTGATATTTTATTATCAGATTTTAATTGAATGGTTGTAATGAAGTTTATTTATTTTATTCCGCATTTGAATGATTATATTTAAAGGTTAGACAAACTGGGAGATGTTTATTATGTAACCCTTTAATGGGGAAGGTTTTATTATTCAATTTTATTGTGATTGGGTAGTTAGATATGAATGTTTGATTAAGTGAACACCAAATCCTGTGGAAATGACGTGCCTGGGTTTGGGGGTGTCACAGTGTATAGTGTTGCTGATATGGTCTTAAGACTTGTGTAAAAATGAAGAATAGGTATGAACATGTGTTGTAGGATTTCTTTATGAGTTATGACGTGACTAACATGATTCTAGTAGGAAATGTAAAATTTTGAAAATAAACTTTGAAGAAATATAAGTTTTAAAAATTTTGAACTTATAAGACCACATACATGACTTATGTGGAACTTAAGTAAGCGTGATATATGATGTATAGTGTCTTTATCATGATTTAAACTTGTTAGCTTTGTGTTAGAGAATGTTTTAAAGGAAAAGTTTGTTATATTAAAGTAATATACATGAATGCTACATGAGGTAGGTTCTGGTGTGTAAAGATGTTAAATATAACTTAATCACACATGATATGAGTTCTAAAGTTATCTTGTATGTGTATATTGCATCATTCATGCAAAAATGATTTCAAAGACAACCTTGAACATAGTTTCAAATATAAGCTGCATATTATGTGAGTACTTAGATACTAAAGTAGTAAGATGTCATATTATGGCTATAATACCCCTAAACATGATTCATATGTATTGAGCATGATGATAACTAAACCGAACATGAATTTAGAGCATGATTTGAAGTGTTAAACAATGTTAGTTATGAATAAACAATATGAAAATCACGAGCATGTGTATTAACTGATTAAGTGATCTCTATGTGGACATATAACAAGAATTTTAAAGCATGATGATTTCATGACATTTTTATGCTTTAATAACATATAACTTGTAAGTTAAACTTGAAGTAATGAATTCAAGTATGGTCATGTGTTATATGTGGAACTCTAGCATGTATGTATGTTAAAAGGTATGTGTGATTTGTGAGTTAAAGTTGGACTAAAGTCAGGAGAGCAGAAGCTCAACCTTGGTCTAGCCAAGGGACAGCGCAGCTACACCGTCCCTAAGCCTAGACCAGGCGCAGCTACGCCATCCTGCAATCACAAATAGAATCTGTTTTTGATTCTGAAATTGAAGGCCTGCTTATATGATTTCTTTACCTTGTAATATATGACCAATATGCCATATAATGTGTAGACTCGTACTAGTTTACACATACTAATTGAAAGACCAACTTGTTAATGTTAGGTCGTTTCAACGCGAGTTAGTTAAAGCTAGTATTATATTGTAGCTGAGCAAACATGCAAGTTTCCTTAATTCTTACTCTTTTACTTGAGCAAGTATCTGAACATTATTGTATTGTGTTGCAAGTTTCCTTAATTTTTACTCTTTTACTTCAGCAAGTATCCGAACACTATTTTGTTGTGTTGCAAGTTTTCCTAAGCTTACTCAAATTTATATTGAGCAAGTATCCGAACACTATTTTATTGTGTTGCAATGTTTACTAACTTACAGAACTTTGTTTGTTGTGAAAGTTTCTTATCCTTCTCATATTATATTGAGTAGGTTATTGTGAATTGAAAGTTATTCATTTAAGCTTGAATCTTATTTCCAAGCATGCTATTAAGTGGTTTAATTACATTACAATTATTCCACATCGATATTATCGATATTCGCAATTGGTGCACTTGAGTTCGTACATTCCTGGACTTGTACATCATTTAAAGTTCAAATAATTCTTGAACTGTGTGAGATAGAGTCTGAACCTTTGTTCGGTCACACAAGCGTACGAAGTTTTATAAAAGCTATCCAAACCTATTGAGGGTAAGGATTCTTAGACTGAAAGAACACCCCTCTCTATGATAGGGGAGTACCAGGTATATAATATAAGATACACAAAGAAGATTTAAATGTTATGCATATATATAGAGTACGTGAGGCTGATCCCCTCAAGTACTTATTTTGTAGCCAGTAACCAAAGGGTCAATTAGCTATTGATTCCATTCGAGTGTTATAGTTCAAAGTCTATTTGACTAGCAGTTATTCTAAAAGCAATCATTATATTTGCTTATGATATTCATATTGTTGAATCCTTCATATATTCATATTATTGAATCCATTGCCAGATATTTTTCCATTCATTATGATATATCCTTATTGTTGTATTTAAACTTGTTGCTCATCCTTGCTATATCATGAATATATTATAGCTAAGCCCGAGACCTCAGGGAAAGACAAGGGTAAAGGAAAGATGTAGAATAGTGGCAAGGAATAGACTTTACCTTGCGCTTAGTTTAAATTACTATTGTGTAATATGAACCCTAATATTTATTTTAGGGTATGTTTGTAAGATGATATTAAGGTTATCATATCTTGGGACTAGTCACACCTTTTTAATGAACAACGTATGTTTATTATATTTCGCATTTTAGTTATCATATGTTGTTTAGAGGTGGATGTTTGTAGTTTATCGTGATGACCGAACCGGGGTCAGAGGACCCAGATTCGGGGTCGTCATAGGACTAGTCAGGGAATGGAGTGATGGTCCGAGAAGATTTCTATAGTAGTCCTCACTATTATATAAGAATAGTGTGATAATAATTGTAATGGGGACTTATTTTGAGTTTGGATATTCTCTAGGAGACAAATTTATATTAAAACTAATAGCCTATGTTTTATCGTATTTTGTACGACACTTAACATTTGTATAAATTAAGTTTGTATTTAAATTATGTACTATGTATTTTGTGACTCAGAATGGGTGATGTATACCTATTTTGGGGGCGTCACAGCTGCGCATGAATATTACTGCTTACGAGATGGATATTCGTGGTACAACCAAATAGTCATAGCTCTGGAGGATTAAGAAAAGACCACCTTCACATGCCCATACGACACTTTTGCATTCAGGAGGATGTCCTTTGGGTTATTGTAACGCATCATCGACTTTCTAAAGATGTATGATGCCTATCTTTTCGGACATGGTGGAGAAGAATGTGAAAGTTTTCATGAATGACTTCTCAGTCTATGGAAACACTTTTGATATGTGTCTTGAGAACCTGGTCATGGTTCTAAAACGATGTTCGGAAACTAACTTGGTGCTAAATTGGGATATGTGCCACTTTATGGTTGAAGAAGGAATTATTCTGGGCACAAAGTATCTGCAAAGGGCTTAGAGATTGATAGGGCAAATTTGGACACGATCGAGAATCTTCCAACGTCGAATTCAGTTAAGGGAATCCGCAATTTTCTTGGACACGCTAGATTCTACTGTAGGTTCATTAAGAATTTCTCTAAGATTGTAAAACCCCTATGCAGTCTCTTGGAGAAAGATGCAGTTTTTAGTTTTGATGACGAATGTATGACAACATTTGAGCAGTTAAAGAAAAAATTAATGACAAATCCCATATTCGTAGCACTAGATCGGACAATACCATTTGAGTTAATGTACGATGCTAGCGACTACGCAGTAGGGGCTATTTTGGGTCAACGCCGAGAAAGGATATTCCATGCCATATACTATGCAAGTAAAACACTTGCAGATGCCCAATTGAACTATACAACCACCGAGAAGGAATTACTGCCAGTAATATACGCCTTTGAACAATTCAGAGTTTATTTGATAGGAACAAAGGTGGTGGTATACACAGATCACACGACGATTCGTTATTTGATCGCAAAGAAGGATGCTAAGTTGAGACTCATCAGATGGATTCTACTCATTCAAGAATTTAATTTGGAGATAAAGGATAGGAAGGGGATAGAAAATCAAGTGGCAGATCATCTTTTAAGATTGGAAAATCTGGACAAGGATGGGGCAGATAAGTGTTAAATCAATGAACCATTTCCGGATGAACAGCTTTTTGGAGTAAACTCTGAGTTTCCATGGTATGTAGATTTTTCCAATTACTTGGTGAGCAAAATCCTTACCACTGATCTGACACGTCAATAGAAGAAGAAGTTCCTGCATGATGTCAAGTTGTACATGTGGGATGAGCCGTATCTCTTCAGACTATGTGCAGATAAAATGATTCGTAGATGTGTGCGATATGGCGAAGTGAAGAATATTTTGCACGATTACCATTCATCTGCGTATAGGGGACACTATAGGAGTGAGTGGATATCGACCAAGGTACTTTAGGCAGGATTTTGTTGGCCTACTATGTTCAAAGATGCCCATTGTAGGGTAAAATCTATATACGCAATACACGCAAGTATACATGGTCAACAAGTAATAAAGTGATGAGTAGAGTATCGTTCCCACATAGATCAACTAGCAATAATCTTAACTTATAATTACTAATTTCCTATTAATCCTAATTTTATTAAACTATTCAAATCAATAATTATAATTAAAGAAACAAAATTAAATAATAAAATGAACTACCACAAACCAATCACAAATATCAAAATCTAGAATTTCACACAATCAATGGAGAATTAGACTTATGATTTCACCCTAAGCGTCACTCTGATTTTAACACCTTTATTCCATTTCAATTCACTATTCCAGTTTATTATTCAAGAACACGAATGTAGTATTAACCACCTCTCAATGCACTAATACCATATTAACTTACATCCACAATTAAGATAGAAACAAGTTAAACACCTTAATCAACTAACTCACTATATCTCTATGTGAATTACAACTAAAGAAGGTTTAAAATTAAGTTCTCTATCCGATTACATGTGATGTCAAACATATCTCTACCTTAACATTCATCACAATTCTGCTATTTACAAAATTCATGAACACATGCTATATTAACTAAGTTTAGATTCGAATATCCTCTCTCGATTCCATACAAATCCAGAAAGAATTGTTGATCAGGCAATTCATAAATTCAAGCTCAAATTAATATAGATAAACTGGAAATAGATTATTAAAATTGGAATTCAAAGTTCACAAAATCATCGATTCACTCAAGGATCCATCATAAGCCTAAATAGTGAATTAGTTCATCATAAACAAAATAAACACTGAATAAATCATAGAAAACATTCTTTCAATTACAAATAATAGCCTAAGATGAAGAATATTGAAAAACACCCTTCACGTAGCCTAGAATTGCAATCGTCTCAAAAATCTCTTCGAAATACTCCTCCAACGCGTGCTTAAAAACACTGAGCCTAATCTTCGTAATATGCCTTATGTGTTGTTGAATTCGATGTTAATTGAATAATAGATGTCCAACACACAAGTCCCAGCCGAAATTATCCATCAAGTAGAGTCCATGAGAAATCCAAACAAGAGTTTCAACCTCGGTAGAAGACACCAGAATTCGACACCCCCCGCCCTGGCGGGGGTGTATGTGCTAAATATGCCCACTCCTATGGGCTACCTTTCTGCTAAGTCCTGATGAAGACCCCCCTTTCAGTAGGGTATACACTCTAAATATGCTACTACTGGTGGTATCCTGCTCGCTAAAATCTTTCTTTGAGCTTTATGGCTTCTTCCCAATTTGCATCATTTGACTCCAAATCATCCCAATTGACTTCAAATATACGTTAAATGCAACAAAAATCATCCTACACATAAAATAACATAAAACAAGTAAAAACAAACATGAACACAAGAAATAGGCAACAAATAAGCATGAAATGGACACTGATTCGCGTATATAAAATCCACTTATCAAAATCCCCCAAACTTAAACTGTGCTAGTCCTCGAGCACAAAACAACTATATGCCATGCAATGAGATGAAATGAATATGATCTAATTTATATGCCTTCGAATCCATCAGTATCGCAGATTCAAGATTATCTTAACGGCCTCAGCGAAACAAGCAACTATACAATATTAATCACCAAAATCAATCTACAATTCCACCTTAATCCTCAAATCTCAAGCCATCATCACTGGTATAGTGTGTGTGATTAACATCCATGATAACTGCTACGGACTCAAATTATATACATAATCAATTTCTTAGAAGGAATCATACAATGCAAACTTGAAAATTTCTAAAGATAGACAAGTTCAAACTAAAACTAAGCAATTACTATTTCCAGGGGTTCACATAGGGAATTTATACTTTATTTCTATATATTTTTTTTCCATGGGGGCTTTTTCGCTCTTTTCCCGTTTTATTCATTCTCTCTTTTTTTATAATATACACATACATGACTATGCAATGTCTTATCCCATTAGGTTGACAGTGTTACCCCTAAGCGAGCTTTCAACCAACGACTCCCAGACCATAAAAGACCTTAGGGCGCTAGGTGTAAAGACAATCCCCTTGGGCGTACTTGCTCAAGTAACAAAGGCCCCGAAACAAGACTAGTCACAATATATATACTCTTTTTTTTAATAAAGCTTATATACCCCACATATCATCCCCCAAACTTAGGTTCTTACATAATTTTTGCCTTTACTATCTATTCTTGTCGTTTTCTCATCTACTCCAGCATTATCCTTTAGAGACTAATTATGTATCAATTTGAACTGACCAGTCAACAAGGATGTTATTAATCGTGCTAACCTTTTTTATACCAGTTTCAAACGAACTCAAGATTCGATTCATAACAGAAATTGTAACATAGTTCTAGTAATCAATGTTGTATTGGTTAACTTATTATCAATCTCATCATTGACCCACAAATAATATGAACTATAACATTGCTGGACTAATGCAAACACAATATTTAACTAACTAATATTTTTATTTTTATTTTTATTTTTATTTTTTTAATATATATAGATAACAAAATGCACTATTTACAAAAATAACCTAAATTAAGTACGTGAGGACTTCCCTGCTGTCGGTTAAGTCTGAGGAGGTGGTTGTTCTTCTTCTTCGTCTGAATCACTTGGTGGAAACCTCGGCATTGGCACGGGCTGCTGATATGGAAATTGAGCCACCGGGTTGAGCTTTGAAGGGTTGTGTTGAGTGAGGCAAAAGATGCGTTCATAGAATCAAACATGTGATCTTGCATCATTGCCAATCGCAACATTTCTCGACCTATTGCTTTGTTGTGCGCATTCATTTGATTTTGGAAATTAAGAAACTGAGGATTGGATATGGCCTCAGTCTGCGTTACCTGCTCGGCCCCTTGATCTCCCATAACTTCATCATCATCCTCCGATGCTTCTATAGCATCAATTTCGTCTTCCAAGCCGTAATAAAAAATGAAGACCAAACCCATGGATGTGAATCGCCCCGCCCATACAAAGATATATCGCTATCATCATCGAATCAAGCAACGCAAGCGGCATTTGTGTGGACTCATCGTCGGACAATCTCACCCTTGCTTGACGGCACAACCCACATATGAGTGTGGGGTGTGGCAAGCCGCCCGAAAAATTTCCACGTAAACACCGGCGGATGGAGAAACAGATAAGGCCCCGACGTCGATGATGAAATCTAGCACAATTGCATAAAGCAGTAACGCCTTCTCTTTAGTCATGTCTGAGGTGTGTTGGGATGGATACAGTTTAGCACATAAAAATGTGTACTAGATTTTTCCATATCGGCTAAGGTCCTTGCTGCAGAATACCGTGCCTCCCTTCCGACCTTTGATCCAAGATGTTCTCGGCATTGTCATCTCCGTGATTATTGTATCATATTCTAGATCAGAATCTCGTAGATAAGCATATTGGCAGTGGCGAGGTACCTACAGTTGATAGTAGGTGTTGATTTCATCGGCACTTAATGGAACCAAACGCCCCTTATAAACGCGTTGAATGGAGCTTTGTCCTCAGCGTTTGCATAGAATTCCTTGACAATATTGACAACGGCGGGTTCCGGCTCTTCTGTGAATTTTATCCACCCTTTTTGATAAATTGAAGGCATCATCTCCCCATCGCTAGGATCCGATGCCAACCCCCGCTCCGGTGTAAGGGCTTTGGCGAGCATGTAATCATACCGGTCGATGGCGGCGACACTCACAAATTTCCGAAGATCAAAGGTCCAGGTTGGTTGAGATGGACTTGAACTCTCTCCCCTTTGGCGTTTCGATGTTGATTATGAAGCCATGTTTTCTCTCTTGTTGTTTGACTTGCCTTAGGTCTCCCCCAAACTTTTCAATTTGCTCTCTCTAGCTCTCAAGTAACCTCTAGGAATGCCCACTTCACTTTGTGTGAGAATTATGGTAGGAGATGTGGTAATATATAGAGGTGGTAAAATGAATTCTATTGGTGGAGTGAAGAAGTGGGGGAATTAATGGAGTTAGGGAAGTAGTGGGGAGTAGAAGTGGTGGTAGTGGGTGGTTGTTGTAATTGTAATGAAGTAGTGGGCATTGGTCATGGGGAGAGGTTCCATAACTGTTGTGTCAGTCTGTTGAGTTTTAGGACCCCCGCCCTGGTGGGAGGGTACTAGACTTAGAAATCCCGCCCCGGCGGGCATGGCTCCTATTATCTGGCATTAAGGACCCCCACCCCGGCAGAGGGTACTAGGCTTAGAATTCTGCTTACGTGGCATATATCGATCAAGTTAAAATTGAGACCCCTGCCTTACGTGGGGTTGTAGTGCAAAAGGAGCCCACCCCGGCGGGCATGCCTATTATCAAACTCCCCTGTTTTCTCACTTTTGCTTCAATGTAACTCACTTGATGATCCTTTTTCCATCCTACACGATATAAAACATGAGAATTAGTGGGTTGTTGATAACATGATGTATTATGGAGAGATTAACGAGACTTTTATTGTATGCTACTACCTAGTAAATTAATGAAAACTATATTGTAACGACTATGAATGAAAAATACGAAAAATAAACTATAGATTGGGTTGCCTCCTAATTAGCGCTTGATTTTAAGTCATTCAGCCTGACTACTTCCTGTTCATGTAGTGTCGGCCAATGTGATGCCGATCACATCGGAGTTAGCTTCTCCACCCCAATAATGCTTTAGACGATGTCCGTTGACTTTGAACGTATCTAATGGATTGCGACTGTAGAGTTCAACTGTGTCATGAGAGAATACCCGCTTGATAGTGAATGGTCCCGACCATCTCGACTTAAGCTTTCCTTGGAACAATCGCAGCCCTGAGTTGAACAATAGGACTGATTACCCCGGCTCGAATGTTCGATGCATAATTTTCTGATCGTGCCATCTTTTTAGTTTTTCTTTGTATAATTTGGAGTTCTCATATGCATGAAGGTGAAATTCGTTGAGTTCATTCAGTTGAAGTAGTCTCTTATCCCCTACAGCTGTTTAATCAAAATTAAGTTTTTGAACTGCCCAATAAGCCTTATGTTGTCGCTCGACCGGTAAGTTACATGCCTTCCCGTATAGTAGTTGATATGGTGACATCCCGATTGGTGTCTTATACGCAGTCCGGTATGCCCATAATGCATCGTCCAACCGAAGCGACCAATCCTTACGACTGGGATTTACTACTTTCTCCAATATCTTCTTAACTTCTCTATTTGATACCTCAGCATGTCCACTTGTTTAAGGCTGATAAGTTGTAGCCACCTTGTGCTTGACCCCATACTTGGCCAAAAGAGTTGTAAAAGACTTATTGCAGAAGTGACTACCTTCATCACTGATTATTGCTCTTGGCGTGCCAAACCTCGTGAAAATGTTTTTCTGTAGGAATTTGAGGACCACCTTGGCATTGTTGGATGGTAGTGCTGCAGCTTCAACCCACTTTGATACGTAATCCACTGCGAGTAAAATATACTTATTTTTCAAAGACGAAGGTAATGCCCCCCATGAAATCGATACCCCATCCATCAAATATTTCTACTTCAAGAATCATTTGTAAAGGTATCTCATTCCGTTTCGAAAGGTCTATTATCTTCTCCATGTTAAAAGTCCACCAATAATGTTTTATCCCTGTAACATCAATCTACAATTCATGTCCACAATCATATGAATAACTCATAATCATAATTGTGATTCTAAATTCCTCTTCGTACCTAGGACGAAGATAATTTTTATCACCTATCTTCACCTAAAACATCAAAAATCATGGTTATACCAAATCACAATTCCTTCTCATAATCATACTAATAAATTCATCTTTGCACTACAGCCAAAGATATTTATTAAAAATTCATCTTTGCACTACAGGCCAAAGACATACAATTGTATTTTACAAGAGTCAAGTAGAGCATGATATCTACTATCTTTTACGAATTAAAAGTGTATAATCAATATGTTATCGCTGAGACTCAGCTTAATAAATAATCCACATCATCGAATCATCCCTGCACTACGACCAAGGATATTCATGTAATCATCAATGGTCATGATTATACCGAATAATCCCTGGTTATAATCATACCCATATCTATCCATCAATGCACTACGGGCCAATAAGGACTTTTACCACATCATCTATAACATTACGGGTCATGATTATACTGAATGATCCCTGGTCATAATCATACCAATAAATAGTTCATTTATGCACATAAGCCAAAGATATTCATCAATCAATAGTTCATCTTTGCATGTAAGCCAAAGATATATATATCTGTAAAACCAATAATCAACAGTCCATCTTTGCACGTAAGCTAAAGATATACAACTGTAAAACCAATAATCAACAGTTCATCTTTGCACGTATGCCAAAGATATACAACTATAAAAACCAATAATCAACAGTTCATCTTTGCACGTAAGCCAAAGATGACTTTCATCACAATATAAGCATGAGGATGATGACAATGATATAAGCATTAATCAAAAGAAATCAAGGATAATATTAAAAACTTTAAATTTATCCAAAATTTAAAAATATCCAAATTGTCAACATGATATTGCTTTGTGGAGTAAAATTCAAGAATAATATTCATGTACCAAAAATAATTTGGATAGAAAGGAAATATATTTTTTGGGTAAATAGTACCCCGCAATAGTACACTATGAATAGTACTTTGGGAATAGTACCTCATGAATAGTACCCCGACATGAAAAGTATCTCAAATACCCGAGTGAATAATATTCGGGTGAATAGTAATTTGGGTGAATAGCAACCAGTGAATAATAACTCGTGAATAGTACTCTGACACGAAAAGTGCTCCGAATACCTGAGTGAATAATACAAGAGTGAATAGTAACCGGGTGAATAGTAACCCATGAATAATAACTCGTAAAAAAATACCAAAGAAAATGATATTCCATGACGAGTACAAAAGAAATGATATCTCATACGATTATAATAGAATATACGAAACTACAAATGGATTTTCACCCGCCATGCGGCAATCCACGTAGACAGATCATTTCCACAATTTAATAAAGAACGAATATGAATGATTATTCACCATGCATGCGGTAATCCACATAGACATGTTATTCTAACAGAATAATAAAGAATTGAATAACAGAAGAATTCACCAGGCATGCGATAGACCGCACAGACATGTTATTCCCAACCGAATAATAAAGAATGGAACCAGGTTATGCATAATCCGCGATAGACAAGATATTCCAATGTAATAATAAAGAATGGAACCAGTCATGCGTTATCCTAATGCATGTGATATTCCAATGTAATAATAAAGAATGGAACCGGTCATGCAGAATCCACACGCAGATGTGATATTCCAATGTAATAAGAAAGAATGGAATAATAATGTAATTCACGTGCATGTGATAGATCTTATGCACATGCTATTCCAACGAAATAATAAAGAATGGAATAACAACAGAATTCACCAAGTATGCAATAGACCGAACAGACAGGTTATTCCAACAGAATAATAAAGAATGGAATAACATAAGAATTTCACCATGTATGCGGTACTTTGCATAGACATGTTATTCCAACATAATAATAAATAATGGAATAACAACCCTTACGAGTATTGAAAGAAAATAACTCTCTTCATAAATACGAAAGAATAATACCCCTTACTATAATAATAATATCCCTTACCTTAGAAGAAACTGGATATTAGAATAGTGAGGTAACAGACTTCTCTTCTTCTTTCTCTCTATAATTTCTCGCTATAATAATTGCTCTAAAGCTTTATTGAATTGGTGAAAAATAATGAAGGAATGAGCTTCTATTTATAGGAAAATATAGTTTCAATAATTGCACATTTTGGGGCTCAAAATATTACAGTATAATACCTTCCTCTTTTCTTTCATTTTTAATTTAGTCCTGTAAGTATTATCAAACTTGCACCACCTCCCCGAATAGTAAATCATGTGAATCAATAGTTCTAGACATGTGAAAATATGAATTACAATATAGTACCTCCATCTATACCTCCATTTTTAACTTAGTCATGCAAGTATTATCAATCTTGCACCAACTTCGCTAATAGTAAATGAATGTGAATCAATAGTACACACATGTGAATAAATAGTTATAATCATGTGAATCAATAGCAATTAATTGCTCATTTATCTAGTTAATTACCCGATTGGTCAATATAACCACTAAACATCAATTATTATCGAAATAAATGTCGATTTCCACTAACACTAATAATTCCCACACAATGAAACTATCAACTTCATCTTTAATCAACATGAACTTATTCATCATTAATATTATAATTCACAATATTTAACAACTAGGTCGTTCCCATGAAAGAGGAGGTTTTCCAATAAGGATTTCTCCTTATTGGCGCGCAATTAGGTGACCAAACCTCTCCTTGATAGAACTTCTAGACATTGTCAATATTTCAAATAATAATACGAATAACTTTGTCATCTCAATTATTGATTTAATAATATAACATATTATGCAGATGATACTGTGACAATAATTGAATCAATAATATGAGAGATATGATACAGCAATTATTGTAGCAATAATTGAGTATAATTGAGTGATTTCTCACTTAAGCATCAATAATTAATACTATGTGCTACTATGCAACCACACATATTACTGTACTTTTACTACCGGTTATTTTATGACAACTTGCTTACTTTGAAAAAATTTCACATATCACCCTTAACTTTAAACTTTTATCAATTTAACTATTTACCAAAATAGAAAAATTGAATACTTTTATTTCACAAAATTTGGGATCTCACAGAGAATCCATCGGATAAGGCGTGGCTTAGCATCCTTTTTCGCTATTAAGTACCGAATTGTCGAATGGTCTTTGTAGAGTATCACCTTAGTCCCGATCAAGTATGCCCAGAATTTGTCAAACGCATACACCACTGCAAGCAATTCCTTTTCTGTGGTTATGTAATTCATTTGAGTCTCTGTGAGTGTTTTGCTTGCATAGTATATGGCATGAAACACCTTGTCTCGTCATTGGCCCAACACAGCCCCAACCACGTAGTCACCTTCATCACACATTAGCTCTAATGAAATGTTCCAATCCAGCATGATGATCACGGGGGCTATAGTTAATTTCTTCTTCAATAATTCAATAACTGACTTGCAATCCTCGTCAAAACTAAAAATAGTATCCTTCTCTAAAAGACTGCATAGAGGTTTTGTAATTTTAGAGAAGTCTTTTATGAACCTCCTGTAGAACCCAACATGTCCCAGAAAACCCCTAATTCCCTTAACTGAGCTCGGTGGAGGCAATTTCATGATTGTTTCCATCTTTACTTTGTCAACCTCCAATCCTTGAGCCGATACCTTATGGCCCAAAATTATGCCCTCTTCAACCATGAAGTGGCATTTTTCCCAATTGAGTACGAGGTTCGTATCCTTACATCACTGCAACACCATGACCAGATTCCCTAGGCAAGTATCAAAGTTGTCTCCATAGACCGAAAAGTCGTCAATGAAGACTTCCACATTTTTCTCCACCATATCTAAAAAAATGGCCATCATACACCGTTGGAAGGTTGCAGGTGCATTGCATAACCCGAATGACATCCTCCTGAATGAAAATGTGTCGTAAGAGCACGTGAATGTCATCTTTTCTTGATCCTCCGGAGCGATGACTATCTAGTTATATCCCGAGTACCCATCCAATAAATAGTAATATTCATGTCCCGCCAATCTATCCAACATTTGATCAATAAAGGGCAGCGGGAAATGGTCTTTTCGGGTTGCCTTGTTCAATTTTCTATAATCCATGCAAACCCTCCAACCTGTCAGTGTTCTAGTCGGTATTAACTCGTTGTCCTCATTTTGCACCACATTCATTCCTCCCTTTTTCGGTATGCACTGGACCGGACTAACCCATTGACTGTTGGAAATCAGGTAGTTGATACCAGCAACCAACCACTTCAAAATTTCCTTCTTCACAACTTCCTTCATAATCGGGTTAAGTCTACGTTGTTGCTCTAACGTTGGTTTTGCCTCATCTTCCATTAGAATCTTGTGTATGCAAAATGAAGGGCTAATACCCTTTATATCCGCAATTGTCCATCCAATCGCTGATTTGTGTTCCCTAAGCACCCTCGTCAACTTTTCTTCCTACAATTCGTTAAGTGCAGCAGAAAAAATAACAGGTAAAGAATTTGAATTGCCTAAGTATGCATACCTGAGATGTTTAGGGAGTGGCTTAAGTTCCAACTTTGGTGGCTCTTCCAATGACGGTTTCATTTTTTCTACGGCTATCTCCTCCGTGTGCAATGGTTCAAACGGTGCTCTGAATTGGCTAACTCGTGGCAATGAATCTAATATTTGTAAGTAGTTCACAAATTCTGGATCTTCAAACTCTTTATCCGCCAAAAAAGTTGTTTCTAACGTATCATTGACCAAACTCTTGCTCATATCTTCACTTATGATTTGCTCAATTAAATCCGTCCGAAAGCATTCTTCCTCATCCGTAGGGAATTTCATGGCCTTGAACACATTAAATTTAATTTCTTGGTCTTGGACCCTCACAGTAAGTTCTCATTTTTGTACGTCTATGAGTGTCCTACCCATGGCCAAGAATGATCTCCCTAGGATAATCGGGATGTTCTTGTCATCCTCAAAATCTAGAATGATAAAGTCCGCGGGGAATATAAACTTATCCACCTTAACCAAAATGTCGTCTACTATGCCTCTCGGATATTTTACTAACCTATCTACCAACTGTAATGAAATGTTCGTAGGCTTTGGCGCGGGCAAACCCAACTCTGTGTATACTGACAATGGCATAAGGTTTACACTCGCCCCCAAATCACATAAACATTTATTAAAAGACATATTCACGATCGTGCATGGAATAGTGAAACTCCCCGGGTCCTTGAGTTTTGGTGGTAATTTCTGCTGTAACACTACACTAAACTCCTCTGCTAGCGCAACTGTCTCAAAGTCTTCCCATATCTTCTTCCTTGAAAGAATCCCTTTCATGAATTTTGCATAACTGGGCATTTGATCTAAGGCTTATGCAATTGGAATGTTTATCTGGAGTTTCTTGAACACTTCTAAAAACTTTGCGAATTGCTTGTCCAATTTCGGTTTTTGCACTCTCTGAGGAAACGGTGGTGGTGGATAAACAATTGGCTTAGTGTTTAACTTTGTTTCCTCGCTCTACTTATCCTCACCCTTGTTTCCTTCAACCACGTTACTGTCATCAATTTTTTTCTCCAGTGTTGCTGAATTTTTTGCATTAGTACCCTCAAAAATTTTTCCACTCCTCAATATAATTGCCTGACACTGTTCGTGGTTACCATTTGGATTTCTCTCTGTATAGCTTGGTAGGGTCCCTTGTGGCCGAATATTTAGTGCTAGGGAAATTTTCCCCATTTGATTTTTATAGTTCTTAATGGCCATTGCTTGAATTTTTATTGCTGCCACATTACTAGTTATGTACTTCGACACCACTTCCTAAAAATCTGATTTCCTTTCCTGATGTTCAATCGGTTGTTGGTGATTTTGAAAACCTAGGGGATATGACTGTCGTGGAGCTTGATGTTGCTAGTTGTTGCTCCATGAAAAATTCATATGATTACTATTCCCTTGATTGTACGTATTCTGTGGAATTCTGTTATAGTTGCCCACAAACTGCAGATATGCTGTGTGACACCCCAAATTTTATAAATAAAGATTTAATTTTCTTGAAATATGTTTTTCAAAATTTTGGTGTGGATTTGAGATAACGTTATAGTTGTGGGTAATATTTATAAATTTTATAAAGTACACAAGTTGTTATATAATATTCTATTGGTCGGGGAATATTCGTTTTAACAAGGAATATTCGTACGACGACACAATCATTGGTGGAACCCATAACAGAATTATTGTCGGATTGAGAAAACGACAAAAATATTTTTATGAAAATAATGGCAGAAGTTTTACCGTTAAAACTGTTGAACTACTCGGTAGTAAAAGTAGAGTAATACACGTGGTTGCATAGTAGCACATGGTATTGATTATTGATGCTTACGTGATAAGTCACTCAGTTGTACTCAATTATTGCTACAGTAATTGTTGCATCATATCTGTCATATTATTGATTCGATTATTATCACAGTATCATCTGCGTTATATGATATATTATTAAATCAATAATTGAGACGACAAAGTTATTCATATTATTAAATTGCAATATTTACAATGTCTAGAAGTTCTGCCAAGGAGAGGTTTGGTCACCTAATTGCGCGCCAATAGGGAGAAATCCTTATTGGAGAGCCACCTCTTTCTTGGGAACGACCTGGTTGTTAAATATTATGAGTTATGATATTAATGATGAATGTTATTATAATCAAATTTGAGTTCGGAGTTGAATTTGGAGACGCGGATGTGATATTTGAGTCCGGAACGATGAAATTAGTAGAAATAGACTATAAACACAAAATTTTCAAGGTTGACTTTTTGGTCAAAAAAGTCAACAGTTGTCTTTTTCAGAAAAAGTCAAACTTCAAAATTTCAAAAATGAAATTTTTGAGAAAAATATTTCCATTGTGTTGGGATTGTTAGTGTTAGTGGAAATCGACATTTATTTCGATAGTAATTGATGTTTGGAAGTTATATTGAGCAATCGGGTAAATGAGCAATTAATTGCTACTTATTCACATGCTTATATAACTATTTTTTCACATGTTTAAAACTATTGAGTCACATGATTTACTATTAGGGGAGGTGGTGCAAGTTTGATAATACTTGGATGACTGAATTAAAGATGAAAGAAAAGTTGGAGGTATTGTACTATAATATTTTGAGCCCCAAAATGTGCAATTATCGAAACTATATTTCCTATAAATAGAAGCTCATTCTTCATTCATTTCTCACCAATTCACAAAAGCTATAGAGCAATTATTATAGAGAGAAATTATAGAGAGAAAGAAGAAGAAAAGTCTGCTACATTTCTATTCTAGTATCTAGCTTTATTCTAAGGTAAGGGATATTATTTGTTGTACGCGTAAGGGGTATTATTCTTTTGTATTCATGAAGAGAATTATTTTCTTTCAATACTCGTAAGAGTTGTTATTCCATTCTTCATTATTATGTTGGAATAACCTGTTTATGCAAAGTACCGCATACATGGTGAAATTCTTCTGTTATTCCATTCTTTACTATTATGTTGGAATAACCTGTTTATGCGAAGTACCGCATACATGGTGAAATTCTTCTATTATTCCATTCTTTATTATTCTGTTGGAATATCCTGTCGATGCGAATTTCACGACGACTCGGTTCCGCTTCTTTATTATTCGTTGAATAACTGTTTATGCCAAGCACCGCATATATGGTGAAATTCTGTTGTTATTCCATTCTTTATTATTCTCGCGTTTAATATCTCGTCTGCATGCGCTTATTGGGACTCGGGTTCCATTATTTATTATTCCGTATTTATTATTCTGTGGTAAAATCCTGTCTGTGCATTTACGCCGGACCTGGTTCCTTTATTTATTATTCTATTGGGAATAACCTGTCTGTGCGGTCTCTATCGCATGCATGGTGAATCCTTTTGTTATTCCATTTTTTATTATTCAGTTGGAATAACTTGTCTATGTGGATTACCACATGTACTGTGAATGATCCTTTGTATTCATTCGTTATTAAGTTGTGGAAATGATCTATTTACGTTGATTATGATGAGAGTCATAATAAAAGCATTGGACTGATAAAAATTATGGGTATATGAAGTATTAGTAAGTGTTATGATGAGTTATGTTGGTTATTATGTGAAAACATAAAAGTTTCTTGGAAATCACAAAGGGTTAAAAAAATCAGATTTTGGTGAAAATGGAACATGAAATTCAATTGACCATATCTCCTATTATATTTTGAATTTTTGAGTGTGGTCAAGTTCTAGATCTAGATCTATGAGTTTTGTAGTATCTCCTAGTGGAATCACAAGAAAAGGTGTTGTAGATTTTCGTGTGGACAGATTTTAGCAAAGGAGTCAAAAGTTGGAAAATAGCAAAAAGCTACTGCCCATAATTTTAAAAGGGCATTTTCAGCCACCTAATTTGTGAGAAAAATTCTGGCCTTTTGGGACATGAAAGTATATGGTATAAGGTACCTCCTGTCCAAAAATGTGCTCATTCCAACTTAAAATGAGCAAGTTATGACCATTTCAATATTTAGGTTTTTCCGACGAAAAATGCTATAACCGAAGTTCTATAACTCCAATGACCATGAAATTTAAATTGGAAGTTCACATTAACATGTGTAAGATCCTGCCAAGATTTGGGAATTTCTGGAGTTAAACTTGTGGTAGCCAATTTCTTAAGGAATTAATTAGAAATTGATTTTTGAAAAATAGTAAATCAATTTTAAAAATTCCGAGAAAAATATATGTTCATTATGGGACTATATTCTGCTAAATCCCAGAAAAGAAATATTTTTGGGACTAATTTGGTATTTTTCATGAAAATTGTTTAGTTACGAACATATGAGTTAAATATGTTTTGTGTAGTAACAAAGTTGGAAAATAGGATTTTATGGCTTGGAAATCCTATATAAGGTATATGCAAATTTTTTTTATAACGGATTTGATCATTGGTGATGAAATCTTATGAGTATGACATTTTTGAATGATTAAATGCATTATTTGATAAAGTGTAAACAATTGAAATAAAATGTTTATAAGTTTAAGAGGTGATTAAAATATTAATAATATTAGATTATGAGTTTATTAAGTGATTGATAATATTTGGATAAATTTAAAGTCTTTAATATTTATCATTATTTTCGTTTGATTAATGCTTATATCATTATCATCATCCTCATGCTTATATGGTGATGAAAGTTATCTTTGGCTTATGTGCGAAGATGGACTGTTGTTTATTGAATTGTATATCTTTGGCTTACGTGCAAAGATGGATTGTTGATTATTGGTTTTATTATTGTATATCTTTGGCTTACGTGCAGATATGGACTTGGTATGATTATGACCAGGGATTATTCGGTATAGTCATGACCATTGATGATTTAAAGAATATCCTTGGCCCGTAGTGCAGGGATGATTCGATGATGTGGTTTATTTATTAAGCTAAGTCTCAGCGATAAAAATTGATGAAAACAATTTTTTTAAAACATAGAAGATAGTATATATCATGCTCTACTTGACTCTTCTATTGGATTTCTTATTCCGCTGTAGTTAAACTTGATGTCTATTGTATTTTATCAGTTTAACATTGTTGAAGACTAATGATAATTTATTCTGCATTATCTTAGTCATAATATTTCTTATTGGGCTAGTTGAGCTCACCCTTTCTTTCACCGTTCTCTTCAGGAACTGAGAATATAGCTGGGATGAGTCGAGGAACGGAGTGACGGTCCAGATGATAACATTAGTAGTCCTCACTATTCTGTTAAATAGTGTGACAATAAATGTAATGAGGACTCCAATGAGAGTGGATATTGTCTAGAAGGCAATATTCTTGTTTAAACTCTCAGCTTATGTTTTGTCGTATGTTACACGACAGTTGTATTATTAAGTTGTATTTTGTATTTTCGTACCATGTATTTGGCGATTCAAGATGGGTGATGTATACCTATTTTGGGGGCATCACAGTTGGTATCAAAGCTTAGGGATATGATCCCTGGCTGAGATGTGAGATAAAAACTAGGAGGAGAGAGACGGGGAATTCTTTCGCTAATATGACCTACCTATATTTATTTGGTATTTAATTGGTTGGTAAGAGTATAGGGATAATATGTGATATGTCAATTAACCCTTGTTTTGTGACAATGTTTGTATTGAGATGATGTGAATAGGGCTCAGTTATTAGAGCGCGATAATGAGATAGCACAACCAAAAGGCAACGACCAACAACACGATAATAATCGTACCGATGGCAACAGCCATCGGAACAATGATAACCATCGTGGGGGAAATTATCATGCCAAGAATGGTAACCACTTTGGTGGTAATCATGGCCAAGATAATAGAAGTGGAAATTTTAAGAAGAGAATAGAAGGTCATTTAGCTCGATTTTATCGTATAGTGAAGTCAAGTCCAGCTGGGACGGTGGCACCAACGGCGGATACGAACAAAAACAAAGTCGATGGTTTCAGGAAGAGCATTTTTTGTGAATTCTCAAAAAGCGAGTAACCCGAACAAAGTTAGCACGGGTTAGTTAATTATAAATTTTTGCATAGTCTATACCTTATTAGATACCGGTTCTACCAATTCTTTTATCTATCTTGCTTGCGTTCAATGTTTAAATTTGACTCCTAAGAAGTTAGACTTTGACTTATTTGTTGAAACTTCGTTAGGAGAAACTTTCGTTACCTCCACCGTTTATAAATCTTGTTTCAAATTGACACTTTCACGTTACCTGTCGATCTTATCTCTTTAAAAATACTTGCCTTTGATGTGATTTTAGGAATCGATTGATTAACTACTCATCATATTTATATTTTGTTGAAAGTCATACGTGTATTCTGTAGTGCATAGATGGACTTGGTATGATTCGACGAGGATTATTCTTCAGATAATCATGACCGTAATGTTACAAATGATGTGGTAAAAGTCAACTTTGGCCCGTGAGTATAGATGGACTTGGTATGATTATGACCAGGAATTATTCGGTATAATCATGACCTTAATTGAAAACACGAATATCCTGGCCCGTAGTGCATGGATAATTCGTGGTCGTGATACTATTATTGTCGAGTCTCAAAGATTATTGGTTTTATAGTTGTATATCTTTGGCCTGTAGTGCAAAGATGAACTGTTGATTATTGGTTATACAGTTGGCCTATAGTACAAAGATGAACTGTTGATTATTGGTTATACAGTTGGCCTGTAGAGCAAAGATGAATTGTTAATGAAATATTCGGGCCGTACAGTACAAAGATGAATTTAATGTTTTCGACGATAAAGGTATTCAAGGTATCCTCACCTCTTCATCCATACCAGTATCGCATTTAAAATTTCGAGGGCTAAATTTCATAAGGAGGGAGATTGTGAGACCCTAGATTTTACGAATAAAGATTTAATTTTCTCAAAATATTTTTTTCAAAATTTTGGTGTGGATTTGAGATAACGTTATAGTTGTGGGTAATATTTATAAATTTTATAAAGTACGCAAGTTGTTATATAATATTTGATTGGTCAGGGAATATTCGTTTTAACAGGGAATATTCGTACGACGACACAATCATTGGTGGACCCCACAATGGAATTATTGTCGGATTGAGAAAACGACAAAATTTTTTTTATGAAAATAATGACGGAAGTTTTACCGTTAAAACAATTGAACTACTCGGTAGTAAAAGTACAGTAATACACATGGTTGCATAGTAGCACACGGTATTGATTATTGATGCTTACATGATAAGTCACTCAGTTATACTCAATTATTGCTCACGTAAAGAATTCACGTGATCATATCTCTCATATTATTGATTCGATTATTGTCACAAGAATATCTGCGTTATATGATATATTATTAAATCAATAATTGAGATGACAAAGTTAATCATATTATTAAATTGCAATATTTACAATGTCTAGAAGTTCTGCCAAGGAGAGGTTTGGTCACCTAATTGCGCGCCAATAGGGAGAAATCCTTATTGGAAAGCCCCCTCTTTCCTGGGAACGACCTGATTGTTAAATATTGTGAGTTATGATATTAATGATGAATGTTATTATAATCAAATTTGAGTTCGGAGTTAAATTTGGAGACGCGGACGTGATATTTGAGTCTGGAACAATGAAATTATTAGAAATAGACTATAAATACAAAATTTTCCGAGGTTGACTTTTTGGTCAAAAAAGTCAACAGTTGAATTTTTTGGAAAAAGTCAAACTTCAAAATTTCAAAAATGAAATTTTGGAGAAAAATATTTCCATTGTGTTGGGATTGTTAGTGTTAGTGGAAATCGACATTTTTTCGATAGTAATTGATGTCTGGAAGTTATATTGACCAACTGGATAATTTATCGGGTAAATGAGCAATTAATTGCTACTTATTCTCATGCTTATATAACTATTTTTTTCACATGATTTACTATTGATTTACACGATTTACTATTAGGGGAGGTGGTGCAAGCTTGATAATACTTGGATGACTGAATTAAAAATGAAAGAAAAGTTGGAGGTATTGTACTGTAATATTTTGAGCCCCAAAACGTGCAATTATTGAAACTATATTTTCTTATAAATAGAAGCTCATTCTTCCTTCATTTCTCACCAATTCACAAAAGCTATAGAGCAATTATTATAGAGAGAAATTATAGAGAGAAAGAAGAAGAGAAGTCTGCTACATTTCTGTTCCAGTATCCAGCTTTATTCTATGGTAAGAGATATTATTTGTTGTACCCGTAAGGGGTATTATTCTTTCGTATTCATGAAGAGAATTATTTTCTTTCAATACTCGTAAGAGTTGTTATTCCATTCTTCATTATTATGTTAGAATAACCTGTTTATGCGAAGTACCGCATACATGGTGAAATTCTTCTATTATTCCATTCTTTATTATTCTGTTAGAATATCTTGTCGGGTTTAATTTTTCTCGACCTATTTACGTTTCTTTAATATTACATTGGAATAACTTTGTTTATGCTAAGTACCGCTTACATGGTGAAATTTCGTTGTTATTCCATTCTTTATTATTACGTTGAATATCTTATTCAATGCGCTTACGTGGACTGGTTCGATTATTTATTATTCCGTATTTATTATTATGTCGGAATATCCTGTTTGTGCATTTACGCCGGACCTAGTTTAATTATTTATTATTCTGTTGGGAATAACCTGCCTGTGCGGTCTCTATCGTATACATGGTGAATCCTTCTGTTATTCCATTCTTTATTATTCTATTGGAATAACCTGTCTATGTGGATTACCACATGCATGATGAATGATCCTTTGTATTCATTCCTTATTAAATTGTGGAAATGATCTGTTTATGTTTATTATGATGAGAGTTGTAATAAAAGCATTGGACTAATGAAAATCATGGTTATATGAAGTATTAGTAAGTGTTATGATGAGTTATGTTGGTTATTATGTGAAAACATGAAAGTTTCTTAGAAATCACAAAGGGTTGAAAAATCAGATTTTGGTGAAAATAGGACATGAAATTCAATTGACCATATCTCCTATTATATTTTGAATTTTTGAGTGTGGTCAAGTTCTAGAGCTAGATCTATGAGTTTTGTAACATCTCCTAGTGGAATCACTAGAAAAGGTGTTGTAGATTTTCGTATGGACTGTTTTTAGCAAAGGAGTCAAAAGCTGGAAAATAGCAAAAAGCTACTACCCATAATTTTAAAAGGGCATTTTTGGCCACTTAATTTAGGAGAAAAATTCCGGCCTTTTGGGACATTAAATTATATGGTATAAGGTACCTCCTGTACAAAAATGTGTTCATTCTGACTTAAAATGAGCAAGTCATGACCATTTCAATATTTAGGTTATTCCAACGAAAAATGCTATAACCGAAGTTCTATAACTCCGATGACCATAAAATTTAAACTGGAAGCTCACATTAACATGTGTAAGATCCTGCCAAGATTTGGGAATTTCTGGAGTTAAACTTGAGGTAGTTAATTTCTTAAGGTATTAATTAGAAATTGATTTTTGAAAAATAGTAAATGAATTTTAAAAATTCTGAGAAAAATATATGTTCATTATGGGACTATATTCTGCTAAATCCCAGAAAAGAAATATTTTTGGGACTGATTTTGTATTTTTCATGAAAATGGTTTATTTACGAACATACGAGTTAAATATGTTATGTGAAGTAACAAAGTTGGAAAATAGGATTTTATGGCTTGGAAATCCTATATAAGGTATATGCAAATTTTTTTTATAACGGATTTGATCATTGGTGATGAAATCTTATGAGTATGACATTTTTGAATGATTAAATGCATTATTTGATAAAGTGTAAACAATTGAAATAAAATGTTTATAAGTTTAAGAGGTGATTAAAATATTAATAATATTAGATTATGAGTTTATTAAGTGATTGATAATATTTGGATAAATTTAAAGTCTTTAATATTTATCATTATTTTCGTTTGATTAATGCTTATATCATTATCATCATCCTTATGTTTATATGGTGATGAAAGTTATCTTTGGCTTACGTCCGAAGATGGACTATTGTTTATTGAATTATATATCTTTGGCTTATGTGCAAAGATGGATTGTTGAATATTGGTTTTATTATTGTATATATTTGGCTTACGTGCAGAGATGGTCTTGGTATGATTACGACCAGGGATTATTCGGTATAGTCATGACCATTGATGATTTAAAGAATATCCTTGGCCCGTAGTGCAGGGATGATTCGATGATGTGGTTTATTTATTAAGCTAAGTCTCAGCGATAAAAATTGATGAAAATAATTTTTTTAAAACATAGAAGATAATATATATCATGCTCTACTTGACTCTTCTATTGGATTGCTTATTCCGCTGCAGTTAAACTTGATGTCTATTGTATTTTATCAGTTTAACATTGTTGAAGACTAATGATAATTTATTCTTCATTATCTTAGTCATAATATTTCTTACCGGGATTGTTGAGCTCACCCTTTCTTTAACCGTTCTCTTCAGGAAATGAGAATATAGTTGGGATGAGTCGGGGACCGGAGTGACGGTCCAGATGATAGCATTAGTAGTCCTCACTATTCTGTTAAATAGTGTGATAATAAATGTAATGAGGACTCCATTGAGAGTGGATATTGTCTAGAAGGCAATATTCTTGTTTAAACTTTCAGCTTATGTTTTGTCGCATGTTACACAACAGTTGTATTATTAAGTTGTATTTTGTATTTTTGTACCATGTATTTGGCGACTCAAGATGGGTGATGTATACCTATTTTTGGGGCATCACATGTTGGATTAATCGCGCATTGATCCATTGGGTGCTCTCCCGCGCACAACTCACATATAACTACCATTTGTTGTGCTTGTTGTGCCTGTACCCAGTCATAGAATCCAACTTCTTTGAAAGTACTGAAATCTGTGCTTGTATAGCTGTCACACCATCCACTTGTAACACCCCAGCTGCCTTTGCCTGTGTCATTCTAGCTGTAGGCCACTGGTAGTTATTAGCCGCCATGGTTTCAATCAAATCGTAAGCTTCCTAGTAACTCTTAGCCATGAATGCTCCACCCTATGCTGCATGGGCAATCCAAGATGTGGGCATCTTCTGAGCAATTCTTTGTATCTCTCCCATGCATCATATAACGACTCCCAATGTTGCTGCTCAAACATTGTTAACTCGTTCCTCATCTTTGCAGTTTTCGCCGGTGGAAAGAATTTGGCGAGGAATTTCTGAGCTAAATCCTCCCATGTAGTTATCAAACCGGACAGTAGAGAATGCAACCAACTCTTCACCTTGTCCCGTAAAGTGAATGGGAACAAGCGAAGTCTCACCGCCTCATCCGACACCCCATTGTACCTAATGGTGTCGTAAATCTCCAGAAAGCTAACTAAATGCTCATTCGGATCATCATTTTCCAAACCCCTAAACTGAATTGAATTTTGAATCATTTGAATCATCCCAGGCTTAATTTCAAATGTATTTGCAGCTATTGCGGGCCTGGTGATGCTTGACTGCAATTTAGTCACCTTGGGTGTGGCGAAGTCCCTTAATGCTTTATGATCTTCGGCTGCCATTTCCCCTTCTTTCTCAGATTTTTCAAATTCTTGCCTCTTTTCCTTGATCCACTTACTTAACCTCTGAAACTTTTTCTCTATGTCGTCCTCTAAAGGCAGGAAGTCTGGATTTTTGGACCGAGTTTGCATAAACTGATTCAAACACCTGAAATAAGAAGAACAAAACAAAAATAAAAATGTCTAAGTAAAACTGGATTAATTAAACTGATATTGTAAAAAATATTAAGATTTATACTAAATTGAGTCCCTGGCAACGACGCCAAAAAGTTGTTAGGTAAAATCTATATATGCAATACACGCAAGTATACATGGTCAACAAGTAATAAAGTGATGAGTAGAGTATCCTTTCCACATAGATCAACTAGCATTAATCTTAACTTACAATTACCAATTTCCTATTAATCCTAATTTTATTAAACTATTCAAATCAATAATTATAATTAAAGAAACAAAATTAAATAATAAAATGAACTACCACAAACCAATCACAAATATCAAAATCTAGAATTTCACACAATCAATGGAGAATTAGACTTATGATTTCACCCTAAGCGTCACTCTGATTTTAACACCTTTATTCCAATTCAATTCACTATTCCAGTTTATTATTCAAGAACATGAATGTAGTATTAACCACCTCTCAATGCACTAATACCATATTAACTTACATCCACAATTAAGATAGAAACAAGTTAAACACCTTAATCAACTAACTCACTCATATATATATATATATATATATATATATATATATATATATATATATATATCTTCTTACTTCTTTTCATATAAACTGCGGCATCATGTGAGCCTAGGAATCATGTGATCACAGATTCAGTCCATTGAATCTAGATTCAGTTTCCATGATGGACATTTTTGGCTGTAAGCAGCTTGTAAATTATTCACGGTGTTTGAATTTCCTTAGATGGCTTTTATGACCATAAGGAGTTCGATACTACTATATATTATTTTCTCGAAGATGCTTCGCATCTCTAAAATAAAAGAAACCAAGCTGAAATTTAATAATAAAATGGAAGTATGAAAAGGTCTCAATTACTATTGAGCACAGGGTTTGAAAAAACATCTTTTACAAAACCTCATTGCTATATCATGTTTAAAACTGAATTTTTATATAAATTCAAACCATTTGTATATAGGTACGAACGAGGCCTCACACTACTTCCAAATAAATTACACATTGATCCACACACACACACACACACACACATATTTATGTAACAGTTTCTTGAAAAGTGGCGGTCACCGTGGTAACACGGATGTCGGGGGGTGCCTAACACCTACCTCCGCATAATCAAGCCCCCGAACCCAAATGAATCTTGGTTTCACAGACCCGTTTAGCAGTGTCACATCACTGGGTCAATGTGCAAATCTATTCTCGGTTGGGTTGGTGCAACCAGTTAAAAACACCAACTGGCGACTCTTATAGTCAAATCATCGACATATACATGTCGGACCTTTTTCACTTATTTTTTCAAATAAATCTCATATAACACGAGAACACCAAAGAACAAGAACATAAAAGGGACAAATAAAAATCCAAACGTCGACAGGTGGTGACTCTGCTGGGGATAATAGTAAGAAGGCTTAAGCCCTTACTACATGCTTTTCAAAACTGTTATATGCTTGTGTGTGGATGTTGCATATACATTTGTGATTAATGTGTACGAATGCATTTTACTTACTGCACTGCAAAATATCTATCTGTGATATTAGTGCTTCGCACATGTCATCATTTTCATAAACGGTGAGACACGTTGTATGTGAATGTATGTTGTGTGGTTCCTCCACTAGGAGGCTATCCTGTCAGTGTTTGATTACTGGACTCGTAGGTAGACAAATCCCAACGAGCCTCAGGAAATGCACCACCCAGATTCACTCCATTTGAAAGGCTGGATTAACTTCCCGTCAAGTAGATTGCGATGATATGGGAACCTTCATGCCAAAAAGCAGTGAGAGTAAACCTAAGATAAGTCAGCCTCTAATAAACCAAATGCGGAGGAAAGTCTCTTCATGCTTTCCATTTTCAATTACTTGTAAAAGCATTTACTTGTAAATATCATTTAATGTCAATCCATCATAATGGAAAATATGAAGAAATATGTGCACATGCATATTTAAAATTACCATGCTATCATGTATTACAAAACAGCTAACATTCATTTTGCAGGATAATATTCCTAACACGGATACCTCACATAGCATATAAACATTTACATTATCCCTAAGACTAAACTACATAAGTTTTTTCTAAGGAAATAATTGTGCCTATTACTTGCTCAAAATCCAAAAAGGCCACGAGCCTACAACCAACTATGTCTTCGTCTGACCAGTCTAATCCCTTTTCTCGAGAAGAGTTTGACGGATTAACAAAAAAATTACAAATTTGGTTGTTCTGCTTAAAGAATTGCATCAATCTACTCAGGGTTCGCGAATACCCGTACATACATAATCCTCTACATAAGAAGGAGCACAAGGTTCAGATAAAACAAATACTGAACTTCAGTTGGATACGACCAATAAAGACCCTAAAAACACCCATCTCAAATAAGATCCAGACACTGGTGATATCAGGAAGAAGGTCGTTCAAATGGAAGAAATCATCCATTCTCTCAAGGGGATTGGAGCACATAGGAGTGTTTCATATGCTGACCTTTACATATTCCCTGGTGATCATTATCCGGAGAAATCTAAAACCTCTGACTTTGAAAATTATAACGGATTAGGGGATCCTTACAAACATTTGAAGGTGTTCATTAGAGAACTTGGATCTTATGCAGAAAACGAGAAGCTCAGAATGCAGCTGTTTCAGAAGAGTCTGGCTGGAGAAGCTCGTTCATGGTATACCAGATTAGACAACTCAAAGATCCATAGCTTGGAAGAGCTAGCTCACGCCTTCTTTACTCAGTATAGCTTCCAATCTCAGATGGCTCATGACCGGTATCATATTACCAAAGTCAAGAAACAGTCTTATGAGTCTTTCAGAGAGTATGCTCAAAGGTGGAGGGGCCTTGCTGCTCAAGTTATTCCTTCTGTGACGAAATCACAAATGGTCATAACCTTCATAGACATACAAGAAGCTCCTTTCTATGAGAGAGTCTTAGCTGGTATTGGCAAACCATTTTCTGAAATGATCAAATATGGAGAGATGGCTGAGATGGGGTTGAAGTAAGGAAATATTCAAGTCCTAGCCGCTCTTAAAGCAGTTGCTGAGCACATCCAGTCCAGATCTTATGGAAACAACCCCCGGAGGGTCCATAAAAAGAAAGAGGAGGATGTTTCCTTAATACTACAAGGTCAAAAAGGCAATCAGAATATGACTATACAGAGGAGAAACTACTCCCCTTTTCAAGCACAGTCTTTAAACCCTCCATTGCCTAAAGTTGGAGAAGTAAAGCACCCTTGAACGTTAACACCCTTAGGGGACTCGCTCGAGAATATTCTTACTCTTCTGACTACTCAGAAGAAAATCAGACATCTTCTTCCATCAACTAACCCTAATGGGAGGGGTTTCAATGCTACTCGAAAGTGTGCTTATCATTTCGAGGCACCTGGACATGATACTCAAGATTTTTGGGCCTTCAAACACAAGATCCAAGAGATTAATAGACAACGGTGAGATCATGGTTACCAAAACAGATCAACCTCATGTGCAAGACAACCCTCTTCCTCAACACAAAGAACGAGAGGTCAATATGATTAGTTGGAGTAGTGGACAGAGTTCAAATTTTAATGATGAATCATCCTAGACCATCAAAGATAGTGTTGATAGATGGGATTACACAAAGTTCCAATTTTCTATGGAACAACAGATGAAAGCTCTTTGTAAGCAAGTTGAATAATAGGCAGAACTGGTAATCCATCAACATCAAGTTACACTCCAGTTAGTCAGCCAGGAGCATGCCTGTCTCCTTCCTTTTGTTATGAATGCTCCATCATCACCTTCAGGAAATGAAGCACTAGAGGACAAGGTTGCGAAGAGGGCAAGTGCTAGTGCCCGTCAAGATTTTTCCAATAGAAGGGAATTTACATACCTCGGATAACCTATGAAGGAGATATTTCAAATGCTAATCAACGAAGGAAGAATCATCTCCCTTATACCTCCAATTAATCCCCGTTCAAGACGGTTCAATTCTGATGGAGTGTGTTAATATCATTCACATTCTCGCGGTCACAGAACAGAAGAATGCTTAGCACTCTGCCACCTTATTAAGAATCTAATTTACAGCGGTGTCCTGAAGTTGGCAAACGATGACACCGTGCTACTCGAGAGTGGGAATACCTATCCTACTAAGTGGAATGGGCTAGTAGTATATATATCCTCTAAGACTGATGAGACTATCGGGCCATTTCCCATACCGGCAATTCAACTAAAAGGTAGTGATAATCCTTTGAAAGTGGCTGCACCATAGCCAATTTGCTTACCATTTAGACTGCAATATCCTGTTATTAGCTTTAAAAAAGTCCCATGGAATTATGGAGAAGCTGAAGGATCCACGTCTCATACTACTGCTATAGTATCGAAGGAAAATTCACTGTATCTTCCTCAGAGGGTGATAAAGCCTACCATAAAAGCAAAGGGGAAGATTACCATAGAGAAGAGTGAGAAATTCCTTCGCACTATGGGCCATAATGAAGCAATGGTGGTTTTAAGCTTAAGAGAAGCTCCACATCAAATCTCAATACCGAACTTGGTTTTCTCTTTCGAGGATCAGAGGAAGATCTTACTGAAGGTTTTTGAAGAAGCCTACTTATCGAAATTAGTGGATGTGGAAAAATTTCAACATCTGGTTGATCACATTTTTAACAACAATGTGATATCTTTCACTGATGATGACATACAACCCGAAAGGACCGGTCATTGCAACCCATTGCACATTGTAGTTTTGTCCTCCGGGTATATGTTAGCTAGAGTTTTGATAGACGGAGGTTCGTCTCTGAATATTTGTCCTTATTCCACTTTGGTGAAGATGAACATCAATCTCAAACGGATCCGAAGTAGCCATACGATTATCAAAGCTTTTGATGGTTCCCGATGAAATATTGTCGGAGAGATTGAGCTGCCAATTGAGATTGGTCCCCATAAATTTTTTGTATCTTTTCACGTCCTCAAGATAGATTCAGGATACAACCTGCTATTAGGGAGACCATGGATCCACATGGCTAGAGCCGTCCCTTCTACACTTCATCAATAAATTAAATGCATTATCAACAATAGCCTAGTCACTGTCAATGTTGAGCCGGAATATCCTGAACAAGGAGACCTATCAGTCATCAGCTTCAATTCAAAAGTTGAGCCGGCCAGTTTTCATACTTTGGAAGTGAGCAACACGCAATACCATCCTATTGGAGCGCCACTTCGTGTACCTAAGATTTTTTCCAAAGTGGTAGTAACTACACAAGAAATGATATCATTGGGTCATCAGCCTGGACAAGGGCTGGGTAAAAATTATCAGGGTATTAAACACCTAATTCAAATGTCCAGTCAAACCGGGATAGTTAGACTAGGCTATTCTGCCAGTTCCAGTCACATGAATCCTCATAAGCACAAGCAGATTCCTCAAGCATCCGCCACACAATGATTTTCTCCACCTACAACTCATGAGCTTGTACAAACTCCGGTATAGGTGCCATCCCACATTATGGCAATGTTATTTCCCAAACCAGTACCGATTAAATCAAAAGAAGTGTTGATTCCTGATCCTGAAGTGGAAGAAATTGAACGGAAACACAAATAAGAGATCGCCCTGATGATGTCAGTCATACGCATCATTGTCCATGATGAGAATACAAACAGATACACCTAAGACGATGATTTCCCAGATGTTATGGTCATCATTTGGGAGAAGGAGGATGATGATAGTACTTCTATCATTGTAGTCCATTAGGACTTTACCCTCGACAATTGGAGCAGCACTCCGTGCATTGGTAGACAAGGGTAAAATGGGCAGAAAATCCCTTTGCCCTGTAGATAATTTAACTGCTTACTTTTCTGTACAGTATTCGTAGTTATTTTATCAATACATGCTAACACTTTGTATGATTAAGTAAAATTTCATATATTAAGTGAAAACATATTTTGTTTCAGGACTCAGAATTTAGATGTGTCTGTACTTGCTGATCAGGTGCTTTTCTCCACAAGGACTGTAACGTTGATGAAAAGTTGGACTCAGACTTGATGTAAGTACAAGAGGACATTGAGATACCTCGGGTGATTAACGAATGGGTCAAAGACAAATCTAAGCCTAATCTTGATCAAACCACTTCTTTCAATCTCGGAACCTTAGAAACCCCTAAGTGAATCCAGATTGGTTCAGACCTTACCCCAAACTAATAGAATAACATGGTTATATTACTAACTCAATTCCAGGATGTGTTTGCATGGTCTCATGAAGATATGGTGGGTTTATCCACTGACGTTGTCCTCCATCGCCTTCCCATTAAAGAGGGATTTAACCCAGTCAGGCAGAACCTGAGTGGAGTTTAAAGGTGAAAGAAGAAATTGTGAAACAATTTCAAGTTGGCATTATCATGGTGTCTACATATCCTGAATGGATATCCAACATAGTTCTCGTGCCTAAGTCGGGAGGAAATGTGCAAGCTTGCGTGAATTACCATGATCTGAATAAAGCTTTCCTTAAAATAGCTTCCCCATGCCCTTTATCCACATTCTTATTAACAATACTGCTCAATACAACATGTACTTCTTTGCAGATTACTTCACGGGGTATCATCAAATTATGGTCACTGAGGAGGTTCATGAGAAAACTGCTTTCATCACGCCTTGGGGAACCTTCTGCTATAGACGGTTATTATTTGACCTCATCAATACTGGAGCAACCTATTAGCTAGCTATGACGACTCTTTTCCATGACTTAATGCACAAAGAGATAGAGATCTATGTGGATGACACCATTGTCAAGTCTGGAAGGGAGGAAGACAACTTAGACCATCTCAGAAAGCTTTCTACAGGTTGCGTAAGTACAACTTGAAGTTGAATCCAGGAAAATACGCCTTTGGCGTTAAATCATGTAAGTTGCTAGGTTTCCTAGTCAGCCACAAAGGGATTGAGCTGAATCCACCAAAATCCAGCCCATCACTGAAATGCCCATTCCTCAGATAGAGAAGAAAATGCGGGGATTTTTGGGAAGAATAAACTTCATTAGTAGGTTTATTTCTCAACTTACAGCAACTTGTGTACCTATCTTCAAGTTGTTAAGGAAGAACTCCTCCATGAAATGGAACGATGAGTGTCAGAAAGCCTACCTTACAATCAAAGAGTAGCTAGTTAAAGCTCCCATTTAGGTACTTCTCAGGGATGGTGTTCCCATGTTCATGAACCTGTCCATTAACGATAATGCCATGGGCTGCATGCTGGGACAAAAAGACGATAGTGGCCAAGAACGAGCTATATATTACCTCAGCAAAAGATTTAGCATCAGTGAACACAGGTACACTCTGATTGAGAAAACTTGTTGTGTTTTAGCATGGGCTTCCATGAGGTTACATCATTACCTCCATGGTCACACAACCAATCTCATATCCCGCGTGGATCCTCTCAAGTATGTGTTCAGTAAACCCATGTTAAATTTTTGGCTATCCAGATGGCTATTGATCCTACAACAATTTGACATCGTCTACGTGATGCAAAAGTCTATCAAAGGTCAAGGAATTGCGGATCAACTGGCCGCCTCACCTACAGGGGACTTCAAACCCTTAGAAACATACTTCCCCGATGAAGGATTAATGGCAGTTCAACAACACCATCAGTACGATACATGCCGTATGTGGAAAATGAAACGCCCCAGAAAATTGATGTTTTTGTAAATAATTTAATAATGAATAAAATATTATTATTTGTTATTATTATGTGTTGATAAGATGAATGTTATTCTATAACCTAGAAACGTCGAAACTTCGTAGTATTTTAACTACGTGAGAAAATTAAAGTGTTTGAATTTCCAAGACGAAAATAATAGCTTTTCGAGAAATTCTATGAAAAACACTATTCATCAATTTCCGTTCGGGAGTTATTTTTGAACTTCCGAGAAATATGTAACGTTATAATATCAAGGTGAGATGGATTATGTACTAATAATCTAAGTATGGAAAACACAATATTTCTCATGCGGACTTAATTAGAGAACGTTGGGAATATTAAGCGTTAAGAAGAGATTATATTAATTATATGATATGTATGTATTGTACGAGGTATTGAATACAAGTATATTACGAAGTATTATACGAGTATGTATGGAGAATGAAATAATGTATACTACTAATTAATATACGAGTTAGAATATGAGAAGTATACATATAGGATTTGTTATAAGACTTTTAGTTAAAAGGAATGAATTAATAGGATTGTGTAGTAATTGAAGAGTCCAATAAGAATTAAGGTGCAAGCCCAAAGAAACATAGTGCAAGCCCATCAATGAATAAGCTAAGTTAATTAAAGTAAGCCCAATGGGTTAGCCATGATCCATGGAGCAAACCAAGGTGAATGTGGGTTAGACTTGATGATCAAGTACTTTATGTGATGGCCAAGCTTTGGATTTGTTATGGATGAGCAAGAAAGATGAGTGGTTAGCAAGATTACTTAGGGCTAAAGTAATGGATAGTAAGGAGGTGTATTAAGGAGGTGATTAAAGGAGGTGGGATGCCCTAATGACTCTTATGCCCTCACTTTGGTTTTCCTATAAATAGAAGGCTAGAATTTTTATTTGTTGCTTGATTAATTTCATCCAACAACTTCCAATACAAAGTAACTTATTCGTTAGAGAGAATAAACACATATAAGTCAAACAACAATTGTTAGATCTTCAAGGAAGAGAAGTACTAGTTCTTCAAGGGTAAGGCTCTTGTCCTATATTCTTCTATGTCTACCATGATAACTTGATAGAGAAGTATAGTATAATAAGCATATATGTTAAGAACATGTAAGAAGTAATTAAGCAATGGACTTAAGCCGAATAAGTTATGAATAAGTAACTTGAATCTAAATAAGTTATGAACTTTTGATGAACTTGTCATATGATTGTCATATGAAGTTTGTGTGTTTGATAAGATGTGAGAACATTGATAAAGGACTTAAATCTATAATAAGTCATAAGAAATGAAAATTGTAGTTTATAAGTTGTTAAGTCATGAACTTATGAAAAATAAGTCAAAACCTAACTTAAAAATAAGTTGGTGTAATAAGTAGCTTAAATTGTTCATATGATGGTTAGAATCCTTTTAGAACAATGATCATATCATTAGTAATGAAGTTTACCGGAATTCACACGATTGGACGATAATCGTCGAATTCATGAAATTCTCAAAAATTACTGGATTCCGACTTAGAACGAAGAAACGACCGTTGAACGTTCACGAACGTTTATCGTTTTCGTTAAAAATGAACTAATAGGTGAAATTTTAGCAAACAAAGTCAAATAAATAAATTCTTGTATGAACGCGTATAGTATGTAATTTGTGAACCGTAGGCTCTTAAACGAGCCAATTCGAACTTATAACGAAGAAGTTATGCGTCCGGGAGATTTGCAAAAATTAAAAGTCTGTCAAATTTTTCTAAGGCTCAGAGTTGGCGCCGCAGCGCCAACCCAAGGCCAACTCATGGTGCTGCAGCGCCGGCACAATATCTCAACCTACTGGAGTTTCGCACCGTAGCACGACATGTAACCTATAGATTCACGCCGCAACGCCGAGTCCGGTCTTTACCCACTGCAGAGTGGCATCGCAGCGCAGTTTAGAGAAGGAAGGGTGGTATCGCATCGCCAACCATAGGGTTTGGACAGAGAAGATAGTTTGCAAGTATAGCATGAATGGTAACTCATTAGAAATGAACTAAGGCTTAATTAAAATATTGTTAAGGCATTGTTAGATGCTTAATGTTTGATGATTAAAGGTTGATAATCAATCGAATATGAACGTAATGACAATGTAAGAACAACAGAATGGAAAGCCAAAACAAATAGTAGCAAATCTAAGTCGTAATTAGATTGAGAAGAAGGGTAAGATTCATTAGGAAACATGTATGTTCAATCATGACCTAATGTGTTATATGATGTTATCAATTACTGTAGAGACTTAAAGACTTAAACAAGAACGTGTTATAATGATAGCAGATGCTAAAGGAAATTATTCTAACCCTTGTTCCCATTCAGTCTGGACAAGCTTTAAAATTCATGTATCCTTACACATGAAGTCTTGTATGATGAAGTCAAAGCCAATTCTTTCGGCTAGACTTATATCATGTTTCTATCAAGCATGGTCAATGTTTACCAAGTTATATTGGTGTGGTTTTCTAACGAAGATTGAGTATGCTAAAATGTTTTGTCATCTAAAGACAGGCACATGAGGTTGCCACAACTTAAACGTATACACATTTAATGAATGTAGTGTTGATCAACATAGAGTACTATGGGCTGATCACCTAGTCGTGCTCGTAAGAAATGTCAAACTTACGGAATTAGTGCCGGGATGTCCTTTTCAAATAAAGTATGAAATGCTCAAGGTCTTGGACCAGAATTGATGTTTTACTGAATATTGTTGTTGTAAAACATTTTGAATGAAAAGAAGTGCTATTTTGAATTATCGATAGTACTTCATAACTATTTTTCAGTTATTGAAGATATATGATTCCTATGTTTCAAGCATGTTGTTTATTAGAATTGTTGTACTTGTTGAGCTAGTCATTCTCACTCTTGCTTGAACCATATGAACACAGCTAAAATTGAACGGACCGAAGGCTCCAGCAAGGATAAAGGGAAGGTGAAGACGAACATGTAGTATACTTATGTAATAGTATAGGGTGAATAATTGTAATATATTTGATATTATGACAAGAACAATGTATTGGTTATAAAAAACCTGGGGGAATGTTAATATTATTTTGAATATATAGAAGACATATTCGTTCCTTTGAGACTTTTCAATTGAATGTTTGTGTGAATGGTAGTACCGTGTAGCACCATCTGTCGGGTTGGAAGATACCCGGATTTGGGGGTGTCACATAAAATGTATGTTGATGGAGCTGTTATCCTAGAAGGCTCTGGAGTCGAGCGATTCTAGTGTTTGATGACGGGAGCGATATCTCGTCGTTGTTAAGTTACGCTTTTGTCAAACAACAATAACATGTACCGAGTATGAAGGTCATGATCGAGGGGCTAAAACTTGCCCGTTCAATGGGCATAAGGCGGTTAACTGTATTTGGGGATTCAGAGTTGGTAATTAAATAATCCACGGCAATCTATCAAACTAAAGAACAACATTTGTTGCCTTACCATCAGCATGTTTTAGAAATAGCTTTGGAGTACGAAGAAATCTCCTTTCTACACATTCCTCGTAATAGCAATGATTTTGCGGATGTGCTAGAAATATTGGCCTCCTTGATTCACATACCTGACAAGGAAAACATGCCAAGAGTCACATTTACCATGCAAAAGGCCCCAACCTATGGGAACTATATTGGAGAAGTATCAGATGAGCTACCTCTCATCCACAACCCTTGGTATCAGCACTTCAAGGAGTACTGACGAGATGGATCTACACCAACTGAGGCGAGCCCAACTGAAAGAAATCAGATCCATCGACTTGCTATGAAATTCTACCTGAGAGGAGATGCACTCTACAAGAGAGATGCAGGATTAGGTCTCCTCAGTTGTCTGGACAAGGACCAAGCTCAGAGGCTCATGGATGAGATCTATGGTGGAGTATGTGGCCCGCATATGAGTGGACCCCTACTTATTAAGAAAATCCTCAAAACAGGGCATTACTGGCTTACGCTCAAAGCTGACTGTGATGAGCACATCAAGAGGTGATATCAATGCCAAATTCATGGAAATGCCATCCACGCCCCTCCAAGGGAACTCCACAACATGAGTTCGCCTAGGCCCTTCTCAATGTGGGGAATGGATGTGATCGGGCCTATCGAGCCAAAAGCCAGTAATGGACATCGATTCATATTTACCATTATCGACTACTTCACCAAATGGATAGAAGCAGCCACCTTCCCCAGGGTTACTAAAGAAGTCATCATTGTTTTCATCAGAAACAATGTCATTTGTCGATATGGATAAGCAAAGGTAATTGTGTCAGACAATGCTAAGAACCTTAACAATAAAATAATGGAGGAGTTATGCAGTAAATTCCACATCAAACACCTTAACTCCATCATCTACCATCCAAAGATGAATGGTGCTGTTGAAGCGACTAATAAAAACATCAAGAATATCATGCAGAAAATGCCTGCCAATCAAAAAGGATGGCATGACCTCTTGACTCTAACTTTATTAGCATATAAAACTTCAATGCGTACTTCCACTGGGCAACCTCCTTTTCCAATTTTTTAGCCTATGGACGCTCAGCTGGATGAAAACCAATGGGTACAAGACAGGTATCACCAATTGTCTCTAATAGACAAAAGGCAAACTGCGGCTATCTTCCATGGTCAGTTATATCAACAAAGGATCGCTGTGTCCCGCAATGCGAAAAAGTCCAACTCATTTACGGTTTAAATAACACGACTTGGTTTTGAAAAAGATCATTGACAACCAAGATCAATGTAAGGGAAAATTCGCTCCTAACTGGGAAAGCCCATTTGTTTTCAAGGAGGTATTGAAAGGCGATGCTCTCAGACTATAGGAAATGGACGACGATGAATTTCCACAACTCATTAACTCGGACACCGTGAAATGATACAATGTCTGAGGTTACCATCAAACAAATATCCTGGTTTTAGATCGTCAGATCACCAGTCATTCTAGTTTTTTAACCCTTTTTACATAATCTTCTGCCCCTCAAGGAAACATACACTTCAATCCAGTAACCTGATTTCACCTCATTTCAAGCCTTTCATACAATTTTGGTTATCCCATCAGAGATTGAACCTTTCACACCTGCAATTTGTCCTGAACTTAGGATCAAACTTTTTCACACCTGTAGTTTGTCCCAAGCATGGGATCAAACTTTCTTTTCCCTGCAGTATAGCCTTCACATGGGATTCAGACTTCTCTTTGGCTACAAATCATCTTGAGGGGCGAACTACGTCGACCTGATCTCTCTGATACCCGGGAGTACGTAGGCAACTATATTCTATATGGCCCGGTCGCAATAAAAAAAAACAAAAACATTTATGCCCTTTCTCTACAAAAACAAATATAACAAAAATATTACTACACCTGTTTACATCCAGCTTGGAACCTTTTACACCAGGTTCGAACTATGCAGACCTGATCTCATCTTCAATAGGAGTATGTGGGCAGCAATGTATGGTTCAGTATAACCCCCTACCAAAACACAAATACTTGTCAGTGGAACTGGGGTCAAACTTCAATCCACCATATTTCATCGGCTTCAGACCAAAAGGGATGGAACTACTTAACATCTCCTCAGAAATAGGAGATCTGACGACCATCTAAGTTGTGGTTGTGCCTCAAAGAGCAACATCAATCCATAAGAGATGGAATTAACTAGGCTCCTCACAAATAGGAGTACTGGCAACCATATGTGGTGCGGTCAACCCCAGAGAGGAAAATCCACACTCCTCTCCACATCTACATACATAAACCAATCCCAAGACACCAATGATGGTAGGGATACAAATAGATCAATTTTGAAAGATCATGCGACATCTCAATGTCCACACATCAAGGATGAGTTCAGAATGCATCAAGATCACAAGCCCTGAAGAAATACGAAAACATCAAGCAAGTATCAAGGAACAACTAAAAGGGAAGTGAATCAAAATATATTTCCCTGCCATATATAATATTATTTGATATATACAACATGTGTTGTACATGATAAAATGGCTAAGCTAGTCTATGCAGGAAAATACAAGAGTAACTACGGATCTGTGTGTATGCGGACTATCAGATCTAACATAGCATCCCTCTTCGAAGAAGGAGGTAATGCTATAAGCTCTTGCCCAATGGTATCTACATGAGCTAGCAGATCCGAGGATAACTGCGTCGTGGCATGATTCTCATCAATGTATGCACTCATATGGTCAAGGATGCCAATCGTAAGGGATCTCACTGAAGTACTGTCTGTGATGGCTACATCCCGGGAAGATAAGGCAGCATCTCACTCTATAATCAAGGCATCTCTGGCTGATCTGGCCTCGTCTCTCTCTAATAGTGTTGCATCTCTCCCATCAACAGCTATCAACATTAAGAACCTATCCTTATCTCTCTTAAAGGTCATCAGATGTAGACTCTTCTCCAGATACTATGTTGAATGTTGAATCACAGTAGCACTCATAGTGGGAGAATCCATCACAACTGCTGGTAACCTAGTAGTCAAATCCTCCTCAATGGGAATATCAAACTCCTCCATAGGCTCCCCATAATCAGAATCAATCCCATGCACTATGGATACTTCCATAGTCAATGTCATCTCTATCTCCATCCTTGTGGAATACTCTGCAGAACGACCTGGATGGCTGACAGAAAACTCAGCTAGCTTATGCTGATCCCAACAGACATACAACCTGGATCTATCCTCTGTTAATAAGTGGCAAGAAGCTAAGCGCAGACTCAATGCCCTCTCAAAAGCATGAAAATCCTGGAACTAGTCAAATTGACACATCATGGCCAGTGGGTGGTGAGTAATCATGCCCCTCAAGCCAGCCAAAGGAATCTATTCATTCCTGGAGCATGAGTGATAAAGTTGTAGGGTGAGCTAAGCCCTTTACATGACAATATATCAAACAGATCTCCGATCCCTGCCAGGAAAGCTGACCAAGATGCAGCATCTATACACTCCGTAGGCTGAAAGGAGTATGATAGGGCTATATCATGGGTGAAACAATACCCATGCCATCTGAAAGTGCCAATCGGTCTCAAGTGTGACATAAACCACATGTACAACATGACTGAGCTGCCTGTAAACACTCCCGTGGGATAAGTGCAGCAGTATGTGGCCGACCTCAGAGTCTCTGCTATAATCATCAGTACGATGGTGTGACTCTCCCTGAGAGCTCTCACTGCTATGATAACTCCTATATCCAACTCATCCATGTAATGTGACATGTAGACATACGATAATATGCACAATAGCAATACATCCACTCTGGCCAAACGTCAAGGATCCTCCGGTGTGGTGAAATCCATAGAATACCGTGCATAACTATCCTCCGAGTGAAATTTATCAAACAGTAAACACTGGGATATCACGTGGCCGGATGTGAGCTCATCCTGCACCACCCTACGCCTCAATCCACTGAGGGTCATGAACTGCAGACTCATGTCTCCAATCACCATATGCACGCAACATCTGTCTAGTGGCAACATCGTCAAACGTGCATACTCCTGCACAGTAGGAGTCAACTCCTAGGTTCCAAATCAAAAAACTTTACACGCCGATACTATTACTCTAGCATGCCCTCTATGAATCCTGCGGGAACCTGAAACATCAAGAGGGTTATAGTATGCTGCAACAGCTGATCTATAATCACCCTGTCTGATGGTGACATACTATCATACCACGATCGCATACCAGATGCCACAAATACTGGTGGGTATGATCAATGTGGCTAACTGTCAAAGAAGACATCTGTGTGGGCTGTATCATAAGATCATCCAGGGGTCAATGCTGAATATCTCTGGACATACATACATATGCATAGCATAATAAAATGCATGATACAATAGATGGCAATATGATATAGGGAATGGAAAAATATACATACCTTCCTAAGTATATCATCATCTAATACATCATCTCTGTACTACTAAAAATACAGGGAAATGGGGCACTGACGCCCAACATCTAACAATGGCCTACCAAAAGAGATATCAAAAATGGGGTAGAGATACCCAATGTTTAACAGAGGCCTATCAAAAGAAATAATGAGAATGCACATCAGAAGAAGACAATGGTATCGATGTATACATCGTCAATCCTGTCTACCTGATGTAACTCCTCTTGAGTCACTAGATCTTTATCCATAAGGATGTCATGCCTATACAAGGGAGGATCTGTACTGGTAAAGCCATATAGGTCACCTGAGGGGCCAGTGCTAGAGTTGGAAGGATAAAAAGTATCTGCCTCTGAACGATCACTACCTAAGTGCCGAATAAAGAAATGTTCCCGGTCAAACTGCCGTGTCAAACTATCAATCTATGACAAATGAGTCGGGTCTCGGACATAGGCTAGCCAATCCATCATCATCACGGATCCTGGAACCATATCCCCCATGAACTAAGTGGCACGGTTCTGGGCTCCAATGGTACGAAGGAACCACCAATGCTAGAATATCTCCTGTGTGCAGGGACCCTTTGATAATGTAAAATTGTCAACACCCAACAATGGGATATCAATGAAGGGTGACTGCGAAACAGGCCAATAACACTTGGCAGGAGGCAAGATCGGTATACGAATCTCTCTTATGGTGCTTCTGATAGCACAATCTCCTAAATAGATCTCTCATCCTCCATCTGTGAAGAGAGGAATCCTACAAGTGGAAATCATGTGCTCAACTCTAGTCGGGTACCCATCCTCAAATCCAATACTCAAGTGCTCCCCAGAGTAGGGAACCCATGTGTTGACATCCGTTGTCAATAACTCCAGCTGTAGGTGGCAATGAGTGAAACCCTCCGCAACAAGGACCTCCACTAGTATGGAATGATGCCTTCTTCGCCGTCGTGGATAGGTATCTAAGCCTAACACACTCATAGGATGCAAACATGGGAGCCTCTCATAGGCCCTAAACTGTTAATGTAAAGACAAACATCTGCTGTCAGTTAACACTCTTAACCAGTACATGGGAAAAGACAAGAGAAATACTCACCAGCAGAAATGGGTAGAAAACTAGCCAAGCCTCGGTTAAGCCCTGCGAATGCATACGCATTACCCTGAGGAAATAGGCAAAGGTGTAGGAACCTCAATCATATTCTCCAATATGGTCTATGTGGCAAGTGGTGCTAATCAAAGCGAAGGACACCATAAAAGTGTTATCTGCTATGAAGAAGCCCCTAATGATTATCAGGAACAATCGCTAAAGAATGCGATCCCTAACTCTCACATTATCAGGTATGGGCTCACTCAATAGCCCACTCATAGCATCTACACTCAAAGGACCTGTACAAACAGTCCTGCCCTTGAGCAGATCTGTCGGAACTTCTAGCAAGGATCTGATGGCAGTAGGGGTAATATCCGCCGTACAAGGCACTGGTGCCCCTATAAACTCCATACCTATGATAACAAGCCAATCCATTGGTGTCATCATCACCTCACAATCCAGTAAATGGAGTGACTGAGTCTGGTGAAACCAGCGCTCAGACAATGCCTGAGGTAACCTTAAGGACAACAACGGGGAAGGATGAAAAAAAAACATCCCGAATCCCCAGCCATGTACAATCGCTCTATAGTCATCATGTAGAGCCTGATACATAGAGTGGATGTTGAACTAGTTCCCTTGAGACTGTGTAAATTCGGGAACCTACATCAAATGCAGATCAACATCAGAGTCCTTTACTCCTCATCAATAGGAAAGAAGAAAGATTAAGATCTAACTTTATACCTCATTTGCGTGCAGGTAAACTGAAGGGTGTCAACTCAAATCACCTAGAAGCTATAGGTTCGCCACCTAAATGCCTGACCAATTCCTATGGGGAACAAATGTAGAAGGAGCGGAGTCTGCAACTGGAACATCATCCTCTTTGTCCTCGACGTCTGGCACATCAACCTAGAATGGATGTATTAGTGCCTCCACCAAACAACGAGGCTATCTAATAGAACGGGGTTGAGGCACTTCAAAAGCTCTTCTCCGTACACGAGAAGTGGTCCTCCAGGAACTACTCGGCTGATCCAGATCCATAATATCTGGACAGAAGTTTCCAAATCACCTCAGAAAGGGTGTGGTAAATTTTTAATCTGGAGCTTTTCAAAATGCATTTTATGACTATATGTATGTATGCAGTCTTTTAACATACATTTACAGTAGAGTTAAAATGCATGACTACCCAATGCCTACATTTTGGAAATTTTTTTCCATAGTCCCCTTTGTAAATAGGACTATCCACATGCACATAGGCATGACTAGGTGGCCATTCAGTAGCACACCAACCCACAGTCATATACATCCTATATGTATTAATACATTATAGTAAAAAAAATCCGTATGTGTAGTCTAATTACCAGGATTATTTTGCTTTTTCTCCTTTACTCATTTCTCCTCAAATAGGAAAAGAAATGACAGTAAAAAGGTGCCAATTTAACTATTTCAAAAGTCAAATTTTTTCACATCACTATGTTCAGCATGGTTTAATACTAACATTTACTATGTTGAATATTTTTTATAAAGTCATATCAGCCTGCATATTCACTACTATGTGTCTAGATGCATTTCATGTGATAAGTCATTTTCTAACTCAGCAGATCAACATAATTCATACATACATTACCAGGATAGTGTAGAACACTTGTACGGTTTGTCGAAAGTCGCCCGAACACAGCAGATCTGAAGAAGAGCTCTCAGATTTCCTTTGCGTTGCCACTTAAAAATGAATTATGAAAGCAACATGTAGCCTTTTCATACTCACGGTTGGCCATAGGTCCACCTGCAGCACCCCTACATGGGTCCCACCCCTCCGGCTCAGTACAGTTTGAGTTTCAAAGGAGGTCTCATAAGCTAAAAAGGCTAAATCAGGAATAATAACGCAACGCGAGTTAGCGGAATAGCCTAGAATCCTGGTTGTCACAAGTAAAAATTATGGCTTTACATATCACTCATTAGTATTCGCCTAAGTACAGGTACGCTATACCGATGATCTCAGCTTTTGTAAATCCTATTCGGCAATGCCTCACACAGGTCCGATGCCACCAAATACAGGGTCGTAACCCTAAGAGCCTTTCCCCAGCGGGGGTTACAACGTAGATTTTATTTATTAATAAGAATCCCTGACGGGGGTTAAAACACATTCTTTGTCCATAAACGAAGCCCCGGCTGGGGTTACAACGCATTCTTCGTCCATGAATGAATCCCCAGTGGGGGTTACGACTCATTCTCATCCATTGATATACAAATCAATGAAGGTCAAGCAACAATGATAGTTTACCCAATAGGGATCTATCTGTTGATACACGCATCAATGAAAGTCAAACAACTTTGACAATTTGCCTAATAGGGATCTATCCGGTGATACACACATCAACGAAGGTCAGGCAGCCGTGACGATACATATTGTTGGCAGTAACTCTAACATGACCGTGTTATATACTGGTGACACAAACCAGAGAAGACCATCCTCATCAGAGAGGACCGATGATGGAATATGTTATACACATCCTCAAGCAGACAAAACTTTATACCCACAGATCTCTTGCACACGAGAGGCACATCTTCAAAGTAAAGTCTATATCAAGGATTTAGGACATTGGTGATAATCCTAGCATCAACATCCTGGAAGACTTGGATCACATGTTCAACACATCACTGATTGTCATCCCCGATATGGTTAACAGGGAACCGTCAATCATCCTATTATGTTGGAAAATAATCTAACCAAACACATGCATCATGCATTTGCATCATGTTACTGCACATGACATCATGTTTATCTTGTTACATTTCAAGTGTCTAGGATTCTTTATCCTATACATGCCTGGAATTATATGAATATGATAAAGAGGGGCATCTGTAGACATTCGAATTTTTCTGCACACCTGTTACTAACATTGCAGGAGGGCAAATTTGTCTTTCAGAGATAACCTTAGAAGACAGCTCATATCAATTCCAGATACCACCGGAAGTTCAGTCTCAACCCCGGAACACACACCGGGAGTAACAGTTCCAACCTCGGAGATAACCCCGAGTTTCATCCTTGGAGATGACCCCAAGGAATGCCTTTTTAGTTCTAGGGATAACCCCAGAAATGCATGTTTTAAATACATGCAATCAGCTTCAACCTCAGAACTCCCACCGAGGCACTCATTCCAAAGATCCGGAGATAACAACAGGAAGACAGTAACACTTAAAGATGACCCTGAGGAATTCAAACACTGGTAGCATTCCAATCTGAGAGATAACCGTGAGCAACGTCTACTTTATCAACCCAAATGGGAGATAACCCCGGTGAGGGGTAAAATCGTTATCTTTCTACCTCAACCCCACATTGCGCCGTCTCAACATCTCATACATAAATTTCTACACAACAATGTCCCACAAGAGCCAAGGAATTCTAATCCCGAGTGACTATTATGCAGGGTAATACACTGGATAAAATTTGAAGCTTGAAGACCATGGGTATGGTCCCCTCTTCCTGACTTCGTACAACCTCTAATCCCATGTCATTGCGTAACTCTCGACAATGGCGGTCCAAAAAAGGTCTTTTACACCTTAATCGGATGCTCGGATTAAAGTTCTACAAGTTCGAGCAGACATTACAGTGCATGAGTGCACGTACTTCGAGATGGCAGGACCCGCAGAGCCTGGGGCACCCCGGGTAGCCGCAGGTGCATATGCGGCTACCGCATGTACACCTGCGGCCACCAGCTCTATAAATATAGAGATTGGGGTGGCCATTTTAAAGAGAAAAAAGGTGAGGAAACCCTGTTAAATTTGCTCTTTACACACCCCATATTGAGCGCTTTCTCATTTTAAACACTTGTTAGCTCATATATAGCTATATTTTTCCCAGTAGAAGCTGAGTGTTCATCCACTTAGAGTCATAGAAGTCTTCTTTGGTAGCCCACTGTAAGCCTTCTTACACACTATAAAGCCTTTCTCTTCATCTTTGCACACATTATTCTTCACATTAAGAGTCGTGTTGTGTATGCCCGAACTTCGGTCCGTGGTTTTCATTTATATATATATATGGACTAACATTATCGAGTTATGCCTCGATTGAGCTTAGACTTATGTCTCGAAAGCGAGACTTGCTTATATATATATATATATATATATATATATATATATATATATATATATCGGATCAAGTGCATACCTTTATCTCACTCACTCGTGCTCACCCCCTTTAGCGACGGATTTTAATTTTACGGTTTAAGTCATACAATAATCCTCTATACTTTTAGCGACGGACAACATATAAGCGTCGCTTAAAAGTATAGGCGACTATTGTATGACCGAACCATCACGTTCGTCGCTAAAGGGGGTGAGTACGGTGAGTAAAGATAAGGGTATGCACTTGATCCGGATCAGATATATATATATATATATATATATATATGAACTGTTGTCGGATTATGTTCGATGAGCCTGGATTTTATATCCGGTGCGTTTATGTTCGATGAGCCTGAATTTCATGCCCATAAGGAGTTTGACAGTGCTATATATTAGTTTCTCGAAGATACTTCGCATCTCAAAAATAAAAGTAACCAAGTCTAACATTTAATAATAATATGGAAGTATGAAAAGGTCTCAATTACTATTGAGCACAGGGTTTGAAAAAACCTCTTTTACAAAACCTCACTGCTATATCATGTTTAAAATTGAATTTTTAAATAAATTCAAACCCTTTGTATATAGGTACGAACAAGGCCTCACACTACTTCCAAATAAATTGCACATTGATCTACAGTCACACACACACATATTCATATAACAGTTTATTAAAAAGTGGCGATCACTGATAAGTTGGTTTTATACCTACTTATCCGGTATCTGTTACTGGAATTAGTTTCTTATACTCATGTTTCTTGGTTACTTTTCATGCATTTTGTGTTCATTTTGTAGATCTTATGCTTGGGAACGATGTTAGCAACTATTAGTATGAAAACGCAAGGAAAAGAAATTCGGATATCATTTGGGCTATAATGTTTATTTCATGTTCTTGGCTTGGATCTTAGACTATGTTGTAGAGCTTCTTCTAAGCTTTCCGGAATATCTTGATTCATTCCAATCAGAGTTCGGATGCAAGAATTATGACATTTGTACCAACGAACGTTGAACGTCACTGTTTTGGATGGCCATTTGCATAGCTGTCACTTACAATCTAATTTCAGCCTTCATTCGTGCATTATTTCTCAATACTCAAAGAATGAAAGTTGTAGAACTCGTCGATAGCTTTAATTTGATAGCTGACAGACCCCGTAACTCTTCCCGGATCAAAAGTTATGACCATTTTAACAGAGGACACTGCAGCAGAAAATCAACCGCGCGGGCTCGCGACTTTGTAGTTCATTTCCTGCGCGGTCGCGCGAGTCCCTGGAGTAAAAAGACGCGATTTAACTCTTGAGCGTGGGTGCGCCCAACTTTAGGCCAATTCCTGCGCGGACGCTACACTTTGGGTGTTGACTAGAGATGATTTTTTCACTAGATAGTGCGATGGAAGCGTAACGGAGAGGGGAGTTCAATTAGGGCTTATATATTAGACGTATTTTCATCATGTAAAGATATTCCACCCTTGGGGGATTAATCTAGATTACATATTCTCTGTTCTTCTCTTTCTTTTTAGATTAGATTAGAACCCTAGAATAGATTAGAGTTGAAGATTGAAGCAATTGGAGAGCATAGGAAATTCAGAATTGGAGCAAGAGAGATCAGATTCGCATTCCTAATTCCCTAACTTCTCTTTACTTCTATCTTTATTTCTCAATGTGTAATCTATTGTGGATGATGGATTTTGATTCTATGATGAGCTAAACTCTATTTTGAGATTACAATGGAATTTATTGCTTAGTTTAATCTGATATACTTCATTGTTAACCTTATTGATTGCCATGGGATTATCTATTAAGATTCATGCTTATTTGCTTAGTTGATTGGCCATCAATTACTGTGATAACCCATATGAACTTGAAAGGCGAAATATGGGTTTAGATTTGATCTTGATAGTTTGTGATTGTATGTTCTACATTGTGTTGGGATGTATGATTTGTGCTTAAGATAGACATATACTGAGGCATCGCTCGTAGTCAATTGAGAACTTGGGCTTAAACCTTAATTATTTGTAAATCACATAGACATATAGTGGTTTAGGTAATTTGGGTGTTCATGTGTATTCCTTCAACTGGGGATTATATTTGATATGTGTATAATACATTGAGATATGGCTGTACTTTACTTTCGTGTTCTCGACTAGCAATCCAGTGCAAGTAATTTGGCTTAACAGGGAGTGCGTTGATTTAAATTATTCAATAGATGAAATTGTAATCTCAGGTCTTCATTATTTAATCTCACTGTAGGAATAGTTAGATTTATTTAATTTCACAATTTAAATATAAAATATCAAATCATTCATTTAAATAAGACTGAAATGGTTATGGGCTAGTGCTTAGTGAACTTTATTAGTTAATTATCCATGGGAACGATACTTTACTTACTCTTTATTACTTGTTGACCGTGTATACTTTCACGCATATACTGATTGGTAAAACGACCAACAGTCACCGTGGTAATGCGGATGTCAGGTGTAGCGCCCCCAAATCCGGGTATCTTCCAACCCGACAGATGGTGCTATATTGTACTAACATTCATACATTAATTCAATTGAAAAGCCTCAAAAGAACGAACATCTCTTCTATATTATCAAAATAATATTTACATTGTCCCAAGTTCTAAACCCATTACAAAGGTTCTTTGTCATAATATCAATAACATTACAACATTAACCTATACTATTACATAGACAGCTTAGCGATCTGCCTTAGCTTTTCCTTTATCCTTATTCGATCCTTCGAGACATTTAGTCTTAGCTGCATTCATATGGTTCAAGCAAGAGTGAGCATAACTAGCTCAGCAAGTATGACAATTTCAATAAACAACACGCTTGACACACACGAATCGTATATCTTCAATAACTGAACAATAGTTATGAAGTACTATTGATAATTCAAAATAGCACTTCATCTTTCTTTTAAAATGTTTTACAATAATAACAATATTGAGTAAAACATTCACTCCAGTCAAAGACCTTGAGTATTTCATTCTTCTTTGAAAAGGATAACCCGGAACTAAGTCCGTAAACCCGGTATTACTTACGAGCACTTCTAGGTGATCAGCCTATTGTACTCTATGTTGATCAACACTACATTTATTAAATGTATGTACATTTAATTGATGGCAACCTCACGTGCCTGTCGTTTAACGACAAAAAAAACATTTGTTTAACATTTCAGTCTTCTTTTGAGAACCATATCAATTAGTTGACAAAAGATAATAACATCTGATGACAGATGAATAGATTATCAATAATCCACTCAATATATCAAGTCTAGCCGAAAGGATTGACTTTAACTTCATCGTACATTAGTTCATGCGTAAGAATACATGACCTTCAAAACTTGTTCAAGTTGAACTGAGACAAGAGTTAGAATACTTGCCTTTAGCGTCTGCTACGGTGTAATTACTCTATGTTCAAGTCTTTCAAGTCTCTACAATACATGATCACATAATGCCTCACATTAGTTCATATATAACCAAGTATGTATATGACTATATATTACCATTCATCTCAATCTAATTATGTACTAGATTCAGTTACTATCTGTTCCAGATTATCATTATCCTTGCATTTATATTTGACTAGGTTATCTATAACTTTATACAACATCCTTAAGGTTTAACAAAGTTTAAACAATGTTACTTTACGCCCCTTAGGTTGTGTTTACTTTTAAATCAATTAACTTTCTTTTCTTTGTAATTAAAAACATTCCTCACTATCCTTGTTCTCGAGGTCAAGGCCGCGGCAAGACGGGCTTTATATACTTACATCTCATGTACATGAAAGTTATTAAAGTGGCATTGTCCGGACTTTGCATAATGCGGCGCGAGTCCTTACTTAGTAGGTCGTGCTGGCGCCACTGCATAGAGGGTCTTAGATTGTATGCATACTCGTGGCGCCTCAATTATTAGGGTTCGCGCCACGACGCGAAGTTTCCAATGTGCTCAGACATCGCTATATTGGCGAGCGATCTTGGCGCCACTCAAATGGCCTTGGGTTGGCACCGCGGCGCCAACTCTGTGCACCAAATTTTTTTTTCAGCCTTTAAATTTTGTGAACTTTCTAGACGCATAACTTCTTCGTTATAAGTCCAAATTGGCTCGTTCAAAAGCCTACGGTTCACATATTACGTAATCTACTCATTCATACAATAATTTTATATATATGACTTCGTTTGCTAAAAATTCACCTATTGGTTCATTTTTAACATAAATGATAAACGTTCGTGAATGTTCAACGCTCGTTTCTTCGCTCTAAGTCGGAATTCGATCATTTTCGAGTCCACAACTCTAGAATGACAAACATGACTTGTCTCAATTGGGAAATAACAATTCCGAGTTCAAACTCAAAATTTGACTTCTAATCCGGGAATTTCACGAATTCGACAATTATCGTCCAATCGTGCAATTTTCGGTAAATCTTCATTACATATGATTTGATCATTACTTCAAATGCATTCAATTCATTCTATGAACATCTCAACATACTTAATACAACAACTTATTTCCATTGTTGGATTTTGACTTAACCTTCCATAAGCTTATAACTTATTCAATTATAAACTACTTATAGCTTCATTGTTCATAACGTATGAAAGTTAAAGTCTTTTAATCATCATGCATATATGTTCTCACATATAGTTTCTTTCATGTATATATGATACATATACATACAAACCCTTAACTTTTCATACTAACATTCAAGGTTAACTTATAACAAGTTCATAACTTTTATAAGTTCAAATGACTTATTACCAACTTATATGGCTTGAGTTCATTGCTTACACATTCTTCTTACTTCTTAACATTCATGTCCCTTAATCCAACTTTTCTTATCAACCTATCATGAATAGAGATAGAAGATAATTAGAGAAGGAGTCTTATATTTAAAGTCCTTGTAAAGTAGCTTCTTCTTCTTCTTTTAAATGAAAGTGACTTATTTGTAACTTAAGCTCCCTAACAATTAAGCACTTTATATGAGTTGGATTGTTTGAACAAGTAACAAATGGCTTGTAAGACTTCTCTATTTATAGAATTTCCAAGGTTAGGGTAGTTTGGTCAATAAACCAATCCCACCTCCTTAAGTCACCTCCTTACTATTCATTAATTAGCTAGCACAAATCCTATCCTTTGCTTGGCCATTACTTCTTTTACTTGGTCATTACATTAACTTGATCACCACATTATCTTGGTCATTACTTCTAACACTTGGTCACCACTCATATAACTTGGTTACCACACATTAACCATATCAATATGGTTTGCCCCATGGGTCAATCAACTCATGGATTCTAGTTTGGCTTAATTAACTTCACCTATGGGCTTGCTTTAACAAACACTCACTTGCTTATTAATTAACATTGGGCCTTACCATGCGAAAATAATTAATTCAGTGCTTAGAAATTATACCGAATATAAAAATGCTTCTGAAATTGATACGCTCGAATCTTCAACGCAATCCAAACGAATCGCGCCTCTACGGTATCTACACGAACGCCCCGCGAACCGTCGTACGATCTGCAGTAAAGGGAACTGCGGTACTAACCACCAAAAGGAATGGATTTTAGAACTGTTTCTCTCAAGTCTCTCTCTAAGAGCGGCTAGGGTTATGATGTTATGATATTACCCTAAGTGGCTACTATATCATATATATAGTAGTTAAAAAGGGATTAATCAAAAATGTATTTTAATAAAATCGAATATATATATATATATATATATATATATATATATCTTAACTAAGTCTTACTTAATAAATATACATATATACAAATTATCCTTTTTAATTTAAATTTGTGATTTAAATACTATTAATCATATTAATATATTTAAAACCTTGAAATTTAAATTAATTTCATTTTAAATTACGTTCTATGTGTATGACCCTATAAGTTATTATTACGTTGGCAATAAATTTAAAATCATAATATAAAATTATAAAGAGTGAGCGGCATCTAGTAATGCATCACTGCTACCCAAGTAATAATAAGATCGATGATTCGATACAACCTTTTCGTGACCAATATTTCAATGTAATTTAATTCTTTTAACATTAATATCCTAGATTAAACTCGAGTCATGGAATGTGTCATACTCTTCATAATTTAATCTGAGTTTTCTTGATCAATGAGCAAACTATATGAAACAAATCACTATTTGAGCATAGTCATGCATTTCATAGTCCTACTCAATCAAGAGGCCTATGGATATCATCCCTAATATATAGGAGGGTTAAATTCCATCTAGATCAGTCATATTCCTCATACGATTCATGATGTACCCAATAATCACCTTTATAGTCCACCCTATTAAAGGTGACATTTGATGATATCAAAGTACATAAATTCCTCGTAGTAATATAGTGATTTCGTGAATTGGGAGGACCATTACATCATTATCATTATGAGAATTTCTAATGACACTTCGCATAATGCTCCACATAGAATTCTCGGGGTGGGTCTGTCCAGTACATAGTTCTCTAACATGTACATATGCATTGACTTAATATCTCATATATTTATGACCAATGAGATTTGGTCATCAGTCAATCCACATACTAGTCTCAATGCATCAATGTTGTCCCATCAACAATGATACTCGACTAGGGACATTTAAGAATAATGATACTAATTGTAATTATATAATATCATGTTCAAGTCACATACTTGAAACTATATAATTTGTATCACTATTCTAAAGAATTTTATTATGTTAACAATTATATAACGCAGTAAATAAAACCATAATAAAATCATTCATTTATTCAATCAAATATAATATCAAAACGTTAAGCAATTTTATCAAATAATTGGCCTCTAGGGCATAAACTCTAACAGGATTATGATTAGGAAATTTTAATATAATTATAGAATCCTAATTATAATTTAGAAATATTAATTTATTATTTTGAAAACCTAATTTGGAAATCCTAGAATTTATTTTTAAAACCTAAAGGGTTAAACCCTTAACCCTAAGGGTTAAACCCTAAATCCTAAGGGTTTGGACAATTAACAAATATGCCATTAAAATAAAAATCAAAATGACCAAAATACCCTTATTGCATTATTTATGAGATAGCTTGCAAATCATGGCAAATTGAGAGTTTTTCACCAATTCTAACTACCCCATGTGACTTAAATTCACAGCATTCAACCACCTTATCAGCTGAATACATTGTACAAATATATACATATAGAATTAGAGAGGGAGAAGTTCACAAAACTAGCTATTTGGTTACCAAACACTCAACCAATATTTTCTCTCTCTAGACCCACGAAATTAGTAGGTAATTCAGTCTCTAACATGATCTCTAGCAAGCGAAGAACAAACTTCAAGGATCAGATTCAAGATCAAGCATCAAAGTGGTATAAACCCTAAAATTTTGAAATCATGTTATCTTATGTTATATGTTGTAATTTGTTGGTTAAAATTGTATATTAGGGTGTCATTGAGTGATCTGGGTTGTAATAACTTAGATCCATATCATCTTAATGGACGAGAATCAAATTTTTGAAACTGATCTATGAACCCTAAAACATGGTATGACAGCCGAATGTTAGGGCTCATAGGTCATTGCTTGTTAATTATTTTTGTGTTTTAAGAGTTTGTACTTGTAATATGTTGTAAGGACTTTGATCTAGAACTTGAATCAAGTCCAGATCAAGTGTAGATTAAGCATTATTGTTGGTCAAAACCCGTTGACCGTTCACAAAATCTCGTTTCTGGGTAACCCAAAAACCCAAATTTTTCTTACAGCGTTTTCGTAGGCCACGAATCTTGCTACTGTTAATGTTACTGACCATGTTAGTGTTTGATCTTGGTAGTATTACATGAGAACTACACATCAAGCCCTTAGACCCACCAGATCATGCATTGGATCAAAGTTATGCAAGGTCAAACCAGCTTTGACCACCAGCCTCATGATGAAATCTAGAAAACCCAGATCTTCAAGAATCTGCTTTCCCACCAAGACTTTGAATTTACCTAAATCTTCCTTTGTTGTTCTTTTTAGATCGATCGATGATATCTGATTTGTTCATCGACATCTCCACTTCAAATTGGAACCTTCATATCATACAAAGCAAGCTCAGATTTCATGTTATAAGGATCCGAAGTGGCCATCTCGAACTGTTCTTCATTTCTAGAAAACCCAGAAATGAAGAACAGCTTCTGACAGGTTTTCTAGAGCTTTGATCTATCTATTGTGTTATAATTTGATCATTTAAATTGTTTAGAGTTGTAGTACTACATTAGTAATACAACATTAACATATTAAATTGCCCAGAAATCGTATAATCACGAATCTAGAACCGGTCAAACTAGCTAACTCGTTAACGGCTTATGAGTTTCTGGGTTTGGCCAAGAACACTAACAGCGACGGATGCGTCGCCTAAAGCCCCTATAGCGACAGTTAATTTTGGAAAATAATTATTTTAATATATAAATTGAAATAAATGGTTTTTAATTATTAAAAATACAAAATAAATTCCTAAAAATTATTTTAAAGTCCAAAAATTTATTTTTAATAATTTTGAATATATTTCATAAATATTTAATATTTTTGAAATATTAATGGTATTTAATTTATTTAATTATAATATTAAATAAATCATTTAAAAATAATTCTAATACATGAAAAATTATATAATGGTATAAGAAAATATTTTAAGTTATTTTTAGTGACTTTTAATATTTTGTGAGAAATTTCATTAATTAATTAATATTAATGGTAATTAATTTATTTAATAAATGAATTAAATAAATTATGGAAAAATAGAATTAATGTTTTAAAAATCATATAAAAATGATTTAAGTGTTAGAAAAATATTTGAAGTTATAAAATATAAATTTTGATATTTTTTCATGAAAATATTAATATTTTAATATTAATAACAATTATCGGATAATGGATTTAAAAGTTTAAAATCATATAACTATGATTTTAAGGTATTAAAAATACTTTGATATATTATAAATATATTATAATATTATGACATGTATTTCATTAATATTTGATATTAAATAAATATTAATGATAAGGGAATTATGTTGTATTAAATTCTTATAAATATGATCTTAATGACTTAAAAATCATGATAAATGATAATAAGTATTTGAAAATTATTATGAGCTTATGAAAATTATATTTGACTGTTAATAAACTATCTACGATATTTTGTGAACTAGTTTAGACAGAGCCTTAGTAATATTAAGCTCGGGTATTGTCCGACTAGGACGTCGGGATGTTAGAGTTGTAACAAATTCAATTCAGACTGATATAGTCTGACTTGATACTAGGTCTTATGTGTGTTATAGACGGACAGGATTATGTTATAATGTGTTTAGGTTGTTTAAATACTGTGATGATATTATTTTAATTTATATATTGATATTATTAATATTAGGTCTTCAGACAAAGCTTATTAAATTGTGTAACGATAATCCACGGAACAGGCAAGTTTTTCTTAACTCGATCTCGAGTTGTATTATTCAATTATACTTGTGGTTAATCATTTCTTATTACCATGTCGAAGAGTTATTAAATCGCACTCTGTGCATACTGCATATATGCATCAGGTATGAAAGGCTAATCACCTTCATTACCATTCGGTCCATATATTGTTATTCATGTTCAATGTTCATTTAGTTATGAAAATTTGTTCATGCTAGTTCACAACTATATTGTAAAACTTTAGCCAGCTTATTGTTCAAATCTTTCTATCATGATATATCTTTAATTTTATTGAACTTCAACTTGTTTGGCAAACCTATTGCTCACCCTTGCTATATCATGATTAACATTGCAGATTAAGACGAATACGTCGAATACATGAAAAGACAAAGCCAAGTTCAGCTTGGGATTATGTGTGCAATTAAATTTTAATAGTATAGTATGATAATAATGTTATATGTTAGACATATTATGTATTGTGTATAAGTTAAGGGTACTCGACCTTGGGGAATAGTGTGTAAAGTTTATTGTATAAACAATTTATGTTTATATCTTCCGCAATAGTTATAGAATGATTGTACCAGATTCGTGGTGATTTAGGACCCAGATTTGGGGCTGTCACAGTTGGTATCAAAGCTGTAGGTTATGAACCTTAGGTAGGAATACTTGAGACTAATAGCCACAGTGAATAGGGTAAGATCTAACTCACATAGAGTTAGTTGGTCGGAAAGATTCAAAGACGAATCTCGGCGAGTTATAAGATACAGAGTTCCCTAACTCTGATAATGAAGTTGAAAACTAGTGTGAGTAGATAGAGTCTAAAAGACTAAAAGTTCAGAGATAGGAGATTATAAAACAAAATGATCATAATATAGAAATCAATCCTAATATATACGATGAGATCATCCCATGATCTGATAAGGTGATAGTATGGAGAAAGGTCAAGTGAATGATTGAAAAGTTACAGCAAAGAATATTGTGTGTCAGTTGTACTATGAATTGGTACATATTCATGAAAGGAATACAAATACGGATTAAATGAAATTCGTATTGAGAAGAGAGTTAAAATTAAGTGGGGATTTCAATTGAGGACTCATGTCAGCAGCTAAGTTATATGATTCTTCGTATGGGAGTTCAATTGTACTTGGTGTAACAACCACTTAGTTTCTGGCACTGATAATCATTGAAATGTTTGTGTCGTGCTATTTTCTATATGCATGTTGAGAGGGTGATTCCTTTCTCATGTGTATAACAGATAGATAGGTTATAGGCAGAGAATATAAGGTTAAGTACGAGTTCTTAAAACTTATATTTATGTTACATTCGTGACTCGTGATTATATGAAATGTTTATGAACCCCTCAGCGATTGGACACCAATGGTCTGACTAGGACAAGTTCTTAAACTAATATGATTGTGGAAAGTTCCTAAACTCATGAGTGTGGTTTGATGAACTGGGGATAGTTATGTGTATTGAGGATAATAGGAATAGATAGATTACTAAGCAATTAATAATTAGTGGAGACAAAAGTTTTCCAAATCTTCTAGCTATGTTAAACTCAAATTTTTTGACATCAAGTTAAATATGCACTATGTGCTTTTGAAAAAATAAATTTTATTCTCCACTCCGGATGACCATTGTGTATGAGTGGACTTCGGGCCACCGACACATCGTTACCTATTGAGGTAATAAAACAGATTTGTAATTATTTTTGAACGGTTTAAAGTTTAGTCTATGCTACTTAATTCAGCTAGACGATAATGATTTGAAATATCAAAATATCCTTTTATTTATCACTTATGTACCATATAACCTGGTGCAGAGATGACAAAAAGTTGATGGAGTTGTAAATGCAGGAATACTTAGTGTTGAATTTGATCTAAAATCGTTGTTCCACTATTGTATGATGTGTTATGACAAAGTCACTCGATGACGGCATCCTCAAACGAGCTGTTAATACAGTACGACATCATGACATTATTTTCAAAATTTTAATTTGCCAACATTGTTTGTCTATACACATTCGTATTTCTATTGAAATTGATTATTGATATGAGTTTAAGCTATTTGATTCTACTAGACCAATGTTAATGAAAACTCTAAGCGATCTTTGAAAATTTTCCCAAACCAAATTAGTTTTGGTGAGGAATCCAATAAGACTGAGGAAATATTTTTGTGCCTATGGCAGTGATGAGAAATAGATTCGACCCGCAGTACTTAATAAGTACAGGGCATACCAGGCTAATTACCCACTATGTCCGTAAGTTATGACCGTTTGCGGATGAATTTCCATATAACCTATTCAAAAATGACAGACAATAGTCTATATAACTCCTCAACACTATTTCAAAATTTTACTCTTGTGAGGAATGTATTAGGTAGCATGTGATGCTGTGTATGAATGGTGTATGGTGCATGGTATAAGGTGTAAGGTAAATTTCAGGGACGATCTTTTTACAAGAAGGGGTGAATGTGACAACCCGAGAATTTGGATATTTCTAAAATCTTAAAATATTGAATTAAGGTTAAATAATAATCCTAGACAGAAACTAAGTGAATGAATTTGAGATTTCCGAAAAGGAATTTTTTGAATTTAAAATTTTTTATGGTGAATTATTCAAGATTAATGGTATAAGTGAATATGTTCTCTGTATATGGTATTATATGTGTACAGTATGTGGTTAAGGGTCAAGGGTTGACCAGATAAGCTATATTAGTAGCAAACCCTAATATTATATTAAGAACGTCAACGTTCAGTTAAAAAATTCTTATGATTTATATGAAACCCTAAAATCGGTTCTGGAAACCCTAATTTCAGTTCTGAAAATCCAAAACCCTAATTCGAAAGTTGAAATTTGGGAATGTAAATGCTAGTATAAGGTTTAAACATTATTAATAATAACCTAATTAGAGATAACCCTAATTGATATAGAAAACTCTAATTTCTGGATTAGAAACCCTAATTAATAAATAAGGAAAATCTAAGTGTTAATTTAATACTTTTAATGTTAATTAGGAAACATTAATCCTAATTTTCAAGTTATAAGTAATTAGAAAATCCTAATCTAATTAGGATACCTAATTTCTAAATTAGAAAGATTATTTTTCTATTTAAAACCCTAAATCTTGGGTTATAAACCCTAATGTACAATTATGAATATAATTGCTAAATTAGAAAATAATAATACTAATTAGCAAGCTTGGATTATGATTAGGAAATTTTAATATAATTATAGAATCCTAATTATAATTTAGAAATATTAATTTTCTATTTTGAAAACCAAATTTGGAAATCGTAGAATTTATTTTTAAAACCTAAAGGGTTAAACCCTAAACCCTAAACCCTAAACCCTAAACCCTAAGAGTTTGGACAATTGACAAATATGCCATTAAAATAAAAATAAAAATGACCAAAATACCCTTATTGCATTATTTATGAGATAGCTTGCAAATCTTGGCAAATTGGGAGTTGTTCACCAACTCTAACCACCCCATGTGACTTAAATTCACAGCATTCAGCCACCTTATCAGCTGAATACATTGTACCAATATATACACATAGAATTAGAGAGAGAGAGAGAGAAGTTCACAAAATTAGCTATTTGGTCACCAAACACTCAACCAACATTTTCCCTCTCTAGACCCACGAAATTAGTAGGTAATTCAGTCTCTAACATGATCTTTAGAAAGCGAAGAACAAACTTCAAGGATCAGATTCAAGATCAAGCATCAAAGTGGTATAAACCCTAAAATTTCGAAATCATGTGATTTTATGTTATATGTTGTAATTTGTTGGTTAAAGTTGTGTATTAGGGTTTCATTGAGTGATTTGGGTTGTAATAACTTAAATCCATATCATGTTGATGCACGAAAATCAAAATTTGAAATTGATCTATGAACCCTAAAACATGGCCTTTAAGCCGAATGTCAGGGCTCATAGATCATTGCCTGTTAATTGTTTTTGTGTTTTAAGAGTTTGTACTTGTAGTATGTTGTAAGGACTTTGATGTAGAACTTGAAACAAGTCCAAATCAAGTGTAAATTAAGCGTTATTGTTGGTGAAAACCCGTTGACCGTTCACAAAATCTGGTTTCTGGGTAACCTAGAAACCTAGATTTTTCTGACAGCTAGCGTTTTTGTAGGCCACGGATCTTGCTTCTATTAATGTTACTGACCATGTTAGTGTTTGATCTTGGTAGTATGACATGAGAACTACACATCAAAGTCCTTAGACCCACCAGATCATGCATTGGATCAAAGTTATGTAAGGTCAAACCAGCGTTGACCACCAGCCTCATGATGAAACCAAGAAAACCCAGATCTTCAAGAACCGTTTCCTGACTAGTACTTTGACTGGCCTAAATCTTCCTTTGTTGTTGTTTTTAGACTGATCTGATGATATAGAGTTGTTCACTGACATCTCCACTTCAAATTTGAACCTTCATATCATACAAAGCAAGCCCAGATTTCATGTTATAAGGATCCGAAGTGGCCATCTCGAACAGGTTTTCTGGAGCTTTGATCTATCTATTGTATTATAAATTGGTCATGTAAATTGTTTAGAGTTGTAGTACTACATTAGTACTACAACATTAACATATTCAGTTACCTAGAAACCGTATAATCACGAATCTAAAACCGGTTAAACTAGCTAACTCGTTAACGGCCTATGAGTTTCTGGGTTTGGCCAAGAACACCAACAACGACAGATTCGTCGCCTAAAGCCCCTATAGAGACAATTAATTTTGGAAAATAATTATTTTAATATATAAATTGAAATAAATGGTTTTTAATTATTACAAATACAAAATAAATTCCTAAAAATTATTTTAAAGTCCAAAAACTAGTTTTTAATAATTTTGAATATATTTCATAAATATTTAATATTTTTGGTATATTAATGGTATTTAATTTATTTAATTATAATATTAAATAAATTATTTTAAAATAATTTTAATACATGAAAAATAATGAAAAATTATATTATGGTATAAGAAAATATTTTAAGTTATTTTTAGTGACTTTTAATATTTTGTGAGAAATTTCATTAATTAATTAATATTAATGGTAATTAATTTATTTAATAAATTAATTAAATAAATTATGGAAAAATAGAATTAATGTTTTAAAAATCATATAAAATGATTTAAGTGTTAGAAAAATATTTGAAGTTATAAAATATAACTTTTGATATTTTTGTTATGAAAATATTAATATTTTAATATTAATAGCAATTATCGGATAATGGATTTAAAAGTTTAAAAATCATATAAATGTGATTTTAAGGTATTAAAAATACTTTGATATATTATAAATATATTATAATATTATGACATGTAATTCATTAATATTTGATATTAAATAAATATTAATGATAAGGGAATTATGTGGTATTTAATTCTTATAAATACGATCTTAATGATTGAAAAATCATGATAAATGATAATAATTATTTGAAAATTATTATAAGCTTATGAAAGTTATTTTTGACTGTTAATAAACTATCTACGATATTTTGTGAACCAGTTTAGACCGAGCCTTAGTAATATTAGGCTCGGGTATTGTCCGACTAGGACGTCGGGATGTCAGAGTTGTACCAAATTCAATTCAAACTGAAATAGTTTGACTTGATACTAGTTAGGTCTTATGTGTGTTTTAGATGAATAGGATTATATGATAATGTGTTTAGGTTGTTTAAATACTGTGATGATATTATTCTAATTTTTATATTGATATTATTAATATTAGGTCTTCAAACAAAGCTTATTAAATTACGTAATGATAATCCACGGAGCAGGCAAGTTTTTCTTAACTCGACCTCGAGTTGTATTATTCAATTATACTTGTGGTTAATCATTTTTGATTGTCATGTCTAAGAATTATTAAATCACACTCTGTGCATACTGCATGTATTCATCAGGTATGAAAGGCTGATCACCTTCATTACCATTCGGTCCAAATATTGTAATTCATGTTCAATGTTCGTTCAGTTATGAAAATTTGTTCATGCTAGTTCACAACTATATTGTAGAACTTTAGCCAGCTTATTATTCAAATCTTTCTACCATGATATATCTTTAATTTTATTGAACTTAAACTTGATGGGCAAACCTATTGCTCACCCTTGCTATATCATGATTAACATTGCAGATTAAGATGAAAATATCGGATACAGGAAAGGACAAAGCCAAGTTCAGCTTGGGATTATGTGTGGAATTAAATTATAATAGTATAGTATGATAATAATGTTATATGTTAGACGGATTATGTATTGTGTATAAGTTAAGGTTACTTGACCTTGGGGAATAGTGTGTAAAGTTTATTGTATAAACAATTTATGTTTATATCTTTCACAATAGTTATTGAATGATTGTACCAGATTCGTGGTTATTTGGGACCCAGATTTTGGGCTGTCACAAATTTCAACATCCGGTTGATCACATTTTAAAAAATAATATGATATCCTTCACTGATGATGACATACCGCTAGAAGGGACCGATCATTGTAAGCCATTGCACATTATAGTTTTCGTCTCTGAATATTTGTGCTTATGCCACTTTAGTGAAGATGAACGTCAATCTCAAGCGGATCCGAAGTAGCCATACGGTTATCAAAGCTTTTGATGGATACCGACGAAATTCTGCCAGAGAGATTGAGCTGCTAGTGGAGATTGGTACAAATACATTCAATGTATCCTTTCACGTCCTCGAGATAGATTTAGGATACAACCTCTATTGGGGAGACCATGGATCCACATTGCTGAAGCCGTCCCTTCTACACTTCATCAATAACTTAAATACATTGTTAACAATAGCCTAATCACTCTCAACACTGAGTCGGAATGTCCTGAACAAGGAGACCTACCACTCATTAGCTTCAATTTAGAAGTTGAACCGGCCAGTTTTCATTCTTTGGAAGTGAGAAACACACAATACCATCCTATTGGAGCGCCGCTTCCCGTACCCAATATTTCTGCCGAAGTGATAGCAGCTACCCAAGAAATGATGTCATTGGGTCATCAGCCTGGACAAGGGCTGGGTAAAAATCAGCAGGGTATTAAGCACCCAATTCAAATGTCCAGTCAAACTGGGACAACCAGACTAGGCTATTCTGCCAGTTCTAGTCATAGAAATCCTGATAACCACAAGCAGATTCCTCAAGCTTCCGCCACACAACGATTTTCTCCACCAGCAACTCCTAAGCTGATACAGTCTCCGATAAAGGTGTCATCCCATGTTATGGCTATGCTATTTCCCAAAGCAGTACTGTTTAAAGCAAAAGAGGTCCTGATTCCTGATCCCGAAGTGGAAGAGAGGGAACAAAAACATAAACATGACACCGCCCTGATGATGTCAGGTATACACATCATTGTCCATGATGAGCATACAAACAGATACACCCCAGACGATGATTGCCCAGATGTTATGGTCATCATTCGGGAAAAGGAGGACGATGACAGCCCCTCCATCACTACAGTCTATCAGGACTTTACCCTCAACCATTGGAGAAGCACTCCATGCATTGGTCGACGAGCGTAAAACAGGAAAAAATCCATCTTCCCTGTAGATAACTTTAATTGCTTACTTTTTTGTACAGTATTAGCCGTAATTTTGACAGTACATGCTAATACTTTTGTATGATTAAACAGTTTCATATATTAAGTGAAAACATATTTTGTTTCAGGACTCTGAATTTAGATATGCATGTACTTGCTGATGAGGTGCCTTTTCTCCACAAGGACTGTAACTTTGATAAAAAGTTGGACTCAGACTTGATGGAAATACAAAAGGACATTGAGATACCTCAGGAGATCAAAGAATGGGTCGAAGACAAACCTAAACCTAATCTTGATCAAAACATTTCTTTCAATCTCGGAACCTTAGAAAGAACTAAGTTAATCTAGATTGGTTCAGACCTCACCCCAAACCAACAGAATGACATGGTAGCGCTACTAACTCAATTCTAGGATGCGTTTACATGGTCTCATGAAGACATGGTGGGTTTGTCCACTGACATTGTCCTTCATCGCCTTCCCATTAAAGAGGGATTCAAGCTAGTCAGGCAGAAGCTCAGGCGATTGAAACCTAAGTGGAGTTTAAAGGTGAAAGAACAAATTGTAAAATAATTTTAAGCTGGCATTATCATGGTGTCTACATATCCGGAATGGATATCCAACATAGTTCCCGTGCTTAAACTAGGAGGAAAGGTGTGAGTTTGCGTGGATTACCGGGATCTAAACAAAGCTTTCCTTAAAGATAGCTTTCCCGTGCCCTTTATCCACATTCTCTTTGACAATATTGCTTAATACGATATGTACTTATTTGCGGATTGCTTCGCGGGGTATCATCAGATTATAGTCGCTGAGAAGGATCGTGAGAAAATTGCTTTCATTACGCCATGGGGAACCTTCTACTATAGTTGGTTGTCATTTGGCCTCATTAATGCCGGAGCAACCTATCAGCGAGCTATGATGGCTCTTTTCCATGATTTAATGCACAAAGAGATAGAGATCTACGTGGATGACACAATTGTCAAGTCCCAAAGGGAGGAACACCCCTTAGACCATCTCAAAAAACTCTTCAATAAGTTGCGTAAGTACAACTTGAAATTAAACCCAGCCTAGTGCGCCTTAGGCGTTAAATCAGGCAAGTTACTAGGTTTCCTAGTCAGCCACAAAGGGATTAAGCTGGATCCCACCAAAATCCAGGCCATCAAGAAAATGCCCAGGCCAGCAGGTTTATCTCTCAACTCACAGCAACCTGTGAGCTCATCTTTAAATTGTTAAGGAAGAACTCCTTCATGAAATGGAATGACGAGTGTCAGAAAGCCTTCTTTATAAACAAAGAGCAACTGGTTAACACTCATGTTTTGCTACCTCCCATGGATGATGTTCCCCTGTTCATGTACCTGTCCATTAATGACAATGCCATGGGCTGCATGTTGGGACAGAAAGAGGATAGAGGCCAAGAGCGAGCTATCTATTACCCCAACAAAAGATTCAGCAGTAGTGAACAAAAGTACACTCTGATTGAGAAGACTTGTTATGCTTTAGCATGGGCTTCCATGAGGTTATAACATTACCTCCATGGTCACACAACCCATTTAATATCCCACGTGGATCCTCTCAAATACGTGTTCAGTAAGCCCATACTGAATTGTCGGTTGTCCAGATGGCAGTTGATCCTACAGTAATTTGACATCGTCTACGTGACGCAAAAGTCTATTATTGGTCAAGGAATTACGGATCAACATGTCACCGCACCTGCATGGGACTTTAAACCCTTGGAAACATACTTTCCCGATGAAGGGGTAATGGTAGTTTAGCGACAATATTAGTACGATACATGCCGTACGTGGAAAATGTATTTTGATGGAGCTATTAACACATAAGGCTCTGGGGCTGGAGCATTTCTAGTATCTGGTATGTGGGAGCAGTATCCCATTGCCGTCAAATTACAGTTTGTCAGCACCAATAACATAGTTGATTATGAAGGTTGTATCACGGGGCTAAAACTTGTCTATTGAATGGGCATCAGGCAGTTAATTGTCTTTGGGAATTCCGAGTTGGTAATCAAACAATCCACGAGAATTTATAAAAATAAAGAACTACATTTGCTGCCTTACCATCGGCAAGTTTTACAGATGGCTTTGGAGTTTGAAGAAATCTCCTTTTCACACATTCCTTGTAATAGGAATGATTTTTTGGATGCACTAGCAACATTGGCCCCCTTGATTCACATAGCTGACAAGGAAAACATGCCAAGCATCACACTTGCCCTACAAAAGGCCCCAGCCTATGGGAACTATATTGGAGAAGTATCGGATGAGCTTCCTCCCATCCACAAACCTTGGTATCAACATGTCAAGGAGTATCTGCGAGATGGATCCACACCCGATGAGGCGAGCCCAACTGAAAAGAAGCGTATCCATCGAATGGCTATGAGATTCTACTTGAGCAGAGATGCACTATACAAAAGAGATGCATGATTAGGTCTCCTTAAATGTCTGGACAAGGACCAAGTTTAGAGGCTCATGGATGAGATCTATGGTGGAGTATGTGGCCCACATATGAACGACCCCCTACTTGTTAAGAAAATCCTCAGAACAGAACATTATTGGCTTACGCTTAAAGCTGACTATGATGATCACGTCAAGAGGTGCTATCAATGCCAAATTCATAGAAATTCTATTCACACCCCTCCAAGGGAACTCCACAACATGAGTTCACCTTGGACCTTCTCAATGTGGGGAATGGACATGATCGGGCCCATCGAGCCCAAAGCCAGTAATGGACATCGGTTTATCTTCACCATGATCGACTACTTCACCAAGTAGGTAGAAGAAGCCTCCTTCCCTAGGGTTACCAAAGAAGTCATCATTGCTTTCATCAGAAACAATGTCATTTGTCGATATGGACAACCAAAGGTAATTGTGTCAGACAATGCTAAGAAGCTCAACAACAAAATGATGGAGGATTTATGCAGTAAACTCCACGTCAAACACCTTAACTCTGCCATCTACCGTCCAAAGATGAATGGTGTTGTTGAAGCAGCTAATAAAAACATCAAGAAGATCATGGAAAAAATGTCCGCCAATCACAAAGGATGGCCTGACCTCTTACCTCTAACTTTATTAGCCTACAAAACTTTAATGCGTACTTTCACTAGGGCAACCCCCTACTTATTAGCCTATGGGATGGAAACAGTTTTCCCCATAGAGGTGGAAATGGAATCCCTTAGAGTGTTGATGGACGCTAAGCTGGATGAAGACCAATGGGTACAAGACATGTATCACCAATTGTCTCTAATAGACTAAAGGCGAACCGCGACTATCTTCCATGGTCAGTTATATCAGCAAAGGATCGCAAGATCCTACAACAAGAAAGTTCAGCTACGACAGTTTAAACAACATGACTTTATTTTGAAGAAGATCATTGACAACCAAGATCAATCTAAGGGAAACTTCGCTCATAACTGAGAAGGCCCATTTGTTATCAAGGAGGTATGGACAGGAGGCGCTCTCAAACTACAGGAAATAGATGGCGATGAATTTCCACATTTTATCAACTCTGACACCGTGAAACGGTACTATGTCTTAGGTTACTATCAAGCAAAATCCTGGATTTGGATCATCAGATCAACAGTCATTCTAGTTTTCTAACCCTTTTAACATACTCTTCTGCCCCTCAAGGAAACACACACTTCAAACCAGCAGCCTGGTTTCACCTCATTTCAAACCTTTCATACAATTTTGGTTATCCCCCCAGGGATTCAACCTTTCACACCTTCAGTTTATCCTGAAGACGGGATTAAACTTTTCTGCACTTTTAGTTTGTCCTGAAGACGGGATCAAACTTTTTTCACACCTACAGTTTGTCCCATGCATGGCATCAAACTTTCTTTTCCAAACGGTATAGCCTGCACATGGGATTCAGACTTTTCTTCGGCTGCAAATTGTCCTGAGGGGCGAACTACGTCGACCTGATCTCCCTGATACCTGGGAGTACGTAGGCAACCATATGCTATATGGCCCGGTCGTAATAAAAAAAAACAACAACAAAAACATTTTTGCCCTTTTTCTATAAAAACAAACAAAAATACTTCTACCCTTCTCAACATAAACAAAAACCACAAAAATACTTCTACATCCTTCTTCATCAATAAAGCTTCTATACCCATTTACACCTTTCACAATCAGCGTTGAACCTCTTACATCAGGTTCGAACTACGCAGACCTGATCTCCTCTTCAATAGGAGTACGTAGGCAACCATTTATGGTTTGGTCTAAACCCCTACCAAAACACAAATACTTGTCATCTGTTACTGGGATCAAACTTCAATCCACCATATTTCATCGGCTTCAGACCAAAGGGATGGAACTACCTAATCTCTCATCACAAATAGGAGATTTGGCAACCATCTAAGCTACGGTTGTGCATCAAAGAGCCATACCAATCAATAAGAGATGGAATTAACTTGGCTCCTCTTAAATAGGAGTACTGACGACCATATATGGTGCGGTTAATCTCAGAGAGGAAAAGCCACACTCCTCTCCACATCTACATACAGAAACCCGTCCTATGACACCAAAGATGGTAGGGATACACACAGATCAATGATCAGTTCTGAAAGATCCTGCGACATCTCAATGTCTACACATCAAGGATGAGTTCAGAAGTCATCAAGATCACAAGCCCTGAAGAAATAGGCAAATATCAAGCAAGTATCAAGGCACAACTTAAAGGGAAGTGAATCAAAATATATTTCCATGCCATATATAATATTGTTTGATATATACAATATTTGTTGTACATGACAAAATGGCTAAGCTAGTCTGTGCAGGAAAATACAAGTCTATCGACGGGTCTGTGTGTATGCGGTCTATCAGATCTTGTTAGTGTTTATGCCCTAGAGGCCAATTATTTGATATAATTGCTTAACGTTTTGATATTATATTTGATTGAATAAATGAATGATTTTATTATGGTTTTATTTACTGCATTATATAAATATTAACATAATAAAAATCCTTAGAATAGTGATTCAAATTATATAGTTTCAAGTATGTGACTTGAATATGAGATTATATAATTACAATTAGTATCATTGTTCTTAAATGTCCCTAGTCGAGTATCATTGTTGATGGGACAACAATGATGCATTGAGACCAGTATGTGGATTGACTGATGACCATATCTCATTGGTCATAAATATATGAGATATTAAGTCAATGCATAGGTACATGTTAGAGAACGATGTACTGGACAGACCCACTATGAGAATTCTCCGTGGAACAATATGCAAAGTGCCATTAGCGATTCTCATAGTGACAATGATGTAATGGTCCTCCGACCTGAAATCACTATATTACTACATGAGAATTTATGTACTTTGATATCATCAAATGTCACCTTTAATAGGGTGAACTATAAAGGTGATTATTGGGTACATCATGAATCGTGTGAGGAATATGAGTGTTCTAGATGGAATTTAACCCTTCTATATATTAGGGGTGATATCCATAGGCCTCTTGATTGAGTAGGACTATGAAATGCATGGCCATGCTCAAATAGTGATTTGTTTCATATAGTCTACTCATTGATCAAGAAAACTCAGATTAAATTATGAAGAGTATGACACATTCCATGACTCGAGTTTAATCTAGGATATTAAGGTACAAAGGATTAAATTACATTGAAACATTGGTTACTAAAAGGTCGCATCGAATCATCGATCTTATTATTACTCGGGTAACAGTGATGCATTACTAGATGCCGCTCACTATTTATAATTTTATAATATGATTTTAAAAATTATTGCCAACGTAATAATAACCTATAGGGTCACACACATAGAATGTAATTAAAAGGGAATTAATTTAAATTGTAAAGATTTAAATATATCAATATGATTGATAATATTTAAATTACTAATTTAAATTAATAGGATAATTTATATATAGGTATATTAATTAAGTAAGACTTAATTAAGATATATATATATATATATATATATATATATATTTATATATATTCAAATTTTATTAAATTATGTTTTGAATAATTCCTTTTAATCGCTATATATATGATATCTAGCAACCATTTTAGGTATTATTAATAAACCAAAACCCTAGCCGCTCTTAGAGAGAGACTAGAGAGAAATAGTTCCGAAATCCCCATCCTTGGTGGCTAGTACCGCAATTCCTTTTACTGCAGATCGTACGACGGTTCGCGGGGCGTTCGTGTGGATACCGTAGAGGCGCGGTTCATTTGGATTGCGTTGGAGATTCGAACGCATCAATTTTATTATCACAATCGGTATAATTTCTAACCACTAAGTTAATTGATTTTCGCATGGATCTTGTTTAGGGTTTTGAAATTGCTATAAATTTTTATTTTTCGCTGTGCATTTCTGTGTCGAAACCCTTCAGTGGTATCAGAGCTACTTGCAAAAATGATTAATTCAGATTATGTGTTTTATTGTATTCGATATATATGATGTTACAATTTTACCGATCTGAAATTGATTATATTCCTTTCGATATATATATGATATATGATCATAAAATTTTATCGAACAGAAATTGAATATATAATATTCTGTATGTAAGCGTATTCTGGTATTATGAATATCAGTGATAGATATGCATGTATATGATGTTTTGTTAATTGTATCTCATATGGCGTAATAATTGTATACAACTTATGTTCTAATTGGATTAGAAGTATGAAGTTTCAGTTTAATATGATTAATTGAAACTGGACATATATGATATGTACCGCATGATGGTCGTGACCCCAATATGTTATATATATAGTTTTCTTTAATTATATATAAATTGTTATGTGCTTATTGTGATATGCATGGTGGACAATTATGGCCTTTTGACCCATAGGTTAGTGGTTTTGGTTTTGAAATACGGCTTGCATGTCGTGCCTTTCTATAAATTCTTATGTAACATTCTATTCTCATCTAAATCCCCTCGAATGTAACTCAAGGTTTCTTTATGTCATGTAATAATCTGTAATCGATGAAGATGTCAAGATGGAGAACACGATGGAAAGGAGGCACATGTATGAGGAAGATCTAAGGAAGCTACTATTTTGAGATCTTTTACCACCTTAGATTGACCTTCAATCTTTCATTAACTTGAAAACATTGACAGTGGATTGGGCCATAACTGTGACACGTTTAATTTTGCACTTTATTTATGCTTGTATGTGATATGATATGATAAATAATGTGCATGCTTAATAAGATTAAAATTGGTGAGATCTAAATTTTTTAATAAAATCCCTCATTAAATTATTAAGTCTAAATCAGATGCCTTCCAATGAATAACACTCATCAAGACCTTGATCAATAGATGTAGGTTTGCCAAAGCAAAGTACCCTATTTATTTAGGTAAGATGCGATAGGATAATTGTGATATCCAAACTGTTAAAATCATTGGGCCCGATAGAGGCATAGAGTTTGGTAGGTACCATTGGATGGACTAGAAACAATTGTTGTTTACCAAACTATCCAAGAGTTATATATGATATAATTGACAAAAGGGTTGTCTACCTAAATAATTGTGTTTTAAGAGATTAGCCAAAGCTAACTTAAGTCATAATGAATTATAGATCTTCGCTCATTAGAAAGATTTAATAGAAAATGCTTTTCGAATTAATGGTGAGGGCTATTAATTTGAATAAAATAGTGGGAGGTATATTTTGAATGTAATATTATAAATTAAATAATATCAACTCTGCAATTTGACTTATTACTTTGGCACTTATAAATTGTAGATATTAATGGCAAACAACAACAACACAAGTAGTCTTTCACTACGATCAGTCCTTGAGAAGGACAAGCTGAGTGGAATTAATTTCCTTGACTGGCACAGGAACTTAAGGATTGTCCTCAAACACGAGTGCAACCTATTTGTCCATGATGGGCCCATTCCTGTAACACCAACTGTCACTGCACCATGTGCAGAGCATAATGCTTACAAGAAGCATCAAGATGATGCTCTAGACGTGAGTTGTCTCATGCTAGAAACCATGAAAGCTGAACTTCAAAAGCAACATGAGTTGATGGATGCTTATGAGATGATCGAGCATCTCAAGAAATTATTAGAAGGGCATGCTCGACAGGAGAGGTATGATATAAGCAAGGCGTTGTATCACTGCATGATGGGTGAATGTGATCCAGTTGGTCCACATGTGCTGAAAATGATTGGGTATATTGAGTTCCTTGATAGGTTGGGTTTTCCAATCACTCCGGGAGCCCAAACTGATCTTGTTTTGCAATCCTTGAACAGCAGCTACTCTCAATTTGTTATGAATTATCTTATGAATGAAATTGAGAAACCCCTTACTGAGTTGTTGAGCATGTTAAGAACTGTTGAAAACAACATGAAAAAGGCAGGACCCGCTCCCATAATGATGGTGCAAAAGGGGAATGCTAAGGGAAAATAGAAAGGCAAGAAAAAGATAGGATCTAATTTTGGTGCCAAACCTAATTCCAAAACTAAACAGGCTTTAAAACCTAAAGGTGGGGTGGCTAAAGAAGGTGATTGTCAGTTTTATTGAAAACCTGGAGATTGGAAGAGGAATTGTCATGCTTATTTGAAAGAAGTGAAGAAAAAGAAAGGAAGTGTGACTTTTGATTCAGGTATATATGTTATAGAAGACAACTACTTCTACATCATGGGTATTGGATACTGGATGTGGTTCTCACATTTGTGTTAATATGCAGGAACTTCGAAGGAGTAGGACTTTGGCAAAAGGAGAGGTTGACCTATGAGTTGGGAATGGAGCAAAAGTTGTTGCACTAGCCGTAGGAACTTATCATTTATCTTTGCCCACTGGGCTAGTACTAGAATTAGAGGATTGTTATTATGTGCCTGCTATAAGCAAAAATATTATTTCTGTTTCTTGTTTGGACAAGAAAGGTTTTTCATTTATAATTAAGAACAATCATTGTTCGTTTTAATTAAATGATATTTGCTATGGTGTTGTACAATTGTTTAACGATCTTTATATTCTTGATTTAGAAATGCCTATCTATAACATAAATACAAAACGATTTAAATCAAATAATTCAAATCTGACATATCTCTGGCACTGTCGTTTGGGCCATATAAATGAGAAACGAATATCAAAACTCCATAAAGATGGATTTTTGGATTCATTTGATTTTGAATCATATGAAAAATGTGAATCTTGTTTATTAGGCAAGATGACTAAAGCCCCTTTCACTGGACACAGTGAACGGGCTAGCGATATATTGGGACTTATACATAGTGATGTATGTGGACCCATGAGTTCATTAGCAAGAGGTAAGTTTTATTACTTCATTACATTTACTGACGACTTCAGTAGATATGGATATGTGTATCGTATGAGACACAAATCCAAATCCTTTGAAAAGTTCAAGGAATTCAAGAATGAAGTTCAAAAACAATTTGGCAAAAGCATAAAAGCCCTTCGATCCGATCGAGGAGGTGAATACTTAAGCCAAGACTTTGATGACCTTCTAAAGGAGTGTGGTATCACAGCTCACTCCACCTGGAACAACACAATGGAATGGTGTATCTGAGAGGAGAAATCGCACCTTGTTGGATATGGTACGATCAATGATGAGTCATGCAAATCTTCCAATAAGCTTCTAGGGTCATGTCCTAGACATAGCTGCATTCACCCTTCATTCGTTTTATTACAAAGACAGTTCAGAAGACATTATATGAGATGTGGACTGGGAAACGTCCTAGTATGTCGTTCATAAAGATTTGGGGTTGCGAGGCGCTTGTAAAACGTTTGGATTCTGACAAGCTCGGACCCAAATCTGACAAATGTAATTTTATGGGATACCCAAAAGAAACAAAAGGTTATTATTTCTACAAAATTTCTGAGAATAAAGTGTTTGTTGCTCGAACTGGTATTTTTCTAGAAAGAGAATTTGTCTCCAAAGGAAACAGTGGGAGAAAAATAGAACTCGAAGAAATTCGAGAACCATAAAATATCATTGAACCTGAGTTAGAATGTGAGCAGGAACCACAAGAAATTGTGGAAAGTGAACCTGCTAAAATTACACAAGGAATTCGTAGATGTGGTAGGACACGCCAAGAGCCCAAGAGATATTATGGATATCTTGTGACTCAAAACGGCGATGTGATGCTCATAGATCAGGATGAGCCTGCTTCCTACCAAGATGCTATGAATGGACCAGATTATGAGAGATGGCTTGAAGCCATGAGATCTGAAATGGACTCCATGTATACTAACCAAGTATGGACTTTGGTTGATCCACCCGAAGGGGTAAAACCAATCGGGTGCAAGTGGGTTTTCAAGAAGAAAACCGACATGGATGGTAATGTACAAACCTACAAAGGTCGACTGGTAGCAAAAGGTAACAAACAAGTTCAAGGTGTTGACTATGATGAAACCTTCTCTCCAGTGGAAATGGTTAAATCCATCAGGATCTTACTTGCTATTTCACCCTTTTACGATTACGAAATCTGGCAGATGGATGTCAAAACTGCTTTCCTTAACGAAAATCTCCTTGAGGATGTGTACATGACACAACCTGAGGGATTTGTCACTCCAAAGGATGCTGGAAAGGTATGTATGCTGCAGCGATACATTTATGGATTGAAGCAAGCCTTTTGGAGTTGGAATATTCAATTTCATGAAGCAGTCAAAGAATTTGGCTTTATTAAGAATGAAGATGAACCTTATGTATATAAGAAGGTTAGTGGGAGTCACATTGTATTCCTGATATTATATGTTGACGACATATTAATTATTGGGAATGACATTCCTTCATTACAGGCTGTAAAAACATGGTTAGGAAAATATTTCTCCATAAAAGTTTTATGCGATGCAGTTTACATTTTAGGTATCAAGATCTATCAAGATAGATTGAGAAAAATGATCGGCCTAAGTCATAGTACATATATTGATAAAGTGCTAAAACGGTTCAGCATGCAAGAGGCAAAAAGAGGACACTTACCCATGACTCATAGTGTAAAGATCTCTAAGGCCCAATGTCCTAAATCACAAAATGATGAGGAGCGTATGAGAAAGATCCCTTATGCTTCGACAATTGGATCTATCATGTATGCAATGATATGTACTTGTCCGGATGTCTCGTATGCTTTGAGCATGACGAGTAGATACCAGTCGAATCTAGGTGAAGGTCACTGGACAGCAGTCAAGAATATCCTTAAGTACCTAAAAAGGACTAAGGATTCATTCTTGGTATATGTAGGTGAAGACGAACTGGCAGTAAAGGGTTACACAGATGCTAGTTTCCAGACTGATAATGATGACTATAAGTCTCAGTCAGGTTTTGTATTTTTCCTTAATGTTGGTACTGCTGTTAGCTGGAAGAGTTCGAAGCAAGAGACAGTAGCCAATTCTACAACAGAGGCTGAGTATATTGCTGCTTCTGGTGCGGCCAAGGACGCTGTGTGGATTAAAAATTTCATCACTGAACTTAATGTTATTCCTACAATTGTTGATCCGGTTGCTCTATACTGTGATAATAATGTAGCCATTGCACATGCTAAAGAACCCAGATCTCACCAACGATCCAAGCATATACTTAGGCGGTACCATCTCATCCGTGAAATCATTGATAGAGGAGATGTACATATAGGAAGAGTGCCAACAAATGATAATGTTGTAGATCCACTGACCAAGGCTTTGTCATAGCAAAAGCACGACGGTCACACTAGTTCCATGGGTATTAGATACATGAGTGATTGGCTCTAGTGCAAGTGGGAGACTGTTAGAGTTTATGCCCTAGAGGCCAATTATTTGATATAATTGCTTAACATTTTGATATAATTGCTTAAAATTTTTATTTACTGCGTTATATAAATGTTAACATAATAAAAATCCTTAGAATAGTGATACAAATTATATAGTTTCAAGTATGTGACTTGAACATGAGATTATATAATTACAATTAGTATCATTGTTCTTAAATGTCCCTAGTCGAGTATCATTGTTGATGGGAAAACAATGATGCATTGAGACCAATATGTGGATTGACTGATGAACAAATCTCATTGGTCATAAATATATGAGATATTAAGTCAATACATAGGTACATGTTAGAGAACAATGTACTGGACAGACCCACCATGAGAATTCTATGTGGAACATTATGCAAAGTGTCATTAGCGATTCTCATATTGACAATGATGTAATGGTCCTCCGACCTGGAATCACTATATTATTACACGAGAATTTATGTACTTTGATATCATCAAATGTCACCTTTAATAGGGTGGACTATAAAGGTGATTGTTGGGTACATCATGAATCGTGTGAGGAATATGAGTGATCTAGATGGAATTTAACCCTCGTATATTTTAGGGGTGATATCCATAAGCCTCTTGATTGAGTAGGACTATGAAATGCATAACCATGCTCAAATAGTGATTTGTTTCATATAGTCTACTCATTGATCAAGAAATCTCAGATTAAATTATGAAGAGTATGACACATTCCATGACCCGAGTTTAATCTAGGATATTAAGGTTAAAAGGATTAAATTACATTGAAACATTGGTCACGAAAAGGTTGCATCGAATCATCGATCTTATTATTACTTGAGTAGCAGTGATGCATTACTAGATGTCGCTCATTGTTTATAATTTTATAATATGATTTTAAAAATTATTGCCAACTTAATAATAACCTATAGGGTCACACACATAGAACATAATTAAAAGGGAAATAATTTAAATTTTAAAGATTTAAATATATCAATATGATTGATAGTATTTAAATTACTTAATTTAAATTAACATGATAATTTATATATAGGTATATTAATTAAGTAAGACTTAATTAAGATATATATATAAATTCGGATTTTATTAAATTAGGTTTTGAATAATTCCTTTTAATCGCTATATATATGATATGTAGCAGCCATTTTAGGTATTATTCATAAACCAAAACCCTAGCCGCTCTTAGAGAGAGACTAGAGAGAAATAGTTCGAAATCCTCATTCTGGATGGCTAGTACTGCTTGCAGTTCCTTTTCTGCGCAGATCGTATTTACAGTTCGTCATGCATGCTCGTGGTGGTTCAGAGAGGCGCGGTTCATTTGGATTGCATTGGAGATTCGAGCGCATCAATTTTATTATCACAATCGGTATAATTTCTAACCACTGAGTTAATTGATTTTTGCATGGATCTTGTTTAGGGTTTCAAAATTGCTATAAATTTTTATTTTCCGTTGTGCGTTTCTGTGTCAAAACCCTTCAGATCTAACATAGCATCCCTCTCCGATGAAGGAGGAAATGCTGCAAGCTCCTGCCCAATGGTATCTATACGAGCTAGCAGATCTGAGGCTAACTGCATGGTGGCATCAATGTATGCACTCATATCGGCAAGGATGCCAGTCGTAAGGGATCTCACTAAAGTACTATCTGTGATAACCACATCCTGGGCAGATAGGGAAGCATCTCGCTCTACAATCAATGCATCTCTGGTTGATATGGCCTCATCTCTCTCTAATAGAGTTGCGTCTCTCCCATCAAGAGTTGTGAGCATCAAGGCCCTAGCCTGATCTCTCTCAAAGGTCATCAGATGTAAACTTTGCTCCAGATATTGTGCTGAATGCTGAATCATAATAGCACTCGTAGTGGGAGAATCCATCATAAATGATGGCAACCTAGTAGTCAAATCCTCATTGATGGGAATATCAGTCTCCTCCATTGGCTCCTCATCGTCGGAATCAGTCCCCTGCACTGTGGATACTACCGCAGCTGATGCAGTTTTTGTCTCCATCCATGCGGAATACTCTGCAGAACAACCCTGATGGGTGATAAAAAACTCAGCTAGCTCACGCTGATCCCAATAGGCATACAACCTGGATCTATCCTCTGCTAATAAGTGGTGAGAAGCGAAGCGCTGACTTAATGCCCCCTTAAAAGGATGAAAATCCTAGAACTGGTCAAACTTACACATCGCTGCCAGTGGGTGGTAAGTAATCATGCCTCTCAAACCAGCCAGAGGGAGATAATCCATGCCAGTAGTATGAGTGATGAAGCTGTAGGGTGAGCTGAACCCTGTACACGACAATATATCAAACGGATCTCCGATCCCTACCAGGAAAGCTGACCAAGATGCAACATCTATACACTTCGCAGGCTGAAAGGAGTATGACATGGCTATATCATGTGTGAAACAATACTTATGACATCTAAAAGTGCCAATCGGTCTTAGGTGTGACATAAACCACACGTACAGAATGACCGAGCTGCCTGTAAACACTCCCATCGGATAAGTGCAGCAGTATATAGTCGACCTCAGAGTCTCTGCTATAATAATCGGTATGATGGTGTGACCCTCCATGAGAGCTCTGACTATCATGATAACTCCTATATCCAACTCATCCATATACCGTGGTATATAGACATACGACAACATGCTCAATAGAAGTACATCCACTCTGGCCAAACGCCAATGATCTTTCGGTGTGGTGAAATCCCCAGATTATCGTGTATAACTATCCTCAGAGTGAAATCTATCAAACAGAAAACACTTGGATATAACGTGGTCGGATATGAGCTCATCTTGCACCACCCTACGCCTCAATCCATTGAGCGTCATAAACTCTTGACTCATGTCTCCAATCGCCATATGCACGCAAGGTCTGTCTAGTGGTAGCATCGTCAAACGAGCATACACCTCCAGAGTAGGAGTTAACTCCTCGGTCCCAAATTGGAAAACTTGCCTCTCTGATACCCAGTGCTCCATTATGCCCTCTACGAATCCTGTGGGAACCTAAAACATCAACAGGGTCATAGTATACTGCAACAGCTGATCTACAGTCACCCTGTAATGCCCCAGAAAATTGAACCTTTTGTAAATACTTTTAATAATGAATAAAATAATATTATTTATTATTATTATGTGTTGATAAGATGAATGATGTTCTATAACCTAGAAATGTCAGAACTTTGTAGTATTTTAACTACGTGAATGAACTAAAGTGTTTGAATTTCTAAGACGAAAATAAAAGCTTTCCGATAAATTTTTTGAAAAACACTATTCATCAATTTCTGCTCGGGAATTATTTTTGAATTTCCGAGAAATACGTAGCGTTATAATATCAAGGGGAGATGGATTATATGATAATAATCTAAGTATGGAAAATGCAATATTTTGCACGCGGACTTAATTTGAGCACGTAAGGAATATTAAGCGTTAAGAACAATTTGTATTGATCGTATGATACGTAAGTATTATACTAGGTATTGAATGCAAGTATAATATGAAGTATTATATGAGTATGTATGAAGAATGGAATAACGTATATTACGAATAAATATACGAGTTATAATACGAGAATTATACGTATAGTATATATGTCAAGGTTTTTAATTAAATGGAATGAACTTATAGGATTATTAGCATATTGGTAGAAGTGCAATAGGAATCGGATGTGCAAGCCCAAAGCTAAATTAAGTTAAGCAATTTAAGCCCAATGCATTGATCCAATTGATTAGGATCTATGGAGAAACCCATGGGTGAATTGATGGGCAAAAACTTTATGTGATGCCCAAGTACTTAGTGGTTAAGTAGATGAATAATAAGGAGGTTAGTTGAGGAGGTGGGGTGATTAATGACTAGTATGCCCTTACATTGGCTCTCCTATAAATAGGAGAAGTTGCTAGTCATTATTCATTATTCAAATTTCATCCAATACAAATCAACTTAAGTGTTAGAGAGAATAAGCACTTTATAAGCCAAAGCATTCTTCGCTAGATTTTCAAAGAGAAGAGAAGTAATAGTCTTCAAGGGTAAGACTTTTGTCTAATACATCTTCATCTCTATCATTGTAGGGTGATAAGAGAAGTGTAATTTAATGAACATGTATGCTAAGAACATATAAGAAGTGATTAATGAATGAACTTAAGCCGAATAAGTTCTGAATAAGCAACTTGAATCTAAATAAGTTGATAAGTTATGATGAACTTGTCATATGATCTTAGTATGTTCAATATATTGTGAGAACATTGATTGTAGGACTTAAGTCCATAATAAGTCATACGAAATGGAATTCGTAGTTTATAAGTTGATTAAGCCATTAACTTATGAGAATAAGTCAAAACTTACTTTGATAATAAGTTGGTGTAATAAGTAACTTAAAATGTTGGTATGATGATTAAAATCCATTTAGAATGATAATCAAATCGTTAGTAATGAGGTTTCGCCGGAATTCACACGATTGGACGATAATCGTCGAATTCGTGAAATTCTCGGAATGAAAGTCATATTTTTTGTTTGAACTCGGAAATGTAGGTTTTCGATGGAGACAAGTCATATTTGGTATTATAGATTTGCGGGCTCAAAAATGACCGGATTTCGACTTAGAACGAAGAAACGAGCATTGAACGTTCACGAACATTTATCTTTTTCGTTAAAAATGAACTAATAGGTGAAATTTTAGTAAATAAAGTCAAATAAATAAAATTCTTGCATTAATGTGTAGAGTATGTAATTTGTGAGCCGTAGGCTCTTGAATGAGACAATTCGGACTTATAAAGAAGAAGTTATGCGTCCGGGAGTTTCGTAAAATTTTAAAGTGTAAAATTTTTTGAGGCACAGAGTTGGCGTTGCGGCACCAATCCGAGGCTAAAGGGTGGCGCTGCAGCGCCGGGCACAGTGTCTCAACCTACTGAACTTTGGCACCACAGCGCGACATGAAACACAAGGACGCGCGCCGTAGCGCCGAGTTCGGTCTTTACCCATTGCAGAGTGGCACCGCAGCGCGACTTAGAGATGGAAGGGTTGCGCCGCAGCGCCAACCCTAGCGTTTGGACAGTGATGAAGGTTTACAAGTATAGCATGAACAGTAACCCAGTAGTAATGAACTGAGCAACTTAATAAGGTATTGTAAGGTATTGTTAAACCTTATTTATGTTGTCTAAAGGTTAAAGAGAAGTAATCTAACATGAACGTAATAAACGATGTAACGAAAAGTTGGAACTAATAAGAATAAATCTAAGTTATAATTAGATTTAGAAGTAGGGTAAGATACATTAGGAACCAAGCATGTTCATTCATAACCTAATGTGTTATTGATGTTTTCAATTATAGTAGAGACTTAAAGACTTAAACTGAGAACATGTTATAACTGTAGCAGACGCTGAAGGCAAGTATTCTAATCCTTGTTCCAGTTCAGTCTGGACAAGTTTTGAAATTAATGTATCCTTACACATGAAGTCTTGTATGATGAAGTCAAAGCCAATTCTTTCGGCTAGACTTATATTATGTTTCTATCAAGCATGGTCAATGTTAACCAAGTTATATTGGTGTGGTTTTCAAACGAAGACTGAGTATGCTAAAATGTTTTTGTCATTTAACGACAGGCACGTGAGGTTGCCACAACTTAAAAGTATACACGTTTAATGAATGTAGTGTTGATCAACATAGAGTACTATAGGCTGATCACCTAGGCATGCTCGTAAGTAATGTCGGACTTACGGACTTAGTGTCGTGATGTCCTTTTTTTAAAAGAACTTATGAAATGCTCAAGGTCTTGGACTGAAATTGATGTTTTACTGAATATTGTTGTTGTAAAACGTTTTGAATGAAAATAAGTGCTATTTTGAATTATCGATAGTACTTCGTAACTATTATTCAGTTATTGAAGATATACGAGTTCTATGTTTCAAGCATGTTGTTTATTAAAATTGTAGTACTTGCTGAGCTAGTCATGCTCACTCTTGCTTGAACCATATGAACATAGCTAAGATCGAACGGACCGAAGGCTCTGGCAAGGATAAGGGCAAGGCAAAGACGAACCCTTAGATTTCTTATGTAATAGTATAGATGAATGTTTGCAATATATTGAATATTATGACAAGAACGAAGGTACTGGTTATAAAGAACTTGGGGAAATATAATATTATTTTGAATATATAGAAGACATATTCTTTCTTTTGAGCCTTTTCAATTGAATGTATGTGTGAATGGTAGTACCGTGTAGCACCATCTGTCGGGTTGGAAGATACTAGGATTTGGGGGCGTCACACACCCTGTCTGATGGTGACATAGTATCATACCATGATCGCATACCAGATACCACCAATAATGGTGGGCTATGATCAATACGACTAACTGTCGAAGAAGACATCTATACAGGCCGTGTCATAAGACCATCCAGGGGTCAATGCTTAATATCTCTGGACATACATATATATGTATAACATAATAACATGTATGATACAATAGATGGCAATATGATATAGGGAATGGAAATTTGTACATACATTCCTAAGTATATAATCATCTAATACATCTTTGTACAACAAAAATATGTGGAAATGGGGCAAAACTGCCCTACAACTAACAGATGCCTATCAAAAGATATAGCGAGGATGGGGTGAATCTACCCAATGTCTAACAGAGGCCTATCAAAAGTGATAACGAGAATATACAATTGAAGAAGACAATGGTGTCAATGTCTACATCATCAATCCTGTCCACCTGATGTAACTCCTCCTGAGTCACTGGATCTCTATCCACAAGGATGTCTGGCCTATACAATGGAGGATCTGCACCGCCAAAACCATATGGGTCACCTGAGGGGCCAGCGCCAGAGCTGGAGGGATCAAAAGTATCTGCCTCAGAAGGATCTATGCCCTAGTGTCGGATAAAGAAATGTGCCTGGTCTAACTGCCGGGTCAAACTGTCAATCTGTGTCAAATGAGTCGAATCTCGGACACAGGCTAGCCAATCCATCATCATCACAGATCCTGGAACCATATCCCCCATGAACTGGTTGGCGTGGGTCTGGGCTCCAATGGTACGAGGGAACCACCAATGATTGAACATCTCCTGAGTGTAGGGACCATCTGACAGTGAACAACCGTCAAAACCCAACAATGGGATATCAATGATGGGTGACTACGAAACAGGCCAGTAACGCCTGGCAGGAGGCAAGATCGGTATAGGAATCTCTCATGTGGTGCTCCTAATAGCACTCTCTCCTAAGTAGAGCTCCCATCCTCCATCTGTGAAAAGAGGAATCCTACGGATGGAAATCAAGTGTTCAACTCCAATCAGATACCAATCCTCAAATCCAATGCACAAGTGCTCCCCAGAGTAGGGAACCCACGTGATGACATCCGCTGTCAATAACTCCAACTACAACAGAGACCTATGCCAGTATGGAATGATGCCATCTTCGTCCTCGTGGATAGTTATCTAAGCCTAACACACTTTCAGGACCCAAACACAGGAGTCTCTCATAGGCCCAGAACTATTAATGTAAAGATAAACATCTATTGTCAGTTAACACTCTTAATCTGTACATGTGAAAAGACAAGAGAAATACTCACCGGCAGAAACGAGTAGAATCCTAGCCAAGCCTCGGTCAAGCCTTGTGAACACATGTGCATTCCCCTGAGGAAATAGGCAAAGGTGTAGAAACCCCAATTATACTCTCCAATACGGTCCACATGTCGAGTGGCGCTGATCAAAACGAAGGACATCGTAGAAGAGTTATCTTCTTTGAAGCAGCCCCTAATGATCATCAGGATCATTCATCGAAGAATGTGATCCCTGACTCTTACATCATCGGGTATGGGCTCACTCAATAGCCCACTCATAGCATCTACGCTCAAAGGACCTGCACGTAAAGTCCTACCCTTGAGCGCCTCCGCCGGAACTCCTATCAAGGATCTGACGGCAGTCGGTGTAATATCCGCCATACAAGGCACTGGTACCCCTCTAAACTCCACACCTGTGATAAATTACCAATCCATCAGGGTCATCATCACCTCACAATCCAGCAAATAAAGTAACTGAGTTTGGTGAAACCAGCGCTCAGACAATGCCCTGAGGTAACCCCAGTGACAACGACAGGGAAGAATGAAAAAGAACGTCCTGAATCCCCAACCATATACAATCACTCTATAGTCATCATGCAAAGCCTGATACATAGAGTGGATGCTGAACCAGTTTCCTCGAGGCTGTGTAAAGTCGGGAACCTACATCAAATGCAGATCAACATCAGAATCATTTACTCCTCATCAATAGGAAAGAAGGAAGATTAAGATCTAACTTTATACCTCGTTTACATGCAGGTAAACTGAAGGGTGTCGACTCAAATCGCCCAAAAGCTCTGGGTTCGCCACCTGAATGCCTGGCGAATTCCTAACTGGAACAGATGCAGCAAGAGCGGGAGCCTCAACTGGTAAATCCTCTTCCTCGTCCTCGACGTCTGGCACATCAACCTGGACTGGACGTATCACCGCCTCCACTAAACGACGAGGCTGTCTAACAGAATGGGGTTGAGGCACTTCAGAAGCCCTTATCTGTTCACCAGAAGTGGTCCTACGGGAACTACTCGGCTGATCCAAATCCATAATATCTGGACAATAAGTCTCCAAATCACCTCAGAAAGTGTGTAAATTTTGACATGAAGCTTTTCAAAATGCATTTTTATGACTACATGCGTGCATGCATTATCTTAACATACGTCTACAGTAGAGTTAAAAATACATGACTACCGAATGCCTACATTTTGGAAAATTTTGCCATAGTCCCCTTTGTAAAAAAAACTATCCACATGCATATAGGCATGACTAGGTGGCCATTTAGTAGCACACCTACCCACAGTCATATACATCCTACATGCATTAATACATCATAGAAAAAATCCATAAGCATGTTCTAATTACCCGGATTATTCTGCTTTTTCACCTTTACTCATTTGTCCTCAATTAGGATAAGAAATGACAGTAAAATTGTAACGACCGAGAAATTCGGATCCTTTATAAAATAATTTTATTTAATAAAATAAAGAATAAAATTGTATTACTTGTTATTATTACGTGTTAGCATGATGAATGTCGTTCTATAAACGTCAGAACTTAGTAGTATTTTGACTACGTGAGAGAATTAAAGTGTTTGAATTTCTAAGATAAAAATTAAAGTTTTTCGAGAAGTTTTTAGAAAAATACTATTCATCGATTTCTTCTTGGGAATTATTTTTTAACTTCCGAGAAATGCTTAATGATAGAATATCGAGGTGAGTTGGATCATGTAATAATAATTCAAGTATGGAAAACATAATTTTTCATATGCGGACATAATTTGAGAATGTTAGGAAAAATAAAGCGTTTAGTAAGCGAATGTATTGATCGTATGATGAGTATGTATTGTCCGATGTAATGAATACACATATAATACGAAGTATTCTATGAGTAGGTATGAAGGAGGGAATATCATATATTTTGAATTAATATACGAGTGAGAATACGAGTACAATACGTAGAAAATTTGTAATAAGGCTTTTAGCCAATTACGTTGGACTTGTAGGGTTGTTAGCAAATTGTAATTCCAATAGAATTAATGTTAAAGCCCAAGTGGTGGTTAATGAGAAGTCTAAGTAAGTTTGTACTACAAGCTCAAAGTTAAGTTAAGTTAATTAAATCCAAGCCCAAGCTAGGATCCAATGGGTTAGAGTGACCCATGGGGCAACCCATGTTAATGTTGTTAATCTTGGTGACCAAGACAATTATGTGATGACCAAGTAAAAGTTATGATGAGCAAGTATTGGATAACTGTTGTGATTAGCAAGTTAACTTAGTATTTAGGAAATGAATAGTAAGGAGGTGGGTTGGTGTATTGTCTAATATGCCCTCACTTTGGTTTTCCTATAAATATAAGATTTAGGATTTCATTATTTCCTTGTTAATTTCATCCAACACAAACAACTTAATTGTTAGATAGAATAAGCAAGAATAAGCTACTTTCATTTAATAGAAAAGAGAAGAAAAAAGCTAGTTCAACAAAGGTAATGATCTCATGTCACTAGACTTCCATCTCTACCATTATAGGTTGATAAGAGAAGTGTGGATTAGTGATCATGTATGCCAAGAAATGATAGGAATAAATAATGTAAGGACTTAAATAAGCCGAGAATAAGCACTTTGTTCATAGATAAGCTATGAATTAAGTAAGAACTTGTAAGACTTGTGTCATGTTTGCATAAATGTTGTTAACATGATGAAAGTATGTAAGAATGATGGTTAAAAGATTTAAGCTATCATAAGCCATGTGAAGTAAAGCTATTTGTAGTTTATACTTTGATAAGTTATAAACGCATGATGAACAAGACATAACTTATCATGAAAATAAGTTGATGTAATATGTAGGTTGAAATGTCAATATGATGGATAGAGTACATTTAGAATGATAATCAAATTATAAGTAATGAAGTTATGCCAGAATTCTCACGGTTGGACGATAATCGTCGAATTCGTGAAATTCTCGGATTAGAGGTCGAATTTTGATATTGAGCTCAGAAACGTTTGTTTTTGATGCGAACAAGTCTTATTTGGTATTATAGAATTTCAGACTTAAAAATGGCCGATAGACTTAGAACAAAGAAACATGCATTGAACGTTCACGGACATTTGTCGTTTTAGTTAAAAATGAACCAATATGTGAATTTTGAGTAAACGAAGTCGAAAATATAAAATTCTTACATGAACACGTAGAGTATGTGATTTATGAGCTAATAGCTTTTGAACGAGCCAATTCAGACTTAAAATGATCAAATTAGGAGTCCGAGAAGTTCGTTGTATAATTCAAAACTGTCAACTATCTGGTGGCGCTGCAGCGTCATGTGCAGTGCCATGACCTTCTATAGTTTCACGTCGCGGCGTAGCTTGAAGAGTAAAGAGTGGAGCCACAGCACCAGGTTCTACCCTAAACTACTGGAAACTCACGCCACATCGCGAGTTGTATAAGGATAACTGGCGTCGCAGCGCCAGCCTTAAGGAAGGCATAGTAAGGAATGGTTACAAGTATAGAATGAATGGCAACTGATTAACAATGAAGTAAAACTTATTTATAACATTGTTAAGGCATTATTAAACATTAATTATGATACATAAAGATTAAAGATAAGTAATTGATCATGAACGTAAGAACAATGTGAATTATAAATGGAAAGTCGGAACCAATAGTAACAAATCTAATACAAAATTAGATTGAGAAGAAGGGTAAGATTCATTAAGAACCATGTATATTTATTCATGACCTAATGTGTTTTGTGATGTGATCATCTACTGTAGAGACCTTAAGGACTTAACGTGAACGTGTTATGACAGTAGCAAACGCTGGAGGCAAGTACTCTAACCCTTGTCTATGTTCAATATAGACAAGATTTGTAGTTCATGTATTCTTACGCATGAATTGATGTATAATGAAGTCAAAAGCCAATTCTTTCGGCTAAACTTATGATATGTTGGATTTCTTACAATCTATCAAAGTATGGTCCATGTTTTACCAAGTTATATTGGTGTGGTTTTTAAATGAAGACTGAGTATGCTAAAATGTTTTGTCGTCAAATGACAGGCACATGAGGTTGCCACAACTTAAACGTACATACGTTTAATGAATGTAGTGTTAATCAACATAGAGTACTATAGGCTGATCACCTAGACGTTCTCGTAAGAAATGTCGAACTTACAGACTTTATGATGGGATGTCCTTTTCAAATAAGTATGAAATGCTCAAGGTCTTGGACCGGAATTGATGTTTTACTGAATATTGTTATTGTAAAATGTTTTAAAGAAAAGAGAAGTGCTATTTTGAATTATCGGTAGTATTTCATAACTATTGTTCAGTTATTGAAGATATATGATTTGTATGATTCAAGCATATTGTTAAATAGAATTGTTGTACTTGCTGAGCTAGTCATGCTCACTCTTGCTTGAACCATATGAATGTAGCTAAGACCGAACGGACCAAAGGATCCACCAAGGATAAAGGAAAGGCAAAAACGAACCCGTTGAATACCTATGCAATAGTATAGGTTTAATGATAATATTTGATATTATCACAAGAACAAATGTAACGGTTATAAAGAACATGGGGAGTGTTAATAAGGATTTTCAGTATATACATAAGACATATTCGTTCTTTTGAAGCATTTTAATTGAATTTTTGTGTGAACTGTAGCACCGTGGAGCACCATCTATTGGGTTGGAAGATACCCAGATTTGGGGGCGTCACAGGTTGGTGTCAAAGCAATAGGTTATAAAACTTAAGGGGGGGGGGGAAATAAAACCTTAAGTCATAACCTTAAGTGAAGTAAAGGAAGTAAACGAAGAAAATAGCCTTATAAAAAAATGCATTATGAATATGTTATGTGTTTTTATTATTCTACTAACGTGTACTAATCAATTTATTTGTTTTGTGTAGATGTCAGGTGTAAATGGAATGCATATAGATGAATAGGCAATTAGTGAAAAGTCGATTAACCAGATAGAGGTTATACCGAACCCAATAGCAGATGAGCCAGAGATAATAGTGATTGAGTCTGGAGACTCAGAGGACCCCAATCTCATGTCGGTATTTGACGACATGATAGAAGAGGAGGTGGAGGTGGTATCCTTCAACCCAATAGCAGTTGTAGAAGAGACACCCCAAGGGGAGTCTATGATATCACTGTTCATGGCAATGTTAGATAGGAACCTCCACTATTGTCAAAAGGTGAAGGAGTTACGAGCAGAGCTCCAAGCTGTCTTACATGATAAGATAGATGTGGAGTCGATCTGGGAATAGGAGCATGATGAGCGGGTTTTAGCTAAGGACAAGGTCCATGAGCTAAAACATATGGTCTAAAGCTCAAGAAGGAGGTAAACATATGGTCTTTGCACATAGGGAGAATGTCCTATATCTATAGGAGTTCTCGTTAGGATTTCAATGTTGGTAGTGGATACCCAATAAGGTCAAGGCACTCAAAGAAATTATCGATGAGGGATGTTATCGCTGGTCTGGCCACAACAAATTTTAATAATGCCTTAATGCAGATGTAATCTAGTAGAAGCTGGAGTAGTTTTAGATGTGTAAATATTGTGTATCTAGTAGTGACGTAAAACCCTATTTTGTATATCAAAGGGTAGTCTTTTGTAAATCCCAATTTTTGGAAAGTAATTGCGGGATGGTAATGTAATCAGCTTAGGCTGTGTAATAGAACGATGTAGTATTATACTACAATGAATGAATCAATATAAGCCTTTTTCGGAACATATTGAGTAATGGATGTTGAAGTTATTGTTTAATCTCGAATAATAACTAACTAATAAGAAAAGGAATAATGACGAAATGTGTTGTTTACTATAACAACAAAATGCCGCCAAGAAGAGGGCAATGAAATCAAGGCGCTAACGTAAATCAACCAGAAGGAGGTCTAGTTAACCTGATGTAGGAATATTTTAATTTATTAACAGCTGTATTTAATAGAAATGGGGCTAATATCCCCGTAAATCTTGGAGTAGCTGTAACGCCCCGAAATCCGGTCTATCTTCACACCCGGGTTCCGTACACCACAATCCCATCTTCTTCCAAACATACATCATTATATACTGAAATATAACAACATATATTCTAAATTCCCAGGTTCTAAAACCTTATAACTCCTTTTATTACAAATAACGATAATTACATTATCCTTTACATCTTACACGAGTGACTTTCATCCGCCACTAAGGATACATAACAGTTCATTAAGATACTCTAAAGTTCATTTAACTTATTTTATATTACAAATCTTCACTTGATCTTCTCGCTCATCCACATCTTGAATGGCACTCCATCTAGATACCGTCAGCTTGATCTTTACGGGATCCTTAAGTTCGTCTAACATCGTTCACTGAAAATGTTTTTCATTTAAAGCAAGTGTGAGCTTTCAATTACCCAGCAAGTCATAACAGTTGAACAAACATCTTCAAGAATTCAAACATTCTTTTAAGACTTCAATAACCGAACAAAGGTTATGAAGCAATTTGAATAATAGGAATAATCTCGATTCCTATCATTTTAAAACAATATTCACTTTCATTTTTAAATACTTTCATTCTTCTACCTTTTTCATACACATTCTGTCTGGCTAGAATAATTAGCACAAACTTAACAATAACGGATCATGTATGAATAGAGCATTCTCTTATTGAATAGTTAAATCACAGAACAGTTCAACTCATAGAAACACCGAAGTGTTCACATTGTGACACAAGGACTCATATGTTCTACCACCTTACACAAATATCGCACTTTAGCGTATAGAAATAACTTCTCAAGTTCAACATCTAAGAAGTTTAAGAGACTAGCATTCATTTAGAATATGAATGAAGTTAGGAAACATGCCTTATGTACAGCTACAGCTTACGCTGAACTGCTCATTCTGGTTCCTATGTAGCACATAAGAAAAATAACACATACACTAATTAGTCATGTATATTTGACTCATGCATTAGTTTGCTTAACTTTACTTCTTAGGGTTCGCGTTCTTGTAACCTAAGTTTACGCGACCACATTCATTACCATTCTACGACTTCATGATATACGAAGATATCTCACTTTTTCGTTCATCATCTTTGATGTTTTATATCTTATCTTCTTCTTATTACTTCTCTAGGACCCAGCACACATTGCTTCTCTACTAGTAGTCCATATGGTACTCTGAGTGGTTTCCTACAAACAACCAACAAACAAGTTCCTGTCTCGTCTACACTGCCATCATAGTGAGTTAGATCGGTTGCCAGTTTTGTATATACCTTCGCTCTCTGAATGAATTGTTTAGCCCAGCTCCCATTTGTCAACCATAAAAGGTTGTTAAGTTAATTTCTTATTCCTTACGGCTTTCTGGCAACTAATTGACATAACCCTAGATTCATTCTTATACGACTCACCTTCGGCTTTCATTAATCTTATTACCGTTCATTACTACTTTCTTAATACCATTCGTATCTTACTTAATACTTTCGTTATCCATTACTTGAACCCCATGTTCATTAGTCATTCTTAATGTCGACGCCATACCGTTAGTTGTATGCTAAGACCACTCGTTTATCGCAACAACGTTGCATACACAACATCTATACGCTTCACACTTATCTCTCATTATCATGACATAACATCAAAATGTTATTCATTACCCTCGTCGCTCAATGTCTAAGGAATCACAACCATAGCAATCCTCCACGTTCGTTTATCGTAACTACGGTCCCCAGATATCGGTTCCGTAATCCGCGTTTACATTCTTTATCTTTTACTCTCATTCAATCTTTTCATTCAACCTTCATTAAAGGTTTAAAACACTTGATTAAGGGTTACATTAGTCAAACATTATGTTCTTTATCTTCCCTTACGTTTCCCTCAAGAGTTGAGCAGTTAAAAGCTCTTCTCTGGATTTTTCCTATCTTTGTTGGCTGCCACTCTCCCTTTTATCTCTCTCGTGGCTGTAAGACAAGTTTGCGATGGCGGCTTCTTAGTCTGCTATTTGCTGACCCACCTTACAAGGAATGGTTGGCGCCGCGGTGCCAAGCCCTAACCCTAGAAAATTTCTCTAAGTGTTAAATCCAATTTGAGACGCTTATTTCCCGCTTCCATAACTTATTCGTTATAACTCAGAACGAGGTCGTTCCAAATCCATTCTCTTCTTTATCTTATGTACTTCAATACCACCGGACAAAAATTAATTCTGAATCCGTTAACGTGCCATTCAATTGGCTGAAATCTTCACCCTTCGTTCATTTTACGTTTTAACGCTCTTTCTTTGTTCATCCGTAATTTGGTCATCCAAGCTCGGAATTCATTTGTTCTTGAGCCCACGACTCACATTTTATATGTTCTCTTACATTCTTATGAAACCCTACACGTTCGGGTTCATTTACTAGCTTTCTAATTCTCGTTTGTCTTTTACAAAATTTTTGTCATAACTTCATTATAGCTAAGTTTTAATCCTTTCTTCATGAACGTTTCTACTATTCCTAACCAAGGAATATGCATCTAACTTATATGCGATGGTTTTAAACTTGTCCATCAACAACAAATATCCTACGATGGTTTTAAATTTTTCCATCAACAACGTTCTTCGTGTTCTTCGTTCGTTCTTCATTTTAATCGATATTTTTTTATTACGATTTAACTTTTTATTGGAATTTGATTTTATAGAACATTATTCCTGACTTATTTCACCTACTTATTTATATAATCCACTCAGAACGTTCTAATTCATTACGAATCATATACTTCCTTAAGAAATTTATAAAATAAACTTTTAAATTCTTATTTCTTAATTTTCTTACGATTTTTACCATATGAAATCATTTCTAACATCATTTACTTCTTATTTTTATTAATCTATGTTTTGAACATAAAAACTTAAGAAAAGTTAACTTAGGAGTTAGGTTTTAATACCTTTCCTCTTTATTTTTCTTCCGCGGATAAAGCCATGATTTGCTAGCTTTTCTATTTCATGAACACTTTTGATCCGATCAATCATGCTCATGCTCTTCCTTCTCCCTCTCCATTTGAACCCTCTCTTTCTCTCTCTCTAGTTGTAGGATTTTTAAAATCTCATTTAAATGAAAGTTAGCTTCCTATTTATAGAAAATCCAAAGTTAGGGAAAAATAGTCATTTCACCCCCTAACCTCCTTACTATTCACATCTCCAAACTATTCATGACTTAAGTGTTAAGTTAACTTAGCCCTTAAGTCTACTTAGCCTTTAAGTTACGTGGTTCCGTCTTTCGGGTTTTTGTCAGACAGTTTTAAAAATTGCGATTCTCGGAATACAAATATTTTAGGATATTTCGTCTTTCCTTTACTGATTAACTTTTGATCCGATTAACTTTTTTGTTTTAAGCATTTTCTTTCACGTTTTCCGCTAATGTAGCTAAACGAATGAAAAGTACATAACAGTACTTTTCATAATTTTTATTTCGTCCGATTTCTGCACGTTTTTCGAGAAAAACTTTTATTGGCTTACTTAACTTTTCACGATATTTTATCATCAAATCTTTCGAAGAAATGTCATTTTGACATACCGAAATCTCAGAACGACTTAGGTTATTCAAACCCCAACCCTTAGGTTTCGTCGGGTGAATAGTGCCTATTTCGTCTTTTTCCCTGGAAATATTTTGTTTCCGGAAAATTTTTATTTTCGTCTTGAAAATTTTTAATCGCTTAGCCTAGCTCATAGCCAGAATCCTCCCGTCTTATAATCATCCTAGGTTCTAGAACGATTAATAAACATATAACACATAATATTATTAATAAAATTTTATTTTATTAATAACTAATTATTTAAACTTAAATTTTGGAAAAATCCAAATTTCCGGGTCGTTACACTCTTCCCCTCTTATAAAAATTCCGTCCTCAAAATTTTTTAAAACCACACCCTTACCCGGGTCATCACATTCACCCCTTCTTCACAGAATTTCGTCCTCAAAATTGTAGCCTACCCCTCTTCTCAACTTCTCTTCAAAGAAGTAGAATGAACAACGAGGAATATAAGAATTCCTTTAAAATATTTCATACTTTTGCTGAGGGGTCAAATTGACCATGAACTCTTACTAGGTTTAACAACATGACGATGTAACCTTTCTTCCATGGTCAGTTTACAATCACAAAGAAAGAAAACTACCTCTTACCCATCGTATACCCCATTTCGGGATATGTTCACCTCAGACTTAATCATTAGATTCCGCACCAAAACAATTTGGTTTGGCACAACATCTTCAGAGAAAGCTCAATTTTCTTTTAAACATGACATACCATTTGTCTAGCTGAATCAATTAGATTAGACCATACCAATAAATTGGATATCAACGTGAAACATTCATCTAGTCAACTCAATTGACATTGACTATTTCTGTAAATTATTTTCGCAATACATCAAAACATTTTATGACGTCATGATACCGTACTTTTCATAGTACGTTGAGGACTTCGTCAATTTGTGACTTCGTCATTATACATCATACCATAGTAGGTTGTTGATCCTAAGATCACATCCAACACCAAGTTTAATTGCATTAATAACTCTATCTTTTTACCATCCTTGTATCAATTGCACTGATGATATAAAATTCATTTTGATATTTTAAATCAATTTATGTCTAGCCAAAACAATTAGCATAGACATACCAAGAATAGTTCTTTTAAAAATCTATTGGTTCTAAAAGTTGAACCAATTCTCTCATTTTTAAAATACGAACAAAAAAGTACGATTTCAATAAACTTTAAAATCTAACATAGCTAGATGACTTGGAATATCCTATTCTCCATCTTCCTTCATTGTCTTACTGCGACAATACTTAATCTACTCTAGTACCTTCAATACTAAGACTACTGAAAATAACTAATTTTCAGTCTAAACATCCCTCTACCTTAGTACAGTCCATCAACTTACCACACATTATGAGTTTAGGAACTGTCCATAATAATATGAGTTTAAGAACTATCCCAGATAGACTATAAGCATCCATTCGCTGAGACGTTCAAAAAACCTAACATATCATTATGAGTCACGAACGTACCATAAGTATGAGTTTCAAGAACTCGCACCAACCTTATCGTTCTCTACCTATCAAGTATATACATGAGAAAAGATTCACCTTCTCGTCATATACATTTTGACAGCGGGACCAATTCCAATGATTATCACTGTAATAAGCTAAGCAGTTGTTACACCATGTGACGCCCCCAAATTCGGGTATCTTGTAGCCCGACATATGGTGCTACACGGTACTCATAACTGTACATTCATTCTATTGAAATGACATCAAAATGTGCGTATCAACGACATTTTTATTACATTGATAATATTACATCCTGTTCCCAGGTTGTAAAACCATTACATTCTTTGTTTATCATATTATAATATATACAACTTACTAGTTTATTACAAGGGAAACTAATCGTTCATCTTCATCTTGCCTTTAAACTTGTCAGATTCTTTAGTTCGTTCAGTCCTAGCTGTATTCATATGGTTCAAGCAAGAGTGAGCATAACAAGCTCAGCAAGTACAATAATTTCTTTTAAACGACATTCTTGAAACATAGGAATCTTATATCTTCAGTAACTGAACAATAGTTACGAAGTACTATCGATAATTCAAAATAGAACTTCGTTTCCTTCAAAATATTTTACAACAACAATATTCAGTAAAATATCAATTATGGCTCAAGACCATGAGCAGTTCATAATTTCTTTGAAAAGGACAACCTGAAACTAAATTCAAGAAGTCCCAAGATATCTTACGAAAGCACTTTCCAACGATCAACCTATAGTACTCTATGTTGATCAACACTACATTCTTTAAACGTGTTTACGTTTAAGTTTTGGCAACCTCACGTGCCCATCTAATAATCGATGAAAATACATTTGTTTATTCATATTCAGGCTTACCTTGAATCCGTACCAAACAATTGGCGTAGAATAGCGTTAGCAATTCTATATTGAAAGACTTGTAAATAAATCAATCAATCTTCAAGATTAGTCTAGCCGAGTCAAAATTGGCATCGACCCTTTCTTTAAAATCATTCATGCATCTCATAACATGAATTACAGAAAACTTGGCTAACACGAAGGTTAGACAAGCGATAAGAAAACTTGCCTTCAGCGTCTGCTTACTGACTATCACACGTACACTTTAAGTCTCTAAGTCTCTACAATACATAATCATATAATGTACCACATTAGGTCATATATAATCAAGTATGTATATTATTATATCTTACCCTTCATCTCAATCTAAATCCTGACTTAGATAGTTATTATTGGTTCTAGCTTTTCATTACGTCATTCTCATTACGTTCACATTCAATTGATTATTAACCTTTAATTATCATACATAAGGTTTAAAAGTACCTTATAATACCTTATTAAGTTCTTCAGTTTATTGATACTGTGTTACTGTTCATGTTATACTTGTAAACATTTAATACTGTTCAAAGTTCTAGAGTTGGCGCTTACTACGCCCACTTTTTTTTTATGTCGTGCACACGCGCGCTGAAGTTAACAAAAGATATCTGCACTGCACGACTTCGGTGTTGCTACACGCAGTCCTTACTCTTCGGTATGCCGCCACGATGAGAGTTAGCAGTGTGCCTTTATGCTCGAGTCGTCATTTGCGCAAAGGCGGACTCTATGCCTTAGAAATTTTTAACAGTTTTCCAACTTTGCGAAATTCCTGGACGCATAACTTCTTCGTTATAAGTCCGAATTGGCTTGTTCAAAAGCCCACTGTTCGCAAATTACATACTCTACACGTTCATGCAAGAATTTTACCTATTAGTCCATTTTTAACAAAAATGATAAACATTCATGAACGTTCAACGCTCGTTTCTTCATTCTAAGTTAAAATTGGGTCTTTCTCGAGTCCGCAACTCTATAATACCAAATGAGACTTGTCTCTATTGAAAACCAATGTTTCCTAGCTCAATATCAAAATTTGACCTCCATTCTGAGAATTTTACGAATTCGACGATTATCCTCCAAACTCGTGAATTCCTCCATAACATCATTGCTTAAGATTTGTTCTTCGCTTTAAATGGATTCAATCCATTATATTAACATCTTGACATATATACTTCATTAAATTATTTACATGATAAGTTATTACTTGTTCTTCATTAGTCTATAACTTGTAAAAGTATGAACTACTTATGAATTCACTTTGCATGACTTTATCATAGCTTAAATCTTTTAACCAAAGAGTAAACTTATGCCCGTACCTATGCCGGTGGCGAAGGTACCATTAGTGATTCTAGAGGAGATGGAGACAGTGGAGTACTTTTCTGAGGAGGACTACTCTGAGGGAGATATGGATATAGCGTCATATTTTAATATGTTGGTCTATGAGGAGGAGGAAATGGAGATAACGTCAGTTGGTACGGTGGTACCTACCTTAGAGTCATCACCTCCAGATGCAATGAGAGTATTGTATTTGGCAGTGCTTGACAGGAATGTGCAACTGAGTACAGTTGTGCATAATCAGAATGAAGAGATTAGTGCACTTTATATAGCGAACGGGTCTGCAGAAGCAGATTTTGAGTTCGAGCATGATGAGAAGGTGCTCATGATAAATAAGGCTAGGGATTATATGAACGAGGTGGTAGAGCTTTGTAAGAAACTGGAGGAGAAAGACCGGAAGATAGCACAGATGTCTTACATCCATAAGAGTGCTCATAAGGATTTCAAGCTAAAAGTTGCTTGTTATTCCATAGAGTCGGCGCAGACTCGGCATACTATTAGTCGGGATATTGTAGTACAGATTACGAATGAGAAACACGAGGACGCTATTATGCATTATTAGAAAGCTAGAGTTATAAATATGTGTGTAGTGATGTAAAACCCTCTTTTGAATAATAGGGTAGTCTTTTTGTAAATCCCAAACTTTTGAGAAGTTCAATTGTGGGATAGAAATGGGATAGCTTTTGGCTATGTAAGAAAAATGTAAATAGTTTTGACTATGAAAAAGCATATAAATATAATGAAATTTTTCATTTAATATGCTTTGTGATGATATGAGTTGTTATGTGGCGAATAATAAAGAAGTAAGTAAGAAGTAATAATGAAATTCTATTGATTTAGTTAGAAATTGTCGTCAAGGAGAAGACAACAAAATTAGGAAGCGGAATCACATAATGATAATTTGCTAGCCTTTCTTCCTCTCTTCTTTTCTCAAATTTGCTAGCCTTTCTTCCTCTCTTCTTTTCTCTCTCTTCATCTCATTCTCTTCTTCTCCTTCCTCTAAGTCTTTCTTTTCTTCCTAACTCTATCTAGCGTACTAGATATCTAACGTATAATAATAATAATAATAATAATATTAAATATATAACATAATACTAACTTAACTGACATCAGTTATGTTTATTTGAAAATCAAAAGCCATAAGTCTTGTTTGGCTAACCACTAAAAAAATAATCAATTAACCCTTATGCCTTGTTTGGTAAAACACAATTAGAATAAAGACTTAATAAGCAATATGCCTTGTTTGGCAAAACTGAATTAAAACTCCTTTAAGTTATTTTAATAAATCCTTTGTAAAAGGTTATTTGCCACCGTTTTATTAAATTATTACAACACATAAATCAATACCACAAAATTAGAATTACAAATTCAAATAAAAGGATAATAATTCAATTAATCAAAACTTTCCAACTTAATAATTAAATTAAATTAGAATAAAATAATTAATTTCCTTAATTATTTATTTAACAAATAATTAACCAAATCGAATCAAATTTGAACAATTACAAATTCAACCATAAACACAACCATTAAATACTTTAATAATTCAATAAATATTTAATATAACAATTAAAATTCTGGAATGTTACAATTATAATATGATGAACAAAGAATGTAATGGTTTTAGAACCTGGGAACGGGATTTAATATTATCAATGTAATAAAAATGTCGTTGATACGCACATTTTGATGTCATTTCAATAGAATGAATGTACATTTATGAGTACCGTGTACCACCATCTGTCGGGTTGGAAGATACCCAGATTTGGGGGCGTCACACACCAAGCACAAACCTCTACCCATAACAAAGGTTCATACAACTCAGTTATCACATGAGTCCTCAATTGAAATTTTTACCAACTTCTAAATCTCTCTTTACTAAAGACGAATTTTCTTTAATTCATATAATATCCTTCACAACTCAATCCGAGTTCTTCTTCCTGTACTACTTCGTAGTACTATAAATTATTCATCGTTTAACAGCTCATCTGTTACTACGATTCACAATGATCACGTGGTGATCTTCTTATCCCTCTCACTACGATTATAGTCTTAGATACTCTTACCAAAGATTTATAACCTATCAACTCTGATACCAATCTGTAACGCCCCAAAATTCGGTCTATCTTCACACTCGGATTCCGTACATCACGATCCCATCTTCTTCCAAACATACATCATTATATACTGAAATATAACAACATATATTCTAAATTCCCAGGTTCTAAAACCTTATAACTCCTTTCATTACAAATAACGATAATTACATTATCCTTTACATCTTATACGAGTGACTTTCATCCACCACTAAGGATACATAAAAGTTCATTAAGATACTCTAAAGTTCATTTAACTTATTTTATATTATAAATCTTCACTTGATCTTCTTACTCATCCACATCTTGAATGGCACTCCATCTAGATACTGTCAGCTTGATCTTTACGGGATCCTTAAGTTCGTCTAACATCGTTCGCTAAAAATGTTTTTCATTTAAAGCAAGTGTGAGAATTCAATTGCCCAGCAAGTCATAACAGTTGAACAAACATCTTCAAGAATTCAAACATTCTTTTAAAACTTCAATAATTGAACAAAGGTTATGAAGCAGTTTGAATAATAGGAATAATCTCGATTCCTATCATTTTAAAACAATATTCACTTTCATTTTTAAATACATTCATTCTTCTACCTTTTCATACACATTTTGTCTGGCTAGAATCATTAGCACAGACTTAATAATAACGGATCATGTATGAACAAAGCATTCTCTTATTGAATAGTTAAATCACAAAACAGTTCAACTCATATAAACACCAAAGTGTTCACATTGTGGCACAAGGACTCATATGTTCTACCACCTTGCACAAATATCGCACATTAGAACATAGACAAAACTTCTCAAGTTCAACATCTGAGAAGTTTAAGAAACTAGCATTCATTTAGAATATGAATGAAGTTAGGAAACATGCCTTACACACAGCTACAGCTTACGCTGAAATGCTCATTCCGGTTCCTATGTAGCACATAAGAAAAACAACACATACAATAATTAGACATGTATATTTGACTTATGCATTAGTTTGCTTAACTTTACTTCTTAGGGTTCGTGCTCTTGTAACCTAAGTTTACGCGACCACTTTCATTACTGTTCTACGGCTTTATAACATACGGAGATGTCTCACTTTTACGTTCATCATCTTTGATGTTTTACATCTTATCTTCTTCTTATTACTTCTCTAGGACTCAACACACATCGCTTCTCTACTAGTAGTCCATATGGTACTCTGAGTGGTTTCCCATAAACAACCAATAAACAAGTTCCCATCTCGTCTACACTACCATCACAGTGAGTTAGATCGGTTGCCAGTTTTGTATATACCTTCGCTCTTTGAAGGAAATTTTTAGCCCATCTCCCATATGTCAACCATCAAAGGTTATGATTGTACCACATTCTAAACTTATCGTAACTTATCTTATCCATTAACTATAACATTTGTTAAGTTAATTTCTTATTCCTTACGGCTTTCTGGCAACTAATTGCCATAACCCTAGATTCATTCTTATACGACTCACCTTAGACTTTCATTAATCTTATTACCATTCGTTACGTCTTTCTTAATACCATTCGTATCTTACTTAATACTTTCGTTATCCATTACTTGAACCCCATGCTCATTAGTCATTCTTAATGTCGAAGCCATATCGTTCGTTGTATGCTAAGACCGCTCGTTTATTGCAATAGCGTTGCATACACAGCACTATACGCTTCACACTTATCTCTCATTATCATGACATAACATCAAAATGTTATTCATTACCCTCGTCACTCAATGTCTAAGGAATCACAACCATAGCAATCCTCCACATTCGTTTATCGTAACTACGGTCCCTGGATATCGGTTCCGTTATCCGCGTTTACATTCTTTATCTTTTTTACTCTCATTCAATCTTTTTGTTCAACCTTCATTAAAGGTTTAAAACACTTGATTAAGGGTTATATTAGTTGAGCATTATGTTCTTTATCTTCCCATATGTTTCCCCAAAGAGTTGAGCAGTTAAAAGCTCTTCTCTAGCTTTTTCCCTACATTGGCGTTGTGGCGCCACTCTCCCTTTTATCACTTGCACCACGGCATGAGTTTGCAGTAGCTGGCTTCTTGGTATGGCGCTTCAGCACCACTTCACAAGGCATGGCTGGCGCCGCGGCGCTAAGCCCTAACCCTAGAAAATTTTCTCTTATTGTTAAATCCAATTTGAGACAATTACTTCCCGCTTCATAACTTATTCGTTATAACTCAGAACGAGGTTGTTCTAAAGCCATTCTCTTCCTTATCTTATGTACTTCAATACTCCCGAACATAACTTCATTCTGAATCTGTTAACGTGCCATTCTATTGGCTTAAATCTTCAACCTTTGTTTATTTTACGTTTTAACGCTCTTTGTTTGTTCATCCATAATTTGGTCATTCTAACTCAGAATTCATTCGTTCTTGAGTCCATGACTAACGTTTTATATGTTCCCTTACATTCTTATGAAACCCTACATGCTCAGGTTCATTTACTAACTTTCTAATTCTTGTTTGTCTTTTACGAAATTTTTGCCATAACTTCTTTATAGCTAAGTTTTAATCTGTTCTTCATGAACGTTTCTACGGTTCCTAACCAAGCAATATGCATCTAACTTATACGCGATGGTTTTAAACTTGTCCATCAACAACAAATATCCTACGATGGTTTTAAATTTGTCCATCAACAACGTTCTTCGCATGTTCTTCGTTCGTTCTTCATTTTAATCGATATTTTTGGATTATGATTTCTTTTTATTGGAATTTGATGTTATAGAACATTATTCCTTACTTATTTCACCTAATTATTTATATAATCCACTTGGATCGTCCTAATTCATTACAAATCTTATACTTCCTTAAGAAATTAATAAACTAAACTTTTAAATTCTTATTTCTTCATTTTCTTACGATTTCAACCATATAAAATCATTTCTAACATCATTTACTTCTTATTCTTATTAATCTATGTTTTAAAAATAAAAACTTAAGAAAAGTTAACTTAGGAGTTAGGTTTTAATACATTTCCTCTTTATTTTTCTTCCGCCAGACAAAACCGGCGATTTGCTAGCTTTTCTATTTCACAAACACTTTCTATCCGATCAATCATGCTCATGCTATTCCTTCTCCCTCTTCATTTGAACCCTCTCTCTCTCTCTAGTTGTAGGATTTTGAAAATCTCATTTAAATGAAAGTTAGCTTCCTATTTATAGAAAATCCAAAGCTAGGGAAAAATAGTCATTTCACCCCCTAACCTCCATACTATTCACACCTCTATACTATTCATGACTTAAGTGTTAAGTTAACTTAGCCCTTAAGTCTACTTAGCCTTTAAGTTACGTGGTTCCGTCTTTCGGGTTTTCGTCCGACAGTTTTAAAAACTGCGATTCTCGAAATCCAAATATTTTTGGATATTTCATCTTTCCTTTACCGATTAACTTTTATGTATTCTTTGGATTTCCGAAAAACTAAAAAACACTTTTTGGTGTTAAGCATTTTTCTTCACGTTTTCCCCTAGCGTAGCGAAACGAATGAAAAGTACATAACATTACTTTTCGTCGTTTTTATTTTGTATGATTTCTGCACATTTTTTGGGAAAAACTTTTATCGGCTTACTTAACTTTTCACGATATTTTATCATCAATCTTTTGACAGAATGTCATTTCAACATACCGAACTCTCATAACGGCTTAAGTTATTCAAACCGTAACCCTTAGGTTTCGTCGGGTGAATAATGCCTATTTTATCTTTTTTCCCAGAAATATTTTGTTTCTGGAAAATTTTCATTTTGGTCTTGAAAATTCTTAATTGCTTAGTCTAGCTCATAGCCAGAATCCTCCCGACTTATAATCATCCTAGGTTCTAGAACGATTAATAAACACATAACACATAATATTATTAATATAAATTCATTTTATTAATAACAAATTCTTTAAACTTAAATTTTGGAAAAATCCAAATTTTTGGGTCGTTATAGTAGCACGAGCTACTACTCTCAAGGATTTTAAAAGTGTCGATCCGCTGGAGTTCTAAGGAATTACAGACCCCATAGAGGCCCAGACATGGGTAAAGGAAATCGAGAATGCATTTATAATAGTAAATGTCGAAGAGGGTCAGAAGTTTACCTTTGCAACCTATATGATGAAAGGTGAAGCCAATTTTTGGTGGGAGGCTAACTAGGCTAGGGTTGGTATAGAGAACTTAATGTGGGTGAGGTTAAAGGAGATCTTCTTCGAGAACTACTTTCCCACGAGTATGCAAGGAAGGAAGGAGATGCGGTTTCTAGACTTGAAACAAGGGGACATGATAGTTCCCTAATATGCTACCAAGTTTAATGAACTGGCGAGGTTCGCTCCACACCAAGTTGACACTGAGGTTAGGAAAGCTCGATGGTTCGAGCATGGCTTGAAAACCTAGATTTATAACCGTATATCTGTGTTTCAAAGTACTACATTTGGTACTATTTTAGAGAAGGAGATAATCGTCGAAGGTGGTAGCGAGGCTCTAAGCTAGTACCACAAAGATAAGAAGAATAAGGGGAATGTTGATGGGGGAGTGAAGATAGAAGGAGCCAGCGGGAGTGGCGAGGGACAAAAACGGAAAGTGTTAAACTCTTGGAATACCGGAGTAAAGCAAGGAGATCCAAAGTGAAGAATGGAGGCCTACAAAACCTGTGGAAAGACTCATTTGGGGGTATATCTCAAGGGGAAGGTTGTACGCTACAATTTTGGACAGGAGGGGCATATTTCGCCTAACTGTCCAAGTTCGAAGAAGAACCATGGATGCTTTATGTGTGGGTTAACTGACTACATGGCAAAGAACTTCCCAAAGAAGGGGACGGACGGGAATTGGGGCACTAATAGCGGTAAGTTAGCTATTAGTGGTCCAGGGCAGCTGGGTAGGCCGATGGGTCGTACCTTTAACATGAGAGTTCAAGATGTAGTTGCATCAGGGGACGTAGTCGCAGGTATTATTCTGATCAATGACATAAATACTTACGTGCTGTTTGATTCGGGTGCTACTTGTTCGTTTATAACATGTGATTTTGCTAGACGATTAGGATTACTTCCCGTAAAGTTGCCTATAACTTTAAATATTAAGGTAGAAAACGAAGAGATAATTCCTGTTGAAAATATTCATAGGAGTTGTTGCGTGGACATACGAGGTTGTAAATTATCGGTAGATTTGATACTGATAAAGTTTGGAGAAATCGATGTAATTCTCAGAATGGATTGGTTGGTTAACCATGGGGAAATTATAGATTGTTAGAAGAAATATGTGAACCTTAGAATGTTGAGACAACCTCAGGTAGTATTTTACGGGAATAGATCACCGAGATGTTCGTGTTGTCTAACCATGACACAAACTAGGAAATTATTGAGGAAGTGATGTGTAGGTTATCTGTGTCAGGTTATTGATACCCAAAGATTGGTAGCAACCATTGAACAAATACCTATATTTAAAGAATTCGTGGATGTATTTTCGAGTGAATTATCGGGTCTTCCACCGGATAGGGAGACCGAGTTTGTAATAGATATTGTTCCAAGAGCTTGCATTAGTTTCCGAAGCAATCGCATCAGTATGGCGCCAAGTGGAGATGAAGGAGTTAATTCATGACAGCTTATAAGTAATCTTTGTTAGGCAGAAGTACATACAACCGAATGTTTCGCCGTGGGGAGCACCGGTACTGTTTGTCAAGAAGAAGGACAGATCGTTAAGACTTTGTATCGACTACAGAGAGTTGAACAAGTTGACGATAAAGAATAAATACCCATTTCCCAGGATCGATGATCTCTTTGAATAGTTGAAAGGGGCTAAGTATTTTTCTAAAATAGACTTAGGACGGGCTATCACCAGTTAAAGGTTAGGAAGGAGGATGTACAAAAGATGACATTCAGGAATCGTTATGGTCATTACGAGTTTCTGGTGATGTCATTTGGATTAACAAATGCACCAGCTGCATTTATGGATATGATGAATAGAGTGTTCAAACAATATTTGGACAAGTTCGTCGTAGTGTTTATTGATGACATTCTAGTCTATTCTAAGACGCCAGAAGATCATGTTAAACACCCTAGAATAGTGTTAGAGACACTAAGGAAGGAGATGTTGTATGCGAGGTTCACTTAGTGTGAATTTTAGTTGGAGAAGGTATAGTTTTTAGGTCATGTCATTGACCATGAGGGGATTTCGGTTGATCCAGCGAAGGTGGAGGCCGTGATTAATTGGGAACAACTAAAAATGCCGACTGAGGTGCGGAATTTCTTATGGTTAGCGGGATATTATCGGAGATTCATCCATAATTTTTCGAAGATAGATACTCCATTGACTAACTTGACAAGGAAGATGGTGAAATACGTGTGGACTGATAAATGAGAGGACAGTTTCCAAGAACTGAAGAAGAGGTTGAGTGAAGCGCCTGTTTTGTAATTACCCGATGACACAGGAAACTTCATTGTTTATAGCGATGCTTCGCATAGAGGAATTGGTTGCGTGCTCATGCAGCATGGCAAGGTCATTGCGTATGCATTAATGAAGTTGAAGGATTATGAGAAAGTTTACCTTACTCATGATCTGGAGCTGGTCGCAGTAGTTTTTGCCTTAAAGATATGGAGACATTATCTTTATGGAGAAAAATATGAGATATACATGGACCATAAGAGTCTAAAATATATCTTCACACAGAAGGAGTTGAATATGAGACAGAGGAGATGGTTGGAGTTGATAAAGGATTACAACTATGAATTTAAACACTTTAATTCAAACACTTTAATTCTACCACGTAGTCAAAATACAACGACATTTCGATATGTCTAGGTCATAGAACGACCTTCAAATAGCTTACTCCTATAACTAATTAATTAAATTAATTTAATCCATATAATCAAATAAAAATTTAATTCTCATAAAAATTTAATTTTTCTTGGGCGTTACAGGCTCAGTCCAGTTCGAGTTGCAAAGGAGGTTTCACAAGTTGAAAAGGCCAAATCAAGAATAAAAAGGTTACGCGATTGAACGGAATAGCTTGGAATCCTGGTTGTCACAAGTGAAATTATGGCTTCACATGTCATTCATTGGTATTCGCCTAAATACAAGGTATACTATACCGATGAGCTCAGCTTGTGCAAATCTTACTCGACAATGCCTCACACAGGTCTGATACCGCCAAATACATGGTCATAACCCTAAACAGTGCCCCCCAGCGGGGGTCACAACGCTGATATCATTGATAAAGTACCCCCGACGGGGGTCACAACGCAGATTTCATTCATCCACGTATCCCCGACGGGGGTTACAACATATTCTTAATCTACGAACGAATCCTTGATGGGGGTTACAACGCAATTCTATCCATGGATACACACGTCAAAGAAGGTCAAACAGCCTTGATAGTTCACCCAACACGAATCTATCCGATGATACACACATCAAAGAAAGGTCGCAAATTTCGCCAATATATACTGTTGGCGAATCTAATAGACCGTGGTATATCTTTGGTATACTGACTTTTATATATATATAATTGCTTACTGCTTTTCCTATAAACTGCGGCATCATGTGAGCCTAGGAATCATGTGATCACAAATTCAATCCACTGAATCTAGATTAGGTTCCCCTGATGGACATTTTTCAGCTGTAAGCAGCTTGTAAATTATTCACGGTGTTTGAATTTGCTTAGATGGCTTTCATGCCCATGAGGAGTTCAACACTACTATATATTATTTTCTCAAAGATGCTTCGCATCTCTAAAATAAAAGCAGACAAGTCGAACATTTAATAATAAAATGGAAGTATGAAAAGGTCTCAATTACTATTGAGCATAGGGTTTGAAAAAACCTCTTTTACAAAACTTCACTGCTATATCATGTTTAAAACTAAATTTTTATATAAATTCAAACCCTTTGTATATAGGTGCGAACGAGGCCTCACACTACTTCCAAATAAATTGCACATTGATCCACAGATACACACACATTCATATAATAGTTTCTTAAAAAGTGGCGGTCACCGTGGTGACACGGATGTCGTGGGGTGCCTAACACCTTCCCTCCGCATAATCAAGCCCCCGAACCCAAATTAATCTCAGCCACATACCCGTTTAAAGTTGTCACATCATCGGGTCAATGTGCAAACCTTTTTTCTATTATGCTGGTGTAACCAGTTAAAAACACCAACTGGCGACTCTTACAGTCAAATCATCGACATATACATGTCAAACCTTTTTCACTTGTTTTTTCAAACAAATCTCACATAACATGAGAACACAAAAGAAGAAGAACAAAAAAGGGACAAATAAAAATCCCGATGTCGACAAGCTTTATTAATGAAATAATTTTAATTAAGATATAAAAGATAAAGAAGTTGGTAAAAATAATGTGATTAGATTGTTTGGTAGCTAATTACAGTGTGTTATGTGAATATATCATGTAGAGACTGTAAAGGCCAAGAACTGTTGAAAATTGTAATTGAAGATGCTTGAAGGCAAGTTTTCTTAACGCTTGTCTAACCTTCGTGTTAGCCAAGTTTCCTATGATTCATGTCCTGAGATGCATGAATTGTTTTATGAAAAGGTCGATGCCAGTTTTAACTTGGCTAGACTAATATTAAGAGTTAGAATGATTTGTTTACAAGTATTTCGATATAGAACTATTAATGCTATCTTATGCCAAGTATTTGGTACAGATTCAAGGTAAGCTTGAGTATGAACAAACAAATGTATTTTACATTGATTATTCGATGGGCACATATGGATGCCAAAACTTACACGTAAATACATTTAATAGATGAGTGTCGATCAATATACTCTATAGGCTGATCACCTAGAAGTGCTCATAAGATATATCGAACTTACGAACTTAGTGTTGGGTTATCCTTTTTCATGAATGAAAACCAAAAGAGAATGTTCACGGTCTTTTGACCAGCTCATAATTCCTAAATTATTATCTGTACTCTGGAATTATGTTATGAAATGAAAAGTGCTATTTAATGTTTCATAGTACTTCATAACTATTTGTTCAGTTATTGAAGATAATCATATAATTCTCGACGTGGTATTGATATTATCTATTACTAGACTTGTTGAGCTAGTTATGCTCACTTCTTGCTTGAATTATATGATTGTAGCTAAGGCCGAAAAAACTAAGGATCCCAGTAGGGATAAAAGCAAAGCTAGATGGATAAGTAGATTATCCTAAATAGACTAGTATGTTTATAAGAATCATATTATGATAAACGAAGAATGTATAGGTTATAGAACCTTGGAAATGATTTATTATTATTATTATTATAAGAATGTAGTAAATACAATCATTTTGATGTTCTTTCAATGGAATGAATGTATAATTAGAAGCACCATGTAGAACCATATATGTGGGTTGAAAGTACCCGGATTTGGGGGCGTCACAGGTTGGAATAAAAGCATTAGGTTATAAAACTTAAGGGGGGAAGAACCTTAGGCTAATAACCTCGTTAGAAAAGGAGAAGTTAGGAGGAATTGAACTCGAGTAAAATGAGTTAATTAAGTATTGAGGAAACTCATTACTGAAAGATTTAAAAGATTGAAATTAACCCTAAATAAATTAAATGTTATTTGTGCTTATATTATTGTGTATTATGTACTAATCAATATGTTATGTGTTATTGTAGATGTCCATCTATAGCTCCATGTATAGGGATACACACGTGGTGAGCGAAGAATCCGTTTACTGGGTAGAGCCTGTACCAATGCCAGTGTCTGGGGTACCAGTAGTGATCCTAGAAGAGTCCGAGCTAGAGGAGGACTATTCAAAGGAGGATTATTCTAAGGGAGATATGGAAAATATGGGATCGGCGTAATATCTCGATATGGTGGTCGATGTGGATGAGGAGATAGAGGTAGCATCGTTTAATATGGTGGTACCTACACTAGAGCCAACACCTCCAAACGCAATGAGGGCATTGTATCTAGCGGTGCTTGACCGGAATGTGTAATTGCGCACTATTGTGCAGAACCAGAATAAGGAGATTAGTGATCTATATGATGCGAAGGAGTCTGCAAAAGAAGATTTAGATATAGAGCATGACGAGAAGGTGCTCATAACGGATAAGGCGAGGGGCTATAAGAATGATGCCATAGAGCTTCATAAGGAACTGGTTAAAAAGAACCAGAATATAGCACGGATGTCTTACATCCATGAGAGTGCTCATGAGGATTTCAAGCTAAAAATTGCTTGTTATTCCATTGAGTCAGGACAGAGTGGACATAATATTAGTCGAGATATTGTGTTAATTCTTGAGAATCAGAAGCATGAGAATGATGTGATGCAGTATTAGTAGATCAGTAGATCTTTTTGTATATGTGTAGTGACGTAAAACCCTCTTTTGTATAATTAAAGTGTAGTCTTTTTGTAAATCCCAAAATTTGTAGAAGTGAATCGCAGGATAGAAATGTAATAGCTTTTGTGATGCCCCCAAATCTAGGTATCTTTGTAACGCCCCAGAAAATCAAACCTTTGTAAATACTTTTAATAAAGAATAAAATAATATTATTTATTATTATTACGTATGGATAAGATGAATGTCGTTCTATAACCTAGAAACGTTGGAATGTCATAGTATTTTAACTAAGTGGGAGAATTAAAGTGTTTGAATTTCTAAGACGAAAATAAAAGCTTTCTGAGAAATTTTCTGAAAAATACTATTCATCGATTTCTGCTCGGGAATTATTTTTGAACTTCCGAGAAATACGTAACGCTTGTATAAACCCTAATTAATTTTGCTAGATCTTTAAGACTGATATTATATGTTGTAATTGGTTGTTTAAAGTTGTGTTGTATGGTGTCTTTTAGTGATCTGGGTTGCTAGATCCCAGATCTATATCATCAAACTAGAAAAATGTTGTCTGACAATCAAATGTCAGGGCTTCTAGATCTCTGTATGTTAAGTGTTTTGTGTGATTTATGTTATAGGTTTGTAGTATGCCATGTAACGCCCCAAAATCCGGTCTATTTTCACATTCGGATTCCGTACGTCACGATCCCATCTTCTTCCAAACATACATCATTATATAGCTAAATATAACAACATACATCCTCAAATATCGGGTTCTAAAACCTTAAAACCTCTTTCATTCCAAATAATGATAATTACATTATTCTTTACATCTTGTACAAGTGACTTTTATCCACCACCAAGGATACATAATCGTTCATTAAACTATTCTATAGTTTAATTCTATCATTCTATATTACAAGTCTTCACTTGATCTTCACGCTCATTCATATAATGAATGGTACTTCTTCTGGATACCGATTGTGACGAATGAATTGTTTGAATTATGATTCTGAGGACAGAATCCTTGTAAGGAGGGAATGATGTAACATTTCAGAATTTTTAATTGTTATATTAAATATTTATTGAATTATTTAAGTATTTAATGGATGTGTTTATTATTGAATAAATAATTGTTCAAATTTTATTTAATTTGGTTAACTATTTGTTAAATAAATAATTAAGGAAATTAATTATTTTATGCTAATTTAATTTAATTATTAAGTTAGAGAGTTTTGATTAATTGAATTATTATTCTTTTTATTTGAAATTGTACTTAAAAGGATGTGTTAGCTGATTAAATAAAGTTATAATTATATAGAAAATTATAATTTTGTGGTATTGATTTATGTGATGAAGTAATTTAATAAATTGTTATTAGAATTAATTTAATTTAATAAAAGTATGACAAATAATCTTTTATAAGTAGTTATTAAAATAACTTAAATGAGTTTTAATTCAGTTTTTCCAAAAAAGGCCTAATGCTTATTAAGTCTTTAATCTAATTGTGTTTTACCAAACAAGGCATAAGGATTAATTGATTATTTTTTTAGTGGTTAGCCAAACAAGCCTTATAGCTTTTGGTTTTCAAAATAAAAATAACTGATGTCAATTAAGTTAGTATTATATTATATAATTAATATATATTATATCTTATATGTGTTATATTCTAAGACGTAAGAATGGAAGAGAGAGGTAAGAGAGAAGAAAAGAAAAACTCAGAGGAAGAAGAATAAGAGAAGAAGAAAAGTGAGAGAATCCTATAGAATTGGGAGTGAAGAGGAGAAAAGCTTGACAATCAAAGAGATAGTATCATCATCTTCTTCAAGGTATCATCCTATTTCTTTTAGTTTTTAAAGGTTTAGTTTTTCTCTTCCCTAATTCTCTATAAAATCCTTGTGTAAGGATAAATTATTTGTTATGTATATGATTTTATATGATAATCTAGTGTTGTTAAACTATTTTCTTAAGCTATAATTGAGAATAGTCCATGAATTTATATTATGTATATGGTTGTGAAGAAAAACTATTTTTACAGAGAGTTTTTGTGTATATATATATATTTTTTGGTTTAAGGTAGAAATTAAGGGTTTATTTGTTGTTTAGTTGATAAATTGATTATTGAATGTGGTAGAGTATGTATAAACTTTGATAAAGTGCTTTGAATTAACTGTTTTGGTTGAAAAACAAAATCACAATGTTTATTTTCATCAAAAACATCAAAAAGTGAGTTTTTAGCAAAAAACAGTGAAATTGGATGTGTTAAATTTGTTGTTTATATTGTTGTATGGGTAGAAACATGTTAGGAGTTCCTGAATTATGTTTACATGAAGTCTTTGTATGAAATACATGCTAATTAGGCTGTTAGAAAGGAACTTTTAGGCCAAAATTGGCTTTTGTTCATATCGTTATTCAAGTCGTCGTCAAGATCGCAGCTGCTGTCCGCAGTTAAGGCTTGGCAAGATAATTTTATGCCAGAACATCGGGCCCATGCCATGCCGCATGCCCGGTAGTATTATTGTATTGCACAAGCAGCATTATCATCATCATCATAGTCATTATCATCATCAGCTTGCATAATCACCGCACTTCACAAGATAATCGGGCGCCGCAACGCGAGTGAGCTGAATGGTCTGACAGTGTTAATTTTGTACTCAAAGTCTAAAAGAATGGTTATGTGATAATAGTAGGACTGTAAAATATTGATTTTAATGTTTCTATACCTAGAATGAACATGCTATTAACAATTAAATTGTTTTGTAACTTGATTATGTGATTAAAAATCCAATTTTTAAATGATGAACGTACTTAGTTATGTTTGTAAAGTGGTATTGGCTAACTATGTCATGATGACATATGTTTATAGGATATTGTGATTCGAATTGTTCGGTTTAGTCTACGAGCAAGGCAAGTTTTCTAATCTATTATCTTGTTGAATCAACTATTATTTCCAATATAATAATGCAAGGTTTCTAAACTTTGATTTTGATATTGAACAAGTTATTCTTGTATTTAACTTGTTGTTTAGCATGCCCAAATATATTTATCGTTCATATTGCCATGCATGCTTAGTAGTCAATTCTAAATAACCTTGGCTTAATATTGTTCAAGCAAGGTGTGTTATAGTTATTCAAGTTGTATGCTATTAGATTATTCCTAAAGCATGACTTTAATTTACCATGTTGATTCAATTACGATTATTCTATAGTATGATGTTATTGGTTTCATTCAACTAATCCCTAGTTGATGTTCATTGAATTCCAAATTACCCTGAAATATATCCAAACTAAACTCACTTTGGTGTGGACTTGTACTCTAAATACTGAGAAGAACAACCCTATTATTAGGGGTAACTTACGCTTAGCGTTGAAATGTTTGTGCACAATACATTATACGAAGGGTTGATCCCCCTAAGTACGAGGAGTCCCTATAGTCTTATGACTGTTAAAGTTTAAGTTGAAACAATACTTATAACTATGGACATAGTTCGTGGTCTTAGGACCCTCAGTTATATACTTCAGAACGTTGACAAATCATATTGTTTAATTCTATTAAGCTTCTTATTTGACATTTGTTGTAAAAGTTTTTCATTCATTATTGTTTCAAGTGAGCTTTGTTTGCTCACTCTTGTTTATGTAACCATTACAGTTAAGGATAAGAAGGTTGATGTACCTAGCACCAATAAGGGAAAAGGAAAGATGAACAAGTATTGAAGACTTGTAATTTGATGATATTTTATTATCAGTTGTTAATGGAATGGTTGTAATAACGATTATTTAATTTCCGCATTTGAATGATTGTATTTAAAGGTTAGACAACCTGGGAGATTTTTATTATGTAACCCTTTAATGGGAAAGTTTTTATTTATCCAGTTTTATTGTGATTGGGTAGTTAGATATGAATATTTGATCAAGTAAACACCAAATCCTGGGGAGTGAAGTACCTGGGTTTGGGGATGTATTAAGTTGGTATCAAAGCCTTAGGAAGTAACCTTTGAAAGGATAGTGATGATAAACTCTTATCGAGTTTTAAGGAAGAAGTAATAAAACACTTAAGTGCTTATGTGTTTACAACTTATGTGCTCGTGAGCGTCGAGTAGTAATGATTAGTAATTAAAACTTAAACTTTGGTTGACAGGATGTCTAATATAGGAGGATCCAACCAAGCTAGGGAGGAGGAGCCTCTAGATATTCGTGTAGTTTGGGAATAATTATCACACGGAAACAGGCCGTTGGTCATGAGTTGAAAGCGGTGAGAGAGTACCTGATGAGGATGATGAGATAGAGACAGATGAGGAAGATTCCTTGCAGCTGCCACAGATGGATGAAGAGGACGAGGAGGAAACGACTCCACTTAACTCGATAGCTGGCCGTATATACGATGAGGTGCATGACCACAACGTAGAACTTCAAGATACTGTCGAGGAATTGCAAGAGATAGTAGCTGAACAACAGACCTCAATGACATAGAAGGATGACGAGATCCAGGATCGATAAGAACGACTAAACAATGTTGAAGAAAAGCTGGTTCACACTGAAGAAGAGAACGAGCAAATGAGAGCAAAGATTTATGAGTTGAAGAGCAAGTTGAGAGAAGATTCTGCAAAAAGGGCAAGAGCCGAAGACGCGTACGAGGAAGCTAATCAATGGGTCGAAATAGCAGAGGGAGACGCACAAGGAAAGAGAATGAAGATGCAGGAAATGGATAACGTGTTCAACATCGCGATCAATCAAGCTCAGGATCGGGTCATGGGTTACCCAATTCAGTTTGAGACGCTACCTGTTGCCTCTTTTATAGTTCTTATAAAAGAGCTCTAACTCATGCAAGCATACACGGGTCAACAAGTAATACAGAGTAAGTAGAGTATTGATTCCACAGAGAAAGTTGTTAATTTTAAACTATTATGCATTAATTAAATCACTATAATTATATGCTTAGACTGATGACTAAATTGTTGAAATAAGCTAAGTATGATTACCAACTAAAAATGAAGATACAAATTAACTAAATATAATATGGAAATAATGGGACCCTAACTTCATTTAATATTTCATCTAATCACCACAGTCATGCAAGAAGTGTTCACATATCACAAGAAAATAGCCAAGAGCACCAAGAGAGTTATAACCATTTTTCAATGCACTATAACCTACTTACACAGCATCTATAGATGTTAGACTCTATGTAATCACCAATACAATCACAATCACCATATGTCTATGCAAAATTGCAATCCTATTGATTTTGAGCACAAGCCCTAACTCTAGCTCATACGGTGAAACAATATATGTCTATCTGGTTCACAACATACGCAAGTCATATACAACAGCCCCATATTCGCATGTTATTCTGAAGTTTGATTTCATCCTTCTCATCAGTGATGCTTTCCAACAATGGTACCTACACAGATATTAAGGCATATGGTTAAGGCATGAATTAGTGGACACATTATGCTATTGTTATGCAAATATTTGCCATGCAATTCTTACTACACACTTAAGCATGAACATCTAGCATCTTTTTAGCAATGAATAAGACATACTAACTACACTACTCCAAAATGAATAACCAAATAGAAAAAATTAATGGGGGTAGAAATGATGGGTTGCCTCCCATCCAGCGCTAAGTTATAGTCAATTAGCTTGACTGTCTCTGAATCTCACGTCACTCCAAGAGTTGTGGTGCCTTCCTTGTTGCCTTTGGCACCCCAAAATTTATTGACTTCGGCTTTCATCAATGGCTCTTCTTTTAATTTTGAATTTTTGCCCGTTATACACCTTAACGGTTCATACTTTTCCGATTTCTGTACCTCATCCTTTCGGCTCCAATCCACCAGGTCAACCAGAAAACACTCTTCTTCATCTATTGGGAGCTTTATTGCCTTGAAGATATTAAAGGTGACCTCTTAGTCATCTACGTGCATCGTGAGTTCCCCCTTTTGTACATCTATCAGAGTTCTGCCTATATCTAAAAATGGTCTCCCTAGTATGATTGGTATATTCTTCTCTTCTTCGAAATCCAGGATGATAAAGTCAGCTGGAAAAATGAACTTTTCTACTTTAACCAACACATCTTCAACAATTCCCCGTGGATACGTGATGGACCTATCAGCTAACTGTAATGATATGTTTGTTGGCCTTGGAGCCGGCAATCCTAACTGGTTGAACACTGACAATGGCATCAAATTTATACTTTCCCCCAAATCACATAAACACTTGCTAAAATTCATCTTCCCAATGGTGCACGAAATTGTGAAGCTGCCCGGATCTTTCAACTTTGGAGGTAGTTTGCTTTGGAACACTACACTGCATTCCTCTGTCAAAGCTCCTGTTTCGAACTCATCTAATCTTCTCTTCCTTGACAATATACCTTTCATAAACTTTGCATAGCTTGGCTTTTGTTCCAATGCCTCTGCGAAAGGTATGTTGATCTGCAGCTTTTTGAATACCTCTAAAAACTTGTTGAACTGTCTGTCATCTTTCTGTTTAATTAACCTATCCGGATATGGAACTTGAGGATGCAAAGTGGTCAGACCGACTCTTTACCTTTCTCGCACTTGCGTGCGTTTTATTCTTCTCTTCCCTGAACATCGAATATTCCAGATTTTCTCCTCTTCGCTTTCTGCTCGCTTTCAGCCTTGCTACCGCTGCTTCTTTGGTATTATCATGCACCGCTGGCGACTTGCAGACTTCACAAATCTTTTTCCCGATCGCAATGTGATTGCTTGACACGCCCTTCCGCCTCTTCTAGGATTTGTCTCGTGTTACTTGGTAATACACCCTGGGGCCTATTAGTAAGCATGCTCGCCATTTGCCCCATCTGAGTCTCCAAATTCTTGATAGCCACTGCTTGGCTTTTGATCATGACTTCAGTGTTTGCCATGTATTTTAACATCATCTCCTCCATCTCTGATTTCTTTTCTAGATGTGGTGCAGCTGGAGTGTGGTGTTGTTGCTATTGAGGAAATCCCAGTGGAAATGATGGTTTTGGTGTAAACTGTGACTGCGATGGTTGCGGTTGAACGCAAAGCGATGAGGTTTGAACAGGGACTGAAGCCATGGATTTTTAGTAGGGTTTTCTTGTTCCAGTTGAAGACGTTTGCAGCCGTGATAGAAAAGGCAATTCTCGTTGAAGGTGGAGGCGAGGCTGTAACCAAGTTCAATCAAGAACAGAAAAAGAAGAAGAATGAAGTGGAGGTGAAGAATGGAGGTGGTGGTAATGGAACTGGTAACAACAACTTGAAAAGAAAGTGGAATGGAAATGTGGGTGCTGGGAATCAACAAGGTAACCAGCAAAATAAGAAGTTTTAAGCATGTGCTATATGCGGAAAGTTTCACAAGGGTGTATGCTTAATGGGGAAACGTGTATGCTTTAACTGTGGCCAGGAGGGTCACATCGCCCCAAACTGCAATCAACATATGAAGAATGTTTGCTACACTTGCAGGTCCAAGGATCACTTTGCTCTTGAGTGCCCTAAGAAGAAAGCTGGAGAAACAACAGGAAGTGAGGGAGGTAGCAGTGGAGGTACTTGGGCCATTATCGGGCCAACTAAGATCAAACAAACCCACGCCTGTAACCTTCAACATAATCAGGCAAGATGTCAGGCAATCAAAGGATGTGGTGTCAGGTATTATCCCAATCAATGATATTGATGCTTATGTATTATTTGATTTGGGTGCTACTTTCTAATTTATATCTGATGAATTTTCTATGAGATTAGGATTTCCTAGTGAAGAATTTAATTTCCCTTTAAGCATAGAAATTGTGAATAAGGAAGTAATTCTTGTTAGGTTCGTATACAAGAACTGTAGGGTGAACATTAAGGGAAACATTTCGATGGTGCATCTAATTCCGATTAGGCTTGGAGAGTTTGATGTTATTTTGGGAATGAATTGGTTATTCAATTGTGGAGCAATAATTGACTGCCAAAAGAAATGTGTAAACCTTATGACTCCGTCAAAGGTAGTTTTCAATGGTAGCAAATCGCCTAGACAAATGAGATGTATGACGATTATGCAGGACAAGAAGTTGTTGAGTCAAGGCTGTGTGGGTTATTTAGCTTACATAGTCGATACTCAGAAGAAGGGTGCGAAATTGGAAGAAATACCGGTGGTTAGGGAATTTGTGGACGTGTTTTCGGAGGATTTTCCAGGACTTCCGCCTGACAGAGAAATTGAGTTCGTGTTCGACTTAGCGCCAGGAACCGTTCTGATATCGAAAGCCCCGTACAGAATGGCTCCGGTAGAGATGATGGAACTGATGGTACAACTGCAAGAGCTGTTGGACAAGAAATATATTCAGCCGAGTGTGTCACCGTGGGGAGCACTGGTGTTGTTCGTAAAGAAGAAGGATGGGTCAATGCATCTTTTCATTGATTATAGGGAATTAAAAAAAGTCACTATTAAGAATAGATATCCATTGCCGAGAATAGATGACTTGTTTGATCAATTAAAGGGTGCCAGATATTTCTCTAAAGTAGATTTGATAAGTGGGTATCACCAACTGAAAATAAGGAAGGAGGATGTACCGAAGACGGCATTCCGAACTCGGTATGGACATTACGAGTTTTTGGTGATGTCTTTTGGTTTAACAAACGCCCCTACAACGTTCATGGATTTGATGAACAGGGTGTTTTAACCATTTTTAGACAAGTTTGTGGTGGTTTTTATCGACAATATTCTGGTGTATTCTAGAACTCAAGAAGAACACGTGGAACACTTACGTCTAACGCTGGAGACGCTAAGAAAGGAAAAGTTGTACACAAAATTCTCTAAATGTGAATTCTGGTTAGAACGTGTACAATTTCTTGGGCACGTAATCGACAAGGATGGAATTTTAGTGGATCCATCAAAGGTCAAAGCTGTGATAAATTGGGAATAACCAAGAACTTCATTAGAAGTAAGAAGTTTCTTGGGATTGACAGGGTATTACAAACGGTTTATTCAGGATTTCTCCAAGATAGCCACTCCGTTAACAAATTTGATGAGGAAATCTGTAAAATTTGTTTAGACAGAGAAGTGTGAATGAAGTTTCCGAGAATTGAAAAAGAGGCTAAGTATGGCACCTGTGTTATCATTACCAGATAATATAGGAAATTTTGAGGTGTACATTGATGCTTCACACAAGGGATTAGGATGTGTCCTTATGTAAAATAGAAAAGTCATCGCTTATGCATCAAGGCAATTGAAGGACTACAAAAAAGGGTATCCAACTCATGATTTAGAGTTGGCGGCAGTTGTGTTCACACTAAAGATATGGAGACACTATCTCTACAGAGAGAAATGTGAGATCTACACAGACCATAAAAGTCTGAAGTATATTTTCACTAAAAAAGACTTGAATATGTGTCAAAAGAGATGGATGGAATTGATAAGGGATTATGATTGTGAGATCTTTTATCATCCAGGAAAAGCAAACGTGGTTGCAAATGCCTTGAGTAGGAAAGGCTGAGAGAAGTTGATGTTGTTAGCTGATAAGGAAGAGCTTATTACAGCAATGTCAAGGTTAGAGTTGGAAATCAAATTTCCAAAAGAATCCGATGAGAACTTGTACTAGATGGAAGCCAGTCAAACTTTGGTGGACAAAGTGAAGAACGCTCAACTGCAGGATGAGGAATGCAGAAAAATAAGAGAAAGTGTGGTCGAGGGAAAGGAAGTGAAATACAAGGTTGATAATGATGGAATGCTGAGATTCGAGGGACGAATCTGGGTTCCAGCAGTACCAGATATTAAAGAGTACATCTTGACAGAAGCTCATAGCTCGAGATATTAGATTCATCCAGGAAGTACGAAAATGTATCAAGATTTGAGGCAACATTTTTGGTGGCCAGACATGAAAAGAGACGTTGCAGAATGCGTTGCAAAGTGCTTAACATGTCAGAGACTCAAGGCCGAGCATCAAAGACCAAGCGGGTTACTTCAACCATTGGAGATACCAGAATAGAAATAGGAACATATCACAATGGATTTTGTGGTAGGTCTCCCAACGACTCAGAAAGGATACGATGCGATTTGGGTGATAGTGGACAGATTGAAAAAATTTGCACACTTTTTTCCAATAAAGATTAGATTCAATCTCGATCAGCTGGCAAAATTATATGTTAAAGAGATCGTTGCAAGACATGGAGTTCCAGTGTCAATTGTGTCAAACAGATGGCCAAAGCGAACAAACGATTTAGACATTAGAAGATATGCTGAAAGCATCCGTAATGGATTTTGAAGGAAGCTGGGATGAACAATTACCGTTGGTGGAATTTTCCTACAATAAGAGTTACCACGCAAGCATCGGCTGAGAGCATCCGTCATGGATTCAGACATATATAATATGTTATATTATTAAATCAATAATTGAGACGACAAAGTTATTCATATTATTATTTTCAATATTGACAATGTTTAGAAGTTCTGTCAAGGAGAGGTTAGATAATCTAATTGCGCGCCAATAGGGAGAAATCCTTATCGGGAAGCCACCTCTTTCTTGGGAATGACCTAGTTGTTAAATATTGAGAGTTATAATATTAATTATGAATAAGTTCGTGTTGATTAAAGATGAAATTGATAGTTCTATTGTGTTGGAATTATTAATGTTAGTGAAAATCGACATTTATTTATGTTTGGAGGTTATATTGATCAATCGGGTAATTAACCGGATAAATGAGTAATTAATTGCTATTAATTCACATGATTATAACTATTTGTTCACATGTGTGTACTATTGATTCACATCCTTGTACTATTAGGGGAGGTGGTGAAAGATTGATAATACTTGCATGACTAAGTTAAAATGGAGGTATAGATGGAGGTACTATACTATAAATTATATTTTCACATGTCTAGAACTATTGATTCACATGATTTACTATTAGGGGAGGACTAAATTAAAAAATAAATGAAAAGAGGAAGGTATTATACTGTAATATTCTGAGCCCCAAAATGTGCAATTATCGAAACTATATTTTCCTATAAATAGAAGCTCATTCCTTCATTATTCTTCACCAATTCACTAAAGCTATAGAGCAATTATTATAGAGAGAAATTATAGAGAGAAAGAAGAAGAGAAGTCTGCTACTTCACTATTCTAGTATCCAGTCTTCTTCTGAGGTAAGGGTTATTATTTCTTTCATATTCATGAAGAGAGCTATTGTTATTCCATTCCTTATTATTGTGTTGGAATAACCTGTATACGCGGACTACCGTATACATGGTGAAATTCTTCTGTTATTCCATTCTTTATTATTATGTTGGAATAACTCGCTCATGCTAAGCATCGCATACATGGTGAAATTCTTCGTTATTCCATTCTTTTATTATTATGTTAGAATAACTCGCCTCATGCGTAAGTACCGCATACATGGTGAAATTCTTTCGTTATTCCATTCTTTATTATTCGTTTGAATATCCCGTCTGCAAGTGATTACGTATGACCTAGTTCCATTCTTTATTATTATATTGGAATAACTCTGCTCTGTCATGCAAGTACCGCATACATGGTGAAATTCTTCGTTATTCCATTCTTTATTATTATGTTGAATAACTCGCCTATGCTTAATCACCGCATAAATGGTGAAATTCTTCTATTATTCCATTCTTTATTATTCGCTGAATATCCCGTCTGCGCGGATTATTTATGACCGGTTCCATTCTTTATTATTCTGTTGGAATATCCTGTTTGTGCGGATTACGCTTGACCTGGTTGCATTCTTTATTGTTCTATTGGAATATCTTGTCTATGCGGATTATGCCTGACCTGGTTCCATTATTTATTATTCTGTTGGAATAACCTGTCTGTGCGGTCTATTGCATGCCTGGTAAATTCTTCTGTTATTTCATTATTTATTATTCTGTTGGAATAACCTGTCTGTGTGGACTACCACATGCATGGTGAATGACCCTTCGTATTCATTTCTTATTAAATTGTGGAAATGATATGTCTATGTGTATTACCGCATGGCGGGCGAAAATCCATTTGTTGTTTCATATATTCTATTATACTCAGTTGGTTAAAGTTTTGGCTTCTATACTCTATGAAATTAGTAGAATATACTGGATATTTGCGCTTCATCCAGTATCTTTTCATGGAAATATTCTTCTGAGCATTCTTGAATTTTACTCTACAAAGCAGTATCATGTTGACAATTTGGACGTTATTGATTCCAGGATAAATTATATTATAAATCTTTAAAATTTATCCTTGAACTTGTTTTATTGAATTATTGTGTCATTGTCAGCATCCTCGTGCTTATACAGTGATGAAAGTCATCTTTGGCTTACGTGCATAGATGGACTTGGTATGATTATGACCAAGGATTATTCGGTATAATCATGACCGTAATGTAACGAATGATGTGATAAAAGTCCTCATTGGCCTGTAGTGCATTGATTGACAATTGTTGGTATAATTATGACCAGGGATTATTCGGTATAATCATGACCATTGATGATTACATGAATATCCTTGGTAGTGATGCAGAGATGATTCGATTTTATTTATTAAGCTGAGTCTCGGTGATACAGTTGATGAAAAACTTTTTAAATCATAGAGGATAATAGATTTTATGCTCTACTTGACTCTTCTAATGGATCACTTATTCCGCTGTAGTTAAACTTGATGTCTAATGTATTTTATCAGTTTAACATTGTTGAAGACTAATGATAATTTATTCTGCATTATCTTAGTCATAATATTTCTTACTGGGCTAGTTGAGCTCACCCTTTCTTTCATTGTTCTCTTCAGAAAATGAGAATATAGTTAGGACGAGTCAGGGAATGGAGTGATGGTCCAGGATAAATGGCTTTAGTAGTCCTCACTATTCTACAGAATAATGTGATAATAATTGTAATGAGGACACCATTGAGTGTGGATATTGTCTAGAAGATAATATTCGTGTTAAAACTCCCAGCTTATGTTTTGTCGTATTTTACACGACAGTTGTATAATTATGTTGTATTGGAATTTATGTACCATGTATCTGGTGACTCAAGATGAGTGATGTATACCTATTTTGGGGGTGTCACAGTTGGTATCAGAGCTTAGGGATATGATCCCTGGCTGAGATGTGAGACAAGAACTAGAAGGGTAGAGACGGGGAATTCCTTCACTAGTATGACCTACCTAAGTTTATTTGGTATTTAATTGGTCGATCAGAGTATAGGGATAATATGTGATATGTTAATTAACCCTTGTTTTGTTGCAGTATTTGAAAATGGCAGCAGAAAATGTACACAATGGAGTGAATGAGACCGTTGAGACACCTTTAATCACTAATCAGGTTAATGTGGTGTCAGACGAAGAAGAAATTAGAAATATCTACGTGGTGAGTGAAGAACTAATAGTTGCACCTGAGCTAGATGATGCATTGTTAAAAGCCGCACGACGCGTAGATATTGTAAAAAAAGACGTTTGATCCAATAAAGCCAAAATAGATGAAATGGATTTTGCTTTTTGGACAACATTTGGGAGAATCCAACATCGAATTCGGAATTACCCTGTGCAGAGCGGTCAACCCCAATTCGATATGGATCGGAGAGTAATGATTCGAATCATGGATCAGGAATGTGATGAAGCAATTAAGGGTGTAATGTACCCTATAGCAAAGACAAATTCGGTAGTTTATGTGAGAGAGTTTGTAGAGAAACCCGAACGCAGTTATTATGGGTAAGTTAATTATAAACTCTTGCAAAATCTATACCTTATTCGATACCAGTTCTACCCACTCTTTTATTTCTCCTACTTGCGCTCAATGTTTAAATTTGACTCCGGAGAAACTAGACTTTGATTTATCTGTTGAAACTCTGTTGGGAGAAACCTTTGTTACCTCCACTATTTGTAAATCTTGTTTGATTCAAATCACCACTCTCACGTTACCTGTCGATCTTATCTCTTTGAAAATACTTGCATTTGATTTGATTTTAGGAATCGATTGGGTAACTCCTCATCATGCTTTTCGTAAGGTTATTAGCTTTTATATTCCTAACAACCTGTTATGCGAATTCAAGCAACCAAACCATTAAAGTCAATCAATGTCATATTAAGCCATAAGTAGAGAGCCCCGAGCCTTTCGCTGGTGACTTCCAAGTATTGGAATACACCGAAACCAGACTATCCGTGGGGGACACCATGAGTGACGTTGGCAAGTTGATAGGTATCAATGTGACGTGCTATCCAAGTATTGGATGAAAGTCACAGTTTTGAATGATATTTCTATTGTTAATAAATTTCCTGACGTATTCTCTAAAGACTTCCTGGCCTACCCCTAAAGCGTGAAATCGAATTTTGTATTGACCCCAATACAAAACCCATTTCTAAAACCCTCAAATATTTCTTCACCTAAAATGAACATATAATGTGCCAAAGACGTTGGCTCGAGCTGTTGAAGATTACGACTATTCCATTCAATACTATCGTGGGAAAGCGAACGTGGTAGCTCACGTGTTGGGTAGAAGATCGTATGCGTTTACGAGTGCGATGTTGTTAAACATAAAAGCCCATGTCGTATAACTTACAAATGATGAAGATAGAGTTAAAGACTCTAGGGACCCACGTGGTGATATCAAATATACGAGTAGAATCGACTTTAATCGATAAAGATAAGACGCTCAAGCTACACGCCCAAATTTGATGAATGTGAAGAAGGTTCAAGAAGGCATTATCTTAACCCTCGATTAAATTGGCCCATTTGAAATCCTCGATCGAGTAGGAACTGTGGCCTATAGACTCGTTTTATCGCCAAGTATGTCGCGTGTTCATAACGTTTTTCACATATCGTTGTTAGTAAAAACTTAGTCTTGGGGGACTTTGGAGCCACATTTTGGAATAATTAATGAATCTTAAAAATTATGAAATCATGAGGGTTTTGTAGAGCATGTTACAAGCTTTCCATAGCCTCTAAAACGGACTAATTCCGATAACGGATGAAGAAGTTATGAAGATTTGAAGTATGTGTCAAAAAGTGCAAAATCTGGAAAATAGGAGTTAAGTGCCATAGGTCAAGAACCTAGGCACTAGACTCGGTGCTTAAAATCTGTTCTTGGGCGCCTAGGCGCTTGGCCAAGGCCAAAGTTGCGCGCCTAGGCGCTGGTTAAGTGTTAAGCTAAAATCTGTTCGGACGTCCTTTTGTAAATTGGGCATAACGTTTTCATACGAACTCTGATTGAGGAGATTCAGGATGATAACAAATAGACCTAAAACTTTCATTCTTTATGTTTTGAGATTTGAGGTCGGTATCAAGGCCTAAAATGGCTATTTTAGGGACTGATGTGCATTCAGAGGCAATCGGAGGACATCGGGCATGCACGTATGTAACGTGTAATGTTTTCGACGATAAAGTTATTCAAGGTATCCTCACCTTTTTGGCATACCAGGTACGTACATAAATTTTGAGGGCGAAATTTCTTAAGGAGGTGAGATTATGAGACCCCAAATTTTATGAATAAATATTTAAATTTCACAAAATAATTTTTTGAATATTAAGGTGTGGATTTGATATAATGTTATAGTTGTGGGTAATATTTATAAATTTTTCACAGTAAGAAAGTTGTTATACAATATTCGATTGGTCGGGGAATATTCGTTTTAACAGGGAATATTCGTACGACGACACAATCATTGGTAGACCCCACAACGGAAGTATTGTCGTAGTTAAAAAATGACAGAATTATCATTTTATAAAAAATAATGGTGAAAGTGTTACCGTTAAAACTATTGAACTACTCGGTACTAAAAGTACAATAATACGCGTGGTTGCATAGTAGCACACGGTATTTATTATTGATGCTTACGTAAGAAGTCACTCAGTTATATTTAATTATTGCTACAGTAATTGCTGCATCATATCTCTCATATTATTGATTCAATATCATCTTCATAATATGTTATATTATTAAATCAATAATTGAGACGACAAAGTTATTCATATTATTATTTACAATATTGACAATGTCTAGAAGTTTTGTCAAAGAGAGCTTAGATAATCTAATTGCGCGCCAATAGGGAGAAATCCTTATCGGAAAGCCCCCTCTTTCCTGGGAACGACCTGGTTGTTAAATATTGAGAGTTATAATATTAATGATAAATAAGTTCGTGTTGATTAAAGATGAAATTGATAGTTCCATTGTGTTGGAATTATTAGTGTTAGTGAAAATCGACATTTATTGATGTCTGGAGGTTATATTGATCAATCGGGTAATTAACCGGATAAATAAGCAATTAATTGGTATTAATTCACATGATTATAACTATTTGTTCGCATGTGTGTACTATTGATTCACATTCTTGTACTATTAGGGGAGGTGGTGCAAGATTGATAATACATGCATGACTAAGTTAAAAATGGAGGTATAGATGGAGGTACTATACTATAAATTATATTTTTACATGTCTAGAACTATTGATTCACATGATTTTTATTATAGAGAGAAAGAAGAAGAGAAGTCTGCTACTTCACTATTCTAGTATCCAGTCTTCTTCTGAGTTAAGGGGTATTATTTCTTTCGTATTCATGAAGAGAGCTATTGTTATTCCGTTTCTTATTATTCTGTTGGAATAACCTGTATACGCGGACTACCGTATACATGGTGAAATTCTTCTGTTATTCCATTCTTTATTATTATGTTGAATAACTTTCTGTCTGTAAGGCAACCGCATACATGGTGAAATTCTTCTGTTATTCCTTTCTTTATTATTATGTTAGAATAACCTTTTTATGCGAAGTACCGCATACATGGTAAAATTCTTCTGTTATTCCATTCTTTATTATTATGTTGGAATAACCTATTTATGCGAAGTACTGCATACATGGTGAAATTCTTCTATTATTCCATTCTTTATTATTCGGTTGGAATATTCTTTCTGTGCGGATTACGCATGACCTGATTCTATTCTTTATTATTCTGTTGGAATATCATGTCTGTGCGGATTACGCATGACCTGGTTCCATTCTTTATTATTCTGTTGGAATATCCTGTCTATGCAGATTACGCGTGACCTGGTTCCATTATTTATTATTCCGTTAGAATAACCTGTCTGTGTGGTCTATTACATGCCTGGTGAATTCTTCTGTTATTCCATTATTTATTATGATGTTGGAATAACCTGTCTATGTGGACTACCGCATGCATGGTGAATGACCCTTCATATTCATTTCTTATTAAGTTGTGGAAATGATCTGTCTATGTGGATTACCGCATGACGGGTGAAAATCCATTTGTAGTTTCATATATTCTATTATAATCAGTTGGTTACATTTTGGCTTCTATACTCCACGAAATTAGTAGAATATCCTGGATATTTGCCCTTCATCTAGTATCTTTTCATGGAAATATTCTTCTGAGCATTCCTGAATTTTACTCTACAAAGCAGTATCATGTTGACAATTTGGACGTTATTGATTCCAGTATAAATTATATTATAAATCTTTAAAATTTATCCTTGAACTTGTTTTATTGAATTATTATGTCATTGTCATCATCCTCATGCTTATATTGTGATGAAAGTCATCTTTGGCTTACGTGCATAGATGGACTTGGTATGATTATGACCAGGGATTATTCGGTATAATCATGACCATTGAAGATTACATGAATATCCTTGGTCGTGATGTAGAGATGATTCGATTTTATTTATTAAGCTGAGTCTCAGCGAAAAAGTTGATGAAAAACTTTTTAAATTTTAGAAGATAGTAGATTTTATGCTAAACTTGACTCTTCTAATGGATTGCTTATTCCTCTGTAGTTAAACTTGATGTCTATTGTATTTTATCAATTTAACATTGTTGAAGACTAATGATAATTTATTCTGCATTATCTTAGTCATAATATTTCTTACTGGGCTAGTTGAGCTCACCCTTTCATTCATTGTTCTCTTTAGGAAATGAGAATATAGCTGGGACAAGTCGGAGAATGGAGTGATGGTCCAGGATAAATGGCTTTAGTAGTCCTCACTATTCTACGAAAAAATGTGATAATAATTGTAATGAGGACACCATTGAGTGTGGATATTGTCTATGTGACTGCCCCAAATCCGGGTATATTCCAACTCGACAGATGGTGCTACACGGTACTACCATTCATACATTCATTCAATAGAAAAGTCTCAAAAGAACTAATAAATCTTCTATATATTCAAAATAATATTACATTTCCCAGGTTCTTTATAGCCCATTCATTTATTCTTGTCATAATATTCAATATATTACAGACATTCAACTATTCTATTACATAAGTAATCTAAGGGTTTATCTTCGCCTTGCCCTTGTCCTTGCCTGACCCTTTGGTCCGCTCAATCTTAGCTGTGTTCATATGGTTCAAGCAAGAGTGAGCATGACTTGCTCAGTAAGTACTACAATTCTAATAAACAACATGCTTGAAACATAGAACTTATATATCTTCAGTAACTGAATAATAGTTACGAAGTACTATCGATAATTCAAAATAGTACTTCTTTTCAGTCAAAACATTTTACAACAACAATATTCAGTAGAATATCAATTATGGCTGAAGACTGTGAGCAGTTCATAAATTCTTTTGAAAAGGACAACCCGGCACTAAGTCCGTAAGTCTGGCACAGCTTACAAGCACTTTTAGGTGATCAGCCCATAGTACTCTATGTTGATCAACACTACATTCATTTAAACGTGTATACGTTTAAGCTGTGGCAACCTCACGTGCCTGTCGTTAAACAACAAAAACATTTTAGCATACTCGATTTTCGATTGAAAACCACACCAATATAACTCGATAAACGTTAATCATGCTTAACAGAATCATAATTTAAGTCTAGTCGAAAGAATTGGCTTAGATTTCATCATTCAAAACTTCATGCGAAAGAATACATGAATTACACAGCTTGTTCAGACTGAACTGGAATAAGGGTTAGAATACTTGCCTTCAGCGTCTGCTTACTGATTATCACACGTACACTTTAGGTCTCTAAGTCTCTACAATACATGATCATATAACGTACCACATTAGGTCATATATAATCAAGTATGTATACTATTATATCTTACCCTTTATCTCAATCTAAATCCTGATTTAGATCTGTTATTATGGGTTTCGACTTTTCAATACGCCATTCACCTTATGTTCACTTTCAATTGGTTATTAACTCTTAATCATCATACATAAGTGTCTAACAATGCCTTAACAATGTTATGAATATATCTTAGTTCATTATTAATGAGTTCTCTTTCACTTTATATCTGAAAGAATTCATTACTGTCTACATGCTAGGGTTGGCGCTGCGGCGCCACACAATTGTTCTTCAATCCGCGTTACGGCGCGAGTTAACAGTAGGCAAGTCTCGAACTCGGAGCTGCGGCGCGAATCCTTACTTTATAGGTGTGATAACCCGGGATTTCGAATAATCAAAATTTTACGAATAAATTTTTTTTTATTTTATTTAATATTAACTGTTAATAGTGTACTGAGAATTAGTGAGACAAGTCTCGAGAATTAGTCAATATATGTTTTGACTGAGAAATTAGAGTAGAGTTGTGCTTAACAACTTTAGAAAACCCTAACCCTAATTTTCGGATAGGATTCTAGAGGAAATACAATTAAAATAATTGTATTGTTGATTATGTGTTTGGACTGTATAGAAATGTTGATCAATAATTGATCGGATAAGGTTTAATATTATTAAAACCCTAAAGTGGTGTAGAAAACCCTAAAGTGGTGTAGAAAACCCTAATGTGTTGTAGAAAACCCTAATTTTAAATATCGGAGATTGTAAACCTTAAATTAGGAACCCTAATCCTAATTGGTAGACTTAATGGATTCATTAAACATAAATATGAGATTAGAAACCCTAATCTCAATTGTAGAAAACCCTAATGTGTTGTAGAAAAACCCTAATTTCAAAAATCGGGGATTTGTAAATCTTAAATTAGGAAACCCTAATTCTAATTGGTAGACCTAATTGATTAATTAAACATAAATATGATTAGAAATCACTAATTATATTTTTGTAATTTAAATTTCTATTTTAGAAACCCTAATTTTATTTTAGAAAATTATTTTTCTAATTAAACCCTAAATTTGAAAATTATGGGAGCTAGAAATTTTAAAACCTAAAGGGTTCAATTTCTAAACCCTAATCCAAGTTCCAAACCCTAAGGATTTGTACAAATTCCATGTTTGCCATTAGAATAAATTTAATAATGTCAAAAATGCCCTTTATGGATATTTTATTAGATTACTTATATATTTTGCCAAATCATGAGTTGGTGAACAACTTTGTTGACCTTGTGAGCACAAATCATCTGCCCCCAGCCGAAAATGCCAGCCATACATGTATCTAAGTGATTATATATGGATTCAAGAGAGAGAAAATCACAAATTTGGTCATTTGTCCAACCTAGCTCTCACCAACTCTTATATCTCTTTCAACCTCCGAAAATTTCTAAGTATTCAGTCCCTAACTCAGCCCCTAGATCAATCATAAACAGATTGGAGAGCCAAGAATCAAAATCAAAGTTCAAAAGAGGTATAAACCCTAATTTTGAAATCCTTCAATTCCTTGTTAAATGTTGTAATTGATTGTTCAAAGATGTGTAATAAGGTGTCAATTGATGTTCTGGGTTGTTAAATCCATGACCCATAACATCAAAGTTCACGAATTTAAAGTTTTTCAAAATCTGGAAATCTGGAAATCTGTGATTTTCAGTCAAATGTCAGATCTTATTACTCCGTGTGTGTTAAGTGTTTTTGATGTTTAAAACTTGTAACATGTAGCCTGATGTGTGTTCTTTAAGTTGCAAAAAGAATCAGACCCAGATCTATTATAGATCAAAAGTTATAGACGGTCAAACCCCGTTGACCAAAATCTGTCAAGAACACGAACCCAGAAATTTTGAGCCTAACTTCCGTGTTCAAGTTTGACCGGATATATCTAGCTCCTGTTTTAATGTTTTAGTGTTATTATGCTTTATAGTTGTAGTACTACATATTGTCTACAAAACGGAGTTGATAGATCACGTAAATCGTGGCGAACATAGATTAATTTAAGTTTGAAAGTGACCACTCGAACTGCTTTTGGCCCGTAAACCGTTCGATGACAACTTTGGAGGCTTTGATCTTCTTGTTGTGATGTTGTTTAACCAAAGTGTTGGTTGAATGTTGTAGTGTGACATATTTTCTACATGCTCAAAGTTTTAGATAAGATAGAACATGCCAGATTGAGAGATAAAGTTGGTCAAACTAGACACCTCGCAATTGCCGCCAAAAATTTCAGGTTTGGTTTTCAAGAACACCTATAGCGATGTAAAGTGTCACTATAGGCTATTAGCGACGGATTATTTATTTTATTTTCCGAATATTCAAAATTAATAAAATTAGAAATAAATTCTAAAATTACTAAAAATGGTTTTAAAAATTATTTTAAATTATGAAAAATAATTTCGAATTAATTGGAATATTTTTCTTTAATATTTATAATTATTTAAATATTAAAGGTATTTAATTTATTTAATTATTGTATTAAATAAATTAGAGAAAAATGATTTAATATTATGAAAATCATTTTAAATAAGAAAAATGTATTTAAAAAATATTTTGAGTTATAAAATGTAACTTTTAATATTTTTGGAGAATTTTCATTAATAATTTAATATTAATGATAATATATTTATTTGATTATTAAATTAAATAAATAAGATAAAATGATTTAAATGATTTAAAAATCATTTTAATTGAGAATAAAGTGTTAGAAAATATTTTAAATTATAAAATATAATTTTCAATATTTTTGGAGAATTTTCATTAATAAATTAATATTAATGATATTTGATTTATTTAATTATGATATTAAATAAATGAATTAAAAATGATTTTATTGATTTAAAAATCATTTAACAATGAGAAAAATAGTTTAAAAATATTTTAAGTTATAATTAATGATTTTTACTATTTAGATGATAATTTCATTAATATTTATATATTAATGGTGGTGATTTAAAAATGATTTTTAATTACTTTAAAAATCATTTAAGTGGAATATTGTTGATTTAAAAATATTTTAAGTTATTGATAATAACTTTAATATTTTGACAAGTATGTTATTAATATTTTAATATTATTAAATATTAATAATGATAAGATTATTTGAGAATTAAATCATTTAAAAATGATTCCAATGTTTGAAAAATTATTATAAATTATAATAATTGCTTGATAATTATTAAAAGCTTTAAAAATATTATAATTGATAGTTGACTTATCTAAATTAATATTGAAGCTTAGAGACCAAGTTTAATGGACAATCAATGTGTTAATTGTCGGATAGGTGACCGTACGAACGAGAATGGACCGAAGTCCAACTGATCGATATAGTTAGACTTGTTATGTGTTTATATAGGTTATAAACACTGATGTGGCTATGTGGTAATGTGCCTAGGAGAAGTTTGACTGTGAACTACAGTGTTATGTGTTATGAATAATTGTGCTAATTGTAAGACCGATATTATTGGTTATAGGTCTTTCGAAAGCAGATAAGTATTTTGTGTAGCTGTAATCAGCAGAAGAGGCAAGTTTCCTAACTCAACCTTGAGTTAAATTCATTCAATTATTATAGTGGTTAATTATTGCTAATTACACCACATCCGTGGAATTTATTGTTGATTATTCGAGTTAGTGCATGCTTAATAATTCAAATTGAATTATTGATTAGAAATATATATTTGTAGAATAACCGTTGTTGAATATTCATATCTCTGTAGAAGTTAGAATTGACAATCTGAGATAATTCCTCTTTTATTGTCAAATTATCTTCAGAAATGTCTTAGCTAATTATTCGGCTGAGGCGAATATTAGTTAGAACTTGATAAGTTAGAAGAGAATTCAATTATTATTGATAGATCGATGCCAATTATTTCGCTAAGATCGAGAAGTAAATAGAATTTGAAATCACAAGATTTCGTTGTTAAATCACAATCTTGATTTCGAGATCTGAGAAGAACAACCTTTTTATAAAAGGAATATCATTAAATCGTATATTCGATCATTCATGTGACTTAAATATTATGCATAATATAGGGTATAATAAAAGTCGATCACTTGTTATACTTGCAGAGGGGTATGATTTAATCTTTACGGTTATCTGATACACCTGGGTATATCAAAGTATAACTTTGATAGTTACTCGAGAAGAGAAGTTCAAGATCCAATGGATCGCTCAGTATAAATCTGGAAAACAATCCACTTTGCAAATTCGTAGAATTAATTCTTGATTATTCAATTGAATATATCGTAGAACCTTGAAAGCGTTGTACCCTTTCATCATTACATTATTGTGCAGTATAAAATACGAGAAAACTTGTTATTGAATAACGATTTGTTCAGCTATTTCAAAGTTCCCCGAACTTTGGTTTCATTCTATCAAAATAGATAGTCTGGTGATTTGAATACTTATACATTTATTGTATGTATTAACTTGCGGGGAAAATTTGTTGCTCACCCTTGCTAAATAAAACATTTCAGCTAGGGACGAAGTGGCAGGAGGTGCTGCGAAGAATTAAGGCAAAGGCGTTGTAATAAACTAGTTATGATTAACATATTTATTATGTTGTATTTGTAAACCCTTTTTTTTGTATATCTAAAGGGTATGTTTGTAATGTTAAGGTTAGTGAACCTGGGTGATGTATTATTAGTAAACTCTGATAAAAACTTATGTAAGATACTATCTATATATATTATGGGTAGTTAAATGTTATTTATATTGTGGATCATGAACACCAAACTCGGGAGTCAGGTAACCCGGATTTGGGGGCGTCACAATAGGTCGTATTTATGACGAGTTATGATGTGTTCAGATTCTGTATCTGAGTCTTCTTGATTACACACATTTGGCCTTGGGTTGGCACCACGGTGCCAACTTTGTGCCTTAGAAAATTTGCAGCTTTTGTAAATTCGGCGAAACTCCCGGACGCATAACTTCTTCGTTATAAGTCCGAATTGGCTCGTTCAAAAGCCTACGATTCACAAATTACGTACTCTATGCGTTCATGCACGAATTTTCTCTATTTTACTTTTTTTGCTAAAATTTCACCTATTAGTTCATTTTCAACAAAAACGATAAACGTTCGTGAACGTTCAACACTCGTTTCTTTGTTCTAAGTTGAAATTCGATCATTTTCGAGTCCGCAACTCTATAATTCCAAAATGACTTGTCTCCATCAAAAACCAATGTTTCCTACTTTAAACACAAAATACGACTTCCATTCCGAGAATTTCACGAATTCGATGACTATCGTCTAATCGTGTGAATTCCGGCAAAACTTCATCCCTAATGATTCTAAATGGATTTTAACCAACATATGAAATAAAATACTAATAAATAATATTAGTATAGAACGACATTCATCTTATCAACACACAATAATAATAAATAATATTATTTTATTCATTATTAAAGTATTTACAAAATGTTCGATTTTTCGGGGCGTTACACTCTCTCCCCCTTATAAGGATTCTATCCCTAGAGTCTCGCTATATAAAAAAAATTACACAAATAATTGAGGGTAATTCTTTTTCATCATTTCTTCTAACTCCCACGTTGCTTCTTCTGCATCATGGTTCTTCCATATCACCTTTACAGAAGGTATGACTTTATTCCGTAGAACTTGTTCTTTTCTATAAACAATTTGAATCGGCGTTTCTTCGTATGTTAAGTCCTTCTCGATATGAATAGGCTCATATTCTATTATGTGCTTATAATCTGGTTTATAAGGACGTAACATGGATACGTGAAGTACAATATGTATTTGTTCTAGGTCTGGAGGTAAGGCTATCATATAAGCTACCTCACCCACCCATTTTAATACCTCAAAAGGTCCCATGAACCTCGGACTTAACTTTCCCTTCTTTCTAAAATGTATCTTTCCTTTCTAGGGAGATAATTTTAGAAATACGTACGAACCTACTTCAAACTCTCGATTCTTTCTATGCAGATCTGTAAACTTCTTCTGTCTGTCTTGAGCTACTAGAAGGCGCATTTGTATCTTCTTGACAACGTCCGCTGTCTGTTGCGCATTTGTATCTTCGGCGTTCTCCTACCTCATCCCAATAAAGTGGCGTTCTGCATTTTCTCCCATACAAAGCTTTGTAAGGCGGCATACCTATGCTCGCATGATAACTATTGTTATACGCAAACTCCACTAATGGTAGATGATCATCCCAACTACCCTTGAAATCCATGATGTGAGATCTTAACATATCTTCTAACTTCTGAATTGTCCTCTCACTATATCTATCCGTCTTTGGATGATATGCCATACTCAGCTTCAACTGCGTTCCCAACTGCTCTTGTAGACTCCTCCAAAAGTTTGACGTGAATCGTGGATCACAATCTGACACAATCGATACTGGTACTCCATGTCTGGAGATTATTTCCTTAATATAAAGTCTAACTAATTGATCTAAGTTATACTTAACCCTAATTGGTAAAAAGTGAGCCTACTTTGCCAATCGGTCTACTATTACCCAAATCGCATCATAACCCTTGGTTGTAGTTGGAAGTCCTACCACAAAATCCATAGTGATATTCTCCCACTTCTACTCCAGAATTTCCAATGACTGTAACAAGCCACTTGGTCGTTGATGTTCGACTTTAACTTTCTGACAAGTTAAGCACCTACTCACATACTCTGCTATCTCTTTCTTCATGTTCGGCCACCAAAAACTCTGTCGAAGATCTTGGTACATCTTAGTGCTACCAATATTAGTCGAAAACCTCGAACTATGAGCCTCTTGCAATACCTGCTCCTTCAATTCTGTCTCATTCGGAACCCAAATTCTTCCTTCAAATCTCAATAATTCCTCATTATCAAGACTATACTTAGTATCTTTTTCATTGGCCAGCCGCTCCTTCATCCGGTCACACTCATCAGTTTTGAGTTGTACCTCCTTAACTCTCTCTACGATGGTAGATTGCATCTCCGTCGCAAACAACATTTGTCCTCCTTCACTTGGTAGCTTCACTTCCAATTCCATCCTAGCCATCTATGTTATTAACTCAATTTGAACTGTTAACAAAGACAACTTTTCCTGACCCTTCCTACTCAAGACGTCGACAACTACATTGGCTTTTCCCGGGTGATACAGGATTTTGCAGTCATAATCCTTTATCAACTCCGACCATCTCTCTCATCTCATATTCAACTCCTTCGTGAAGAAGATATATTTTAGACTTTTTGTGGTCCGTGTATATCTCACATTTTTTCCATAAAGATAATGACTCCATATCTTTAGAGTAAAATCATCACTGCTGGCAGTTCTGGATCATGAGTAGGTAATCTTTCTCATAATCCTTTAATCGCTTAGATGCAAATGCAATGACCTTGCCATGCTGCATGAGCACACAACCAAGTCCTCTATGCGAAGCATCGCTATAAACTACAAAATTCCCTGTGTCATCGGGCAATGACAAAATAGGCGCTTCACTCAACCTCTTCTTCAGTTCTTGAAAACTGTCTTCGCACTTGTCAGTCCAAGCATATTTCACCATCTTCCTCGTCAAGTTAGTCAGCGGAGTAGCTATCTTCGAAAAATCTTGGATGAATCTCTGATAGTAACCCGCTAACCCTAAGAAACTCCGCACCTCAGTCGGCATTTTCAATTGTTCCCAATTCATCATGGCTTCTACCTTCGCTGGATCTACTGAAATTCCCTCATGGTCAATGAGATGACCTAAAAATTATACCTTTTTTAACCAAAATTCACACTTAGTGAATTTCGCATATAACTTCTCCTTTCTTAGTGTCTCCAACACTAATCTTAGGTGTTCAACATGATCTTCTAGCGTCTTAGAATAGACTAGAATATCATCTATAAACACCACGATGAACTTGTCCAAATATTATTTGAACACTCTGTTCATCATATCCATAAATGCAGCTGGTGCATTTGTCAACCCAAACGACATCACCAGAAACTCGTAATGACCATAACGAGACCTAAATGTTTTCTTTGGTATATCCTCCTTCCTAACCTTCAACTGATGATACCCCGTCCTTAAATCTATTTTAGAAAAATACTTAGCCCCTTTTAATTGATCAAAGAGATCATCGATCATGGGCAATGGGTATTTATTCTTTATCGTCAACTTGTTCAACTCTCGGTAGTTGATACAAAGTCTTAACGATCCATCCTTCTTCTTGAAAAAAAAAGATTTAGAATTGCTCCCATGGCATGTAAATAGTCATTTGAATATACTTTCTGTCCAATAATTCTTGCAACTGCACCATCAACTCCTTCATCTCCACTGGCACCATACGATACGGTGCCCTGGAAACTGGTGCCACTCCTAGCACGATGTCTATCACAAACTCTGTGTCCCTATTCGGCGGAAGACCCGACAATTCACTCAGAAATACATCGACGAATTCTCTCACTATAGGTATTTGTTTCATGGTTTCTACAACTCTCTAGGTATCAACAACATGATACAGATAACCTACACATCCTTTCCTCAGTAATTTCCTAGTTTGTGTCATGGTTAGACAACACGAATGTCCCGGCGACCTATTCCCGTAAATTACTACCTGAGGTTGTTTTAATGTCTTAATGTTTACACATTTCTTTTGACAATGTATAATTGCCCCATGATTCACTAACAAATCCATTCCGAGAATTACGTCGAATTCTCCTAATTTTATCGGTAACAAATCTACCGATAATTTACAACCTCGTATATCTACGCAACAACTCCTATGAATTTCTTCAACAGGAATTATTTCTTCATTTTCTACCTTAATATTTAAAGTTATAGGCAACTTTTTGGGAAGTAATCCTAATCGTCTAGCAAAATCGCATGCTATAAACGAACAAGTAGGACCTGAATCAAACAGCACGTAAGCATTTATGTCGTTGATCGGAATAATACCTGCGACGACGTCCCCTAATGCAACTGCATCTTGGACTATCATGTTAAAGGTACGACCCATCAGCCTACCTAGCTGCATTGGTCCACTAATAGCTAACTTACCACTATTAGTGCCCCTATTCCCGTCCGTCCCCTTCTTCGGGCAGTTCTTTGCTATGTGGTCGGTTGACCCACACACAAAGCATGCATGATTCTTCTTTGAACTTGGACAATTAGGCACAATGTGCCCCTCCTATCCACAATTGTAACAGACGACCTTCCCCTTGAGACAAACTCCTAAGTGAGTCTTCTCATAGGTCTTGCAGGCCTCCATTCTCCTCTTCGGGTCTCCTTGCTTCACTCTGGTATTCTCAGAGCTAAATACCTTCCTCTTCTGAACCTCGCCACTACCACTGGCTCCCTCAATATTTACTCACTCATCTACTCTACCCTTGCTCTTCTTGTCTTTGTTGTATTGACTCAGAGCCTCACTACCACCCTCGGTGATTATTTCCTTCTCTAAAATGGTTCCAAAAGAAGTAATTTGGAACACCAAAATATGGTTATAGAGCCAGGGTTTCAAGCCTTTCTCAAACCGTCACACCTTCCTCACCTCAGTATCCACTTGATGTGGAGCGAACCTCACCAGTTCATTAAACTTGTCGGCGTATTGGGGAACTGTCATGTCCCTTTGTTTTAACTCCAGAAACTGCATCTCAATTCTTCCCTGCATGCTCGTGGGAAAGTAGTTCTCAAAAAATATCTCATTGAACCTATCCCACGTCAGATTTTCTATTCCAACCCTAACTTGATTGGCTTCCCACCAAAAGTTGGCCTCTCCCTTCATCATATAGGTTGTAAAGGCAACCTTTTGGGCCTCGTCGACATTTTCTATCACAAATGTCTTCTCTATTTCTTTAACCCACGTTTGGGCTTCAATAGGGTCCGTAGTTCCTTTGAACGCCGGCAGACCCACGCTCTAAAAATCCTTAAAGGTAGTAGCTCGTGCTACTCCTGGATTTATGGGGATATTAGCCCATGTCCTATTAAAGGCAACTGTTAATAGGTTAACAAACTCCTGTATTGGATTAACCGGACCTCCCTCTGGTTGATTCACGATTTTACCTTGATTACGTTGCACTTTTCTCGGCAGCATTTTGCTGATACAATAAACACATTTCGTTATTATTCCTTTCTCTTTATTAGTTATCATTAAATATTAAACAATAACTCCAACATCCATTACTCATTGCTTTCCATAAAAAGGACTTATATTCATTCTTCGTAGTATAATACTACATCGGTTACATACACAGCCTAAGCTGCTTACATTACTTTCCCGCTATCGCTTTCTAAAAATTGGGATTTACAAAAGACTACCCTTTACTATATAATAAGGGCTTTACGTCACTACTAATTACAAAATATTTACATACTACTCTAGCTACCACTAATCTACATCTGCCTTAAGGCATTCTCGAAATCTGTCTTGGCAAGACCGACAATGATATCACGGCTAATAGTATGTCGTGTTTGCCCCACCTCTACAGGATATCCAGCTACCTGCTGCTGGAAGTTTGTATGAGAACTCCTATAGATATAGGACATTCTCCCTATCTTCTACACCTTGGTCTTTAGCTCCTCCTTGAGCTCAAAAACCTCATGCTTTAATTTGTGGACTTTGTCCTTAGCCAAAATCCTCTCATCATGTTCCTATTCCCACATGGACTCGACATCAGTCTTATCCTCTATAACCATTTGGAGCTCTGCTTTCAGCTCCTTTACTTCCTGACAGTAATTGTAAAATCCCAAATTTTATGAATAAAGATTTTAAATTTCTCAAAATATTTTTTTGAATATTATGGTGTGAATTTGAGATAATGTTATAGTTGTGGGTAGAATTTATAAATTTTGCAAAGTATGCAAGTTGTTATATAATATTTGATTGGTCGGGGAATATTCGTTTTAACAGGGAATATTCATACGATGGCACAATCATTGGTGGACCCCACAACGGAATTATTGTCGAATTGAGAAAACGACAAAAATATTTTTATAAAATTAACGGCGGAAGTTTTACCGTTAATACTGTTGAACTACTCGGTAGTAAAAAATGCGATGTCTGGCGTGGTTGCATAGTAGCATTACCGGTATTGATTATTGATGCTTACGTGAGAAGTCACCGGTTTTGTTCAATTATTATTTCAGTAATTTTTGCATAGTATCTCACGTTATTTGATTCAATTATTGTCGATATTTTATATATTATTAAATCAATAATTGAGATGACAAAGTTATTAATATTATTATTTTCAATATTAACGATGCCTAGAAGTTCTGCCAAGGAGAGGTTTGGTCACCTATTGCGCGCCAATAAGGAGAAATCCTTATTAGAACTCTTTCCTGGGAATGACCTGGTCGATTAATAGTGTGAATTATAATAATGATGATGAAGTTTTGTTTTATTAGTATTATTAATGTAATAAAACAAAAAAGTTTTTTATATAAAATGTAATACTTTTATAAAGTTATTCGTTTTATTAGACTATAAATAGAATATATTATATTCTATTATGCATAATGTTTTGCATAGTAAAATCTTTTTTATATAAAAAAATGAATACTTTTATAAAGTTATTTGTTTTATTAGACAATAATTAGAATATATTATATTTTATTATGCATAGTGTTTTTGCATAGTGCTCTGTGATAGTGTTTGCATAGTAAAATCTTTTATATAAAATGATACTTTTATAAAGTTATTCGTTTTATTAGATTATAAATAGAATATATTATATTTTATTTAAAAGATTTTTTTTTATTAGAATATTTTATAATAAACCAATCTGGACCGTCCGTTTAAAAGTAAATCAATCTGGAGTTTCTATACTCTATGAAATTAGTGGAATATCATTGATATTTGCATTTCATCCAGTATCTTTTCATGGAAATATTCTTCTGAGCATTCTTGAATTTTACTCTACAAAGAAGTATCACGTTGACAATTTGGACGTTATTAGTTCCTGGATAAATTAATTCTTGAACTTGTTTCATTGAATTCTTATATAATTGTCATCATCCTCATGTTTATATTATGTTGAAAGTCATCTGTGACATGTAGTGCATAGATGGACTTGGTATGGTTATGACCAGGAATTCTTCGGTATAATCATGACCGTAATGTTACAAATGATGTGAAAAAAGTCCTTATTGGCCCGTAGTGCATTGATGGACAGTTTTTGGTATGATTATGGCTATGGATTCTCTTCGGCCAAGGGTGCAAAGATGAATTGATTTATGGCATGTTCGTGACCATTGATGAATACACAAATATCCTTGGCCCGTAGTGTATAGATAATTTATGGTCGTGATACTAATAAATATACTTGGCCGTAGTGTAGGGATGATGTGAATTATTTATTAAGATGAGTCTCAGCAATAAAAATGATGAAAAACTTTTTTAAATCATAAAAGATAGTAGATTTTATTCTCTACTTGACTCTTTTAATGGATTCCTTGTTTCGCTGCAGTTAAACTTGATGTCTATTATATTTTATCAGTTTATCATTGTTGAAGACTAATGATAATTTATTCTGCATTATCTTAGTCTTAACATTTCTTACTGGGCTAGTTGAGCTCACCCTTTCCTTCACGTTCTTCTCTTGAAATGAGAATATAGTTGGGGACGAAGTCGGGGAGCGAATTGGCAAATGTCCGGATGATAGCATTAGTAGTCCTCACTATTACATTAAATAGTGTGATAATAAATGTAATGAGGACTGAATTTGAGTTTTATCATCGCCTATGAGGACTCCATTGAGAATGAATATTGTCTAGAAGGCAATATTCTTGTTTAAACTCTCAGTTTATGTTTTGTCGTATTTTACACGACAGTTGTATAATTAAGTTGTATTTGATTTATGTACCATGTATTTGGCGACTCAAGATGGGTGATGTATACCAATTTTGGGGGCGTCACAGTAATGAATATTTTTGTCCAATACTGACATAAAAAGAGACATCATCGACCCCCCAGGAGCTATCTCCGCTGCTATAGCTACCGGATTAAAGGACACTGTCTCTACTTCCTCTTCTATCATCCCATCAAATACTGACATGTAGTCAACTTCATCTAAGTCTCCAGACTCAATAACTACAACTTCCGGATCTGCTGCTATAGGGTTCGGTATAACCTCTACTTGGTTCACAGACTCTTCGCTAATGGTTTGACCATTTACAAACATTCTGTTTACTCCTAACATCTACACAAAACAATTAAGTTGATTAGTACATGTCAGTAGAATAATAAAAACACATAACATAATCATAATGCATTTTTTTATAAGGTTATTTTCTTCTTGAATTTCTTTGACTTCTCCTAAGGTTATGACTTAAGGTTTTTAATCCCCCCATAAGTTTTATAACCTAACGCTTTGATACCAACCTGTGACGCCCCAAATCCGGGTATCTTCCAACCCGACAGATGGTGCTACACGGTACTACCATTCATACATTCATTCAATTGAAAAGTCTCAAAACAACTAATATATCTTCTATATATTCAAAATAATATTACATTTCCCAGGTTCTTTATAACCCATTCGTTTATTCTTGTCATAATATTCAATATATTACAGACATTCAACTATTCTATTACATAAGTAATCTAAGGGTTTGTCTTCGCCTTGCCCTTGTCCTTGCTCGAGCCTTGATGCCCCGCTGGATTCTTATTTGTGTGTTCATATGGTTCAAGCAAGAGTGAGCATGACTAGCTCAACAAGTACTACAATTCTAATAAACAACATGCTTGAAACATAGAACTTGTATATCTTCAATAACTTCACAATAGTTACGAAGTACTATCGATAATTCAAAATAGTACTTCTTTTCATTCAAAACGTTTTACAACAACAATATTCAGTAGAATATCAATTATGGCTGAAGACTGTGAGCAGTTCATAATTTCTTTTGAAAATGACAACCCGACACTAAGTCCGTAAGTCCGGCATAGCTTACGAGCACTTTTGGGTGATCAGCCCATAGTACTCTATGTTGATCAACACTACATTCATTCAAATGTGTATACGTTTAAGCTGTGGCAACTTCATGTGCCTGTCGTTAAACGACAAAAACATTTTAGCATACTCAGTTTTTGATTGAAAACCACACCAATATAACTCGATAAACATTAATCATGCTTAACAGAATCATAATTTAAGTCTAGCCGAAAGAATTGGCTTAGACTTCATCATTCAAAACTTCATGCGAAAGAATACTTGCCTTCAGCGTCTGCTTACTAATTTACGCAGCTTGTTCAGACTGAACTGGAACAAGGGCTAGAATACTTGCCTTCAGCGTCTGCTTACTAATTATCACACGTAAACTTTAGGTCTCTAAGTCTCTACAATACATGATAATATAACGTACCACATTAGGTCATATATAATCAAGTATGTATACTATTATATCTTACCCTTCATCTCAATCTAAATCCTGACTTGGGTCTGTTATTATAGCTGTCGGCTTTTCATTACATCATTCACCTTACGTTCACTTTCAATTGGTTATTAACTCTTAATCATCACACATAAGTGTCTAACAATACCTTAACAATGTTATGATTATATCTTACTTCATTATTAATGAGTTCTCTTTCACTTTATATCTGAAAGCATTCATTATTGTCTACATCTTAGGGTTGGCGCTACGGCGCCACCCATTGTTCTTCAATCTGCGCTTCGGCGTGAGTTAACATTAGGCAAGTCCCAGACTCGGCGCTGCAGTGCGAGTCCTTACTCTATAGGTCACGCTGCGGCGTGAGTTAGCAGTGTGTTCAAACACTGTATCGGCGCTCTAGCGCCACTCATTTGGCCTTGGGTTGGCGCCGCGGCGCCAACTCTGTGTCTTAGAGAATTTGCAACTTTTGCAAATTAGGCGAAACTCCCGGACGCATAACTTCTTCGTTATAAGTTCGAATTGTCTCGTTCAAAAGCCTACGATTCACAAATTACGTACTCTTTGCGTTCATGCACGAATTTTATCTATTTGACTTTGTTTACTAAAATTTCACCTATTAGTTCATTTTTAACGAAAATGATAAATGTCCGTGAACGTTCAACGCTCATTTCTTCGTTCTAAGTCAAAATTCGGTCATTTTCGAGTCCGCAACTCTATAATGCCAAATATTACTTGTCTCCATCGAAAATCAATGTTTCCGACTTCAAACGCAAAATACGACTTCCATTCCGAGAATTTTACGAATTTGACAACTATCGTCTAATCGTGTGAATTCCGGCAAAACTTCATCCCTAATGATTCTAAATGGATTTTAACCAACATAAAACATTACAAGTTACTTATTACACCAACTTATTATCAAAGTAGGTTTTGACTTATTCTCATAAGTCAATGACTTATTCAACTTATTAACTACATATTCGCATGATTATGACTTACTATGAACTTAAGTCCATCAATCAATGTTCTCATACTATATTGAATATACTACCATCATATGACAAACATATGATAATTTCTTCATAAGTTTATCAACTTATTTAGGTTCAAGTTGCTTATTCAACTTATTCGGCTTAAGTTCATTTATCAATGACTTATTACATGTTCTTAGCATACAATCCCACTTCTCTATCAATCCTATCATGGTAGAGATAAATAGATAATAGACAAGAGTCTTACCCTTGAAGACTATTACTTCACTTTACTTTGGAAAATCTAGCAAAGGTTGAAATGACTTATAAGTGCTTATGTGACTTATTCTCTCTAACAATTAAGTTGCTTATCTTGAGAAGAGTTTGGAGAAATTTAACAACCAACAAAAGAATTATGAAGTCTTCTATTTATAGGCAACTCAAAGTGAGGGTATATTAGACTTTAAGCCATCCCACCTCCTTAATAACCTCCTCACTTTCACCTCCTTACTATTCATTTCTTATTCACCAAGTCTTCTTGCTAGCCACTTAAAATGCTTTCCCATCAAGACTACCCATATCATACTTGGATTGCTCCATGGATCATGTCCAATTCATTGGGCTTACTAACTAATCAAGCTTATTTCTTGTTGGGCTTATGCTACAATAGTTTGGACTCATGATTTATCAAACACTTGGGCTTGAATATCACATTATATTGGACTTCTATCATTAAGCTAATAATCCTACAAGTCCATTACCATTAATTAAGAATCTTAACATATATACACCACGTATAATCCTTGTATGCTAGTTCGTATATTAATTCGTAATATACGTTATTTCATTCTCCATTCTTAACAGTATAATACGTCGTATTATACTTACGTTCATTACTTCGTACAATGCATACACATTATACGATTACAACTTCTTTTCCTTAACGCTTAATAAACCTATCGTTGCCAAATTAGGTCCACATGCGAAATATTACGTTTTTCATACTTAGATTATTATTACATAATCAATATCACCTTGATATTACAACGTTACGTATTTCTCGGAAATTCAAAAATAATTCCCGAGCAAAAATTGATGAATAGTATTTTTCAAAAAATTTCTCGAAAAGCTTTTATTTTCGTCTTAGAAATCAAACACTTTAATTCATTCACGTAGTTAAAATACTACGACGTTCCGACATTTCTAGGTTATAGAACGACATTCATTTTATCAACACGCAATAACAATAAATAATATTATTTTATTCATTATTAAAGTATTTACAAAATGTTCTATTTTTCGTGGCGTTACAGTCTAGAAGACAATATTCGTGTTAAAACTCTTAGCTTATGTTTTGTCGTATTTTACACGACAGTTGTATAATTAAGTTGTATTTGAATTTATATACCATGTATCTGGCGACTCAAGATGGGTGATGTATACCTATTTTGGGGTTGTCACACCTATGGTACCTTTATCGACATTTAATTACTGAAAATTATTAATTAATTAAACAAATAAAAAAAAATTGTTTTTAATTATTAAAATACCAAATAAATTACTAAAATTATTTTAAAGTCCAAAATTAGTTTTTAACTATTTTAGTATATTTCAAAAATATTTAATATTTTTGGAATATAAAAGGTATTTATTTATTTAATTATAATATTAAATACACTATTTAAAAATGGTTTTAATTAATGAAAATCATGAAAAATTATATTATGATATTAGAAAATATTTTAAATTATTTTTGATGACTTTTTAATATTTTTTGATGAATTTCATTAATAATTTATTATTAATGACAATTAATTTATTTAATAAATATATTAAATAAATTATGGAAAAATAGAATTAATGATTTAAAAATCATATAAAAATGATTTAAGACGAATATCGACGAGTTATAAAGATACGGAGTTCCCTAACTCTAATAATAAAGTTGAACCGTAATGATCAATATGTCGAGTCTAAAAAACTAAAAGTGTAGGGATAGGAGATCATAAAACAAAATGATCAAGATATAGAAATGAATCGTAATATATACGATGAGATCAGCCCGTGATCTGATAAGGACATAGCAGGGAAAAGAATCAATCTAATGATTGGAAAGTTTACAGCAAGATTGTTATGTGAATTGGTACAGATTCAGGAAAGGATTATGAATACAGATTAAATGAAATTCGTATTGAGAAGGGGGTTAAGATTAGGTGGGATTTCAAGTGAGGACTCATGTCAGCAGCTGAGTTGTATGATTCCTTGTGTGGGCGGGGAATTGTACGTGGTGTAACAACCACTTAGTTTCTGACATTGATAATCATTAAAATATTTGTGTCGCGCTATTTGCTATATGCATGTTAAGAGGGTGATTCCTTTCTCGTGTGTATAACAAATAGATAGGTTATATGTAGAGGATATAAGGTTAAGTACGAGTTCTTAAAACTCATACTTATGTGACATTCTTAACTCATAGTTATATGAAATGTTTATGAACCCCTCAGCGAATGGACGTCAAAGGTCTGACTAGGGTATGTTCTTAAACTCATATGATTGTGGCAAGTTTATGAACTCATAAGTGTGGTTTGACGAATTGGATATTTTTGTGTGTGAATGGAGTATTAAGGATAATAAGAATAGATAGATTATTTAAGCAAATGATTATTAGTGGAGACATAAGTTTTTACAAAACTTCTAACTATGCTAGACTTCAAAATTTTGACATCAACTTAAATACGCACTATGTGCTTTTTAAAAAAAATGTAGACTCGTAATCATTTTTAAAACTGTTTAAAGTACAGTCTATGCTACTTATTTCGGCTAGATGCAAATGATTTAAAATATCAAAATATATTTTATTTATCACTTATGTACCATGTAACCTCAAAAGTAGATGATAAAAGGTGATGGAGTTGTAAATACTGTGAATACTTAGTATGAATTTGATCTAAAATCGTTATTCCACTATTGTATGATGTGTTATGACAAAGTCATAAGATGACGGCATCCTCAAACGGGCAGTTAATACAATACGGCATCATGATGCCATTTTCGAAAATATTTTCAAAATTTTAATTTTCCAACGGGTTTGGCTACACCTAAATAATTCGATTGAATGAAATTATTGATATGAGTCTACGCTATTCGATTCAGCTAGACTAATGTTTATGAAAACTCTAAGTGTTCATTGAAAGAAATTTCTCGAACCAAATTATTTTGGTGCGGAATCCAGTAAGACTGAGGTAATGTTTTGTGCCTATGGCAGTGACGAGAAATAGATAAAACGAGTACTTGGCCAGTACAGGGCATATCAGGCTAATTACTGTCTATGTCCGTAAGTTATGACGGTTTGTGGAAGAATTTCCATAAAACCTTTGCGAAAATGACAGACAAATAGTCTATATAACTCCTCAGCACAATTTGAAAACTTTTACTCTTGAGAGTAGTGTATTGGGTAGCATGTGATGTTGTGTATGAATGGTGTAAGGTGCACGGTGTAAGGTGAATTTCGGGGATGAAATTCTTAGAAGAAGGAGTGAATATGACAACACGATAAATTAGACAATTTGTTAAAATCTTAAATGATGGATTTAAGGTCAAATAATAAACCTAGACAGGAAATAAATGTATAAGTTCTGTGTATATGGTCAATTATGTGTACAGAATGTGGTGAAGGGTCAAGTGTTGACCAGATAAATTTTATCAGTGTCAAACACTAATATTATTGTCTAATATCGACGTTCTGTTAGAAAACCCTAATGTCTGATAAGGAATCCTAGAAACTGTTTCTAAAACCCTAATTTCAATTCTGGGGATTTCAAAACCCTAATTCGGGATATTAGAACCCTATTCTGAGAATTTAAATTCTAGGAATAACGCTTTGTGTTTTAATTTCAAACTTAATTAGGGATAACCCTAATTGATTAATTAGAAATTCTAATAATTAGAAACCCTAATTATTAGGAACCCTAATTGGTAATTATGTAATTTTAATTTTTAATTAGGAAATATTAATCCTAATTTGTTTAAGTCCTAATGTGATTAGGAAATTATAATATAATTAGGAAACTCTAATTATAGTTTAAAAATATTAATTTTTATTTTTGAAAACCCTAATCTAGAAATACTAGAAATGTGATTTTTGTAAACCTTAGGTTTTAACCCTAAGGGTTAAACTTTAAGGGTTTGATCAAATGACAATTTTAGAATTAAAATAGTATGGAAATGACTAGAATGCCCTTTTTGTATTTTATTAAGTTGGAGTGTGAATATAGCCAAAATATTGGTTGTTTAACAACCAAATATATCAGCCATGTGCCTATATCAATTAAATCAGCAGCTATGTTATACAAATACATTGAATCATATCCATTATATAGATTAAAGAGAGAGAAAGGACCACTTTAGCTATCATTTTCTCCCAAGCCACTCTCCTTCTAAAATTCGGGAATGGGAAGTAAGAGAGAGTAAGATACAAAGACAAGATCATGTGTTATCATTACAAGATCAGATTACAAGGACAAAATCAAGATCAAGCTTTAAAAAGTGGTATAAACCCTAATTTTGCTAGATCTTTAAGACTGATATTATATGTTGTAATTGGTTATTTAAAGTTGTGTTATATGGTGTCTTTTAGTGATCTGGGTTGCTAGATCCCAGATCTATATCATCAAAGTGCTCGAATTTAAAGAGTTATCAAATTTGGAAAATTAGAATAATGTTGTCTGACAGTCAAATGTCAGGGCTTCTAGATCTATGTGTGTTAAGTGTTTTGTGTGTTTTATGTTATAGGTCTGTAGTATGCCATGTGGAATAGGATCTAGAACTGAAATTAGGTTCAGATAATGTTTAAATTGTAGGTTATGAATGGTCAAACCTAGTTGACCGATCACGAAACTGTTTTCTGGGCAGCCCAAAAATTTCCAGAAAAGTCTGACAAGCACTTTCAAGGCCTCTGATCTTGCATGCGTTTGATGTTTAACCAATTTGTTGTTTTGATGCTATAGTATGATATAAGGACTACCCAATCATGCTCTTAGAACAAGCAAATACATAACTGAATCATAGATAATGGTGGTCAAACGACCGTTGACCAGCTTGCCGGAAGAAGATTCTAGGTAATCCAGATCTTCAAAGGGCGTTTTATGACTAGTACTTTGACCAGCCAAGATCTTTTAAGTTTGATGTTTATTTGTTAATTTGATGATGGGGTGTTGTACCCTGACATCAGTACTACAATCATGAACCTTTAGATCGCACTATGTGAGTACAGGATGCAAGCTATGGATATTTAAAGTAGCATGCTCGTTCTGTTCTTCATTTCTAGAAAACCCAGAAATTGAAGAACAGCGTCTGACAAGTTTTTGAGAGCTTTGATCTCTCTGTTATGTTGTTAAATGGACATGATATAAGTTAGTATATGTAGTATGACATAATTACTATAATCTGGATACCATTACAAGCCTAGAAACCAACTAGAACATGAAATTAATTACGATCGAACTACCAACCTTGTAAACTGTCATGAAGATCTGGGTAGGCTCAAGAACATCCCAAGAACACAATTAGCGATGGTTTTGTCGCATATGGTACCTTTAGCGACATTTAATTACTGAAAAATATTAATTAATTAAATAAATAGAAAAAATGGTTTTTAATTATTAAAAATACCAAATAAATTACTAAAAATTATTTTAAAGTCCGAAAATTAGTTTTTAACTATTTTGAGTATATTTCAAAAATATTTAATATTTTTGGAATATAAAAGGTATTTATTTATTTAATTATAATATTAAATAGATTATTTAAAAATAGTTTTAATTCATGAAAAATTATATTATGATATTAGAAAATATTTTAAGTTATTTTTGATGACTTTTAATATTTTGTGATGCATTTCATTAATAATTTATTATTAATGGTAATTAATTTATTTAATAAATATATTAAATAAAATATGAAAAAATAGAATTAATCATTTAAAAATCATATAAAAATGATTTAAGGGTTATAAAAATATTTTGAGTTATAAAATATAACTTTTGATATTTTATCATGAAAATATTAATATTTTAATATTAATAGCAATTATCTGATAATAGATTTAAAGGTTTATAAATCATATAAAAGAGAAATTAAAGTATTAAAATACTTTGTAATATTATAAATATATTATAATATTATGTAATGATTTTCATTAATATTTAATAGTAAAAAAATATTAATAATTAAGGAATTATGTGGTTTTTATATAATATCCATACGATATAAGTGATTGAAAAATTATGATAAATGGTAATAATTATCTGAAAATTATTATGAGCCTATGAAAAATAATTCGACTGATAATAAATTATCTAAGATATCTGTGAACCAGTTTAGACCGAGTCTTAATGATTTTAGACTCAAGTTTTGTCCGACTAGACCGTCGGGATGTCAGATTTGTGTCGAATTCAACTCAAACTAAAATAGTTTGACTTGATATCGAGTGTTATGTGTTGTATAGACTGATAGGGTTATGTGTTAATGTGTTTAGGTTATTTTAAATACTGTGATGATATTATTCTAACTTAGAAATACATATTATTAATAATAGGTCTTCAGACAAAGTTTATTAAATTGCATAGCGGTAATCAACGGTACAAGCAAGTTTTTTTTCTTAACTCTACTAAGAGTTGTTTCATTCAGATATGCTTATGGTTAATCATTGTTGATTGCCATGTAGAATTGTACCCTGTACATATTGCATGTATAAGTCAGGTATGAAAGGCTGATCACCTTCATTACCATTCGGTCCAGATAAATTTGTTCATGTTTAATACTTGTTCAGTCAAAAGTTTGTTCGTGCTAGTTCTCAATTATATTGATGAATTATAGCCAGCTTATTATTCAGACTCTTTCAATCATGATATATCCTTAATTAAAATTTAAACTTGTTCGGCAACCTTCATGCTCACCCTTGCTATATCATGATAAACACTACATATAAGGCGAATACGTTCGGATACAAGAAAAGGATGATGCCAAGTTCAACTTGGGATAAAATATGCAGCTAATTTGTAATAGTATAGTTTGATAATAATGTTATATGTTAGATAGTTTATGAATTGTGTATAAGTTAAGGTTACTTGATTTTAGGGAATAGTATGTAAAGTGTATTGTATAAATAATTTATGTTTATATCTTCTGCAATAGTTATAGAATGATTATACCAGATCCGTGGTGATTTAGGACCCGAATTTGGGGCTTTCACACCACCTCCTTAATTCACTTCCTTACTATTCATTACTTGGACTCCACAACACTTATCCTTTACTTGCTCACCAAGATCAACCATGACTCACCTATGGGGCCCGCATAAGTTGCCCTATGGGTTTTTTTAAGCGTTTACCCATTGGTTCGATCCATGGGTTTGATTCTTACTTTAGGTTTTAAGCTTAAATAACTTTAACTTATCTTTGGGCTTGCATTATTAAACATTGGGCTTTAACTAGAATACACTTGGTCATTAACCATTCCTATACAAATCCTACAAATCTCTTGCAATAGGATTAAAGCGTTTAATGTATAATCCTCGTACTCTATACGTATACTAGTTCGTATTATCTTCTGTCATACACGTTATACTACCTTTCATATATACAAGTATAATTCCTCATATCATACTCATATTTTTACCTCGTATAATACTCGTTATTATACGATCATCCTTTATTCAAATCCTTACGTTCCTTAACTTTCTCAAACTTAGTACGCTGGCGAAAAACTGTGTTTGCCATACGTGAATTATTACTACATAATCCATCTTACCTTGATATTCTATCGTTACGTATTTCTTGGAAGTTCAAAAATAATTCCCGAGCAGAAATCAGTGAATAATGTTTTTTTGGAAAATTTCTCAAAAAACTTTTATTTTTGTCTTGGAAAATCAAACACTTTAATTCCTTCACGTACCCAAAATACTACGACATTCCGACACATCTAGGTTATAGAATGACATTTATCTTGCTAACACATAATAATAATATACAAAATAATTTTATTCATTGTTTAATTAAATAAAATCATTTTACAATGAATTCGAATTTCTCAGTCATTACATCATTCCCCCTTATAAGGATTCTGTCCCCAGAATCTCGTCTTACATTAAACAAATAACTAAGGGTAATCCTTCCTCATCTTTTCTTTAAGTTCCCACGTTTCTTCTTCGACATCGTTGTTCTTCCATAACACCTTTACTAAAGGTATAACTGTATTCCGCATAACTTGTTCTTTTCTATCTATAATTTGAATTGGCATCTCTTCATACGTTAAGTCCTTCTCAATATAAATGGGCTCATACTCTATTACGTGTTTATAATCTGGCTTATAAGGACATAATACAAATACATGAAACACGATATATATTCGTTCTAGGTCTGGAGGTAATGCTACTATATAAGCTACCTCGCCCACCCTTTTTAATACCTCAAAAGGTCATATAAACCTTGGACTTAACTTTCCCTTCTTTCCAAAGCATATCTTTCCTTTCCAGGGAGATACCTTTAGAAATACATATGAGCCTACTTCAAACTCTCTATTTACTCGATGTGAGTCCGTATACTTTTTCTGTATGTCTTGAGCGGCTACGAGACGCATCTGTATTAACTTCACTACATCCACATGACGTCATTTAATTACTCTGCCCCGCATTCTATGTTTCTCCCACTTCATCCCAACACAATGGTATTTTGTATTTCCTTTCATAGAAAGCTTCATAAGGCCGAATGCCTATGATTGCATGATAACTATTGTTATACACAAACTATGCTAGTGGTAGGTGATCATCTCAACTACCCTTAAAATCCATGACGCAAGATCTCATCATATCTTCTAGCGTCTAAATTGTTCTCTCGCTCTGCCCATCAGTTTGTGGATGATAAGTCGTACTCAACTTCAACTGCATCCCCATCTGTTCTTTCAGACTCCTCCAAAAGTTTGATGTGAATCGTGGGTCATGATCTGACACTATCAAAATTGGTACTCCATGTCTGGAAATAACTTCTTTAACATATAGTTTAGCTAACTAGTCTAAGTTATACTTAACCCGAATTGGCAAAAAGTGAGCCGACTTCGTCAAATAGTCCACTATTACCCAAATCGCGTCATACCCCTTTTTAGTAATTGGAAGTCCCACCACAAAGTCCATCGTGATATGATCCCACTTCCATTTCGAAATCTTCAATGACTGTAGCAAGCCACTTGTTTGTTGATGTTCGACCTTAACATTTTGACAAGTCAAGCACCTACTCACATACTCGGCTATCTCTCTCTTCATGTTCGGCCACAAAAACTCTATTGAAGGTCTTGATACATCTTAGTACTACCAGGATGAATCGAGTACCTCGAACTATGAGCCTCTTATAACGCTTGCTCCTTTAATTCTGTCTCATTTGGAACCCAAATTCTTCCTTCAAATCTTAATAATCCTTCATTATCAAGACTGTACTTTAAATTTTTTTCATCTACTAACCGCTTCTTCATCAGGTCACACTCATCATTTTTGAGTTGTACATCCTTGACTCTCTCTACAATGGTAGATTGAATCTCCATTGTAAACAGTTTCTATACCGATTCACTTGGAAACTTTAACTTTATTTCTATCCTAGTAATCTATGTTATTAACTTAGTTTGAGCCGTTAACATAGACAACTTTTCCCGACCCTTCCTACTTAAGGCATCGGCCACTACATTGGCTTTCCCCGGATAATACAGGATTTCATAGTAGTAATCCTTTATCAATTTCAGCCATCTTCATTATCTCATATTCAACTCCTTTTGTGTGAAGATATACTTTAAACTCTTATGGTCCGTGTATATCTCAAATTTCTCTCCGTAAAGATAATGTTTCTATATCTTTAAGGCAAACACTACCGCGGCCAGTTCTAGATCATGAGTAGGGTAAACTTTCTCATAATCCTTCAACTACCGTGATGCATACGAAATGACCTTGCCATGCTACATGAGCACGCAACCATGTCCTCTATGCGAAGCATTGCTATAAACTATAAATATTATTTAAACATTCTGTTCATCATATCTATAAATGTAGTTGGTGCATTAGTCAACCCAAATGACATCACCAGAAACTCGTAATGACCATAACGAGTCCTGAATGTCATCTTAGGTACATCCTCCTTCCTAAACTTCAATTGATGATACCATGTCCGCAAATCTATCTTAGAAAAATACTTTACTCCTTTCAACTGATCAAAGAGATCATCGATCCTAACCAATGGGTATTTATTCTTTATCGTTAACTTGTTCAACTCTCGGTAGTTGATACAATGTCTTAACGATCCATCCTTCTTTTTCATAAATAGTATAGGTGCTCCCCACGGCGAAACACTTGGTTGAATATACTTTATATACAACAGTTCTTGTAACTGAACCATTAACTCCTTCATCTCCACTAGCGCCATACGGTACTGTGCCCTTGAGACTGGTGTCACTCCTGGCACAATGTCTATTACGAATTTGGTCTCCCTATCCTGTGGATGACCCAAAAGTTCACTTGGAAATACATCCATGAATTCTTTAACTATAAGGATTTGTTCCATCGTTGCTCCCATTATCTGGGTATCAACAACATGGCACAAATAACCTACACATCCCTTCCTTAACAATTTCTTAGTCTATGTCATAGTAAGATAACATGAACGTCCTGGCGATTTTTATCGTAAAATACTACATGAGGTTGTTTTGTCGTTCTAATATTTACACATTTCTTTTGGAAATCTCCTATTGCACCATGGTTAAACAACCAATCCATCCTGAGAATTACATCAAATTCTCCCAACTTTATCGGTATCAAATCTAATGATAATTTACAACCTTGTATATCTACACAACAACTCCTATGAATATCTTTAACAGGAATTATTTCTTCATTTGATGCCTTCATATTCAAAGGTACAAGAAATATTTCGGGAAGTAATTCTAACCGTTTAGCAAAATCACAAGCTATAAAAGAACAAGTAGCACCCGAATCAAACAACACATAAGCATTTATATTGTTGATTGGGATTATACATGCAACTACGTCCCCTGATGCAACTGTGTCTTGGACCGTCATGTTAAAGATGTGGGCCATCGGCCTACCCGTTTGGGCTGGACCCCCAATAGCTAACTTTATGTTATTAGCACCCGAAAAATCATAAAATTTTGAATGATTAGAACAAAAGTTAAAGAATAAAACCTAGATGAGAATTTGAAGATTTATTTAAAATTTTCAGGTAAAACCTATATGGTTTGCTATTCTAATGGGAATAAAAAAAGTATGGGTTACAAAATTTCAAAACCCTAGAAATGAATTAGTATGTACTTGAAGGAATATCAAGAATAAGGTATTACGACACAGTGAATTGATGAAATGAATAGTCTAAGAAATGTTATATAAGTACATATGGAAATTTTCTTAAGGAGATAATATTTCACATGAAGAGATGCTATGAGGTTAAATAAAGATGAGTATATCTATAGAAATACGTATATACTTAGTAAGGTGCTATATATATTTTAGCAAGAGGAATTATGAATTAAGTTAATTATATAAGGATCAAGATAAAACTATGTTAGTAATTAACATAGCTTGAACGTTGGCCTTGACTGGCAAATAAGAATTTGAATAAGTATAAAGTCGTTAGTTAATACGATTAGCAATAAGAAGGGAGTAATTTAAAACTCAAAATTTGAGTTAGAGATAGAATTTTGAAGTATGGACTGCTCGGTTGCGTCCGGAACGCCAAGTTTAGTCAAAATAGACAGTAAACACAAAATGTGTAAAGGTTGACTTTGGGTCAAAGTTAACGATTGACTTTTATGGAGAAAAGTCAAAATTAGCGTGAGAAGTGAAATATGGTATGATTATGAATGAATTATGTATATATATATATATATATATATATATATATATATATACACACACACACACACACACATTATATAATGTGAATACATTTATTTTGTATATAAAAGTGAATTACTTAATTAGGTTATGTAGCCTAATATATATATTACGTGTGATAATTAAATAACCTAAGAGGTTATAATATGAGAGAATATTAGTATATAAATATATATATATATATATATATATATATATATATATATATATATATATATATATACTAACATTAAGAGATTTATTTTATATATCTCAAATAATTAATTTTATAACTAAAGTTTAATTAGGTTATGGAATTAAAGATATATGAGTAAGGAATTTATTTACAAAGGTGTAGTGGAACCCTGATTAAATGATAAGGGTAGAATGGAATAGAATTAAAAGTAATGGACTATAATAAGGTCATAGCCCAAGAATTTAAATAGAGTCCAAGAGAATTAGATTTAATGGACTAAGGAGATTATATTATTTAAACAAGTCCAATTAATTAATTAAGCATGTGACTTGTGGATAAAGTGATTAAGGGCGATTAAATTGTTAATCTAGCCCAAAATATTATGTGTGGGATAAGTATTATAATGGCCAAATTAAATTTTGGGTTGAAGCCCAAATTTATTTTGTTAGTAAGCAAAATAATAAAATTACAAGTTCAATAGAATTTAATTGATAAGTGGCCCAATTTTTTGACCCACTTAAGGAGAGGCTATTTAGTTATTTGTTAAGTAAATTAACAATTAAAATAAAATAAGGATTTGGAAAATATCTTGGGCCAAGTGGCCCGATTAGAAAAGGAGGAAAAGATATTGGATTGATTTTGTTGGAGATAAGATAAGAGATAAGGAAATAAAAGATAAGGAAAGAGAGAGAAAAGAAGGATAAGGAAAGAGAAAAATGAGCAAGGAGAAAGAGAAAGAAAGAAATGTGAAATAGAAGAGAAAAGAAGAGAGATCAACAGCTCTACGAAAGGAAAAAGATGGAGAAAATCTCCATGAGAAGAAGAAGAGGAAGAAGAAGAAGCAAAGATATAAACTAAATTTTTTTTTCTTCCTAAGCTCCATTCTCTTTCCTTTTGTAATTTGATGGAAGGGGGTTTTTGATTTGGAAGTTCAAACCCCTATAATCTATGTGTTTTTCACGGATTCATGTATGGATTTATACATATTGGGTGTTTATTTAGTTGGAATCAAAAGGGAATAGAAAAATAATTTTTTTAGTTTTGAAACCCAAATTTCTTTGTACTTTGAAAATCCACCGTTTTAAATCTATAACTCCTTTTTAAGATCCGTCAAAGAGGGATGCTAGATATATGTGTTTACTAGTTAACACAAGTGCTAGCACTCAAAACTGTTGAGTTTTCATGGTGTAGTGACTGATTAAGGCAAAATAGTCCCATTTTTCTAACAAAAATAAAAACTATTTTGGAACAGTTTCTACCAGGGGTAGTTTCATAATTTTTCCAACCCTCAAAAATTCTGGAAACATTTGAGATGATAATTTGATGAGTTTTCTAGATTGTGTCCATAAATGATGAATTTTGGATGTACAGATTAGGAGTTATGACTTTTATGGGAAACGACTAATTTAAAAGTAAACCCTTATAACTCCTTGTGGTTAACTCCAAAATTGGTGAACTTTTTATTGGGAGTACATGTATATAATAGGAGTATACCCTGTAAATTTCAGAATTTTTGAACAAAAGTACAGTTTATGATAAATGTCTAAATATTCGGCAGTTTTGGCCATTTGAAATATAATAAATGAATTTAAAAAATTCAGAGAAAAAAAAGAAATTTTTTTGGGACTGATTTGGTATTTTTCATGAAAATGGTTTAGTTGAAAACATATGAATTAAATATGTTATGTGAAGTTGAAAATTTGAAAAATAGGATTTTATGGATTGAAAATCCTATATAGGGTATATGCAGATTTCTGATGAGGGATTTGGTCTTTGGTGATGAAATCATATGTGTATGGCATTTTAGAATGATTAAATGCATTAATTAGTAAAGTGTAAACAATTAAAATAAATTATTTATAAGTTAAAGAAATGATTAAAATATTGTTATAATATTAATACTATTAGATTATGAGATTATTAAGTGATTGATAATGTGAGATCCTGAATTTTATGAAATGAAAATATTCAATTTTCTTATAATTATTATTTTATTTAGTAAATGGTTAAATTAATAAAGGTTAAAGTTAAGGGTGACATTTGAAAATTTTATAAAGTAAGCAAGTTGATATAACATATTCATTGTGTCGGGGAATATTCGTTTTAACAAGGAATATTTGTACGACGGCACAATCATTGGTGGACCCCACAACGAAAGTATTAGCGTAGTTAGAAAATGACAAAAATATCTCTTTATAAAAATAACGGCAAAAGTTTTACCGTTAAACTATTGAACTACCAGGTAGTAAAAGTAAAGAATATGCTGGCGTGGTTGCATAATAGTAGACACTGCGGTATTGATTATTGATGCTTACGTGAAGTCACCTAGTTATACTCAATTATTGCTACAGTAATTGTTGCATTATATCTCTTATATTATTGAATCAATTATTTTCACATTATCATCTACATAATATTTATTATTATTAAATCAATAATTGAGATAACAAAGTTATTCATAATATTAATTGCAATATTGACAATGTCTAGAAAGTTCTGTCGAGAAAAGGGGTTTGGTCACCTAATTTCGTGCCAATAGGGAGAAATCCTTATCGGAAAGCCACCTCTTTCCTGGGAATGATCTGGTTGTTAAATACTATGAGTTATAATATTAATGATGAATAAGTTCGTGTTGATTAAAGATGAAATTGATATTTCCATTGGGTTGGGATTATTAGTTTTAATGGAAATCGACATCTATTCCGATAATAATTGATTTATGTAGGTTATATTGACCAATTGGCTAATTAATCAGATAAATGAGCAATTAATTGCTCTTAATTCACATGCTTATAACTATTTGTTTACATGTGTGTACTATTAATTCACATGCATTTACTATTAGGGGAGGTGGTGCAAGATTGATCATACTTGCATGACTAAATTAAAAATAGAGGTATAGATGAAGGTACTATACTGTAATTATTTTTTCACATGCTTATAACTATTGAGTCACATGAGTGTACTATTGATTCACATGATGTACTATTAGGGGAGGTGGTGCAAGTTTGATAATACTTCCAGGACTAAATTAAAAATGAAGGAAAAGATGAAGGTATTATACTATAATATTTCGAGCCCCAAAATGTGCAATTAACGAAACTATGTTTTCCAATAAATCTGACACTCCAAACCTGAAAGAAGAAGAGTAGTTTGCTACTCTTATTATTGTGGTAAGGGGTATTATTTTTCGTATTCATAAAAGAGTTATTTTCTTTCAATACTCGTAAGAGTTGTTATTCCATTCTTTATCATTCTATTGGAATAACCTATCTACGCGGACTACCGCATGCATGATGAATTTCTTTTGTTATTCCATTCTTATTATTCAATTGGAATAACCTGTCTACGCAGATTACCACATTCAAGGTGAATTTCTTCTGTTGTTCTATTCTTTATTTTTCTGTTGGAATAACATGTCTATGCAGACTACCGCATGCATGGTGAATGAACCTTCGTATTAATTCTTTATTAAATTGTGGAAATGATCTGTCTACGTGGATTACCGCATGGCGGGCAAAAATCCATTTGCAGTTTCGTATATTCTATTATACTCGTATGAGATATCATTTCGTTTGTACTCGTCGTGGAATATCGTTTACTTTTGTAATTTTCTTTTACGAGTTACTATTGACGGGTTACTATTCACCCATTACTATTCACTCTAGTATTATTCACTCGGGTATTCAGGGCACTTTTTGTGCCAGAGTACTATTCACGAGTTACTATTCATGGGTTACTATTCACCCTGTTACAATTCACTATAGTATTATTCACTCGGGTATTTGGGGTACTTTTTGTGACGCCCCCAAAATAGATATACATCACCTATTCTGAGTCGCCAAATACATGGTACAGAATACAAATACAAACTTAATTATACAAATGTCGTGTAATATACGACAATACGTAAACTGAGAGTTTTAATAGGAATATTGTAATCTAGACAATATCCACACTCAAAGGATTCCTCATTACATTTATTGTCACTCTATTTAACAGAATAGTGAGGACTACTAATACTATCATCTGGACCGTCACTCTGTTCCCCGACTAGTCCCGGCTACGTTCTCATTTCCTGAAGAGAACGGTGAAAGAAAGGGTGAGCTTAACTAGCCCAGTAAGAAATATTATGACTAAGATAATGCAGAATAAATTATCGTTAGCCTTCAATAGTGTTAAACTGATAAAATATAAGAAACATCAAGTTTAACTGTAGCGGAACAAGCAATCCATTAAAAGAGTCAAGTAGAGAATAAGATCTACTATCTTTTATGATTTAAAAAGGTTTTTCATCAGTTTTATCACTGAGACTCAGCTTAATAAATAATCCATATCTTCCCTACACTACGGCTACGGATATTCATTAGTATCACGACCACAAATTATCCATGCACTACGGGCCAAGGATATTCGTGTATTCATCAATGATCATGATCATGCCAACAATTGTCCATCAATGCACTACGGGCCAATGAGGACTTTTACCACATCATTTGTAATGTTACGGTCATGATTATACCAAATAATCCCTGGCCATAATCATACCAAGTCCATCTATGCACTTCATGCCACAAATGACTTTCAACATAATATAAACATGAGGATGATGACAATGATATAAGAATTCAATAAAATAAGTTCAAGAATTAATTTATCTAGGAACTAATAACGTTCAAATTGTCAACATGATACTTCTTTGTAGAGTAAAATTCAAGAATGCTCATAAGAATATTTCCATGAAAAGATACTGGATGAAGCGCAAATATCAAGGATATTCCACTAATTTCATGGAGTATAAAAGCCAAAACTTTAACCAACTGAGTATAATAAAGAATGGAATAACAAAAGAAATCACCAGGCATGCGATAGACCACACGAGATAGGTTATTCCAATGAATAATAAATAACGGAACGGGTCATGCGTAACGCGTAGGCAGGATATTCCAATGAGAATAATAAATAACGAGAACCGTGTCGAGGCAAAATTCACGCACCGGCGAGGATTTTCCAACAAGAATAATAAATAACGGAACCAGGTCATGTGTAAACGCACAGACAAGATGTTCCAACAGAATAATAAAGAATGGAATAACAGAAGAATTTCACCATGTATGTGGTACTTCGAATAGAAAGATTATTCCAACATAATAATAAAGAATGGAATAACAGAAGAATTTCACCAAATATAGGGTAGTCCGCGTATACAGGTTATTCCAACAGAATAATAAAGAATGGAATAACAGAAGTTCTCTTCATGAATATGAAAGCAATAATACCCCTTATGAGTGCAATAAATAATATCCCTTACCTTATAAAGAAGAGTACTCCAATGAGTAGACGAGGATATTCTTTAAGAAAACTTGCACTACGCTCAAAGCTTCTTAAAACTCTAAATAAATTCGCTCAAGATTATAGAAGAGAATTCTCTGAATTTCTGGTGTGATTTCAATTCTAACTAAGCATCCTATTTATAGGAGAATATAAAAGATACTATTTAAGGAAAAATTATCACGGACCAACAGTAATTTTGGATGAAATAATTTTGCAGAATCATGGACGGAAGGAAAAACTTCAGACGCAACTTATTTACATATATTATATGTACTCCCTCAATGCAACGACAATTTATATATATATATATACATTATATATAAAAACACATGGCAATTTATATATTATATATATATATCTACACCATTTTAGTTCCCACCCCATGACTAACATAACTCTCCCACCCCAAATGTCACTTTTTATCATCATATATATATATATATATATATATATATATATATATATATATATATATATATATATATATATATATATATATAATTAGTGTATGTGTGGTGAGAAGAAAAGAAAAAGGGGTGGGGGGTAGTTGCTTGCTAGGATGGGAATTTTATATATATATATATATATATATATATATATATATATATATATATATTCACACACAATATTCACTTTCCCACCCACACATCACTTTCACTACACTCTTACACATTTTACTATCACACACACACACCTTACACCTTTCACTATCACACACAGACACACATATCTTACACCCATCACTTTCATACTATCACTTTTCCACCATTTTCCACTCACACACACATTATATATATATACACATCACATACATATATATATAAATTCCCTCCCCTTTACGTATACTCTCCCCCCCCCCCATTTCCAAAAATTAGATTTGCAACACATATCGGCCCCACATGTGGCCCCCACCCTTATTATATTGAATAACTTTCTACCGATTATTTTGAAAAATGGGTAAGTAGGGATCCAAATAATAAGCAAATTTAAAACAACTACTTTATAAAAATCCTCTCAATATTTTTAACAACATTTATCATCATTATTATAATTCGCAATATTTACCAACCAGGTCGTTCCCATGAAAGATGGGGCTTTCCAATAAGGTTTTTTCTTTATTGGCACGCAATTAGGTGACCAAACCTCTCCTTTATAGAACTTCTAGACATCGTCAATATTGCAAATAATAATATGAATAACTTGTCATCTCAATTATTGATTTAATAGTATATAAAATATTGACAATAATTGAATCAAATAACGTGAGATACTATGTAGCAATTACTGTAGCAATAATTGAATAAAACTGAGTGACTTCTCATGTAAGCATCAATAATCAATACCGTGTGCTACTATGCAACCACGCGTATTACTATACTTTTATTACCAGGTAGTTCAACAGTTTTAACGGTAAAACTTCCGCCGTTATTTTCATAAAAATATTTATGTCTTTTTCTCATTCCGACAATAATTCCGTTGTGGGGTCCACCAATGATTGTGTCGTAGTATGGATATTCCCCAACAAAAATAATATTCCCTAGCCAATCGAATATAATACAACAACTTGCATACTTTGCAAAATTTATAAATACTACCCACAACTATAACATTATCTCAAATCCACACCATAATATTTAAAAAAAAAATATTTCGAGAAAATTGAATCTTTATTCATAAAATTTGGGGTTTTACAATCTCCCCTCATGAAATTTCGCCCTCGAAATTTACGTACATACCTAGTATGCCTAACAGATGAGGACACTTCATCAAATTCTAACTCTTGAGGTATAACCTTTGAGCGTATAATATATTCCAAGATTTTAACAGGTACATCTTCATACGTTAAATTATCCGCTATCTCGTCCGGTTCTAAATCAATAATGTGGTTTGGGTCGTCCACATATTTACGTAACATCGATACGTGAAAAACGTTGTGAACACGAGACATACCTATAGGTAAAGCGAGTCTATAAACCACAGTTCTTACTCGATCGAGGATTTCAAATGGGCCAAGTCGAGGGCTGAGATTCCTCTCTTCATCGATTCTTGCTTCTAGAATAACGCCCTCTTGAACCTTCTTCTTCACATTCATCAACTCTAAATCTGTAGCTTGAGCGGCTTTAACTTTATTAATTAAAGTCGGTTATAATCGTATATTTGTTGTCTTCATGTAGGTTCGTATATTCGCACTCGTAAATGCATACGATCTTCTACTAAATGCGTCAGCTACCTCATTCGCTTTTCTAGTATGGTAGTGAATGGTATGGTCGTAATCTTTAACAGCTCGAGCCAACGTCTTCAGCGCATGTTATGTTCATTTTGGGTGAAGAAAATATTTGAGGGTTTTTAGAAATGGGTTTTGTACCAGGGTCAATACAGAATTCGATTTCACGCTCTAGGGTAGGCTAAGAAGTCTTTAGGAATACGTCATGAAATTTATTAACGATAGAAATATCATTTAAAAACTGTGACTCTCATCCAAGACTTGGATAACACATGAAATAAAGGTTTCTCCTAACAGAGTTTCAACAGATAAGTCAAAGTCTAATTTCTCCGGAGTCAAATTTAAACGTTGAGCTCGAGCAAGAGAGATAAAAGAATAGGTAGAACCGGTATCGAATAAGGTATAAACTTTGTAAACATTTATGATTAACTTACTCGTGATAACTTCGTTCGGGTTCCTCGACAAACGCTCTCACTAGATACCAGTAGTGAGAGATTTTATAGACGTATTTCCAGATGATTTTCCAGGACTTCCTCCAAATAGAGCAGTTGAATTCGTGATCGATTTGGCTCCAGGAATGGCTCCAATATCGAAGGCACCGTACCGAATGGCACCAGTAGAGATGAAAGGACTGATGGTCCAACTACAAGAATTATTGGACAAGAAGTATATCCAACCAAGCGTATCACCGTGGGGAGCGTCGGTTTTATTTGTGAAGAAGAAGGATGGGATAATGCGGCTCTGCATCGACTATAGAGAACTGAATAAGGTAACGATTAAGAATAGATATCCATTACCGAGGATCGATGACCTGTTCGATCAGTTAAAGGGAGCGAGATACTTTTTAAAGATAGACTTGAGGAGTGGTTATCATCAACTGAAGGTGAGACTAGAGGATGTGCCGAAGACAGCATTCAGAACACGATACGGTCACTACGAATTTTTGGTAATGTCATTTGGTCTAACGAATGCTCCTGCAGCATTTATGGGCTTAATGAATGGAGTGTTCAAGCCATTTTTGGACAAATTCGTAGTGGTATTTATAGATGATATTTTGGTATATTCAAAAACCAAGGAAGAACATGAAGAACATTTGAGGGTGACATTAGAGACATTGAGAAGGGAGAAGTTGTATGCCAAGTTTTTGAAATGTGAATTCTGGATTGAAAGAGTACAATTTCTAGGACATGTGATCGATATGGACAGAATTTCGGTGGATCCCTCCAAAGTCGAAGTTGTGATTAACTGGGATCAGCCGAAGACGCCGTCGGAAGTAAGAAGTTTTCTTGGATTGGCAGGTTATTATAGAAGATTCATTCAGGAATTTTCCAAGATCGCAACTCCGTTGACAAATTTGACTAGAAAATCGGTGAAATTTGTTTGGACGGAGAAGTATGAGGAAAGCTTTCAAGAATTAAAGAAGAGGTTGAGTTCAGCACCTGTGTTATTTCTTCCAGATGATATAGGAAATTTTGTGGTATATAGTGATGCGTCACATAAAGGACTTGGCTGTGTGCTTATGCAAAATGGCAGAGTCATTGCGTACGCGTCACGACAACTGAAAGATTATGAGAAGGGGTATCCGACCCACGACTTGGAGTTAGCTGCAGTGGTTTTTGCTTTGAAAATTTGGAGGCACTATCTCTATGGGGAGAAGTGTGACATATATATAGACCATAAGAGTCTGAAATATATTTTTACACAGAAAGACTTGAACACGCGCCAAAGAAGGTGGTTGGAGTTAAGTAAGGACTATAATTGTGAGATTCTATACCATCCGGGTAAGGCAAATGTGGTTGCCGGCGCCTTAAGTAGAAAGGGTCGGGAGAAATTGATGATGTTGACCGAACAGGAGGTGTTAATTTCAGCAATGGAAAAGCTGGAATTGGAAGTAAAGTGTCCTATGGAAATTGATGAGAAGCTGTTTCAGATGCAATCTGGTACAACTCTATTAGACAAAGTTAAGGAGGCTCAACTTCACGATGACGAATGTAAAATGGTGAAAAAGAAGATATCTGAAGGAACCGAATCAAGATTCATGATAGATAAGGAAGGAATACTAAGATTTGATAGTAGAATTTGGGTACCGCCAGTACCAGAGATTAAGGATCACGATATTCGATTCACTCTAGTAGTACCAAGATGTACCAAGATCTTCGACAACATTTCTGGTGGCCAATTTTGAAACGAGAGGTTGCAGAATGTGTTGCTAAGTGCTTGACATTTTAGAAAGTTAAAGCAGAACATCAAAGGCCGAGTGGGTTACTACAACCTTTAGAGATTCCAGAATGGAAATGAGAACATATTACGATGGATTTTGTGGTTGGCCTATAGATAACTCAGAAAGGCTACGACGCAGTATGGGTTATTGTTGACCGATTGACGAAATTTGCATACTTCCTTCCGATCAAAATTAGATTCAACTTAGATCAGTTGGCAAGGTTATATATGAAAGATATTGTTTCAAGGCACGGAGTTTCGGTGTCAATTGTTTCTGATAGAGATCCATGCTTTACGTCAAACTTCTAGAAACGTCTACAAGAATGCATGGGTACACAGTTGAGAATGAGCACGACATATCACCCTCAGATAGATGGACAAAGTGAAAGAACAATTCATACATTAGAAGACATGTTAAGAGCTTGTATAATGGACTTTAAAGGAAATTGGGATGATCATCTACCGCTCGTAGAGTTCGGCTACAATAACAGTTACCACGCTAGTATTGGCATGCCACCCTATGAAGCGTTATACGGCGGAACGTGCAGAACTCTGCTATACTGGGATGAAGTTGGTGAGAGACAATTACTAGGCCCGGAATTGGTACAACAAACAGCAGAAATAGACAAAGTGATCCGAACAAGATTGATAGCAGCTCAAGATAGACAAAATAAATACGTTGATCCACACCGTAAAAATGTTGAGTTCGAATCGGGTAGTTATGTGTTTTTAAAGGTCTCTCCCTGGAAGGGAAAGATCAGGTTCGGAAAGAAAGGGAAATTAAGTCCAAGATTCCTTGGACTCTTTGAAGTTCTGCGAAGGGTCGGAGAAGTTGCTTATGAGTTAGCCTTACCTCCAGCTCTAGAGAATTTCCACAACGTTTTCCATGTCTCAGTTCTACGACCCTAAAAACCCGATTACAAGCACGTGATTGAATATGAACCCCTACATTTCGACAAAGACTTATCTTACGAAGAAATTCTTGTTCAAATTGTCGACCGAAAAGAGCAAGTTCTAAGAAATAAAGTAATACCTTCTGTTAAGGTAATTTGGAGGAACCACAACGCTGAAGAAGGAACGTGGGAACTCAAAGAGAATATGATGAAGAATTATCCTCATTTATTTACTTAGAGAATTATAAGCGATTCTCGTGACGAGAATCTTTGTAAGGGGAGAATAGCAGGACGAATTGTTTAAGTTGTGATTTCGAGACGAGAATCCTTTTAAGGGGGGAAAGATGTGACAACCGAGATTTTATAATTTAATTTTAATATTTATTGGATTGAATAAATATTTTTTGATGAATTAATTATTAGATTAAATAATTAATTGATGAAATTGTGGTAGATTAATTTAATTATATGTGTTATATTTATTAAATTAATATGGAGAATTTTATTATTCGAAGTATGTAATTATGTTAGCTTATTGTAGTAAAAGAAATATTTAATTAGCCTAATAGTATTTTAATTAATTTAGTAAGTAATTAGAGATTTAATAATTTGACATAGTTAATAAATGGGAAATTTAATTATGTGACTATGTGAAGTAATGAGAAATTATTTATTTTATTTAAATTAAATTAAACTAGATGTTTGAGTTATTATCTAATTGGACATGACATTATTAAACTATATTACAAGGGTTTTATTAAATTAATTGGGTATAAGCCTTTTAAGGCAAGCCAACCATGGCATTAGCGGAGGCTGGGAGTAGTTAACCCATGATGGGTAACTGACCTCCACTACGCGTCAATTTACTTCATTTATTATACGTCTTCTTCTTTTTCTTATTATCTGCTAAGTCTGAAAAAGCAGAGAGAGAGAGTTTAAGAATTTAGAGAGAAAATTTATAATTTTTGAGGAGATTTTGAGTGTGTGATTGAAGAAGAGTTGAGAAGGAATTCATCTCCTACTAATCTACTCTTTGGGTAATTTCTTCAACCCAGTTTAATCACATTGTTTAAGTTTTTATAAAATAATTGGCTTTCAAGTTTCTGTAAAGTCTCTATAATTTGGAAATGGTATTGTTATGAGAATATATGTGATGATATGTTAGCATAACATGTATTACTATATATTATAGATTTCCATATCATTAGTTTCATAATATTATAATTATAACGTATGTTATGGCTTCAAAATTTACAAAGTATAGAAATATGGCCATATGGCCCTTATACGTATATTTAATGTGTCAAACATAAATTGTCCTATAAAATCCACACACGTATATAATTATGCATGTTAAAACGAAGAAAACAAAACTTGAATGGATGGATTTGGTGTTATAACGAATCCGTAGTGTTAAATTTTATGTTTTTGTTCAAAACCTTCAAGAACATCAAGAACAGTAAAATTACATGTTTTAATTCGGTGATTATGTGTTTTAATTGGTTAAAATTGCTCTATAAAGGTTGGGTAATGATTATGTACAAATTCTAGTTTATGGGTATGTTTAATTTGATGAATTTAATGACCGTGAAATGACAAATTCACCTGATTCTGTGTTCTTCGCGAACTGGAAATTGAACTGGGGTTTCAAGAAGAAGACACCAACTCTGTGCCTAAAACTCACGTCATTGCGTTGCCCATGCGCATGTGGCTTAAAGTCCTCGCCGCCATGTAAGATCGCTAAGAAACGAAGCTTAATAGTGGTATTTGTAGTGCCACTTAGCAGAATGGCCCAAAAATGAGTTTTTAAATGTTCAAGTTTAGCAATGTGTTAGTAACTTAATCTAATGAACATAAAAATGTATTAGTCATATAATGAGATATTAAAATAGGTTCTTATCATGTCAATAAGACATTTATATGTTGATTGAATTATTGATTATGTAGTTAGCTTGTTGTTCGTATAGTGTAATATTATGTGAAAACTAGTATGGTAATTTGACTAAGCATAGTCATATTTTGAGTTTAAACAAAAAGAATGAACGTATGACGACGAGTTACGTGATAATTGACTGGTATTATGAATGTAAATGGTATGTAGGATTAAATCAAAGAACGTGTATAAATTAACGTGTAATCTACGTACGAGGCAAGTTTCCTAACCCTACTTTGTGAGATCCCAGATTTTATGAATAAAGATTAAATTTTCTCAAAATATTTTTTTCAAAATTACGGTGTGGATTTGATATAATGTTATAGTTGTGGGTAATATTTATAAATTTTGCAAAGTATGCAAGTTGTTATAAAATATTCGATTGGTTAGGGAATATTCTTTTTGTCGGGGAATATTCGTACGACGGCACAATCATTGGTGGACCACGCAACGGAATTATTGTCAGATTAAGAAAATGAGAAAAATATTTTATAAATAACGACAGAGGTGTTACTGTTAAAACTGTTGAACTACCCGATAGTAAAAGTACAGTAATACGCGTGGTTGCATTGTAGAATACGGTATTGATAATTGATGCTTACGTGAGAAATCACTCAGTTATAGTCAATTATTGCTACAGTAATTGCTGCATCATATCTCTCATATTATTGATCCAATTATTATCACAATATCATCTGTATTATATGATATGTTATTAAATCAATAATTGAGACGACAAAGTTATTCATATTATTAAATTGCAATGTTTACAATGTCTAGAAGTTCTGTCAATGAGAGGTTTGGTCATCTAATTGCGCCCCAATAAGGAGAAATCCTAATCGAAAAGCCTCCTCTTTCCTGGGAACAACCTGGTTGCTAAATATTTTGAGTTATAATATTAATGATGAATAAGTTCGTGTTGATTAAAGATGAATTTGATAGTTTCATTGTGTTGGGATTATTTGTGTTAGTAGAAATCGACATCTATTCCGATAATAATTGATGTCTGGAGGTTATATTGTTCAATCGGGTATTTGGGAATCTTTTCGTGCAGAGTACTATTCACGAGTTACTATTCATGAGTTACTATTCACGAGTTATTATTCAGCCGGTTACTATTCACTCTAGTTTTGTTCACTCGGGTATTTGGGTACAATATTATTCCATGAGGAGATGTGCTAATTTTTTAGACCGTTGGTTGAAATTATAATAGTAAATCAATATGGATCGTTGATTTAAAGTCTTAATAGTAACTTGTCCCTTCAATATTACCAAGAGTTATTTGCCTCTTGATTGTTCCAAGAGTTAATTACTCCTTCAAGAAATAGTAGTTGTCTCTTGATATTACTAAGAGTCATTTTGACCCTTCGTTAAGACCAAGAGCCACTCTCGATTTTTCTATAAATAGAAGCTCATTCCTTCATTATTTCTTACTTAATTCTTTGAAACTCTAGAGAGAAATTATAGAGAGAAAGAAGAAGAGTATCCTACTACTTTACTACTTCTATATCCGGTTTTTTTTTTACGGTAAGGGGTGTTATTCTTTCTTATTCATGAAGAGAACTTCAGTTATTCCATTCTTTATTATTACATTGGAATAACTTTTGTATATGTGGCATACCTATACATAACCTTGTATAATCACGGCATACCTATACTTGGTGAAATCCTTATGTTATTCCATTCTTTATTATTCTATTGAAATAACATGTATACGTGGCATACCCTATACATAACCTTTATACGCGGCATACCCTATACTTGGTGAAATCCTTCTGTTATTCCATTCTTTATTATTCTGTTGGAATAACATGTATACGCGGCATACCCTATACATAACTTGTATACGCGACATACCCTATACTTGGTGAAATTGCTCTGTTATTCCATTCTATATTATTATGTTGGAATGATTTGTTTATCTACAATACCATATACGTCTTTGAAATTCTTCTATTATTCCGTTCTTTATTATTCGTAGGAATATCATCCGTCTACAATTTAATTTGACACAGTTCCATTATTTATTATTCGCATTTATTATTCTATTGGAATATCTTGTGCGTGCGCTTTCTGTTTGGACACAGTTCCATATTTATTATTATGTTGGAATAACCTGCCTGTGTTATCTATCACATGCCTGGTAATTTCTTTTGTTATTCCATTATTTATTATACTCAGTTGGTTAATGTTTTAACTTCTATACTCCATGAAATTAGTGGAATATCCTTGATATTTGCGCTTCATCCAGTATCTTTTCATGGAAATATTCTTCTGAGCATTCTTGAATTTTACTCTACAAAGAAGTATCATGTTGAAAATTTGGACGTTATTAGTTCCTGGATAAATTAATTCGTGAACTTGTTTAATTGAATTCTTATATCATTGTCATCATCCTCGTGTTTATATTTTTGAAAGTCATCTGTGGCCTGTAGTGTATAGATTGACTTGGTATGATTATAACCAGGGATTATTCGGTATAATCATGACCGTAAAGTTACAAATGATGCGATAAAGTCCTCATTGGCCCGTAGTGCATTGATGGACAGTTGTTGGCATGATCATGACCATTGATGAATACACGAATATCCTTGGCCCGTAGTGCATGGATAATTTGTGGTCGTGACCCTAATGAATATCCTTGGTCGTAGTGCAGGGATGATGTGGATTATTTATTAAGCTGAGTCTCAGCGATAAAAGTGATGAAAAACTTTTTAAATCATAAAAGATAGTAGATTTTATTCTCTACTTGACTCTTTTAATGGATTGCTTATTCCGCTGCAGTTAAACTTGTTGTCTATTATATTTTATCAGTTTAACATTGTTGAAGGCTAATGATAATTTATTCCGCATTATCTTAGTCATAATATATATTCTTTGGGCTAGTTGAGCTTACCCTTTCTTTCCTTTGTTCTCTTTGAAATGAGAACGCGTGGCGAGAACGAGTCGGGAAAAGCGGAGTGTGATCTAGATGATAGCATTAGTAGTCCTCACTATTACTGTTAAATAGTGTGATAATAATTGTAATGAGGACTGAATTTGAGTTTGTATATATCGCTCATGAGGACTCCATTGAGAATGGATATTGTCTAGAAGGCAATATTATTGATTAAACTCTCAGTTTTTGTTTTGTCGTACTTTACACGACAGTTGTATAATTAAGTTGTATTTGTATTTTGTACCATATATCTGGCGACCCAAGATGGGTGATGTATACCTATTTTGGGGGCGTCACAGTTGGTATCAAAGCTTAGGGATATGATCCCTGGCTAAGATGTGAGACAAGAACTAGGAGGGGAGAGACGGGGAATTCCTTCGCTAGTATGACCTACCTAAGTTTTTAATTGGTTGGTTAGAGTATAGGGATAATATGTGATATGTTAATTAACCCTTGTTTTATGGAAGTATTTGAAAATGGCATCCAAGAATGTTGAGAACATCAATGGAGTACAGGAGACCGTTGAGTCTCCACAGATCAATAATCAGGACAATGTGCATCAGGAAGGCGACAATCCTCTTGCAAATAACAACACTGACCAAATGATGAACGATGGAATGTTTCGAGGCTTCATGCAATTCATGCAACATCAACCAAGAGCGGCTCCTGTCCAAAATGCAGGTGGAAACACTAGCAACTCTCGGACGGTCACCGCTAAGCAGTTCAAGGAACTGGGACCACCGGAGTTTTTTGGAGAGCCAAAACCACTTAAGGCAAAGATGTGGATAAAGCAGATCTGCAAGATATTTGATGTCTTGGGATTTTCCGAGGAGCAAAAGGTTCTCTTTGCCACCTTCATGTTGCGTGCAGAGGCAGATTACTGGTGGGAATCTGGAAAGCGTACTCAACCTGCCGCACTGAAGATGACTTGGGAGAAGTTCCAATAATTGTTCAATGACAAGTACTTTCCCGAAAGTATTTATCACATGAAAGAGGTAGAGTTCATTAAACTGGAGCAAAACAACATGACCATGTCGACGATCTGAAGCCAAGTTTGCCGAAAGTTGATCCGGTTGCGTCTCATTTGGTTGATAATGAGGAGAGAATGACACGAATGTTTCTAAGAGGTTTGAAACCTGAGATACATCAATAACTCATTTCTCATAAACTTTGTTTGTATTTAGATGTTGTTAATAGGGCTCAGTTACTGGAGCGCGATAGTGAGTCAACCCAACCAAAAGAGAGCAGCCGACAAAATGATAATACCAGTGATAGCAGTCATCGAAGCGGTGACAATAAGCGTGAAGGGAATCAAAATGCCAGATATGGTAACCACTTCGGTGGTAATCATGGCCAAAACAATAAGAATGGACATTTTAAGAAGAGGAAATTCAACAATGATGGAAAGACGTCAGCACCAGCACCCGTTGTTAAGGAAGGAGAACGACCACCTAGCATATGTTCCAAATACGGAGGGGAGGGACATATCAGTCCAAACTACGCGATGCCGTCCAAGGCATGTTATAATTATGGAAGAGAAGGTCACCTAGCCCGATTTTATCGTTCGTCGGAGACAAGTTCAGCTAGGATGGAGGCACCAAAAGCCGTCCTAGAAAAGTCAAAACCGGTCGTACAAGGGAGAGCATTTGTCGTGACCTCCCAGAAAGTGAGTAACCCGAACGAAGTTAGCACGGGTTAGTTAATTATAAATTCTTGCGAAGTCTATACCTTATAAGATACCAGTTCTACCCATTCTTTTATCTTTCTTGCTTGCGCTCAAAGTTTAAATTTAACTCAGGAGAAGTTAGACTTTGACCTATTGGTTGAAACTTCGTTAGCAGAAACCTTCGTTACATTCACTATTTATTAATCTTGTTTGATTCAAATCGACACTTTCACGTTACCTGTCGATCTTATCTCTTAGAAAATACTTGTCTTTGATGTGATTTTAGAAATCGATTGGTTAACTACTCATCATGCTTTTCGTAAGGTTGTTAGCTTTCATATTCCTAACCAACCTGTTATGCGAATTAAAGCAACCAAACCACTAGAGTCAATCATTGTCATATCAAGCCATAAGTAAAGAGCCCTGATCCTTTCGTTGTTGACTTCCTTGTGTGGAATGCACCGAAGCCAGACTTTCTGTAGGCGACGTTCTGAATGACGATGGCAAGTTGATAAGAATCAATATGACGTGTTATCCAAGTCTTGGACGAGAGTCACAGTTGTGAATGATATTTCTATTGTTAATAAATTTCCTGACGTATTCTTGAAGACTTCTTAGCCTACCCCAGAGCATGAAATCGAATTTTTTACTGACCCCAGTACAAAACCCCATTTCTAAAACCTTAAATATTTCTTTAACTAAAACGAACATAACATGCGCCAAAGACGTTAGCTCGAGCTGTTGAAGATTACGATCGTACAATTCAATACTATCATGGAAAAGTGAACGTGGTAGCTGACGTGTTGAGTAGAAGATCATATGCGGGTACGAGTACGATATTGTCAATGCAAAGGCCCATTTCGTATAACTTACAAAGGATGAAGATAGATTTAAAGACTCCAGGGACCCATGTGATGATAACGAATATACGAGTAGAATCGACTTTATTCGTTAAAGTTAAAACCGCTCAAGCTACATACTCAGAGCTGATGAATGTGAAGAAGAAGGTTCAAGAGGGCATTATTCTAGAAGCAAGAGTCGATGAAGAGAGGAAATCTCAACCCTCTATTTTATTGGCCCATTTGAAATCCTCGATCGAGTAGGAACTATAGCCTATAGACTCGTTTTACCGCCAAATATGTTGCATGTTCATAACGTTTATCATGTACCGATGTTACGTAAATATGTGGATGACCAAAACCACATTATTAATTTAGAACCGAACAAGATAGCAGAAGATTTAACGTATGAGGAGATACGTGTTAAAATCTTGGATAAAAAGGATCGTATTCAACACTCAAAGGTTATACCTCAAGTGTTAGAATCTAAAATGAAGTCAAGATATCCTCATCTCTTTGGCATACCAAGTACGTACGTAAATTTCTAGGGCGAAATTTCATAAGGAGAGGAGATTGTGAGACCCCAGATTTTACGAATAAAGATTTAATTTTCTCAAAATATTTTTTTTCAAAATTATGGTGTGGATTTGATATAATATTATAGTTGTGAGTAATATTTATAAATTTTGCAAAGTATGCAAGTTGTTATAAAATATTCGATTGGTCGGGGAATATTCTTTTTGTCGGAGAATATTAAATGCGATGAGACAATCATTAGTGGACCCATGAACAAAATTATTGTCGGATTGAGAAAAGCGACAAAATATTTTATAAATAATGGCGGAGGTATTCTTTATTAAAAGCTGTTGAACTACCCGGTAGTAAAAATGCGAGAATACGCGTGGTTGCATAGTAGCACACGTTATTGATTATTGATGCTTACGTGAGAAATCACTCAGTTATAGTCAATTATTACATCTGATAATTCTTGCATCATATCTCTCATATTATTGATCCAATTATTGTCACAATATTATCTCGTATTATATGATATGTTATTAAATCAATATTTGAGGCGACAAAGTTATTCATATTATTAAATTACAATATTTACAATGTGCAGAAGTTACTGTCGAGGAGTGGTTTGGTCATCTAATTGCGGCATGATAAGGAGAAATCCTTATCGGAAAGCCCCTCTTTCACAGGAACAACTTTGGTTGCTAAATATTGTGAGTTATAATATTAATGATGAATAAGTTCGTGTTGATTAAAGATGAATTTGATATTTTCATTATATTGGGATTATTTGTGTTAGTAGAAATCGACATCTATTCCGATGATAATTGATGTCTGGAGGTTATATTGTTCAATCGGGTATTCAGGAAACTTTTTGTGTCGGAGTACTATTCATGAGTTACTATTCATGAGTTACTATTCAGGAGTTACTATTCATGAGTTACTATTCACCCAATTACTATTCACTCTAGTATTGTTCACTCGGGTATTTGGGTACAATATTATTCCATGAGGAGAAGTGCTAATTTTTCAGACCATTGGTTGAAATTATAATAGTAAATCAATATGGATCGTTGATTTAAAGTCTTAATAGTAACTTGTCCCTTCAATATTACCAAGAGTTATTTGCCTCTTCGGTGCTCCAAGAGTTAATTACCCCTTCGCAAATAGTAGTTGTCTCTTCAGTATTACCAAGAGTCATTTTGACCCTTCGTTAAGACCAAGAGCCTCTCTCAGTTTTTCTATAAATAGAAGCTCATTCCTTTATTATTTCTTACGAATTCACTAAAACTCTAGAGAGAGAAATTATAGAGAGAAAGAAAAAAGAGTTCGCTACTTTACTACTTCTATATCCAGTTTTTTTTTACGGTAAGGGTGTTATTCTTTCTTATTCATGAAGAGAACTTCTGTTATTCCATTCTTAATTATTCTGTTAGAATAACATGTATATTTTGTGGCATACCCTATACATAACCTGTATACGCGGCATACCTTATACTTGGTGAAATCCTTAAGTTATTCCATTCTTTATTATTACATTGGAATAACTTTGTATCTGTGAGATACCCTATACATAACTTTGACACGTGGCATACCCTATACTTGGTGAAATCTTACATTATTCCATTCTTTATTAATCTGTTGGAATAACCTGTATACGCGGAATACCCTATACTTGGTGAAATCCCTCTATTATTCCATTCTATATTAATATGTCGGAATAACCTGTTTATGCAAAGTACCGCATACGTGGTGAAATTCTTCTATTATTCAGTTCTTTATTATTACGTCGGAATATCCATGTTGTCTGTGCGAGTTTCTGTGGGACTGGTTCCATATTTTTATTATGTTAAAATAACTCGCGCACTGTCTTTATCTATCACATGCCTGGTGATTTCTTTTGTTATTCCATTATTTATTATACTTAGTTGGTTAATGTTTTAACTTCTATACTCCATGAAATTAGTGGAATATCCTTGATATTTGCGCTTCATCCAGTATCTTTTCATGGAAATATTCTTTTGAGCATTCTTCAATTTTACTATAGAAAGAAGTATCATGTTGACAATTTGGACATTATTAGTTCCTGGATAAATTAATTCGTGAACTTGTTTTATTGAATTCTTATATCATTGTCATCATCCTCATGTTTATATTTTTGAAAGTCATCTGTGGCCTGTAGTGCATAGATGGACTTGGTATGATAATGACCAGGGATTATTCAGTATAATCATAACCGTTATGTTACAAATGATGTGATAAAAGTCCTCATTGGCCCGTAGTTCATTGATGGACAGTTGTTGGCATGATCATGACCATTGATGAATACACGAATATCCTTGGTCCGTAGTGCATGGATAATTTGTGGTCGTGACCCTAATGAATATCATTGGCCGTAGTGCATGGATGATGTTGATTATTTATTAAGTCGAGTCTCAAATGATAAAAGTGATGAAAAACTTTTAAATCATAAAGATAGTAGATTTTATTCTCTACTTGACTCTTTTAATGGATTGCTTATTCATTGTAGTTAAACTTGTTGTCTATTGTATTTTATCGGTTTAACATTGTTGAAGGCTAATTATAATTTATCTGCATTATCTTAGTCATAATATTTCTTACTGGGCTAGGTGAGCTTACCCTTTCCTTTTCTTCTCTTTAGGAAATGAGAAACGTAGCAAGGACGAGTTGAGAAATGGAGTGGCCGGTCCAGATGATAGCATTAGTAGTCCTCACTATTATGTTAAATAGTGTGATAATAAATATAATGAGGACTGAATTTGAGTTTGTATACTGTCTATGAGGACTCCATTGAGAATGGATATTGTCTAGAAGGCAATATTATTGATTAAACTCTCAGTTTTTGTTTTGTCGTACTTTACACGACAGTTGTATAATTAAGTTGTATTTGTATTCTGTACCATATATCTGGCGACCCAAGATGGGTGATGTATACCTATTTTGGGGGCGTCATATACTCGTTATCTTTATATGAGCTTATAAGTTGTCTCTTTACATCGAGCAAACTCTCGTTATTATTGATCAAGTCCATTTTATTATATTAAAATGTATTAATCTTTCAAAGTATGATTTTGGTATATAATAATTATTCTATTGTATACCTTTTGAGATTGCTATTCAATTTTTCATTATTAGTTACTATTGAACTTGTTAGACTAGTGAACCCTTAATGATTCTACTAGTCCTTAGTCGATGAGCGTTCTATATTTCAGAATCCTTGATGAATTATCCAAACCAAACTTCCTTTGGTGCGGACTCTAATGTCAAACTGAGATGAACAGCCCTGTATAGGGGATTACTTATGTGTTAGCGTTAAGATATTGTACACAGTATGGTACTAAGGGCTGATCCCCCTAAGTACGAGAAGAAGGGTCCATAGTCTTATGACTGTTAAAGGTTTCAAGTATAAACACTTGATAACCCAGGACATAGTTCAAGGTCTTATAACCCTCAGAAGTTCTTTTGTCTCTTGTTATTCATTCTTGATTCAAAAGATGAGTTTCCTATTTCAGAAGTCTTTGATTTATTCGCATGTTATTATTCATTTGTTATATTATTATACTTGTGGGCAATCGTGCTCACTCTTGCGTAATAATAACACTGTAGTTAAGAACGAAAGATCTGACTAGCCTTCTACTAGTAAAGGCAAGGGCAAGGTTAACAAATGAAGAAGACTTGTTGTTATTATGTATTAATATTTAGACTTGATGTTATTTAAGACTTGTTATTGTTTATGATTCCACAAAGGTGTTTAAGGTTAGAGTGACCTGGGATTATATTTTTTTATGCAGATGATGTAACCCCATAAGGGGAGATTTATTTATTTAATTCTATCTATTGCATGGTTTTCATTTATTTATGGGTAGATAGATAGATGATATTTGTATAGTGAACACCAAATCCTGCGGAAATGGAGGTACCCGGATTTGGGGGGGTCACAATCTGTCTACATGGATTACTGCATGGCGGGCAAAAATCTATTTGCAGTTTTGTATATTCTATTATACTCATATGAGATATCATTTCTTTTGTACTCGTCATGGAATATCATTTTCTTTGGTAATTTTCATTTACCAGTTATTATTCACGGGTTACTATTCACTCGATTACTATTCACTCTAGTATTATTCACTTGGGTATTCGGGGCACTTTTCGGGTCGGAGTACTATTCACGAGTTACTATTCACCTAGTTATTATTCACTCTAGTATTATTCACTCAGGTATTTGGGGTACTTTTCATACCGGGGTACTATTCACGAGGTACTATTGCTAAAGTACTATTCACAGGGCACTATTCACAGGGTACTATTCACCCATAAAATATATTTCTTTTCTGTCCAAATTATTTTCGATGCATGAATATTATTCATCAATTTTACTCCACAAAGCAGTATCATGTTGACAATTTGGATATTTTAAAACTCTGGATAAATTAAAAGTCTTTAATATTTATCATTGATTTCGTTTGATTAATGCTTATATCATTGTCATCATCTTCATTCTTATATTGTGTTAAAAGTCATCTTTCGCCCGTAGTGTATATATAGACTATTGGTTATTGGTTTTAGTTGTATGTCTTTGGCCTATAGTGCAAAGAAGAACTGTTGATTGATATCTTTGGTCGTAGTGAAAAGATGAACTATTGATTGATAGCTTTGGCCCGTAGTACAAAGATGGATAGGTGTATGACATGATCATAACCACTGGTGATACTAACAACTATCCTTGGCTGTAGTGCAGGGATAATTCTATGATGTGATTGGTAGGATCATGACCATTAGTTAACAGTTGAATGTCTTTGGCCGTAGTGCACTGACAGACAATTGATTGGTATGATCATGACCATTGGTTTTATAGTTGAATATCTTTGGCCCGTAGTGCAAAGATATACAACTGATTGGTATAATCATTGTTATTACATTTGAACGTCTTTAGCCTTTGGGGTAAGGATATTGAGTAAACATTCTATTAAGCCTTTGTGGCAAGGAGAAATTCTTGATTTACATGATTATAAACATGAATTGTGAATTTAACTATAATCTTTAGTGGTTCAGGTGAAGACAGGTGATAAAAGTTCTCTTTGTCTTGGGTACAACAAAGAACTGTTGATGAGTTTTACAGGAATGAAATATTAATAATGTCCTTTTAATTTGGAGGAGATAGTAGACATTATGTTCTACTTGACTCTTCTAATGGATTGTTGATGCCACTGCAATTATTGTTGAAAACTTTTATTATCTACCATATATTCTAAATCTCTGATTTATTCTGATGAAGGATATTGATAAATTAATTATCTTAGCCATAATATTCTTTACTAGGCTATTTGTGCTCACCCATTTTCTTCACAATTCCTTTCAGGTAATAAGAGTGTAGCTGGGTTGAGCGGGGATAACAAGGAAATAATGTGATGGTTCGAGAATGTTGAAGTTTCTCAATACATTATAAAATGGCATGACATGCAATATATAATTGTATTGAGGACCTAAGATGTGTGTGTCGTATTTTATACGTCACTTAATAATTGATTTTGGTGAACAACAATAGGGTGATGAGAACCTGACTTTGAAAGCGTCAAAAGTGCACCTCATTAAGAATGAACATGATAGTAATCTTCTCGTTCTTCTTTGGGATCTTGAAATATTTGTTGCTGTATTTTATATGGAATTGTAATAATTTGAGTTTGGAAACTGTCTACGAGACAATATTGTATTAAAACTCACAGCTTATGTATTGTTGTACTCTTCACGATAGTTCAACAATTGTATAAATGAAGTTTGTATTTGATTTCTATAGTGTGATATCTGGCGACTCAGAATGGGTTGTGTGGACCTATTTTGGGGGCGTCGCAAATAACATTTGGATTAAAGTGTTATGAAATCATTGATTTAAAATATTATTTAATGATTAATAATATTAGTAAATGAATTTAATGTTATTATATAATGAATAATATTAAATGGAGTTTAAAAGAAGAGTTGAGTTAATTTGGCATTCAATAGGTCATATTGAATGTATAGTATAATGAATTGGAGTTTTGATATATTGGAAACAAAAACAACCTGCTGAATTGGAAAATAGCTTGCTGAATTAGTGAAAATAGCTTGCTGAATTATAAAATAGTTTGCTGGATTGTAAGTTAGTTTGAATCCAGGTTGTTGAATTGAAGAATAATTTCAATATAGGTTGTTGGATTGATATGTTTAAATAATTCAGATTATAATATTAGTATTTGGCTTACTAGATTATAGAAAAGAACTTATAATGTGAAAGATTAAGTGTTAAATCATAATGTATATGATACAGTGATTGAAGAATTATCAAAGGACAATAATAATACTGATGTGTTAAGATTTTATCTAATATTTGATTAAGTGTTAGATAATCTATGGATAAAGTAATAGTATTATGAGCTAACAGATATGTTATGCTAATTGAAAGATCAATCTTATAACTGATAGGTCTTTTCAATAAGGACATTAAGTTAGATTGCGTAGCAATAATTAATGGTTCAGGAAAGTTCTCTCTAACTCAACCCTGAGTTATGATTATTTAAATATGTTTGTGGTAAATCATTGCTGATTATCACGTCTATGAATTATTTATTCGTACTATGTGCATATTGTATGTATTCATCAGGTGTGAAAGGCTGATCACCTTCATTACCATCTGGTTCAATTGAATTATTCTTGATTATGATTGACATTCATTCTAAATGTCCTGATCATTTAGTTATGAAATTTGATTCCTGCTAGTTCTCAATTATTATATTGTTGAACGTAGCCAGCTTTTTGTTTAATTCTTTCAATAATGATATATCCTCAATTAAATTTAAACTTGTTGGGCAAACATGTTGCTCACCCTTGCTATATCATGATAAAAAATTTCAGATTAAGATGAAAGCACGAGTAAAGACAAAAGCAAAGACAAAGTGCAAGATTAAATTATGGTGCAGTAAGATCTATTAAATTATTTAACAAAAATAGCATTGTAAACCTTTTTAGATATTGAATATATGTATTAAGTTAACGTTGTAGACCTTGGGAATGATGTGTAAAAATTTAATGTATAAATAATTTACGTTTATATCTTCCACAATAGTTATAGAAATGATGTACCAGATCTGAGGTAAAAAGTACCCGTATTTGGGGGCGTCACAGGTGGTATCAAAGCTATAAGCATGAATTTACAAAGAGCCCTCAGCCTTTTACTGGTGATATCCCTTTAAGGGAAGGCACCGAAGCCAGACTTTCCGTAGGGGACACCGAGCCAGTTAGTAGCAAGTTGATAGGTATCATTGTGGGGTGCTATGGTTAGAAGTACCATGAGTGTCACAGGTGGTATCAAAGACGTAGGTTATAAAACTTAGGTAGGGGTACCTTAGGCTATAACCGGGGAGATGATGATAAGGAATAAACTCAGATCAATTTTAAGGGATAATAGATGAATTTAGGAAATTCATCATTAAAGTACAGAAGAAGATAAAGAAGATTCAAAGAAGGATCTTGAAGAGATATAAGAATAAGAATCCAGAGTTACATGACTCCAGTAATAGAGATGAAAGCTGATACTAAATAGACGATGTCTATAAGATGAAAAGTACAAATAAAATCATAATATAATATGATTAAAGAGAAGAATAAGAAGATCGTAATATAAAATGATCGTAAGTATAAGGAGATATGATTATGAAATAAGATCACGACGTGATCAAATTAAATTGTTGAATAACATATGATATGTTAAGTGATTGGAATGATATAGCTTGACGCTATAAAGAGAAGGTACTATGAAATGTTACGATGTAAACTCAGAAAAGAGTGGTAAATGTTAAGATGCGGATTAAAGAAAATTCGTATTAAGAAAAAAGAAAGTAAGAATGGTGTGGGATTTCAATTGAGGACTCGTTTCAGCAGCTGAGTTGTATGATTCCTTGTATGGTGGGGAATTTGTACTTGGTTTTAGAATCACTTAGCTTCCTGGTTGATATAGTGGTTAGGTTGACCAATTCTTTGTATGGGCGGGGAATTGTCCGCTTAGCTTTCTATATTGATTAATGGCCAAGTTTGGTTTGACAATCACTTAGTTTCTTGCATTGATAATCATTGGAACCTGATGTTGTGCTATTTGCTATATGCCTGTTGATAAGGTGATTCTTTTCTCATGTGTATAACGAATAGGTAGAGAATATAAGGTTAGTTTCGAGTTCTTAAAACTCATATTTATGGTAAGTTTATGATTCATAATCATATGGTATGTTTTGAACCCCTCAACGAATGGACGCCTATGGTCTGACTAGGATAAATTCTTAAACTCATATGATTGTGGCAAGTTACTGAACTCATAATGTGTGGTAAGTTTGATGAACTAGGTATAAGAAAGTTGTGAATGGAGCATTGAGGATTATAGGAATAGATAGATTTATTAAGTAATGGATCATTAGAGAAAGTGAAGTTGATGGTGGAAGTATAGGTATTCCAAATCTTCTAGCTATGCTAAACTTTGAAGTTTTTGACATCAAGCTAAATTCGCACTGATGTGCCTTTAAAAATGAATTCTTTTTTTTATTATTATCCTCAACGCATGGTAACAAGTGTGTAGGTATGGACTTCGAGCCACTAACACATAGTATGATGTAGTATGACAAAGTCACAAAATAACAGAATCCTCAAACGGACTGTATATACAGTGCAGTATCATGACGTCAAAATGATTTTAAGAATTTTAAAGATAATTTATTGCCAACTGAATTTAGCCAGAAATGTTTCGATTGAAATTCGAATTATTGATATGCATCTAAGCTATTTGATTTAGCTAGACAAATGTTTATGAAATTCAAAGTATTCTTTGAAAGCTTATGCCAAACCAAATTGTTTTGGGGTGGAATCTTATGATAAGTTTGAGGTCAACAACCCTGAAAATTGGGATATACTAATTGGATAACATATTCCAATCTAAGAATGCATATAGTCGTTCCTATTACTAAGGTACAATAGACTGATCATCTAAAGTACTTGCATCGATAGTTTACCTTCTTCGTGATTGTAAACATACATATTAAAGAAATGTTTCAGAGGTAGAGTACCTTTCTTTCATAATTGAAAGAGGTAGCAGGTAGAAATACCCCTAAACCTCAAAGTTCATAGTTTTTATGATCCCTTAGACAAATATGAAAATATTTTAAACTCTTTAGAGTAATGTTGGTGTAGTATGTGATGATGGATATGAAATAGTGTGAACTCATTGCGTACGAGTAGAATCTAAGACGATTGAATAAAGATTATTATGACAACCTAGTTTTGATGAATGTTTAGAAGATGTAAACTCCTAGTGAGTAGTTATGGTGAAATGTGATAATAGTTGAGAAATCCTCAAATGAGGAAATTATAAAGGTTAAGTTAAAAAAACCTAGTTTTGATCTAGAGAATAAGTAGAGATTAGTATGCTTTAATTTCGAGGACGAAATTCTTAGAAGAATAGGTGAATGTGATAACCCGAAAAATCATAAAATTTTGAATGATTAGAACAAAAGTTAAAGAATAAAACCTAGATGAGAATTTGAAGATTTATTTAAAATTTTCAGGTAAAACCTATATGGTTTGCTATTCTAATGGGAATAAAAAAAGTATGGGTTACAAAATTTCAAAACCCTAGAAATGAATTAGTATGTACTTGAAGGAATATCAAGAATAAGGTATTACGATACCTGTGAATTCGATGTGAACTGAATAGTCTAAGAAATGTTATATAAGTACATATGGAAATTTTCTTAAGGAGATAATATTTCACATGAAGAGATGCTATGAGGTTAAATAAAGATGAGTATATCTATAGAAATACGTATATACTTAGTAAGGTGCTATATATATTTTAGCAAGAGGAATGATGAATTAAGTTAATGATATAAGGATCAAGATAAAACTATGTTAGTAATTAACATAGCTTGAACGTTGGCCTTGACTGGCAAATAAGAATTTGAATAAGTATAAAGTCGTTAGTTAATACGATTAGCAATAAGAAGGGAGTAATTTAAAACTCAAAATTTGAGTTAGAGATAGAATTTTGAAGTATGGACTGCTCGGTTGCGTCCGGAACGCCAAGTTTAGTCAAAATAGACAGTAAACACAAAATGTGTAAAGGTTGACTTTGGGTCAAAGTTAACAGTTGACTTTTTATGGAGAAAAGTCAAAATTAGCGTGAGAAGTGAAATATGGTATGATTATGTGAATTATGTATATGATATATATATATATATATATATATATATATATATATATATATATATATATAATGTGAATACATTTATTTTGTATATAAAATTGAATTAAGAATTAGGTTAGGTAACCTAATATATATATTAGGTGTGATAATTAAATAACCTAAGAGGTTATAATATGAGAGAATATTAGTAAATAAATATATATACTAACATTAAGAGATTTATTTTATATATCTCAAATAATTAATGTTATAACTAATGTTTAATTGGGTTATGGAATTAAAGATATATGAGTAATGAATTTATTTACAAAGGTGTAGTGAAACCCTAATTAAATGATAAGGGTAGAATGGAATAGAATTAAAAGTAATGGACTATAATAAGGTCATAGCCCAAGAATTTAAATAGAGTCCAAGAGAATTAGATTTAATGTACTAAGGAGATTATATTATTTAAACAAGTCCAATTAATTAATTAAGCATATGACTTGTGGATAAAGTGATTAAGGGCGATTAAATTATTAATCTAGCCCAATATATTATGTGTGGGACAAGTATTATAATGGCCCAATTAAATTTTGGGTGGATGCCCAAATTTATTTTGTCAGTAAGCAAAATAATAAAAATACAAGCTCAATAGAATTTAATTGATAAGTGGCCCAATTTCTGACCCACTTAAGGAGGGGCTATTTAGTTATTTGTTAAGTAAATTAACAATTGAAATAAAATAAGGATTTGGAAGATATCTTGGGCAAAGTGGCCGAATTAGATAAGGAGGAAAAGATATTGGATTTATTTTGTTGAAGATAAGATAATAGATAAGGAAATAAAAGATAAGGAAAGAGAGAAAAGAAGGACAAGGAAAGAGAAAAAGGAGAAAGAAGAAAGAGAAAGAAAGACACGTGAAATAGAAGAGAAAAAGAAGAGAGATCGACAGCTGTATGAAGGGAAAAAGATAGAGAAAATCTCCATAAGAAGAAGAAGAAGAAGAAGAAGAAGCAAAGGTATAAACTAATTTTTTTTCTTCCTAAGCTTCATTCTCTTTCTTTTTTGTAATTTGATGGAAGGGGTGTGATAACCGTAATTTTGTAATTTAATTTTAATATTTATTTGATTGAATAAATATTTTTCGATGAACTAATTATTAGATTAAATAATTAATTGATGAAGTTTTGATAGATTAATTTAATTATATGTGTTACATTTATTAATTTAATGTGGAGAATTTTTATTATTCGAAGTATGTGATTATGTGAGCTTATTGAATTAAAAGAAATATTTAATAAGCCTGTGTTATTTTAATTAATTTAATTATTAATTAGAGATTTAATAATTTGGCATTATTAATCAAAGAGAATTTGAATTACGTGACTATGTGTATTAATGAAAAATTATTATATTTTATTTAAAGTAAATTAAATAAGATATTAGATTTATTTTATATGGATGTGACATTTTTTAAACTATATTATAAGGTTTTATTAAAATAATGGGTTTTGAAACCTAGTATGCTAGCCAAACATGACCTTAATGGGCGTTTAGGGAAGTTACCCATGACTGGGTAACTGACCACAACGCGTCAGTTGATTTTCTTTATTACGCCTTCTTCTTCATTTTTCCTAAGTCTAGAAAAATAGAAACAGAGAGAGTTTCAGAGAGAGAGTTTGAGAAAGTTTGAGAGAGATTGGGAGAAACTCTGTGATTGAAGTAGAGAGATTTGTCATTTTATTTAATCTACGCTTTGGGTAATTCTCTTCAACCCAAATTCTTATTTTACGTCTTTTAAGTTTTCATAAAAATGGCTTTCATACTTCCATGAGTCTCTGTATTTGGGAAATTCTGTTGTTATGAAAATATATGTAATATTTTGAGTTGTATGGCATGTTATATATATATATATATATATATATATATATATATATATATATTGTGTTTCCATATCATCAATTTCATAAGATTACAACGTATGATTATGGCTTGTTGTTTCAAAAATTTACAAAGTACGTGATATGGCCATATGGCCTTATACGTGATTTTTATATGTCAAATATAATTTATTTTGGAAAATTCACACATTGATATGATTATGCATGTTAAAATGAACAAAATAAAACTTGAATGGTTGGATTTGGCTTTATAACGAATCCGTAGCATTAAAATCCATGTTTTTCTTCAAGAACTTCAAGAACATCAAGAATAGTCCAATTTGCATGCTTTAATTCTGTGATTATGTGTTTTAATGGGTGAAAATCACTCCATAGATGTTAAGTATTGATTATTTATGAATTCTAGCATGTGGGTATGTCTAAATTCGTGTAAAAATAAGATGATTGGAAATTTTTAGTCATGTTCTGCAATTTTTGCGAATTACAGACATCGGTATGGAGTCTCATGCCCATGCACGCCAACTCCTAGTTCTTTTCCCATCTTGCATGATGACTAAGTATCAGTATGAGAAGTATACAGCGCCAAATACCTTGATACTAAGAGAAAAAAGTGAAATGCCAAATACCACTTAGCAGATTGTCCAGAAAATGCAAATTTTTAATGTTCAAGTATAGAAATGAGTTAGTGACCTAGTCTAATGAACATAAAAACTTGTTAGACATATAATGAGATATTAAATTGAGTTTTTACCAAGTCAAGAAGACAATTACATGTTATTTGAATCGTTGATTATGTAATTAACTTGTTGTTCGTGTAGTATTATATTATGTGAAAACAAGTATGGTAATTTAACTAAGTATGGTCATGAAGTCGAGTTTAGGCAAAGAATAACTTATGATGTTTAGTACGTTATTATTGACTGGTATTGTGAACGTAATTGATAGGTAGGATTTAATTCAAAGAACGAGTTTGTTTAAGTGTAATCTACGCACGAGACAAGTTTCTAAACCTTATCTTGTTACATTGAGCAAGTTTTCTAACTCTACATTTACGTTGAGCAAGTTTCTTACCCTAAACTTTCGTTGAGCAAGTTTCCTAACCCTACTTGTTATCATTATATAAGTTGATTTATTCATCTTTCTACATTGAGCAAGTTATCATTATTATTGATCAACCTGTCTTGGATATTAAAGTTTATTAATCTTCAAGCATGATGTTGTTATACAATAATTATTCTATTGTATACCTTTTGAAATGTTATTCAAGTTAAATATTCATTTACTATTAAAAATTATTAGACTAGCGAACCCTTATTGATTCAACTAGTCCATAGTTGATGAGCGTTCTAAATTTCAGAATCCTTGATGAATTATCCAAACCAAACTTCCTTTGGTGCGGACTTGAATGTCAAACTGAGATGAACAACCCTGTTTAGGGGATTATTTACGCTTTAGTGTTAAGATATTGTTCACAGTATAGTACTAAGGGCTGATCCCCCTAAGTACGAGAATAAGAGTCCATAGTCTTATGACTGTTAAAGGTTTCAAGTAAAAACACTTGACAACCTAGGACATAGTTCAAGGTCTTATGACCCTCAGAATTTCTTTTGATTCTTGTTATCCATTCTTGATTCAAAAGTTGAGCTTTATATCAAAAGTTATTATTTCTCTCGCATGTTATTATTCATTGTTATATTGTTATACTTGTGGGCAATCATGCTCACTCTTGCGTAATAATAACATTGCAGTTAAGAACGAAAGAGCAGACGAACCTTCCACTAGTAAGGGCAAGGGAAAGCTTAGCAAGTAATGAAGACTGTTTTATTAACGTGGTTATGTGATGTAATTAGAATTGATGTTACTAAGACTTATTTATTTATGTTTTCCAAACAGAAGTTTTAAGGTTAGAGTAACCTAGGATTTATTATTATTCAGTTGATGTAACCCCATAAGGGGAGAGATTTTATTATTATTTCTATCTATTGTATGGTTTGCATTTTATTTACGGGTACATAGATAGATGATGTTTGTACAGTGAACACCAAATCCTGTGGAAATAGAAGTACTGGATTTGGGGGTGTCACATTAAATAAGATATAATAAATTCTCATTAATACACATAGTCACATAATTCAAATTCTCTTTGATTAATAATGTAAAATTATTAAATCTCTAATTAATAATTAAATTAATTAAAATAACATAGGCTTATTAAATATTTCTTTTAATTCAATAAGCTCACATAATCACATACTTCGAATAATAAAAATTCTCCACATTAAATTAATAAATGTAACACATATAATTAAATTAATCTATCATAACTTCATCAATTAATTATTTAATCTAATAATTAATTCATCGAAAAATATTTATTCAATCAAATAAATATTAAAATTAAATTACAAAATTACGGTTGTCACATCTTTCCCCTCTTAAAAGGATTCTGTCCCAGAATCATAACTCAAACAAGTCATCCCGTTACAAGGGGGTTTTTGATTTGGAAATTCAAACCCCTATAATCTATGTGTTTTTCATGGATTCAAGTATGGATTTACCCATATTGGGTGTTGATTTGGTTAGAATAAAAAATGAATAGAAAAATAATTTTTCTAGTTTTAAAACCCAAATTTCTTTGTACTTTAAAAATCCGCCGTTTTAAATCTATAACTTCTTTTTACAATCCGTCAAAGAGGGGTGCTAGATATATGTATTTACTAGTTAACCCAAGGGGTAGCACTCAAAAATATTGAGTTTTCATGGTGTAGTATTTATTTAAGCCAAAAGCAGTCCGCTTTTTCTAACAAAATAAAAACTATTTTGGAATGATTTTACGCGAGGCGATTTAGTAATTTTTCGACCCTCAAAAATTTCCAATTTTTGATATGATAATTTGATGAATTTTCTAGATTGTGTTCAAAAATGGCAATTTTTGGATGTATAGATTATGAGTTATGAATGTTATGGGAAAAGACTATTTTAAAGGTAAACCCTTATAACTCCTTGTGGTTAACTCCAAAATTGGTGAAATATTTATTGGGAGTACATGTATATAACAGGAGTATACCCTGTAAAGTTCTGAATTTTTAAACAAAAGTACATTTTATGATAAATATCTAAATATTCGGCAGTTTTGGCCATTTAAAAAATAATAAATGAATTTAAAAAATACAAAGAAAAATATATGTTCAATATGATACTATATTTTGCTAAATCTCAGAAAAGAAATTTTTTTGGGACTGATTTGGTATTTTTCATGAAAATGGTTTAGTTGCGAACATATGAATTAAATATGTTATGTGAAGTTGAAAATTTGAAAAATATGATTTTGTGGCTTGGAAATCCTATATAGGGTATATGCAGATTTTTGATGAGGGAATTGGTCATTGGTGATGAAATCTTATGTGTATTGCATTTTAGAATGATTAAATGCATTAATTAGTAAAGTGTAAACAATTAAAATAAATTGTTTATAAGTTGAAGAAATGATTAAAATGTTGTTTATTAATAATATTAGATTATGAGATTATTAAGTGATTGCTAACATTTGGATTAAAGTGTTATGAAATCATTGATTTAAAATATTATTTAATGATTAATAATATTAGTAAATGAATTTAATATTATTATACAATGAATAATATTAAATGGAGTTTAAAAGAAGAGTTAAGTTAACTTGACATTCAATAGGTCATATTGAATGTATAGTATAATGAATTGGAAATTTGATATATTGGAAACGAAAACAACTTGCTGAATTGGAAAATAGCTTGCTGAATTAGTGAAAACAACTTGCTGAATTATAAAACAGTTTGCTGGATTGTAAGTTAGTTTGAATCCAGGTTGCTGAATTGAAGAATAGTTTCAATACAGTTTGCTGAATATTAGTATTTGGCTTACCGTATTATACAAAAGAACTTATAATGTGATAGATTAAGTGTTAAATCATAATGTATATGATACAGTGATTGAAGAATTATCAAAGGACTATAATGATACTGATGTGTTAAGATTTTATGTAATATTTGATTAAATGTTAGATAATCTATGGATAAAGTAATAGTATGATGAGCTAACAGGTATGTTATGCTAATTGAAAGATCAATCTTATAACTGTTAGGTCTTTTCAATAAGAAAGTTAACTTAAATTGCGTAGCAATAATCAACGGTTCAGGCAAGTTCTCTCTAACTCAACCCCAAGTTATGATTATTTAAATATGCTTGTGATAAATCATTGTTGATTATCATGTCTATGAATTATTGATTCGCACTCTGTGCATATTGCATGTATTAATCAGATATAAAAGGTTGATCACCTTCATTACCATCTCGTTTAATTGAATTATTTTTGATTATGATAGACATTCATTCTAAATGTCCTGATCGTTCAGTTATGAAATTTGATTCCTGCTTGATCTCAATTATTATATTGTTGGACATAGCCAGATTTTTGTTCAATTCTTTCAATAATGATATATCCTTAATTAAATTTAAACTTACTGGGCAAACTTGTTGCTCACCCTTCCTATATCATGATAAAAAAAATTTGATTAAGATGAAAGCACGAGTAAAGACAGAAGCAAAGACAAAGTGCAAGATTAAATTATGTTGCAGTTAGATCTATTAAATTTTATAACAAAAATAACATTGTAAACCTTTTTAGATATTGAAAGTATGTATTAAGTTAAGGTTGTAGACATTGGGAATGATGTGTAAAAGTTTAATGTATAAACAATTTACGTTTATATCTTCCGCAATAGTTATAGAAATGATGTACCAGATCTGAGGTAAAAAGTACCCGAATTTGGGGGCGTCACAATCTCCCCTTGTTTTAACTCTAGAAACTGCATCTCCATCCTCCCCTACATACTCGAGGGAAATTCATTCTCGAAGAAAATCTCCGTGAACCGCACCCACATAAGGTTCTCTATACCAGCGCTCTCCTGGTTTGCCTCCCACCAAAAGTTGGCCTCCCCCTTCATCATATAGGTAGCAAAATCAACCTTTTGCCCCTCGTCGACATTTGTAATAATAAATGCCTTTTCTATTTCTTTTACCAAAATTTGGACTTTTATTGGGTCTGGAGTTCCTTTGAACTCCGGCGGACCGGCACTCTTAAAATCATTAAAAGTAGTAGCTCGTACTACTGCAGGATTTATGGGTATATTAGCCCCATTTCTATTAAAAGCGGTCGTTAACAAGTTAACGAACTCTTGCATCGGGTTAACCGGACCTCCTTCCGGTTGATTAACATTAGCATCTTGATTTCTTTGTCTTCTTCTTAGCGGCATCTTTCTTTTAAAGCAAATAACATTTCATTATTATTCGTTTCTTGTTAGTTTGTTATTATTCATTATTAAAAAATAACTCATACTCATTCAACAATATGTTCCATCAAAGAAAATTTATATTGATTTGCTTCTTGTAGTATAATACTACATCGTTCACATTACACAGCCTAAGCTGATTACATTACTTTTCTGCTATTGCTTTACAAAAATTGGGATTTACAAAAGACTACCCTTTGTTATACAAAAGAGGGTTTTATGCCACTACTACATATATCATATTTATATATCTAACTCTCTACTCTAGCTAGTATTAGGTTACATCTGTCGTATGGCATTCTCAAAATCTGTGTTGGCAAGACCGGCTATAATATCTCGGCTAATAGTATGCCGAGTCAGCCCTGCTTCTATCGGATCCCCAACTACTTGCTACTGAAAATCCACATGACAAACATTCCATCATACTAACATCCTAACCAAACATATTTCATTAATGTATACACATGGAAAATTCTTATATGTTCTTCATTAGTTCATTACTTAAATAAGTATGAATTACTTGTACATGGCTTATTAAGGTTTAGGTCCATTGATTAGCCATTCTTATTACTTCTTAGCATACATGTTCTACTAATCAACACTTCTCTATCAACCTATATGTCAACGTCGGGATTTTATTTGTACCTTTTCGTTACTTGCTCTTTGGTGTTCTCATGTTATGTGAGATTTGTTTGAAAAAACAAGTGAAAAGGTCCAACATGTATAACGTCGACGATTTGACTTTATGAGTCGCCAGTTGGTGTTTTTAACTGGTTGCACCAACGCAACCGAGAAAAGGTTTGCACATTGACCCAGTGATGTGACACTGCTAAACGGGTCTGTGAAATCGAGATTCATTTGGGTTCGGGGGCTTGATTATGCAGAGGGAAGGTGTTAGGCACCCCCCGACATCTGTGTTGCCACGGTGACCGCCACTTTTCATGAAACTGTTATATGAATGTGTTCTCAATAGTAATTGAGACCTTTTCATACTTCTATTTTATTATTATTATTAAATGTTCGGCTTAATTGTTTGCTTTTATTTTCGAGATGCAAGGCAGCTTCGAGAAAATAATGTACAGCAGTGCTGACTCCTCATGGGCATAAAAGCCATCTAAGGAAATTCGGACACCGTAAATAATGTACAAGCTGCTTACAGCTGAAAATGTCCATCATGGGAACCGAATCTAGATTCAGTAGACTGAATATGTGATCACATGATTCCTAGGCTCACATGATGCCGTAATTTGTATGAAAAGTAGTAAGCAGTTATATATATAAAAGTTATAAATATATATATATATATATATATACAGACATGATCAACCACCACGAAGTAAACTCCAGGCGGGACTAAATGTAAATAAAGTAATAAATACGATCAACCGCCATGAAGTAAACTCCAGGCGGGACGAAATGTAAATAAAGCAGTAAAAGGCCACGAAGTAAACTCCAGGCCTGATAGAAATGTAAATATATATGAACTGTTGTCAGACTCTGTCTGATGAGCTTGTATTTTATATCCAGTGCGTTTATTGCTTATATATATATATATATATATATATATATATATATATATATAAAAGTCTAGGCTCAATCGAGGCATAACTCGATAATGTTAGTCCATATATATAAATATATACATATATAACTATATATATAGACAAAAATGAAAATCACGAACCGAAGTCCGGGCATACTTACACAACACGACTCTCAATGTGAAGAATAGTGTGTGAAAAGATGAAGAGAAAGGCTTTAAAGAGTGTGAGAAGGCTTATAATGGGCTGCCAATGCAGGCTTCTTTATCTGTAGATGGATAAACACTCAGCTCCCGCTAGTAAAATATAGCTATATGTGAGCTAACAGGTGCTTAAAATGAGAAAGCACTCAATATGGGGTGTGTACCGAGAAAATTGGATAGGGCTTCCTCGCCTCTTTTTCTCTTATAAATGGCCAGCCCAAGCCCTCTATTTATAGAGGGGAGCTGCAGTGTACTGCTGGCAACGGCCATGATGCACCTGGTACGCCGAGGTGCCCCGGACTCATGGTGGTCCTGCCATCTCGAAATACATGCACTTGTGCACTGTGATGTTCGATCGAACTTGTAGAACTTCAATCCGAGCATCCGAACGAGGTGTACAAGACCTTTTTTGGACTGCTTTTGTCGAGAGTTACGCAATGACATGGGATTAGAGGTTGTATGAAGTCAGGAAGAGGGGACCGTGCCCATGGTCTTCAAGCTTCAAATTCTATCTGGTGTGTTGTCAAGCATAATAGTCACTCGGGATTGGAACTCCTCGGCTCTTGTGGGACATTGTTATGTAGCAATGTATGTATGAAGTGTTGAGACAATGCACTGGGATTGAGGCGGCAAGATGATGATTTGACTCCTCACCAGGGTTATCTCCGATTTGGGCTGATAGCAGACGTTGCTCAGGGTTACATCTGAGATTCGACTGCTTCAAGTGTTTGAATTCCACAGGGTCATTTGTAAGTGTGTATGTCTTCCCAGTGTTAGCTCCGGATCTTTGGAATGAGTACCTCGGCAGGAGGTCTGAGATTTAAGCTAATTGCATGCATTTGAAAAAATCATTTTCAGAGTTATCGCCGGAACTGCAACAACAGTCCTTGGGGTTATCTCCAAGGACGAGACTCAGAGTTATCTCCGAGGCTGGAATTGATACTCCCGGTGTGTGTTCCGGGGTTGAAACTGAACTTCAGGTAGTATCCGGAATGGATGTGAGCTGTCTTCTAGGGTTATCTCCGAAAGATGAATCTGCCCTCCTACAATGTTAGTAACAGGTGTGTAGAAAATTTCGAGTGTCTACAGATGCCCCTCTTTATAATATTCATACAATGCAAGGCATGAATAGTATAAAGAATCCTAGACACTTGGAATGCAACAATACAAACATGATGCAAATGTTTGATGCATGAATGAATGATTATTGGTTCCCTGTTAATCCTGTCAGGGATGACAATCAGGATTATCTCGGATATGCGATCCAAGTCTTCAAGGATGTTGACGTTGGGGCTATCACCAAAGTCCTGGATCCTTGATACAGGCCTTTACTACATAGAGGTGCCTCTCGTGTACAAGTGATCCGTGGGGATAATGATTTGTCTATTTGAGGATGTGTATAACATATTCCACCATCGGTCCTCTCAAATGAGGATGATCTTCTCTATTTTGTGTCACCAGTATATACCATGATCCTGTAAAAGTTACTGCCAACAATATGTATTATCAGGGCTGCTTGACCTTCGCTGATGTGTGTATCACCTGATAGGTCCCTGTTGGTCAAACTGTTAAGGTTGCTTGACGTTCATTGATGTGTGTATCAATGATTACATTGCGTTGTGACCCTTGCTAGGAAGTATATCAAGGCTACTTGACCTTCATTGACATGTATATTCATGGTTGAATCGCGTTGTGACCCCCGTCGGGGTTACTTTATCAATGTTTGACTTCGGCGTTGTGACCCCCGCCGGGGATACATGGACACGGGTTGTGATAACCCGAGAATTTAGAAAATTTTTAAAATCATAATTGATTGATTTAAGGTTCAATATTAGGACCTAGACTGAAAATAAGTGTATGGAATTGGCAGTTCTGTAATGAAATTTTAAGAATTTCAAAATTTTTGGACAAGACTTGAATAATTTGGTAGATGGTAAGTGATAGCCTGGTAATGAGGTATAAGATTTTGGTGGATTTAAAATTCTTGTGAAGAATTATCATGGTTAAGTATCTAAGTGTATACGAGTCGGTATATGTGATCATATATGTGAACAGTAAATCTTTATGTGTACAGTTGTGATATAAGGATCAAGGATTGATCGGATAAGTTGTAACTTTAGAAAAACCAAAAGTTATGTTAAACTTATGTTTATTAATTTAGAAAACTCTAACGAACTGTTAGAAACCCTAACTATACGTCCGAAAACCATAATTTTAGTTCCGGGAATCCGAAACCCTAATTCGGGTATTTAAAACCCTAATTTGGGAATTCCAAAGTTAAGATTAAATGTCTAAGTGTTATATGTTATGGAATAAATGAGAAATATCCAAAATGCCCTTTAAATTGTAGGGGAAAAAACCAAATTTCCTTTAGTGAATGCGAAATGACCGAAATACCCTTTTTCTTAAACTTTAAGCAAAAGATTTTACAAATCTTGTGAGTCATCACTCCAAGATTTATCCCATGTGTCTTATATCTCCCAAGATCAGATATCAAGTTCCACCTTGCACATTTAGATACATGAATCAAAAATGAAAGATTTAAGTTAGTAAAAATCTTACTTTACTTCTCATACTTGCCAAGCCTATTCTCTCTCTAACTTTTCGAAATCTAGAGTGAGAGAGGGAGATAAGTTAAGATATGTTAGCCTCTTAGCAAGCCAATAACAGATTCATGGATCAGAAATTAAGATCAAAGCATAAAAGGTATAAAAACCCTAAACTTGTAAATCTTTAAATTTGATGTTAGATGGTTAAAGTTGTGTTAAGGGATGTTATTTAGTGATCCAAGATGTAACATCAAGGATCCATAACATCTAGATGCTAGAAATCAAGTTTTTAGAACTGACTTAGAACCCTAAATTTATGGTCTGACAGCCTAATTTCAAGGCCCATAGATCTGTGTATGTTAATGATTTGTTGTTTTTTAAGTTATAAACTTGTTCTTTGCCATGAGGAGAGTAGACTGGAAGTGGAATCTCATCCATACCATGTCTAGATCTCATGTTATAATCAGTCAAAGTTCGTTGACTGACCAAGACCACACAGTTTCTGGAAAACCTAGAAACCCAGTTTAGGTCTGACAAGCTTTTCAAGGCTTCTGATCTTTCTACTGACATGTGATTTGGCCATGTTTGTGTAATGGACTTGTAGTCAGGTATAAGGACTACAACATCAAGCTTTTATATCACCCAAAAAGTATATATAATCGAAGATAATCAAGGTCTAACCATCGTTGACCAACTTCTTGGGAAGATTTCTCAAGAACGCTAGTTTGACAGTAGTTTAACCGGCTTTGATCTCCCCATTTTAATGTTGTTAAGTTGATGTAAGGTTATAGAATTGTACTCTGATATGTACTCTACACGAATGAACCATTAGAGCACACAAACAATACTTAGACTGCAAGCTACAAGGATCTAAAGTAGCACCCTTGAACTGTTCTTCATTTCTTGAAAACCCGGAAATGAAGAACAACCTCTAACAATGATTTGTGAGGCTTATATCTCACTGATCTTATGTTGTATAACAATAAACTTAGTATGTAGTTGTAGTATTACATAAGTACTATAACATTGGTGCACTAGACTACCCTGATAACATCAAGAACATGAAATTTAAACCGATCAAACTAGGCCCCTGCAAACTGAGTTTGAAGATCTAGATTTGATGAAAACACCTATAGCGGCGGTTCTGTCGCTATAGGGTCTTGTGACGCCCCCAAATTCGGGTATCTTCTAACTCGACAAATGGTGCTAAACAGTACTACCATTCACACATACATTCAATTGAAAAGTCTCAAAGGAACGAATATATCTTCTATATATTCAAAATAATGTTAACATTCCCCTAGGTTCTTTATAACTATTACATTGTTCTTGTCATAATATCAAATATATTACAATTATTCCCCTATATTATTACATAAGTATACTACGGGCTCATCTTCGTCTTTCATTTATCCTTGTCGGAGCCTTTGGTCCGTTCAATCTTAGTTGTGTTCATATGGTTCAAGCAAGAGTGAGCATGACTAGCTCAACAAGTACTACAATTCTAATAAACAACATCCTTAAAACATAGGAATTGTATATCTTCAATAACTGAACAATAGTTACGAAGTATACTATCGATAATTCAAGATAACACTTCTTCTCCTTCAAAACATTTTACAATAACAATATTCAGTAAAACATCAATTTCGGTCCAAGACCTTGAGCATTTCATTAGTTCTTTTGAAAAGGACATCCCGGCACAAAGTCCGTAAGTCCGACATTTCTTACGAGCATGTCTAGGTGATCAGCCTATAGTACTCTATGTTTATCAACACTACATTCATTAAACATGTGTACGTTTAAGTTGAAGCAACCTCATGTGCCTGTCGTTAGACGACAAAACATTTTAGCATACTAAGTCTTCGTTTGAAAACCACACCAATATAACTTGGTAAACATTGACTATGCTTTGATAGAAACATAATATAAGTCTAGCCGAAAGTGTGATGACCCCAAATCCAGGTACTTGAAACCCGAACTCGGTTCTCCACGATACCATTTCTTTAAGCTGAATAATACTAAATAATAATACATTCGAACTTAATTTACATACATCAAAGTTTACTTCCCCAAGTACGTGACCTTCAAATACATTCCTTACAATACTTGAATAGATACCAATACAACTATAACCATTAACTCATAATACACACTTATTCGATCAGCTTTCCTTTTCCTTTGTTCGCGTTTCGAGCCTTTAGGTTGCTCATACATAATCGAAAACATTTAATTTAAGCAAGGATGAGCATTTAAGTGCCCAAAGAAGTAATAGCAATTATATATAATTTGAAAAGAATTTAAGTATTCTCTTTACATAACACTTCTACAACGAATTAAAAGTTGTGAAGTAATCAGATCTTGATAAAAATTCACATAACAACTCTCTTTCAAATTCTTTAAATTTGGCTCTGGCTCTACCCTTGAATAGGGTTTAAGAAACATACTATGAACATTCTTTTCATTTTCGAAAAGGTTTAGCGGAATTCTATCCTCAAACCGTCATAACTTACGCACGCGGAGGGTTTATCGGCCCTTCACAGACCTGTGATTGATCAATACTACATAACTTGAGCGAAATTCATCGGCTCACTCTATCCGCCCTTACAAAAATCTTCCCATATAGGGATGTTCATACATGCCTGGTTCCAAACCCGAAGGTTTTTAATCTTGCTCAACAATAATATGTAATTCAACATATATATACGGGTAATTGACAAAGGTGTATCAACATGTGAACAAATGCCATGATTATCCAAGTGGGGACACTTGTATAACCATTTATAGAAATCAATGAACAGAATATATATCTGAGCTAACATGTCGATAATCAAAGAGTACATAATCTGTACAAGGATAGAATAATTCTGAAACTTCTTACTCATGTCCATTGCATAAAGGAAGTGCAAAGGTAGGATACTTGCCTGATTCGCTGATTACAAATCTCAACTTAGGTTTTATCTCTTTATCACAACCTATCAATAACCAGATCATTCGTTCGAGTAGAACAATATATCTTAACACATAGTACTGTCTATTACAGTCAACACATAGTCTAATCACATAATCATAGTGATCATACTTTTAGTTCATATTCTATACTTGAAATATTTTTATACATTTTTCAAATATCTCATCCATGCTCATACAGTAGTCTTTTCTTTCTTTTATAAGGTTCGACATTTGTCTGCGTGCATCAGAAACATCTTTATCGGGTAAATCTTGAGTCTAAGACTCCTATTCTATACCTCAACATCTCAGATATATCGGACATCTTATTTTTAATCATTTTGCAATTTCCGTAAATTAAAAAATTTAAAATAATTCAAATCTGTACTAAAGGGCCTATAGTGATATAATCGTTACTATAGGTGTTCTTCTTCAAATTCGAACTTCATAATGGGTTCTCAAGTCACTAGTTTGGCCATTTATAACTTTCAAATATCGGAATCATAATTAAATGATTTAAACATTAAACAATTCCATTATCATTAATAGTTTAATTAATACTAAACTATTAATGAAACCATCACAAAATATAAAAGTTATTTATAATAACTCAAACTATTTTTAAAATATTTATATTACCCAAATAATTACCATTAATATTTAAATATTAATGTACTATTTATCCAAATAATAAAAGTCATTAATTATAACTTAAAATATTTTTAAATCCTTAATATCCTCTTTAAATGATTTTTAAATAAGTAAAACCATTTTTAAACTATTTATTTAATATTAATCATTAAATAAACTAAATATCATTAATATTATCTTAATATCATTAATATTTAATTATTAATGAAATTATTATTTAAATATTAAAAGTTATATTTTATAACTTAAAATATTTTTAAATACCTTATTTTCATTTAAAATGATTTTATAATATTAAAATTATTTTAAACTAAATTATTTAATATAATCATTAAATAACTTTAATATCATTAATAATTATTAATTAATGAAATTCATCACAAAATATTAAAAGTCATCATAAATAACTCATTTACAAAATCAATTCCAAGCCAAAATAAATATAGTAAACTAACTAGTTTATTAACAACACTAACTAAACTTCAAAATTCAAACTTTAACTAACAATTAAAAATAATAACATTACAAAAATTAAATAAGAAACATAACCAAAAATATGAATTCCATAGATCAATATCGCACTTCCACGCCTAAAATTTAACTAAGGAGATCTTTATAAAAGTTCTCCCATAACAAAAAGCCTTTCTCAAAAATTGGAGGCCTTATTGTTGGTGAATGAAACAAAGGCCAAGCCCCTTCTATTTATAGGTTTAGAAAATGGTGAAGTTCTCAATTTAGTCGATATGGGACTTGGTTTATACTAATTTTTCAATAGCTCACTTTGCGATTTTCTAACGCATTGCTCATAACTCCGATTAATCTGATTTTTGGATATGTTATACATGGTATGTAAGACTATTTTTAAAAAATACGAATTACCCAATTCGAGTTCATTAGGTAGCCCAAACAGTGTGTCAAAAGTGGACGTTCATAACAGTTTTCAATCTCGTTTCAACTTTACCCTCTTTCTCTAAAACAGTCATAACTCTTTCATTTTAAAACATTTTTGAGCGATTCTTGAGCCCACGCTGAATCTAACTTCCGGGCTACAACTCTTATTCTTTGACCATTTCCAAATTCGAACACATCAAATTTTAAATTCCGCTCAAATGGGTCTGCACTGCACTTGTTGGGAAGTTTTGACACTACTACTTTGAAATGTCATAACTCTCTCCTCCGATATCGGATTTAGTCCGCTTTGAGTCTATGGAAAGCTTATTCGGTGTACTATAACATACCAAAATCCCAAAAGGTTTTGGAAACATTAACTGATCGAAACAGTGTCCCGAATAGCACATCCCGCCGCTGACTTTCAGCTTTTGAGAAATTTGACACATTTCCTTCCAATCACCGTAGTAATTCCTCATCCGAAGTTGGAATGAGGTCATTCCAAAGCCTATGGCTTCCTAACTCAGTGCACTACAACATATCAAAAGCCCAGACCTTTTAAAGCACAAAAAGTGGACGAGAATGCCCCATTCTGCATCGCCTAAAAAAAATAGTTTATCATGCTTTGGCCAACCATGTTTGACCATCTATAACTTCTAATCTATACATGATATGGACTTGATTCTTTTTGCAGATTAAAGACCACATATCAGGCTACACATAACAACTTTTGAAGAACAAAACTCATGATCGAGCAAAGAGTTATGGCCTCTGACATTTGGTGAAAAAATAACAGAATTCGGTTTTTCCAACTTGCTTAAATCTTCAAATTCGTGCACTTTGATGTTACGGGTCTTTTATTTATCAACCCATATCATCAATTAACATTCTATTACACAACTTTAAACAATCAATTGCATCAAATAACATCGAATCAAAGGATTTTTAGGTTTAGTGTTCTTATACCCTTTTTGCCAAAAATTCTTGATTCTTGTTTCTGATTTGTTATGGGTGATGGTTGGGCTTTGTTTAAGAGTGTATGGGCAATCTTGTATAAGGCAATTAAATGTAATATTTAATCACTAGATTTAATTCTTATAATTTACCAATTAACTTCTATCCTTTGGTAAATTAAAACACATATACAGTAACATCGAAATTAAACCCGGTAATTAAAATTAGGGTTTCTCAACGTCATCAATTAGGGTTTCTAATTGACCATTAGTGGTTCTTTAATTATACGACGTATGTTACTAACACGATGCGTTACGGTTTCTAATTTCAACCTGCTAGGGTTATAATAATTAGGGTTTGTCATAATTATCGACGCATACAACAAGAATTAGGGTTTCTTCTAATTATCGATATTCTTATTCACAAAGAACTTCCATATACACAATCACTACTCGTAAATATCCCATAAGCGAGTTTAATAATTAGGGTTTCACAAAGACGGTAATATGCTATGACCTAATTAATCGTCATTGCTCAATATTATCTCGTTCGCACATACCCAAAGACATAATTATGGTAATTGTAAAATCATTATATAAATAATATAATATTATTATTCTCATCTCTTGATTACAATCCCAATCCAGGGTTTGGATCTCATGTCTGACTTATTCTTCGTACACAACATCAATAATCAAGTTAAAATAATTAACTTAAATATTCTGAACAATTCATATAATAAAATATTTATTATATAAATCTAATTATCACTTCATATATTATTTCCAATCATGTTTCATGGAAAATAATTAATAAAAACATTTCGGCTTACAGAAATTTATTACCATATAATTTGTGGTAATTAATAATTCCAAAATTATTTCTAATTTTTAAAGTAATAAATGTATTCGCATTTATCGTTCACTTTACTTGACACTTAGTCTCGTCATAAAAAAAAAAAATTATACGCAAAATTTCTTATTTATTTTACATAGAAAATCTCGGGTTATTACAGAAAGAGTTGACTTAGACTTCATTATACAATACTTCATGTGTAAGAATACATGAATTACAAAGCTTGTCCAGATTGAACTGGAACAAGGGTTAGAATACTTGCCTTTAGCGTCTGCTACAGTTATAACACATTATCGTTTAAGTCTTTAAGTCTCTACAGTAATTGATAACATCATATAACACATTAGGTAATGAATGAACATACAGGGTTCCTAATGTATCTTACCCTTCTTCTCAATCTAATTATGACTTAGATTTGTTCTAATTGGTTCCGGCTTTTCGTTAAGTCGTTCTTACATGCACATTACATTCATGTTTGATTACTTATCTTCAACCTTTAGACAACATAAATAAGGTTAAACAATTCCTTACAATGCCTCATTAAGTTCCTTAGTTCATTATCAAAGAGTTACTATTCATTCCATACTTGTAAACCTTCATTACTTGTCCAAACCCTAGGGTCAAGCGCCACAAGACCACCACCCTTCTTTCTTTATCTTTGGTCATGGTGCCACTTTGTAGTGGCTAAAGATCAGATTTCTATGTAATTGCTATGAGTCTATATGCTACATGTCACGTTCTAAAGATAAAACTCCGAAGAGGTTGAGACAATCGTGTCGACGCCACCGCCACCATTTGGCCTTGGGTTGGCGCCATGTATACAACTCACGTGCCTCGAGATAGCTTTGATAGATTTTCAAGTTTACGAAATTCCTGAACTCTTAACTTCTTCGTTATAAGTTCGAATTGGCTCGTTCAAGAGCCTACGGTCCACAAAATACATACTCTACGCGTTCATGCAAGAATTTTATCTTTTTGACTTTGTTTGCTAAAAATTCACCTATTGTTCATTTTTAACGAAAATGATAAACGTTTGGGAACGTTCAACGCTCGTTTCCTATTATCTGTGGTTGTTTTAACATTCTAAGGTTCACACATTTATTTTGACAATCTATAATTGCCCCATGGTTAACTAACCAATCCATTCTGAGAATTACATCGAATTCTCCTAACTTTATCGGTATCAAATCTACCGATAATTTACAACCTCGTATATATACGCAACAACTCCTATGAACATCTTCAACAGGAATTATTTCTTCGTTTGCTACCTTAATATTTAAAGGTATAGGCAACTTTTCAGGAAGTAATCCTAATCTTCTAGCAAAATCACATGCTATAAACGAACAAGTAGCACCCGAATAAAACAGCACGTAAGCATTTATGTCGTTGATTAGAATAATACCTGCGATGACGTCCCCTGATGCAACTGCATCTTAGACTGTCATGTTAAAGATATGACCCATCGGCTTACCCGGCTGCGCTGGACAACTAATAGCTAACTTACCGCCACTAGTGCCCCCATTACCGTCCGTCCCCTTCTTCGGGAAATTCTTTGCCATGTGGTCAGTTGACCCACACACAAAGCATCCATGGTTCTTTTTCGGACTTGGACAATTGGGCGAGATGTGCCCTTCTTGTCCACAATTATAGCATACGGCCTTCCCCTTGAGACAGACTCGTAAGTGAGTCTTCCCACAGGTCTTACAGGCCTCCATCCTCCTTTTTGGGTCTCCTTGCTTCACTCCAGTATTCCCAGAGCTGAACGTTTTCCTCTACTATCCCTCTCCAATACCGTTGGCTCCCTCGACTTTCACTCCCCCATTCACTTTCCCCTTACTCTTCTTATCCTTGTGGTATTGGCTCAAAGAGTCACTACCACCTTCGGCGATTATCGCCTTCTCTAAAATGGATCCAAATGAAGTAATTTGGAACACCGAAATAAGGTTATAGAGCCAGGGTTTCAAGCTCTACTCGAACCATCGCGCCTTCCTAACTTCGGTGTCCACTTGGTGTTGAGCAAACCTTGCCAGTTCATTAAACTTGGCGGCGTATTGGGGAACCGTCATGTCCCCTTATTTCAACTCAAGAAACTGCATCTCCATCCTTCCCTGCATACTCGTGGGAGAGTAGTTCTCGACGAATATCTCCTTGAACCTCACCCACGTTAGATTATCTATCCCGACCCTAGCTTGATTGGCTTCCCACCAAAAGTTGGCCTCTCCCTTCATCATATAGGTTGCAAAGGAAACCTTTTGGGCCTCGTCGACATTTTCTATCACAAATGCCTTCTCTATTTCTTTCACCCATGTTTGGGCTTCGATAGGGTCCGTAGTTCCTTTGAACTCTGGTGGACCCACGCTTATAAAATCCTTAACGGTAGTAGCTCATGTTACTCCTAGATTTACGGGGATATTAGCCCCTGTTCTATTAAATGCAGCTGTTAAAAGATTAACAAACTCCTACATAGGGTTAACTGGACCTCCCTTCGGTTGGTTTACATTAGCTCCTTGATTACGTTGTACTCTTCTTTATGGCATTTTGCTGATACAATAAATAACACATTTCATTATTATTCCTGTCTCTATTAGTTATTATTCGATATTAAACAATAACTTAAACATCCATTGCTTATTGTGTTCCATAAAAAGTCTTATATTCATTCATTCATTGTAGTATAATACTACATCATTTATATTACACAGCCTAAGTTGATTACATTACGTTCCTGCTATTGCTTTCTAAAAATTGGGATTTACAAAAGACTACCCTTTGTTATACAAAAGAGGGCTTTACGTCACTACTAAATACAAAATATTACATACCTAAACTACTCTATCTACTACTAGATCACATCTGCCTCAAGGCATTATCAAAATCTGCCTTGGCAAGATCGGCAAAAATATCCAGGCTAATACTATCCCGCGTTTGCCCTGCCTCTACAGGATAACAAGCTACCTGCTGCTGGAAATCTGTATGAGAACTCCAATGAATATAGGACATTCTCCCTATCTTCTGCAATTTAGTCTTTAGCTCCTCCCTAAGTTCAAAAACCTCATGCTTCAACTCATGGACTTTGTCCTTATCCAAAATTCTCTCATCATGTTCCTGCTCCCACATGGACTCCACGTCCGTCTTGTCTTATATAACCGCCTGGAGTTCTTCCTTCAACTCCTTAACCTCCTGACAGTAATGGATATTTCTATCCAATACCGACATGAATAATGACATCATTGACTCCCCAGGAGCCATCTCTGCTGCTATTGCTACTAGATTAAAGGACACTACCTCAACTTCCTCTTCTATCATACCATCGAATACTGACATGAGGTCAGGATCCTCTGAGTCTCCAGACTCAATGACAATTATCTCGGGCTCTGCCGCTATGGGGTTCGGTATAACCTCTATTTGGTTCATCGACTCTTCACTAACTGCCTGTCCATCTAAGTGCATTCCATTTATTCCTGACATCTACACAAAACAATTAAGTTAATTAGTACACGTCAGTAGAATAATAAAAACAGAAAACATAATCATAATGCATTTTTATAAGGTTATTTTCTTCTTTTACTTTTTGGAGTCCTCTTAAGGTTATGACTTAAGGTTTTTAATCCCCCCTTAAGTTTTATAACCTAATGCTTTGATACCAACCTGTGACGCCCCCAAATTCGGGTATCTTCTAAACCAACAGATGGTGCTACACGGTACTACCATTCGCACATACATTCAATTGAAAAGTCTCAAAGGAACGAATATGTCTTCTATATATTCAAAATAATATTAACATTCCCACATGTTCTTTATAACCATTACATTGTTCTTGTCATAATATCAAATATATTACAATCATTCACCCTATACTATTACATAAGTATACTACGAGTTCGTCTTCGCCTTGCCTTTATCCTTGCTGGATCCTTCAGTCCGTTCAATCTTAGCTGTGTTCATATGGTTCAAGTAAGAGTGAGCATGACTAGCTCAGCAAGTACTACAATTCTAATAAACAACATGCTTGAAACATAGGAATCGTATATCTTCAATAACTGAACAATAGTTATGAAGTACTATCGATAATTCAAGATAGCACTTCTTTTCATTCAAAACATTTTACAACAACAATATTTAGTAAAACATCAATTTCGGTCCAAGACCTTGAGCATTTCATAAGTTCTTTTGAAAAGGACATCCCGACACAAAGTTCGTAAGTCTGACATTTCTTACGAGCACGTCTAGGTGATCAACCTATAATACTCTATGTTTATCAACACTACATTCATTAAACGTGTGTACGTTTAAGTTGTAATAACCTCACGTGCCTGTCGTTAGACGACAAAACATTTTAGCATACTCAATCTTCGTTTGAAAACCACACCAATATAACTTGGTAAACATTGACCATGTTTTGATATAAACATAATATAAGTCTAGCCAAAAGAGTTGGCTTAGACTTCATCATACAATACTTCATGTGTAAGAATACATGAATTACAATGCTTGTCCAGATTGAACTGGAACAAGGGTTAGAATACTTGCCTTTAGCGTCTGCTACAGTTATAACACGTTATCGTTTAAGTCTTTAAGTCTCTACAGTAATTGATAACATCACATAACACATTAAGTAATGAATGAACATACAGGGTTCCTAATGTATCTTACCCTTCTTCTCAATTTAATTATGACTTAGATTTAATCTTATTGGTTCCGGCCTTTTGTTAAGTTGTTCTTACATACACATTACGTTCATGTTTGATTACTTATCTTCAACCTTTAGACAACATAAACAAGGTTAAATAATACCTTACAATGCCTCATTAAGTTCCTTAGTTCATTATCAATGAGTTATTATTCATTCCATACTAGTAAACCTTCATTACTTGTCCAAACCCTAGGGTTGGTGTTGCATACCACCCTTCCTTTCATCTTTGAGTCATCATGGCGCCACTTTAGTAGTGGCTAAAGACCTGGACTTCGGTATTTGCCTAAGGCGATGTAGTCTATGTGCTACATGTCGTCGTCATTGGCTGCAAAAAACTCGAGAAGTTGAGACATCGTGGCACAAGCAGCGCCACCATTTGGCCTTGGGTTGGTGCCGCGGCGCCAACTCTGTGCCTCAAATAGCATTGACAGATTTTCAAGTTTGCAAAATTCCCGGACTTTTAACTTCTTCGTTATAAGTCTGAATTGGCTCGTTCAAGAGCCTACGGTTCACAAATTATATACTCTACGCGTTCATGCAAGAATTTTATCTATTTGAATTTGTTTGCTAAAAATTCACCTATTAGTTCCTTTTTAACGAAAACGATAAACGTTCATGAACGTTCAACGCTCATATTTTCGTTCTAAGTCGGAATCCGGTCATTTTCGAGTCCGCAACTCTATAATGCCAAATATGACTTGTCTCCATCGAAAACCAATGTTTCCGAGTTCAAACATAAAATACGACTTCCATTCCAAGAATTTCACGAATTCGACGATTATCATCCAATCGTGTGAATTCCGGCGAAACTTCATTACTAACGATTTGATCATCATTCTAAATGGATTTTAACCAACAAATAAACATTTTAAGCTACTTATTACATCAACTTATTTTCAAGTTAGGTTTTGACTTATTCTTCATAAGTTCATGACTTAACAACTTATAATCTACAAATTTTCATTCCTTATGACTTATTATAGATTTAAGTCCTTAATCAACATTATCACATCTTATCAAACATACTAACTTCATATGACAAGTTTATCATAAGTTATCAACTTATTTAGATTCAAGTTACTTATTCCTAACTTATTCGGCTTAAGTCCATTGTTTAATTACTTCTTATGATTGCTTAGCATACATGATCATCATTTCTCTATCAAGCTATCATGGTAGAGATAAAAGAATATAGGACAAGAGTCTTACCCTTGATGAACTAGTTCTTTTCCTTCTTGGAACAAATATTGAAGTTTGTCTTAAAAGTGCTTAATCTCTCTAACCAATAAGTTGTTTTAATGTTGGATGAAAACTAACAACCAACAAATGAATTTTGAGCTTGTTATTTATAGACTTGGCAAAGTTAGGGCATTATGTACATTATAACATCCCACCTCCTTAACTAACCTCCTTACTATTCATCTACTTAACCACTAAGTAAACTTGCTCATCACTTATATTACTTGGCCACCACAAAACTTATCCTATGCTTGGCCATCACATAAAGTACTTGGTCACCAAGTTTATCCCACATTAACATTGGTTTTCTCCATGGATCATGTCTAACCCATTCGATCACTACATTGGGCTTAGGTTAATTAGCTTAGCTTATATATTCCTATTGGGCTTGCATTACTTTAGCTTGGGCTTTTGATTAACAAACACTTGGGCTTGTACATCCAATTCCTATTGGACTCTTCCATTGTTACACAATTCTATTAAACTAAAAGGCTTATAACATATACAATACGTATTATTCTCGTATTCTAGCTCGTATATCAATTCGTAATATACGTTATTTCATTCTCCATACATACTTGTATAATACTTTGTATTATACTTAAATTCAATACCTCGTACAATACTTACGTATCATACAATCAATATAATCTCTTCCTAACGTTTAATATTCCTAATGTTCTCAAATTAAGTCCGCATGTGAAATATTGCGTTTTCCATACTTAAATTATTATTACATAATCCATCTCACCTTGATATTATAACGTTACGGATTACTCGGAAGTTCAAAAATAATTTCCGAGCGGAAATCGATGAATAATGTTTTTTGGAAAATTTCTCGAAAAGCTTTTATTTTTGTCTTGGAAATTCAAACACTTTAATTCATTCACATAGTTAAAATACCATGATGTTCCGACGTTTCTAGGTTATAGAAGGACATTCATCTTACTAACACATAATAATAATAAATAATATTATTTTATTCATTATTAAAAGTATTTACAAAAGGTTCGATTTTCTGGCGTGTTACAAGTCCTTTAGCGACAGTTTAATCAGAAAAATAATTATTTAATTAAATAAATAGAGAAAAATGATTTTTAATTAGGAAAAATACATAATAAATTCTTATAAATTATTTTAAAGCCTAAAAATGGGTTTTTAATTATTTTGAGTATATTTTAAAAGTATTTAATATTTTTGGAATATAAAAGGTATTTATTTATTTAATTATAATATTAATAAAATTATTTAAAAATGATTTTAATATTTGAAAAATCATGAAAAATTATATTATGGTGTTATAAAATATTTGAAGTTATTTTTAATAACTTTTGATATTTTGTGATGAATTTCATTAATAAATTTATATTAATGGTAATTAATTTATTTAATGAATATATTAAATAAATTATGGAAAATTAGAATTAATGCTTTAAAAATCATATAAAAATGATTTAAGTGTTATAAAAATATTTTAAGTTAAATAATATAACTTTTGATATTTTGCCATGAAAATATTAATGTTTTAATATTAATAGCAATTATCGGATAATGAATTTAAAGGTTTAAAAATCATATAAATATGATTTTAAGGTATTAAAAATACTTTGTGATATTATAAATATATTATAATATTATGATATAATTTTCATTAATATTTAATATTAAATAAATATTAATGATAAGAGAATAATGTGGTATTTATATTATATAAATACGATATAAGTGATTAAAAAATTATGATAAATGGTTATAATTATCTAAAAATTATTACAAGCCTAAGAAAAATATTTTAACTGATAATAAATTATCTAAGATATCTGTGAACTAGTTTAGACCGAGTCTTAGTGATTTTAGACTCGAGATTTGTTCGACTAGACTGTCGGGATGTTAGAATTGAGTCGAGATCAACTCAAACTACAATAGTTTGACTTGATACCGATTCTTAAGTAGTTTGTGGACTGATAAGATTACGTGTTATGTGTTTAGGATACTTTGTGTGTGTGTGTGTATATATATATATACAAAGTATTATACTTTGATAATATTATTCTAATGTGGAGATCTATATTACTAATATTAGGTCTTCGGATAAAGCGTTATAAACTGTGTAGCAGTAGTCGGTGATACAGGTAAGTTCCTAAACTTGAACTCTTAATTATTGTGCAAGTTTTATTTAACTCGACCTCGAGTTGTATTATTCCAATTATACTTAAGGTTAATCATCTCTGATTGCCATATCTAAGACTTGTTAAATTGTACTCTATACATATTGCATGTATTAATTGGGTATGAAAGGCTGAACACCTTCATTACCGTTCGGTCCAGATATAACTGATATGTTCATGTTAAATGCTCTTCAGCTATGCAAGTTTGTTCGTGCTAATTCACAATTATATTGTTGAATTATAGCTAGCTTATTATTCCAATTCTTTCAATCATGATATATCCTCCAATAAACTTAAACTTGTTGGGCAAACTTATGCTCACCCTTGCTATATCATGATAAAACATTGCAGATTAAGACATACGTCGGATACAGGAAAAGATAAAAACAAGTCCAGCTTTGGAGTTTATGTGCAGCTAAGTTTGTAACAGTATTGTATATTAATGACATTGTAAGTCAAATAAGTTATGAATTGTGTATTAAGTGAAGGTTCTCTACCTTGGGGAAAAGTGTGTAAGTTTAATGTATAAAAAATTTATGTTTATATATCCTGCAATAGTTATAGAATAATTGTACCAGATCCGTGGTGATTTGGGACCCGAATTTGGGGACGCTACACGGGTACCACAGACATCGAATAATTTCTAATGCTTCGATGGGTTTACTTTCCATCAACTGAGATAACGTCAAGGTTGCTTGACCTTCATTGATGTGTGTATCAATGGTTGAGAACGCGTTGTAACCCCCGCTAGGGATTCGTTTATGGAAGAATAATGTGTTGTAACCCCCGCCGGGGTTATGTCAATGGATGACAATGCGCTGTAACCCCTGCTGGGGATACGTTATCTTTTAGGGTTACGACCTTGTATATGGCGGCGTCAGACCTATGTGAGGCATTGTTGAGCATGATTTGCAAAAGCTGAGGTCATCGTTATAGTATACCTTGTATTCAGGTGAATACCAATTAGTGATATGTGGAGCCAGAGTTTTGGCTCATGAAAACTAGGATTCCAGGACTTCCATCTTTTTGAGGGGGAATCGAGTCAGCGCTTCGCTTCATGCCACTTATCAGCGGAGGATAGATCCAGGTTGTATGACTGTTGGGATCAGTGTGAGCTAGCTGAGTTTTCTATCAGTCATCCAGGTTATTCTGTAGAGTATTCCACATGGATGGAGACAGAGACTGCATCGGCTGCGGTAGTATCAATAGTGCAAGGGATTGATTCCGCCAACGAGGAGCCTATGGAGTAGACAAATATTCCCATCGAGGAGAATTTGACTACTGGGTTGCCAACATTAATGATGGATTCTTCCACTACGAGTGCTACTGTCATTCAGCATTCAGCACAGTATCTGGAGCAAAGTCTACATCTGATGACCAATGAGAGAGATCAGGTTAGGGCCTTGATGTTCACAGCTCTTGATGGGAGATATGAAACTCTATTAGAGAGAGACGAGGCCAGATCAGCTAGAGATACATTGATTATAGAGCAGGATGCTCCCCCTATCTGCCCGAGATGTGGCTGTCATAGACAGTACTTCAGTGAGAACCCTAATGAGTGGCATCCTTACTGATATGAGTGCATACATTGATGAGCATCATGCCACCACGTAGTTAGCCTCATATCAGCTAGCTCGTGTAGATACCATTGGGCAGGATCTTGCAGCGTTACCTCCTTCTTTGGATAGGGATGCTATGTTAGATCTGATAGTACGCATACATACAGATCCGTAGATAGACTTGTATTTTCCTACATAGACTAGCTTAGCCATTTTGTCATGTACATCATATATTATATATATCAAACAGTATTATATATGGCATGGAAATATATTTTGATTCACTTCCCTTTCAGTTATGCCTTGATACTTGCTTGATATTTGCCTGTTTCTTCAGGGCTTGTGATCTTGATGCATTCTGAACTCATCGTTGATGTGTGGACATTGAGACGTTGCATGATCTTTCAGAATGGATCATTAATCTTTGTGTATCCCTACCATCTTTGGTGTCTTGGGACTGGTTTCTGTATGGAAATATGGAGAGGAGTGTGGCTTTTCTTCTTTGAGATTGACCGCACCATAGATGGTCACCAGTACTCCTATTTAGGAGGAGCCTAGTTATTTCCATCTCTTATGGATTGGTGTCGCTCTTTGAGGCACAACCACAACTTAGATGGTCGCCGAATCTCCTATTTGTGAGGAGAGGTTAGGTAGTTCCATTCCTTTGGTCTGAAGCCGATGAAATGTGGTGGATTGAGTTTAATCCAAGTAACGTGTGACAAGTATTTTTGTTCTGGTAAGGGGTTAGACCAAACCATAAATGGCTTCCTACGTACTCCTATTAAAGAAGAGATCAGGTCTGCGTAGTTTGAACCTGGTGTAAGAGGTTCAACGCTGAATGTGAAGGATGTAAACGGGTGTAGAAGCTTTATTGATGAAGAAGGGTGTAGAAGTATTTTTGTGGTTTTTGTTTATATAGAAAAAGGGGTAGAAATGTTTTTATTATTTTTTTTATTGTGACCAGGCCATATAGAATATGGTTGCCTACGTACTCCCGGGTATCAGGGAGATCAGGTCGACGTAGTTCGCCCCTCAGGACGAATTGTAGCCAAAGAGAAGTATAAATCCTATGTGCAGGCTATACTGCCGGGAGAAGAAAGTTTGATCCCATGATTGGGAGAAACTGCAGGTGTGGAAAAACTTTGATCCCGTCTTCAGGACAAACTACAAGCATAGAAAAGTTTAATCCCATCTTTAGGATAAACTGCAGGTGTGAAAGGTTCAATCTTGTCTTCAGGATAATCGAAATTATGTGAAAAGTTTGAAATGAGGTGAAACAAGGCTGCTGGTTTGAAGTGTATGTTTCCCTGAGGGGCAGAAGAGTATGTAAAAAGGGTTAGAGAACCGGAATGACTGATGATCTGATGAACTAAAGCCAGGATGTATGCTTGATGGTAACCTCAGACATAGTATTGTTTCACAGTGTCCGAGTTGATAAGTTATGGAAATTCATCGCCATCAATTTCCTGTAATCTAAGAGCGACTCCTGTCAATACCTCCTTGACAAAAAATAGACCTTCCCAATTAGGAGCAAATTTTCCCCTAGATTGATCTTGGTTATCAATGACCTTCTTCAAAACTAAGTCATGTTGTTTGAACTGTCATAGCCGGACTTTTCTATTGTAGGATCTTGCGATCCTTTGCTGATATAACTGACCGAGGATGATAGTCTCGGTTTCCCTTTCATCTATCAGAGACAATTGGTGATACCTATCTTGTATCCATTGGTCTTCATCCAACTGAGCATCCATTAACACTTTGAGGGATTCCATTTCCACCTCTATGGGGAGCACTACTTCCATCCTATGGGCTAGTGAGTAGGGTGTTGCCCCAGTGGAAGTACGCATTGAAGTTCTATAGGCTAATAAAGTTAGAGGCAAAAGGTCAGGCCATCCTTTGTGATTGGCGGACATTTTTTGCATGATCTTCTTGATGTTTTTATTAGCCACTTCAACATCACCATTCATCTTTGGATGGTAGATGATGGAGTTAAGGTGTTTGATGTGGAATTTACTGCATAACTCCATCATTTTATTGTTGAGGTTTTTAGCATTGTCTGACACAATGACCTTTAATTATCTATATCGATAAACGATATTATTTCTGATGAAAGCAATGATGACTTCTATGGTAACCCTGGGGAAGGAGGCTTCTTCTACCCATTTAGTGAAGTAGTCGATCATGGTGAATATAAATCGATGTCCATTATTGGCTTTGGGCTCGATGGGCCCGATCACGTCCATTCCCCACATTGAGAAGGGTCATGGCAAACTCATATTGTGGAGTTCCCTTGGAGGGGCGTGGATAGCATTCACATGAATTTGGCATTGATAGCACCTCTTGATGTGATCATCACAGTCAGCTTTGAGTGTAAGCCAATAATGCCCTGTTCTGAGGATCTTCTTGACAAGTAGGGGGGTGCTCATGTGTGGGCCACATACTCCACCATGGAACTCATCCATGAGCCTCTGAGCTTGGCATTTGTCCAGACATTTGAGGAGACCTAATTCTGTATCTTTTTTTTAGAGTGCATCTCCGCTCAAGTAGAATTTCATAGTAAGTCGATGGATCTGCCTCTTTTCAGTCAAGCTCGCCTCAGCAGGTGTAGATCCATCTCGCAGATACTCCTTGATATGTTGATACCAAGGGTTGTGGATGGGAGGTAGCTCATTCGATACTTCTCCAACATAGTTCCCATAAGCTGGGGCCTTTTGTAGGGCAAATGTTATGCTTGGCATGTTTTCCTTGTCAGGTATATGAATCAAAGAGGCCAACGTTGCTAGTTCATCCGCAAAATCATTCCTATTACGAGGAATGTGTAGAAAGGAGATTTCTTTGAACTCCAAAGCCATATGTAAAACTTATCGATGGTAAGGCAGCAAATATAATTCTCTGGTTTGATAGATTCATGTGGATTGTTTGATTACCAATTCGAAATCCCCAAAGATAGTTAACTGCTTGATGCCCAATGAACGGGCAAGTTTTAGTGCCATGATACAGCCTTCATACTCAGCTGTGTTGTTGGTGCTGACAAACTGCAATTTGACGGCGACGGGATACTGCTCCCCCGTACTGGGTACTAGAACTTCTCCGGTTCCAGAACCATCCATGTTAATAGCTCCATCAAAATACATTTTCCATGTGTCATATGCATCGTACTGATGGTGTTGCTGAACTGCCATTACCCCTTCATCGGGGAAGTATGTTTCCAAGGGTTTGTAGTCCCCTGCAGGTGCGGCGACCAGTTGATCTGCAATTCCTTGACCTTTGACAGACTTTTGCATTACGTAGACAATGTAAAATTGTTGTAGGATCAACTGCCATCTGGACAGCCGACAATTTATTATGGGCTTACTAAACACATACTTGAGAGGATCTACGCGGGATATGAGATGGGTTGTGTGACCACGGAGGTAATGTTGTAACTTCATGGAAGCCCATGCTAACGCACAACAAGTCTTCTCAATTAGAGTGTACTTGTGTTCACTGATGCTGAATCTTTTACTAAGGTAATAGATAGCTTGTTCTTGGCCTCAGTATGTAGCCCATAGCATTTTCATTAATGGACAGGTATATGAACAGGGGAACATCATCCTTGGGAGGTACCAAAACAGGAGTGTTAACCAGCTGCTCTTTAATGGTAAGGAAGGCTTTCTGACACTCATCGTTCTATTTCATGGAGGAGTTCTTCCATAACAATTTGAAGATGGGCTCATAGGTTGCTGTGAGTTAAGAAATAAATCTGCCAATGAAGTTGATTCTTCCCAAAAATCCCCATATTTCCTTCTCTGTCTGAGGAATGGGCATTTCCTTGATGGCCAGGATTTTGGTGGGATCCAGCTCAATCCCTTTGTGGCTGACTAGGAAACCTAGCAACTTACCTGATGTAACGCCAAAGGCACACTTGGCTGGATTCAACTTCAAGTTGTAATTATGCAACCTATTGAAGAGCTTTTTGAGATGGCCTAAGTGGTCTTTCTCCCTTCGGCATTTTACAATGATGTCATCCACGTAGATCTCTATCTCTTTATGCATTAAATCATGGAAAAGAGCCATCATAGCTCGCTGATAGGTTGCTCCAGCATTGAAAAGGCTGAATGACAACCTTTTATAACAAAATGTTCCCCAAGACGTGATGAAAGTAGTTTTCTCATGATCTTCCTCAGTGACCATAATTTGATGGTACCCCGCAAAGCAATCCGCAAAGGAGTACATGCCGTATTGAGCAGTATTGTCAATGTGAATGTGGATAAAGGGTACGTGAAAGCTATCTTTAAGGCAAGCTTTGTTCAAATCCTGGTAATCCACGCAAACTCGCACCTTTCCTCCTGGTTTAGGCGTGGGAACAATGTTGGATATCCACTCCGGATATGTAGACACCATGATAATGCCAGCTTGAAATTGTTTCACAATTTCTTCTTTAACCTTTAAACTCTACTCAGGCTTCAATCGCCTGAGCTTTTGCCTGACTGGCTTGAATCCTTCTTTAATGGGAAGGCAATGAAGGACAATGTTAGTGGACAAACCCACCATGTCTTCGTGAGACCATGCAAACACATCTTGGAATTGGGTTAATAGCGCAACCATGTCATTGCGTTGGTTTGGAGTGAGGTATAACCCAATATGGATTAGCTTAGGGCTTTCTAAGGTTCCAAGATTGAAAGAAGTGGTTTGGTCAAGGTTGAGTTTTGTAACGTCCACAAATTTTAAACTCCTTATTAATTAAATATGTGATTTAATTTTTATGAGTTAGTTTTGTGAGTTTATTTAAACCTTATGTGGTTATGTGAATTTATAAAATAATTTAAGGGAGTCACTAATAGTTGATTTAAATTAGTGGACTAACCATAAGAGTTTGATATCAAAGAATTATTATGATTCTTAATGATTAAATATTAAATCTATTTGAATATAGTGGCAGGATTTGAACATATTGATTCATTTCAATTATGGGTATATCACCATTGTAGAGGTTAAATTATCTCATATAAGACTTATGTGGTGATAAAAATTTGAACTGGCTTAAAGCTAACCCATTTTGGCCTTTGCCGAGGACCTACAAGAATCGCTACTCTCTCAAGAAGACAAAATGGCGCAGCTACGCCAATGTCCATTCTGAGACAGTTAGTTCTGCTATAGAACATGAATTAGAACATTAGTGTAATGTGTGACATGCATAGAATCATATTATAAGGATACCTTCTAAATGATATGAAGTATCAAACAGTAAAGTAAGATCACAAATGATTTTAATACCAAAATAATTAAATATCTATGTATTCCAGAAATTGGAAAATAAGTTATGTGTGTACACTGGATATATAATATTAAATAATGTTATAATATGGTTTTGTGAGTAGTAGAAATAATTATGGAACTACTCGGACAATAATACCTAACTGCGTTATTTTATTTCATGCATTTAATGTACATGGATTATATTATGTGAGTACATAAATAATCCCCAAAATTCCTTTGTGTAGTAGCATTAACACATTTATTTTACATGTTGGGAATTATAGTAACTAAACCAAGCTTGTTGCTGAGATTTTTCTTTCTTGTCCCAAAGTTAGTGTCACCATAGTACATGAACAGTAGCCTACATTTGAGTTACGTAACGTCCATATGGCTAAAACTTAGGCAATGATTTTAAGGCCAATGGCCTGATGGGGAGTTGTTGAACCACTCCTTAGCAACCAATGTGTTCTTCCTTTGCACCATGAGCTCCAACATTAGGGTAATGTCGTTATCTAGTCCATGTCCTTCTATAAGAACAAGCTCCAAAATCAGTTTTTGGGTTGTTAGAATTGTTTGATAAGTCTGATATTAGAGGTTCTAAGTTGCTGAACAACTGAAGAAGTAAACTTAGAGGGTAGGAAGTTCAATCCAAGCTTAAGAAGGTATAATTTCTAATTATATTCTTCAAATGGGTCTTATTTAATTATTGGAATTTCTTGAATTCATTTGTTAAGTGATATGAACAAGCATGTTATAAGGTGTGTAAGAAGTTTTCTAACATGTATGAACACTTTAATAATGATTTCGAGCATGCTTGAATTGTTAGAAAACAAGTTGGTAGTTACTCTGCAAAATAGAGTAACCTTACTGCATCTGAATTCGACCTGGCACAGTTGCACCCTATTTGTACTAGGGTGCAGCGCAGCTGCGCCGTACCTCAGATCCGGTTGCTAGTTTCTGTTGTGTATAGTGTTGCTGATATGGTATTAAGACTTGTGTAAACATGAAGAATAGCTATGAACATGTGTTGTAGGGTTTCCTTATGAGTTATGACATGACTAACATGATTCTAGTAGGAAATGTAAAGTTTTGAAAACAAACTTTGAAGAAATACAAGTTTTACAAATTCTGAAGTTATGAGACCACATACATGACTGATGTGGAACTTAGGTGAGCATGATATATGATGTATAGTGTCTTTATCATGATTTAAACTTGTTAGCTTTGTGTTAGAGAATGTTTTAAAGGAAAAGTTTGTTATATTAAAGTAATATACATGAATGCTACATGATGTAGTTTCTGGTGTTTAAAGTTGTTAAACATAACTTAATCGCACATGATGTGAGTTCTAAAGTTGTCTTGTATGTGTATATTGCATCATTCATGCTAAAATGATTTCAAAGACAACCTTGAACATGTTTTCAAATATAAGTTCAATATTATGTGAGTACTTAGATACTATAGTAGTAAGATGTCATATTATGGCATTAATACTCCTAAACATGATACATATGTATTGAGCATGATGGTTACATGATTTTTATGTTTTAATGACATATAAATTGTAAGTTAAACTTGTGGTAATGAACTCAAGTATGGTCATGTCTTTTATGTGAAACTCTAGCATGTATGTATGTTAATATGTATGTATAGGTGTATCTTACAGTTGGACTGAAGTCAGGAAGTGTAGAAGCTCAACCTTGAGTTCGGCTAAGGGACGGATGCAGAAAAGGCCATCCCTAAGCTTCTAGACCAGCGCAATTGTGTCTTGAATCCCTTGCTTTTGCCAAGATTCTATTTTTGGTTTGAAGTTTCAAGGCAAGATTACATGATTATTTTACCTTGTAATGTCTGACCAATATGCTTTGTAATGCGTTGAGAAGCATGCCATGTGATGACTTGATTCTTTTAAGTATAGACTCGTACTAGTTACACGTACTAATTGAAATGATCGACTTGATAACGTTAGGTCATTTCAACACAAGTAATTAAAGCTAGAATTTATTATAGCTGAGCAAACATGCAAGTTTCTGAACTTAATTATTTGATTGTGCAAGTTTCTGAACTTCATTATTTGATTGTGCAAGTTTTTGAACCACATTATTTGATTGTTCAAGTTTCCTAAACTTACTCAAATTTATATTGGGCAAGTATCTGAACACTATTTTATTGTGTTGCAATGTTTCCTAACTTACACAACTTTGTTTGTTGTGAAAGTTTCTTATACTTCTCATATTGTATTGAGTAGGTTATTGTTAAATTGAAAGTTATTCATTTAAGCTTGAATCTTATTTCCAAGCATGCTATTAAGTGGTTTAATTACCTTACAATTATTCCACATCGATATTATTGATATTCACACTTAGTGCACCTGAGTTCGTACAGTCTTAGACTTGTACATCATTTAAAGTTCAAATAAGTCTTGAACTGTGTGAGATAGAGTCTGATCCTTTGTTCGGTCAAACAAACGTGTAAGACCCCAATTTTTTTTTAATAAAGATGATTTTTCTATAAATATCATTTTTGAATATTATGGAATAAATTTGATATAATGTTATAGTTGTGGGTAATATTTATAAATTTTGCTAAGTATGCAAGTTGTTATAAAATATTCGATTGGTCGAGGAATATTCTTTTTGTCGGGAATATTCGTACAACGACACAATCATTGGTGGACCCCATAATGGAATTATTGTCGGATTGAGAAAATGACAAAAATATTTTATAAATAACGGCGGAGGTGTTATTGTTAAAACCTAACTGAACTACCCTTAGTAGTAAAAGTACAAGAATGTCTGGCGTGGTAAAAGATAGTACACCAGTATTGATTATTGATGCTTACGTGAGAAGTCACTCATTTATACTCAATTATTGCTACAAAGAATTTCTTTGATCATATCTCTCATATTATTGATTCAATTATTGTCACGGTATCATCTGCATTATATGTTATATTATTAAATCAATAATTGAGATGACAAAGTTATTCATATTATTAAATTGCAATATTTACAATGTCTAGAAGTTCTGTCAAGGAGAGGTTTGGTCACTTAATTGCGCACCAATAGGGAGAAATCCTTATTGGAAAGCCCCATCTTTCCCGGGAACAACCCGGTTGCTAAATATTATGAGTTATAATATTAATGATGAATAAGTTCGTGTTGATTAAAGATGAATTTGATAGTTTCATTGTGTTGGGATTATTTGTGTTAGTAGAAATCGACATCTATTCAGATGATAATTGATGTCTGGAGGTTATATTGTTCAATCGGGTATTCGGGGAACTTTTTGTGTCAGAGTACTATTCACGAGTTACTATTTATGAGTTACTATTCACCCGATTACTATTCACTCTAGTATTGTGCATTCGGGTATTTGGGTACAATATTATTCCATGAGGAGATGTGCTAATTTTTCAGACCGTTGGTTGAAGTTATATTAGTGAATCAATATGGACTGCTGGTGGAAAGTTATAATAGTGAACAATATGGATCGCTGGTTTAAAGTTTTAATAGTAAATCAGTATGGACCGTTGCTTTAAGTTTTAATAGTAAATCAATCTGAATCGTCCGTTTAAAAGTAAAACAATCTGGACCGTTCAGGAATTAGTTACTATTCAATCCATTCTTCTATAAATAGAAGCTCATTCCTTCATTATTTCTTATTTAATTCAATGAAACTCTAGAGAGAGAAATTATAGAGAGAAAGAAAAAGAGTATTCGCTACTCGATATCCAAAGGTCTTTTTACGGTAAGGGGTGTTATTCTTTCTTATTCATGATTAGAACTTACATTATTCCATTCTTTATTATTACATTGGAATAACTCGTATATACCAGCATACCCTATACTTGGTGAAATCCTCTCGTTATTCCATTCTATATTATTATGTTGGAATAACTTTGCTTTTATGTGAAGTACCGCATACGTGGTGAAATTCTTCTATTATTCCGTTATTTATTATTCGCTTGGAATATCATGTTGAGCTTAATTTACTTTGAATCGGTACCATTATTTATTATTCGCATTTATTATTCTCGTTTGAATATCCTCCTGCATGCGCTTTTACACGGACTGATTCAATTATTTATTATTCCGTATTTATCATTCGCCTTAATATCCTATCCATATCGCGCTGGTGGGACCGTTCCATATTTATTATTCATTGGAATAACTGCATGTCTATCTCATCACATGCCTGGTGATTTCTTTTGTTATTCCATTATTTATTATACTCGGTTGGTTAAAGTTTTAACTTCTATACTCCATGAAATTAGTGGAATATCCTTGATATTTGCGCTTCATCCAAAGATCTTTTCATGGAAATATTCTTTCGAGCATTCTTGAATTTTACTCTACAAAGAAGTATCATGTTGACAATTTGGACGTTATTAGTTCCTGGATAAACTAATTCTTGAACTTGTTTTATTGAATTCTTATATCATTGTCATCATCCTCATGTTTATATTTTTTAAAGTCATATGTGGCCTGTAGTGCATAGATGGACTTGGTATGATTATGACCAGGGATTATTCACTATAATCATGACCGTAATATTACAAATGATGTGGTAAAAGTCCTCATTGGCCTGTAGTGCATTGATGGACAGTTGTTGGCATGATCATGACCATTGATGAATACACGAATATCCTTGGCCCGTAGTGCATGGATAATTTGTGGTCGTGACCACTAATGAATATCCTTGTCAGTAGTGCAAGGATGATGTGGATTATTTATTGTCGAGTCTCAAAGAATAAAAGTGATGAAAACTTTTTAAATCATAAAAGATAGTAGATTTTATTCTCTACTTGACTCTTTTAATGGATTGCTTATTCATTGCAGCTTAAACTTTGTTGTCATTGTATTTTATCGGTTTAACATTGTTGAAGGCTAATGATAATTTATCCTGCATTATCTTAGTCATAATATTTCTTACTGGGCTAGTTGAGCTCACCCTTTCTTTCACTGTTCTCTTTAGGAAATGAGAACGTAGCAAGGACTATTCGAGGAATGGAGTGATGGTCCAGATTATAGTATTAGTAGTCCTCACTATTCTGTTAAATAGTTTGACAATAAATGTAATGAGGGCTTATTCTGATAGTGGATATTGTCTAGAAGACAATATTTGTATTAAAACTCATTGCTTTCTTGTTGTATATTAAAGATTGTATTTGTATTCTGCATCATGTATCTGGCGACCCAAGATGGGTGATGTATACCTATTTTGGGGGCCATCACAAAACGTATGAAGTTTTATAAAAGTTATCCAAACCTATTGAGGGTAAGGATTCTTAGACTGATAGAACACCCCTTTCTATGATAGGGGAATACCAGGTATCTAATATAAGATACAAAGAGTAGATTTAAATGTTATGCATATACATAGAATACGTGAGGCTGATCCCCTCAAGTACTTATTTTGTAGCCAGTAACCAAAGGGTCAATTAGCTATTGATTCCATTGGAGTGTTATAGTTCAAAGTCTATTTGACTAGGAATTATTCTAAAAGCAATAATTATCTTTGCTTATGATATTCATATTGTTGAATCCTTCAGATATTCATATTGTTGAATCCATTGCCAGATATTTTTCCATTCATCATGATATATCCTTATTGTTGTATTTAAACATGTTGAACAAATTTGTTACTCATCCTTGCTATATCATGAATATATTGCAGCTAAGCCCGAGACCTCAGGGAAGGACAAGGGTAAAGGAAAGATGTAGAATAGTGGAAAGGAGCAGACTTTACCTTGCGCTTAGTTTAAATTACTGTTATGTAATATGAACCCTAATGATTATTTTAGGGTATGTTTGTAAGATGATATTAAGGTTATCGTATCTTGGGACTAGTAACACCTTTTGAATGAACGACGTACGTTTATTATTTTCCACATTTTAGTTATCATATGTTGTTTCGAGGTGGATGTTTGTATTTTTCGTGATGACCGAACCGGGGTCAGAGGACCCAGATTCGGGGGCGTCACAGGTTGGTGTCAAAGTTGTAGGTTATAAATGTTAGGAATACGAAACCTACGTTATAACCTTAGTAGAAAACTCAAGTAGAGTATGTAAGGATGTGTTGAGAAAATTCACCGAGTTTTATTGTTATACTGAAGTTGTTTATTTAAATCAAAAATGATTAATAGATTCCTTAAACTTCTTAATGCTAACATGGATAGCATATCACATAAAGCCTATTAATTTTCTTCCTTTTCTCAGATCATGCTGCCTAGGAGAATACCGCGGAATCGAAGGGAGGAAGGATCCGTTAACAATGGTGGAGGGGCAAATGTTGATCCAATGTAGAACTTCGTTAACTTGTTAATTGAGGTAATGCAAAACAGACCCCCACCAACAGCAGGGCAGCCAAGACAACACTTGGCTTGCTTTAAGGACTTTAAATTGGTAGGACCACCGGAATTCCGGGGAACCTTGGATCCAATTGAAGCCTAGTCATTGATAGAAGAGATGGAGAAGGTGTTTGAGGTCGCACGCATGGACGAAGCATAGAAGATGAGTTTTGCCACTTTCACGATGAAGGGCGAAGCTAACTATTGGTGGAAAGTCAATAGGGGCCGAGCAGACAAAGGAGTTATTCCTTGGGAGAGATTTAAGGAGCTATTCCTTGAGAATTACTTCTCGGAGAATACGCAACAGGATATGGAAGTTAAGTTTCTAGAACTGAAACAAGGTAGTATGTCTGTCGCAGAGTATGCGGCAAAATTTAACGAGTTGGCCCGATTCGCTTCACATCAGGTTGACTTGGAGGCTAGGAAGGCAAGGAGGTTCGAACTAGGACTGAAACCATGGGTACAGAAGGTAGTGGTTGTATTAAAGATTAAGACTTACTCAAATCTTTTGGAAAGGGCTATCATTTCCGAATGAGGCAATGAATTCATCGCTCGATTCAAACAAGAAAAGAAGACAGGTCAAGAAGGACAGAAATGGGGAAGCAGCGGAGGCAGCAACCCCAATAAGTGTAAATGGACAAAGAGCCAATCCTCTGGAGGTAATAAGTCTGGGGGAGAAGCTAAGAAAAGTATGAAGTGCAACAACTGTGGGAGGAGTCACTCGGGGGAGTGTATGAAGGGAAATAATGTATGTTATCATTCTGGGCAATCGGGGCACATGGCTCCTCAGTGTCTGAATAAGCAGAAGGGAGGATGTTTCTCGTGTGGGGACACAGACCATCAAATTAAGGACTGCTTGAAGAAAAATGGCGATGCAGCTAGCGACAACCGTAACAACAAAAATAATGGACTGAACATTGGAGGGTCAGCTAGTCAAGCCAATAGACCAACGACACGAACGTTCAACATGATCGTATAGGATGCGGTGGAGTCTAAGGACGTGGTGTCAGGTATCATTCCGATCAATGATATAGATGCATACGTGTTATTTGATTCAGGTGCTACCTGCTCTTTTGTTTCCGAAGAATTTGCTAAACAGTTAGACTTACCCCGTAAGAGATTAGAACACCCTATGAACGTAGAAGTAGCGAACAAGGAGATTATCCCCATATAATACATTCATAAGAATTGTTATACCGAATTGCAAGGATTTAAGCTCAAAGTGGATTTGATACCGATTCATTTGGGAGAGTTCGATGTAATCCTTGGAATGGATTGGTTATCGGTTCACGGAGATAGACTGTAAGAAGAAGTGTGTACACCTTAAGACTCTGAATAAGTCAAAGGTGGTATTTTATGGTAATAAATCACCGAGACAATCTCATTGTTTGACGATGGTGCAAGCACAGAGATTGCTTAGGAAGGGTTGTATAGGTTATTTATCTCATGTAGTTTATACTCGATGAGTCGCGGGTGAACTGATACCTATTGTAAGGGATTTTGTGATGCCCCCAAAATAGGTATACATCACCCATCTTGGGTCGCCAGAAAATACACTATTGACAACTTCATTTATACAACTGTCATGCAAAATATGACGACAAGTATACTGTGAGTTTTAATACAAATGTATGTAACTCTCATAGTGCCTCGACCACAACCTTACAATGGTACGTTACATAAAAGTACAGTCAAAAACTATTTTAGAAATTAAAATCTTTGGGAAGTGCTCAAGGAAACCTTCGTACATAGAAGGCCATGAATCTATGTTATGATAAATATCATATGTCTAGAGAATTATCCTTAGTTGACCCAATAGACCCCAAAGAAAAACGAGAAGATTACTATCATGTTCCTTCCAATGGTAAGTCTTCTCTTGACATATAACTATCTCCATTGTCTCCAAGTGAAAATTATATTTCAAATAAACTCCAAGATCATATAGGTGGTGCTCGTAGATATACTCAGCAAGTGGATGTGCACAACATTGTCTTATGGTAACACGAGGTTGTATGTCATTAGACATCTTGTATGATAGTGGCAAAACACCCTTCGAAAGTTGGGTTCACCTCACCCTATTCGGTTCACCAAAATTAAATATCAAATGATGTATACAATACGACACACTTGTCTAAAGTTCTGAATAAAATTATTTTCATACTATTTAGGGAGAACCTCAATAGCTATAAATCACCGTTCTATTCCCCTGTTATCCCCGCTCGACTCGATAACACTCTTATTACCTGAAAGGAATTGTGAAGCAAAAAGGGTGAGCACAACTAGCCCAGTAAAGAGTATCATGACTAAAGATAATTAAATTATCAATAGCCTTCGTCAATAATAAATCAGAGATTTAGAACATATGGTAGATGATAAAACTTTTCAACAATAGTTGCAGCGGAACGAGCAATCCATTAAAAGAGTCAAATAGACCATCAGGTCTATTTGATTCTCCATGTTAAAAGTCCACCAATAATGTTTTATCCCTGTAACATCAATCAACAATTCTTGTCCACAATTATATGAATAACTCATAATCATAATTGTGATTCTGAATTCCTTTTCGTACCCAGGACGAAGATAATTTATATCACATATCTTCACCTTAGAACAAATTGGATATAGGAATAGTGAAGTAGCATAATACTTTTCTTCTTTATCTCTATAGTTTCTCTCTCTAGAGTTTCAGTGAATTCGTAAGAAATAATGAAGGAATGAGCTTATATTTATAGGAGAAAGGACTGAATAGTAACTAATTCCTGAATGAGCCAGATTGATTTACTTTTAAACGGACGGTCCAGATTGGTTTACTATAAAATATTCTAATAAAACAAAATATTTTAAATAAAATATAATATATTACATTTTATAATATAATAAAACGAATAATTTTATAAAAGTATTCTCGCTTTTATATAAAAAGATTTTACTATACAAACACTACGCAGTACTTTATGCAAACACTATGCATAATAAAATATAATATATTCTATTTATAATCTAATAAAATAAATAACTTTATAAAAGTATTATGTTTTATATAAAAAGATTTTACTATGCAAAACACTATGCATAATAGAATATAATATATTCTATTTATAGTCTAGTAAAATGAATAACTTTATAAAAATATTTTGTTGTATATAAAAAGCTTTTTTGTTTTATTACATTAATAATACTAATAAAACAAAACTTCATCATCATTATTATAATTCACACTATTAATCTACCAGTGTCGCTCCTGTGAAAGAGGGGCTTTCCAATAAGGTTTCTCTCCTATTAGTATGCAATTAGGTGACCAAACCTCTCTTTGGCGTAACTTCTAGACATCGTTAATATTGCAAATAATAATATTAATAACTTTGTTATCTCAATTATTGATTTAATAATATATAAAATATCGACAATAATTGAATCAAACTGAGTGACTTCTCACGTAAGCATTAATAATCAATACCGTGTGCTACTATGCAACCACCGATTATTTTATAACAACTTGCGTACTTTGAAAAATTTTCAAATGTCACCCTTAACTTTAAACTTTTATCAATTTAACTATTCACCAAAATAAAAAAAAATTGAATAATTTTATTTCATAAAATTCGGGGTCTCACAGATTTCGTTGATGTCTTCCCATACGAGATTTCGGGATTGCCACCGGATAAAGAGATTGAGTTTGTCATTGATTTGGCACCAAAGACAGCACCGATATACAAAGCGTCGTATCTTATGGCACCGGTAGAGATGAAATAACTGATGGCTCAATTACAAGAGTTGTTAGATAAGGGATACATTCGACCGAGCATATCACCGTGGGGAGCACCAGTCTTATTCGTAAAGAAGAAAGATGGGTCGCTAAGACTTTGTATCGACTATCGAGAGTTGAACAAGGTCAACATTAAGAACAAGTAACTATTGCCCAAGATAGATGATTTGTTTGATCAGTTGAAGGGGGCAAAGTACTTTTCAAAGATTGATTTGAGGACCGATTATCACCAATTGAAAATGAGGCCGGAGGATATTCCAAAGACGACATTCAGAACTCGGTATGGACACTTTAAGTTTCTGGTAATGTTATTTGGATTGACGAACGCGCCAACAACATTTATGGATTTGATGAACAGAGTGTTCAAGCAATATTTGGATAAGTTTGTTGTCGTATTCATCGATGACATTCTAGTATATTCAGAAACAGAGGAAGAACACGTCGAGCATCTTTGGATAGTGTTGGAGACATTAAGGAGGGAGAAGTTGTATGCAAAATTCTCCAAGTGTGAGTTTTGGTTGTAGAGAGTGCAGTTTTTAGGGCACGTTATCTACAAGAATGGTCTTTTGGTGGATCTAGCGAAAGTAGAAGCGGTTATCATTTGGGAGCAGCCGAAGACGCCGATCAAAATCAGGAGTTTCTTAGGATTGGTGGGATACTATCAAAGATTTATTCGAGATTTTTCAAAATTAGCATCACCGTTGACCAATCATACCAGAAAAATAGTTAAGTTTGTTTAGACGGAAAAGTGTGAAGAGAGTTTCCTAGAATTGAAGAAGAGGCTTAGTCAAACACCTGTGTTGGCTTTACCGGACAACACAGGAGGATTTGTAGTGTATAGTGATGTGTCACACAAGGGTATTGGTTGTGTACTGATGCAACATAGCAGGATCATTGCGTACGCTTCACTTCAGCTAAAAGATTATGAAAAGGGATATCCGACTCATGACCTGCAGTTAGCAACGGTATTTTTTGCCTTGATGATTTGGAGGCATTATGTGAGATCCCGAATTTTATGAAATAAAAGTATTCAATTTTTTCATTTTGATAAATAATTAAATTAATAAAATTTTAAAGTTAAGGGTGATATGTGAAAAAATTTCAAAGTAAGCAAGTTGTCATAAAATAACAGGTAGTAAAAGTACAATAATACGTGTGGTTGCATAGTAGGACACAGTATTAATTATTGATGCTTACGTGAGAAATCACTCAGTTATACTCAATTATTGCTATAGTAATTGTTGCATCATATCTCTCATATTATTGATTCAATTATTGTCACAGTATCATCTGCATAATATGTTATATTATTAAATCAATAATTGAGATGGTAAAGTTATTCATATTATTATTTGCAATATGGATAATGTCTAAAAGTTCTGTCAAGGAGAGGTTTGGTCACCTAATTGCGCGCCAATAAGGAGAAATCCTTATTGGAAAGCCCCCTCTTTCTTGGGAACGACCGTGTTGTTAAATATTGTGAATTATAATATTAATGATGAATAAATTCGTGTTGATTAAAGATGAAGTTGATAGTTCCATTGTATGGAAATTATTAGTGTTAGTGGAAATAGATATTTATTTCGATAATAATTGATGTTTAGAGGTTATATTGACCAATCGGGTAATTAACCGGATAAATGAGCAATTAATTGCTATTGATTCACATGATTATAACTATTTGTTCACATGTGTGTACTATTGATTCACATTCATTTACTATTAGGGGAGTTGGTGCAAGATTGATAATACTTGCATGACTAAGTTAAAAATGGAGGTACTATACTGTAATTCGTATTTTCACATGTCTAGAACTATTGATTCACATGATTTATTATTAGGGAAGGTGGTGCAAGTTTGATAATACTTGCAGGACTAAATTAAAAATGAAGGAAAAGAGGAAGGTATTATACTGTAATATTTCAAGCCCCAAAATGTGCAATTATTGAAACTATATTTTCCTATAAATAGAAGCTCATTCCTTCATTATTTTTCACCAATTCACTAAAGCTTTAGAGTAATTATTATAGAGAGAAAGAAGAAGAGAAGTCTGCTACCTCACTATTCTAATATCCAGTTTCTTCTAAGGTAAGGGATATTATTATTATAGTAAGGGGTATTATTCTTTCATATTCACGAAGAGAGTTATTTTCTTTTAATACTCGTAAGGGTTATTATTCCATTCTTTATTATTCTGTTGGAATAACCTGTCTGTGCGGTCTATCGCATGCCTGGTGAATTTTGTTGTTATTCCATTCTTTATTATTCTGTTGGAACATCCTGTCTGTGCGAATTACGCATAACCTGGTTCCATTCTTTATTATTCTACTAGAATATCATGTCTATGCGGATTACGCATGACCTGGTTCCATTCTTTATTATTCTGTTGGAATATCATGTCTGTGCGGATTACGCATGATCTGGTTCCATTCTTTATTATTCTGTTGGGAATAACCTGTCTGTGTGGTCTATCGCATGCCTGGAGAATTCTTTTGTTATTCCATTCTTTATTATTACGCGTGACTATTACGCGTGACAGCACACTGGATATAATTTAAAGCTTGAAGACAATGGGCATGGTCCCCTCTTCCTGACTTCGTACAAGCTCTAATCCCATGTCATTGCGTAACTCTTAACAAAAGCGGACATCACAGTACACGAGTGCACGTACTTCGAGACAGCGGGGCCCGTGGAGCCTGGGCACCCCGAGTAGCCGCAGGTGCATCTGCGGCTGCCGCAGGTACACCTGTAGCTCCCCCTCTATAAATAGAGGGCTTGGGGTGGCCATTTGTAAGAGAAAAAGAGGCGAGGAAGCCCTGTCCAATTTGTTCTGTACACACCTTATATTGAGTGCTTGCTCTTTTTAAACACCTGTTAGCTCACATATAGCTATACATTTTACCGGCAGGAGCTGAGTGTTTATCCATCTAGAGTTATAGAAGCCTGCATTGGCAGCCCACTGTAAGCCTTTCTTCTTCCTTGACAGAATCCCTTTCATAAATTTTGCGTAGCTCGGCATTTCCTCTAGGGCTTCTGCAAATGGAATGTTAATCTGGTGTTTCTTGAACACTTCCAAAAACTTTACAAATTGCTTGTCTAATTTCTATGTTTTGGACCCTCTGCTGAAACGGTGGTGGTGGATAAACAATTAGCTTATCGTTTAACTTTGGTTCCTCACTCTGCTTATCCTCACCCTTGTTTCCTTCAACCACATTACTGCCATTAACTTTTCCCTCCGGATTCGCTGAATTTTCTGCATTAGTACCCTCATCAACTTTTCCACTCCTTAATGTAATTGCCTGACACTGTTCGTGGTTACCCATTTGGATTTCTCTCTGTATCGCTTGGTAGGGTCCCTTATGGCCTGTTATTTGGTTCTAGGGAAATTTTCCCCATCTGATTTTCCAAGTTCTTGGTGGCTACTACTTAATTTTTCATTGCTGCCTCATTACTAGTTATGTACTTTGACACCACTTGCTCGAAATTTGATTTCCTTTCATGATGTTGAACCAGTTATTGGTGATTCTGAAAACCTGGGGGATATGACTGTCGTGGAGCTTGATGTTGCTGATTACTGCTCCAAGAGAAATTCGGATGACTTCTATTCCCTTGATTGTACATATTCTGATATGTATTATGTGGAATTCTGTTATAGTTGCCCATAAACTGCACAGATGCTGGATTAATCACACATTTATCTGTTGGGTGCTCTCCCACACACAATTCACATATAACTTCCACTTGTTGTGATTGTTGTGCCTGTACCCTGTCATAGAATCCAACTTCTTCGAAAGTGTTGAAATCTGTGCTTGTATAGCTGTTACGCCATGCACTTTAAATACCCCAGCTGCCTTCGCCTGTGTTATTCTAGCTGTAGGCCACTCGTAGTTATTAGCCGCCATGGTTACAATCAAATCGTAAGCTTCCTCGTAGCTCTTAGCCATGAATGTTCTACCTGACGCTGCATCAATACTCGTTCTGAGATTCCCATGTAGTCTGTTGTAAAAGGTGTTCATTTGTAGCCACTTGGGTAATCCATGATCTGAGAATTTTCTGAGCAATTCTTTGTATCTCTCTCATGCCTCATATAATGACTCCCCATGTTGATGCTCAAACATTGTTATCTCGTTCCTCATCTTTGTAGTTTTCGTTGGTGGAAAGAATTTAGCGAGGAATTTTTGAGCTAAATCCTCCCATGTAGTTATTGAACTGAACGGTAGAGAATGCAACCAACTCTTCGCCGTGTCCCATAAAGTGAATGGGAACAAGCAAAGTCTCACCGCCTCATCTGACACCCCATTGTACCTAAAGGTGTCGCAAATCTCCAAAAACCTGACTAAATGCTCATTCGGATCGTCATTTGCCAAACCCCCAAACTTAACTGAATTCTAAATCATTTGAATCATCCCAGGCTTAATTTCAAATGTATTTGCAGCCATTGCGGGCCTGGTGATGCTTGACTGCAGTTCAGTCACCTTGGGTGTGGCAAAGTCCCTTAATACTTTATGATCATCGGCTGCCATTTCCTCTTCTTTCTCAGATGTTTCAAATTCTTGCCTCGTTTCCTTGATCCACTTACTTAACCTCAGAAACCTTTTCTCTATGTCGTCCTCTAAAGGCAACAAGTCTGGATTTTTGGACCGAGTTTGCATAAACTGCTTCAAACACCTGAAATAGAAGGAACAAAACAAAAAAAATAAAAATGACTAAGTAAAACTGGATTAATTAAACTGATATTAAAAAAAGATTAAGATTTAAACTAAATTGAGTCCCCGACAACGGCGCCAAAAACTTGTTGGGTAAAATCTATATACGCATAACACGCAAGTATACGTGGTCAACAAGTAATAAAGTGATAAGTAGAGTATCGTTCCCACAGAGATCAACTAGCAATAATCTTAAATTACAATTACCAATTTCCTATTAATACTAATTTTATTAAACTATTTAACTCAATTATTATAATTAACGATTATAAATTTAAGAATAATTGAACTACCACAAAACAATCACAAATATCAAAATCTGGAATTTTAAACAATTAATGGAGAATTAGACTTATTATTTCACCCTAAGCTTCACTCTAATTTTAACACCTTTATTCCAATTCAATTCACTATCCCAGTTTATTAATCAAGAACACAAATGTAGTATTAACCACATCTCAATGTACTAATATCGTATTAACTTAAATCCACAATTAAGATAAAAACAAGTTAAACACCTTAATCAACTAACTCACTATATCTCTATTTGAATTACAATTAAAGAATGTTTAAGATTAAGTTCTCTATCCGATTACATGCGATGTCAAGCATATCTCTACCTTAACATTCATCACAATTCTATTATTCACAAAATTCATGAACACATGCTATATTAACTAAGTCTAGATTCAAATATCCTCTCTCGATTTCATACAAATCCACAAAGAATTGTTGATCAGGCAATTTATAAATTCAAGCTCAAATTAATATAGATAAACTGGAAATAGATTATTAAAATTGGAATTCAAAGTTCACAAAATCATCGATTCACTCGAGGATCCATCATAAGCCTAAAAAGTGAATTAGTTCATCATAAACAAAATAAACACTGAATAAATCATAGAAAACATTCTTTCAATTACAAATAAAAGCCTAAGATGAAGAATATTGAAAAACACCTTTCACGTAGCATAGAATTGCAATCGTCTCGAAAATCTCTTTGAAATACTCCTCCACCGCTTGCTTAGAAAAACTTTAGCTATTTGCATGGCATTATAACTCTATTGGATAGAGAATGCGGCTAGAGTGTTATGCTAGATATATACTACTCTATCAAACACAATTGGGATATCGAGTTAGTGAGATACGAAGATCAAAGTTGAGTTTTTGAGAGCAAGTGTGGAGGAGTATTTGAGGGTTTTTCAAGGCGATTGCAACTTTAGTCTACGTGAAGGTGTTTTCTAATATTCTTTGTGTTAGATTATTATTTGTAATTGAGAGAATGATTTCTATGATTTATTGACGTTTATTTCATTTATTATGAACTAATTCACTTTTTAGGCTTGTGATGGATCCTTAAGTGAATCGATGATTTTGTAAGCTTTGATTTCCAATTTAATAAGCTATCTCGGTTTATCTATATTAATTTGTGCTTGAATCTATGAATTGCACGATCAACAATTCTTTGTGGAGTTGGATGGAATCGAGAGAGGATATTCAAATCTAGACCTAGTTAATATAGCATGTGTTCAAGATTTTGTTAGTAGCTTAAACTTGATGAGTGTTAAAGGTAGAGATATGCTTGTGTGCATGTAATCGGATAGAGAACTTATTCTTCAACCTTCTTCAATTGTAATTCACATAGAGATATAGTGGGTTAGTTGATTAAGGTGTTTAGCAGATTTCTATCTTAATTGTGGATTGAAGTTAATATGGTATTAGTGCATCGAGAGGTGGTTAATACTACGTTCGTGTTCTTGATTAATAAAGCTGGGATAGTCGTTGAATTGGAATAAAGGTGTTAAAATCAAAGTGAAGCTTAGGGTGAAATCATAAGTCTAATTCTCCATTAATTGTTTAAAATTGATTTTGATATTACGTGGTTGTTTTGTGCTAATTTAATTATTCTTAATTTTAGTTTTGTTAATTTAAATTATTGATTTGGTTTGTTTAATAAAATTAGGGTTAATAAAAGATTGGTAATTGTAAGTTAAGGTATTTGCTAATTTATCTCTGTGGGAACGATACTTGACTTATCACTGTATTACTTGTTGACCACGTATACTTGCGTGTTGTGCGTAATTAGATTTTACCCAACAAGTTTTTGGCTGCAGATTTAAGGGGATATTTTTAGTATAATTCTTAATATTTTTACAATATCGGTTTAATTAATCAGTTTTACTTAGACATTTATTTTTTTTTGCATTGTGCTTCTTATTTGGTGTTGGGCGTAGTTTATGCGAACTCGGTCCCAAAATCGGACTTCTTTGCCTTTTGAGGGCGACATTTGAGAAAAGGTTTGAGAGGTTGAGTAAGTGGATCGAGGAAGCGAGGCAAAATTGAATTACGAAAAAAGGAAAGGAAATAGTAATGGCGGTAGAAGATCGGAAGCGTTGAGGACTTACAACACCAAGGTGTGGAGCGCACTCAAGCATCACCGGGCCCGACAATAGCGGCAAATACATTTGAGATTAAGCACAGGATGATACAAATGATTGAATTGATTCGGTTTGGGGATTTGCAAGCGATGATCGAGCGAGCATTTAGTCGACTTTACGGAAATGTGCGACACTTTTAGGTTTAATGGAGTTTGGATGAGGCGGTGAGACTTGATTGTTCCCATTTCTCTCTACGGGACAAAGGCGAAGAGTTGGTTGCATTCCTACTACGTCGGTTCGATAACAACTTGGGAGGATTTAGCTCAGAAATTCCTTGCAAAATTCTTCCCACCAGGCGAAAACTGCGAAGATGAGGAATGAGATTACAATGTTTGAGCAGCAACATGGGGAGTCGTTATATGAGGCATGGGAGAGATACAAAGAACTGCTCAGAAAATGCCCACATCATGGATTGCCCCAGTGGCTACAAATGAACACCTTCTACAGCGGACTACATGGGAATCTTAGGACAAATGTCGATGCGACATCAGGCGGGCGTTCATGGCTAAGAGTTACGAGGAAGCATATGAGTTGATTGAAACCATGGTGCTAATAACTATCGGTGGCCCACAATGAGAATGACATGAGCGAAAAAAGCGTTGGGGTATTAGAAGTAGATAACATGATGACAATACAAACCACGAGATAGCTGCTGATGTCAAAGAAGTTGGAGCAAGTGGCGGTGACACAAACAACAACAAACACAAGCCAAAGCACCACAAGTGGCAATAGTATGTGAGTTATGCGCGGAGAACACCAAGCGGAGCAATGTGCAATTAATCCGGTAATTTATGCGGTTCGCCGGTAATTACAGCAGAATTCCTCAAAACACATATCGAACACATACAATCGAGGAAATAGGAATCATCAGAATTTCTCATGGAAGCAACGACCGGCAAAATCAAGCTTCACGTCAAACATACCCTCGGGTTTCGAGAATCGGCAACAACGGTTCAATATCAAGAAAAACCCGATTTGGAGGAAAAGTTGGATAAATTCATAGCTACTACCAAGAGTTGGCTATAAAAAATCACAACTTGATGTTTTAAAGCACAAGAGATGGCGATCGAGAATCTAGAAAATCGGATGGGTCGGATAAGCGTTGGCGGTGAATAGTAGACCCTGAGGAACACTACCAAGTGACTGCGAGAAAAATCCTAAGGGTAATCATGGCGGTGTCAAGCCATTATGTTGAGAAGTGGAAAAGCGACTTGTTGGTCGAGAGCGAGAAATTTCGATTCAAAGGAGAATGAACGAGAAATAGAAAATACGATTGGGTGAGGTAAAAGCAAGAGGAGCGAAAAAATAGATGGAAAAGAATAGACCGGTCAACGAACATTTGTTTATCCTCCCCACCATTCGACCAAAGAGTTCAAAAAACAAAAGTTAGACAAGCAATTTTCAAAATTTTTGGAAGTTTTCAAGAAACTTCAAATTAACATACCATTCTAGAGGCCCTAGAACAAATGCCTGAATTACATAAAATTTATGAAAGGATTCTATCGAGGAAAAAGAAATGGGAAGATTTTGAGGCGGTGGCATTAACGAGAGGAGTGTAGTGCGGTATTACGGTGAAATTACCACCAAAACTTCGAGGACAGGGAGCTTTACTATTCCATATACGATCGGGGAGAGGCATTTGACAAGTGTTTATGTGATTTGGGGCGAGTGTAAACCTTATGCCATTGTCGGTGTACTTAGAATTAGGTTTGCAGAGGCAAGGCCTACTAACATCTCCCTACGGTTGGCGGATAGGTCGATTCACGTATCAGAGAGGCATAGTAGAGGACATCTTAGTGAAAGTGGATAAGTTTATATTCCCATGGACTTTATTATTACGGATTTTGAGGAGGACAAGAACATCCCAATTATCCTAGGGAGACCATTTTTGGGCTGAGGAGAACACTCATTGATGTACAAAGGAGAACTCACTATGAGGGTCCAAGATCAAGAAGTGAAATTCGGTGTGTTTAAGGCCATGAAATTCCCTACGGATGAGGAAGAATGTTTTGAATGGATCTAATTGAGCAAATCATTAGTGATGACATGAGCAAAAGTTTGGTGAGCGATCCATTAGAAACAACATTATTGGGAGATGAAAGATCGATGATCAGGAATTGGTGGATTACCTTCAATTGCTAGACTCATTGCCACAGTACCAAGATTTAGAACCCCATTTGAACCTTTGCACGGAGGAGGTAAAAATCGAGAAAAATTGAAACCATCATTGGAAGAGCCACCAAAAAGCTGGAACTTAAGCCACTTCTAAGCACCTCGGTATGCGTATTTAGGCAATTTAAATTCTTTACTATTATTATTTTATTTTGCATAGCAATTGCGGGGGAAGAAAAGTTACTAAGGGTGCTTGGGAACACAAATCGACTATTGGATGGACAATTGCGGACATAAAGGGATCGACCCTTCATTTTGTATGCACAAAATTACGATGGAAGATGAGGCAAAACCAGCGGTGGAACAACAATGACGACTCGATCAATTATGAAGGAAGTGGTAAAGAAGGAAATTTTAAAATGGTTGAAATTTGGCATCATCTATCCGATTTTCGATAGTAAATGGGTTAGTCGATCCGGTGTGTGTCTAAAAAAAAAAGGAGGAATAGCGGTGGTGCGAGAATGATGACAACGAGTTAATCAACAACGAGCAGTGGCGGGTTGGCGGGTTTGCATGGATTCTGAGAAAATTGAACAAGGCAACTCGAAAAGACCATTTCATTTGCCCTTTATTGACCAAATGTTAGATAGATTGGCGGGACATCGGTATTTCTTATTTATTGGATGGGTATTGGGGCTACAACCAAATAGTCATCGCTCAGGAGGATCAAGAAAAGACCACATTTACGTGCCCCTTACGGCACCTTTGCATTTGAGGGAGGATGTCATTGGACTATCTGATATGCAAGCAACTTTCAAAAGGTGTATGATGGCCATTTTTTGGACATGGTGGAGAAAAGCGTTGAGGTCTTCATGGATGACTTTTCGGTTTATGGGGATGACTTTGATAATTGTTTGAAGAATCTGGTCATGGTCTTTGCAAAGATCTGAGGACACGAATCTCGTTCTAAATTGGGAAAAATGCCACTTCATGGTTGAAGAGGGCATAATTTTGGGCCATAAGGTCTCGGCTCAAGAAATTTGGAAGTCGATAAAAAAAGTTGGAAACAATTGAAAAATTGCCTCCACTGACCTCGGTGAAGGGTATTAGGAGTTTCTTGGGACACATCGGGGTTCTACGGGGAGGTTTATAAAGATTTCTCTAAAATTTGAAACCCCCTATGCGGTCTTTTAGAGAAAGATCGACATTCGACTTTGATGAAGATTGCAAGGCGGCGTTTGATTTATTAAAAAGGAAATTGACTTCTGACCCCCATTATAGTTGCCGGTTGGAGCATGCCATTCGAGCTTATGTGTGATCAAGCGACTTAGCGGTTGAAACATTTTGGGTCGTGGAGAGACAAGGTGTTTCACGCTATATACTACATAAAGCAAAACACTTACGAAACTCAATTGAACTACACAACCACGAGAAAAGGAGTTCTTTTGAAGTGGTATATCGTTTGACAAATTTCGTGCTTACTTGATCGGGACTAAGGTGATAGTCTATCTGAGACCATGCGGCGATTCGGTGCTTGATAGCGAAAAAGGATGCTAAGCCACGCCTTATCCGGTGGATTCTCTCTACTAAAAATTGATTTAGAAATAAAGGATAGGAAGGGGACGGAGAACCAAGTGGCGAGCCACTTGTCGAGGTTGGAAAACCACGGGAAAAAAAAAGATGACAAATGTGAAATCAATGAATCATTCCGGATGAGCAATTTTTTGGGATGTCGTTGAGAGATTTAGTGGTATGGCGATTATGCAAATTTCGTTGTGAGCAACATTCTACCACACGACCCTCTGAGCAGCGAGAAAAAGAAATTTCTTCACGGCGTAAAGTGGTACATGTGGGATGATCCATATTTGTTTAAGCGGTCTTGGCAAACAAGGTGATTGACGGTGCGTCCCATATAGTGAAGTGAAGAATATCTGCGCATGAGTGTCACTCATCGGCATATAGTGGGCATTATGGGAGTGAGAAGCGGCGCGAAGGTCTTTCTGATGTGGTTTTATTGGCCCACATTATTCAAAGATGCCCTGATTTGTCAAACAATGTGATAGGTGTCGAAGGGTGGGCAACATTTTGAAGCGTAATGAGATGCCCTTACAAGCGATTACGGAAGTGGAAATTTTTTGATGTATGGGGTATCGATTTCATGGGACCATTTCCATCATCCTTGAACAATCAATACATTCTCTCGCGATGGACTACGTGTCAAAAGTGGGTTGAAAGCTATGACTCTACCAACAAAGCGATGCAAAGTGGTCCTCAAATTCCTGCAAAAGAACATCTTCACTAGGTTTGGCACACAAGAGCAATTATAAGTGGCGAAGGTAGTCACTTTTGCAATAAACCATTCTTGCTCTTTTGGCCAAGTATGGGGTGAACCACAAAATAGCTCTGACATATCACCCTCAAACCGAGTTGGAAATTTGAGGGTATCGAAGAGAAGTCAAAAAGATATTGGAGAAAGTGGTGAATCAAAGTCGGAAAGATTGGTCACTTAGATTGGATGATGCTTTATGGGCTTATCGGACTGACATCTGAGCGCTTGATCGGGATGTCACCATATCAAGCTATTATTATGGGAAGGCATGTCATTTCTGGGGTGGAACTACTGACATAAGGCATATTAGGCGGTGCAAAAACTCAATTTTGATCAAAAAGTTGTAGGAGAGAAGAGACTACTTGATTGAATGAACTAGATGAGTTTAGCCTTCATACTATGAGAATGCCAAGATATACAAAGAAAAAAGTCAAAAGATGGCACGACGAGGAAAATTTTGCGTCGAACATTCGAGCCGGCCAATCGGTACTATTATTCAACTCGAAATTGCGTTTGTTCCCGGAAAGCTTAAATCAAGATGGTGGGACCATTCACGATCAAACAAGTATTCCCCTCGCGGGGTAGTTAAAATTCTGATCGTAATCCTCTCGAAACATTCAAAGTCAGCGGACACGGTTAAAGCATTCTTTGGGGAGGAGAAGCCGACAAGCGTGATCGCTATCACGTTGGCCGATACAACTTAAGCGAGGAAGTAGTCGAAATTTGAGCGACTTAAAATCAAGCGCTCATTGGGAAATGACCCAATTTTATTTCTTTTATCGTATTTTTCATTCATATTTGCTTAATCATAGTTTTTATTACATTATTAGGTAGAAGAATAAAATAAAAATCTCGTTAATCTCTCACAACATGACATGACATCCACGACTCACTAATTTTCATGTTTCATACCATGCGAAATTTGGGAAAAGGATCATCAATGAGTATTTTTTGACGATAAGTAAGCTAAGTAAAGCAAAACAAAATGGTGCATGAGACGGTGACATACATAGCCCAAGGCCGGCCCTAAAAAGCAATATAACCCCCCAGGGCAGGTGGGGTCCTCAAAATCAATCAGGGAATAGGCATGTGCAGTGGGCATTTTTAGTTCATTACCCCCGGCCAAGGTGGGGTCTGAGAATAATGATAGGCGTGGTAGGTTTGTTGGTCTTCTCTCCTTCCCAATAACTCCCCACTTTTACACTTCCCCACTACTCCATAACCACCACCCACTTTCCCCACATTCCCCGATATTCAATTACTCTCTCCACCTCCCCCACCTCCTCACTCCACCGATCTAGCCCTCCCTCTCCATCTATAAATATCACCACAACTCTTCCAAACTCTACACCACACTTTATAAAAGGCAACAAGAGAGCATAATTGTGAGCTAGAGAGATTATTGAAAAGTTTGGGGGAGAGTTAGGGCAAAACAAACAATAGGGAGAAATGGCTTCATCATCATCATCTAAGCATGCGGGGAGAGTTCACGACCATCCCAACCTATATCGCACCTTGATCGTGAAAAATTTGCAAGTCATGCTTGTGGTGGTATGGCCGGTATGACTACATGCTCACCAAAGCCCTTACAGGGGGCGGGGTTGGCACAGGATCTAATGATGGGGAGCTCATGCATAAATTTACAAAAGGATGGGTAAAATTCATCGAGGAGCCGGAACCGGCCGTTGTAAATATTGTCGAGGAGTTTTATGCAAATCTTTGAGGACAAAGAACCATTTCCAGCGCTTTTTATGCGAGGACGGTTGGTTCCATTCGGTCTGGACGCCATCAATCGTACTACCAACTGAGGGTGCCCTCATCATTTGCCGATCTGAGCATCTCCGTGATTCGATCCGGATTTTGATGAAATTATCATGGGATGATGAAGCCGAGAGCGTCATGGATGAAAAGGTCGAAAGGAGCCGCCGTGTTCCCAGCCAAGAACCTTAGCGGTATGGAAAAATTTGGTATGCCTTCCTGCTGTGAAATTACTTCCGTCCCAACACACCTCGAGGCGTCACCAAGGAGAAGGCGTTGCTTTTGTTCGCCATTGTGCAAGACTTTTTATTATTGACGTCGGGGCTATCATTTGCTTCTCCATCATGGGTGCCTACGTGGGAATTTTACGGAGGCTTGCCACACCCATCACTCATATATGTGGGTTGTGCCAGTCAGCGGGGAGTTAGATGGTCGATGATGAGCCCACTCAAATGCCGCTTCGCATTCTTTGATTCTAGAATGATAGCGCGTTACTACTGTATGGGTGGGGAGGTGAGTCACCACGCGTGGAGTGGGGTTCATTTTTTCATCATCATCGGAAGGCGATGTGGATCTCTGAGAGGCCTCGGGGGCGATGATGATGATGACATGGGCGATCGAGGGATGAGCGATAGAGGGGCCGAGGCTATATCAGATCTCAATTCCTTGATCTCCAAAATCAAATGAATGTACACACCAAAGGCAACTCGTCGGGAAATGCCGATTGGCAATGAGGCAAAACACATGTTTGAGCTATGCACCTCTTTTGCCTCGTTGAACACAACACTTCAAAGTTTCAACGGTGGCACAATTTCCATATCAACGGCCGGTCAATGCGAAGGTTCCCCCAGAGTGATTAGATGAAGAAGAACAACAACCACCTCCTCAAGCTTAAGCATTGACGGGAAGTCCTCACGTACTTATTTTGATCATTTATCCAATGAGGACATTGTATTGTTTAAGTTTGGGGATTTAAATTCATGTTTGCATGCATTTTAGTTTTAGGATTCATTTTTAATTTTAAGCAATTAAATTTATGTATTGCATTTTATTTTAGTATTGCATGATAGCATAGGGCATTCATGGTAGTTTAGGTTTTGCATAGTAGAGAATAGTGTAATGCATTTATTATCGCATTTTTGTTATCCATCCATAAAAAATAAAAAAAAATATATATTAATTAGTAATTATTGTGTTGTTTTAGTCCTTGATGTTGAGTTTCATGTTATTGTGGGCCTATGATGTGATTGTCAAATAAGTAGCAAATCTAGTATTGAGTATTAGAACTATGACACAATGATCGTTTATGAATCGAATCTTGAGTTTGTTTGAAAGCTGGTATAAAAGGATATACGTTTAACAAACATACGTGTTAATTGGTTAAGTTCAAAGCTAAATTACCTAAATGGTCTCTAAAGGATAATGCTAGAGTGAATGATAAAATGACAAGGATGGTGGTAAAGGCTAAAATTAGGCAAGAACTAAGTTTGGGGGAGGTTATGTGGGGGTATATAAGCTATAAAAAAAAAAAAAAAAAAATATGAATAAACATAGTAGCGTGCTTGTCTAGTTTTGTGGCCTTTGTTACTTGAGCAAGTAAGCAGGGGATTGTCTTTACACCTAGCGCCCTAAGGTCTTAATAGTGCAGGAGTCGTTGGTGAAAGCTCGTTAAGGTAGCATTGAAAAGCCTAAGGGAATAAGACTTTGCATGACTATGTAAAAAAAAAAAAAAAAAAAAAAAATAAAAAGCGGAAAATAAGAGAAAAAAAGCCCAAGTAGATGAAAATAAAGCATAAGTACCCCGCGTGAACCCCTTGAGATTTGTGATTGCTTGATTTTTAGTTGGAACTAGCTATTCTTGAAATTTTTAAGTTTGTCTTTGCATGATTCCTTCTAAGAGCTGGTTATGTATTGAATTTGAGTCGGTATCGGTTATCATGGATGTTACACACACACTTATATACGGTGATGATGGCTTGAGATTCGAGGATTAAAGTGATTTGTAGATTGGTTTTTGATAGTTGATATTGTATAGTTGCTTATTTTATTTGGTAGTTAAGATAATTTTGATTCTGCGATATTGTTGGATTTGATAGCATATAAGTAAATTTGTATTCATATCATTGCATTGCATATGTAGTTGTCTTGTGCTCGAGGACTATACGGTTTAAGTTTGGGGATTTTGATAAGTGTATTTTTTATATCGCGATTTCATATCTAATTCATGCTTATTCGTTGCTATATTCTTGTAATCATGTGCATTTTACTTGTTTATGTTATTTTATGTGTAGGTTGGTGGTTGTGGCATTTAACGTACAATTGGTGATATTGATTGCGTTTGGAACTTAAATGGAGCATATTTGGAAGCAACTCGATAATGCGACTAAGTCGGATATGAGAAGGTACCCCCGTAAAATGTATAATGATTCTAAACCCCGTAAAGGTGAGGTCTTTCAATCGATTAGCGGAACCAAAGCCTTGCTTGGGGTGAGCATTACTAGGCTACACACACCCCGGAGGTGGGGGTCTTCTCGATCGAGAAAAGAGAGGCAAGCAAATGGGCATGGACAACATATGTATACAAACCCCCAGCAAGGCGGGGGGGGGTGAAAAAAATCTAGAGTGTCTGTTATGGTTAAAATTCCTTTTAGAGCACGAACTTTAGCTATTTGCATGGCATTATAACTCTATTGGATAGAGAATTTGGCTAGAATTGTTATGCTAGATATATACTTACTCTATCAAAACACAATTGGGATAGAGAAGTTAGTGAGATAACGAAGAAAAAGTTGAGTTTTTGGAGAACAAGTGTGGAGGGTATTTGAGGAGTTTTTCAAGACGATTGCAACTTTAGTCTACGTGAAGGGTGTTTTCTAATATTCTTTGTGTTAGATTATTATTTGTAATTGAGAGAATGATTTCTATGATTTATTGACGTTTATTTCATTTATTATGAACTAATTCACTTTTTAGGCTTGTGATGGATCCTTAAGTGAATCGATGATTTTGTAAGCTTTGATTTCCAATTTAATAAGCTATCTCGGTTTATCTATATTAATTTGTGCTTGAATCTATGAATTGCACGATCAACAATTCTTGTGGAGTTGGATGGAATCGAGAGAGGATATTCAAATCTAGACCTAGTTAATATAGCATGTGTTCAAGATTTTGTTAGTAAGCTTAAACTTGATGAGTGTTAAGGTAGAGATATGCTTGGCCTTGCATGTAATCGGATAGAGAACTTATTCTTCAACCTTCTTCAATTGTAATTCACATAGAGATATAGTGGGTTAGTTGATTAAGGTGTTTAATGATTTCTATCTTAATTGTGGATTGAAGTTAATATGGTATTAGTGCATCGAGAGGTGGTTAATACTACGTTCGTGTTCTTGATTAATAAAGCTGGGATAGTCGTTGAATTGGAATAAAGGTGTTAAAATCAAAGTGAAGCTTAGGGTGAAATCATAAGTCTAATTCTCCATTAATTGTTTAAAATTGATTTTGATATTAAGTAGTTGTTTTGTGCTAATTTAATTATTCTTAATTTTAGTTTTGTTAATTTAAATTATTGATTTGGTTTGTTTAATAAAATTAGGGTTAATAAAAGATTGGTAATTGTAAGTTAAGGTATTTGCTAATTTATCTCTGTGGGAGCGATACTTGACTTATCACTTTATTACTTGTTGACCACGTATACTTGCGTGTTGTGCGTAATTAGATTTTATCAAATAAGAAATTGTGAAACAATTTTAAGCTGGCATTATCATGGTGTCTATATATCCGGAGTTGATATCCAACATTATTCCTGTGCCTAAACCCGAAGGAAAGGTGCGAGTTTGCGTGTATTATCGGGATCTAAACAAAGCTTGCCTTAAAGATAGCTTTCCCATTCTCATTGACAATACTGCTCAGTACGACATGTACTCCTTTGCGGATTGCTTCGTGGGGTACCATAAAATCATGGTTGCTGAGGAAGACCGTAAGAAAAATGCTTTCTTCACGCCTTGGGGAACCTTTTGCTACAGATGGTTGTCATTCGGCCTCATCAATGCCGGGGCAACCTATCAGCGAGCTATGATGGCTCTTTTCCATGATTTAATGCATAAAGAGATAGAGATCTACGTGGATGACATTATCGTCAAGTCCCGAAGGGAGGAAAACCACTTAGACAATCTTAGAAAGTTATTCAATAGGTTGCATAAGTACAACTTTAAGTTGAATCCATCCAAGTGCACCTTTGGTGTCAAATCAGACAAGTTGCTAGGTTTCCTAGTCAGCCACAAAGGGATTGAACTGGATCCTACCAAAATCCAGGCCATCAAGGAAATGCCCGTTCCTCAGACAGAGAAGGAAATACGGGGATTTTTTGGAAGAATCAACTTCATTAGCAGGTTTATCTCTCAACTTACAGCAACATGTGAGCCCATCTTCAAGCTATTAAGGAAGAACTCCTCCATGAAATGGAACGATGAGTGTCAGAAAGCCTTCCTTACCATTAAAGAGCAGTTGGTTAACGCTCCTATTTTGGTACCTCCCAGGGATGATGTTCCCCTATTTATGTATATGTCCATTAATGACAATGCCATGGGCTGCATGCTGGGGCAAAAAGACAATAGAGGCCAAGAACGAGCTATTTATTACCTCATCGAAAGATTCAGCATCAGTGAACACAATTACACTCTGATTGAGAAGACTTGTTGTGCTTTGGCATGGGCTTTCATGAGGTTACAGCATTACCTCCATGGTCACACAACCCATCTCATATCCCACGTGGATCCTATCAAGTATGTGTTCAGTAAGCCCATATTGAATTGTCGACTGTCCAGATGGTTGTTGATCCTATAGCAATTTGACATCGTCTACGTGACGCAAAAGTCTGTCAAAGGTCAAGGACTTGCGGATCAACTGGCCGCCGCACCTGCAGGGGATTACAAACCCTTAGAAACCTACTTCCCCGATGAAGGGGTAATGACAGTTCAACAATACCATCAGTACGATGCATTCCACATATGGAAAATGTATTTTGATTGAGTTGTTAACACAGAAGGCTCTGGAGCTAGAGCAGTTCTAGTATATCGTCACGATGGAGCAAAGATCCCATCGTCATTAAATTGCGGTTTATCAGAACCAACAACACAGCTGAGTATGAAGGCTGTATCATGGGGCTAAAACTTGCCCGTTCAATGGGCATCAGACGGTTAACTGTCTTTGGGGACTCTGAATTGGTAATCAAGCAATCCACGGGAATCTATCAAACCAAAGAATTACATTTAATGGCTTACCATCGGCAAGTTGTACAGATGGCTTTGGAGTTCGAAGAAATCTCCTTTCTACACATTTCTCGTAATAGGAATGATTTTGTGGATGCGCTAGCAATGTTGGCCTCCTTGATTCACATACCTGACAAGGAAAACATGCCAAGTATCACATTTGCCCTAAAAAAGGCCCCAGTTTATGAAAACTATGTTGGAGAAATATCGGATGAGCTACCTCCCATCTGCCACCCTTGGTATCAGCATATCAAGGAATATCTGCGAGATGGATCTACACCCGTTAAGGCGAGCCTAATTAAAAAGATGCGGATCCATCGACTTGCTATGAAATTCTACCTGATCGGAGATGCACTCTACAAAAGAGATACAAGATTAGGTCTCCTCAGACGTCTGGACAAAGACCAAGCTCAGAGGCTCATGGATGAGATCCTGTAATAACCCAATATTTTCTATACAAATAAATCAGAAATTTTGCGTATAATTTTTTTTATATATTTATTAAAATAAATATGGGGAATATGTGCCAAGTTAATGTGTATGTATTTATGTGATGAATATAAAATATATTTATTGCATGAATAATTGCAAATTATTTTATTTTAGAATTATTTATCATTATAAATTATATTCTATTAATAATCAATTTTATAGTAGAAATGTTTTTATTAATTATTTTCCATGAAAATATAATTATATATTATTTAATTAATATATAAAATGATTTTTTAAAAATAAATATAATAATTATTTTATTATATGAATTTTAGTCTGATTATTAAGTTAATTATTTTAACCTAATTAATAATGTTAACTATGACAGATAAATCAGATATGGAATCCAAACCCTAATTTTGGATTTTGATCAATGAATGAGAATAATGATATAATATTAATAATATTTTGATTTTTCAGTGCTATAAAAATGTATTGTATGTATGCGGACTGACAATGGTTGGACTATGGAAAAACCTAAATTGAAACTCAATTGTGAGTTTAAGACTATTATATATCTGTGTTATATGATTTTATGGTTAATTAGGTCAACCCTAATTAACATTTAGATATATTTATTTCTAGAAACCCTAATGTTTGAATTATAAACCCTAATTATGATTTGGTAACCCTAATTACCAAAATTATAAACCCTAATTGCTCAATTAGCAAGGATAATTATAATTAGTATATAATACCCTAGTGTTCATGTATAATTAGAACCATAATCTAATTAAGAAAATCCTAATTGCAAATTTTAGAAACTAAAATTTTTATTTTGTACAAACCCTATTTGCTAAACCTTGCAAATGTTATGTGCTAAATTTTAGGGTTAAACCCTAAGGGTTTGACAAGATTACATTTAAGCCATTAAAATTGCAAGCCTAATGACCATATTGCCCTTTTGTGCATTAAAAAGGCTAACATATAGGTTTTGACCTTAGGTGAAGTGGTTCACCAAATCCAACTACCCCATGTGCTCTATAATTCACAGCAATAAGCCTATATATCAATCATACTTGCATCCAAAACTTCTATATATAGGATTGGAGAGAGAAAATTTAGCATTCATGCTCATTTTTGTACAAACCCTCAACCAATCCTCTCTCTCACTAGAAAAAATGAAATATAGAAGTAGATCAGTCACAAACCAAGCCCCACCATCACCCATAACAAATTAGAAGCCAGAATCAGTTTTTGTTCATTTAAAGGTATAAAACCCTAGCCATGAAATCTGATCTTGATCTGCATGATTGATGTTATGATTAAGTGTTAAAATGTGTTGTTTATGATGTAAATAGATGATCTGGGTTGCTGGATGTTAGATCCATAACATCTAGAGGCTCGGATTTGAAGATTTACAAAATCTGGAAATTTTGTTTTTAATGTCTGACAACCAAACGTTAGGCCTTATATCTCTGTGATATTTAATGTGTTTTGTGTTTTTAAAGTTGGAAGTTGTAGTTAGATATGTGCTCTTGGATTTGGGCTTGAAATCAGACTTAGATCTGGTATATATTACATGATATTGATGGTCAAAGGTCGTTGACCGACCATGACCGGGCTATTTCTGGGCAGCCCAGAAAGCATAAAATAGTGTCTGACAAGTTTTTATTGCTTTAGATCTGATAGTTTGTTTTATGTTTTGTTATGATTCTTGGATCTATGTTATAGTATGTTAGATGGACTTCATTTTTGAACTCTTAGTTCACTAAAACATCAAGCATGTTGTATTTGGTGGATGGTCAAACCAGTCAGGATGTTCACGAGATGTGTTTTCTGGGTAACCCAGAAAACATATGAGTGTGACTTCTGACATGGTTTGACCGAGCGATATCTTGTGATATTATTGTTGTTATGATGATGTTAAGCAATAGATCTATTGTCCTACATGTTGGCTACACACTGAAGTTTATAGATCACAAAAACATTAACAGGATTTCTAGTTATGGTAGCTCAAAGGTGACTGCTCGAACTGCTCTTCATTTCTGGGTAACCCAGAAATGAAGAACAGCTCTGACAGTCACTTTGCATGCTTTGATCTCTTTAGTTTTATGATGTTTGATCGTGTTGTTTATTGGATCTTGTAGTATTACACTATGTCTACAAGATCTGACCTTTATCTTGTCCAGAAATACCACCATTCCAGCAAAGTGTTCTAGGTTTGCATGAAGAACACCTATAGCGACGGTTCTGTCGCTATAGGTGGTCTTTAGTGACAGCTTATTTATAAAAATTATATTTTTATTAAATAATTATAGAAAATTAGTTTTTAATTATGAAAAATACATAATTAATTATTAAAATTATTTTAAAGTCCGAAAATTAGTTTTAATTATTTTAATATATTTCATAAATATTTAATATTTTGAAATATTAAAGATATTTAATTTATTTAATTATTATTTTAAATTAATTATTTAAAATGAATTTAATATTTGGAAAATCATTTAAAATTATATTATGGTATAAAAAAATATTTTAAGATATTTTCAATGACTTTTAATATTTTGTGATGAAAATTCATTAATAAATTAATATTAATGATAATTTAGTTATTTAATAAATGAATTAAATAAATTAATTAAAAATAATTTTATTATATTGAAAATCATTTTAAATAATAATAAGGAATTTAAAATATTTTAAGTTATAAAATATAACTTTCAATATTTAAAGGTAAATTTTATTAATTAATTATTATTAATGCTATTAAAGTTATTTAATAATTTTATTAAATAATTTAGTTTAAAAATGATTTTATTATTATAAAAATCATTTTAAATGAAAATAAAGTTTTAAAGATATTTTAAGTTATAAAATATAACTTTTAATATTTAAAGGATAATTTCATTAATAATTTAATATTAACGATATTAATGATATTAAATTTATTTAATAATTATATAAAATTAATGGTTTAAAAATGGTTTTATTAATTTAAAAACATTTAAAAGGATATAAATGAATTAAAATATTTTAAGTTATACTTAATAATTTTAATATTTTTAGAAATGGTACATTAATATTTTAATGTTAATGGTAATTATTTATAAATGATTTTAAATGTTTTAAAAATCATTTACTGAGTAATATAAATATTTTGAAAATATTTTAAGTTATTACAAATAAATTTAATATTTTGGCAATGGTTTCATTAATAGTTTAATATTAATTAAATATTAATGATAATAGAATTATTGGATATTTAAATCATTTAATAATGATTCCGGTGTTTAAAAATTTATGATAAATTATAAGAATTGTTTAGAAATTATTATAAGTCATTTAAAAATAATTGGACTGATACTTACGGATATGGAGCTACAGAATAGAGTCTTAGAATCGATAATTACATTCGATAAAGTCATTTCGATAACAGGCATGTTTGTAAATTGATCTGGACTTAGATATTTTGATTGTATTAGTGTTTGTTTGTGATCCAATGACTGATGAACATGTGTGATAATGTGATTAGGTTATGTGCTGACTGCGAAATGCAGTACTATGTGTTATAGTATATTGTTCTAATCGAACGAATGATCTGATTAATAATAGGTCGTGATATAAAAGATACTAAGTTGCATTTTGTAAGCAGCAGACCAGGCAAGTATCTTACCTTTGCATTTTCTTTATGCAATGGACATGAGTAAGAATGTTTCAGAATTATATTATTACTGTAAAGATTATTAACGCTATATTATATACGTTCATTGATTATCAACATGTTAGTATATGGTAATTCAGATATATATTCTGTTAATTAATTTCTATAAATGGTTATACAAGTGTCCCAACTGGGATAATCATTGTATTTAATCACATGTTGATACACCTTTGTTAATTACGTATATATATATATATATATATATATATATATATATATATATATATATATATACATGTTGAATTATAGATTATTGTTGAACAAGATAAAACCTTTGGTTTGGAACCTTGACAAGTATGAACATCCCTTACACGGGAAAATTTTTTATGCACCCAAGGTGGACAGAGTGAACGATAACATCGTACTTGCAATGTAGTATTGATCAATACAGGGTACAACGGACTGATCACCCTCCGTGCCTATAAGTTATGACGGTTTACGAATGAAGTTCTGCTAAACCTTTTCGAAAATGAAAACAATGTTCATAGTATGTCACCTTAACCCTATTTATAACCAGTATCTAGTTTCAAAAATTTGAAAGAGAGTTGTTATGTTATTATTATCGGTTCAGATTACTTCACAACTATTGATTTGTTGTAGAAGGGTAGTATAAAGAAAACATTTAAATTCTTTCAGCTTATATATATATAATTGCTATTACTTGCTGGGCACTCAAATGCTCATCCTTGTTTAATTTAAATGTTTTTAGCTAAGTGTAAACAAGTAGAAGGCTCGGCTAAGAATAAAGGGAAAGAAAAGGTTGCTGAATGAGTGAAATGCTATTTTATGTAATAGTTAACTTTATTAAGTCAAGTATGCTATCTTTTTATTATCATGTATTGTAAGGAATATACTTAAAGGTCCTTAAAGGTCGTGTACCTGGGGAATAGAATCTGATAACTATGTAAGTTAAGTTTAATTTTTATATTTTTGTTATTATTATTAGTATTATTCCGCTCATAGAAATGGTATCGTGAAGCACCGAGTTTGGGTTTCAAGTACCTTGATTTGGGGGCTTTACAGGTTAGTATCAGAGCTATAGGGTTAAAAACCTTAGGTGGGAATGACCTTAGGCTATAACCTTAGAACAGAGGGAAACGTTGAAAATATAAATAACTCATATAAAGTTTAAAAAGAGATGAATTGAATAAATTCATCGTTAAACAAAATAAAAGATAAGCCATATAAAACTATTGTTTGTGTGTGTATATACTATATGCTGATCAGGATAACTTATGTGTGTAGATGTCTAGTGAAAAAAGGCTTGTTGTACGCTTATAACTTGAAGAAGGATCAGATCCATTCACCCGAGCTAATATCGAAGCCAATAGCTGAAATAGAGGCTCACAATAAAGCCAACTCGGACGATGTGGTTATTGTAAAAAATGTGGTACCAGATCCGGAAATGGTGAAACTGACAGATAGTGATTCAGACACTAAAGTTGAAGTTGATCCAGCAACAACGGAGGTGCAGAATCTGAGGAACAAGGTTTCTTCTCTGGAAAGGTTGTGGGAGATAGAAAAGTTGCTTAATAGTCAACTGCGTCAGGCGTTAATCGAAACAATGGAAGAGCAGGATAAGCTTAAAATCCAAATTGATCAGATGGGAGCCACAAGCAACACATCGTGTGCAGCTCTGAGTAATAAGGGAAAAAGAAAGATAGAAGACCATGACTTAGGAAAACCTTATAAGAAGAAAATGAAAAGAATTTGTTACCTTTATGGCTATGAGGGGCATACCACTATGTATTGTCTCGACTATAAACCAGGTGCATGTTTTGTTTATGGATTGGAAGATCATCAGGTGCAGAGTTGTCCAAGAAAAAGGCTTAGTAAATAGGTAGTATAGGTTCTGTTGTGTAGGCGTGTTTAAAGTAATATGTGTGCTTAATATGTCTGTGTAATGTAATATTCTCAACTATTATGTTGGTCAAGGTTGTAAATCCCGACTTTTGTAGTCACAAAGGGATAGCTGATGTTTAAAGCACTATGTGCTGTGATATGTAAAGTATTTTTAAATTGTTGAATCTAAGTTTGAGAACTGAAACAAGTTTAATATATTAAACTTATGTGATAAGGTTTAGAATGTAAGTTAAATTATGTTTTATTTAATCAGATAATGCCGCCAAGACGTCAAACTAGAAATCAAAGGGCAGAAGAATCTGTCAATAACATTGAGGGACAACAACAAACAAACCTAATGCAATATTTTGCAAACATGGTAGCACAAGCTATGCAACAAGGAATACCAGCCGTAGGGAACCAACCGGATAATAATTTGGCGAATTTCAAAGATTTCAAGGCTGTAGGACCGCCAGAATTCGAAGGTACAACTGACCTTGTAGAAACCCAAACTTGGGTTAAGGACATTGAGAAGGCATTCATAATAGCTAGGGTAGCTGAGGGGCAAAAGACCGCTTTTGCCTCCTACATGATGAAGGGTGAGGCAAACTTTTTGTTGGAAGCGAATCAGGCGAGGACAGGAGAAGGTGTAGTTACATGGGATAGATTTAAAACACTATTTTTTGAAAATTATTTTTCAGCTAGTATGCAGGTTAGGATGGAGATTAAATTTCTGGAGTTGAAGCAAGGGGATATGTCAGTTGCGGAATATGCCGCAAAGTTCAATGAGTTGGCTAGGTTTCCTCCGCATCAAGTTGATGCGGAGGCTAGGAAAGCTAGAAGGTCTGAGCTGGGATTAAAACTCTGGCTCTATAACAAGGTGGTAGTGTTGTAGATTCTTACATTTGCAGCACTCATGGAGAAGGCTATTATTGCTGAGGAGGGAAGTGAGGCCATGAGCCTCTGCAACAATGAGAAGAAGAACAAGGGCAAGGCAGTAGGAGCTGAGAAGGTAGAAATTAATAGTGGAAGTAAAAGTGGTAGTAGCAAGAGGAAGGGAAGCAGTTTTGGAAGTGTGCAGGTAAAATAAGGAGTTAAGAAGCAAGTTGTGCAGTGTAAAAACTGTGGAAAGAACCACTGTGATGCCCCCAAAATAGGTATACATCACCCATCTCGAGTCGCCAGATACATGGTACAAAATACAAATACAAACATAATTATACAACCGTCGTGTAATATACGACAATACATAAGCTGAGTTTAATAGGAATATTGTCATCTATACAATATCCACACTCAAAGGAGTCCTCATTACATTTATTGTCACTATTTAACAGAATAGTGAGGACTACTAATGCTATCATCTGGACCGTCACTTTGTTCCCCGATTTGTCCCAGCTATATTCTCATTTCCTGAAGAGAACAGTGAAGGAAAGGGTGAGCTCAACTAGCCCAGTAAGAAATATTATGACTAAGATAATGCAGAATAAATTATCATTAGTCTCCAACAATATTAAACTGATAAAATACAATTAACATCAAGTTTAACTGCAGCGGAATAAGCAATCCATTAAAAGAGTCAAGTAGAGAATAAAATCTACTATCTTTTATGATTTAAAAAGTTTTTATCAATATTTATCGCTGAGACTCAGCTTAATAAATAAACCACATCATCGAATCAGCCCTGCACTACGGGCTAAGGATATTCTTTAAATCATCAATGGTCATGACTATACCGAATAATCCCTGGTCATAATCATACCAAGTCCATCTCTGGACGTAAGCCAAAGATATACAACAATAAAACCAATAATCAACAATCCATCTTTGCACGTAAGCCAAAGATATATAATTCAACAAACAACAGTCCATCTTCGCACGTAAGCCAAAGATAACTTTCATCACCACATAAGCATGAGGATGATGACAATGATATAAGCATTAATCAAACTAAAAGAAGGATAATTATTAAAGACTTTAAATTTATCCAAATATTATCAACCACTCATAATCTAATATTATTAATATCATAACAATATTTTAATCACTTCTTAAACTTATAAACAATTTATTTCAATTATTTACACTTTACCAAATAATATATTTAATCATTCAAAAATGCCATACTCATAAGTTTTCATCACCAATGATCAAATCCCTTATAAAAAAATCTGCATATTCCTTATATAGGATTTCCAAGCCATAAAATCCTATTTTCCAACTTTGTTACTTCACATAACATATTTAACTCATATGTTTGTAACTAAAACATTTTCATGAAAAATACCAAATCAGTCCCAAAAATATTTCTTTTCTGGGATTTAGCAGAATATAGTCCCATAATGAACATATATTCTTCTTAGAATTTTTAAAATTCATTTACTATTTTTCAAAATCAATTTCCAATTAATTCCTTAAGAAATTAGCTACCTCAAGTTTAACTCCAAAAATTCCCAAATCTTGGCAGGATCTTACACATGTTAACTTGAGTCTCTAGTTTAAATTTCATGGTCATCGGAGTTATAGAACTCCGGTTATAGCATTTTTCGTCGAAAAAACCTAAATATTAAAATGGTCATAACTTGCTCATTTTAAGTCGGAATGAGCTCATTTTTTGACAGGAGGTTCTTTATACCATATACTTTTATGTCCCAAAAGGTCAGAAGTTTTGTCACAATATAAGTGGCGAAAATAGCCCTTCTAAAATCTGGACAGTAGTATTTCGATAAATTCCAGCTTTTGACTCCTTTGCTAAAATCAGTCCACATGAAAATCTACAACACCTTTTCCAGTGATTCCACTTGGAGATGCTACAAAACTCATAGATCTAACTCTAGAACTTGAACACACTCAAAAATTCAAAATATAATAGGAGATATGGTCAATTGAATTTTATGTTCCATTTTCACCAAAATCTGATTTTCAACCCTTTGTGATTTCTAAGAAACTATCATTGTTTTCACATAATAATCAACATAACTCATCATAACACTTACTAATACTTCATATACCCATGATTTTTATCAGTCCAAATCTTTTATTATGACTCTCATCATAATTGACGTAACTAGATCATTTTCACAATTTAATAAGGAATGAATATAAAGGATCATTCACCATGCATGTGGTAATCCACATAGACAGGTTATTCCAACAGAATAATAAAGAATAAAATAACAAAAGGATTCACCATGCATGCGATAGAGACCGCACAAACAGTTTATTCCCAATAGAATAATAAATAATGGAACCAGGTCCGGCGTAAGCGCACAGACAGGATATTCCGATAGAATAATAAATGCAAAATAATAAATAATGGAACCAGGTCCGGTATAAATGCACAGACAGGATATTCCGACAGAATAATAAATGTGGAATAATAAATAATAGAACCAGGTCCGGCGTAAAATGCACAGACATGATATTCCGACAAAATAATAAAGAATGGAATAACAATAGAATTTCACCATGTATGCGGTATGCAGATAAACAAAGTTATTCCAACGAGAATAATAAAGAAGCGGAACGAGTCAAAGTCGAAATTATGACCGGCTGAGGATATTCCAATGTAATAATAAAGAATGGAATAATAGAAGAATTTCACCATGTATGCGATACTTCGCATAAACAAGTTATCCCAACATAATAATACAGAATGGAATAACAGAAGAATTTTACCATGTATGCGGTACTTCACATAAACAGGTTATTCCAATATAATAATGAAGAATGGAATAACAACTCTTACGAGTATTGAAAGAAGTAATTCTCTTCATGAATACGAAAGAATAATACCCCTTACAGGTACAACAAATAATATCCCTTACCTCAAAAGAAGACTGGATACTGGAATAGTGAGGGAGCAGAATTCTCTTCTTCTTTCTCTCAATAATTTCTCTCTATAATAATGGCTCTAAAGCTTTAGTGAATTGGTGAGAAATGAAGGAATAATGAGCTTCTATTTATAGGAAAATATAGTTTTGATAATTGCAAGTTTTGGGGCTCGAAAAATTACAGTACAATACCTCCAACTTTTCTTTCATTTTTAATTCAGTCATCCAAGTATTATCAAACTTGCACCACCTCCCCTAATAGTAAATCATGTGAATCAATAGTAAATCATGTGACTCACTAGTTCTAAACATGTGAAAAAATTAATTACAATATAGTACCTCCATCTATACCTCCATTTTTAACTTAGTCATGCAAGTATCATCAATCTTGCACCAACTCCCCTAATGGTATAAGAATGTGATTCAATAGAACACACATGTGAACAAATAGTTGTATGAGCATGTGAATTAGTAGGAATTAATTGCTCATTTACCCGATTAATTACCCGGTTTATCAATATAACCCTCAGACATCAATTATCATCGGAATAGATATCGATTTCAACTAACACCAATAATCCCAACACAATGGAACTATCAAATTCATCTTTAATCAACACGAACTTATTCATCATTAATATCATAACTCACAATATTTAACAACCAGGTCGTTCCTAGGAAAGAGGGGGCTTTCCAATAAGGATTTCTCCCTATTGGCGCGCAATTAGGTGACCAAACCTCTCCTCGACAGAACTTCTAGTCATTGTAAATATTGCAATTTAATAATATGAATAACTTTGTCATCTCAATTATTGATTTAATAATATATCATATAATGCAGATGATACTGTGACAATAATCGAATAATAATATGAGAGATATGATGCAGCAATTACTATAGCAATAATTGAGTATAAGTGAGTGATTTCTCATGTAATCATCAATAATCAATATCGTGTGCTACTATGCAACCACACGTATTACTGTACTTTTACTACCGGGTAGTTCAACAGTATTAACGGTAAAACCTCCGTCGTTATTTTTATAAAATATTTTTGTCGTTTTCTAACTATGACGACAGTACTTCTGTTATGGGATCCACTAATGATTATGCCGTCATACGAATATTCTCCGACAAAAAGAATATTCCCCGACAAAACGAATATTTTATAACAACTTGCATACTTTGCAGAATTTATAAATACTACCCACAACTATAACATTATCTCAAATTCACACCATAATATTAAAAAAAAATCGAGAAAATTAAATCTTTATTCGTAAAATCGGGGATCTCACAACCACTCTGGGGTATGTCTGAAAGGGAACTTCGTATGCTATAAGTGCGGGCAGGAGGGCCATATCTCTCCCAACTATCCCAATCCAAGAATGAATACTGGTTGTTTTATCTGCGGGTTGATGGAGCGTAGGGTGAAGGATTTCCCAAAAAGGAGAATGGAGACAGGGGGAGTGAATACGGGCAAGGGAAGCGAGACTTTAGCAATCACGGGACCAACGTCATCGAGCAAGCCAACCAAATCTACTGTAAGAGTTTTCAACATGATGGTTCAGGATACCATAGCAGTTGGTGGTGCAACTCCAAGTATTATTCATATAACTTTTATTTGTTTTATATACATGATTTTCCTATATATAGTAAATTATTTTATAAAGAAATTTTGAAGGAGGAATTTGAGTTCTTTTAGAAATCAAATTTCTGTTGAATCATATAAGATAAGCTTTATGTGAATAGTTAAAGATCAGTACGATCATTTATGATCAAGATCTACATGCAATGATTGTGTATGCTATGTACTCTGGTATGCATGGGTTTTAAAACGGTAATTCCGGGGACAAAATCTTTATAAGGAAGGGTGAATGTAATAACCCGATATTTTCTATACAAATAAATCAGAAATTTTGCGTATAATTATTATTTTTTATATATATTAAAATAAATATGGGGAATATGTGCCAAGTTAATGTGTATGTATTTATGTGATGAATATAAAATATATTTATTACATGAATAATTGCAAATGATTTTATTTTAGAATTATTGATCATTATAAATTATATTCTATTAACAATTAATTTTATAGTAGAAATGATTTTATTAATTATTTTCCATAAAAATATAATTATATATTATTTAATTAATATATGAAATGATTTTTTTAAAATAAATATAATAATTATTTTATTATATTAATTTTAGTACGACTTATTAAGTTAATTATTTTAACTTAATTAATAATGTTAAGTATGACAGATAAATCAGATATGCAATCCAAACCCTAATTTTGGATTTTGATCAATGAATGAGAATAATGATATAATATTAATTATAATTTGATTTTTTAGTTCTATAAATATGTATTGTATGTATGTGGACTGACAATGGTTGGTCAATTATGGTACAGTATTTGAAAACCCTAGTTTTACTGTGGAAAACCCTAAATTGAAACTCAATTGTGAGTTTAAGACTATTATATATCTATGTTATATGATTTTATGGTTAATTAGGTCAACCCTAATTAACATTTAGATATATTAATTTCTAGAAACCCTAACGTTTGAATTATAAACCCTAATTATGATTTGGTAACCCTAATTACCAAAATTATAAACCCTAGTTGCTCAATTAGCAAGGATAATTATAATTAGTATATAATACCCTAATGTTCATGTATAATTAGAACCCTAATCTAATTAAGAAAACCCTAATTGAAAATTTTAGAAACTAAAATTTTTATTTAATGCAAATCCTAATTGCTAAACCTTACAAATGCTATGTGTTAAACCTTAGGGTTAAACCCTAAGGGTTTGATAAGATTACATTTAAGCCATTAAAATTGCAAGCCTAATGACCATATTGCCCTTTTGTGCATTAAAGAGTCTAACATATAGGTTTTGACCTTAGGTGAAGTGGTTCACCAAATCCAATTACCCCATGTGCTCTATAATTGACAGCAATAAGCCTCTATATCAATCATACATGCATCCAAGACTTCTATATATAGGATTGGAGAGAGAAAATTGAGCATTCATGCTCATTTTTGTACAAACCCTCAAACAATCCTCTCTCTCACTAAAACAAACGAAATATAGAAGTAGATCAGTCACAAACCAAGCCCCACCATCACCCATAACAAATCAGAAGCAAGAATCAGATTTTATTTATTTAAAGGTATAAAACACTAGCCATGAAATCTGATCTTGATCTGCATGATTGATGTTATGATTAAGTGTTAAAATGTGTTGTTTATGATGTAAATAGATGATCTGGATTCCTAGATGTTAGATCCATAACATCTAGAGGCTCGGATTTGAAGATTTACAAAATTTGGAAATTTTGTCTTTAATGTCTGACAACCAAATGTCAGGCCTTATATCTCTATGATATTTAATGTGTTTTGTGTTTTGAAAGTTGGTAGTTGTAGTTAGATATGTGCTCTTGGATTTGGGCTTGAAATCAAACTTAGATCTGGTCTATATTACATGATATTGATGGTCAAAGGTCGTTGACCGACCATGTGTAACGCCTCAGAAAATTTGGATTTTTGAGAATTAAATTTTTATTTTGATTATGTGGATTAAATGAATTTAATTAATTAATTATGGGAGTAAGCTAATTGAAGATTGTTCTATAACATAGAACCCCGAAACGTCGTAGTATTTTAACTACGTGGGAAAATTAAAGTGTTTGAATTTCTAAGACAAAAATAAAAGCTTTCCGAGAAATTTTCTGAAAAATACTATTCATCGACTTCTGCTCGGTAATTATTTTTGAACTTCCGAGAAATACGTAACGTAATAATATCAATGTGATATTGATTATGTAATAATAATCTAAGTATGGAAAACGTAATATTTCCCATGCAGACTTAAATTGGGAACGTTAGGTTTATTAAGCGTTAAGGAAAGAAAGTTGTAATCATATGATGCGTATGCATTATACGAGGTAATGAACGTAAGTATAATATGACGTATTATACTATTAAGAATGGAGAATGAAATAACATATATTATAAATAAATATACGAGCTAGCATACGAGAATTATACATGGTGTATATATGTTAAGTTGTTAATTAAATGTAATGGACTTGTAGGATTATTAGCTTAATGATAGAAGTCCAATGGAAAGTAATTCTCAAGCCCAATTGTTTGATAAGTCATGAGTCCAAACTATTGTAGTATAAGCCCAACAAGAAATTAGCTAGAATAATTAGCAAGCCCAATGTGATTAAGCTATGATCCATGGGGCAAACAAAGTTAGAAATGGGTAGACTTAATGGGAAAACATTTTGTGTGGTGACCAAGTGTTGTGATGGCCAAGAAATAGAAGTAGCTAGCAAGTTTACTTGGTTGCTAGGTTATGAATAGTAAGGAGGTGGAAGTTGAGGAGGTTAACTAAGGAGGTGGGATGGCCTAAATGTCCATAATGCCCTAACTTAGGATTACTTATAAATAGAGAAGCCTCACTTCATTTGTTGCTTGATAAAATTTCTCCCAATTCCTCTCAAGTTAAGTAACTTATTGGTTAGAGAGAATAAGCCACATAAGCACTTTTAAGTCAAAGCTTCCTTTGTTAGATTTTCTAAGAAGAAGAAGTTAGACATCAAAGGCAATGATCTTGTGTCCAATATTCTTCCATCTCTATCATAATAGGATGATAAGAGAAGTGTAATTAATGAACATGTATGCTAAGAACATATAAGAATTGAGTTATGAATGTACATAAGCCGAATAAGTTGAATAAGCAACTTGAACCTAAATAAGTTGATAAACTTGTGAAGAACTTGTCATATATTTATCATATGATGTTAGTATGTTCAATATAGTATGAGAACATTGATTGATGGACTTAAGTTCATAGTAAGTCATAAGCATAAGAATTTATAGTTAATAAGTTGATTAAGTCATTGACTTATAAGAATAAGTCAAAACCTACTTTGATGATAAGTTGGTGTGATAAGTAACTTGAAATGTTCATGTGTTGGTTAAAATCCATTTAGAATGATTAGTAATGAAGTTTTGCCGGAATTCACATGATTAGACGATTATCGTCGAATTCGTGAAATTCTCGGAATGGAATTCATATTTTGTGTTTGAAGTTGGAAATGTTGGTTTTCAATGGAGACAAGTCATATTTGGCATTATAGAGTTGCGGACTCGAAAATGACCAAATTTCTACTTAGAACGAAGAAACGAGCGTTGAACGTTCACGAATGTTTATCATTTTTGTTAAAATGAACTAATAGGTGAAATTTTAGCAAACGAAGTTAAATAGATAAAATTCTTGCATGAACACATAGAGTATGAAATTTGTGAACCGTAGGCTTTTAAACGAGCCAATTCGGACTTATAACGAAGAAGTTATGCGTCCGGGAAGTTCACAAAATTTAAAATCAAGAAAATTTTTCTATAAGACCTTTGAGTTGGCGCTGCAAGTACAACCCAAGGTTAAATGGTGAAAGCCAAGCATGCGTAATGTGATGTCGTAAGCATATCGCTAACTCGTCTGTATGACACGAGATGAAGAGTTAAGTGTGGCATAAGCCATCTCCCGAAAGTATTGATGACAAGAATGTTTACAAGTATAGAATGAAAGATAACTCATTAGTAATGAACTAAGATGTAAATATAACATTGTTAAAGCATTGTTAGACACTTAATATATGATGATTAAAGGTTAATAATCAATTGAAGATGAACGTAATGAGAACAAAGTAATGTGCTAAGCCGGTTATAGAAATTTGTTGACCAAGTTGATTATGAATCTAATGGTTTGTAATACTAGTATGGGTTATGTAATTACTTAATGAACAAGATAAGACCTTTCCTAAATCACTGTTATAGTGATGACTTTAGGAATTTAATGTTGTTTAATGAATAGTTAAACGACGAACGTAAAGTATAAGGAACTTGAACTGTATTCAATAATGATAATGACTATAACATTAAGAGTTATAACTAAAAGTTGTTAAGTAATACGTGAACGTGAACGGTATGCAATAAAGTGTACTTAACAAATGATGATCGAGTTTTGATTAATAATGTAAGTGTTAGTTCCCAGTAGGCACAATAGATCTAGAAGGGGGGGTTGAATAGATCCTTGGTATTTAAAAATACTTTTTCGATTTATTTTGTATTGCTAATAATTTAGCATGTGACAAACATAAGAATCTTTTCAAGCACAGCGAAATAAGTAAAAGATCCCCTTCATTGATATATTTATAATCATATATATATTGTTTATAGAGTTAATTCAGTAGTAAGCAGTTAAAACATACATAGCAGTTATAGCAGTTAATATACATAATGTAAATGACATAAAATAAAAGACACAGGGGGTTTTAAGTGGTTCAGAGACTCAAGCTCCTAATCCACTCTTCCGCTTTCAACTAGCGAGATTTCCCACCAAGGAAGGCAAAGACCACGAATCACTACGATTCCTTCAAGGCCATCAGCCTTGGGACTTCAGTTCACTAAGAACTCTTCAAGGCCAGTAGCCATGGAACTTCTCTAGTTCCCTAGGAACTCTTCAATCCCAGCAGGCTTGGAACTTCATTTATTCCCTTCGGACAAGGACCCCTCAGGCCCTGGCTTGTTGTTGTTGTAGTTGTTGATGTTGGTGGTGCTGAGCTGCTAAGATGTCATTAGGCTCTGGACATCTTTGTACTTAGTTGCTTGGTGTGGTTCTCTTTGCATTCTGCTTCAAGTCTGGACCACAACTTCTTCGGTGCAGCTAATCTTCACTCTTTTCTGCTCATCTTCATTTGGTATCAGCTGTGCGCCATCACCATCTGGGTTTGCTAAGTCTCTGTGCTTTTAGTAGACTTTGTGTGGCACTTAGCAATCCCTGAACCCTTCTTGAATACTTTGCAGACATGGTTTTGCACTTTTTCAGTTTCAGCTTTCGGTTCATGGTGATTCGTAGAATGGCTCTCTTGATCTTCTTTGTACTTGGCCACTTTCCTGAATAATATCTTCTTGGACTTCCTGGCTCTCAGCTTGGCTGCCATATTCAGTGGCATTCTCATCTTTGTTGTGTGAAGCTTCGATCTGTTTGATTCCTTTTTCAAATCTGCTTCACTTCTACCTTAGTAGTCTCACTGTCACTGAGACTTGTTCTATTTAACTTTGGTGGAACTCGTAGAGTTAACAATAGCATTCACCACCTCAACGATTCTGCAAATACACAATCATCAGCTTATTTTGATCTTTGAAGCTCTACTGATTTATACTGTTTCCCAATCTTCCCGTTGGAAAGTAGCCGTTGAAAGCTATTCAAATTTCTTCGTAGATCTCTGGTTATTTGGTGCAGACTGCAGATGTGACATGACATCTTTTTCTCGACTTCGATAATCGCAGCTTCATTGTTTCATCAACCCTGTCAGATATGACACTTTAATATCTTGGGTAGGTTGACGACTTTATTTTACCCTTCTGATTTCTCGATCAGAGTTTGTCCTTGCATCGATGCTCTCAATGAGCTCTTGTCCGAATATTACCCTTCAGATTGAACCGTTGTCAATGCTTCAGTCTTCAGCTATTCGAACTCTACGATTCTGATGCATGTCTTCATGGACCTGATCGTAGTGTCTTGTTGACTGGTAGAAACAACACTACGATCTTGAAGAGTGTTGATTTGATCTTCAATGTAGATTACATCTTCCTTCTCTTGTGCAGTGCTTCAACACTTCTGTTTGGCTCAGCAGACTCTCGACATCGATGGCTCGACGACTTGCTCGCCCCTTTAGAATAACAAGACACTTGATTTGTGGGCGTGTCCATTTCGCTTTCTCCTTGTGATCTCCGCTCACTTATCATCAATGGGTGACCCAATGCTTAATCACTTTAGCCTTGTTCTTCTAAGTCGCCCAAAGTATCTCTGTATACACTCCATCAGTTCTTTCTTTGTTTGGCAAACACTACGATCCTGGTAACTTCCAAGATCGTTGTCTTCTGTCTACTTGACATCTACTGCACTTGCTAACTTTTCTTAGTCAGTTATAGAAGTCTTCTTCTGATGTCCTTGTGGAAGACTTCATCTCGAATGGCTTCACAACTCAATCTTGATGCTGATTGGGTTGGTGCTTAGATCTTCTGTTAGCTTGCATGCCATTCGTTGAGTGCTCTCTGGTTTCCTTCAGGTGGGACGTATCTATGAAGTGCCAACTAGAGGCTTCATTCCTTTGGATATTCTGGGAGTGCTCATTCGTTGAGAATTTTATTTGCTCTACGATTTTGCCTTGGCATTGTGAGCACATTTGTTGAGGTCTTAGTTCTGCACTCTACGATTCAGCTTTTGCTGTGCAGACACTACGACTCCGAGATCAGATCTTGACACTCTATGACCTCTGTCGTTGTGCTTGTTGTCTTCATCTGATCTTGCTCGACTACGATCTTTGCCTCTGGTATGATTAGTAGACTCTACAACTCTGAGTGTAGTCTACGATTCTTGACTTAGCTTTGGCAGATACTCGGTCGGCTCGTAGGCAAGCTGTCTCTATGATTCTAAACATGACTTCCTCAGTAGACTACGACCCTGAAGAAGTTCTCCTCGATACACTACTATCCTTCCTCGTCTCTCTTGAAATTCTAAGAACTCCGAGATCTACTATCTTGCAAACTATGATTCTGCCTTGATAGCTCTCGAGTTTTCTTTTACTCTCCTGGCAGACTACGATTTCTGGTGCAGTGCTCGACGATCAGACAAGCCTATCTATTACATCATAAGATTAACCTAACATGCTTGATCTTTCTATATTTATAGTCCTTGTACATCATTTCTTTTAAGGACTTTACAAAGCTATTTTCCTTATGTAGGATCAACTTAACACATTTGATCAATTCATTCTAAGTCCTTGTACATATGTTTCTATTATTTATAAAAGGATTTTACAGCTTTTCTTAATGCAAGCATATTTGCATATTCATTCATATATATATCATAATCAAATCATATATAAATAGGAATATCATTCACATGTTTATTCCTGACAGTAAGGATGTTAGTAAGCCGTGAGGAAGGATGATTAACTCGAAATGAGTTGGATTAATGAAGTAAATCTATGTAAGACATGGAAGAGAAAGAAGTTGGTAAGAATATTGTAAAATATAATGGCAAGCCAGAACAAATAGTAACAAATCTAATATATGATTAGATTTAGAAGAAGGGTAAGATTCATTAGGAACCATGTATGTTCATTTATGACCTAGTGTGGTATGTTATGTGGTTATGTATTGTAGAGACCGTAAAGACTGGAAGGAAAAGTTATTTTTATTTGTAGCGTATATTTGAAGGCAAGTTTTTCTTAAACGCTTGTCTAACCTTCGTGTTAGCCAAGTTTTCTGTGATTCATGCTATGAAATGCATGAACTGTTTTACTAAAGGGTCGATGCCAGTTTTACCTCGGCTAGACTAATCTTGAAGAATTGATTTATTTACAAGTCTTTCAAATATAGAATTGTTAACGCTATCCTACGCCAATTGTTTGGTAAGGATTCAAGGTAAGCCCGAGTATGAATAAACAAATGTATTTTTCATCGATTATTCGATGGGCACGCGAGGCTGCCGAAACTTAAACGCGTATACACGTTTAATGGATGTAGTGTTGATCAACATAGAGTACTATAAATGATCACCCGTATGCTCGTAAGATATGCCGGACTTACGGACTTAGTGCCGGGTTGTCCTTTTCAATGAAAATATGAAATGCTCATGGTCTTGAGCCAGAGTTGATGTTTTACTGAATATTGTTATTGTAAAACATTGTAAAGGAAAAGAAATGCTATTTTGAATTATTGATAGTACTTCATAGCTATTATCTAGTTATTGAAGATATACGATTCCTATGTTCCAAGCATATTGTTTAAAAGAAATTATTGTACTTGCTGAGCTTGTTATGCTCACTGTTGCTTGAACCATATGAATGCATCTAGGACCGAACAAACCGAGGGATCTGACAAGGATAGAGGCAAGACGAAGCTGAACGATTAGTTTACCTTGTAATAAACTAGTAAGTTGTTTATATTATAGAATGATGAACAAAAAATTTAATGGTTTTAGAACCTGGGAACGAGATGTAATATTATCAATGTAATAAGAATGTCGTTGATACACACATTTTGATGTCATTTCAATAGAATGAATGTACAATTTTGAGTACCGTGTATCACCATCTGTCGGGTTGGAATATACCCAGATTTGGGGGCGTCACAGGTTGGTATCAAAGCATTAGGTTATAAAACTAAAGGGGGGGGGGGGGAAGAACCTTAGGCTAATAACCTCGTTAAGGAAGAAAAGTCCAAAGGAAGTAAACTCAAGCTTTACTTCAGTAGAATGAGTTATTAAGGTATTGAGGAAACTCAGTACAAAAAGATTTAAAAGATGGAAAGTAACCCTAAATAAATTAAATGTGATTTGTGCTTATACTATGGTGTGTTATGTACTAATTAACATGTTATGTGTTATTGTAGGATGTCAATCGATAGCTTGATGTATAGAGATATACCCGCGGTGAGCGAAGAAGTTATGAACAGAGTAGAGCCTGTACCTATGCCGGTGGCGGAGGTACCATTAGTGATTCTAGAGGAGTCGGAGACAATGGAGTACTTTTCTGAGGAGGACTAATCCGAGGGAGATATGGATATAGCGTCATATCTTAATATGATGGTCTATGAGGAGGAGGAAATAGAGGTAACATCAGTTAATACGGTGGTACCTACACTAGAGTCAATACCTCCAGATGCAATGAGATCATTGTATCTGGCGGTTTTGATTGAGAATGTGCAACCGAAATGCAGGTTATGCGAGAATCGAGTGAAGAGATTAATTATCTCCATGAAGCTAAGGTGTCTGTAGAAGCAGTTTTTGAGTTAGAACATGATAGACAGGTGCTTATGATAGAGAAGGCTAGGGACTATAAAGAAGAGGCCGATAAGCTTCGTAAGAAACTGATTAAGAGAGACCGGAAGATAGCACGGATATCTTACATCCATGAGAGTGCTTATAAGGATTTCAAGCTTAAAGTTGCTTGTTATTCTATAGAGTAGAGGCAGACTCGACATACTATTAGTCGGGATACTGTAACGAGGATTGCGAATGAGAAACACGAGGACGTTGTTATGCATTATTAGAAGTCTAGAGTTATAAATATGTGTGTAGTGACGTAAAACCCTCTTTTGAATAACATGATAGTCTTTTTTTTAAATACCAACTTTTGTGAAGTTCAATTGCGGGATAGAAATGTAATAGCTTCTGGCTAGGGGAGCAGAGTGTAAATAGTTTCAAACTATGAAGAAGCATATGAATATAATGAAGTTTTCATTTAAAATGCTTTGTTATGGTATGAGTTGTTATGAGACGAATAATAACGAAGTAAATAAATATATAATAATGAAATTCTATTTAATCAGAAAATACCGCCAAGGAGAAGACAACATAATTAGGAAGTGGAATCGCGTAATGATAATCAAGGGGGTCAAAACAACCCTATACAAGAGTTCATTAATTCATTAACGGATGCATTTAACTAAACCAGGGGTAGAGTACCTGCGGAACCTATGGTAGCCAGAACGACTACCTTTAAAGAATTTAAAAGCGTAGGTCCACTGGAGTTTAAAGGAACAACAGACCCATTATAAGCCCAGACATGGGTAAAGGAAATAAAGAAGGCGTTTGTTATTTCAAACGTAGGTGAGGCGGAACAGACTTCTTTTGTGACTTACATGGTGAAAGGGGAAGCCAACTTTTGGTGGGAGGCTCACCAGGGTGGGGCTAGAACAGATGGGGTAACGTGGGAACAATTCAAGAAGGTTTTTCTTTGAGAATTATTTCCCTACAAGCATGTAAGGGAGGATGGAGATTTAGTTCTTAGAGCTTAAACTAGGGGACATGACGGTTCCCCAGTACGCGGCCAGATTCAATGAATTGGCAAGATTTACTCCACACCAAGTGGACACTGAGGAGAGGAAGGCTCGTAGGTTTGAGCAGGGCCTAAAACCCTGGCTCTATAGTAGGATTTATGTGTTCTAGAGTATTTCCTATGGGACCATTTTGGAAAAGGTGATTATAGCCGAGGGTGGTAGTGAGGCGTTGACTCAATATCATAAAGAGAGGGAGAATAAGAGCAAGGGAAAGGGAGGAACCAAGGCAGAGAGTGCCAGTGGTAGTGATAGTAAGTCAAAAAGAAAAAATTTTAACTTCGGGAATACTGGAGTGGGACAAGGGGATCCTAAGTGTAAGATCGAAGTGTGTAAGACATGTGGAAAGACTCATCTAGGAGTCTGTCTGAAAGGAATAATAAGTATCTTTAAACATTACGGTAGAGAATGGGGAAATAACTTTCATTAATTACATTCATGGAAATGGTTTCATGGATAATAATTGTAAGCAAGTGTTGATAGATAAGCACCGATAATGTTGAGAGAATTTGAAGTAATTCTCGGTATGAATGGGTTGATTAATCATAGAACTTTAATAAATTGTTAGAATAAAAGTTTGAATCTTCGATTTTCTAAGTAACCCAAGGTAGTATTTTATGGTAATAAAATACCACGACGCTCTTGTTGTCTAACGATGAAGCAATTTAGGAGGATGTTAAGGAAGAGGATGAGGCGTTACGGTTTCATATCAACTATCATAATAAGAGTAAGTTAGCGGTTAAGAATAAATACTCATGGCCCAGGATCGATGATCTATTTAATCAATTGAAGAGGGCAAAGAATTTTTCTAAGATAGATTTGCGTACGGGGTATAGTCGGTTGAAAGTAAGGAAGAAGGAGGAAGTACCTAAGATGACATTCAGAACTCGTTATAGTTATGACAAGTTTCTGGTTATGTCAATTGGGTGGACTGATGTCTGAAGTTAGATTTTTCGAAGAGGGTATTTGAAAGCAAGTCGGGGGTAAATTAATAGGTACCCTTATAAGGTGCTATGATTAAAAGTACCAATAGCGTCACAGGTTGGTATTGTCGAAATGGGAAGTGAGAAAAAAATAGTTTTCAGGAACTAAAAAGGGAAGTTAAGAGGTACCTGTATTGTCTCTATCAGATGATATGGGGAGATTGTGTGCTTATGTAGCATGGCAAAGTCATTAGGCATGCATCACGCCAGTTAATGGATTATGAGAAGGTCTATCCTACCTATGATCTATAATTGGTAGCTGTAGTTTTTGAAAAAAAAATATTTGAAGATAGTATTTATGCGGTGAGAAGTGTGAGATATACACGGACTCTAGGAGTCTGAAATATATCTTCACACAAAAGGAGTTGAATATGAGGTAGTGAAGGTAATTAGAATAGATAAGAGATTTTGACGTTGATATGTTATATCAATCTGGGAAAGTTAACGTAGAAGCCGACGCGTTAAGTAGGAAGGGTAGGGAAAAGCTATCGATGTTAACAACTCAAAATGAGTTAATAACGGAAATGGAAAAAACGGAGTTAGAGGTTAAATTGTGGAATGAAGTGGTAGAAATATTATTCACAGCATAGACTAAATCCATGATACTTGAACGAGTTAAGTAACTACAACTAGGTAATGAGGAATGTACGCGAATGAAGAAGAAGATGCATGATGAAGAGAAGATCAAGTATAATCTTGTTTTGAAGGAGGAATTTGAGTTTCAAATAATTTTAAAGTTAAAAGAAGAATTAATCAGTGGAAGAGAGCATAATATGTTAATAAGTATTTAAACTTCCAACTCAAATTATTGATAGGAAGTGACAAGTCATGAAAAATAAGATAATACCTTCGTTGAAGGTGAAATGAAAGAACCACAATGTCGAAGAAGCATTGTGGGAACTTGAGATTAAAATAAAGGAAATGGTGTATGTATTATTAGCGTGATTCTGGGGACAGAATCCTTATAAGGGGGGAAGAGTGTAACGCCCCAGAAAATTTGGATTTTTGAGAATTAAATTTTTATTTTGATTATGTGGATTAAATGAATTTAATTAATTATTTATGGGAGTAAGCTAATTGAAGATCATTCTATAACGTAGAAACCCCGAAATGTCGTAGTATTTTAACTACGTGGGAGAATTAAAGTGTTTGAATTTCTAAGACGAAAATAAAATCTTTCCGATAAATTTTTTGAAAAAACACTATTCATCGAATTCTGCTCGGGAATTATTTTTGAACTTCCGAGAAATACGTAACGTTATAATATCAATGTGATATTGTTTATGTAATAATAATCTAAGTATGGAAAACGTAATATTTCACATGCAGACTTAAATTGGGAACGTTAGGTTTATTAAGCGTTAAGGAAAGAAAGTTATAATCATATGATGCGTATGCATTATACGAGGTAATGAACGTAAGTATAATACGACGTATTATACTATTAAGAATGCAGAATGAAATAACATATATTACGAATAAATATACGAGTTAGCATACGAGAATTATACGTGGTGTATATATGTTAAGTTGTTAATTGAATGTAATGGACTTGTAGGATTATTAGCTTAATGATAGAAGTCCAATGGAAAGTGATTCTCAAGCCCAAGTATTTGATAAGTCATGAGTCCAAACTATTGTAGTATAAGCCAAACAAGAAATTAACTAGAATAATTAGCAAGCCCAATGTGATTAAGATATGATCCATGGGGCAAACCAAGTGAGAAATGGGTAGACTTGATGGGAAAACATTTTTTGTGGTGACCAAGTGTTGTGATGGCCAGGAAATAGAAGTAGCTAGCAAGTTTACTTGGTTGCTAGGTTATGAATAGTAAGGAGGTAGAAGTTGAGGAGGTTAACTAAGGAGGTGGGATGGCCTAAATGTCCATAATGCCCTAACTTAGTATTGCCTATAAATAGAGAAGTCTCACTTCATTTGTTGCTTGATAAAATTTCTCCCAATTCCTCTCAAGTTAAGTAACTTATTGGTTAGAAAGAATAAGCCACATAAGCACTTTTAAGTTAAAGCTTCCTTTGTTAGATTTTCCAAGAAGAAGAAGTTAGACATCAAACGTAATGATCTTGTGTCCAATATTTTTCCATCTCTATCATAATAGGATGATAAGAGAAGTGTAATTAATGAACATGTATACAAGTTACTTAACAGGCAAGAATGTTTACAAGTATAGAATGAAAGATAACTCATTCGTAATGAACTAAGATGTAAATATAACATTGTTAAAGCATTGTTAGACACTTAATATATGATTATTAAAGGTTAATAATCAATTGAAGATGAACGTAATGAGAACAAAGTAATGTGCTAAGCCGGCTATAGAAATTTGTTGACCAAGTTGATTATGAATCTAATGGTTTGTAATACCAGTATGGGTTATGTAATTACTTAATGAACAAGATAAGACCTTTCCTAAATCACTGTTATAGTGATGACTTTAGGAATTTAATGTTGTTTAATGAATAGTTAAACGACGAACGTAAAGTATAAGGAACGTGAACTGTATTCAATAATGATAATGACTATAATGTTAAGAGTTACAACTAAAAGTTGTTAAGTAATACGTGAACGTAAACGGTATACAATAAAGTGTACTTAACAAATGACGATCTAGTTTCGATTAATAATGTAAGGATGTTAGTAAGTCGTGAGGAAGGATGATTAACTCGAAACGAGTTGCATTAATGAAGTAAATGTACATAAGACATAGAAGAGAAAGAAGTTGGTAAGAATAATGTAAAATATAATGGCAAGCCGAAACAAATAGTAACAAATCTAATATATGATTAGATTTAGTCGAAGGGGAAGATTTATTAGGAACCATGTATGTTCATTCATGACCTAATGTGGTATGTTATGTGGTTATGTATTGTCGAGACCGTAAAGACTGAAAGCAAAAGTTTTTTTTACTGTAGCAAACGCTGAAGGCAAGTTTTTCTTAAACGCTTGTCTAACCTTCGTGTAAGTTTTTTGTGATTCAGGCTATGAGATGCATGAACTGTTTTACTAAAGGGTCGATGCCAGTTTTACCTCGGCTAGACTAATCTTGAAGAGTTGATTGATTTATTTACAAGTATTTCAAATATAGAATTATTACCGCTATCCTACTCCAATTGTTTGGTACGGATTCAAGGTAAGCCTGAGTATGAATAAACAAATGTATTTTTCATCGATTATTCGATGGGCACGCGAGGTTGCGAAAACCTAAACGTACATACGTTTAATGGATGTAGTGTTGATCAACATAGAGTACTATGGGCTGATCACCCAGAAGTGCTCGTAAGATATGCCGGACTTACGGACTTAGTGTCGAGTTGTCCTTTTCAAAGAAAATATGAAATGCTCATTGTCTTGAGCCAGAGTTGATGTTTTACTGAATATTGTTATTGTAAAACATTGTAAAGGAAAAGAAATGCTATTTTGAATTATTGATAGTACTTCATAGTTATTATCCAGTTATTGAAGATATACGATTCCTATGTTTCAAGCATGTTGTTTAAAAGAAATTATTGTACTTGCTGAGCTTGTTATGCTCACTCTTGCTTGAACCATATGAATGCAGCTAGGACCGAACGAACCGAGGGATCTGAGCAAGGATAGAGGCAAGACGGTGAACGATTAGTTTACCTTGTAATAAACTAGTAAGTTGTATATATTATAGAATGATGAACAAAAAATGTAATGGTTTTAGAACCTGGGAACGGGATGTAATATTATTAATATAATAAGAATGTCGTTGATACACACATTTTGATGTCGTTTCAATTGAATGAATGTACAGTTATGAGTACCGTGTTGCACCATCTGTCAGGTTGGAAGATACCCGGATTTGGGGGCGTCACACCATGACCGGGTTATTTCTGGGCAGCCCAGAAAGCATAAAATAGTGTCTGACAAGTTTTTATTGCTCTAGATCTGACAGTTTGTTTTATGTTTTGGATCTATGTTATAGTATGTTAGATGGACTTCATTTTTGGACTCTTAGTTCACTAAAACATCAAGCATGTTGTATTTGGTGGATGGTCAAACCAGTCAGGATGTTCACGAGATGTGTTTTTTTGGTAACCCAGAAAACATATGAGTGTGACTTTTGACATGGTTTGACCGAGCGATATCTTGTGATATTGTTGTCGTTATGATGATGTTAAGCAATAGATCTGTTATCCTACATGTTGGCTACACACTAAAGTTTATAGATCACAAAAACATTAAAAGGATTTCTAGTTATGGTAGCTCAAAGGTGACTGCTCGAACTGCTCTTCATTTCTAGGTAACCCAGAAATGAAGAACAACTCTGACAGTCACTTTACATGCTTTGATCTCGTTGGTTTTATGATGTTTGATCGTGTTGTTTATTGTATCTTGTAGTATTACACTATGTCTACAAGATCTGACCTTTGTCTTGTCCAAAAATACCATACAAACGATTTTAATCTTGGTCAAATCTACTCACTTGATAACTGCACTTGGTGTTCTAGGTTTGCATGAAGAACACCTATAGCGACGGTTCTGTCGCTATAGGTGGTCTTTAGTGACAGCTTATTTATAAAAATTATATTTTTATTAAATAATTATAGAAAATTAGTTTTTAATTATGAAAAATACATAATAAATTATTAAAAATTATTTTAAAGTCCGAAAATTAGTTTTTAATTATTTTAATATATTTCATAAATATTTAATATTTTTGAAATATTAAAGATATTTAATTTCTTTAATTATTATATTAAATAAATTATTTAAAATGATTTGAATAATTGAAAAATAATTTAAAATTATATTATGGTATAAGAGAATATTTTAAGTTATTTTCAATGACTTTTTAATATTTTGTGATGAAAATTCATTAATAAATTAATATTGATGATAATTTAGTTATTTAATAAATGAATTAAATAAATAAATTAAAAATTATTTTATTATATTAAAAATTATTTTAAATAATAATAAGGTATTTAAAATATTTTAAGTTATAAAATATAACTTTCAATATTTAAAGGTAAATTTCATTAATTAATTATTATTAATGATATTAAAGTTATTTAATAATTATATTAAATAATTTAGTTTTTAAAATGATTTTATTATTATAAAAATCATTTTAAATGAAAATAAAGTATTTAAAGATATTTTAAGTTATAAAATATAACTTTTAATATTTAAAGGATAATTTCATTAATAATTTAATATTAATGATATTAATGATATTAAATTTATTTAATTATTATATTAAATAAATGGTTTTAAAATGGTTTTATTAATTAAAAATTATTTAAAAAGGATATAAATGATTTAAAAATATTTTAAGTTATACTTAATAACTTTTAATATTTTAAGGAATAGTACATTAATATTTTAATGTTAATGGTTATTATTTATAAATGATTTTAAATGTTTTAAAAATCATTTAAGGGTAATATAAATATTTTGAAAATATTTTAAGTTATTATAAATAACTTTAATATTTTTGCAATAGTTTCATTAATAGTTTAATATTAATTAAATATTAATGATAATAGAATTGTTGGATATTTAAATCATTTAATAATGATTCCGGTGTTTGAAAATTTATGATAAATTATAAGAATTGTTTAGAAATTATTATAAGTCATTTAAAAATAATAGGACTGATACTTACGGATATGGAGCTACAGAATAGAGTCTTAGACTCGATAATTGCGATAAAGTCGTAAAGACAATTAAGCATGTTTCGTAAAATTGATCTGGACTTAGATATTTTGATTGTATTAGTGTTTGTTTGTGATCCAATGACTGTTGAACATGTGTAATAATGTGATTAGGTTATGTGCTAACTGCAAAATGCAGTACTATGTGTTATAGTATATTGTTCTAATCGAACGAATGATCTGATTAATGATAGGTCGTGATATAAATGATAAAACTAAGTTGCATTTAGTAGTAGCAGACCAGGCAAGTATCTTACCTTTGCATTTTCTTTATGCAATGGACATGAGTAAGAATGTTTCAGAATTATATTATTACTGTACAGATTATTAACACTATATTATATGCGTTCATTGATTATCAACATGTTAGTATATGGTAATTCAGATATATATTTTGTTCGTTAATTTCTATAAATGATTATACAAGTGTCCCCACTTGGATAATCATTGTATTTAATCACATATTGATACACCTTTGTTAATTACCCGTATATATATATGTTGAATTATAGATTATTGTTGAACAAGATAAAACCTTTGGTTTGGAACCTTGACAAGTATGAACATCCCTTACATGGGAAAACTTTTTATGCACCCAAGGTGGACAAAGTGAACGATAACATCGTTCTTGCAATGTAGTATTGATCAATACAGGGTACAACGGGCTGATCACCATCCGTGCCCATAAGTTATGACGGTTTACGGATGAAGTTTTGCTAAACCTTTTCAAAAATGAAAACAATGTTCATAGTATGTCACCTTAACCCTATTTATAACCAGTGCGTAGTTTCAAAAATTTGAAAGAGGGTTGTTATGTTATTATTATCGGTTCAAATTACTTCACAACTATTGATTTGTTGTAGAAGGGTAGTATAAAGAAAATATTTAAATTCTTTCAGCTTATATATATATATATATATATATATATATATATAATTGCTAGTACTTACTGGGCACTCAAATGCTCATCCTTGTTTAATTTAAATATTTTTAGCTAAGTGTAAATAAGCAGAAGGCTCGGCTAAGAATAAAGGGAAAGGAAAGGTTGCTGAAAGAGTGCAATGCTATTTTATGTAATAGTTAACTTTATTAAGTCAAGTATGATATCTATTTATTATCATGTATTGTAAGGAATGTACTTAAAGGTCTCGTACCTGGGGAATAAACTTCGATAACTATGTGAGTTAAGTTTAATTTTTATATTTTTGTTATTATTATTAATATTATTCCTCTCATAGCAATTGTATCGTGAAGCACCGAGTTCGGGTTTCAAGTACCTGGATTTGGGGGCTTTACAGATCCATGGTGGAGTATGTGGCCCACAAATGAGCGGCCCCTTACTTGTCAAGAAAATCCTCAGAACAGGGCATTATTGGCTCACACTTAAAGCTGACTGTGATGATCACGTTAAGAGGTGCTATCAATGCAAAATTCATGGAAATGTTATCCACGCCCCTCCAAGGGAACTCCACAATATGAATTCTCCATGGCCCTTCTCAATGTGGGGAATGGACGCGATCGGGACCATCTAGCCCAAAGCCAGTAATGGACATCGATTCATATTCACCATGATCGATTACTTCACCAAGTGGGTAGAAGCAACCTCCTTCCCCAAGATTACCAAAGAAGTCATCATTGCTTTCATCAGAAATAATGTAGTTTGTCGTTATGGACAACCAGAGGTCATTATGTCAGACAATGCTAAAAACCTTAACAACAAGATGATGGAGGAGGTATGTAGTAAATTCCACATCAAACACCTTAACTCTGTCATTTACCATCCAAAGATGAATGGTGTTGTTGAAGCGGCTAATAAAAATATCAAGAAGATCATGTAAAAAATGTCCGCCAATCACAAAGAATGGCCTGACCTCTTGCCTCTGACTTTATTAGCCTATAGAACTTCTATGCGTACTTCCACTGGGGCAACCCCCTACTCATTAGCCTATGGGATGGAAGCAATTCTCCCCATAGAGGTGGAAATGGAATCCCTCAGAGTGTTGATGGATGCTCAGTTGGATGAAGACCAATGGATACAAGATAGGTATCATCAATTGTCTCTGATAGACGAAAGGCGAATCGCGGCTGTGAGATCCCGAATTTTATGAAATAAAAGTATTCAATTTTTCTATTTTGGTAAATAGTTAAATTGATAAAATTTTAAAGTTAAGGGTCATATTTGAAATTTTTTTAAAGTAAGCAAGTTGTCATAAAATAACCAGTAGTAAAAGTACAGTAATACGCGAGGTTGCATAGTAGCACACGGTATTGATTATTGATGCTTATGTGAGAAGTCACTTAGTTATACTCAATTATTGCTATAATAATTGTTGCATCATATCTCTCATATTATTGATTCAATTATTGTCACAGTATCATCTGCATAATATGATATATTATTAAATCAATAATTGAGACGACAAAGTTATGCATATTATTATTTGCAATATTGACAATGTCTAGAAGTTCTGTCAAGGAGAGGTTTGGTCACCTAATTGTGCTGCAATAAGGAGAAATCCTTATCGGAAAGCCCCATCTTTCCTGGGAACGGCCTAGTTGTTAAATATTGTGAGTTATAATATTAATGATGAATGTTATTAAAAATTGAATTTTAGTTTGGAGTTGAATTTGGAGAGGCGAACGTGATATTCGAGTCTGAAACGATGAAATTAGTAGAAATAGACTATAAACACAAAATTTGTCGGGGTTGACTTTTTGGTCAAAAAAAGTCAACAGTTGACTTTTTTTGGAAAAAGTCAAACTTTGAAATTTAAAAAATGAAATTGTTGAGACAAATATTTCCATTGTGTTTGGGATTATTAGTGTTAGTGGAAATCGACATTTATTTCGATAGTAATTGATGTCTGGAAGTTATATTGACCAACTGGGTAATTAATCGGGTAAATGAGGAATTAATTGCTATTAATTCACATGATTATAACTATTTGTTCACACGTGTGTACTATTGATTCACATTCTTGTACTATTAGGGGAGTTGGTGCAAAATTGATAATACTTGCATGACTAAGTTAAAAATGGAGGTATAGATGGAGGTACTATACTATAATTCATATTTTCACATGATTACAACTATTAGTTCACATGTTTGAACTATTGACTCACATTATTTACTATTAGGGGAGGTGGTGCAAGTTTGATAATACTTGCAGGACTAAATTAAAAATGAAAGAAAAGTTGGAGGTATTATACTGTAATATTTTGAGCCCCAAAACGCACAATTATCGAAACTATATTTTTCTATAAATAGAAGCTCATTCTTCCTTCATTTCTCATCAATTCACTAAAGCTTTAGAGCAATTATTATAGAGAGAAAGAAGAAGAGTAGTCTACTGCCTCACTATTCCAGTATCCAGTCTTCTTTTGAGGTAAGGGATATTATTATTATAGTAAGGGGTACTATTTCTTTCGTATTCATAAAGAGAGTTATTGTTATTCCATTCCTTATTATTCTGTTAGAATAACCTGTATACGCAGACTACCGTATATATGGTGAAATTCTTCTGTTATTCCATTCTTTATTATTATGGTGGAATAACCTGCCTATGCGAAGTACCGCATACATGGTGAAATTCTTCTATTATTTCATTCCTTATTATTCTGTCAGAATATCATGTCTATGCATTTACGCATGACCTGGTTCCATTATTTATTATTCTGTTGGAATAACCTGCATGTGCGGTTTATCGCATGCCTGGTGAATTCTTCTGTTATTCCATTCCTTATTGTTCAATTGGAATAACCTGTCTATGTGGATTACCACATGCATGGTGAATGATCCTTCGTATTCATTCCTTATTAAATTGTGGAAATGATCTGTCTACGTGGATTACCGCATGGCGGGCGAAAATCCATTTGCAGTTTCGTAATTTTTCTGACCCTCAAATATTTTGGAAAAATTTAAAATGATAACTTGACGAGTTTTCTAGATTGTGTCCAAAAATGACGATTTTTGGATGTATAGATTACGAGTTGGGGATTTTATGGGAAAAGACTATTTTAAAAGTAAACCCTTATAACTCCTTGTGGTTAACTCCAAAATTGATGAAATTTTTATTGGGAGTATATGTATATAACAGGCCTGTATATTTTAGAATTTTTGGACAAAAGTATAATTTATGATAAATGTCTAAATATTCGGCAGTTTTGGCCATAAAAAAAATAGTAAATAAATTTTAAAAATTCCGAGAAAAATATATATTCAATATGGGACTATATTCTGCTAAATCCCAGAAAAGACATATCTTTGGGACTGATTTGGTATTTTTCATGAAAATGAACTAGTTATGAGTAAATGAATTAAATACGTTATGTGAAGTAACAAAATTGAAAAATAGGATTTTATGGCTTGGGAATCCTATATAGGGTATATGCAGATTTTTTATGAGGGATTTGATCATTGGTGATGAAATCTTGTGAGTATGGCATTTTTGAATGTTTAAATGCATTATTTGGTAAAGTGTAAACAATTAAAATAAATTGTTTATAAGTTTAAGAAGTGATTAAAATATTGTTATAATATTAATAATATTAGATTATGAGTTTATTAAGTGATTGATAATATTTGGATAAATTTAAAGTCTTTAATATTTATCCTTGCTTTCGTTTGATTAATGCTTATATCATTGTCATCATCCTCATGCTTATAATGTTATGAAAGTCATCTTTGGCATACGTGCATAGATGGATTGTTGATTATTGGTTTTATAGTTGTATATCTTTGGCTTACGTGCAAAGATGGACTGTTGATTATTGGTTTTACAGTTGTATATCTTTGGCTTACGTGCAAAGATGAACTATTGATTGATGAATTTCTTTGGCTTATGTGCATAGATGAACTGTTTATTGGTATGATTATGACCAGGGATCATTCAGTATAATCATGACCCGTAATGTTATAGATGATGTGGTAAAAGTCCTCATTGGCCCGTAGTGCATTGATGGACAGTTATTGGTATGATTATAACCAGGGATTATTCGGTATAATCATGACCATTGATGATTACAAGAATATCCTTGGTCGTAGTGTAGGGATGATTCGATGATGTGGATTATTTATTAAACTGAGTCTCAGCGATAAAATATTAATTATACACCTTTAATTCGTAAAAGATAGTAGATATCATGCTCTACTTGACTCTTCTAAAATACAGTTGTATGTCTTTGGCCTGTAGTGCCAAGAAGAATTATTAATGAATATCTTTGGCCGTAGTGCAAAGATGAATTTATTAGTATGATTATGAGCAGGAATTACGATTTGGTATAACCACGATTTTTGATGTTTTAAGTGAAGATAGGTGATGAAAATTATCTTCGTCCTAGATGCGAAGAGGAATTTAGAATCACAATTATGATTATGAGTTATTCATATGATTGTGGACAGGAATTGTTGATTGATGTTACAGGGATAAAACATTATTGGTGGACTTTTAACATGAAGAAGATAATAGACTTGATGGTCTATTTGACTCTTCTAATGGATTGCTCATTCCGCTACAACTATGGTTGAAAATTTTTATCATCTACCATATGTTCTAAATCTCTTATTTATTATTGATGAAGGCTATTGAAGATGTAAATTATCTTTAGTCATGATATTCTTTACTAGGCTTGTTGTGCTCACCCTTTTTGCTTCACAATTTTTTTCAGGTAATAAGAGTGTAGCTGGGTCGAGCGGGGTTAACAAGAGAATAGAACAATGGTCTATAGCTGTTGAGGTTCTCCCTAAATAGTATGAAAATAATTTTATTGAGAACTTTAGATAAGTGTGTCGTATTGTATACGTCATTTGATATTTAATTTTGGTGAACCGAATAGGTTGAGGTGAACCCAACTTTGGAAGGGTGTTTTACCACTATCATACAAGATGTCTAATGATATACAACCTTGTGTTATCATAAGACAGTGTTGTGCACATCCACTTGTTGAGTATATCTACGAGCACTACCTATATAATCTTGGAGTTTATTTGAAATATAATTCTCACTTGGAGACAATGGAGATAATTATATGTCAAGAGAAGACTCACCATTAGAAAGAAGATGATAGAAATCTTCTTGTTTTTCTTTGGGGACTATTAGGTCAACCAAGGATAATTCTGTGGACATATGATATCTATCATAACTTAGACGCATGGCCTCCCATGTACGAAGGTTTCCTTGAGTATTTTCCAAAGATTTTAATTTCTAAAACAGTTATTGACTATACCTTTATGTAAAGTACCATTGTAAGGTGTTGTGGTCGAGGAACCATGAGAGTTACATATATTTGTATTAAAACTCACAGCTTATCTGTTGTCGTACTCTGCACGACAGTTCAACAATTGTATAAATGAAGTTTATATTTGATTTCTGTAGTGTGATATCTGGCGACTCAGAATGGGTCGTGTGGACCTATTTTAGGGGCATCACAACGGCAATCTTCCATGGTCAATTATATTAGCAAAGGATCGCACGATCCTACAACAGAAAAGTCCGGCTACGGCAATTCAAACAACATGACTTGGTTTTGAAGAAGATCATTGACAACTAAGATCAATCCAAGGGAAAATTCGCTCCTTACTGGGAAGGCCCGTTTGTTGTCAAGGAGGTATTGACATGAGGTGCTCCCAGACTACAGGAAATGGATGGCGATTAATTTACACAGCTTATCAACTCGGACACCGTGAAATGGTACTATATCTGAAGTTACCATCAAGCAAACATCCTGGTATTGATCATCCAATTACCAGTCATTCCAGTTTTTTAACCATCTTTTTACAAACTCTTTTGCCCCTCAGGGAAACATACACTTCAAACCAGTAGCCTGGTTTCACCTTACTTCAAACCAGCAGCCTGGTTTCACATACACTTCAAACCAGCAGCCTGGTTTCACCTCATTTCAAACCCTTCACACAATTTCGGTTATCCTGAGCACGGGATTGAACCTTTCACACCTGCAGTTTATCCTAAATACAGGATTAAACTTTTCTACGTTTGCAGTTTGTCCTGAAAACAAGATCAAACAATTTCCACACCTGCAGTTTATCCCCATTATGAGATCAAACTTTCTTCTCCCCGTAGTATAGCCTGCACACGGGATTCACACTTCTCTTTGGCTACGATTCATCCTGAGGGGCGAACTACGTCGACCTGATCTCCCTGATACATGAGAGTACGTAGGAAACCATATTCTATATGGCCCGGTCGCAATAAAAAAAACAACAAAAACATTTCTGCCCTTTCTCTACAAAAACAAAAACAACCAAAACATTTCTACACCCATCTGCCTTTCACATTCAGCGTTGAACCTCTTACACCAGGTTCGAACTACACAGACTTGATCTCCTCTTTAATAGGAGTATGTAGGCAGCCATTTGTGTCAGTCTAACCCCTACCAGAATAAAAATACTTGTCACATGGTACTGGGATCAACCTTCAATCCATTAGACTTCATTGGCTTCAGACCAAGGGGATGGAATTACCCAACCTCTCCTCACAAATAGGAGATTCGGTGACCATCTAAGTTGCGGTTGTGCCTCAAAGAGCAATACCAATCCATAAAAGATGTAATTAACTAGGCTTCTCACAAATAGAACTACTGGCGACCATCTGTGGTGTGGTCAATCTCAGAGAGGAAAAGTCACACTCCTCTCCATTTTTCCATACAAAAACCAGTCCCAAGACACCAAAGATGGTAGGGATACATACAGATCAATGATCCGTTCTGAGAGATCCTGCGATGGCTCAATGTCCACATATCAAGGACAAGTTCAGAATGCATCAAGATCACAAGCCCTGAAGAAACATGCAAATATCATGGCACAACTAAAAGGGAAGTAAATCAAAAGATATATCTCTACCATCAAGACTAATTTGATTGAAATTAATATTGGTAAAAAATATTAAACTAATTCCCCGGCAACGGTACCAAAAACTTATTGGGTAAAATCTAATTACGCACAACACGCAAGTATACGTGGTCAATAAGTAATAAAGTGTAAGTAGAGTATCGTTCCCACGGAGAATTATTTAATAAAAATCACCAAGTACTAACTCGTAATCAACTCAATCTTATTTAAACGAATGAATTTCAATTTATAATTAAACTAATTCTAATTACCACTAGTTAAATTAAGATTACGGAGATTTAAGATCACAACTTCACCTATTGCTTCATTTAAGTTAACACATTTCTCATCAATTATTCTATATCCTGAATTGTTAATCAAGAACACTAAAGCAGATAAAACCACATCTCAATGCATAATACCCATACTCACTTAAATCCACAGATGATAGAATTAAGCAAGACACCCTAATTAACTAATCCACTATATCTCTATGTGAATTACAATTAAAAAGGATTTAAAGCACAAGTTCTCTATAAGATTACACATGGCGTAAAGGCATTTCTCTATCCTAAACACGAATTATGAATTCCATTTATGCAGAAATCACAAACACATGCTATCATGATCAGATCTAAACCTATACTTCCTCTCTCGAGTTCATATAGATTATCACGGTAATTAATGGCCAATCAATTAAACTTAAGTCCAAATCACAATAGACAATTCTCATGATAGAATATAATAATTGATAACAAAGCATATTAAAATAAACTACACAACAAGATTCATTTTAATCTCAAACAAAGAATTAGTTCATTGAATTAAAACTAAGAATCCACACTTGAAATAACATTAAAAGATAAGAATACGAGTAGAGTAAAGAATAAATATGTTGTCAGTAAATCTCCATCTTCCTCAAGCTCCTGCTCTTGATCTTCAATGGTCTCCAAGTTGCTTCAATCTCCAATTCTAATCTAATTTAGGGTTCCTAATCTAAGAAAGGAAGTAAAGAATAAGTTCATAGAAATCTATCCCAAGAGGGATTTTATAAAGTCTTAGAATTAGCCTCCCAATCCAAGTTAAACTCAAGCATTTAGAGTTCTAATGGACACACTAACACGTTAGGCAACTAAGAATCCTATTCTAGCTCAAATTAGACATCAAATAACCGATTTTAACTCTCCTCCCGCCGCCTAGCGCGCTTCGCGCTGCTACTAAGCCTTTCTGGGCGCGCTCCGCGCTACACTGGCAGAGAATCTAGTGGCCTAGCGCGGTCCGCGCTACACTGTTTTCTACTGCGACGTCCTTTGGTAAAACAGGCATAACTTTTGATCCGCTTGGAGTTATGGGGCTTTCCACCTATCAAATCGAAGATATCAACGAGATCTATAACTTTCATTCTTTGAACTTTAACAAATTCGAATTCGATCAAGGCGGAAATCGGGCTTGAAGTAGATGCTATGTAATTGGCAAGTATGACAACTCTTAGCTTTGATCTTCGTTGATAAAAAGGCCATAACTCTCACATCCAAACTCCGATCTGGATGATTCAAGATGTTTCAGAAAGCTAAGAAGTAGAGCTACCATAAAATCCATGTTTCAAGCCAAGAACATGCATCCAAATTGGTATTAAAAGTCCTTCAATATTCCCTTATTGCATTTGATTGCGTATTTTAGTCCAAAAGATGTCCAAATTGCTTTCCCTTACTTCTTCATGCCTATGTCGTGTCATAGCATACAAAATAACATAAAAAGTATGAAAAGTAACTATGAAGCATGAATATAAGCAACTAATTCAAGTAATAGATACCAGATAAGTAGGTATAAAACCTACTTATCAAATACCCCCAAACTTAAACCTTTGTTTGTCCTCAAGAAAAAGCACAAATTAGACAGATTCATCCTCTAGCAATGATCCACTAAAACAATGAATCAATATGAATTCGATCAATGGCCTCAAAGGTTACAACAGATGATAACCCGTAGAAAATTTCAAAACAATGTCATGTCTAAAATTTCAACAACTGTTATTAGACTCACATCTACTCTTGATCCTTTAAGTGTGTGTATACATCCACATGTTAAATCCAGTCATGATTTAGATTAAATCAACCAATACTCATAAAAGATTTTCAAAAACGACTTTCAAAACTTTTATCACATCAATCACCGCTAATATAGACATAACACAAATTTTTCTTGAGGATCAACTGGATATTTAAACTTTTAAGCACGTAAGAACCCTTCCCAAGTATTTCAAACATACATATTTTCTTTTTTCTATTTAGTGAGTGTGTTTTACGCTCCATCTCACTTTCCACTTTTCAGTGAACGAGTACGTTTTACGCTCTATCTTGTGCCTGTGTTTATGGAGAGTGCGTTTTATGCTCCATCTCGACCCACCACAAGATTCAATTATTCAACTCGGGAAGGTTCCAATAATTTTTTTTTTCATAAATACCCCAAGATTTCCCCCAAACTTATGTGAGTGCCTAATTTTCACTTCGAATGATGCTCAAATAAGATATCTCAAGTTGCAATGGTATCTTTCATAAGAAATTAGCCAAAAAAAATTTAATCCCAACTGGCTAAACAAATGGATATGTATAAAAAATTTCAAAAAATTCGCAAGTAATGCGAAACCCAACTAACTAGTTAAAATATAGACTAAGCATGCTCATCAATTCTCCAAGAGTTAACAATATCAACCACCCACTTATTGTTGCCCAAAATCAAATTCCATCAAAATATTACCCAAGTAAATACTAAACGTGATAAATACCCCCAAACTTAAAACAGAAATTGTCCTCAATGGCTAAGATATGAAAAATTAAAAGAGAGGACTTCCTTGACATATAACAACTTATCTCCTTGTCTGCGAAGTTTGAAGAATAGGTTAAGCACATTGGAATGAATCGGACACCACACTTGAGTTTGACTTGCATAACCTATCTATTATCTTTTGGTTGTCCATTGAATCTCCAATACCTGCAATGAAAAGAGACAACATGGATTAGAATAACACTTTGGATTGGTAAGAGAACTTAATAAGAAAATTAATTCCTATCTACTAAATAAACTAGTAAAGCAAATAAATAGAAAAATTCTTGGGTTGCCTCCCAGTTAGCGCTTGAATTATAGTCTTTCAGCCTAACTTTGTCTGGTCAATGCTATCCAATTCCTCTTCGATAATTAAGGAACCCTCCATCCATCGAAAATAATGTAGCTTTTGGTAGGTTCCCAATTGTGATAGCCATTGCTTTAAAGTCACCTAGCATGCTCTGATTAGGTATGATCTCAACAAGAACGTCCCACAGCTAGGTGTTTTCTCCATTGTGTATATGATCACTTTGGGGCATGGAAGCTTGTCACACATAATGGGCTCTCCATCTATCCTCTCTTTCTCATCCCACCATGGATTCAAAATTGTACTCGCTCTTTTGTTATCAAGAACTTAGCCGACGACATGACTACCAAGTGGGCATGATTTTGCAAATCTGACCGACTCTTTGATCTTTGGTGGAGACCCATTTAGATCTTCGTGGAACTCTATTTCATTATCCCCAATTGTCTCCACACTTCCTATATCTTGTGGCTCATCCAGTCGTAGATTCGGTTCGGGTTCTCCATCAATTTCGTTATCCACATCATAAAGCCACGTGTTTGGAGGAAGGTTGCTTACGGCTTTGGTCATTTGATCTATCTTTTTTTGAAGATTTTGAATAGCTATCTCTTGATTCTGAATTGACCGCTCTTGATTAATCATTCTCTCCTCATTTGATGTTATGAACTTGGACAACAATTCCTCCAATCTCGAATTATCTGTCTCAGTTTTGGAATCCATGTATTGAGGACCGTGAGTTGAAGTGGTGATGAGTTGTTCCATCTGGTGCTGAAAATTGTGGCTCGATATTTCTTGACTCATCATCCTCTCCTCTTTGTTTGCTATGACCTTTGACAGTAATTCCTCCAACTTTGACTTTTCTTCGTTTAATGGAGGTTGATATGAGAATTCCGGCATGTATGTTGGATTTGGAGCGTAGTATTGGTCTTCATAAGTATAGCTCCATGACAAATCCGGGTGATACCCCCAAACTTGGTGATAGTTAGGATCAACATAGTTATTGAGGTAATCACCACTATATTGTACCGATTCAAAATTGACGGTGCATTGATGACTTTGATGGTTGCCAGCACAATAGTCACACGTAACTGCCATCCTTCGCCTCCGTTCGGCTGCGATAAACTCCAAGGTCTTCGAATTTGCCTCAATTTGTACTGACTCTACGGAAAATGCATTAAGTCCATCAATCCATGCTTCCCTTGGTTGAGTCATGTTCGTGTATGGCCATTGATACGTAAAGTCATCCATGGTACCTAAAAAGAGAGAAATATAGGAAGAGAATTAAAAAAAAAATAAAAATGTTTAAATTAAGACTAATTTGATTGAAATTAATATTGGTAAAAAAATATTAAACTAATTCCCCAGCAACGGTGCCAAAAACTTGTTGGGTAAAATCTAATTACGCACAACACGCAAGTATACGTGGTCAACAAGTAATAAAGTGTAAGTAGAGTATCGTTCCCACAGAGAATTATTTAATAAAAATCATCAAGTACTAACTCGTAATCAACTCAATCTTATTTAAACGAATGAATTTCAATTTATAATTAAACTAATTCTAATTACCACTAGTTAAATTAAGATTACGGAGATTTAAGATCACAACTTCACCAATTGCTTCATTTAAGTTAACACACTTCTCATCAATTATTCTCTATCCTGAATTGTTAATCAAGAACACTAAAGCAGATAAAACAACCTCTCAATGCATAATACCCATACTCACTTAAATCCACAGATGATAGAATTAAGCAAGACACCCTAATTAACTAATCCACTATATCTCTATGTGAATTACAATTAAAAAGGATTTAAAGCACAAGTTCTCTATAAGATTACACATGGCGTAAAGGCATTTCTCTATCCTAAACACGAATTATGAATTCCATTTATGCAGAAATCACAAACACATGCTATCATGATCAGATCTAAACCTATACTTCATCTCTCGAGTTCATATAGATTATCACGGTAATTAATGGCCAATCAATTAAACAATTAAGTCCAAATCACAATAGACAATTCTCATGATAGAACATAATAATTAATAACAAAGCATATTAAAATAAACTACACAATAAGATTCATTGTAATCTCAAACAAAGAATTAGTTCATTGAATTAAAACTAAGAATCCACACTTGAAATAACATTAAAAGATAAGAATAAGAGTAGAGTAAAGAATAAATCTGTTGTCAGCAAATCTCCATCTTCCTCAAGCTCCTGCTCTTGATCTTCAATGGTCTCCAAGTTGCTTCAATCTCCAATTCTAATCTAATTTAGGGTTCCTAATCTAAGAAAGGAAGTAAAGAATAAGTTCATAGAAATCTATCCCAAGAGGGATTTTATAAAGTCTTAGAATTAGCCTCCCAATCCAAGTTCAACTCAAGCATTTAGAGTTCTAATGGACACCCTAGCAAGTTAGGCAACTAAGAATCCTATTCTAGCTCAAATTGGACATCAAATAATCCAATTTAACTCTCTCTCCTCAGCCTTAGCGCTCTGCTACTGTTACATTAAGTTTTTTCTGGCGCGCTCCGCCATTACATCGGGCAGAGAATAACTTTTGATCCGCGCTACACTGCTTTTATGATGTCCTTTTGTAAAACAGTATAACTTTTGATCCGCTTAGAGTATCGGGGATTTCAGACCTATCAAATCAAGATATTCGAGATCTATAACTTTTATTCTTTGAGCGTTAACAAATTCCAATTCGATCAAGGCGGAAATCGGGCTTGAAGTAGATGTTATGTAATTGGCAAGTATGACAACTCTTAGCTTTGATCTTCGTTAATAAAAAGGCCATAACTCTCACATCCAAACTCCGATTGGGATGATTCAAGATGTTCCGAAAAGCTAAGAAGTAGAGCTACCATAAAATCCACGTTTCAAGCGAAGAACATGCATCCAACTTGGTATTAAAAGTCCTTCATATTCCCTTCTTGCATTTGCTTGCGTATTTTAGTCCAAAAGATTTACAAATTGCTTTCCCTTGCTTCTTCATGCCCATGTCGTGTCATAGCCTACAAAATAACATAAAATGTATGAAAAGTAACTACGAAGCATGAATATAAGCAACTAATTCAAGTAACAGATACCGGATAAGTAGGTATAAAACCTACTTAGCACCTGCCAGAAAAGTGCAACAGTGTGTAGTTGACCTCAGAGTCTCTGCGATAATCATTGGTATGATGGTATGACCCTCCCTGAGGGCTCTCACTTCCATAATGACCCCGATGTCCAGCTCATCCATGTATCATGGCATGTAGATGTATGATAATACGCACAGTAGCAGTATATCCACTTTGGCCAAACGCCAATGATCCTCCGACATGGTGAAATCCTCAGAATGTCGTGCATAACTATCCTCAGAGCCAAATCTGTCAATCAGAAAATGCTGGGATATCACGTGGCCGGATGTAATCTAATCTTGTACCACTCTACGCCTCAAGCTGGTGAGGGTCATGAACTGCCTACTCATGTCCCCAATCGCCATGTGCACGCAAGGTCTGTCCAACAGTAGCATCGTCAACCGTGTATACTCCTCCAGAGTAGGAGTCAAATCTTGGGTCCCAAACCGAAAAACATGTTTTTCCGGTACCCAGTGCTCTAGCATACCCTCTATGAACCCTATGGGAACCTGAAACATCAACATGGTCATAGTGTGCTGTAGCAAATGATCTACAGTCACCCTGTCTGATGGTGACATACTATCATACCATGAGCGCATACCAGATGCCACAAAAAATGGTGGGGTATGATCAATACGGCTAACTATCGAAGAAGACATATGTACGGGCCATGTCATAAGACCATCCAGGGGTCAATGCTGAATATCTCTGAACATACATACATATTCATAACATAATAACATGCATGATACAATAGATGGCAATATGATATAGGGAATGGAAAATTGTACATACATTCCTAAGTATATCATCATCTAATACATCTCTGTATAGCTAAAATACAGGGAACTGGGGTGAAGGTACCCAATAAATAATAGAGGCCTATTAAAAGATATAGCGAGAATGGGGCAAAGCTACCCAGCATCTAACAGAGGCCTATCAAAAGAGATAACGAGAAATATAAATCAGAAGAAGTCAATGGTATCGATGTCCACATCGTCAATCATGTCCATTTGATGTAACTCCTCCTGAGTCACTTGATCTCTATCTACAGGGATGTTAGGCCTATACAAGGGAGGATCAACACCAGCAAAGCCATATGGGTTTCCTTAGGGGCCAACGCCAGAGCTGGAAAGATCAAAAGTATCTGCCTCTGAAGGATCTCTACCCAAATACCGGATAAAGAAATGTGCCCTGTGACGCCCCCAAAATAGGTATACATCACCCATCTTGAGTCTCCAAATACATGGTACATAATACAAATACAAACTTAATTATACAACCATCGTGTAATATACGACAATACATAAACTGAGAGTTTTAATAGGAATATTGTCATCTAGACAATATCCACACTCAAAGGAGTCCTCATTACATTTATTGTCACACTATTTAACAGAATATTGAGGACTACTAATGCTATCATCTGGACCGTCACTCCTTTCCCTGACTCGTCCTAGCTATATTCTCATTTCCTGAAGAGAAGAGTGAAAGAAAGGGTGAGCTCAACTAACCCAGTAAGAAATATTATGACTATGATAATGCAGAATAAATTATCAATAGTCTTCAACAATGTTAAACTGATAAAATACAATAGACATCAAGTTTAATCTACAATGAACAAGCAATCCATTGGAAGAGTCAAGTAGAGAATAAAATCTATTATCTTCTATGGTATAAAATGTTTTCATCAATTTTATCACGAAACTCAACTTTAATAAATAAAACACATCATCTAATCATCCTCGCATTTATGGGCCAAGGATATTCATTAAATCATCAATGGTCATGACTATACCGAACAATCCTTGGTCATAATCATACCAAAAACTATCCATCAATGCATTACAGGCCACTGAGGACTTTTACCATATCATTTATAACATTATTGTGTCATGATTATACCGAATGATCCCTGGTCATAATCATAATAAGTCCATCTATGCACGTAAGCCAAAGATGACTTTCATTATAATATAAGCATGAGGATGATGACAATGACATAATAATTCAATAAAACAAGTTCAAGAATTAATTTATCCAGAAATTAATAACATCCAAATTGTCAACGTGATACTTCTTTGTGGAGTAAAATTCAAGAATGCTCAAAAAAATATTTCCATGAAAAGATACTGGATGAAGCGCAAATATCAAGGATATTCCACTAATTTCATGGAGTATAGAAGCCAAAACTTTAACCAACTGAGTATAACAGAATATATGAAACTGCAAATGGATTTTCAACCGCCATGCGGTAATCCACGTATATAGATCATTTCCACAATTTAATAAGGAATGAATACAAAGGATCATTCACCATGTATGTGGTAATCCACATAGACAAAAGTTATTCCAATGTAATAATAAAGAATAGAATAATGTATGATTCACCATGCGTGTGATAGATCATGACAGATAAAAGTTATTCCCAATAGAATAATAAATAATGGAACCAGTCCCACAGAAACGTATGCATATGATATTTCGGAGTAAGAATAAATAATGGAACTAGGTCCCGCAGTAAACGATAGACAGTGGATATTCCAACATAATAATAAATAATGGAACTGTGTCCCACAGAACGCATAAATAGGATATTCCAATGTAATAATAAAGAATGGAATAACAACAGAAATCACTATGCATGCGATAGATCGCACGCATAAAAGTTATTCCAATGTAATAATAAATAATGGAACCAGTTTGAAGTAAACGAACGATGCATGTGATATTCCATGTAATAATAATGAACGGAATAATAGAAGAATTTTACCATGTATGCGATATATTCAGATAAACAAAGTTATTCCAACATAATAATAAAGAATGGAATAATAGAAGAATTTCACCATGTATGCGGCAGATCAGATAACAAAGTTATTCCAAATGTAATAATAAAGAATGGAATAACAGAAGTTCTCTTCATGAATAAGAAAGAAATAATACCACTTACCTTAGAAGCAACTGGATATTGGAATAGAAAGGTAGTTGACTTCTCTCCTTCTTCCTTTCTATAACTTCTCTCTCAAGAGTTTCAGTGAATTCGTAAGAAATAATGAAGGAATGAGCTTCTATTTGTAGGAGAATGGACTGAATAGTAACTAATTCATGAACGGTCCAGATTGATTTACTTTTAAACGAACGGTCCATATTGATTTACTATTAAAACTTAAAGCAATTCATCCATACCGATTTATTATTAAAACTTTAAACTAGCGATCCATATTGATTCACTATTATAACTTTCCACCAGCGGTCCATATTGATTCACTATTATAACTTCAACCAACGGTCTGAAAAATTAGCACATCTCCTCAAGGAATAATATTGTGCCCAAAAATAATTTGGACCGAAAAGAAATATATTTTTTGGGTGAATAGTAACTCGTGAATAGTAACTCATGAATAGTACTTCAAAACAAAAAGTGCCCCGAATACCCGATTGAACAATATAACCTCCAGACATCAATTATTATCGACATAAATATCGATTTCCACAAACACTAATAATTCCAACACAATGGAACTATCAATTTTATCTTTAATCAACACGAACTTATTCATCATTAATATTATAACTCACAATATTTAGCAAACCGTGTCGCTCCTGTGAAAGAGGGGTTTTCTAATAAGGATTTCTCCCTATTGGCGCGCAATTAGGTGACCAAACCTCTCCATGACAGAACTTCTAGACATTGTAAATATTGTAATCTAATAATATGAATAACTTTATCGTCTCAATTATTGATTTAATAATATATCATATTATGCGATGATAATCGTGTGACAATAATCTAATCAATAATATGAGAGATATGATGCAAAGAATTATTGTAGCAATAATTGAGTATAATCGAGTGACTTCTTATGTAAGCATCAATAACCAATACCGTGTGCTACTATGCAACCACGCCAGACATCATTTGTTTTTACTACCGTGTAGTTCAATAGTTTTAACGGTAACACTTCCGTCGTTATTTTTATAAAAAGATAATTCTGTCGTTTTCTTACTATGACAATACTTCCATTGTGGGGTCCACCAATGATTGTGCCGTCGTATGAATATTCCCTGTTAAAACAAATATATTCCGACCAATCGAATATTATATAACCACTTGCTTAATTTGAAAATTTTATAAATATTACCCACAACTATAACATTATATCATATCCACACCATAATATTCAAAAATATACTTCGAGAGAAATTAATCTTTATTCATAAAAGTTGGGGTCTTACATGCCTAATCCCACTCGTCAAAGTCAAACTGCCAATCATGTCACATGAGTCGAATCTCGACACAAAGCTAGCCAATCCGCTATTATCGACGGATCTTGGAACAATATCCCCCATAAACTGTGTGGCGCGAGTCTGAGCTCCAATGGTATAAGGGAACCACCAATGCTGGAACATCTCCTGAGTGCAGGGGCCCTCTGATAATGTGTAACTGTTAATCCCCAACAATGGGATATCTGTGATGGATGAATGCAAAACAGGCTAATAACGCCTGGCAGGAGGCAAGATCGGCATGCGAATCTCTCATGTAGTGCTCCTGATAGTACGCTCTCCTAAATAGAGCTCCCATCCTCCATCTGTAAAGAGAGGAATCCTACGGCTGGAAATCACGTGCTCGACACCAGTCGGGTACCCATCCTCAAATCCAATGCTCAAATGCTCCCCATAGTAGGGAACCCATGTGATGACATCCGCTGTCAACAAATCCAGCTATAGGCGACAATGGGTGAAACCCTCCGCAACAGGGACCTCCGCCAGTATAGAATGATGCCATCTTCGTCCTCGTGGATAGGTGTCTAAACCTAACATGCTCACAGGACGTAAACATGGAAGCCTCTCACAGGCACAAAACTGCCAACACAAAGGCAACATTTGCTGTCAGTCAACGCTCTTAACCTGTACATGGGAAAAGACAAGAGAAATACTCACCAGTAGAAATGGATAGAATCCTAACCAAGCCTTGGTCAAGCCATGTAATCGCATGCTCATTCCCCTTAGGAAGTAGGCAAAGGTGTAGGAACGCCAATCATAGTCTTCTATACGGTCCATGTGTCGAGTGGCGCTGATCAAAGCGAAGGACACCGTAGAAAAGTTATCTGCTATGAAGCAGCCCCTAATGATCATCAGGAACAATCACCAAAGAATACGATCTCTCGACTCACATCATCGGGTATAGGCTCACTCAATACCTCATTCATAGCATCTACGCCAAAGGACCAGATTTAGCAGCTTCTTCCTTGAGCGCCTCGCCGAACTCCCAACAAGGATCTCGACGGCGGCAGTAGGGGTGATATCGGTCGACAAGGCAATCAATCCCCTTCAAACTTCATACCCGTGATAAACCGCCAATCCATCGGGCCATCATCACCTCACAAATCCAACAAGTGAAGTGATTGAGTCCGTGAAACCAATTTCGAGACAATGCCCCGAGGTAACCCCTGTGGACAAATGACGGGAAGGATGGAAAAGAACGTCCCAAATCCCGTACCATCTACAATCGCTTCTATAGTCATCGTGGCAAAGCCCGATACATAGAGTGGATGTTGAACCAATTCCCTCGAGGTCGTAAAGTCAGAACCTACATCAAATGCAAGATCAACATCGTAACCCTTTACTCCTCATCAATAGGAAACAAGGAAGATTAAGATCGAACTTCATACCTCGCTTATGCAAGGCAGTAAATCAAGGATGCCGACTCAAGTCACCTAGAAGATCTGGGTTTGCCACTTGAATACCTGGCAACTCCCTATGGGGAACACATGCAGTAAGAGCAGGAAACTCAACCGGTACATCCTCCTCCTTGTCCTCGACCTTGACATCCGGCACTTCAACCTGGATAGGACGAATCACCGCCTCCACCAAACAACAAGGATGTCTAACAGAAAGGGGTCGAGGTACTTTAGAAGCCCTCCTCCGTACACCAGAAGTGGTCCTGCGGGAACTACTCGGCTGATTCGAATCCATGATATCTGGACAACAAGTCTCCAAATCACCTCAGACAGGGTGTGGTAAAATCTTACTTGGAGCTTTTCAAAATGCATTTTTATGAATACATGCATGCATGCATTATTTTAACATACATCTACAATAGAGTTAAAAATGCATGACTACCCAATGCCTACGTTTTGGAAATTTTGCCATAGCCCCCTTTGTAAATGAGACTATCCACATGTATATAGGCATGACTAGGTGGTCATTCAGTAGCACACCTATCAACAGTCATATACATCCTACATGCATTTAATACATTACAGTAAAAAATCCATAAGTGCAATCTAATTATCAGGGTTATTTTACTTTTCTACCTTTACTCATTTGTCCTTAAAATAGGATAAGAAATGACAGTAAAAGGTGCCAATTTGACTGTTTCAAAAGTCAATTTTTTTCACATCATTATGTTCAGCATGGTTTAATACTAACATTTACTATGTTGAATATTTTTTATCAAATCATATCAGCATGCATATTCATTACTATATGTCTAAATGCATTTCATGTGATAAGTCATTTTCCAACAGACAGAAATTGGAAAAGAATACATGCATATGTTACCAGGATAGTAAAGAATGCTTGTACGGTGGCAGAATATGCAGAAAGTTTCTCGAACTCAACAGGTCTGAAGAAGAGCTCTCAGATTTCCTTCGTCGTGCAGCTTAAAAATGACTTATGAAAGCAACTCACAGGGAATACATACCCACGGTTGGTCGCAGGTCCACCTGCGACTAATGCAGGTGTACTTGTGGTAACCCTATGTGGGTCCCACACCTACGATTCACTCCAGTTAGAGTTGCAAAGGAGGACTCGCAAGCTAAAAAGGCCAAATCAGGAGTAAAAACGCTACGTGATTGAGTGGAATAGCCTGAAATCCTGGTTTTCATGAGTTAAACGCTGGCTCCACATGTCACACATTGGTATTCGCCTGCATACAAGGTATACTATACCAGTGGCCTCAGCTTTCAAAAATCATGCTCGACAATACCTCACAAGGTCTGATGTCGTCAGTATAGGTTCAAGCAGCCTTGACAACTTCCTCGGCGGGGGTTACAACGCCAAAGTTATGAATTAAAGACGTATCCCCGATGGGGGTTACAACGTCGAAGCTACGAACATCTATGTATCCCCGGCGGGGGTTACAGCGTAGAAATTCAAGCATTCAAATATCCCCAACGGGGGTTACAACGCAATTCAACCATTGATACACAAATCAATGAAGGTCAAGCAACCTTGACATTACTTCAGTCGGTGGCAAGTAAACCCATCGAAGCAACGTATCTATGTATACGTATCCCCGGCGGGGGGTCACAACCATTGATACACACATTAATGAACGCCATGTACTTTTGACAATGCACCCAAACAGGATCTATCCGTTGATACATACATCGTCAAGGTCAGCAAATTTCGATGATATACTATTGGCGTGAATCCAACAAAACTATGGTATATGCTGGTGATACAAGCCAGAGAAGACCATCCTCATTGAAGAGGACCGATGATGGAATATGTTATACACATCCTTAAACAGACAAAGCTTTCTCCCCACATATCTCTTTCACACAAGAGGCACATCTATGGAGTAGAAGTCTGTATCTAGGATTCACGACTTTGGTGATAACCCAAACGTCAACATCCGTGAAGACTTGGATCTCACATCAAAGACATCATTGATTGTCATCCCAACAGGATTAACAGGGAACCGACAATCATCTCATTCATTCATTTTCATCATGTTGCTGCACATAGCATCATGTTTATCTGTTGCATTTCAAGTGTCTAGGATTCTTTATCATATCCATGTCTTGCATTGCATGAATATGATAAAGAGGGGCATCTATAGACACTCAAAATTTTCTGCACACCTATTACTAACATTGCAGGAGGATGATTCGCCTTTTCGGAGATAACCTCGAAAAAAATTTCATAATCCATTCTCGATAACCGCGGAAGTTCATTCTCAACCCCGGAACACATACCGGGAACATCATTTCCAACCCCGAAACACACACCGGGAGTATCATTTCCAACCTCGGAGATAACCCCGAGTTTCGTCCTTGGCGATAACCCCAAGGAATACTGTTGCAATTTCGGCGATAACCCCAAAAATGCTTATTTCAAATGCGACCAACTTCAATCTCAGACCTCCTGCCGAGGCACTCATACCTCAGACGCGGAGCTACCACCGGGTAGACAGGAACCCTCATAGATGACATTGCGGCATCCAAACATTGGCAGCAGTCCAATCTCAGATATAACCCTGAGAAACGTCTACTTTCAACTCAAATCGGCGATAACCCCGATGAGGAGTCAAACATCATCTTGTTACCTCAACATATGCGCGTCGTCTCAACATTTCATACATATATACAACAATGTCCTTCAAGAACCAGGGAGTTCCAATCCCGAGTGACTATTGCGCGTGGCAGCACACCGGATAGAATTTGAAGCTTAAAGATCATGGGCATGGACCCCTCTTCCTGACTTCATACAACCTCTAATCCCATGTCATTGTGCAATTCTCGAGACAAGGAGTCCAAAGAAGGTCTTATATACCTCGTTTGGATGCTCAGATTGAAGTTTTGCAAGTTTAAGCGAACATCACAGTGTACTAGTGCACGACTTCTAGAAGACAGGACCCACGGAGCCCGGGACATCTCGGGTAGCCGCAGGTACACCTGCAACTCCACCCTCATTAAATAGAGAGCTTGGGCAGCCCTTTTAAAAAAGGAGAAAAGGTGAGGAAGCCCTGTCCAATTTTCTCTGTACACACATTATATTGAGTGCTTGCTCTTTTTAAACACCTGTTAGCTCACATATAGCTATACATTTCATCAAGTGAATGAAAGTGTTTATCCATCTAAAGTTATGAAGCCTCTGCATCATGCCCCCAACGTAGCCTCTCTCACACTCTATAAAGCCTTTCTTCTTCATCTTTGCACACACTATTCTATACATCGAGAGTCATGTTGTGTGCGTATGCCCGGACTTCAGTCCGTGGTTTTCATTTATGTCTCAGTATATATATACTTATATATTTATATATTTATATATTTATATATGGACTAACATTATCGAAGTTATGCCTCGATTGAGCCTAGACTTATGTCCTGGAGCGCTTACTTGCTATATATATATATATATATATATATATATATATATATATATATATATATATATATATATATAATTTTTTCGTATATATCCGATGAGCCCGGATTTTACATTAGAGCGATACCGCTTTTATATATATATATATATATATATATATATATATATATAACTGCCATCGCTTTTCATACAAACTGCAGATTATGTGAGCCTAGGAATCACGTGATCACAAATTCAAATTTCATCAATCTAGATTCGATTCCCATGATGGACCTTTTAAGTCAGTAGGTACTGCATACACTACTTACAATGTACAAATTTCCTTAGATGGCTATCATGCCCATGAGGAGTTCGACATCGTCAGATATTATTTTCTCAAGATTCCTCGTGATCTCAAAATAAAAGCAAACAAGTTTTAACATTTAACAATAAAATGGAAGTATGAAAAGGTCTCAATTCCTATTGAGCATAGGGTTTGAAAAACCTCTTTTTATAAAACTTCATTGCTATATCTTGCTAAAACTGAATTTTTCTATAAATTCAAATCATGTGTATATAGGTGCGAACGAGGCCTCGCACTACTTTCAAATAATTGCACATTGATCCACACACACACACACACATATTCATATAACAGTTTCTTTCAGAAGTGGCGGTCACCGTGGCAACACGGATGTCATTGGGTGCCTAACACCTTCCCTCCACATAATCAAGCCCCCGGATCCATAATGAATCTTGCTTTTCTGAGACTTCATTTAGCGTTGTCAAATCATCGGGTCAATGTGCAAACCTTTTCGAATATTGCGTTGGTGAAACCAATTAAAAACACCAATGGCGACTTTTAATACCCATCATCGTTTACATTACACATGTCAGACCTTTTTCACTTATTTTTCAAAAAAATCTCACATAACAATGAGAACACCAAAGAACAAGTAATGAAAAGGGACAACTAAAAATCCCGACGTCGACATTAATATAATGAAGTTTTTATTTGATGTGCTTTGTTGTGGTATGAGTTATTGTTGTTAAATGATAACTAAGTAAGTAAATAGATAATAATGAAACTTTATTTATTTAATTAGAATAATGCCACCAGGAAGAAGACAACGTAATCAGGAAGCTGAATCACATGACGATAATCAAGGGTGTCAGAATAACCCTATGCAAGAGTTCGTTAATTTATTAACTGCTATATTTAACCAAACTAGGGGTAGAGCACCCGCAGTACCTAGGGTAGCCAAAACAACTACCTTTAAAGAGTTCAAAAGTGTAGGTCCACCGGAGTTCAAACGAACTACGGACCCAATAGAGGCCCTGTAATAACCCAATATTTTTGATATAATTAAATAAGAAATTTTGCGTATAATGTTATATATATATATATAAGGTGGGAATATGTGCAAGGTAAAGTGTATGTATATATGTGATAAATAAAATTTATTTATTACATGAGTAATTACAAATATTTTTTTTAAGAATTATTGATTATTATAAATTATATTTTTATAATAAATTAATTTTGTAATAAAAATATTTTTATTATTTATTTTCCATGAAAATATGATTTTGGTATTATTTAATATTAGATATGACTATTATAATTATTATAATAACTATTTTATTATATGAATTTATTCAGATTAGTTAAGTTAATTATTTTAACTTAATTAATAATGGTATATATGAAAGTAAATTCGGACATGGATTCAAAACCCTAATTCTGGATTTTGAATAAGGAATAAGTATAATAATATAATATTAATTATATTTTCAGTGCTATAAGTATGTACAGTATGTGTGTAATGTTAATTTATGGAACAGTTATGGTGCATTATTAGAAAACCCTAATGTTAGTTGCTAAACCCTAATTCAAAAGTTGTGACGCCCCCAAATCCAGGTTACCTGACCCCCGAGTGGTTCTCACGATCCACAATATAATTAACATTTAACTACCCATTCATTGATGCAAACAAGCATACATATCATTAATTAATATGTTAACAACATCAACCCAGGTTATCTAACCTTAACATTACAAACTTACCCTTAGATATACAAAAAGGGTTTACAAATATAACATAATAATAATGTTCATTATAACCACTCCAGCACTATACCTTTGCCTTTGTTCTTCTTAACCCTGCTGGCCTCTTCGTTCCTAGTTGAAATATTTTATTTAGCAAGGGTGAGCAACAAATTTGCCCTGCAAGTTAAGACATACAATGAATGTATAAGAATCAAGAATAACAGACTACCTATTTTGATAGAATGACACCAAAGTTCAGAGAACTTTGAAATAGCTGAACAAATCATTAATCCCTAACAAGTCTTCTCGCAACCTATACAACACAATAATTAGATAATGAAAGAATAAATGCTTTCAAAGTTTCTACGATATTCAATTGAATAACAAGATGGAAATATTCTTCAGAGTTTATGCTGAGTGATCCCTAAGGATCTTGAACTTCTCTTCTCGAGTAACTATCAAAGATTTACTTTGATATACCCAGGTGTATCAAATAACCATTAGGATTAAGTCATACCCCACAGCAAGTACTTAGAGTGGCCAACTCTTTGGACCTTATATTATGCATAATACTTACACGCGCGCAAAGGCCGAATATACGACTAACAATGTTCCCTTTGTATAAAAGGTTGTTCTTCTCAGTCTTAGAATCAGAATTTGATTTAACAACGAAATACAATGATTTCAATATCTAATCACTTCTCTTCACTTTCTCTTCTCAAACTTATTAAGTTTACTTTTACGATCTAACCGAAATAATTGGCATCGATCTATCAATAATAATTGAATTCTTTTATCTTCTCTTCTCTTCTCTTCTCTTCTCGAACCTATCAAGTTCTAACAAATGTCCGTCTAGTCAGAACAATTGACTAAGACATTTCTCAACACAATTCAACAATATACAGGAATTATCAGTACTATTTACAATCACTAATAGCTTTTAAGGATGTGAATATCCAATAACAATTATTCTCCAAATATATATTCTTAAAATCACTAATTCAATTTGAATTAATAAACATGCGCTATGTGAGACCCTAGATTTTTTGAATAAAGATTTAAATTTCTCGAATTTTGTTTTTGAATATTATGGTGTGGATTTGATATAATGTTATAGTTGTGGGTAATATTTACAAATTTTGCAAAGTAAGAAAGTGGTTATATAATATTCGATTGGTCGGGGAATATTCGTTTTAACAGGGAATATTCATACGATGGCACAATCATTAGTGGACCCCATAACGGAAGTATTGTCGTAGTTAGAAAACGATAGAATTATCATTTTATAAAAATAACGGCGAAAGTGTTACCGTTAAACTGTTGAACTACTTCGGTAGTAAAAGTACAAAGAATACGCTGCGTGGTTGCATAGAATAACACAAGATTGATTATTGATGCTTACGTGAGAAGTCACTTAGTTATACTCAATTATTGCTACAGTAATTGATGCATCCTATCTCTCATATTATTGATTCAATTATTGTCACAATATCATCTGTATAATATGTTATATTATTAAATCAATAATTGAGATGATAAAGTTATTCATATTATTATTTGCAATATTGACAATGTCTAGAAGTTCTGTCAAGGAGAGGTTTGGTCACCTAATTGTGCGCCAATAGTGAGAAATCCTTATTAGAAAGCCCCCTCTTTTCTGGGAACGACCTGGTTGTTAAATATTATGAATTATAATATAAATGATGAATAAGTTCATGTTGATTAAAGATGAAATTGATAGTTCCATTGTATTGAGATTATTAGTGTTAGTGGAAATCGACATTTATTCTGATGACAATTGATGTCTGGGGGTTATATTGATAAATCGGGTAATTAATTGGATAAATAAGCAATTAATTGCTACTAATTCACATGCTTATATAACTATTTGCTCACATGTGTGTACTATTGAATCACATTCTTGTACTATTAGGGGAGTTGGTGCAAGATTGATAATACTTGCATGATTAAGTTAAAAATGGAGGTATAGATGGAGGTACTATACTGTAATTCATATTTTCACATGATTATAACTATTGATTCACATGATTGAACTATTGATTCACATTATTTACTATTAGGGGAGGTGGTGAAAGTTTGATAATACTTGTAGGACTAAATTAAAAATGAAAGAAAAGTTGGAGGTATTGTACTGTAATATTTCGAGCCCCAAAATATGCAATTATCAAAACTATATTTTCCTATAAATAGAAGCTCATTCTTCCTTCATTTCTCACCAATTCACTAAATCTATAGAGCAATAATTATACAGAGAAATTATAGAGAGAAAGAAGAAGAGAAGTCTGTTACCTCACTATTCTAATATCCAGTCTTTTTTTGAGGTAAGGGGTATTATTTCTTTCGTATTCATGAAGAGAGCTATTGTTATTCTATTCCTTATTATTCTGTTGGAATAACTCAGATATGCTGGGACACCAGATACATGGTGAAATTATTCTGTTATTCCATTCTTTATTATTATGTTGGAATAACATGTCTATGCGAAGTACCGCATACATGGTAAAATTCTTCTGTTATTCCATTCTTTATTATTATGTTGGAATAACCTGTCTATGCGTAGTACCGAATACATGGTGAAATTCTTTTGTTATTCCATTATTTATTATTATGTTGGAATAACCTGTCTATGCGAAGTACCGCATACATAGTGAAATTCTTCTGTTATTCTATTCTTTATTATTCTGTTGGAATATCCTGTCTGTGCAGATTATGCATGACCTGGTTCCATTCTTTATTATTCTGTTGGAATATCCTATCTGTGCGGATTACTCATGACCTGGTTCTATTCTTTATTATCATGTTAAAATATCCTATCAGTGCGGATTACGCATGACCTGGTTCAATTCTTTATTTGTCTCATTGAATATTCTTGTTCGCATGCGGATTACGCATGACCTCGGGTTCTATTATTTATTATTCTCGCTGAAATAACTCAGATATGTGCGGCCTATCGCATGCCCGGTGAATTCTTCTGTTATTCCATTAATTATTATTCGTTGGAATAATACGTATCAGGTGGACTCACCGCATGCATGGTGAATGACCCCTCATATTCATTTCTTATTAAATTGTGGAAATGATATGTCAACGTAGATTACCGCATGACGCAAAAAATCCATTTGCGCTTCATATATTCTATTATACTCGGTTAAGTTAAAGTTTTGGCTTCTATACTACATAAAATTAGTAGAATATCCTGTGATATTTCATGTTTCATCCAAAGATCTTTTCATGGAAATATTCTTCGAGCATTATTGAATTTTACTCTACAAAGCAAAGATCATGTTGACAATTTGGACGTTATCGATTTCTGGATAAATTAAATTATAAATCTTTAAAATTTATCCTTGAACTTGTTTTATTGAATTGTTATGACATGGTTAACATCCTCATGCTTATTTTGTGATGAAAGTCATCTTTGGCTTACGTGTATAGTTGGACTTGGTATGATTATGACCAGGGATTATTTGGTATAATCATGACCATAATGTAACGAATGATGTGGTAAAAGTCCTCATTGGCCCGTAGTGCATTGATGGACAGTTATGGGTATGATTATGACCATGGATTATTCGGTATAGTCATGACCATTGATGATTACATGAATATCATTGGCCCGTAGTGCAGGGATGATTCAATGATATGGTTTATTTATTAAGCTAAGTCTCAACGATAAAGTTGATGAAAAACTTTTTAAATCATAGAAGATAGTAGATTTTATGCTCTACTTGACTCTTCTAATGGATTGCTTATTTCCGCTGCAGTTGTTGATCTAAAACTTGTTGTCCGTTGTATTTTATCGCTTGTTATATCGTTGAAGGCTAAGGATAATTTATTCTCGCATTATCTTAGTCATAATATTTCTTATTGGACTAGTTGAACTCACCCTTTCTTTTCATTGTTCTTCGTGAAATGAGAATATAGCTGGGACTTAGTCTGGGAATGGAGTGATGGTCCGGGATAAATGGCTTTAGTAGTCCTCACTATTTACTGGAATAATGTGATAATAATTGTAATGAAGACACCATTGAGTGTGGATATTATCTAGATGACAATATTCTTGTTTAAACTCTCATCTATGTTTTGTTGTATTTTACACATCGTTGTATAATTAAGTTATATTTGAATTTATGTACCATGTATCCGGCGACTCAAGATGGGTGATGTATACTTGTATTGGGGGCCACAACAGTATCAAAGCTTAGGATATGATCCCCGGCCGAGATGTGAGACAAGAACTAGGAGGGGAGAGACGGGAATTCTTCGCTAGTATGACCTACCTAAGTTTATTTGGTATTTAATTGGTGGCCGTAGTATAGGATAATATGTGATATGTCAATTAACCCTTGTTTTTATGACAGTGTTTGAAAATGGCATCTGAAAATGTCGAGATAAGAAATGAAGCACATGAAATCGTTGAGTCACAAACGATCAATACCCAGGATAATGTGTAACAGGAAGACAATAATCCTCAGGTAATGACCAGCAACACGATAATAATCATACTGGTGGCAACGACCATCGAAACAATGATAACCATCGTGGGGGAATTTATCATGCCAAGAATGGTAACCACTTCAGTGGTAATCATGGCCAAGATAATAGAAGTGGAAAATTCAAGAAGAGAAGATTTAACGATGATGGGAAGACGTCGGCAGCAGCAACAAATGCTAGGGGAGTAGAACGACTGCTAGTTAGATGCTATAAATGCGGAGAGGAGGGACACATAAGTCCAAACTGTTCACATCCTTCCAAGGTATGTTTTAGTTGTGGAAAAGATGGTCACATAGCTTGATTTTGTCTTGTACCAAAATCAAGTCCAGTAGGGACGGTGGCACCAAAGGCGAATACGGATAAAATAAAGTCGGTGATTTTAGGAAGAACGTTTTTCGTGACTTCTCAAAAAGCGAGTAACCCGAACGAAGTTATCACGGGTTAGTTAATTATAAATTCTTGCGAAGTATATACCTTATTAGATACCGGTTCTACCCATTCTTTTATCTCTCTTGCTTGCCCTCAATGTTTAAATTTGACCCCAGAGAAGTTAGACTTTGATTTATTGGTTGAAACTTCATTAGTAGAAACCTTTGTTACCTCCACTGTTTATAAATTTTGTTGATTCAAATCGACACTTTCATGTTACCTGTCGATCTTATCTCTTTGAAAATACTTACCTTTGATGTGATTTTAGGAATTGATTGGTTAACTACTCATCATGCTTTTCGTATGGTTTTTAGCTTTCATATTCCTAACCAACCTATTATGCGAATTCAAGCAACTAAAACCCTAAAGTCAATCACTGTCATATTAAGCCATAAGTAAAGAGCTCCGAGCCTTTCGTTGTTCACTTCCTTGTGTGGAATGCACCGAAGCCATACTTTCTGTGGGCGACGTCGTGAATGACGATGGCAAGTTGATAGGTATCAATGTGTCGTGCTATCCAAGTCTTGGGATGAGAGTCACAGTTTTGAATGATATTTCTATTGTTAATAAATTTCCTGGTGTATTCTTGAAGACTTCCTAGCCTACCTCTAGAGCGTGAAATCGAATTTTGTATTGACCCTAGTACAAAACCCATTTCTTCAACCCTCAAATATTTCTTCAACTAAAATGAACGTATTATACGCCAAAGACGTTTGCTCGAGCTGTTGAAGATTACGATGATACCATTCAATATCATCGTGGAAGAGCGAATGTGGTAGATGACGCATTGAGTAGAAGATTGTATGCGTTTACGAGTACGATGTTGTTAACACAAAAACTCATTTTGTATATCTTACAAATGATGAAGATAGATTTAAAGACTCTAGGGACCCACGTGAAGATAACAAATATACAATTAGAATCGACTTTAATCGATAAAGTTAAAGCCGCTCAAACTACACACCCGAAGCTGATGAATATGAAGAAGAAGGTTCAAGAGGGCGTTATCCAAGAAGCAAGAATCGACGAAGAGAGGAAATCTCAACTCTCAATTTAATTGGCCCATTTGAAATCCTCTATCGAGTAGGAACTGTGGCCTATAGACTCGTTTTACCGCCAAGTATGTCGCGTGTTCATAACGTTTTTCACGTATCATTGTTAGTAAAAACTTAGTCTTGGGGGACTTTGGAGCCAAATTTCAGAATAATTAAAGAATCTGAATAATCATGGGGGTTTTATAGAGCATGTTACAAGATTTCCATAGCCTCAAAAACGGACTAATTCCGATAACGGGTGAAGAAGTTATGAAGATTTGAAGTATGTGCGTCAAAAGTTGCAAAATCTGGAAAATTAGAGTTAAGTGTCAAGGGTCGAGCGCCTAGGCGCTAGGCTCAGCGCTTAGATTCTATTCTTGGGCACCTAGGCACTTGCCCAAGGCCAAATCTAGGCTCCTAGGCGCTGGTCAAGTGTTAAGCCAAAATATGTTCGGACGTCCTTTAGTAAATTGAGCATAACATTTTCATACGAACTCCGATTGAGGTGATTCAGGATGATTCGGAAAGATAACGAGTAGACCTAAAACTTTCATTATTTGTGTTTTGAGATTTGAGGCTGTTATCAAGGCCTAAAATGGCTATTTTAGGGACTGATATGCATTTAGAGGCAATCAGAGGACATCGGGCATGCACATATGCAATGTGTAATGTTTTCGACGATAAAGGTATTCAAGGTATCCTCACATCTTCGGCATACCAGGTACGTGCATAAATTTCGAGGGCAAAATTTTATAAGGAGGGGAGATTATGAGACCCCAGATTTTATGAATAAAGATTTAAATTTCTCAAAATATTTTTTTGAATATTATGGTATGGATTTGATATAATGTTATAGTTGCGGGTAAAATTTACAAATTTTGCAAAGTAAGCAAGTGGTTATATAATATTCGATTGGTCGGGAAATATTCATTTTAACAGAGAATATTCGTACGATGGCACAATCATTGGTGGACCCCACAACGGAAGTATTGTCGTAGTTAGAAAACGATAGAATTATCATTTTATAAAAATAACGGCGAAAGTGTTACCGTTAAAACTGTTAAACTACTCGGTAGTAAAAGTACAGTAATACGCGTGGTTGCATAGTAACACACAGTATTGATTATTGATGCTTACGTGAGAAGTCACTTAGTTATACTCAATTATTGCTACAGTAATTGATGCATCATATCTCTCATATTATTGATTCAATTATTGTCATAGTATCATCTGTATAATATGTTATATTATTAAATCAATAATTGAGATGGCAAAGTTATTCATATTATTATTTGTAATATTGACAATGTCTAGAACTTCTGTCAAGGAGAGGTTTGGTCACCTAATTGCGCGCCAATAGGGAGAAATCCTTATTGGAAAGCCCCCTCTTTCTTGGGAACGACTTGGTTGTTAAATATTGTGAATTATAATATTAATGATGAATAAGTTCGTGTTGATTAAAGATGGAATTGATAGTTCCATTGTGTTGGGATTATTAGTGTTAGTGGAAATCGACATCTATTCCGATGATAATTGATGTCTGGGGTTATATTGATAAATCGGGTAATTAATTGGATAAATGAGCAACTAATTGCTACTAATTCACATGCTTATATAACTATTTGTTCATATGTGTGTACTATTGAATCACATTCTTGTACTATTAGGGGAGTTGGTGTAAGATTGATAATACTTGCATGACTAAGTTAAAAATGGAGGTATAGATGGAGGTACTATATTGTAATTCATATTTTCACATGATTATAACTATTTATTCGCATAATTGAACTATTTATTCACATTATTTACTATTAGGGGAGGTGGTGCAAGTTTGATAATACTTGCAGGATTAAATTAAAAATGAAAGAAAGGTTGGAGGTATTGTACTGTAATATTTCGAGCCCCAAAACGTGCAATTATCAAAACTATATTTTCCTATAAATAGAAGTTCATTCTTCCTTCATTTCTCACTAATTCACTAAAGCTATAGAGCAATTATTATAGAGAGAAAGAAGAAGAGAAGTCTGCTACCTCACTATTTCAGTATCCAATCTTCTTTTGAGGTAAGACGTATTATTTCTTTCGTATTCATGAAGAGAGCTATTGTTATTCCATTCCTTATTATTTTTTTGGAATAACCTGTATACGCGGACTACCATATACATGGTAAAATTCTTCTGTTATTCCATTCTGTATTATTATGTTGGAATAACCTGTCTATGCAAAGTACCGCATACATGGTGAAATTCTTCTGTTATTCCATTCTTTATTATTATGTTGAATAACTTTGTCATGCTGGCACCGCATACATGGTGAAATTCTTTCGTTATTCCATTCTTTATTATTATGTTGGAATAACATGTCTATGCGAAGTACCGCATACATGGTGAAATTCTTCTGTTATTCCATTCTTTATTATTCTGTTGGAATATCATGTCTGTGCGGATTATGCATGACCTAGTTCCATTCTTTATTATTTTGTTGGAATATCCTGTCTGTGCAGATTACTCATGACCCGGTTCCATTCTTTATTATTCTGTTGGAATATCTTGTCTGTGCGGATTACGCATGACCTAGTTCCATTCTTTATTGTTCTGTTGGAATATCCTATATGTGCGGATTACGCATGACCTAGTTCCATTATTTATTATTCTGTTGAAATAACTTGTATATGCGGTCTATCGCATGCCTGGTGAATTCTTCTGTTATTCCATTAATTATTATTCTGTTGGAATAACCTATCTGTGTGGACTATCGCATGCATGGTGAATGACCCTTCGTATTCATTTCTTATTAAATTGTGGTAATGATCTGTCTATGTGGATTACCGCATGGCAGGCAAAAATCCATTTGCAGTTTCATATATTCTATTATACTCATTTGGTTAATATTTTGGCTTCTATACTCCGTGAAATTAGTAGAATATCCTGGATATTTGCGCTTCATCCAGTATCTTTTCATGGAAATATTCTTCTGAGCATTATTGAATTTTACTCTACAAAGCAGCATCATGTTGACAATCGGGACGTTATTGATTTCTAGATAAATTAAATTATAAATCTTTAAAATTTATCCTTGAACTTGTTTTATTGAATTGTTATGACATGGTAAACATCCTCATGCTTATTTTGTGATGAAAGTCATCTTTGGCTTACGTGCATAGTTGGACTTGGTATGATTATGACCAGGGATTATTCGGTATAATCATGACCGTAATGTAACGAATGATGTGGTAAAAGTCCTCATCGGTCTGTGTAGTGCATTGATGGGATGCTTATGGGTATGATTATGACCAGAGATTATTCAAAGATAGTCATGACCATTGATGATTACATGAATATCCTTGGCCCATAGTGCGTGGGAAGATTCGATGATATGGTTTATTTATTGTCGAGTCTCGGCCGATAAAGTTGATGAAAAACCTTTTAAATCATAGAAAATAGTAGATTTTATGCTCTACTTGACTCTTCTAATGAATTGCTTATTTTCGCTGCAGTTGTTGATCTAAAACTTGTTGTGTATTGTATTCTGTCAGTTGTTATACTGTTGAAGGCTAAGAATAATTTATTCTTCATTATCTTAGTCATAATATTTCTTGCTGGGCTACTTGAGCTCACCCTTTCTTTCATTGTTCTCTTCAGGAAATGAGAATATAATCGGGACTTAGCCTGGGAATGGAGTGATGGTCCGGTGATAAATGGTTTTAGTAGTCCTCACTATTCTACTTTAATAATGTGATAATAATTGTAATAAGGACACCATTGAGTGTGGATATTGTCTAAATGACAATATTCTTGTTTAAACTCTCAGTTATGTTTTGTCGTATATTTACACGAATGTTGTATAATTAAGTTATATTTGAATTTATGTACCATGTATCTGGCAACTCAATATGGGTGATGTATACCTGTTTTGGGGGCGTCACACATTAACTGCGAATAATCAACAATAAATTCTCAGACGCGGTCTAATCAACAATGATTAACCACCGTAATAATTGAAAAGATATAACTCAAGGTTGAGTTAGGAAACTTGCCTTCTCCGTTGATTATTTCTACACAATATATTTATTTGCGTTTGAAAGACCTATAATCACAATATTGGTCTCACAATTAGAACAATAATTCATAACGCATAATACTGTAATTTAAAGTCAATATTTCTCCTTGACAGTGTAACAACCCGATATTTTTTATATAAATAAATCAGAAATTTTGTATTTAAATTTTTTTTTATTTATTAAAATAAATATGGGAAATATGTGCCAAGATAATGTGTATATGTATCTATGTGATAAATAAAAATATATTTATTACATGAATTATTACAAATAATTTTTATGTTATAATTATTGATCATTATAAATTATATTTTTATAATAATTAATTTTATTATATAAATATTTTTATTAATTATTTTCCATGAAAATATAATTATATATTATTTAAGTAATATATGAAATGATTTTTAGAATTATTATAATATTTATTTAATTATATACGATTTATGTTGGATTAATTAAGTTAATTATTTTAACTTAATTAATAATATTAAATATGTAAGATAAATCATATACTGAATTCAAACCCTAATTTTTGATTTTATCAAGGAATAAGAATAATAATATAATAATATTTATATTTTGATTTTTCAAATTGCTATAAATATGTATCAGATGTATGTAATGATTGATAATGGTCAGATCAATCATGGTGTATTATGACCAAACCCTAGCAATATTTTTATAAACCCTGGTATTACTGTAGGAAACCCTAATTTGAAACTCAAATTAGAGTACAAGATTGTTATGTAATCAAGATAATGTGATTAATGACTAGAATTATAGATATTAACCTTAATTAGGGAAACTCTAATTTTTGAAAACCCTAATTAATGTTTATAAACTCTAATTTTTATATTTGAAACCCTAACTGTCAAATTGGGAAACCCTAATGTTCATATATAAAAGTATTAGAAACCCTAATTACAAATTATGAACCCTAATTATTAAGTTGTTAATCCTAATTATTAAATTGTTAACCCTAATTGCTAAATAGGAACCCTAATCGATAATTAAACAAGCTTAATGTTAATTAGTGAATACCTAAACCTAATTTTTAAGTCTATGTAATTAGGAAACCTAAACTAATTTAGTAATCCTAATTTGTGATTTTTAGAAACTAAAATTTCCATTTTTGGCCTAGTTAGAAATTCTAGATAAATAATCTTAATTGGTGGAATCTTAGGGTTAAACCCTAAGGGTTTGCCAAGTTACATTATTGTCATTAAAATTTCAAGGCTATTGACTATTATGCCCTTATTGCATTATTGAAGTTTACTTGTACAACTTGGTCTAGTTGGAGTGGTTGGCCAACCCTAGGGTAGCCACATTACTTGAATTAAAAATCTCAACCATTTTATATCACCAATACATTGCATCTAAGGCTTATATATAGTATTAGAGAGAGACAAGTCCATTATTTGGTCATTTGAGCACCAACTCTCTACCAAGACCATATATCTCTCTAACCCACGAAATATATTAGCAAATCAGTCCCACACTCAAGCCCCACTAACATCTATATCAAATCAGAAGCCTTGAATCAGAATTTGATTATATTATGATATAAGAAAATATTTTAACTTATTTTTAATGACTTTTAATATTTTGTGATAAATTTCATTAATAAATTAATATTAATGATAATTAAGTTATTTAATAAATGCATTGAATAAATTAAATAATAATAAGGTATTTAAAAATATTTTAAGTTATAAAATATAACTTTCAATATTTAAAGGTAAATTTAATTAATTAATTCAATATTAATGATATTAGAATTATTTAATAATTATATTAAATAATTTAGTTTAAAAATTATTTTAATATTATAAAAATCATTTTAAATAAAAATAAAGTGTTTAAAGATATTTAAGTTATAAAATATAACTTTTAATATTTAAGGATAATTTCATTAATAATTTAATATTAATGATATTAATTTAATATTAATGATATTAAATTTATTTAATAATTATATTAAATAAATAGTTTTAAAATGGTTTTATTAATTTAAAATCATTTAAAGAGGATATAAATGAATTAAAAATATTTTAAGTTATACTTAATGACTTTTAATATTTTGAGGAATAGTACATTAATATTTAAATATTAATGGTAATTATTTAAAAATACTTTTAAATGTTTTAAAAATCATTTAAAGGTAATATTGATACTTTAAAATATTTTGAGTTATTATAAATAACTTTAATATTTTGGCAATGGTTTCATTAATAGTTTAATATTAATTAAATGTTAATGATAATAAAATTGTTTAATATTTAAATCATTTAATAATGATTCTAGTGTTTGAAAAATCATGATAAATTATAATAATTGTTTAAAAATTATTATAAGTCATTTAAAAATAATTTGACCGATGTTTAAATTATATTGAATTTCGTTGTAGAGTATTAGACTCGATAATTATTCGATAAAGCTGTCGGTACACCGACATGTTTCAGAAATTGAACTGGACTTAGATAATTTGACTTGATAAGAGTTTGTTTGTGATCCAATGACTGTTAAACATGTGTGGCAATGTGATTAGGTAATGTGCTGACTATAATAAGCAGTATTATGTGTTACGATATTATTCTAATCAATAAAATAATCTTATTACTGATAGGTTGTTATACGAAAGATAAAAACTAAGTTACGTATTGTAAGCAGTAGACCAGACAAGTATCCTACCTTTGCATTTTCTTTATGCAATGGACATGAGTAAGAAAGTTTCAAAATTATATTATTATTATACCAGATTATTAACCCTATTGTAATATATATTATATCTGATCATTGATTATCAACATGGTATTATATTATTATTCAGATATTTATTTTGTTTGTTAATTTCTAATTATGGTTATACAAGTGTCCCCACTTGGATAATCATTGTATTTAATCACATGTTGATATATATATATATATATATATATATATATATATATATATATATATACCTATTGATTGCCAGTATGTATACAATAAGTAAAAGTTGTCTAAGTTATTTGATTAGCTAGACACAAATTTAGAAATATCGTTGACGATGATAAAACCTTTTTGTATCCAATCAAATTGTTTTAGTTCGGATTCCAGACTAAGATGAACATCCCGAACGTGAAAAATTTTTATGCGCCCAAGGCGGACAGAGTGAACGGTAATATCGTTCTTGCATGTAATATTGATCAATACAGGGCATAACTGGCTGGTCACCCCCCTGTGCCCGTAAGTTATGACGGTTTACAGATGAAGTTCTGCTAAACCTATTCGAAAATTGAAAACAATGTTCATAGTATGTCACCTTAAATCTATTTATAGTCAGTACGTAGTTTCAAAAATTTGATAGAGAATTATTATGTTATTATTATCAGTTCAGATTACTTTACAACTATTGATTTGTTGTAGAAGGGTAGTACAAAGAAAACATTTAATCCTTTCAGCTAATATTTATAATTGTTATTACTTGCTGGGCACTCAAATGCTCATCCTTGCTTAATTTAAATATTTTCAGCTAAGTGTGAACAACCAGAAGGCTCTACCAAGAACAAAGGAAAAGGGAAAGTGGCTGAATGAGTGTTATGCTATATATTATGTAATAGTTTGGTTTTATTAAGATGAGAATGATATATATTATCTATTATGTATTGTAATGAATGTTTAAAGGTTGTGTACTTGAGAATATACTCTAATATGTAAATTAAGTTTAATATTTATATTACTATTATTATTATTAGTATTATTCCTCTCATAGAAATGGTATCGTGAAGCACCGAGTTCGGGTTTCAAGTACCCGAATTTGGGGGCTTTACAGACACATTACCGCATAGTCATATCAGTGTTTATAACCTATATAAACACTTCTCAAGTCTAACTAGTTCTGTCTGGTTGGACTTCAGTCTGTTCTCGGTGTCCTAGTCACCCCTATATGATAATTAACACATTTATTATAAATTAAACTTGGTCTCAAAGCTTCAATATTATTTTAGATAAGTCAGATATCATTTATAATATTTTTCGGAAGCTTTTAATAATATTCTAACAATTATTATAATTTATAATAATTTTTCAAACACTGGAATCATTTTTAAATGATTTAAACATCGATAAACTCATCATCATTAATATTTAATAATATTTAAAATATTAACGACATACTTGTCAAAATATTAAAGTTATTAATAATAACTTAAAATATATTTTAAATCACTAATATTTTACTTAAATGATTTTTAAAGTAATTAAAATCATTTTTAAATCATCACCATTAATATTTAAATATTAATGAATTTGTCATCAAAATATTAAAAGTCATTAATTATAACTTCAAATATTTTTATATCATTTTCTAAATTTTAAATGATTTTTAAATCAATTAAACCATTTTTCCATCATTTATTTAATATAATAATTTAATAAATCTAATATCATTAATATTAATTTATTAATGAAAATTTTCAAAATATATTAAAAGTTACATTTTATAACTCAAAATATTTTTAAACACTTTATTCTTATTTAAAATGATTTTATAGTATTAAAATCATTTTCTCTAATTTATTTAATATACTAATTAAATAAATTAAATATCATTAATATTCAAATAAATATAAATATTAATGAAAAATATCCCAAATTATCAATAGTTATTTTCATAACTAAAATAATTTTAAAACCATTTTTTTTAATTTTTAGAAATTTATTTCTATTTTTCAAGTATTTTTCAAAAATTCAAAAAATAAATTAATTGCATTCGTCGCTATAGCCTATAGCGACGCTTTCTTTCACTGTAGGTTTTCTTGGGCTCAAGAATACTGACAGCCGGCTTAGCAAGGGCCTTACTTTGACCGTTCATGATTCTCAACCTAGACATGATTTGGGCTAACTTAGACTCTAATTGTGTCGTAGAAATGTAACACTACAATACCCAACCATCATCTTGGTCATACAACAAATCAACAAGGAGATCTGAGCCTCCAAACTTATTGTCAGAGGATTCCTGGGTTTTCTGGGTAACCTAGAAACCCAAGCAGTTCGTGGTGCCACTTTCCAGCCCAATTAATTTAATGTTTTGGTCATTAGTTTGATTATTTTATGGTTCAAGTCTATAGTCCTTATGTCAAGGAACACATATATAGCATGATTTCAGTCCGAGTACATTATACTTTCTAGATTAATCCCGGTCAAACCTTGTCAGAAGGTTCAGTCATACCTTTTCTGGAAATTCCAGAAAACGGGCATCCAGTTCGAATAGGCTAGTTTGACCAGCCACTCCATTCAAAGTATTTCCATCTTGTATTTGGGAATATTAAAGTAAATCTTTGATAGTTACTCGAGAAGATAATTTCAAAATCATTTGAGATCATTCAGCTTAAACTTTGGAGAATACTTCTAAATTATTATTCAATTGAATATCGTAGAATATTTGAAAGCGTTGTACTCTTTCATTATTGAACTACTGTGTTGCATAGGTTGCGAGAAGATTGGTTAGAGAAGAACAAATTATTTAGATATTTCAAAGTTCTCCAAACTTTGGTGTCATTCTATCAAAATAGATAGTCTGTTGTTTTGATTCTTGTACATTTATTGTATATCTTAACTTGCGGGGCAAATTTGTTGTTCACCCTTGCTAAATAAAATATTTCAGCTAGGGACGAAGTAGTTGGTGGGGGCTGCGAAGAGCAAAGGCAAAGGTGTCATGCTGTAATAGCTATGTTTAACATACATATTATGTTGTATTTGTAAACCCTTTTTGTATATCTAAAGGGTGTGTTTGTAATGTTAAGGTTATAGAATCTGGGACTAATGTATTAACTTTATCAGTTAATGTGGTGTAATATTCTATTCGTCAATGAATGGGTAGTTAGATGATAATTATATTGTGGATCGTGAACACCAAACTCGGGGGTCAGGTAACCCGGATTTGGGGGTGTCACAGCTCCCGCCGGTAAAATATAACTATATGTGAGCTAACATGTGTTTAAAATGAGAAATCACTGAATATGGGGTGTGTACAGTGAAAGTAGTATGCACACAAGCCAATCATGTTTGATGATAAAGCATATACTTTGTAACAATCTTATTCATTTATTAATAAAAAGTATTAATTTATTAAAGGCTTTTAATTATCTACATGATGTTGTTTTATAATATGTGATAAACCCATAGTTTTAAGCAATGTTTTTAGAATAATGATGATGATCATTCTAATGAGATCTAAATTCTTAGGAAGCTTAAAACTAAAATAGTTCCCAATCGTTGGATTACTAAATCGGGGATTAGTGAATCCGGATAGATTGGTACATACGTTGCTTTCTCATTGGATGAGGATGATTGATTTTATGATCATTTGTGTGGAGACACTAAAGCAAGTATGTAGGTGCTTATTAGAGAATAAGTTCCTTTGAACGTGGCTCGCTAAGGAATTCCTAATGGAGTTTTACTTGCCTGTCAATAGGAATTCCTGTAGTGATAGCAGTACAAGTGATCCTTGGACTTGAGATCATCATAGTATCTTGTGTATGATGAGTTAAACTTTGACTTATTCTTTTAAGACCCTTTGGGTATATCAAATGGTATGCTTGGGTATAATAAGTTGTACATGGAGATAATGTATGATCAATAAAGAATCTACCACTTCTAGTAAAAGAAGAGAAATGTCCTATGTGATTCGATAAATGACAACACAGTAGTCCTTGGCCAAGGCAGAATGAAATTAGAAAGGAGTTTCTAATTTGCATTATTTGGAGTTGTGCATTTAAGAGTTGAAATACATATAATTAAATAAAGTTAGACTTGACAATAATTCTATGTCTTATATTTAATTGGGACATTGTATGGTGGAAGGATTGAATTGTACGATAACTATTTACTCAAAGGTTCTTTTTATGATTAATGTTGAAATCTATATTATCCGAAAAGTTGTTAATCGCTAGGAGGCTTATCCTATTGTAGAATAAATATTATTTATTTAAATAAATTAATAGTTTAATTTATTTATTTAAATAAGATTAGAATTGTTCTAATTGATTTATTCACAACCCGATTTAATATGGAGAACCTAAAGGGTCAAACCATTAAAGAAAGAATAATTATCTAAGAAGTTAATGGCATAATCGTTATAATAAGTTAAGTATATTTAATTTAATCTATGGTGATAGAATAAATTAAATAGCTTAATATTTATTATTTAATATTTTAGAAATATTAAATATAAATTAATAAGAGGAGTCTTATTATTATTATTACTATTATTATTATTATTATTTAATTCCTAAAGGAGTTTGGGAAATAATTAATAAAAAGTACTCTCATATAATCCTAATAAGATTATGAGGTTAAATTAATTAAAGAGTTTAATTAATTATCCCTAATAAGATTAGGGAGCTTAATTAATTAAAGGAATTTAATTAATTAAATAATACCCTATTTTCTAAATAGATTAGAAGGGTTAACTGATATCTTTATAAGATGAGTCTTATATCAGATATCACAATATACATGATTCTAATTGTTGGAGAAAGACGCTTTTTCTATGAGAGATAGAAAAACTAGGGTTTAGCCAATCACCTATCTTCTTGAATCTTTCTTCTTCCTTGGTGGATCACCTCTAGAGGCCAAACATTTGGGTGGCTAACGTTGATCAAAGGAAAGAACCAAACCCGGTGGATTCAAGTTGAACACGAAAGGATTTGGAGGTGAACTTACCTGAGGAAGCTCAGATCTTTAAGGGTATGATTCTTGTTCTTTATCTTTTCGTTTAATTAATAATTGTGCATAAAGGATGATCCGGGTATATGGTTTATAAAATTTTAAAACTCTGATTTTCCATGCTTCCGCTTAATTTGTGCAATTTGATTGTGTTCATGAATATTACAAACCTAACAGTGGTATCAGAGCTAAACCTTTATGTAAATTATTAATTATTTTAATTTGATATGTATATTGATATGTGTTTAGAACAATTTAATTGGGCATAATTTGTTGTATAAAATTTATTTTAAAAAAACACAAAACCTTGTTGAATCTGCTTTTCTTCGGTAATATGAATAGTATATATATATATATATATATATATGATCATGTCTTTGAATATAAATCCTTTGATTTTCATTATCAAAAGGAGTTAACAAGATTATATTACTCCCACGTGGCCCAAGAGAAGAAGTTTCATGTAATCATTAGGATTATGATTAGGTAAATATGAAATGTTTATAGGATTCATGGATAGCATATATATATATATATGGGAGCCCTTCCATAGCAAACCGGTTCTTTGTGAGAAGCTGCAACAACCCCTTTTTTTGGACCGTTGATAAATTGATCGCATAAGCGAGATGAGTCTTAATATTTGATAAGTTTAACGACACACTTGTTGAAGCTTTTTATTTTAATATAAACACCCTACATGGTCAACATCTTGTCAAGACATTTAAAAAAGAAACGAATTTTATTATTAAAAAACACGGTAGGGACTAATGTATTAACTTTATCGATTAATGTGGTGTAATATTCTATTCATCAATGAATGGGTAGTTAGATGATAATTATATTGTGGATCGTGAACACCAAACTGGGGTCGTGTAACTTGGATTTGGGGTGTCACAGCCTCCATGCAAGTAAAATATAACTATATGTGAGCTAACATGTGTTTAAAATGAGAAATCCTTGAATATGGGTGTGTATACGTTGAAAGTAGTATGCACACAAGCCAATCATGTTTGATGATAAAGCATATACTTTGTAACAATCTTATTCATTTATTAATAAAAAGTATTAATTTATTAAAGGCTTTTAATTATCTACATGATGTTGTTTTATAATATGTGATAAACCCATAGTTTTAAGCAATGTTTTTAGAATAATGATGATGATCATTCTAATGAGATCTAAATTCTTAGGAAGCTTAAAACTAAAATAGTTCCCAATCGTTGGATTACTAAATCGGGGATTAGTGAATCCGGATAGATTGGTACATACGTTGCTTTCTCATTGGATGAGGATGATTGATTTTATGATCATTTGTGTGGAGACACTAAAGCAAGTATGTAGGTGCTTATTAGAGAATAAGTTCACCGAACATTGGCTCGCTAAGGAATTCCTAATGGAGTTTTCTTGGCCCGTCAATAGGAATTCTGTAGTGATCTTGAAGACAAGTGATCCTTGGACTTGAGATCATCATAGTATCTTGTGTATGATGAGTTAAACTTTGACTTATTCTTTAAGACCCTTTGGGTATATCAAATGGTATGCTTGGGTATAATAAGTTGTACATGGAGATAATGTATGATCAATAAAGAATCTACCACTTCTAGTAAAAAGAAGAGAAATGTCCTATGTGATTCGATAAATGACAACACAGTAGTCCTTGGCCAAGGCAGAATGAAATTAGAAAGGAGTTTCTAATTTGCATTATTTGGAGTTGTGCATTTAAGAGTTGAAATACATATAATTAAATAAAGTTAGACTTGACAATAATTCTATGTCTTATATTTAATTGGGACATTGTATGGTGGAATGATTGAATTGTACGATAACTATTTACTCAAAGGTTCTTTTATGATTAATGTTGAAATCTATATTATCTGAAAAGTTGTTAATCGCTAGGGAGGCTTATCCCTATTGTAGAATAAATATTATTTATTTAAATAAATTAATAGTTTAATTTATTTATTTAAATAAGATTAGAATTGTTCTAATTGATTTATTCACAACCGATTTAATATGGAGAACCTAAAGGGTCAAACCATTAAAGAAAGAATAATTATCTAAAAAGTTAATGGCATAATCGTTATAATAAGTTAAGTATATTTAATTTAATCTATGGTGATAGAATAAATTAAATAGCTTAATATTTATTATTTAATATTTTAGAAATATTAAATATAAATTAATAAGAGGAGTCTTATTATTATTATTACTATTATTATTATTATTATTTAATTCCTAAAGGAGTTTGGGAAATAATTAATAAAAGTACTCTCATATAATCCTAATAAGATTATGAGGTTAAATTAATTAAAAGAGTTTAATTAATTATCCCTAATAAGATTAGGGAGCTTAATTAATTAAAGGAATTTAATTAATTAAATAATACCCTATTTTCTAAATAGATTAGAAGGGTTAAGCGATATCTTTATAAGATGAGTCTTATATCGAGATATCACAATATACATGATTCTAATTGTTGGAAATACGCTCTTTTTTCTATGAGAGATAGAAAAACTAGGGTTTAGCCAATCACCTATCTTCTTGAATCTTTCTTCTTCCTTGGTGGATCACCTCTAGAGGCCAAACATTTGGGTGGCTAACGTTGATCAAAGGAAAGAACCAAACCCGGTGGATTCAAGTTGAACACGAAAGGATTTGGAGGTGAACTTGTACCTGAGGAAGCTCAGATCTTTAAGGGTATGATTCTTGTTCTTTATCTTTTCGTTTAATTAATAATTGTGCATAAAGGATGATCCGGGTATATGGTTTATAAAATTTTAAAACTCTGATTTTCCATGCTTAAGCTTAATTTGTGCAATTTGATTGTGTTCATGAATATTACAAACCTAACAGTGGTATCAGAGCTAAACCTTTATGTAAATTATTAATTATTTTAATTTGATATGTATATTGATATGTGTTTAGAACAATTTAATTGGGCATAATTTGTTGTATAAAATTTATTTTAAAAAAAAAACACAAAACCCGGTTGAATCTGTTTCTTCGGTAATATGAATAGTATATATATATATATATATATATATATATATATATATATGATCATGTTGCTGAATATAAATCCTTTTGATTTTCATTATCAAAAGGAGTTAACAAGATTATATTACTCCCACGTGGCCCAAGAGAAGAAGTTTCATGTAATCATTAGGATTATGATTCGGTAAATATGAAATGTTTATAGGATTCGCGGATAGCATATATATATATATATATATATATGGGGAGCCCTTCCATAGCAAATAGGTTCTTTGTGAGAACTGCGCAACAACCCTTTTTGGACCGTTGATAAATTGATCGCATAACTCGAGATGAGTCTTAATATTTGATAGCTAAAGCACGACTTGTACTGGCTTTTATTTTAATATAAACACCTACATGGTCAACATCTTGTCAAGTACATTTAAAAAAAAGCAATTTTTATTATTAAAAAACACCAGTAGGGACTAATGTATTAACTTTATCGAGTTAATGTGGTGTAATATTCTATTCAATCAATGAATGGGTAGTTAGATGATAATTATATTGTGGATCGTGAACACCAAACTCGGGGTCGTAACGGATTTGGGGTGTCTGACTCCGTGAAAAAATATAACTATATGTGAGCTAACATGTGTTTAAAATGAGAAATCACTTGAATATGGGGGTGTATAAAGTGAAAGTAGTATGCACACAAGCCAATCATGTTTGATGATAAAGCATATACTTTGTAACAATCTTATTCATTTATTAATAAAAAGTATTAATTTATTAAAGGCTTTTAATTATCTACATGATGTTGTTTTATAATATGTGATAAACCCATAGTTTTAAGCAATGTTTTTAGAATAATGATGATGATCATTCTAATGAGATCTAAATTCTTAGGAAGCTTAAAACTAAAATAGTTCCCAATCGTTGGATTACTAAATGGGGATTAGTGAATCCGGATAGATTGGTACATACGTTGCTTTCTCATTGGATGAGGATGATTGATTTTATGATCATTTTTGTGTGGAGACACTAAAGCAAGTATGTAGGTGCTTATTAGAGAATAAGTTCATTGAGCGCATTGGCTCGCTAAGGAATTCCTAATGGAGTTTTACTTGCCTGTCAATAGGAATTCCTGTAGTGATAGCAGTACAAGTGATCCTTGGACTTGAGATCATCATAGTATCTTGTGTATGATGAGTTAAACTTTGACTTATTCTTTTAAGACCCTTTGGGTATATCAAATGGTATGCTTGGGTATAATAAGTTGTACATGGAGATAATGTATGATCAATAAAGAATCTACCACTTCTAGTAAAAGAAGAGAAATGTCTATGTGATTCGATAAATGACAAACACAAGTAGTCCTTGGCCAAGGCGAATGAAATTAGAAAGGAGTTTCTAATTTGCATTATTTGGAGTTGTGCATTTAAGAGTTGAAATACATATAATTAAATAAAGTTAGACTTGACAATAATTCTATGTCTTATATTTAATTGGGACATTGTATGGTGGAAGGATTGAATTGTACGATAACTATTTACTCAAAGGTTCTTTTATGATTAATGTTGAAATCTATATTATATGAAAAGTTGTTAATCGCTAGGGAGGCTTATCCCTATTGTAGAATAAATATTATTTATTTAAATAAATTAATAGTTTAATTTATTTATTTAAATAAGATTAGAATTGTTCTAATTGATTTATTCACAACCGATTTAATATGGAGAACCTAAAGGGTCAAACCATTAAAGAAAGAATAATTATCTAAGAAGTTAATGGCATAATCGTTATAATAAGTTAAGTATATTTAATTTAATCTATGGTGATAGAATAAATTAAATAGCTTAATATTTATTATTTAATATTTTAGAAATATTAAATATAAATTAATAAGAGGAGTCTTATTATTATTATTACTATTATTATTATTATTATTTAATTCCTAAAGGAGTTTGGGAAATAATTAATAAAAGTACTCTCATATAATCCTAATAAGATTATGAGGTTAAATTAATTAAAAGAGTTTAATTAATTATCCCTAATAAGATTAGGGAGCTTAATTAATTAAAGGAATTTAATTAATTAAATAATACCCTATTTTCTAAATAGATTAGAAGGGTTAACTGATATCTTTATAAGATGAGTCTTATATCAGATATCACAATATACATGATTCTAATTGTTGGAGAGTACGCTCTTTTTCTATGAGAGATAGAAAAACTAGGGTTTAGCCAATCACCTATCTTCTTGAATCTTTCTTCTTCTTGGTGGATCACCTCTAGAGGCCAAACATTTGGGTGGCTAACGTTGATCGAAAGGAAAGAACCAAACCGGTGGATTCAAGTTGAACACGAAAAGGATTTGGAGGTGAACTTGTACTGAGGAAGCTCGGATCTTTAAGGGTATGATTCTTGTTCTTTATCTTTTCGTTTAATTAATAATTGTGCATAAAGGATGATCTAGGGTATATGGTTTATAAAATTTTAAAACTCGATTTTCCATGCTTCCGCTTAATTTGTGCAATTTGATTGTGTTCATGAATATTACAAACCTAATAAATTGGTATCGAGCTAAACCTTTATGTAAATTATTAATTATTTTAATTTGATATGTATATTGATATGTGTTTAGAACAATTTAATTGGGCATAATTTGTTGTATAAAATTTATTTTAAAAAAAAACACAAACCCTTAGGTTGAATCTGTTTCTTCTTGGTAATATAGAATATATATATATATATATATATATATGATCATGATCATATTCTTGAATATAAATCCTTTGATTTTCATTATCAAAAGGAGTTAACAAGATTATATTACTCCCACGTGGGCCCAAGAGAAGAAGTTTCATGTAATCATTAGGATTATGATTAGGTAAATATGAAATGTTTATAGGATTCGCGGATAGCATATATATATATATATATATATAGGGAGCCCTTCCATAGCAAACTTGGTTTGTTGTGAGAACTGTCTGCAACAACCCTTTTTGGACCGTTGATAAATTGATATATAATCGAGATGAGTCTTAATATTTGATAAGTAAGCACGACATGCAATGGCTTTTATTTTAATATAAACACCCTACATGGTCAACATCTTGTCAAGACATTTAAAAGAAGCGAATTTTATTATTAAAAAACACCGGTAGGGACTAATGTATTAACTTTATCGATTAATGTGGTGTAATATTCTATTAAATCAATGAATGGGTAGTTAGATGATAATTATATTGTGGATCGTGAACACCAAACTGGGGGTCGGGTAACTTGATTTGGGTAATCACAGCTCCGTAGGTGAAAAATATAACTATATGTGAGCTAACATGTGTTTAAAATGAGAAATCACTTTGAATATGGGGTGTATACGGTGAAAGTAGTATGCACACAAGCCAATCATGTTTGATGATAAAGCATATACTTTGTAACAATCTTATTCATTTATTAATAAAAAGTATTAATTTATTAAAGGCTTTTAATTATCTACATGATGTTGTTTTATAATATGTGATAAACCCATAGTTTTAAGCAATGTTTTTAGAATAATGATGATGATCATTCTAATGAGATCTAAATTCTTAGGAAGCTTAAAACTAAAATAGTTCCCAATCGTTGGATTACTAAATGGGGATTAGTGAATCCGGATAGATTGGTACATACGTGCTTTCTCATTGGATGAGGATGATTGATTTTATGATCATTTGTGTGGAGACACTAAAGCAAGTATGTAGGTGCTTATTAGAGAATAAGTTCTTTGAGCATTGGCTCGCTAAGGAAATTCTAATGGAGTTTTACTTTTTGTCAATAGGAATTCTGTAGTGATAGCGATACAAGTGATCCTTGGACTTGAGATCATCATAGTATCTTGTGTATGATGAGTTAAACTTTGACTTATTCTTTAAGACCCTTTGGGTATATCAAATGGTATGCTTGGGTATAATAAGTTGTACATGGAGATAATGTATGATCAATAAAGAATCTACCACTTCTAGTAAAAGAAGAGAAATGTCCTATGTGATTCGATAAATGACAACACGATGAGTCCTTGGCCAAAGCGGCGTAATGAAATTAGAAAGGAGTTTCTAATTTGCATTATTTGAGTTGTGCATTTAAGAGTTGAAATACATATAATTAAATAAAGTTAGACTTGACAATAATTCTATGTCTTATATTTAATTGGGACATTGTATGGTGGAATGATTGAATTGTCGATAACTATTTACTCAAAGGTTCTTTTATGATTAATGTTGAAATCTATATTATCCGAAAAGTTGTTAATCGCTAGGGAGGCTTATCCTATTGTAGAATAAATATTATTTATTTAAATAAATTAATAGTTTAATTTATTTATTTAAATAAGATTAGAATTGTTCTAATTGATTTATTCACAACCGATTTAATATGGAGAACCTAAAGGGTCAAACCATTAAAGAAAGAATAATTATCTAAAGAGTTAATGGCATAATCGTTATAATAAGTTAAGTATATTTAATTTAATCTATGGTGATAGAATAAATTAAATAGCTTAATATTTATTATTTAATATTTTAGAAATATTAAATATAAATTAATAAGAGGAGTCTTATTATTATTATTACTATTATTATTATTATTATTTAATTCCTAAAGGAGTTTGGGAAATAATTAATAAAAGTACTCTCATAATCCTAATAAGATTATGAGGTTAAATTAATTAAAGAGTTTAATTAATTATCCCTAATAAGATTAGGGAGCTTAATTAATTAAAGGAATTTAATTAATTAAATAATACCCTATTTTCTAAATAGATTAGAAGGGTTAACTGATATCTTTATAAGATGAGTCTTATATCAGATATCACAATATACATGATTCTAATTGTTGGAGAGTACGCTCTTTTTCTATGAGAGATAGAAAAACTAGGGTTTAGCCAATCACCTATCTTCTTGAATCTTTCTTCTTCCTTGGTGGATCACCTCTAGAGGCCAAACATTTGGGTGGCTAACGTTGATCAAAGGAAAGAACCAAACCCGGTGGATTCAAGTTGAACACGAAAAGGATTTGAGGTGAACTTTTACGAGGAAGCTCGAGATCTTTAAGGTATGATTCTTGTTCTTTATCTTTTCGTTTAATTAATAATTGTGCATAAAGGATGATCCGGGTATATGGTTTATAAAATTTTAAAACTCTGATTTTCCATGCTTCCGCTTAATTTGTGCAATTTGATTGTGTTCATGAATATTACAAACCCTAACGATTGGTATCGAGCTAAACCTTTATGTAAATTATTAATTATTTTAATTTGATATGTATATTGATATGTGTTTAGAACAATTTAATTGGGCATAATTTGTTGTATAAAATTTATTTTAAAAAAAACACAAAACCCGATTTGAATCTGTTTCTTGGTAATATGAATAGATATATATATATATATATATATATATATATATATATATATATATATATATATATGATCATGTTGCTGAATATAAATCCTTTTGATTTTCATTATCAAAAGGAGTTAACAAGATTATATTACTCCCACGTGGCCCAAGAGAAGAAGTTTCATGTAATCATTAGGATTATGATTAGGTAAATATGAAATGTTTATAGGATTCATGGATAGCATATATATATATATATATAGGGGAGCCCTTCCATAGCAAACCGGTTCTTTGTGGAGAATCTGCAACAACCCTTTTGGACCGTTGATAAATTGATCGTATGGCGAGATGAGTCTTAATATTTGATAAGCCGTACGACATGTAGTGGCTTTTTATTTTAATATAAACACCCTACATGGTCAACATCTTGTCAAGACATTTAAAAGAAGCGAATTTTATTATTAAAAAACACGGTAGGGACTAATGTATTAACTTTATCGATTAATGTGGTGTAATATTCTATTAAATCAATGAATGGGTAGTTAGATGATAATTATATTGTGGATCGTGAACACCAAACTAGAAGGGGTCGGGTATCCGGATTTGGGGTGTCACGACTCATAGGTAAAATATAACTATATGTGAGCTAACATGTGTTTAAAATGAGAAATCACTTTGAATGGGGTGTGTACAAAGTGAAAGTAGTATGCACACAAGCCAATCATGTTTGATGATAAAGCATATACTTTGTAACAATCTTATTCATTTATTAATAAAAGTATTAATTTATTAAAGGCTTTTAATTATCTACATGATGTTGTTTTATAATATGTGATAAACCCATAGTTTTAAGCAATGTTTTTAGAATAATGATGATGATCATTCTAATGAGATCTAAATTCTTAGGAAGCTTAAAACTAAAATAGTTCCCAATCGTTGGATTACTAAATCGGGGATTAGTGAATCCGGATAGATTGGTACATACGTGCTTTCTCATTGGATGAGGATGATTGATTTTATGATCATTTTATTGTGGAGACACTAAAGCAAGTATGTAGGTGCTTATTAGAGAATAAGTTCACTGAACGTGGCTCGCTAAGGAATTCCTAATGGAGTTTTACTTGCCTGTCAATAGGAATTCCTGTAGTGATAGCAGTACAAGTGATCCTTGGACTTGAGATCATCATAGTATCTTGTGTATGATGAGTTAAACTTTGACTTATTCTTTAAGACCCTTTGGGTATATCAAATGGTATGCTTGGGTATAATAAGTTGTACATGGAGATAATGTATGATCAATAAAGAATCTACCACTTCTAGTAAAAGAAGAGAAATGTCCTATGTGATTCGATAAATGACAACACGATGAGTCCTTGGCAAAGCGGTAATGAAATTAGAAAGGAGTTTCTAATTTGCATTATTTGAGTTGTGCATTTAAGAGTTGAAATACATATAATTAAATAAAGTTAGACTTGACAATAATTCTATGTCTTATATTTAATTGGGACATTGTATGGTGGAATGATTGAATTGTACGATAACTATTTACTCAAAGGTTCTTTTATGATTAATGTTGAAATCTATATTATCTGAAAAGTTGTTAATCGCTAGGGAGGCTTATCCTATTGTAGAATAAATATTATTTATTTAAATAAATTAATAGTTTAATTTATTTATTTAAATAAGATTAAATTGTTCTAATTGATTTATTCACAATAGATTTAATATGGAGAACCTAAAGGTCAAACCATTAAAGAAAGAATAATTATCTAAGAAGTTAATGGCATAATCGTTATAATAAGTTAAGTATATTTAATTTAATCTATGGTGATAGAATAAATTAAATAGCTTAATATTTATTATTTAATATTTTAGAAATATTAAATATAAATTAATAAGAGGAGTCTTATTATTATTATTACTATTATTATTATTATTATTTAATTCCTAAAGGAGTTTGGGAAATAATTAATAAAAGTACTCTCATATAATCCTAATAAGATTATGAGGTTAAATTAATTAAAAGAGTTTAATTAATTATCCTAATAAGATTAGGGAGCTTAATTAATTAAAGGAATTTAATTAATTAAATAATACCCTATTTTCTAAATAGATTAGAAGGGTTAAGCGATATCTTTATAAGATGAGTCTTATATATCGAGATATCACAATATACATGATTCTAATTGTTGGAAATCGCTCTTTTTCTATGAGAGATAGAAAAACTAGGGTTTAGCCAATCACCTATCTTCTTGAATCTTTCTTCTTCCTTGGTGGATCACCTCTAGAGGCCAAACATTTGGGTGGCTAACGTTGATCAAAGGAAAGAACCAAACCCGGTGGATTCAAGTTGAACACGAAAGGATTTGGAGGTGAACTTTTACCTGAGGAAGCTCAGATCTTTAAGGGTATGATTCTTGTTCTTTATCTTTTCGTTTAATTAATAATTGTGCATAAAGGAATGATCCGGGTATATGGTTTATAAAATTTTAAAACTCGATTTTCCATGCTTCCGCTTAATTTGTACAATTTGATTGTGTTCATGAATATTACAAACCCTAATGATTGGTATCGAGCTAAACCTTTATGTAAATTATTAATTATTTTAATTTGATATGTATATTGATATGTGTTTAGAACAATTTAATTGGGCATAATTTGTTGTATAAAATTTATTTTAAAAAAAAAACACAAAACCCCGGTTGAATACATTTCTTGGTAATATGAATAGTATATATATATATATATATATATATATATATATATATGATCATATTCTTGAATATAAATCCTTTTGATTTTCATTATCAAAAGGAGTTAACAAGATTATATTACTCCCACGTGGCCCCAAGAGAAGAAGTTTCATGTAATCATTAGGATTATGATTGGTAAATATGAAATGTTTATAGGATTCAGCGGATAGTATATATATATATATATATAGGAGCCTTCCATAGCAAGTTCTTTGTGAAACCGCAACAACCCCTTTTGGACCGTTGATAAATTGATCGATAACCGAGATGAGTCTTAATATTTGATAAGTAAAAGACAAACTTGACATGTCTGGCTTTTATTTTAATATAAACACCCTACATGGTCAACATCTTGTCAGTACATTTAAAAGAAACGAATTTTTATTATTAAAAAACACCGGTAGGACTAATGTATTAACTTTATCGAGATTAATGTGGTGTAATATTCTATTAAATCAATGAATGGGTAGTTAGATGATAATTATATTGTGGATCGTGAACACCAAACTCTAAAATTCGGTATCCGGATTTGGGGTGTCCACGGCTCCATAGGTAAAATATAACTATATGTGAGCTAACATGTGTTTAAATGAGAAATCACTTGAATATGGGTGTGTACTGGTGAAAGTAGTATGCACACAAGCCAATCATGTTTGATGATAAAGCATATACTTTGTAACAATCTTATTCATTTATTAATAAAAAGTATTAATTTATTAAAGGCTTTTAATTATCTACATGATGTTGTTTTATAATATGTGATAAACCCATAGTTTTAAGCAATGTTTTAGAATAATGATGATGATCATTCTAATGAGATCTAAATTCTTAGGAAGCTTAAAACTAAAATAGTTCCCAATCGTTGGATTACTAAATCGGGGATTAGTGAATCAGGATAGATTGGTACATACGTTGCTTTCTCATTGGATGAGGATGATTGATTTTATGATCATTTGTGTGGAGACACTAAAGCAAGTATGTAGGTGCTTATTAGAGAATAAGTTCATCGAGCGTGGCTCGCTAAGGAATTCCTAATGGAGTTTACTTTCGCTGTCAATAGGAATTCTCAGTAGTGATAGCAAAGACAAGTGATCCTTGGACTTGAGATCATCATAGTATCTTGTGTATGATGAGTTAAACTTTGACTTATTCTTTTAAGACCCTTTGGGTATATCAAATGGTATGCTTAGGTATAATAAGTTGTACATGGAGATAATGTATGATCAATAAAGAATCTACCACTTCTAGTAAAAGAAGAGAAATGTCCTATGTGATTCGATAAAACACAACCACAGTAGTCCTTGGCGGCGTAATGAAATTAGAAAGGAGTTTCTAATTTGCATTATTTGGAGTTGTGCATTTAAGAGTTGAAATACATATAATTAAATAAAGTTAGACTTGACAATAATTCTATGTCTTATATTTAATTGGGACATTGTATGGTGGAAGGATTGAATTATGCGATAACTATTTACTCAAAGGTTCTTTTATGATTAATGTTGAAATCTATATTATACGAAAAGTTGTTAATCGCTAGGAGGCTTATCCTATTGTAGAATAAATATTATTTATTTAAATAAATTAATAGTTTAATTTATTTATTTAAATAAGATTAAATTGTTCTAATTGATTTATTCACAACCGATTTAATATGGAGAACCTAAAGGGTCAAACCATTAAAGAAAGAATAATTATCTAAGAAGTTAATGGCATAATCGTTATAATAAGTTAAGTATATTTAATTTAATCTATGGTGATAGAATAAATTAAATAGCTTAATATTTATTATTTAATATTTTAGAAATATTAAATATAAATTAATAAGAGAGTCTTATTATTATTATTACTATTATTATTATTATTATTTAATTCCTAAAGGAGTTTGGGAAATAATTAATAAAAGTACTCTCATATAATCCTAATAAGATTATGAGGTTAAATTAATTAAAGAGTTTAATTAATTATCCTAATAAGATTAGGGAGCTTAATTAATTAAAGGAATTTAATTAATTAAATAATACCCTATTTTCTAAATAGATTGAAGGGTTAAGCGATATCTTTATAAGAGGAGTCTTATATCGGATATCACAATATACATGATTCTAATTGTTGGAGAGTACGCTCTTTTTCATGAGAGATAGAAAAACCAGGGTTTAGCCAATCACCTATCTTCTTGAATCTTTCTTCTTCCTTGGTGGATCACCTCAGAGGCCAAACATTTGGGTGGCTAACGTTGATCAAAGGAAAGAACCAAACCCGGTGGATTCAAGTTGAACACGAAAGGATTTGGAGGTGAACTTGTACTGAGGAAGCTTTCGGATCTTTAAAGGGTATGATTCTTGTTCTTTATCTTTTCGTTTAATTAATAATTGTGCATAAAGGATGATCAAGGGTATATGGTTTATAAAATTTTAAAACTCGATTTTCCATGCTTCCGCTTAATTTGTGCAATTTGATTGTGTTCATGAATATTACAAACCTAACGGTGGTATCGAGCTAAACCTTTATGTAAATTATTAATTATTTTAATTTGATATGTATATCTTTTTGATATGTGTTTAGAACAATTTAATTGGGCATAATTTGTTGTATAAAATTTATTTTAAAAAAAAACACAAAACCCGGTTGAATTTGTTTCTTGGTAATATAATATATATATATATATATATATATATATATATATATGATCATATTCTTTGAATATAAATCCTTTTGATTTTCATTATCAAAAGGAGTTAACAAGATTATATTACTCCCACGTGGCCCAAGAGAAGAAGTTTCATGTAATCATTAGGATTATGATTCGGTAAATATGAAATGTTTATAGGATTCGCGGATAGCATATATATATATATATATAGGGAGCCCTTCCATAGCAACCGGTTGCTGTGAGAACTGTGCAACAACCCCTTTTTGGACCGTTGATAAATTGATCGCATAACTGAGATGAGTCTTAATATTTGATAAGCCGGCACAGCTTGTACCAGCTTTTATTTTAATATAAACACCCTACATGGTCAACATCTTGTCAGTACATTTAAAAGAAACGAATTTTTATTATTAAAAAAACACCAGCCGGGACTAATGTATTAACTTTATCAGTTAATGTGGTGTAATATTCTATTCGTCAATGAATGGGTAGTTAGATGATAATTATATTGTGGATCGTGAACACCAAACTGGGGTCGAGTAACCCGGATTTAGGGTATCCACACTCCGCCCGTAAAATATAACTATATGTGAGCTAACATGTGTTTAAAATGAGAAATCTTTGAATATGGGTGTGTCATGTTGAAAGTAGTATGCACACAAGCCAATCATGTTTGATGATAAAGCATATACTTTGTAACAATCTTATTCATTTATTAATAAAAAGTATTAATTTATTAAAGGCTTTTAATTATCTACATGATGTTGTTTTATAATATGTGATAAACCCATAGTTTTAAGCAATGTTTTTAGAATAATGATGATGATCATTCTAATGAGATCTAAATTCTTAGGAAGCTTAAAACTAAAATAGTTCCCAATCGTTGGATTACTAAATCGGGGATTAGTGAATCCGGATAGATTGGTACATACGTTGCTTTCTCATTGGATGAGGATGATTGATTTTATGATCATTTGTGTGGAGACACTAAAGCAAGTATGTAGGTGCTTATTAGAGAATAAGTTCATCGAGCATTGGCTCTCGCTAAGGAATTCCTAATGGAGTTTTACTTGCCTGTCAATAGGAATTCCTGTAGTGATAGCAGTACAAGTGATCCTTGGACTTGAGATCATCATAGTATCTTGTGTATGATGAGTTAAACTTTGACTTATTCTTTAAGACCCTTTGGGTATATCAAATGGTATGCTTGGGTATAATAAGTTGTACATGGAGATAATGTATGATCAATAAAGAATCTACCACTTCTAGTAAAAGAAGAGAAATGTCCTATGTGATTCGATAAATGACAACACAGTAGTCCTTGGCTAAGGCAGAATGAAATTAGAAAGGAGTTTCTAATTTGCATTATTTGGAGTTGTGCATTTAAGAGTTGAAATACATATAATTAAATAAAGTTAGACTTGACAATAATTCTATGTCTTATATTTAATTGGGACATTGTATGGTGGAAGGATTGAATTGTACGATAACTATTTACTCAAAGGTTCTTTTATGATTAATGTTGAAATCTATATTATCTGAAAAGTTGTTAATCGCTAGGGAGGCTTATCCCTATTGTAGAATAAATATTATTTATTTAAATAAATTAATAGTTTAATTTATTTATTTAAATAAGATTAGAATTGTTCTAATTGATTTATTCACAACCGATTTAATATGGAGAACCTAAAGGGTCAAACCATTAAAGAAAGAATAATTATCTAAGAAGTTAATGGCATAATCGTTATAATAAGTTAAGTATATTTAATTTAATCTATGGTGATAGAATAAATTAAATAGCTTAATATTTATTATTTAATATTTTAGAAATATTAAATATAAATTAATAAGAGGAGTCTTATTATTATTATTACTATTATTATTATTATTATTTAATTCCTAAAGGAGTTTGGGAAATAATTAATAAAAGTACTCATATAATCCTAATAAGATTATGAGGTTAAATTAATTAAAAGAGTTTAATTAATTATCCTAATAAGATTAGGGAGCTTAATTAATTAAAGGAATTTAATTAATTAAATAATACCCTATTTTCTAAATAGATTAGAAGGGTTAATCGATATCTTTATAAGAGGAGTCTTATATCGAGATATCACAATATACATGATTCTAATTGTTGAGAAATACGCTCTTTTTCTATGAGAGATAGAAAAACTAGGGTTTAGCCAATCACCTATCTTCTTGAATCTTTCTTCTTCTTGGTGGATCACCTCTCAGAGGCCAAACATTTGGGTGGCTAACGTTGATCAAAGGAAAGAACCAAACCCGGTGGATTCAAGTTGAACACGAAAGGATTTGGAGGTGAACTTGTACCTGAGGAAGCTCAGATCTTTAAGGGTATGATTCTTGTTCTTTATCTTTTCGTTTAATTAATAATTGTGCATAAAGGATGATCCGGGTATATGGTTTATAAAATTTTAAAACTCGATTTTCCATGCTTAAAAGCTTAATTTGTGCAATTTGATTGTGTTCATGAATATTACAAACCTAATAAAGGGTATCGAGCTAAACCTTTATGTAAATTATTAATTATTTTAATTTGATATGTATCTTGATATGTGTTTAGAACAATTTAATTGGGCATAATTTGTTGTATAAAATTTATTTTAAAAAAAAACACAAAACTTAGGTTGAATCTGTTTCTTGGTAATATGAATATATATATATATATATATATATATATATATATATATATATATATATATATATATATATGATCATATTCTTTGAATATAAATCCTTTTGATTTTCATTATCAAAAGGAGTTAACAAGATTATATTACTCCCCGTGGCCCAAGAGAAGAAGTTTCATGTAATCATTAGGATTATGATTGGTAAATATGAAATGTTTATAGGATTCATGGGAGCATATATATATATATATATATAGGAGCCCTTCCATAGCAAATTGCTTCTTGAGAAGCTGTGCAACAACCCCTTTTGGACCGTTGATAAATTGATCGCATAATGAGATGAGTCTTAATATTTGATAAGCCGCATGACTTGTATTGGCTTTTATTTTAATATAAACACCCTACATGGTCAACATCTTGTCGAAGACATTTAAAAGAAATGAATTTTTATTAAAAAAAACACCGGTAGGACTAATGTATTAACTTTATCGTTAATGTGGTGTAATATTCTATTAAATCAATGAATGGGTAGTTAGATGATAATTATATTGTGGATCGTGAACACCAAACTCGGGGTCAGGTAACCTTGATTTGGGGTATCCACGACTCCGTAGGTAAATATAACTATATGTGAGCTAACATGTGTTTAAAATGAGAAATCTTGAATATGGGGTGTATACGATGAAAGTAGTATGCACACAAGCCAATCATGTTTGATGATAAAGCATATACTTTGTAACAATCTTATTCATTTATTAATAAAAGTATTAATTTATTAAAGGCTTTTAATTATCTACATGATGTTGTTTTATAATATGTGATAAACCCATAGTTTTAAGCAATGTTTTTAGAATAATGATGATGATCATTCTAATGAGATCTAAATTCTTAGGAAGCTTAAAACTAAAATAGTTCCCAATCGTTGGATTACTAAATCGGGATTAGTGAGATAGGATAGATTGGTACATACGTTCTTTCTCATTGGATGAGGATGATTGATTTTATGATCATTTGTGTGGAGACACTAAAGCAAGTATGTAGGTGCTTATTAGAGAATAAGTTCTTTGAATTGGCTCGCTAAGGAATTCCTAATGGAGTTTTACTTTGCTGTCAATAGGAATTCTGTAGTGATAAAGCAAAGACAAGTGATCCTTGGACTTGAGATCATCATAGTATCTTGTGTATGATGAGTTAAACTTTGACTTATTCTTTAAGACCCTTTGGGTATATCAAATGGTATGCTTGGGTATAATAAGTTGTACATGGAGATAATGTATGATCAATAAAGAATCTACCACTTCTAGTAAAAGAAGAGAAATGTCCTATGTGATTAGATAAATGACAACACAAGTAGTCCTTGGCAAAATGAGAATGAAATTAGAAAGGAGTTTCTAATTTGCATTATTTGAGTTGTGCATTTAAGAGTTGAAATACATATAATTAAATAAAGTTAGACTTGACAATAATTCTATGTCTTATATTTAATTGGGACATTGTATGGTGGAAGGATTGAATTATACGATAACTATTTACTCAAAGGTTCTTTTATGATTAATGTTGAAATCTATATTATCTCGAAAAGTTGTTAATCGCTAGGGAGGCTTATCCCTATTGTAGAATAAATATTATTTATTTAAATAAATTAATAGTTTAATTTATTTATTTAAATAAGATTAGAATTATTCTAATTGATTTATTCACAATGGATTTAATATGGAGAACCTAAAGGGTCAAACCATTAAAGAAAGAATAATTATCTAAGAAGTTAATGGCATAATCGTTATAATAAGTTAAGTATATTTAATTTAATCTATGGTGATAGAATAAATTAAATAGCTTAATATTTATTATTTAATATTTTAGAAATATTAAATATAAATTAATAAAGAGGAGTCTTATTATTATTATTACTATTATTATTATTATTATTTAATTCCTAAAGGAGTTTGGGAAATAATTAATAAAAGTACTCTCATATAATCCTAATAAGATTATGAGGTTAAATTAATTAAAAGAGTTTAATTAATTATCCCTAATAAGATTAGGGAGCTTAATTAATTAAAGGAATTTAATTAATTAAATAATACCCTATTTTCTAAATAGATTAGAAGGGTTAACTGATATCTTTATAAGATGAGTCTTATATCAGATATCACAATATACATGATTCTAATTGTTGGAAGTACGATCTTTTCATGAGAGATAGAAAACTAGGGTTTAAGCCAATCACCTATCTTCTTGAATCTTTCTTCTTCCTTGGTGGATCACCTCTAGAGGCCAAACATTTGGGTGGCTAACGTTGATCAAAGGAAAGAACCAAACCCGGTGGATTCAAGTTGAACACGAAAGGATTTGGAGGTGAACTTGTACCTGAGGAAGCTCAGATCTTTAAGGGTATGATTCTTGTTCTTTATCTTTTCGTTTAATTAATAATTGTGCATAAAGGATGATCCGGGTATATGGTTTATAAAATTTTAAAACTCTGATTTTCCATGCTTCCGCTTAATTTTGTGCAATTTGATTGTGTTCATGAATATTACAAACCTAACGGTGGTATCGAGCTAAACCTTTATGTAAATTATTAATTATTTTAATTTGATATGTATATTGATATGTGTTTAGAACAATTTAATTGGGCATAATTTGTTGTATAAATTTTATTTTAAAAAAAAAACACAAAACCCGGTTGAATTTGTTTCTTCGGTAATATGAATAGTATATATATATATATATATATATATATATATGATCATGTTGCTGAATATAAATCCTTTTGATTTTCATTATCAAAAGGAGTTAACAAGATTATATTACTCCCACGTGGCCCAAGAGAAGAAGTTTCATGTAATCATTAGGATTATGATTCGGTAAATATGAAATGTTTATAGGATTCGCGGATAGCATATATATATATATATAGGGAGCCCTTCCATAGCAACCGGTTGCTGTGAGAACTGTGCAACAACCCCTTTTTGGACCGTTGATAAATTGATCGCATAACTGAGATGAGTCTTAATATTTGATAAGCCGGCACAGCTTGTACCGGCTTTTATTTTAATATAAACACCCTACATGGTCAACATCTTGTCAGTACATTTAAAAGAAACGAATTTTTATTATTAAAAAAACACCAGCCGGGACTAATGTATTAACTTTATCAGTTAATGTGGTGTAATATTCTATTCGTCAATGAATGGGTAGTTAGATGATAATTATATTGTGGATCGTGAACACCAAACTGGGGTCGTGTAACCTTGATTTAGGGGTGTCTGACTCTGCCAAGAAAATATAACTATATGTGAGCTAACATGTGTTTAAAATGAGAAATCACTGAATATGGGGTGTGTACAGTGAAAGTAGTATGCACACAAGCCAATCATGTTTGATGATAAAGCATATACTTTGTAACAATCTTATTCATTTATTAATAAAAAGTATTAATTTATTAAAGGCTTTTAATTATCTACATGATGTTGTTTTATAATATGTGATAAACCCATAGTTTTAAGCAATGTTTTTAGAATAATGATGATGATCATTCTAATGAGATCTAAATTCTTAGGAAGCTTAAAACTAAAATAGTTCCCAATCGTTGGATTACTAAATCGGGGATTAGTGAATCCGGATAGATTGGTACATCGTTTGCTTTCTCATTGGATGAGGATGATTGATTTTATGATCATTTGTGTGGAGACACTAAAGCAAGTATGTAGGTGCTTATTAGAGAATAAGTTCACTGAACGTGGCTCGCTAAGGAATTCCTAATGGAGTTTTACTTGCTCGTCAATAGAATTCTCAGAGTGATAGCAGTACAAGTGATCCTTGGACTTGAGATCATCATAGTATCTTGTGTATGATGAGTTAAACTTTGACTTATTCTTTAAGACCCTTTGGGTATATCAAATGGTATGCTTGGGTATAATAAGTTGTACATGGAGATAATGTATGATCAATAAAGAATCTACCACTTCTAGTAAAAGAAGAGAAATGTCCTATGTGATTCGATAAATGACAACACAGTAGTCCTTGGCCAAGGCAGAATGAAATTAGAAAGGAGTTTCTAATTTGCATTATTTGGAGTTGTGCATTTAAGAGTTGAAATACATATAATTAAATAAAGTTAGACTTGACAATAATTCTATGTCTTATATTTAATTGGGACATTGTATGGTGGAAGGATTGAATTATGCGATAACTATTTACTCAAAGGTTCTTTTATGATTAATGTTGAAATCTATATTATAAAGAAAAGTTGTTAATCGCTAGGAGGCTTATCCTATTGTAGAATAAATATTATTTATTTAAATAAATTAATAGTTTAATTTATTTATTTAAATAAGATTAGAATTATTCTAATTGATTTATTCACAACCGATTTAATATGGAGAACCTAAAAGGTCAAACCATTAAAGAAAGAATAATTATCTAAGAAGTTAATGGCATAATCGTTATAATAAGTTAAGTATATTTAATTTAATCTATGGTGATAGAATAAATTAAATAGCTTAATATTTATTATTTAATATTTTAGAAATATTAAATATAAATTAATAAGAGGAGTCTTATTATTATTATTACTATTATTATTATTATTATTTAATTCCTAAAGGAGTTTTGGGAAATAATTAATAAAAGTACTCTCATATAATCCTAATAAGATTATGAGGTTAAATTAATTAAAAGAGTTTAATTAATTATCCCTAATAAGATTAGGGAGCTTAATTAATTAAAGGAATTTAATTAATTAAATAATACCCTATTTTCTAAATAGATTAGAAGGGTTAAGCGATATCTTTATAAGAGAGTCTTATATCGGATATCACAATATACTATGATTCTAATTGTTGGAGAGTACGCTCTTTTTCTATGAGAGATAGAAAAACTAGGGTTTAACCAATCACCTATCTTCTTGAATCTTTCTTCTTCCTTGGTGGATCACCTCAGAGGCCAAACATTTGGGTGGCTAACGTTGATCAAAGGAAAGAACCAAACCCGTGGATTCAAGTTGAACACTAAAGGATTTGGAGGTGAACTTGTACCGAGGAAGCTCGGATCTTTAAGGGTATGATTCTTGTTCTTTATCTTTCGTTTAATTAATAATTGTGCATAAAGGATGATCCGGGTATATGGTTTATAAAATTTTAAAACTCGATTTTCCATGCTTCCGCTTAATTTGTGCAATTTGATTGTGTTCATGAATATTACAAACCTATGGTGGTATCGTAGCTAAACCTTTATGTAAATTATTAATTATTTTAATTTGATATGTATATCTTGATATGTGTTTAGAACAATTTAATTGGGCATAATTTGTTGTATAAAATTTATTTTAAAAAAAACACAAAACCGGTTGAATTTGTTTTCTTGAATAATATGAATAGTATATATATATATATATATATATATATATATATATCATATTCTTTGAATATAAATCCTTTTGATTTTCATTATCAAAAGGAGTTAACAAGATTATATTACTCCCACGTGGCCCAAGAGAAGAAGTTTCATGTAATCATTAGGATTATGATTCTAGTAAATATGAAATGTTTATAGGATTCATGCGGATAAGATATATATATATATATAGGGAGCCCTTCCATAGCAAACCTTGAGTTCTTTGTGAGAATCTGCAACAACCCTTTTGGACCGTTGATAAATTGATCGCATAACCGAGATGAGTCTTAATATTTGATAAATGTTTACAACTTATGTACGGCTTTTATTTTAATATAAACACCCTACATGGTCAACATCTTGTCAAGACATTTAAAAGAAACGAATTTTATTATTAAAAAACACCAGTAGGGACTAATGTATTAACTTTATCGAGTTAATGTGGTGTAATATTCTATTCACAATGAATGGGTAGTTAGATGATAATTATATTGTGGATCGTGAACACCAAACTCTGGGGTTAGGTGGTAACCTGATTTGGGGTGTCACAGCCCCCAGGTAAAATATAACTATATGTGAGCTAACATGTGTTTAAAATGAGAAATCACTTGAATATAGGGTGTAATACAAAGTGAAAGTAGTATGCACACAAGCCAATCATGTTTGATGATAAAGCATATACTTTGTAACAATCTTATTCATTTATTAATAAAAGTATTAATTTATTAAAGGCTTTTAATTATCTACATGATGTTGTTTTATAATATGTGATAAACCCATAGTTTTAAGCAATGTTTTTAGAATAATGATGATGATCATTCTAATGAGATCTAAATTCTTAGGAAGCTTAAAACTAAAATAGTTCCCAATCGTTGGATTACTAAATGGGGATTAGTGAATCCGGATAGATTGGTACATACGTTGCTTTCTCATTGGATGAGGATGATTGATTTTATGATCATTTGTGTGGAGACACTAAAGCAAGTATGTAGGTGCTTATTAGAGAATAAGTTCATCGAACGTGGCTCGCTAAGGAATTCCTAATGGAGTTTTACTTGCTGTCAATAGGAATTCTGTAGTGATAGCAGAGACAAGTGATCCTTGGACTTGAGATCATCATAGTATCTTGTGTATGATGAGTTAAACTTTGACTTATTCTTTAAGACCCTTTTGGGTATATCAAATGGTATGCTTGGGTATAATAAGTTGTACATGGAGATAATGTATGATCAATAAAGAATCTACCACTTCTAGTAAAAGAAGAGAAATGTCTATGTGATTCGATAAATGACAACAGTGAGTCCTTGGCTAAGGCGAATGAAATTAGAAAGGAGTTTCTAATTTGCATTATTTGAGTTGTGCATTTAAGAGTTGAAATACATATAATTAAATAAAGTTAGACTTGACAATAATTCTATGTCTTATATTTAATTGGGACATTGTATGGTGGAAGGATTGAATTGTGCATTTATAACTATTTACTCAAAGGTTCTTTTATGATTAATGTTGAAATCTATATTATCTGAAAAGTTGTTAATCGCTAGGGAGGCTTATCCCTATTGTAGAATAAATATTATTTATTTAAATAAATTAATAGTTTAATTTATTTATTTAAATAAGATTAGAATTGTTCTAATTGATTTATTCACAACCGATTTAATATGGAGAACCTAAAGGGTCAAACCATTAAAGAAAGAATAATTATCTAAGAAGTTAATGGCATAATCGTTATAATAAGTTAAGTATATTTAATTTAATCTATGGTGATAGAATAAATTAAATAGCTTAATATTTATTATTTAATATTTTAGAAATATTAAATATAAATTAATAAGAGGAGTCTTATTATTATTATTACTATTATTATTATTATTATTTAATTCCTAAAGGAGTTTGGGAAATAATTAATAAAAGTACTCTCATATAATCCTAATAAGATTATGAGGTTAAATTAATTAAAAGAGTTTAATTAATTATCCCTAATAAGATTAGGGAGCTTAATTAATTAAAGGAATTTAATTAATTAAATAATACCCTATTTTCTAAATAGATTAGAAGGGTTAACTGATATCTTTATAAGAGGAGTCTTATATCAGATATCACAATATACATGATTCTAATTGTTGGAGAGTACGCTCTTTTTCTATGAGAGATAGAAAAACTAGGGTTTAGCCAATCACCTATCTTCTTGAATCTTTCTTCTTCCTTGGTGGATCACCTCTAGAGGCCAAACATTTGGGTGGCTAACGTTGATCAAAGGAAAGAACCAAACCGGTGGATTCAAGTTGAAACGAGAAAGGATTTGGAGGTGAACTTGTACCTGAGGAAGCTCAGATCTTTAAGGGTATGATTCTTGTTCTTTATCTTTTCGTTTAATTAATAATTGTGCATAAAGGATGATCCGGGTATATGGTTTATAAAATTTTAAAACTCTGATTTTCCATGCTTCCGCTTAATTTGTGCAATTTGATTGTGTTCATGAATATTACAAACCTAACAGTGGTATCAGAGCTAAACCTTTATGTAAATTATTAATTATTTTAATTTGATATGTATATTGATATGTGTTTAGAACAATTTAATTGGGCATAATTTGTTGTATAAAATTTATTTTAAAAAAAAAACACAAAACCCGGTTGAATTTGTTTCTTCGGTAATATGAATAGTATATATATATATATATATATATATATATATATGATCATGTTGCTGAATATAAATCCTTTTGATTTTCATTATCAAAAGGAGTTAACAAGATTATATTACTCCCACGTGGCCCAAGAGAAGAAGTTTCATGTAATCATTAGGATTATGATTAGGTAAATATGAAATGTTTATAGGATTCATGGATAGCATATATATATATATATAGGAGCCCTTCCATAGCAATCCTGTTCTCGTGAGAATCTGCAACAACCCCTTTTGGACCGTTGATAAATTGATCGCATAACTCGAGATGAGTCTTAATATTTGATAAAGCCGTACGACATACGGCTTTTATTTTAATATAAACACCCTACATGGTCAACATCTTGTCAGTACATTTAAAAGAAACGAATTTTTATTATTAAAAAAACACCAGCCGGGACTAATGTATTAACTTTATCAGTTAATGTGGTGTAATATTCTATTCGTCAATGAATGGGTAGTTAGATGATAATTATATTGTGGATCGTGAACACCAAACTCGGGGGTCAGGTAACCCGGATTTGGGGGTGTCACAGCTCCCGCCGGTAAAATATAACTATATGTGAGCTAACATGTGTTTAAAATGAGAAATCACTGAATATGGGGGTAATAAAGTGAAAGTAGTATGCACACAAGCCAATCATGTTTGATGATAAAGCATATACTTTGTAACAATCTTATTCATTTATTAATAAAAAGTATTAATTTATTAAAGGCTTTTAATTATCTACATGATGTTGTTTTATAATATGTGATAAACCCATAGTTTTAAGCAATGTTTTTAGAATAATGATGATGATCATTCTAATGAGATCTAAATTCTTAGGAAGCTTAAAACTAAAATAGTTCCCAATCGTTGGATTACTAAAATCGGGATTAGTGAATCCGGATAGATTGGTACATACGTTGCTTTCTCATTGGATGAGGATGATTGATTTTATGATCATTTGTGTGGAGACACTCAAAGCAAGTATGTAGGTGCTTATTAGAGAATAAGTTCATTTGAGCATTGGCTCGCTAAGGAATTCCTAATGGAGTTTTACTTTTTTGTCAATAGGAATTCTGTAGAAGTGATAGCAAGACAAGTGATCCTTGGACTTGAGATCATCATAGTATCTTGTGTATGATGAGTTAAACTTTGACTTATTCTTTAAGACCCTTTGGGTATATCAAATGGTATGCTTGGGTATAATAAGTTGTACATGGAGATAATGTATGATCAATAAAGAATCTACCACTTCTAGTAAAAAGAAGAGAAATGTCCTATGTGATTAGATAAATGACAACCACAAGATAGTCCTTGGTTAAGGCGTAATGAAATTAGAAAGGAGTTTCTAATTTGCATTATTTGAGTTGTGCATTTAAGAGTTGAAATACATATAATTAAATAAAGTTAGACTTGACAATAATTCTATGTCTTATATTTAATTGGGACATTGTATGGTGGAAGGATTGAATTGTACGATAACTATTTACTCAAAGGTTCTTTTTATGATTAATGTTGAAATCTATATTATCTCGAAAAGTTGTTAATCGCTAGGGAGGCTTATCCCTATTGTAGAATAAATATTATTTATTTAAATAAATTAATAGTTTAATTTATTTATTTAAATAAGATTAGAATTGTTCTAATTGATTTATTCACAACCGATTTAATATGGAGAACCTAAAGGGTCAAACCATTAAAGAAAGAATAATTATCTAAGAAGTTAATGGCATAATCGTTATAATAAGTTAAGTATATTTAATTTAATCTATGGTGATAGAATAAATTAAATAGCTTAATATTTATTATTTAATATTTTAGAAATATTAAATATAAATTAATAAGAGGAGTCTTATTATTATTATTACTATTATTATTATTATTATTTAATTCCTAAAGGAGTTTGGGAAATAATTAATAAAAGTACTCTCATATAATCCTAATAAGATTATGAGGTTAAATTAATTAAAAGAGTTTAATTAATTATCCCTAATAAGATTAGGGAGCTTAATTAATTAAAGGAATTTAATTAATTAAATAATACCCTATTTTCTAAATAGATTAGAAGGGTTAACTGATATCTTTATAAGAGGAGTCTTATATCAGATATCACAATATACATGATTCTAATTGTTGGAGAGTACGCTCTTTTTCTATGAGAGATAGAAAAACTAGGGTTTAGCCAATCACCTATCTTCTTGAATCTTTCTTCTTCCTTGGTGGATCACCTCAGAGGCCAAACATTTGGGTGGCTAACGTTGATCAAAGGAAAGAACCAAACCCGGTGGATTCAAGTTGAACACTTAAAGGATTTGGAGGTGAACTTGTACACGAGGAAGCTCGGATCTTTAAGGGTATGATTCTTGTTCTTTATCTTTTCGTTTAATTAATAATTGTGCATAAAGGATGATCCGTATATGGTTTATAAAATTTTAAAACTCTGATTTTCCATGCTTCCGCTTAATTTGTGCAATTTGATTGTGTTCATGAATATTACAAACCTAACAGTGGTATCAGAGCTAAACCTTTATGTAAATTATTAATTATTTTAATTTGATATGTATATTGATATGTGTTTAGAACAATTTAATTGGGCATAATTTGTTGTATAAAATTTATTTTAAAAAAAAAACACAAAACCCGGTTGAATTTGTTTCTTCGGTAATATGAATAGTATATATATATATATATATATATATATATATATATATATGATCATGTTGCTGAATATAAATCCTTTTGATTTTCATTATCAAAAGGAGTTAACAAGATTATATTACTCCCACGTGGCCCAAGAGAAGAAGTTTCATGTAATCATTAGGATTATGATTACGGTAAATATGAAATGTTTATAGGATTCGCGGATAGCATATATATATATATATATAGGAGCCCTTCCATAGCAAAGTTCTTGTCAGTGAGAATCTGTGGCAACAACCCCTTTTGGACCGTTGATAAATTGATCGCATAACGAGAGATGAGTCTTAATATTTGATAAGCCAAGACACGACTTGTACCGGCTTTTATTTTAATATAAACACCTACATGGTCAACATCTTGTCAAGACATTTTAAAAGAAAGCAATTTTATTATTAAAAAACACCGGTAGGACTAATGTATTAACTTTATCGATTAATGTGGTGTAATATTCTATTAAATCAATGAATGGGTAGTTAGATGATAATTATATTGTGGATCGTGAACACCAAACTCGGGGGTCAGGTAACCCGGATTTGGGGGTGTCACAGCTCCCGCCGGTAAAATATAACTATATGTGAGCTAACATGTGTTTAAAATGAGAAATCACTGAATATGGGGTGTGTACAGTGAAAGTAGTATGCACACAAGCCAATCATGTTTGATGATAAAGCATATACTTTGTAACAATCTTATTCATTTATTAATAAAAAGTATTAATTTATTAAAGGCTTTTAATTATCTACATGATGTTGTTTTATAATATGTGATAAACCCATAGTTTTAAGCAATGTTTTTAGAATAATGATGATGATCATTCTAATGAGATCTAAATTTTAGGAAGCTTAAAACTAAAATAGTTCCCAATCGTTGGATTACTAAATCGGGGGATTAGTGAATCCGGATAGATTGGTACATACGCCGCTTTCTCATTGGATGAGGATGATTGATTTTATGATCATTTGTGTGGAGACACTAAAGCAAGTATGTAGGTGCTTATTAGAGAATAAGTTCACTTTGAACGCATTGGCTCGCTAAGGAATTCCTAATGGAGTTTTACTTGCTGTCAATAGGAATTCTGTAGTGATAGCAAGACAAGTGATCCTGGACTTGAGATCATCATAGTATCTTGTGTATGATGAGTTAAACTTTGACTTATTCTTTAAGACCCTTTGGGTATATCAAATGGTATGCTTGGGTATAATAAGTTGTACATGGAGATAATGTATGATCAATAAAGAATCTACCACTTCTAGTAAAAAGAAGAGAAATGTCCTATGTGATTCGATAAATGACAACACAAAGAGTCCTTGGTTAAAGCGAGAATGAAATTAGAAAGGAGTTTCTAATTTGCATTATTTGAGTTGTGCATTTAAGAGTTGAAATACATATAATTAAATAAAGTTAGACTTGACAATAATTCTATGTCTTATATTTAATTGGGACATTGTATGGTGGAAGGATTGAATTATACGATAACTATTTACTCAAAGGTTCTTTTATGATTAATGTTGAAATCTATATTATCCGAAAAGTTGTTAATCGCTAGGGAGGCTTATCCCTATTGTAGAATAAATATTATTTATTTAAATAAATTAATAGTTTAATTTATTTATTTAAATAAGATTAGAATTGTTCTAATTGATTTATTCACAACCGATTTAATATGGAGAACCTAAAGGGTCAAACCATTAAAGAAAGAATAATTATCTAAGAAGTTAATGGCATAATCGTTATAATAAGTTAAGTATATTTAATTTAATCTATGGTGATAGAATAAATTAAATAGCTTAATATTATTATTTAATATTTTAGAAATATTAAATATAAATTAATAAGAGGAGTCTTATTATTATTATTACTATTATTATTATTATTATTTAATTCCTAAAGGAGTTTGGGAAATAATTAATAAAAGTACTCTCATATAATCCTAATAAGATTATGAGGTTAAATTAATTAAAAGAGTTTAATTAATTATCCCTAATAAGATTAGGGAGCTTAATTAATTAAAGGAATTTAATTAATTAAATAATACCCTATTTTCTAAATAGATTAGAAGGTTAAGCTGATATCTTTATAAGATGAGTCTTATATCGATATCACAATATACATGATTCTAATTGTTGGAGAGTACGCTCTTTTTCTATGAGAGATAGAAAAACTAGGGTTTAGCCAATCACCTATCTTCTTGAATCTTTCTTCTTCCTTGGTGGATCACCTCTAGAGGCCAAACATTTGGGTGGCTAACGTTAATCAAAGGAAAGAACCAAACCCGGTGGATTCAAGTTGAACACGAAAGGATTTGGAGGTGAACTTGTACCTGAGGAAGCTCAGATCTTTAAGGGTATGATTCTTGTTCTTTATCTTTTCGTTTAATTAATAATTGTGCATAAAGGATGATCAAGAATTATATGGTTTATAAAATTTTAAAACTCGATTTTCCATGCTTCCGCTTAATTTGTGCAATTTGATTGTGTTCATGAATATTACAAACCTAATAAAGGGTATCAGTAGCTAAACCTTTATGTAAATTATTAATTATTTTAATTTGATATGTATATTGATATGTGTTTAGAACAATTTAATTGGGCATAATTTGTTGTATAAAATTTATTTTAAAAAAAACACAAAACCCGGTTGAATACATTTCTTGGTAATATGAATAGTATATATATATATATATATATATATATATATATATATATATATATATGATCATGTTGCTGAATATAAATCCTTTTGATTTTCATTATCAAAAGGAGTTAACAAGATTATATTACTCCCACGTGGCCCAAGAGAAGAAAGTTTCATGTAACCATTAGGATAATGATTGGTAAATATGAAATGTTTATAGGATTCGCGGATAGCATATATATATATATATATATAGGAGCCCTTCCATAGCAACAGGTTGCTGTGAGAACTGTGCAACAACCCCTTTTTGGACCGTTGATAAATTGATCGCATAACTGAGATGAGTCTTAATATTTGATAAGTTTAAGCATTACGACATGCTGGCTTTTATTTTAATATAAACACCCTACATGGTCAACATCTTGTCAAGACATTAAAAAAGAAATTTTTATTATTAAAAAACACCGGTAGGGACTAATGTATTAACTTTATCAGTTAATGTGGTGTAATATTCTATTCGTCAATGAATGGGTATTTAGATGATAATTATATTGTGGATCGTGAACACCAAACTCGGGGGTCAGGTAACCTGATTTGGGGTGTCACAGACTCCATGCCCAGTAAAATATAACTATATGTGAGCTAACATGTGTTTAAAATGAGAAATCACTGAATATGGGGTGTGTACAGTGAAAGTAGTATGCACACAAGCCAATCATGTTTGATGATAAAGCATATACTTTGTAACAATCTTATTCATTTATTAATAAAAGTATTAATTTATTAAAGGCTTTTAATTATCTACATGATGTTGTTTTATAATATGTGATAAACCCATAGTTTTAAGCAATGTTTTTAGAATAATGATGATGATCATTCTAATGAGATCTAAATTCTTAGGAAGCTTAAAACTAAAATAGTTCCCAATCGTTGGATTACTAAATGGGGATTAGTGAATCCGGATAGATTGGTACATACGTTAACTTTCTCATTGGATGAGGATGATTGATTTTATGATCATTTGTGTGGAGACACTAAAGCAAGTATGTAGGTGCTTATTAGAGAATAAGTTCATCGAACGCGTGGCTCGCTAAGGAATTCCTAATGGAGTTTTACTTTTTCGTCAATAGGAATTCTGTAGTGATAGCAGTACAAGTGATCCTTGGACTTGAGATCATCATAGTATCTTGTGTATGATGAGTTAAACTTTGACTTATTCTTTAAGACCCTTTGGGTATATCAAATGGTATGCTTGGGTATAATAAGTTGTACATGGAGATAATGTATGATCAATAAAGAATCTACCACTTCTAGTAAAAGAAGAGAAATGTCCTATGTGATTCGATAAATGACAACACAGTAGTCCTTGGCCAAGGCAGAATGAAATTAGAAAGGAGTTTCTAATTTGCATTATTTGGAGTTGTGCATTTAAGAGTTGAAATACATATAATTAAATAAAGTTAGACTTGACAATAATTCTATGTCTTATATTTAATTGGGACATTGTATGGTGGAAGGATTGAATTGTACGATAACTATTTACTCAAAGGTTCTTTTATGATTAATGTTGAAATCTATATTATCTGAAAAGTTGTTAATCGCTAGGGAGGCTTATCCCTATTGTAGAATAAATATTATTTATTTAAATAAATTAATAGTTTAATTTATTTATTTAAATAAGATTAGAATTGTTCTAATTGATTTATTCACAACCGATTTAATATGGAGAACCTAAAGGGTCAAACCATTAAAGAAAGAATAATTATCTAAGAAGTTAATGGCATAATCGTTATAATAAGTTAAGTATATTTAATTTAATCTATGGTGATAGAATAAATTAAATAGCTTAATATTTATTATTTAATATTTTAGAAATATTAAATATAAATTAATAAGAGGAGTCTTATTATTATTATTACTATTATTATTATTATTATTTAATTCCTAAAGGAGTTTGGGAAATAATTAATAAAAGTACTCTCATATAATCCTAATAAGATTATGAGGTTAAATTAATTAAAAGAGTTTAATTAATTATCCCTAATAAGATTAGGGAGCTTAATTAATTAAAGGAATTTAATTAATTAAATAATACCCTATTTTCTAAATAGATTAGAAGGGTTAACTGATATCTTTATAAGATGAGTCTTATATCAGATATCACAATATACATGATTCTAATTGTTGGAGAGTACGCTCTTTTTCTATGAGAGATAGAAAAACTAGGGTTTAGCCAATCACCTATCTTCTTGAATCTTTCTTCTTCCTTGGTGGATCACCTCTAGAGGCCAAACATTTGGGTGGCTAACGTTGATCAAAGGAAAGAACCAAACCCGGTGGATTCAAGTTGAACACGAAAGGATTTGGAGGTGAACTTGTACCTGAGGAAGCTCAGATCTTTAAGGGTATGATTCTTGTTCTTTATCTTTTCGTTTAATTAATAATTGTGCATAAAGGATGATCCGGGTATATGGTTTATAAAATTTTAAAACTCTGATTTTCCATGCTTCCGCTTAATTTGTGCAATTTGATTGTGTTCATGAATATTACAAACCTAACAGTGGTATCAGAGCTAAACCTTTATGTAAATTATTAATTATTTTAATTTGATATGTATATTGATATGTGTTTAGAACAATTTAATTGGGCATAATTTGTTGTATAAAATTTATTTTAAAAAAAAAACACAAAACCCGGTTGAATTTGTTTCTTCGGTAATATGAATAGTATATATATATATATATATATATATATATATATATATATATATATATGATCATGTTGCTGAATATAAATCCTTTTGATTTTCATTATCAAAAGGAGTTAACAAGATTATATTACTCCCACGTGGCCCAAGAGAAGAAGTTTCATGTAATCATTAGGATTATGATTCGGTAAATATGAAATGTTTATAGGATTCATGGATAATATATATATATATATATATATGGGGAGCCCTTCCATAGCAAATCCTATTGTTGTGAGAAATCGCAACAACCCCTTTTGGACCGTTGATAAATTGATCGCATAATCGAGATGAGTCTTAATATTTGATAAGCCTAGCACAGACTTGTGCGGCTTTTATTTTAATATAAACACCCTACATGGTCAACATCTTGTCAAGACATTTAAAAAGAAACAATTTTTATTATTAAAAAACACCGGTGGGGACTAATGTATTAACTTTATCGCTTAATGTGGTGTAATATTCTATTCACAATGAATGGGTAGTTAGATGATAATTATATTGTGGATCGTGAACACCAAACTCTGGGGTCGTAAACTTGATTTGGGGTGTCACAGACTCATACCAGTAAAATATAACTATATGTGAGCTAACATGTGTTTAAAATGAGAAATCATCGAATATGGGGTGTGTACAAAGAAAGTAGTATGCACACAAGCCAATCATGTTTGATGATAAAGCATATACTTTGTAACAATCTTATTCATTTATTAATAAAAAGTATTAATTTATTAAAGGCTTTAATTATCTACATGATGTTGTTTTATAATATGTGATAAACCCATAGTTTTAAGCAATGTTTTTAGAATAATGATGATGATCATTCTAATGAGATCTAAATTCTTAGGAAGCTTAAAACTAAAATAGTTCCCAATCGTTGGATTACTAACCTGGGATTAGTGAATCCGGATAGATTGGTACATACGTTGCTTTCTCATTGGATGAGGATGATTGATTTTATGATCATTTGTGTGGAGACACTAAAGCAAGTATGTAGGTGCTTATTAGAGAATAAGTTCATCGAAGCATTGGCTCGCTAAGGAATTCCTAATGGAGTTTTACTTGCACCGTCAATAGGAATTCTGTAGTGATAGCAAGAGACAAGTGATCCTTGGACTTGAGATCATCATAGTATCTTGTGTATGATGAGTTAAACTTTGACTTATTCTTTAAGACCCTTTGGGTATATCAAATGGTATGCTTGGGTATAATAAGTTGTACATGGAGATAATGTATGATCAATAAAGAATCTACCACTTCTAGTAAAAAAAAGAGAAATGTCCTATGTGATTCGATAAATGACAACACAAGAGTCCTTGGTTGTAAGGCGAGAATGAAATTAGAAAAGGAGTTTCTAATTTGCATTATTTGGAGTTGTGCATTTAAGAGTTGAAATACATATAATTAAATAAAGTTAGACTTGACAATAATTCTATGTCTTATATTTAATTGGGACATTGTATGGTGGAAGGATTGAATTGTCACGATAACTATTTACTCAAAGGTTCTTTTATGATTAATGTTGAAATCTATATTATCCGAAAAGTTGTTAATCGCTAGGAGGCTTATCCCTATTGTAGAATAAATATTATTTATTTAAATAAATTAATAGTTTAATTTATTTATTTAAATAAGATTAGAATTGTTCTAATTGATTTATTCACAACCGATTTAATATGGAGAACCTAAAGGGTCAAACCATTAAAGAAAGAATAATTATCTAAGAAGTTAATGGCATAATCGTTATAATAAGTTAAGTATATTTAATTTAATCTATGGTGATAGAATAAATTAAATAGCTTAATATTTATTATTTAATATTTTAGAAATATTAAATATAAATTAATAAGAGGAGTCTTATTATTATTATTACTATTATTATTATTATTATTTAATTCCTAAAGGAGTTTGGGAAATAATTAATAAAAGTACTCTCATATAATCCTAATAAGATTATGAGGTTAAATTAATTAAAAGAGTTTAATTAATTATCCCTAATAAGATTAGGGAGTTTAATTAATTAAAGGAATTTAATTAATTAAATAATACCCTATTTTCTAAATAGATTAGAAGGGTTAAGCGATATCTTTATAAGATGAGTCTTATATCGATATCACAATATACATGATTCTAATTGTTGGAGAGCACGCTCTTTTTCTATGAGAGATAGAAAACTAGGGTTTAGCCAATCACCTATCTTCTTGAATCTTTCTTCTTCCTTGGTGGATCACCTCAGAGGCCAAACATTTGGGTGGCTAACGTTAATCAAAGGAAAGAACCAAACCCGGTGGATTCAAGTTGAACACGAAAGGATTTGGAGGTGAACTTGTACCTGAGGAAGCTCAGATCTTTAAGGGTATGATTCTTGTTCTTTATCTTTTCGTTTAATTAATAATTGTGCATAAAGGATGATCCGGGTATATGGTTTATAAAATTTTAAAACTCTGATTTTCCATGCTTCCGCTTAATTTGTGCAATTTGATTGTGTTCATGAATATTACAAACCTAACAGTGGTATCAGAGCTAAACCTTTATGTAAATTATTAATTATTTTAATTTGATATGTATATTGATATGTGTTTAGAACAATTTAATTGGGCATAATTTGTTGTATAAAATTTATTTTAAAAAAAAACACAAAACCTTAGGTTGAATCTGCTTTCTTGATAATATGAATAGTATATATATATATATATATATATATATATATATATATATATATATATATATATATATATATGATCATGTTGCTGAATATAAATCCTTTTGATTTTCATTATCAAAAGGAGTTAACAAGATTATATTACTCCCACGTGGCCCAAGAGAAGAAGTTTCATGTAATCATTAGGATTATGATTGGTAAATATGAAATGTTTATAGGATTCATGGATAGCATATATATATATATATATAGGAGCCCTTCCATAGCAGCCTGGTTCTTTGTGAGGAGAACTGACAACAACCCTTTTGGACCGTTGATAAATTGATCGCATAACCGAGATGAGTCTTAATATTTGATAAGTTGACATACTTTGTAAATTTGGCTTTTATTTTAATATAAACACCCTACATGGTCAACATCTTGTCAAGACATTTAAAAAGAAATGAATTTTATTATTAAAAAACACCAAAGGGACTAATGTATTAACTTTATCGATTAATGTGGTGTAATATTCTATTAAATCAATGAATGGGTAGTTAGATGATAATTATATTGTGGATCGTGAACACCAAACTCTGGGGTCGTGTAACCCTGGGATTTGGGGTGCCACAGCCTCCACGCAGAAATATAACTATATGTGAGCTAACATGTGTTTAAAATGAGAAATCACTTTGAATATGGGTGTGTACGGTGAAAGTAGTATGCACACAAGCCAATCATGTTTGATGATAAAGCATATACTTTGTAACAATCTTATTCATTTATTAATAAAAAGTATTAATTTATTAAAGGCTTTTAATTATCTACATGATGTTGTTTTATAATATGTGATAAACCCATAGTTTTAAGCAATGTTTTTAGAATAATGATGATGATCATTCTAATGAGATCTAAATTCTTAGGAAGCTTAAAACTAAAATAGTTCCCAATCGTTGGATTACTAAATCGGGGATTAGTGAATCCGGATAGATTGGTACATACGTTGCTTTCTCATTGGATGAGGATGATTGATTTTATGATCATTTGTGTGGAGACACTAAAGCAAGTATGTAGGTGCTTATTAGAGAATAAGTTCACTGAACGTGGCTCGCTAAGGAATTCCTAATGGAGTTTTACTTGCCTGTCAATAGGAATTCCTGTAGTGATAGCAGTACAAGTGATCCTTGGACTTGAGATCATCATAGTATCTTGTGTATGATGAGTTAAACTTTGACTTATTCTTTAAGACCCTTTGGGTATATCAAATGGTATGCTTGGGTATAATAAGTTGTACATGGAGATAATGTATGATCAATAAAGAATCTACCACTTCTAGTAAAAGAAGAGAAATGTCCTATGTGATTCGATAAATGACAACACAGTAGTCCTTGGCCAAGGCAGAATGAAATTAGAAAGGAGTTTCTAATTTGCATTATTTGGAGTTGTGCATTTAAGAGTTGAAATACATATAATTAAATAAAGTTAGACTTGACAATAATTCTATGTCTTATATTTAATTGGGACATTGTATGGTGGAAGGATTGAATTGTACGATAACTATTTACTCAAAGGTTCTTTTATGATTAATGTTGAAATCTATATTATCTGAAAAGTTGTTAATCGCTAGGAGGCTTATCCTATTGTAGAATAAATATTATTTATTTAAATAAATTAATAGTTTAATTTATTTATTTAAATAAGATTAGAATTGTTCTAATTGATTTATTCACAACCGATTTAATATGGAGAACCTAAAGGGTCAAACCATTAAAGAAAGAATAATTATCTAAGAAGTTAATGGCATAATCGTTATAATAAGTTAAGTATATTTAATTTAATCTATGGTGATAGAATAAATTAAATAGCTTAATATTTATTATTTAATATTTTAGAAATATTAAATATAAATTAATAAGAGGAGTCTTATTATTATTATTACTATTATTATTATTATTATTTAATTCCTAAAGGAGTTTGGGAAATAATTAATAAAAGTACTCTCATATAATCCTAATAAGATTATGAGGTTAAATTAATTAAAAGAGTTTAATTAATTATCCCTAATAAGATTAGGAGTTTAATTAATTAAAGGAATTTAATTAATTAAATAATACCCTATTTTCTAAATAGATTAGAAGGGTTAACTGATATCTTTATAAGATGAGTCTTATATCAGATATCACAATATACATGATTCTAATTGTTGGAGAGTACGCTCTTTTTCTATGAGAGATAGAAAAACTAGGGTTTAGCCAATCACCTATCTTCTTGAATCTTTCTTCTTCCTTGGTGGATCACCTCTAGAGGCCAAACATTTGGGTGGCTAACGTTAATCAAAGGAAAGAACCAAACCCGGTGGATTCAAGTTGAACACGAAAGGATTTGAGGTGAACTTGTACCGAGGAAGCTCGAGATCTTTAAGGGTATGATTCTTGTTCTTTATCTTTTCGTTTAATTAATAATTGTGCATAAAGGATGATCAAGGGTATATGGTTTATAAAATTTTAAAACTCGATTTTCCATGCTTCCGCTTTAATTTGTGCAATTTGATTGTGTTCATGAATATTACAAACCTAACAGTGGTATCAGAGCTAAACCTTTATGTAAATTATTAATTATTTTAATTTGATATGTATATTGATATGTGTTTAGAACAATTTAATTGGGCATAATTTGTTGTATAAAATTTATTTTAAAAAAAACACAAAACCTTAGGTTGAATCTGCTTTCTCAGTAATATGAATAGATATATATATATATATATATATATATATATATATATATATATATATATATATGATCATGTTGCTGAATATAAATCCTTTTGATTTTCATTATCAAAAGGAGTTAACAAGATTATATTACTCCCACGTGGCCCAAGAGAAGAAGTTTCATGTAATCATTAGGATTATGATTCGGTAAATATGAAATGTTTATAGGATTCGCGGATAGCATATATATATATATATATAGGGAGCCCTTCCATAGCAACCGGTTGCTGTGAGAACTGTGCAACAACCCCTTTTTGGACCGTTGATAAATTGATCGCATAACTGAGATGAGTCTTAATATTTGATAAGCCAAGATAAGCGACTTTGTAAAGCTTTTATTTTAATATAAACACCCTACATGGTCAACATCTTGTCAGTACATTTAAAAGAAACGAATTTTTATTATTAAAAAAACACCAGCCGGGACTAATGTATTAACTTTATCAGTTAATGTGGTGTAATATTCTATTCGTCAATGAATGGGTATTTAGATGATAATTATATTGTGGATCGTGAACACCAAACTCGGGGGTCAGGTAACCCAGATTTGGGGGTGTCACAGCTCCCGCCGGTAAAATATAACTATATGTGAGCTAACATGTGTTTAAAATGAGAAATCACTGAATATGGGGTGTGTACAGTGAAAGTAGTATGCACACAAGCCAATCATGTTTGATGATAAAGCATATACTTTGTAACAATCTTATTCATTTATTAATAAAAAGTATTAATTTATTAAAGGCTTTTAATTATCTACATGATGTTGTTTTATAATATGTGATAAACCCATAGTTTTAAGCAATGTTTTTAGAATAATGATGATGATCATTCTAATGAGATCTAAATTCTTAGGAAGCTTAAAACTAAAATAGTTCCCAATCGTTGGATTACTAAATCGGGGATTAGTGAATCCGGATAGATTGGTACATACGTTGCTTTCTCATTGGATGAGGATGATTGATTTTATGATCATTTGTGTGGAGACACTAAAGCAAGTATGTAGGTGCTTATTAGAGAATAAGTTCACTGAACGTGGCTCGCTAAGGAATTCCTAATGGAGTTTTACTTGCCTGTCAATAGGAATTCACCGTAGTGATAGCAAAGACAAGTGATCCTTGGACTTGAGATCATCATAGTATCTTGTGTATGATGAGTTAAACTTTGACTTATTCTTTAAGACCCTTTGGGTATATCAAATGGTATGCTTGGGTATAATAAGTTGTACATGGAGATAATGTATGATCAATAAAGAATCTACCACTTCTAGTAAAAGAAGAGAAATGTCCTATGTGATTCGATAAATGACAAACACAAGAGTCCTTGGTTAAGGCGTAATGAAATTAGAAAGGAGTTTCTAATTTGCATTATTTGAGTTGTGCATTTAAGAGTTGAAATACATATAATTAAATAAAGTTAGACTTGACAATAATTCTATGTCTTATATTTAATTGGGACATTGTATGGTGGAAGGATTGAATCAGACGATAACTATTTACTCAAAGGTTCTTTTATGATTAATGTTGAAATCTATATTATCCGAAAAGTTGTTAATCGCTAGGGAGGCTTATCCCTATTGTAGAATAAATATTATTTATTTAAATAAATTAATAGTTTAATTTATTTATTTAAATAAGATTAGAATTGTTCTAATTGATTTATTCACAACCGATTTAATATGGAGAACCTAAAGGGTCAAACCATTAAAGAAAGAATAATTATCTAAGAAGTTAATGGCATAATCGTTATAATAAGTTAAGTATATTTAATTTAATCTATGGTGATAGAATAAATTAAATAGCTTAATATTTATTATTTAATATTTTAGAAATATTAAATATAAATTAATAAGAGGAGTCTTATTATTATTATTACTATTATTATTATTATTATTTAATTCCTAAAGGAGTTTGGGGAAATAATTAATAAAAGTACTCTCATATAATCCTAATAAGATTATGAGGTTAAATTAATTAAAAGAGTTTAATTAATTATCCCTAATAAGATTAGGGAGCTTAATTAATTAAAGGAATTTAATTAATTAAATAATACCCTATTTTCTAAATAGATTAGAAGGGTTAAGCGATATCTTTATAAGATGAGTCTTATATCGAGATATCACAATATACATGATTCTAATTGTTGAGAGTACGATCTTTTCTATGAGAGATAGAAAAACTAGGGTTTAAGCCAATCACCTATCTTCTTGAATCTTTCTTCTTCCTTGGTGGATCACCTCTCAGAGGTCAAACATTTGGGTGGCTAACGTTGATCAAAGGAAAGAACCAAACCCGGTGGATTCAAGTTGAACACGAAAGGATTTGGAGGTGAACTTGTACGAGGAAGCTCGGATCTTTAAGGGTATGATTCTTGTTCTTTATCTTTTCGTTTAATTAATAATTGTGCATAAAGGATGATCTAGGGTATATGGTTTATAAAATTTTAAAACTCGATTTTCCATGCTTCCGCTTAATTTGTGCTTGCAATTTGATTGTGTTCATGAATATTACAAACCTAATAATTGGTATCAGAGCTAAACCTTTATGTAAATTATTAATTATTTTAATTTGATATGTATATTGATATGTGTTTAAAACAATTTAATTGGGCATAATTTGTTGTATAAAATTTATTTTAAAAAAAAACACAAAACCTTAGGTTGAATCTGCTTTTCTTCCGGTAATATGAATAATATATATATATATATATATATATATATATATATATATATATATATATATATATATATATATATATATGATCATGTTCTTTGAATATAAATCCTTTTGATTTTCATTATCAAAAGGAGTTAACAAGATTATATTACTCCCACGTGGCCCAAGAGAAGAAGTTTCATGTAATCATTAGGATTATGATTCGGTAAATATGAAAAGTTTATAGGATTCGCGGATAGCATATATATATATATATATATATAGGGAGCCCTTCCATAGCAATATGATTCTTTGTGAGGAAGCTGTCAACAACTTTTTGGATAGTTGATAAATTGATCGTATAAGCGAGATGAGTCTTAATATTTGATAAGCCAAGTAATGACGTACACAGCGGCTTTTATTTTCTAATATAAACACCCTACATGGTCAACATCTTGTCGTTACATTTAAAAGAAATGAATTTTATTATTAAAAAACACCATTGCATTTACTGACTTATGTACCTGGTGTGTCTTTTTAACGCATAACAAGATAATATATATATATATTCTTTGTGTTTACTAATTGTTAAAAAAAAAAAAAATTCAACCAAGCACAACCTCTTACTTGTACAAAAAAAAAATATCAATCAAGCAGCACAACCTCTTACAATTTGTTAAAAAAAAAAAAAAAAATCCCAAAGACAACCTCTCTACTATTGCACAAAAAAAAAAAAAAATCCAATCAAAAGCCAGCACAACCTCTTACAAGCTTGCATAAAAGTTCTTTATTTGCTATTCCAAATAAAATATTTGTTATTTTTATAACTCTTTCATTTAATAACAAATAAAGAATTATAATTCAAATAAAAAATAATATCCTATTTTATAAAAATATATTTTTATAATTTTTTATTTAGTATTTTTATAAAAATATTTTATATTCTTTATTTGTTATAAAATATTTTGTATTCTTTATTTTTTATAAAATATTTTTATAACAAATAGCAAATAAAAAATAGCAAATATTTTATATTCTTTATTTGTTATAAAATATTTTATATTCTTTATTTGTTATAAAATATTTTTATAACAAATAGCAAATAAAATAGCAAATATTTTATATTCTTTATTTGTTATAAAATATTTTATATTCTTTATTTGTTATAAAATATTTTTATAACAAATAAGCAAATAAAAATAGCAAATATTTTATATTCTTTATTTGTTATAAAATATTTTGTATTCTTTTATTTTTATAAAATATTTTTATAACAAATAGCAAATAAAAATAGCAAATATTTTATATTCTTTATTTGTTATAAAATATTTTTATAACAAATAGCAAATAAAAATAGCAAATATTTTATATTCTTTATTTGTTATAAAATATTTTATATTCTTTATTAGTTATAAAATATTTTTTATAACAAATAGCAAATAAAAAATAGCAAATATTTTATATTCTTTATTTGTTATAAAATATTTTGTATTCTTTTATTTTTATAAAATATTTTTATAAAAATAGCAAATAAAAAATTATAAAAATTTATTTTTATAAAATAGGATATTATTTTTATTTGAATTATAATTTTTATTTGTTATTAAATGAAAGAGTTATAAAAATAACAAATATTTTATTTGGAATAGCAAATAAAGAACTTTTGTGCAAGCCCTAAGAGGTTGTCTTGGGTTTGGATTGGATATTTTTTTTTTGTATGTCGTAAGAGGTTGTACTTGGTTTGGAATTTTTTTTTTTTTTTTTTTTTTGTACAAGTGGTAAGAGGTCGTGCTTATTTTTTTTTTTTTTTTAACAAATGTAAGAGGTTGTGCTTGGATTTGAAATTTTTTTTTTTTTTTTTAGCACAAGAATATATATATAGGAGTTATCAAGATGTTAAAAGACAAAAATTACAAGTCAAGTTTTACCGGTGTTTTTTAATAATAAAAATTCGCTTCTTTTAAATGTAACCGACAAAATGTTGACCATGTAGGTGTTTATATTAAAATAAAAGTCAAGACAAGTCAGGCTTACTTATCAAATATTAAGACTCATCTCACCATGCGATCAATTCATCAATCATTCAAAAAGGGGTTGTCAGACAGCTCACAAAGAACCTATTACATGGAAGGGCTCTATATATATATATATATATATATATATATATATATATATATATATATTAAAATAAAGGTTATATTTTAATTATTTTATAATTAAAATAAAGGTTTATTTTAATATTAAAATAAAAGAGTTTATTTTAATTTTAAAATTAGATTTCATGTTAACTAATTAAAGTTGGAATTGGATTCCATGATAACTAATTGGAGTTGAAATTAGATTTCATGTTTCCTTAAACAAAGGAGTTTATTTATATATGAAATAAGATTTCATATTATTCAAAATAAAGGAGTTTATTTATGAATAGGAAAGAAAATTTGTGTTTCCTTAAATAAAAGAGTTTATTTAGATATGAAATAAGATTTAATATTATTCAAAAATAAAAGAGTTTATTTGTGAATAGGAACGAGAATCTGCGTTTCCTTTTATAAAGGAGTTATTGTTTTTTTTACTTGGAATTGGATTCCATAATTAATTAAAATAAATGAGTTATTATGATTAAAGATTTTGATTAAAATAAAATAGTTTATTTTATTCAAAATTGGATAAATTAAAATAAAAGAGGTTTATTTTGATTTAAATTTGGATTAAAATAAAGGAGTTTATTTTGATTCAAAATTAAATTTTATACTAACTAAATTTGCCCATTAAATGATATCAATATATATATATTGAATTTTTATTATTCATGAGATGAATGTTATTTATTGATGCATATGGTGATGTGTATGATAATAAATGAGATTGATTATGGACTGTTGACCAATGTGATTAGATTTTATTTTAGTTGGATGCGTGAATGTATGAGTTTTATTAAATGGGGTCTGCGTACCTCGTCTTCTCTAATTTTTTTTTAATGTAAATTCTATCTCCCTCCTATGTACTTCCCCTTGAATGTTGATCAATATTTCTATTTATTTTAAATAGTTTTGTAATAGGAATAGTTAGAATTAATTTTGAAGAGTTGGAGATCAAGGATCAAGGAGCGCTTGAAGACCCATTTGTAATGGAGCCCGGGTTTATATGTAATAGTTATATTTAAATTTAATTCTTGCACCCTAGGTTTGACCTTTTGGTTCACTTAGTGGCTCTAGTGAACAAAACTATAATAAAGTCCATAATCAATCCAGGTAGAATATAGTTAGAATTAATTTTGAAGAATTGCAGGAAAAAGTGTAGTTCAAGCACTTTGCTTTAAATCACAAATAGATATTATTAAGATTCGGCATTTCCGATCTTCTATCTTTCCTGCAGGCATGGAAATAAAACTGGAATGAGACCTTCCTTTTGATTCTGAGATGCCGAGAACCTGGTCTTCTTGTTCACGCCTCAGCTGCAAAATAAAGAAAGAGATCTTCTTTCCCGAAAGCCTATAAGGAAGAAATCTTAACTAAGAAAAAAGGCTAGACTTCTGGATAAACTTCTTTGTGAGTGAATACCAAGCCAGCTCTGACTTATTGATTTGATGCCGAGAATCCGATCTGCAGATGAAGCAGAAGCAGGCAAAAGGCTCAAGGCCAGCGAGGAATTTGCCATACTAGATCGACTCTTAATTACCGAATTGACTCTAAACTCTGTTCTGTTCATGGTTGGCTGTAAACAAATAGTCTCTTTAGTCCCATCCCTACCCAACTCTATGGATTTCCCTTCATTTTTAGCTTGTCTTTCTCCAACATATCCTGGATGTCCAACATCAACAACTAAGACTTTTTCCACCCGTGATCGTATTCCCGCGGGTAAGTCCTTGGGGAATTGCATATCGGATAGCTGGATCAAAAAGAGTAGGGTTGAGGACTGACAACTATGGGTATCTTTGCCGGTAGCGGGAATAGAAAGAACAGCTTTTCCTTTTCCTGAATATGGGATTGGATCACCACACGACTAAACTCCCACATGAGGGATCAATCGTTTACCGGGCATTTCTTTCTACTACCGTACCCCCGTCTGAGAGAAAGGCACGGTTTTGCTCTTGCCCCAAAGAAAGGTTTAAGAATTCCTCAATAAAGGACAGAAGAGAGGACCACTTAAAGAGAGCTAAGCGACCGGTCTTCTTTAGAAAAAGCATCTCAACGAAAGGCCTAAAAGAAATGGAAAATCAGGCACCACCTTTCGACACTGCCCTAATGGGACGCCCCTACCAAGCCTGATTTCCTCAATCAAATCCTACTGCGCCCTTGCTTTCTCTGATCTCAAAAGCTTTGAAAGGTTTCCATCAACGGGAGTTGTCTTGTCTTTTTTCCATCCTCCCAAAACAAAAGAAGTCTCACCTGCTTAGATTCTCTTATGATCTAGGTTTGATTCCATGGCCAGAATCAAAAAGTAAGGGCACATGGGGCTTAGGGGCAGGCCTATACCACCAGAAAAATACCCTGATAGCCAACCGTCAAGGCTTATAGAGAATTTGGTAGTGGAAACACACTCAGTAATCCAAGAAAGCATTCTAGGAGGAAAACTAACTACCTTCAGGACATTAAATAGAAAGTTCCACTCTATAGAGTCATATGCCTTAAGCAAATCCACTTTGATTGCACATCTGGGAGTGCCACCTGACCTGTGAGAATTCCTTAGAAACTGTTGCACAAGCATGATGTTCTCAGAAATGGATCTGCCCCGGATAAAAGTGGATTGCCTTCTATCAACCAATTTGGGAATAAAAGGCTTCATTCTGACAACAATCACTTTGGAAACTGTCTTGTAAACAGTCTTACAACAAGAGATTGGTTTGAAGTCTCTCATAGTATTAGGGTAGGCCACCTTAGGGATAAAAGAGATAGCTATACTATTCCATTCTTTGAGCAGCTTACCAGATCTGAAGAAAGAAGTCACAACGGCTACAACATCCTTCCCCACAATCTCCCAGTTCTCTTGGAAAAAACAACTAGGAAACCCATCAAGTCCAGGACCTTTTGATGCTTTAATGGAGAACAAGGCTTCTTTGACTTCCAGCTCAGTTATAGGAATATCAAGCTTAACTTTGACAATGTGTTGAAAGTATGTTTAATTACCCTCCTTAATCGAGGGAACATTCATAGAATAGGATTTACGTAAAAAGTCAGCAAAATCAGACATTGTTGGCGGCGCCACTTCCTCACCCTCCACTCTATTCCCATTTGAGTCATAGATAGCCATAATGACCTGGCTCTATTGGAGTTGACCTTCTTGTGAAAAAAGGAGGTGTTGCTGTCCCCCAATTGCAACCATTGGACCCGTGTTTTCTGCTTCAAAAATGTCTCCTCAGCAGAGCGAAACTTGAGAAGATGTTTTCTGGCTTCTTGCTCCAGACATTTCAACTGAGTATCATTTGGATTATCATGTCTACTCTGCTGAATTTGATATGATATAAATCCTTCCTTGCTTTCTACACCCTCAAAGAAATATCACTGAATTAACTTCTATTTAACACCTTTCAAATTGGCTTCAGTCTCCTAAGTTTCAGAGAGACCTTAAGTATAGGACTACCATGAACTTCCTGGTCCCATGACTCCTTGATATTTATTAACTAGGCAAAAGTTTGAAACGGAAGCTCGGGAAACAAGGGTAGGGTACGGTACTAAAGTATATATATATATATATTATATTATGCAAACATGCTTCGCATGTTAATTAATATGACGCGTATTTTATATATATATATATATATATATATATATATATGTGTGTGTGTGTGTGTGTGTGTGTGCATGCGTGCTAAACAAGATGAGACAAATTAATAACAAACTTCTCAAATATTTTATATTAAGTTGTAACGTTCAAAGATATTTGGAATATCGAACGTCGTCTTCTAGCATGATAGAAACAATAGAGTATTGAATATTTAATATGAGTTTGTTGTGCACACACAAGGCAAGTATTAAATATTTAAGATGTTGTTTTTATTACATATGATGTTTATAAGGAATTGAACATTACTGCTTTGTTCTGCACACATAAGGGCTGTAGTTTTCTCTTCACTGATATGGAAATGTTGGGTCTAACTTAACTTAATTCATTTTAGTTTGGATGTGCACACACTTGACTATAATGATTTAAGAGGCAAAATACAAGGAGTTACATTGTGAGATCCCAGATTTTACGAATAAAGATTTAATTTTCTCGAATTTTTTTTTTAATAATATGGTGTGAATTTGAGATAATGTTATAGTTGTGGGTAGTATTTATAAATTCTGCAAAATATGCAAGTTGTTATAAAATATTCATTTTGTCGGGGAATATTCTTTTTGTCGGAGAATATTTGTACGACGGCATAATCATTAGTGGACCTCACAACGGAAGTACTGTCGTCGTAGTTAGAAAACGATAAAAATGTTTATGAAAATAACGGCGGAGGTTTTATCGTTAATACTGTTGAACTACGGTAGTAAAAGAAATAACGATATATGTGTGGTTGCATAAGTATACACGGTATTGATTATTGATGCTTACGTGAGAAGTCACTCAGTTATACTTAATTATTGCTATAGTAATTGCTGCATCATATCTCTCATATTATTGATATTATAATATTTTTTATTAGTCATAATATTTCTTACTAGGCTAGTTGAGCTCACCCTTTCCTTCACTGTTCTCTTCAAGAAATGAGAATATAGCAGAGACGAGTGGAGAACTTGAGTGATTTGACATCTAGATGATAGCATTAGTAGTACTCACTATTCTGTTAAATAATGTGATAATAAATGTAACGAGAACTGAATTTGAGTTTGTATCATCGTCTATGAGGACTCCATTGAGAATGGATATTGTCAGAAAGGCGGTATTCTTGTTTAAACTCTCGGTTTATGTTTTGTCATTTTACATAACAATTGTATAGTTAAGTTTGTATTTGTATTTTGTATCATGTATTTGGCGACTCGAGAATAGGTGATGTATACCTATTTTGGGGCGTCCGGTTGGTATCAAAGATTAGGATATGATCCCTAAATGAGATGTGAGGCAAGAACTAGGAGGGAGAGACTCGGGAATTCTTCGCTAGTATGACCTACCTAAGTTTATTTGGTATTTAATTGGTGGAAATTCGGAGTATAGGGATAATATGTGATATGTTAATTAACCCTTGTTTTGTGGCAGTATTTGAAAATGGCATCCGAAAATGTTGATATAAGCAATGAAGTACATGACACCGTTGAGTCACCAACGATCAATACTCAGGGTAATGTGCAACATGAAGATAATAATCCTTAGGTAAAATTTATAAATTTTGCAAAGTATGCAAGTTGTTATAAAATATTCATTTTGTCGGAGAATATTCGTACGACGGCATAATCATTAGTGGACCCCACAACGGAAGTACTGTCGTCGTAGTTAGAAAATGACAAAAATATTTTATGAAAATAACGGCGGAGGTTTTACCGTTAATACTGTTGAACTACCCGGTAGTAAAAGTACAGCAATACGTGTGGTTGCATAGTAGCACACGGTATTGATTATTGATGCTTACATGAGAAGTCACTCAGTTATACTCAATTATTGCTATAGTAATTGCTGCATCATATCTCTCATATTATTGATTCGATTATTGTCACAGTATCATCTGCATTATATGATATATTATTAAATCAATAATTGAGACGACAAAGTTATTCATAATATTAAATTGCATTATTTACAATGTCTAGAAGTTCTGTCGAGGAGAGGTTTGGTCACCTAATTGCGCTCCAATAGGGAGAAATCCTTATTGGAAAGCCCCCTATTTCCTGTGAACGACCTAGTTGTTAAATATTGTGAGTTATGATATTAATGATGAATAAGTTCGTATTGATTAAAGATGAATTTGATAGTTCCATTGTGTTGGGATTATTGGTGTTAGCTGAAATCGACATCTATTCCGATGATAATTGATGTATGGGGGTTATATTGATAAACCGGGTAATTAATTGGGTAAATGAGCAATTAATTGCTACTAATTCACATGCTCATATAACTATTTGTTCACATGTGTGTACTATTGAGTCACATTCTTATACTATTAGGGGAGTTGGTGCAAGATTGATGATACTTGCATGACTAAGTTAAAAATGGAGGTATAGATGGAGGTACTATACTGTAATTAATTTTTTCACATGTTTAGAACTATTGAGTCATATGATTTACTATTGATTCACATGATTTACTATTAGGGGAGGTGGTGTAAGTTTGATAATACTTGGATGACTAAATTAAAAATGAAAGAAAAGTTGGAGGTATTGTACTGTAATTTTTCGAGCCCCAAAACGTGCAATTATCGAAACTATATTATCCTATAAATAGAAGCTCATTCTTCCTTCATTTCTCACCAATTCACTAAAGCTTTAGAGCCATTATTATAGAGAGAAATTATTGAGAGAAAGAATAAGAGAAGTCTGCTCCCTCACTATTCCAGTATCCAGTCTTATTTTTAGGTAAGGGATATTATTTGTTGTACCTGTAAGGGGTATTATTCTTTCGTATTCATGAAGAGAATTACTTCTTTCAATACTCGTAAGAGTTGTTATTCCATTCTTCATTATTATGTTGGAATAACCTGTTTATGCAAAGTACCGCATACATGGTGAAATTCTTCTGATATTCCATTCTGTATTATTATGTTGGGATAACCTGTTTATGCGAAGTACCACATACATGTTGAAATTCTTCTATAATTCCATTCTTTATTATTCTGTTGGAATATCCACGCTCGGTCTTAATTTACTTTGACACGGTTCATTCTTTATTATTACATTTGAATAACCTATTTATGCTAAGCAACCGCATACATGGTGAAATTCTATTGTTATTCCATTCTTTATTATTTCATGGAATATCACGTGCATGCGTTTTTACTGGGACCTACTTCCATTATTTATTATTCCACATTTATTATTCTCGTAAAATATCCATTCTGTGTGTTTATCTTAGGACTGGTTCCATTATTTATTATTCGCATTTATCATTTTGTGAATATCCTATCTGTCTTGCGTTACGTGGGACCGGGTTCCATTATTTATTATTCATTGGGAATAACACCGTGCTGCAAGGTCTCTATCGCATGCATGGTGAATCCTTCTATTATTCCATTCTTTATTATTCTGTTGGAATAACCTGTCTATATGGATTACCACATGCATGGTGAATGATCCTTTATATTTATTCCTTATTAAATTATGGAAATGATTTGGTTACGTTGATTATGATGAGAGTCATAATAAAAGCTTTGGACTGATGAAAATCATGGGTATATGAAGTATTAGTAAGTGTTATGATGAGTTATGTTGGTTATTATGTGAAAACATTAAAGTTTCTTAGAAATCACAAAGGGTTGAAAATCAGATTTTGGTGAAAATGGAACATGAAATTCAATTGACCATATCTCCTATTATATTTTGAATTTTTGAGTGTGGTCAGGTTCTAGAGTTAGATATATGAGTTTTGTAGCATCTCCAAGTGGAATCACAGGAAAAGGTGTTGTAAATTTTTGTGTGGACTGATTTTAGCAAAGGAGTCAAAAGCTGGAAATTACCGAAATGGTACTGTCCAGATTTTAGAAGGGCTGTTTCGGCCACTTAAATTGTGAGAAAAATTTTGACCTTTTGGGACATGAAAGTATACGGTATAAAGAACCTCCTGTCCAAATATGAGCTCATTCTGACTTAAAATGAGCAAGTTATGACCATTTCAATATTTAGGTTTTTCCGACGAAAAATGCTATAACCGGAGTTATATAACTCCGATGACCATGAAATTTAAACTGGAGACTCAGGTTAACATGTGTAAGATCTTGCCAAGATTTGGGAATTTTTAGAGTTAAACTTGAGGTAGTTAATTTCTTAATGAATTAATTGGAAATTGATTTTTGAAAAATAGTAAATGAATTTTAAAAATTTCGAGAAAAATATATGTTCATTATGGTACTATATTTTGCTAAATACCAGAAAAGAAATATTTTTGGGACTGATTTAGTATTTTTCATGAAAATAATTTAGTTACGAACATATGAGTTAAATATGTTATGTGAAGTAACACAGTTGGAAAATAAGATTTTATGGCTTGGAAATCCTATATAAGGTATATGTAGATTGTTGATAAGGGATTTGATCATTGGTGATGAAATCTTATGATTATGGAATTCTTTGAATGATTAAATGCATTATTTGATAAAGTGTAAACAATTGAAATAAATTGTTTATAAGTTAGAGGTGATTAAAATATTGTTATGATATTAATAATATTAGATTATGAGTGGTTGATAATATTTGGATAAATTTAAAGTCTTTAATATTTATCCTTGTTTTAGTTTGATTAATGCTTATATCCTTGTCATCATCATCAAGCTTATATGGTGATGGAAGTTATCTTTAGCTTACGTGCGAAGATGGACTGTTGATTATTGAATTGTATATCTTTGGCTTACGTGCAAAGATGGATTGTTGATTATTGGTTTTCTTGTTGTATATCTTTGGCTTACGTGCAAAGATGGATTGTTGATTATTGGTTTTATTGTTGTATATCTTTGGCTTACGATGCAGAGATGGACTTGGTATGATTATGACCGAGGATTATCCCGGTATAGTCATGACCATTGATGATTTAATGAATGTCCTGGCCCGTAGAGAGCGAGGATGATTCGATGATGTGGTTTATTTATTGTCGAGTCTCAATGATAAAAATTGATGAAAACCTTTTAAATCATAGAATATAGTAGATTTTATTCTTTACTTTACTTTTCTAATGGATTGCTTGTTCACTGCAGTTAAACTTGATGTCTATTGTATTTTATCGCTTAACATTGTTGAAGACTAATGATAATTTATTACGCATTATCTTAGTCATAATATTTCTTCTTGGGCTAGTTGAGCTCACCCTTTCCTTCTTTGTTCTCTTGTGAAATGAGAATATAGGCATCGGGACGAGTCGGGAAGCGGAGTGCGGTCCAGATGATAACATTAGTAGTCCTCACTATTCATTAAATAGTGTGACAATAAATGTAATGAGACCTGAATTTGAGTTTGTATATTGTCTATGAGGACTCCATTGAGAATGGATATTGTCTAGAAGGCAGTATTCTTGTTTAAACTCTCAATTTATGTTTTGTCGTATTTTACACGACAGATGTATAGTTAAGTTTGTATTTGTATTTTGTACCATGTATTTGGCGACTCAGAATAGGTGATGTATACCTATTTTGGGGGCGTCACATACATAGTTGATGTAATTGACAAGAGTTGTCTACCTATTTATTTATATATAGTTTGTTGTGCACACACAAGGCTATATACATTTGAAATGAGATTCTTATTCTCACTAGCATATCTTTAATTAGATATTGCTGAACTATATATATTGAGGGTAATATAGTTTGAAGAAATAGTGGGAGATACCAATTTAAAACACGACCTAGTTTATTTTGGTAATTAATAAAAGAATGTATGTTAAAATGTTGTTAATTATAAATTCATTTACAGAATTTTACAATGTCTAAAATTATTATCACTGCGTAGCATATTAGATGCTAAATTAACCGGACCGAATTAAATGGATTGGTTAAGGAAATTGAGAAAAGTTCTCACGGCTGAAACACTATCTTATGTCTTTAATACGCATATCCCTATAATGGTTGCAGACAATGCCTCTGAGGAAGAGATTGCTACTTTTAGAAAGTGGCAAGATGATGCACAGTTGGCTCAATACATTATTCTCGCATCCATGAGTAACGAGCTTCAGCGTCAGCATGAAACTATGAATGTTCCTACTATATTCCTGCACATCAAATAGTTGATGGTGAGGAAAGTAGGACTGAAAGATATCAAATATCTAAAGAGCTCTTCCGATCTAGAATGACCGATGACACTACAGTACAGACACATGTCCTAAACATTATCAATTTAATTGATCAATTAGGACAACAGGTTTTATCATGGATAGAGAGTTGAGCCAAGATTTGATCTTGCACTCACTCCCGAACTCTTTTCACAATTGTTATGAATTTTTCATATGAACAAGCTAGATATCAGCCTCACTGATTTGCTTAACATGTTGAAAAATATTGAGAGTCACTTTCCAACCAAGAAAGACCATGTCTTACTGGTAGGGGCCAAAGGATCTTCTGAAAAGAAGAAAGATTCAAATAAGGTAAATAGAAAGGCAAAAAGAAAGGATAATAAGAACAAAACTGATACGGATGGAAAAAGAGTTTGCTTCCACTGCAATAAGTTTGGACACTAGAAAGAAACTACAAGAAGCATCTTGAAGAGGCTAACCAAAAGAAGCTTAGTGAAGTTTCGGTTACAAATACAATTTTGTTCATGATTTAAAATAAGTTTTTCTTTAAGTCAAGGTTCTACTTAGGTATTGGATACCAGCTTTGGTTATCATAAATATAGATTTATGAAGGGACCAAGCATAAGTAGAAATCTAAACAAAGATAAGTAATCCTATGTGTGGGAAATGAAGCAAAGGCTGCTGCATTAGCCATAGAAACTTATAGTTTTGCACTGCCTATGGGTAAATCTATTAAGTCAATAAGTTGTTATTGTATTCTAGTTCTCTTTAGAAATATTATTTCCATTTTGTTGTTGGACAATAAAATCTTTGGTATTATATTTAAGAACAATTGTTGTTCTATTTATAATAATAATGTTTTGTATAGAACTGAAATATTACTTAATAGATTTTGTGTACTTGACTTACGTGAAAATATATTTTGCAAATTGAACAAACTAGTATAAGAAAAAGGAGATGATCATTCAAAGAGTTGAATGTGTGTATTTTCTGAAATACAATTGTGAATCAGTTGAAAGGTTCAAAGAATTCAGAAGTGAAACAAATTGGCAAAGTATTCAGAAGTGAAACAAATTGGCAAAGAATTAAGATAAGGGGTTGTCTAACTTATGTGAAAATATTTCAAAGGATAAGCTTGGGACAAGATTTGACTAGTACAGATTTGTGGGACATCCTAAAGTAAGTTTAGGGTATATGTTCTATAATCCTACTTAGCAAAAGGTGTTTGTTGCAAAACACGCTACCTTCTAAGATAAAGGTATTTATCATTAAAGGGGCTAGTGGGAGGATAATAGATCTTGAAGATTTCAAGAACCACAAAACACTATAAGTCAAATAAGAGGAACCTGTAGATAGACCTATTGTACCACAACCGAATCGTAAATCTGGAATAATACCGAAGATACCTAGGAGCTATGGATTCATCATAGATGTTGATGATGAGGTACTCATCATAGAAGATGATGAACCATTTACACACGATGAGGTAAGAGTTGTAGACACTCAGAGAAATGAATTGAAGCAAGTTTCTCAAAAATGGAACATTCGTTTTGATGAAATAATAATAAAAGTTTGATTTTATCAAAAACAAGAATTAAACTAGTATGTACAAAAGGGTCAGTGGGAGCTTCGTGACATTCCTAGTATTATATGTTGATATACTACAGATAAGGAATGACATACCAATGCTACAATTAGTAAAGATAAAGTTGTCTAAACATTCCTCCATAAATGATTTGGGAAGAGTATCTTAATTGGGGATAAAAATCTATACAGATAGATTTAAAAGGATGCTTAGCTTAACCCAAGGAACTTATATTCATTTGATGCTAAAGTCGTTTAGCATGGAAAACTTCAAGAGATGTCTCATGTTGATGAGCCATGGAGTGTATCTCTCTTAATAGTCCCCATACACTCCTAAAAAGAGAGATCACATGAGTGACAATCATGTGTACAATGAAATATACGAGACATGATGATGATCGGTCATATTCTGGAGAAGATCACTGTAAGATAGTGAAAAACATCTTAAAGTACTTTATCGGCACTAAGGATGTGATCATATTTATGGTGGGTCTAAATTAAAACTAGAGGGCTTAATAGACTCGAGTTTTTTTAGACAGACCAAGACGACAAAAAATCTACTTTAAGGTAAAGCGTTACCTTGAACGGTGGTGGAGTGAATTGGAAAGGTTTCAAACAGTAAAGAGTTGCTAGTTTAGTGATAAAGACAAAGTATATAGCTATAAATGAAGCTACAAGTTGATTGGTTGGATGAAAAGTTCATTATAGAACTAGGAATAGTTCTTAAGTCTCATCTTGGATCTAAACATGTGTTGTGGCACTTTCATTTGATTATAGGAATCATTGAAAGATGGAAAATCCTTATAGAGATTATGGACTCTCAAGAACAACATTACATATCAATTAACTAAAGCTTATCCAACAGCAGGATAATCGTCATATAGAGAAGAAGGGTATGAGATACCATGGCGATTGACTTTAGTGCAAGTGGGAGATTAAAAGTAGTATGCACACAAGCCAATCATGTTTGATGATAAAGCATATACTTTGTAACAATCTTATCCATTTATTAATAAAAAGTATTAATTTATTAAAGGCTTTTAAATATCTACATGATGGTGTTTTATAATTTGTGATAAACTCATAGTTTTAAACAATGATTTTAGAATAATGATGATGATCATTCTAATGAGATCTAAATTCTTAGAAAGCTTAAAACTAAAATAGTTCTCAATTGTTGGATTACTAAATTGGGGATTAGTGAATCCAGATAGATTGGTACATACGTTGCTTGTTCATTGGATGAGGATGATTGATCTCATGATCATTTGTGTGGAGATACTAAAGCAAGTATGTAGGTGCTTATTAGAGAATAAGTTCACTGAACATGGCTCGCTAAGGAATTTCTAATGGAGTTTTACTTGCCTGTCAATAGGAATTCCTGTAGTGATAGTAGTACAAGTGATCCTTAAACTTAAGATCATCATAATATCTTGTGTATGATGAGTTATACTTTGACTTATTCCTTAAGACCCTTAGGGTATATCAAAGGGTATGCTTGGGTAAAATAAGTTGTACATGGAGATAATGTATGATCAATAAAAAATCTACCATTTCTAGTAAAAGAAGAGAAATGTCCTATGTGATTCGATAAATGACAACCCAATAGTCCTTGGCCAAGGCAGAATGAAATTAGAAAGGAGTTTCTAATTTGCATTAGTTGGAGTTGTGCATTTAAGAGTCGAAATACATATAATTAAATAAAATAAGACTTGACAGTAATTCCATGTCTTATATTTAATTGGGACATTATATGGTGGAAGGATTGAATTGTACAATAACTATTTACTCAAATGTTCTTTTATGATTAATATTGAAATCTATATTATCTGAAAAGAAGTTAGTCGCTAGGGAGGCTTATCCCTATTGAAGAATAAATATTATTTATTTAAATAAATTAATAGTTTAATTTATTTATTTAAATAAGATTAGAATTGTTCTAATTGATTTATTCACAACCGGTTTAATATGGAGAACCTAAAGGGTCACGCCATAAAAGGAAGAATAATTATTTAAGAAGTTAATGGCATAATCATAATAATAAGTTAAGTATATTTAATTTAATCTATGGTGATAGAATAAATTAAATAGCTTAATATTATTATTTAATATTTTAGAAATATTAAATATAAATTAATAAGAGGAGTCTTATTATTATTACTATTATTATTATTATTATTATTATTATTTAATTCCTAAAGGAGTTTAGGAATTAATTAATAAAAGTACTCTCATATAATCCTAATAAGATTATGAGGTTAAATTAATTAAAAGAGTTTAATTAATTATCCCTAATAAGATTAGGGAGATTAATTAATTAAAAGAATTTAATTAATTAATTAATACCCTATTTTCTAAATAGATTAGAAGAGTTAACTGATATCTTTATAAGAAGAGTCTTATATTAGATATCACAACATACGTGATTCCAATTGTTGGAGAGTACGCTCTTTTTCTATGAGAGATAGAAAAACTAGGGTTTAGCCAATCACCTATCTTCTTGAATCTTTCTTCTTCCTTGGTGGATCACCTATAGAGGCCAAACATTTGGGTGGCTAACCTTGATCAAAGGAAAGAACCAAACCCGGTGGATTCAAGTTAAACACGAAAGGATTTGGAGGTGAACTTGTGCCTGAGGAAGCTCAGATCTTCAAGGGTATGATTCTTGTTCTTTATTTTTTTGTTTAATTAATAATTGTGCATAAAGGATGATCTGGGTATATGGTTTATAAAATTTTAAAACTCTGATTTTCTATGCTTCCACTTAATTTGTGGAATTTGATTGCGTTCATGAATATTACAAACCTAACATACAGAGCAAAATGGACAGGGCTTTCTCACCTCTTTTTCTCTTACAAATGGCCACCCCAAGCCCTCTATTTATAGAGGGGGAGCCGAGTGTACCTATGGCGTACCGCAGATGCACATGGGGTCAGGGGGTGCCACAGGCTGTGTGGGTCCCATTGTCTCAAAAAGCGTGCACTCATGCACTTTGATGTCCGCTTCGAACTTGCGAACTTCAATCCAGAGCATCCGAACAGGTGTACAAGACCTTCTTGATTTGCTTTTGTCGAGAGTTACGCAATGACACGGGATTAGAGGTTGTACAAAGTCAGGAAGAGGGGACCGTACCCATGGTCTTTAAGCTTCAAATTCTATCCGGTGTGTTGTCACGCGTAATAGTCACTCGGGATTGGAACTCCTTGGCTCTTGTGGGACATTACTGTGTAGAAATGTATATATGAAGTGTTGAGACAGCGCGCTGGGGTTGAGGTGGCAAGATGACGATTTGACTCCTCACCGAGGTTATCTCCGGTTTGGGCGATAATGACGCCGTACCTGTGGTTACATCTCGAGATTGATTGGACTGCTGTAAGTGTTTGAATTCTGCAGGGTCATTTGTAAGTGTGTCTGTCTTCCCGGTGTTAGCTTTGGGTCTTTGGAATGAGTGCCTTGGAAGGAGGTTTGAGATTGAAGCTAATTGTATGCATTTGAAATAAGCATTTCCAGAGTTATCGCTGGAACTTCAACAACATTCCTTGGGGTTATCTCCGAGGCTGGAATTAATACTCCCGATGTGTGTTCCGAGGTTGAAACTAAACTTCTGGTAGTATCCGGAATGGATTTGAGCTATCATTAAGGGATATCTCCGAAAGACGAATCTGCCCTCCTACAATGTTAGTAACTGGTGTGCAGAAAATTTCGAGTGTCTACAGATGCCCCTCTTTATCATATTCATGCAATGCAAGGCATAAATAGGATAAAGAATCCTAGAAACTTGAAATGCAACAAGATAAACACGATGTTATATGTAAGACCCCAACTTATTATAAATAAAATTAAATTTTCTCTATTCATTATCTTGAAATAATATGGAGTTAATTTGATATAATACTTTGGTTATGGGTGAAATGTGCAAATTTTGCAAAATAAGTAAGTGGTTATAAAATATTCATTTTTAGGGGAATATTCGTTTGGTCATGGAATATTCTTGTTGTCGGGAAATATTAAATGCACGACAAGATAACCATTTGTGGGCCCCATAATGTAATAAGCGTCGGATGAAGAAAATGACAAGTTTGAGTTTTTATAAATAATTGGTAGAAGTTGTTACCAAGTTAACATCGTTGGAATATCTTTGGTTAAAATACGAAGAATACATTGGTTGCCATGTAATCGATACCAGATTATGACAGATTTTTGAATTATTGATTCTTACGTAAGAAGGCACTACTCAATAATTGTTACGGTAATTACTGTTCAATATTTTATTTTATTGATTCAATAATTACTACGTTGATATTTTATATTATAGTTGTTTCAATAATTGTCACTGCACAGTATTTCCCTTTATCAGATCAATAATTCATATTATTTGAATAATATTATTAGATAGCATTATTGGCAATGTCTAGAAATTTTCACAAGGAGAGGTTTGGTCACCTAATTGCTTACCGTAAGGAGAAATCCTTATCGAAAGCCCCTATTTCTTGGGAACTATTCAGTTGTCATTATTGTGATTACGAATATTACTTGTGAATAATTAATTATTAATTTATATGATAAGGAAATATTTATTTAATGTGGACATAAATGATGAATTTATTTATTTTATGTGGTTATAAATGAAGGAATTAATGTTGAGGTGTTTTATCAGTATTTTGTCGGGTTGGAGGTATTAAAAAATCAAATCAGTGTTCTTAAAGCTCTATTGCGTGAGTTATAATTTTAATCCGACCGTTGGATCGTTGTGATTTTTGGATATGTTATACATATATAAGTTGAGCATATGTCCACAAATTTTGAACCATCAAAAATTAACGTATGATTTGTTATGAATTTTATGAGGTGTTGAAAATTGTCCGTTTGTGGAATTCGGATATTTTTTGTTTGGAATTTAGAAAAACTTTCTTCTGCAAAGTTGTAGAGAATTCAATTTCGTGTGGAATGGACATAAAATTCGTATTTTTCTGATAAAAGGACTATTTATTATGAATTATTGAAGTTTTGGAAAATAGATGTTTTTTATTAAAAACATGGGTGGGCCCCACTTTTGGTTGGTGTAGAAAACATGTGCTGAATTGGTGGGACCCACTAGAGGTGGCAAAAATTTGGTCTTGGTTGGTGGCATGAGTAGAAATTTTGAAAAATAATATTATTATTTTATTATTTAGTCTCCTATGGCGTTCTAGCATTTTCCTATAAATAAACGCTTAAGTTAAAATTGAAAATCACACCAGAAACAAGTATTCTCTCTCTATATATTATCGAGCGTATTTTGTGAGTATTTAGATACTTTGAGAGTTGCTATTCAGTGCAAGTTTCCTTCGGCTTTACATCCGATACTCCGATCAGAAATACCGTTATTTTGAGGTAAGGGATGTTATTTTCTTCATAAATAATATTATTTTCTTCAATATCATTATGCTAAAATATTGATATAAATTTTATTGTGGAATTTCTACCTTTTTGTGTCGGGGTTACTATTCACGATACTGACATTATTCACGATATCGATACATTATTCACTTAATACGTCACTATTCACCAAAAAATAAAATTTTCTCTTCTTTGTCCCAAATGTCTATTATGGTTACTATCTTTGATTGTATCCATGTTTTGATCTTTATTTTTAAATTCTACTTCACAATTGGTTATTATGGAGTATTATTGAATTTTGATAAACCGAAATACGAATCCCTAATATTTGTCCTTTTGTCTCATTGGATTCGTTCTCTAAAATGTTTTCCATCATCCTCAGTCCTTAATAGGTGATACTTGATGAATATCTTTGGCCTATAGTGCAAAGATGTATGATTACCTGATGAATATCTTTGGCCCGTAGTGCAAAGATGAACAGGTGTTGAGATGAACATGACCAATTGGTGATACAAATGAATATCTTTAGCCCATAGTGCAAAGATGAATATTTGATGCAAGATGTATATTAATTGATGTTATAGGGATAAAATATTGATGGTGGACTTTTAAATTCATAGATGATAGTAGATTTTATTCTCTACTTAACTCTTCTAATGAATTGTTGTTTCTGCTGCAGTTGTTGATCTAAAACTTGTTGTCTATTATATTCTATCAGATTTTTCCCTATTGAAGACTAAGGATAATTTGTTGTATATTATCTTAGTCATAATATTCTTTACTGGGCTAGTTGAGCTCAACCTTTTCCTTTTTGTTCCATTTTCTTCTCAAGAAGCGAGAACATAGCAGGAAGTAGCCGGGGTGTGGAATGATGCTTCTAGACAGTTGTTTAGCGGTCCTCGCTATTTTGTAAAATAGTGTGTCAATAATTGTAATGAGGACTTTATTTGAGTGTGGATATTGTCTAGAAGATAATATTTGTATTTAAACTCACAGTATGTGTTGTCGTATTTTGCACGATAATTGTAATAATAAAGTTGTAGTTGTTTTCTGTACCATGTATTTGGCGACTCAGAATGGGTGATGTATACCTATTTTGGGGGCGTCACACTATGTGCAGCAACATGATGTAAATGTTTGATGCATGAATGAATGATTGCCGATTCCCTATTAATCTTATCGGGGATTACAATCAGTAATGTCTCGAACATGCGATCCAAGTCTTCAAGGATGTTGACATTGGGGATATCACCAAAGTCCTGGATCCTTGATACCGACCTTTACTCGATAGAGGTACCTCTCGTGTACTAGAGATCCATGGGGATAAAGCTTTGTCTGTTTGAGGACGTGTATAACATATTCCACCATCGCTCCTCTCCGATGAGTATGGTCTTCTCTGGTTTGTGTCACCAATATATACCATGATCCTGTTAGAGTTACTGCCAACAGTATGTATTGTCAGGGCTGCCTGACCTTCGCTGATGTGTGTATTACCGGATAGGTCCCTGTTGGGCAAACTGTCAAGGCTGCTTGACGTTCATTGATGTGTGTATCAATGATTGCATTGCATTGTGACCCTTGCTGGGAAGTATGTCAAGGCTGCTTGACCATGATTGACGCGTATATCAATGGTTGAATCGCGTTGTGACCCCCATCGGGATTACTTTATCAATGTTTGACTTTGGCGTTGTGACCCCCGTCGGGGATACGTGGACACGAGTACCACACACATCGAACAATTTCTGATGCTTCGATGGAGTGCTGCTCCAATTATCGAGGGCAAAGTCGTGATGGACTGCAGTGATGGAGGGGCTGTCATCGTACTCTTTCTCCCAAATGATAACCATAACATCTGGGCAATCATATTCTGGTGTGTATCTGTTTGTATGTTCATCATGGATAATGATGCGTATGCCTGACATCATCAAGGTGATGTCATGTTTACGTTTCTGTTCCCTTTCTTCCACCTTGGGATCAGGAATCAACACCTCTTTTCCTTTGAATGGTACTAGTTTGGCAAACAGCATAGCCATAACATGGTCTGGCACCTTTACCAGAGACTGTATCAGCTCATGAGGTGCAGGTGGAGAAAATTTCTGTGTGGCGAAAGCTTGAGGAATCTTTTTGTGTTTATGAGGATTCATATGATTGGAATTGGCAGAATAGCCTAGTCCGGTTGTCCCGATTTGACTGGACATTTGAATTGGGTGCTTAATACCCTGCTAATTTTTAACAAGCCCTTGTCCAGGCTAATGGCCCAATGACATCATTTCTTGAGTGGCCGACATAACCTCGGCATAAATCTTGGGTACAGGAAGTGGTGCTCCAATAGGATGATATTGCGTGTTGCTCACTTTCAAAGTATGAAAACAGGCCGGCTCAACTTCTGAATTGAAGCTGATGATTGGTAGATTTCCTTGTTCAGGACATTTCGGCTCGGCGTTGACAGTGACTAGGCTATTATTGATAATGTATTTGAGTTGTTGATGTAGTGTAGAAGGAACGACTCTAGCCATATGGATCCATGGTCTCCCCAATAGCAGGTTGTATCCTGAATCTATCTTGAGGACGTGAAAGGACACATTGAATGTGTTTGGACCAATCTCAATTGGCAACTCAATCTCTCTGACAGAATTTTGTAAGGATCCATCAAAAGCTTTGATAATTATATGGCTACTCCGGATTCGTTTGAGATTGACGTTCATCTTTACCAAAGTGGCATAAGGACAGATATTCAGAGATGAACCTCCATCTATCAAAAGTCCAGCTAACATATACCCGGAGGACAAAACTGAAATATGCAATGGCTTGCAATGACCAGTCCCTTCGGGCGGTATGTCGTCATCAGTGAAGGATATCACATTGTTGTTAAAAATGTGATCAACAAGATGTTGAAAATTTTCCACATCCACTGATTTTGGTAAGTAAGCTTCTTCCAAAACCTTTACTAAAATCTTTCCATGATCCTTGGAAGAGAAAACCAAGTCCAGTATTGAGATCTGATGTGGAGCTTCTCTTAAGATGAGAACCACCTTAGTTTTATTATGGCCCATAGTGTGGAGGAATTTCTAAATCTTCTCCATGGGAATCTTCCCCTTTGCTTTGATGGTGGGCTTCATAACCCATTGAGGAAGATATAATGGATTTTCCTTCGACACTGTAGTAGTATTATGAGATGTGGATCCTTCAACTTCTCCATAATTCCATGGGACTTTGTGTAAGCTGACAACAGGATACTGTGGTCTGAAGGGTAAAGAAATTAGCTCTGGTGCAGCCACTTTCAAAGGATTATTAGCTCCTTTGAGTTGAATTGCTTGTATGGAAAATGGTTTGACAGTCTCATCATCCTAAGTGGATATAACTGCTGCTAGCCCCTTCCATTTGGTAGGACATGTATTCCCACTCTCGAGTATCAAAGTGTCATCGTTTGCCAACTGTAGGACACCTCTATTAATTAGATTCTGAATAAGGTGGCGGATTGCCCAGCATTCTTCTGTGATGTGACCGCGAGAATTTGAATGATATTGACACACTCCATTAGAGTTGAACCATCTTGAACGAGGATTGATTGGAGGTAGAAGGGAGGTAATTCTTCCTTCATTGATTAGCATCTGAAATATATCCTCCATAGGTTGGCCCAGGTATGTAAATTCCCTTTGATTGGTAAAATCCCGACGGGCTTTACCATTTGCTCTCTTTTTAACCTTATCCTCCATAGCTTCGATTTCTTAAGGTGATGGTGGATCATTCATAGCAAAAGGAAAGAGATAGGCATGCTCCTGACTGACTAACTGGCGTGTGACTTGATGCTGATGGGTCACCAGTTCTGCCAATTGTTCAATTTGCTTACAAAGAGCCTTCATCTTTTGTTCCATAGCAAATTGGAACTTTGCATAATCCCACATGTCAACACCGTCTTTGATGGTCTGGGATGATTCACCATTAAAATTGGAACCCTGTCCATCGCTCCAACTAATCATGTTGACCTATTCTTCTTTGTGTTAAGGAAGAGGGTTATCTTGCACATGAGGTTGATCTGGTTTGGTAACCACGATCTCACCATTGTCTATTAAATCTTGGATCTTATGTTTCAAGGCCCAACAATCTTGAGTATCATATCCAGGTGCCCCAACATGATAAGCGCACTTCCAAGTGGCATTAAAACCCCTCCCATTAGGGTTGGCTGGTGGAAGAAGATGTGTGATTTTTTTTTCTGAGTAGTAAGAAGAGCAAGAATATTCTCGAGCGAGTCCCCTAAGGGTGTGAACGTTCGAGGGCGCTTTGCATCTCCACCTCTAGGCAATGGAGGGTTTGAAGACTGTGCTTGAAAATGGGAGTAATTTCTCCTCTATATAGGCATGTTCTGACTGCCTTTTTGACCTTGTAGTATCAAGGAAACATCATCCTCTTTCTTTTTATGGACCCTACTGGGGTTGTTTCCATAAGATCCGGACTGGATGTGTTTAGCAACTGCTTTAAAAGCGGCTAGGTCTTGAATCTTACCTTACTTCAATCCCATCTCAGCCATCTCTCTGCGCTTGATCATTTTAGAGAATGGTTTACCAATACCAGCTAAGATTCTTTCATAGAAAGGAGCTTCCTGTATGTCTATGGAAGTCATGACCATTTCTGACTCCATCATGGAAGGAAAAACTTGAGCAGCCAGGCGCCTCCACCTTTGAGCATACTCTCTAAAAGACTCATTAAACTATTTCTTGACCTTGGTAATCTGGTACCGGTCAGGAGCCATCTGAGATTGAAAACTATATTGAGTGAGGAAGGTGTGAGCTAGCTCTTCCCAACTATGGATCTTTGAGTTGTCTAATCTATTATACTGATTTAACGGGCTTTCTCGATTAAACTCTTTCCGAACAATTTGCATTCGAGCTTCTCGTTTTCCGCATAAGATCCAATTTCTCCAATAAACACCTTCAAATGTGTGTAAGGATCCCCTAATCCGTCATAATTTTCAAAGTCAGGGGTTTTAAATTTCTCTGGATAATGAACACCAGGGAATATACAAAGTTCAGCATATGAAACACTTCCATATGTTCCAATCCCTTTGAGCGAATGGATGGTTTCCACCATTTGAAGGACCTTCTTCCTGATATCACCGGTGTCTGGATCTCCTTTGAGATGAGTGTTTTCAGGGTCTTTGTTGGTCGTATCCAACTGAGGTTCTGGATTTGTTTTATCCAAACCTTGTGTCCCTCCTTGTGTAGAGGATACTGGATATGTAGGCATCTTTGTACCTTGAGTAGACTGATGCAATTCTTTAAGCAGGACAGCCAAATCTGTAATTGGTTTACTTAATCCGTCAAATTCTTCTCGAAAAACGGCATTAGACTGGTCAGAAGAAGACATAATGTGTTGTAGGCTCATAGCCTTTTTGGATTTTGAGCGGGTAATAGGCCCAATTATTTCCCTACAAAAGACTTATGTAGTTTAGTCTTAGGGATAATGTAAACGCTATCATAATGTGCCCATTTTAGGAATATCATCTTGCAAAAACGGGTGTTATTTGACAACATGTTATGACAAAGGGAAAGATATTTGGGTAATGATGATTATATCTTAATGATTTCTTTTTGATAATGACAAAGGGGGAGAGATATGATATTTGGATCAAGTCATTTTTTTGCTCAATAATATGCATAAATTTAGGGGGAGCATGTAAATTCAAAAGATAATGTATTCTCATCATCAAAAAGGGGGAGAATGTTGGTTTATATCTTTTGTGATTTTAATAATGACAATATATTTGGGCTATATTTTTAATATAATATACTTTGCATGGAAATATTATTTTTTGCATGGATTATATTTTGGGCTAATGGGTTTATTAAATAATATAATTTGTTGCTTTGTATGGTGAGCCATTTTATATTATTTAAATTGATATTATCTGCAAGATTGTATTGGATTATATTTTGTTAAGGTTGTTATGTTAACATGTTGTTTTAATATTTGAATTGGAATATATTAAGGAGTTGGTTTAGGTGAGCAAGTTATTCTAATTAGGAGTCTTTGTATTAACCGGGTTAGAACCCTTGTGTAGAGTATGGACTCTATCTTTCATTTAATATTACTCCTTATTTTTAGGTTGGTTTATTAATCTACTTGTTGACTTGCTATTTTGGAAACATATTATAGTTGTTATCTAACAGAGTTGGCCAAGTCTTCATAGCCGTTATTTTTTTCATAGTCGTTGCTCTACTCTCCTTTATATATACTATTTTCTTGGCTTATTGAAGAACATGGACTACAAAACAGAAACTCATCAAGAAAGCTAATCTGAGATACAAATCATCATATCATTCTTTTAGTCTTGATTTGCACTATAGTTCTTGTATTCCTTCTTTCATATCTTTTGTAATCATAGTACAAGTCTAGGTTGGCTTGGGGGGGTTTTATTTTAGTAATATTCAGTTTGTTCAATGAATCTATCAAAGTCTCAGAGGTGAGAGGTGTTACAGAGGTGCAAAGGGGGCAGAGGTGTCCAATCGATCGTCGTTGTAACAAGGAGTTTTATTGTCTTTGTAATTGCTGAATATTATTTTAATAAAGTGAGTCTCCAATCCTAGTTGGGATTGGACGTGGATTAGGCCACTAGAGTAGAGGATAGGGGCTGAACCACATAAAAATCTTGGCGTGATTTACTGTTCTTTTGCTTCTGTTTTAAGCTTTAATATTCTACAGATTTTGGTTTAAGTCGGAAAAAATTTTATACTAATATTTTGGTATTAGTCATTCGCTTATAACAGACAAAGAACATAACTAATACGGACAAGGTTAGACCGTTCGATTATAGCCTGCTATAGTAAACTTTAAAAATTGGCCCTGAAGATCACTTCTGAGTATTTACACCTATTCACCTCCTCTAGGTGTGCTTCATTATAGAATTATAGTTACTATTCACGAAGTATTATTCACGGGGTACTATTCGCTCGAGTAATATTCACGCGGGGTACTATTCATGATAAAAATTGATTCGTTTTCGGTCCAAATCATTTTTAGTACAATATTATTCTTGAATTTTACTCCACAAAGCAGTATCATGTTAACAGTTTTGACGTTATTGATTACTGGATAAATTAAATTATAAATCTTTTAAAATTTATCCTTCGCTTTCATTTAATTGAATTCTTATATCATTGTCATCATCCTCATGTTTATATTATGATGAAAGTAATCTATGGCCGTAGTGCATAGATGGACTTGGTATGATTATGACTAGGGATTATTTGGTATAATCATGACCGTAATGTTACAAAAGATATGGTAAAAGTCCTCATTGGCCCGTAGTGCATTGATGGACAGTTGTTGGCATGATCATGACCATTGATGAAAACATGAATATCCTTGGCCCGTAGTGCATGGATAATTTGTGGTCGTGATACTAATGAATATCCTTGGTCGTAGTGTAGGGATGATGTGGATTATTTATTAAGCTGAGTCTCAGCGATAAAATTGATGATAAATTTTTTTAAATTATAGAAGATAGTAGATATCATGCTCTACATGACTCTTCTAATGGATTGCTTGTTCCGCTGCAGTTAAACTTGATGTCTACTGTATTTTAACAGTTTAAAATTGTTGAAGGCTAACGATAATTTATTCTGCATTATCTTAGTCATAATATTTCTTATTAGGGTAGTTGAGCTCACCCTTTGCTTTCATTGTTCTCTTCAGGAAATGAGAACATAGCTGGGACTAGTCGGGGAACGGAGTGATGGTCTAGATGTTTGCATTAGTAGTCCTCACTATTTTGTGAAATAGTGTGATAATAAATGTATTGGGGACTTATTTTGAGTTTGAATACTGTCTAGAAGACAATATTTGTATTAAAACTCACAACTCATGTTGTATATTTAAGTTTGTATTTATATTCTGTACCATGTATTTGGCGACTCAGAATGGGTGATGTATACCTATTTTGGGGGCGTCACATGGATGCAATGAATATAGCTGGCATATGTGTCAATAAGTAGTTGATTTGCTGAAATATAAGTCACATTGCAAGTCAAAGTTGGTGAAGAGCAAAAGTTATTGGCAAATTTTATAAGTCAACTAATAAAGAATGCAAAAAGGGTATTTTGGACATTTGCATTGTAAATTTAATGGCATTCTAGACAATTGATCCAACCCTTAGGGTTTAACCCTAAGGTTCCACCCCTTAGGTTTTACAACTTTGATTTCTAGGATTTTTTTCTAATTAGGGTTTTAAATAGAAAATTAAGATAACTAAAATATAATTAGTGTTTCCTAATTATATTAAAGTTACTAATCACATTAGGACTTGCTAATTAGAATTAGTGTTTCCTTATTAGGGTTTAGGGTTTCTGAATTTAAAATTAGGGTTCCCAACATTCGAGTAAGGTTCTTAACTATACGTTAGGGTTTCTAAATCTAAGATTAGGGTTTTTAATCCCTTATTAGGTTTTACTAAATTCATACCCTATCCGATCAATCACTGATCACAAATTCTATACAGTATGAACACATACTCACAGTTACCTTGATTATAACTGTGATTTCTATCGAATCCCAATCTGAACTTAGGGTTAGGGTTTCTATTCTCAGTTAAGCATAACTTTACTCTTAATTTCTCAGTCAATACACAAATTGACCACATCTCTAGACTCGTATCACATATACTCAACACAATATTGATAGTCAATATCAATATTAAATAATAAAAAAATAATCATAAAATTCAAATTATTTAAAACCTTGGGTTATCACAAAAGTCAAATAAGACTTTAAGACTAATATGTGATGGTGTTAATGTGTCTAATGACAAGTATTATAGAATATAATCCTAACTAGGGAAAACCTAATTATTAGAAATCCTAATTAGTAATTAAAAACCCTAATTACTAAACTAGAACCCTAATGGCTAAATTATAAACCCTAATTGTTAATTTAGCATGCTTAATGTTATTTAGTAAATTCTTAAACCTAATTTCAAGTCTAAAGTAATTATAAAACATAAACTAATTAAGAAACCCTAATTTTCATTTTTAAAAACTAAAAATTTTCATTTTAAACCCTAATTGAAAATCCTATAAAATCAAATTATAGAACCTTAGGGTTAAACCCTAAAGGCCAAACCCTAAGGGTTAGCCAAATGACTAGCTTGCCATTAAATTTGCTAGTAAAATGACCAAACAACCCTTCATGCATTTTTTATTAGGTTGCTTGTAATTCTTACCAAAACTTTAGTTGTTTACCAAATCCAGACTTCCCCATGTGACTAAAGACTACAGCAATCAGCCATAAATCTCAGTCAATACATTGTATCATGTTATATATATAGATCAAGAGAGAAAAAAGTCACATTATAGCCCATTTGTTCAACCAATACTCAACTAAGCCTCGCTCTCTCCAACCCTACGAAAATCTTAAGCATTTTCAGTCCCAAAAAAAATCCTTAAATCAACCATACCAGATTAGAAAGCTTAGATTCAAGCATAGCTCCAAGTGAGGTATAAAACCCTAGCCTAGAATCTGATCTTGCTTGATGTGTTAGAAGTTATGATTTTGTGTTGTGTGTAGCATATATAGTTGATTTGGGTTGGTATTTAGTGGATCTATAACATGTAGATGAAAAAAATTGAAGATTTCAAAAATCTGGAAAATTTGAAAATATGGTTTGATAGTAGAATGTTAGACCACATAGTTCTTTGTCTGTTATGTGTTTTTGTGTTTTAAATATTTTAAGTTGTAGTATGTCATATGGGCTTTGATCTAGAACTAGAATCAAGCCTAGATCATGTACAGATTGCAAGTTATTGGTGGTCAAACCTCGTTCACCGACCATGATTTTGCAAATCTGGGTAACCCAGATGTTACCAAGAAAGCTCTGACAAGAAATTTATTGACTCTGATCTTTCATGTGTTTGTTGCTTTGGTTATGATGTTGTATCTAAGTTGTAGTTTGGTAGATGGACTGTAGCTTCAAGCCTTTAGAACATCTAAACATCAAATAGATTTAATGTAGTGGCTGGTCAAAGTATGTAAGAATAACACGATTTCTGTTTTCTGGGAAACCTAGAAAACGTATGAATATGGTCTCTGACATGGTTTGATCAGCTTAGATCTGGTGATTGTAATGTTGTTATACTATTTTTATGTAATAGATCTATACCTTGTCATGTTGGCTACAACCTGGAACCCTTAAATCACAAAACCATTACAAGTACAGCAAGTTGTGGAAGCCCAAATATGACCCCTAGAACTGTTCTTCATTTCTGGGTAACCCAAAAAATGAAGAACAACTTCGACAGCTACTTTGCAAGCCTTGATCTCTTTGGTGTTATGCAATTGGACCATGATTATTGTTGATACTTGTAGTGTTACATCAACACTACAAGATCAAAGTTATAGTTAGCCCCGAAACATCAAAATCTGACAGTTACGTTTGGTCAAACTAGGCATCTCGAAACTGTATATTAATGTTCTAGGTGCTCGAGAACACCTTAGGCGACGGATTCTGTCGCTAAAAGCTTTAGCGATAGTTTTATTATTATTAATTATATTAATTTCTAAAAGTTCATTAAAAATAGAAATTAATTTCTGAAAATTACAAAATTAGTTTTAAAAATTATTTTAAGTTATTAAAAAATTAACTTTTAATAATATGACATATTTTTCATAAATATTAGTATTTATTTGAATATTATTGATATTTAATTTATTTAATAAATATATTAAATAAATTAATTAAAAATGATTTTATTATATTAAAAATCCTTTTAAATGATAATAAAGTATTTAATAATATTTTAAGTTATAAAACTTAACTTTTAATATTTTAAGGCAAATTCCATTAATTATTTATTATTAATGATATTAGATTTATTTAATAATTATACTAAATAAATTGATTAAAATAGATTTTAATATTACAAAAATCATTTTCAAAGAAAATAAAGTATTTAACAATATTTTAAGTTATAAAACATAACTTTAATATTTTAAGAAAAATTTCATTAATAATTTAATATTAATGATATTAAATTTATTTAATAATTATATTAAATAAATAGTTTTAAAACGGTTTTGTTAATTTAAAAATTATTTAAAAAGGATATAAAAGGTTTAAAAATATTTTAAGTTATAATTAATGACTTTTAATATTTTGATGAATAACACATTAATATTTAAATATTAATGGTAATTATTTAATAATGATTTTAAATGTTTTAAAAATTATTTAAGGGTAATAAAATGTTTTAAAAATATTTTAAGTTATTATAAATAACTTTAATATTTTAGCAATGGTTTCATTAATATTTTAATATTATTTAATATTAATGATAATAGTATTATTTAATATTTAAATCATTTAAAAATTATTCAAGTGTTTGAAAAATCAAGATAAATTATAATAATTATTTAAAAATTATTATAAGTCAATTAAAAATAATATGAATGATATTTGAATTATCCAGAATAATATTTAAAATATAGATTAGAGTTTTATTAATAATAAACTTGATAATTACCCGATAAAGTCGTCGGTGCACCGAAATACTACCGAACATGATTCGAACCTATATAAGTTGACCTGATAAGTGTCTGTTTATGATCTAATAACTGATAAACATATGTGACAATGTGATTAGGTTATGTGTTGACTGCAAATAGAAGTCCTATGTGTTATGATATGTTATTCTAATCGAAAGAACAATCTTATGAATGATAGGTTGTTGTATAAAAGGTAGAACTAAGTCGTGTACTGTAAGCAGCAGACCAGACAAGTATCTAACCTTTGCGCTTACTTTATGCAATAGACATGTGTAAGCTAGTTTCAGAACTATATTTTTATTGTTATTGTTCATGTAACTATACTTTTGTAGACATGCTAGTTCTTGAATTCTATCTGATCATTGTTTATCATTACAGTATTATTATATAATCCAGATATATATTCTATTCGTTAATTTCTAAATATTGTTATACAAATGTCCTCACTTGGATAATTGTTGTACATGTTGATACATACTTATTAAATTTTGGTATAGATACATTGATTAAAAGTTGTCTAAGCTATTTGACTCGGCTAGACATAGATTTAAAAATAGCGTTGAGATATGTCTAAGCTAATTATTCTGGCTAGACGAACATTGTCTAGAACTTGATAGGTTTGAGAAGAGAACTCAATTATTATTGACAGGTCGATGTCAATTGTTTCAGCTAGATCAAGAAAGCGATTAGATATTGAAATTATAGCATTTCGTTGTTCTGATTCAAATTCTGGTTATAAGACTTAGAAGAACAACCTTTTATATAAAGGGAACCTTTTGGTCATATATTTAATTATTGTGCGCATGTAAGTATTATGTATAATATATGGTACAAGGAGTTGGCCGCTCTAAGTACTTGTTGAGGGGTATGACTTAATCTTTATGGTTATCTGATACACTTGGGTATATCAAAGCAAATCTTTGATAGTTACTCGAGAAGAGAAGTTCAAGATCCTTAGGGATCACTCAGCATAAAACTCTAGAAAATATTCCACTTTGTTATTGTGTAGAATTAATTCTGGTTATTCAATTGAATATTGAAAATCGAAAACAAAGTTCATAGACTGTCGACCGCTCTCCATTTATAGTCAGTACGTAGTTTTAAAATTTGAAAGAGAATTGGTATGTCGTTTAGTGTTGCTTCAGTTTACTTCACAACTGTTGATTCGTTGTAGAAGTGTTATTCACAAAAAACATTTACTCCTTTCAACTAACGTTTATTGTCTGTTATTACTTGTTGGGCACCCAAATACTTATTTTTGCTTTAAATATAAATGTTTTTAGCTAAGCGTAATCAACCTGAAGGTTCAGACAAGAACAAAGAAAAGGGAAAGCTGGCAGAATAAACTTTACGGTATCTTATGTAATAGTTAGACTTACTTAAGATGATGATATTTATTAATTATTATGTAATGTAATGTATTAAAGGTTGTGAACTTAGGATTAGATAACTCTGATATATGTAAATTAAGTTTGATATTTATACTTATATTATTATTCCGCTCAAAGAAATGGTATCGTGAAGCACTGAGTTTGGGTTTCAAGTACCTGAATTTGGGGGCGTCACAGGCCCAGACATGGGTGAAAGAAATAGAGAAGGCGTTTGTTATTACAAACATAGCATAGGCGCAAAAGACTTCTTTCGCGACCTATATGATGAAAGGGGAAGCCAACTTTTGGTGGGAGGCTCACTAGGGTGGGGCTAGAACTTATGTTGTAACATGGGAATAGTTTAAGAAGGTTTTCTTCAAGAAATATTTTCATACCAGCATGTAGGGGATGATGGAGATTAAGTTCTTAGAACTTAAACAAGGGGACATGACGGTTCCCCAATATGCGACAAAATTCAATGAATTGGCAAGATTTGCTCCACACCAAGTGGACACTGAGGAAAGGAAGGCTCGTAGGTTTGAGCAGGGACTGAAACCCTGGCTCTATAGTAGGATTTCTTTTTTCCAAAGTGCTTCATATGGAACCATTCTGGAGAAATCAATCATCACGGAGGGTGGTAGTGAGGCTTTGAGCCAATACCACAAAGAAAGAAAGAATAAGGGTAAAAGAGAAGGAGGACCCAAGGCGGAGGGAGCTAGTGACAGTGGAAGTATGCCCAAAAAAAAGAATTTTAAATCTGGGAACACTGGAGTGAAACAAGGGGATCCTAAACATAGGATCAAAGCATGCAAGACATGCAGGAAGACTCATCTAGGAGTCTGTCTAAAAGGGAAGTCAGTTTGTTATAACTGTGGGCATGAGGGTCATATATCACCCAATTATCCTAATCCCAAGAAGAACTATGCCTATTTTGTTTGTGGGTCGATGGACCACATGGAAAGAAATGGCCCAAAGAAGGGGTCAAAGGGTAGAAAGGGTACTAGTAGTGGTAAGTTAGCCATTACTGGACCAACACCATCGTCGGGTAGACCCACGGCCCATACTTTTAATATGACTATCCAAGATGCAGTTGAATCAACGGATGTAGTAGCAGGTATCATTCCAGTCAATGAAATAAATGCTTATGTGTTATTTAACTCGGGTGCTACTTGTTATTTTATAGCATGTGAATTTTCTAAGCTATTAAGTTTACTCCTGGAAAGAGTAGAGATACCTTTAGATGTTAAGGTAGCAAATGAGGAGATAATTCCCATTGAACACATTCATATGAATTGTTGCGCAGATATTAGATGTAATAAATTATCGGTAGATTTAGTACCGATAAGGTTGAGAGAATTCAATGTAATTCTCGATATGGATTGGTTGATTAACCATAAGGCTATTATAGATTGGAACAAGAAAAGTGTGAACCTACGGCTTTCTAAGAAAACCAAGGTGGTTTTCTACGATAGTAAATCACTGAGACACTCTTGTTGTCTAACCATAACACAAGCTAGGAAAATGTTGAGGAAGGGGTGTATAGGATACATGTGCCACGTTGTGGATACCTAGAGAGGGGGAGCACCATTGGAACAGATACCTATAGTACAAGATTTCACGGATGTATTTCCCGATGAGTTATCAGGACTTCCGTCGGATAGCGAGGTTGAGTTTGTGATTGATCTATTACCGGGTACGGCACCAGTTTCTAGGGCACCGTATAGAATGGCGCCGGTAGAGAAGAAAGAGTTAATGGTTCAATTGCAGGAACTATTAGATATGAAGTATATTCAACCAAGCAAGTCTCCGTGGGGAGCACCGGTATTGTTTTTAAAGAAGAAGGATGGATCGTTACGACTTTGTATTGACTATCAAGAGTTGAAAAAGTTAACGATTAAGAATAAATACCCATTGCTCAGGATCGATGATCTTTTTGATCAGTTGAAAGGGGCAAAGTATTTTTCTAAGATAGATTTGCATACAGGGTACCATCAGTTGAAAGTAAGGAAGGATGGTGTACCTAAGATGGCGTTTAGAACTCGTTTTGGTCATTATGAGTTTTTGTTTATGTTGTTTGGGTTGACTAATGCGCCAGCCGCATTCATGGATATGATGAACAGAGTGTTCAAGCGGTATTTGGATAAGTTTGTCGTAGTGTTCATTGATGATATTCTAGTCTATTCTAAGACGCCAGAAGATCATGCTGACCATTTAAGGATAGTGTTGGAAACACTATGGAGGGAGAAGTTGTATACGAAATTCACTAAGTGTGAATTTTGGCTTGAAAGAGTGCAATTTTTAAGGCATTTTATTCATAAAGATAGCATTTCTGTGGATCTAGCAAAGGTGGAAGTAGTTAATAATTGGGAACAATCAAAAATGCCAACTGAGGTTCAGAGTTTTCTACGGTTAGCGGGATACTATAGAAGGTTCATTCAGGACTTTTCTAAAATAGCTACTCTATTGACAAATTTGACGAAGAAGTCAGTGAAGTATGTGTGGACTAGGAAGTGTGAGAATAGTTTTCAGGAACTAAAAAGGAGGTTAAGTTTCGTAGTTTATAGCGATGTTTCGCATAGAGGACTGGGTTGTGTGCTCATGCAGCATGTCAAGGTCATTGCTTATGCGTCACGCCAGTTGAAGGATTATGAGAAGGTTTATCCTACTCATGACCTAGAATTGGCAGCTGTAGTTTTTGCCTTAAAAATATGGAGATAATATTTATACGGGAAAAAGTGTGAGATATACATGGACCATAAAAGTCTAAAATATATCTTCACACAAAAGGAGTTGAATATGAGGCAGGGAAGGTGATTAGAGTTGATAAAAGATTACGACTGCGATATCTTATATCATCCAGGAAAGGAAAATGTAGTAGCCGACGCGCTAAGTAGGAAGGATATGGAAAAGCTATCAATGTTAATGACTCAGAATGAGTTGGTAACGGAGATGGAAAGAATGGAACTAGAAGTTAAATTACCGAATGAAGCGGTGGAGAGGTTAGTCACAATGGAGACTCAACTAACCATAGTGGAACGAGTTAAAGAAGTACAAATAAGTAATGAAGAATGCGAACGAGTGAAGAAGAGGATGGAGGATGAAGAGAAGACTAAGTATAACCTTGATAAGGAAGGATTACATAGTTTTAAAGGAAGAATTTGGGTTTCAGATAATCTTGAGTTAAAAGAAGAGATAATGAGTGAGGCCCATCGTTCGAGGTAATCGATACATCCAGGTAGTACTAAGATGTATCAAGGCCTTCGACAAAACTTTTGGTGGCTAAACATGAAGAGAGAGATAACATAATATGTTAGTTAGTGCTTAAGTTGTCAGAAAGTTAAGGCTGAATACCAACGATCTAGCGGGTTATTGCAATCACTAGAGATTCTAGAGTGGAAATGGGAGCATATCACAATGGACTTTATGATGGGACTTCCAACGACAAGGAAAGGATATGAAGCTATTTGGGTAATAGTGGATCGGTTGATGAAATTGGCTCACTTTTTAACAATAGGAGTTATGTATAACTTAGAGCAATTAGAAGGATATCTGAAACACAGAAGATGAGCAATGTGAAAATCATGATACAGAGGAAATAACCGGGAAGGTACAATCCGAAAAGAAAGCAAGGTATTCTCATCTCTTCGAAATACCAGGTACGTACGTAAATTTCGAGGGCGAAATTTCATAAGGAGGGGAGATTATGAGACCCCGACTTTTATGAAATAAAAGTATTCAATTTTTCTATTTTGGTGAATAGTTAAATTAATAAAAGTTTAAAGTTAAGGGTGACATTTGAAAATTTTTCAAAGTAACCAAGTTGTCATAAAATAATCGGTGGTAAAATACGCGTGGTTGCATAGTAGCACACGGTATTGATTATTAATGTTTACGTGAGAAGTCACTCAGTTTGATTTAATTATTATCGATATTTTATATATTATTAAATCAATAATTGAGATAACAAAGTTATTAATATTATTATTTGTAATATTAACGATGTCTAGAAGTTCTGCCAAAGAGAGGTTTGGTCACCTAATTGCGCGCCAATAGGGAGAAATTCTTATTGGAAAGCCCCTCTTTCTCCAGGAACGACACAGTCGATTAATAGTGTGAATTATAATAATGATGATGAAGTTTTGTTTTATTAGTATTATTAATGTAATAAAATGAAAAAACTTTTATATAAAATAAAATACTTTTATAAAGTTATTCGTTTTATTAGACTATAAATAAAATATATTATATTCTATTATGCATAGTGTTTTGCATAGTAAAATCTTTTTATATAAAACATAATACTTTTATAAAGTTATTCGTTTTATTAGATTATAAATAGAATATATTATATTTTATTTAAAAGATTTTGTTTTATTAGAATATTTTATAGTAAATCAATCTGGACCGTCCATTTAAAAGTAAATCAATCTGGACCGTTCATGAATTAGTTACTATTCAGTCCATTCTCCTATAAATAGAAACTCATTCCTTCATTATTTCTTATGAATTCACTAAAACTCTAGAGAGAAACTGTAGAGAGAAAGAAAAAAAGTATTCTGCTACTTCACTACTCCTATATCCAGTTTGTTCTAAGGTAAGGGGTATTATTTCTTTCTTATTCATGAAGAGAACTTCTGTTATTCCGTTCTTTATTATTCTGTTGGAATAACCAGTATACGCGGACTACCCTATACATGGTAAAATTCTTCTATTATTCCATTCCTTATTATTATGTTGGAATAACCTGTCTATGCAAAGTACTGCATACATGGTGAAATTCTTCTATTATTCCATTTTTTATTATTCTGTCACAATATCCTGTCTGTGTGTTTACGTATGACCTGGTTCCATTATTTATTATTCTATTAGAATATCCCGTCGGTGCGAATTACGCCTGACCTGGTTCCGTTCTTTATTATTCTATTGAGAATAACCTATCTGTGCGATCTATCGCATACGTGATGAATTCTTCAGTTATTCCATTCTTTATTATTCTATTGGAATAACCTGTCTATGTGGATTACTACATGCATGGTGAATGATCCTTTGTATTCATTCCTTATTAAATTGTAGAAATGATTTGTTTACGTGGATTATGATGAAAGTCATAATAAAAGCATTGGACTGATGAAAATCATGAGTATATGTAGTATTAGTAAGTGTTATGATAAGTTATGTTGGTTATTATGTGAAAACATGAAAGTTTCTTAGAAATCACAAAGGGTTGAAAATTAGATTTTGGTGAAAATGGAATATGAAATTCAATTGACCATATCTCCTATTATATTTAGAATTTTTGAGTGTGGTCAAGTTCTAGAGTTAGATCTATGAGTTTTCTAACTTATCCAAATGGAATCACTGGAAAAGGTATTGTAGATTTTCGTGTGGACTGATTTTAGCAAAGGAGTCAAAAATTGCAAAACACCAAAAAGGCTACTGCCTAGAAGTTTAAAAGGGATGTTTCGGCCACTTAATTTGTGAGTAAGATTTTGGCCTTTTGGGACATGAAAATATATGGTATAAAGTACCTCCTGTCCAAAAATGAGCTCATTCCGACATAAAATGAGCAAGTTATGACCATTTTAATATTTAGGTTTTTCCGATGAAAAACACTATAACCGGAGTTCTATAACTCCGATGACCATGAAATTTAAACTGGAAGATCACGTTAATATGTGTAAGATCCTGCCAAGATTTGGGAATTTTTGGAGTTAAACTTGAAGTAGCTAATTTCTTAAGGAATTAATTAGAAATTGATTTATGAAAAATAGTAAATGAATTTTAAAAATTCAGAGAAAAATATATGTTCAATATGGGACTATATTCTGCTAAATCCCAGAAAAGAAATATTTTTGGGACTGATTTGGTATTTTTCATAAAAATGCACTAGTTATGAGTATATGAGTTAAATATGTTTGTGAAGTTGAAAATTGGTAAATAGAATTTTATGGCTTGGGAATCCCATATAGGGTATATGCAGATTTTTGATAAGGGATTTGATCATTGGTGATGAAATCTTATGAGTATGGCATTTTTGAATGATTAAATGCATTATTTGGTAAAGTGTAAACAATTAAAATAAATTGTTCTTAAGTTTAAGAAATAATTAAAATATTGTTATAATATTAATGATATTAGATTATGAGATTATTAAGTAATTGATAATATTGGGATATTCTTGAACCCTGGATAATTTATATTATTAATGTTTAATATTTATCCTTTATCTCATTTGATTGATTCTTTATATCGTTGTCATGATCCTAATGCTTATATTATGTTGAAAGTCATCTGTGACTTACGTGCATAGATGGACTTGGTATGATTATGACCAGGGATTATTCGGTATAATCATGACCGTAATGTTACAAATGATGTGGTAAAAGTCATCTTTGGCCCGTAGTGCATAGATGGACTTGGTATGATTATGACCAGGGATCATTCGGTATAATCATGACCGTAATTGAAAACACGAATATCCTTGGCCCGTAGTGCATGGATAATTCGTGGTCGTGATACTATTAAGCTGAGTTTCAGCATTATTGGTTTTACAGTTGTATATCTTTGGCCTATAGTGCAAAGATGGACTGTTGGTTATGTGTTTTACAGTTGTATATCTTTGGCCTGTAGTGCAAAGATGAACTGTTGGTTATTGGTTATACAATTGTATATCTTTGGTCGTGCAAAGATAAATTTATTAGTATGATTATGAGCAGGAATTGTGATTTGGTATAACCATGATTTTTGATGTTTCAGGTGAAGATAGGTGATGAAAATTATCTTCATCATGGGTACGAAAAGGAATTCAGAATCACAATTATGATTATGAGTTATTTATATGATTGTGGACAGGAATTGTTGATTGATGTTATAGGGATAAAACATTATTGGTGTACTTTTAACATGGAGAAGATAATAGACCTGATGGTCTATGGATTGCTCGTTCCGCTACAACTATGGTTGAAAAGTTTTATCATCTACCATATGTTCTAAATCTCTGATTTATTATTAACGAAAGCTATTAATAATTTAATTATCTTTAGTTATGATATTCTTTACTGGGCTAGTTGTGCTCACCCTTTTGCTTCACAATTCCTTTCAGGTAATAAGAGTGTTGCCGAGTCGAGCGGGGATAACAGGGGAATAGAACGGCGGTCTATAGCTGTTGAGATTCTCCCTAAATAGTATGGAAATAATTTTATTGAGAACTTTAGATAAGTGTGACGTATTGTATACGTCATTTGATATTTAATTTTGGTGAACCGAATAGGGTGAGGTGAACCCAACTTTGGAAGGGTGTTTTGCCACTATCATACAAGATGTCTAATGACATACAACCTCGTGTTATCATAAGACAGGGTTGTGCACATCCACTTGCTAAGTATATCTACGAGCACTACCTATATGATCTTGGAGTTTATTTGAAATATAATTTTCACTTGGAGACAATGGAGATAATTATATGTCAAGAGAAGATTCACCATTGGAAAGAAGATGATAGTAATCTTCTCATTTTTCTTTGGGGTCTATTGGGTCAACCAAGGATAATTCTGTGGATATATGATATCTATCATAACCTAGACGCATGGCCTCCCATGTACGAAGGTTTCCTTGAGCACTTCCCAAAGATTTTAATTTCTAAAATAGTTTTTGACTGTACTTTTATGTAAAGTACCATTGTAAGGTTGTGGTCGAGGCACCATGAGAGTTACATACATTTTTATTAAAACTCACAGTTTAACTGTGGTCATATTCTGTACGACGGTTCAACAGTTGTATAAATGAAGTTTGTAATTGATTTTTATAGTGTGATATCTGGCGACTCAGAATGGGTGATGTATACCTATTTTGGGGGCGTCACATGTACAGAATGAACATAGAAAAGGGTTAGAAAACTTTCCTTTAGCGTCTGCTACGGTTAATTATACGTTTCCTTTGAGTCTTTAAGGTCTCTACAATACATAATTACATAACATACCATATTAGGTCATGAACAAACATGCATGGTTCCTAATGTGTCTTGCCCTTCTTCTCAATCTAATTGTTCATTAGATTGTTTAACATTGGTTTAAGTTTATTGTTATTACATTATTCTTACATTCATGTTTGAGTAACTTATCTTCACCCTTTAGTTGTATTACTTAAGGTTTATAACATTTTAATTGATTTTACTTAAGTTAATTAAGGAAATTTAATTTACCCTAATCAATTTTCTTTCTTTCTTTACTTATAAGCATTCCTTACTATCTTCATTCTCTAATCTTGCCATTTGTGGCCAAGCCTTCCTTTCTTAAACTCGCGTTACGGCGTGGGTTTCCAGTGTATCATGTTCAAAGTTAGCGCTGCGACGCCGATTTTTCCTCTCTGTGCCGCGCTGCGATGCCACTTTTCAGTGCCTATGGTCCGGACTTGGCGCTGCGGCGCGAGTCCCTTTGCTAACTACCACACTGCAGCGCCACTCTTTAGTGGCTGATGGTCAAGTCTGGCGCTGCGGCGCCAAGGACAGAGCCTTGGTTGGTGCTGCGACACCAACTCTGTGCACCAGATAGTGATGACAGTTTGTTAACTTAACGAACTTACCGGACTCATAATTTACCCATTTTAAGTCTAAATTGGCTCATTCAAAAGCCATTAGCTCACAATTCACATTTAAGAGTTTTACATTTTTAAATCTTTTAACTCAGAATTCACCTTTTAGTTCATTTTAACGAAAACGATAAATGTTCATGAACATTCAATGCTCGTTTCTTCGTTCTAAGTCGGAAATTTTCATTTTCGAGTCCGCAACTCTAGAATGCCAATTGAGACTATTCTACATCAAAAACCAACGTTTCTGAGTTCAATATTAAAATTTGACTTCCATTCCGAGAATTTCACAATTTTGACGATTAATGTCTAATCTCATAAATTTCGCCATAACTTCGTTACTTAAGATTTTTACATCGTTTCAAATGGATTCATTCCATCATACCAACATCCTAACCAAACATATTTCAATAACTTATACACATTATAAGTTCTTACTTGTTCTTCATGAGTTCATAACTTAAATGAGTATGAATTACTTAAACATGGCTTATTAAGGTTTATGTCCATTGATTAGCCATTCTTATTACTTCTTATCATACATGATCCACTAATCCACACTTCTCTATCAAACTATAATTGAAGAGATGGAAGATTATTGGTCTAGGATTCTTACCCTTGAGGATCTCTTGGTTAATCCTTGTTCTTCCTTCTTGCTTCTTGAATTAAGTCTAGCTTTTCTAACTTTCTCTTTCTAACAAATAAGCACTTAAGTTGTTGGTGGAAATTTCATAAGTGTAATAATCTAGCAAGTCTTCTATGTATAGAAATCATAAAGTGAGGGCATTCTAGACTTAAAGCCATTCCACCTCATTAATTAACCTCCTTACTATTCATTACTTGGAGTCCACAACACTCATCATTTACTTGTTCACCAAGATCAACCATGTGGTCATGGGGACCACATGGGTTTCCCCATGGGTCATTCTTACCCATTGGATTGATCCATGGATCCGGTTCTTACTTTGGGGTTTAGGTTTAATTAACTTTAACTATTCTTTGGGCTTGCATTTAACAAACATTGGATTTTAACATAATTCTAATTGGGCTCTTACAACTTTTACACAATCTTACATGTCCAATACTCTTACTTAATACCTTATAACGTATAATCTACGTATTATTCTCGTATACTAACTCGTATACTTATTCATCATATATGACATACCATCATTCATGCATACTCAAATAATACCTCGTATCATACTCGTATTCATTACCTCCAATACTTATGCATCACACGATCATCATTTACTCATTAACGTTTCACTTTCCCTAACGTTCTCGAATTTAGTCCGCAGGCAAAAAACTGTGTTAGCCATACGTGAATTATTATTACATAATCCATCTTCCCTTGATATTCTATTGTTATGTATTTCTCGGAAGTTCAATAATAATTCTCGAGCAGAAATCAGTGAATAGTGTTTATCAGAAAATTTTTCGAAAAACTTTTATTTTCGACTTGGAAATTCAAACACTCTAATTCTACCACGTAGCCAAAATTGTGACGCCCCCAAAATAGGTATACATCACCCATCTTGGGTCGCCAGATACAAGGTACTGAATACAAATACAATCTTTAATATATAACAAGAGAGCTATGAGTTTTAATACAAATATTGTCATCTAGACAATATCCACTCTCAGAATAAGTCCTCATTACATTTATTGTCACACTATTTAACAGAATAGTGAGGACTACTAATACTATCATCGGATAGTCACTCGGTTCCCGACTAGTCCCGCCACGTTCTCATTTCACGAAGAGAACGGTGAAAGAAAGGTGAGCTCAACTAGTCCAAAGAAGAAATATTATGACTAAGATAATACTGAGAATAAACTATCATTAGTCTTCAACAATGTTAAAGCGATAAAATACAATAGACATCAAGTTTAAGCTGCGGTAAGTAATTGAACAAGCAATCCATTAAAAGAGTCAAGTAGAGAATAAAATCTACTATCTTTTATGATTTAAAAAGTTTTTCATCACTTTTATCGCTGGGACTCAGCTTAATAAATAATCCACATCATCAATTCATCCATGCACTACAGGCCAAAGATAATTATGTTTTCATCAACGGTCCTGATCATGCCATAAAATAATTCATCTTTGCTCCCTTGGCCGAAGAGAATCCATAGCCATAATCATACCAAAAACTGTCCATCAATGCACTACGAGCCAATGAGGACTTTTTCCACATCATTTGTAATATTACGGTCATGATTATACCGAATAATCCCTGGTCATAAGCATACCAAGTCCATCTATGCACTACAGGCCACATATGACTTTCAATAAAAATATAAACATGAGGATGATGACAATGATATAAGAATTCAATAAAACAAGTTCAACAATTAAATTATCAAGGAACTAATAACGTCCAAATTGTCAACATGATACTTCTTTGTAGAGTAAAATTCAAGAATGCTCAGAAGAATATTTCCATGAAAAGATACTAGATGAAGCGCAAATATCAAGGATATTCCATTAATTTCATGGAGTATAAAAGTCAAAACTTTAACCAACTGAGTATAATAAAGAATGGAATAACAAAAGAAATCACCATGCATGTGGTATCAGCATGGCGAAGTTATTCCAGCGAGAATAATAAATAACGGAACCGGTCAAAGGTAATACGCGCGCCCAAGCGAGGATATTCCAGCAGAATAATAAAGAATGGAATAACAATAGAAATCACCATGCATGCGATGCGTCAGACAGACAAAAGTTATTCCAACAGAATAATAAACAACGGAACTAGGTCGGTGAAATTACTTGCAAGCGAGGATGTTCCAATGAGAATAATAAAGAATGGAATAACAACAGAAATCACCATGTATGCGGTACTTCATGCATAGGCAAAAGTTATTCCAATGAATAATAAATAACGGAACCGGTCCCGTGTAAAAAACGCGCATGAGACGGGATATTCCAATAGAATAATAAAAAGCGGAACCGGTCCGGCGTAAAATGCATGCAACATGATATTCCAATGAATAATAAAGAATGGAATAAAAGAAAATTTTCACCATGTATGCGGTAGATCGCAGATGTAGCGAGTTATTCAACATAATAATAAAGAATGGAATAATGAAGAATTTCACCATGTATGCGGTACTTAGCCAGAGGCGAGTTATTCCAACATAATGATAAAGAATGGAATAACAAAAGAATTTCACCAAGTATAGGGTAGCCCGCGTATACAGGTTATTCCAACAGAATAATAAATAATGGAATAATAGAAGAATTTCACCAAGTATAGGGTAGACCGCATATACAGGTTATTCCAACAGAATAATAAAGAATGGAATAACTGAAGTTCTCTTCATGAATACAAAAAAAATAATACCCCTTACGAGTACAACAAATAATATCCCTTACCTTTGAAAGAAGAGTACTCTGACTGGTAGGGCAAGGATATACTCGAAGAAAACTTGCACTACGCTCAAAGCTTTCTTAAACTCCAAGGAAATACGCTCAAGATTATAGAAGAAGAATTCTCTCTATAGTTTCTATCTCTAGAGTTTCAGTGAATTCGTAAGAAATAATGAAGGAATGAGCTTCTATTTATAGAAGAATGGACTGCATAGTAACTAATTCATGAACGGTCCAGATTGATTTACTTTTAATCGGACGGTCCAGATTTAAAGCAAAATCTTTTAAATAAAATATAATATATTCTATTTATAATCTAATAAAACGAATAACTTTATAAAAGTATTCTATTTTATATAAAAAGATTTTACTATACAAAACACTATCTGAGGCACTATGCAACACTATGCATAATAAAATATAATATATTCTATTTATAGAATAACTTTATAAAAAGTATTACATTTTTATATAAAATTATTTTACTATGCAAAACACTATGCATAATAGAATATAATATATTCTATTTATAGATTAACTTTATAAAAGTATTTTGTTTTTTATATAAAAAGCTTTTCTATTTTATTACATTAATAATATCAATAAAACAAAACCGAGGTGACTTATCACGTAAACATCAATATCAATAATATCGTGTGCTACTATGCAACCACGCAGTATTCTTTGTACTTTTACTACTAGTAGTAGTTCAGCACAAGATTAATGTAAACTTCCTAGCCGTTATTTTCATAAAAATATTTTTTTCATTTTCTCAATCAAACAATAATTACATTTGTGGGGTCCACCAATGATTGTGTCGTCATACGAATATTACCCGACACAAAGAATATTCCCCGACCAATCGAATATAATATAACAACTTGCATACTTTGCAAAATTTATAAATATTACCCACAACTATAACATTATATTAAATCCACACCATAATATTAAAAAAAATCGAGAAATTTAAATTTTTATTCGTAAAATTTGGGATTTTACAATCTCCCCTCCTAATGAAATTTCGCCCTCGAAATTTATTTACGTCACGTCTTGGTATGAAATGAGATGAGGACACTTCGTCCGATTCTAACTCTTGAGGTATAACCTTTAAGCGTAGAATATATTCCAGGGTTTTAACAGGTACATCTTCATACGTTAAATTATCCGCTATCTCGTCCGGTTCTAAATCAATAATGTGGTTTGGGTCGTCCACATATTTACGAACATTGATATGTAAAAAACGTTATGAACACGCGACATACTTGGCAGTAAAACGAGTCTATAGGCCACAGTTCCTACTCGATCGAGGATTTCAAATGGGCCAATAAAATCGAGGGTTGAGATTTTCTCTCTTCGTCGATTCTTGCTTCTAGAATAACGCCCTCTTAAACCTTCTTCTTCACATTCATCAGCTTTGAGTATGTAGCTTGAGCGGCTTTAACTTTATCGATTAAAGTCGATTCTAATCATATATTCTTTATCTTCACGTGGGTCCCTAGAATCTTTAACTCTATCTTCATTATCTATACGAAATGGGTCTTTGTGTTAACAACATCGCACTCGTAAACACATATGATCTTCTACTCTCGCAGCGTCAGCTACCACGTTCGCTCTTCCACAATGATATTGAATGGTACGATCGTAATCTTCAACAGCTCGAACCAACATCTTTGGCGCATGTTACGTTCATTTTGGGTGAAGAAAATATTTGAGGGTTTAAGAAATGGGTTTTGTACTGGGGTCAATAAAAAATTCGATTTCACGCTCTAGGGGTAGGCTAAGAAGTCTTCAAGAATACGTCATGAAGTTTATTAACAATAGAAATATCATTCAAAACTGTGACTCTTATCCATGACTTGGATAGTACGTCACATTGATACCTATCAACTTGCCATCGTCATTCACGACGTCGCCTACAGAAAGTCTGGCTTCGGTGCATTCCACACAAGGAAGTCAGCAACGAAAGGATCGGGGCTCTTTACTTATGGCTTGATATGATAATGATTGACTTTAGTGGTTTGATTGCTTGAATTCGCATAACAGGTTGGTTAGGAATATGAAAGCTAACAACCTTACTAAAAGCATGATGAGTAGTTAATCAATCGATTCCTAAAATCACATCAAAGGCAAGTATTTTCAAAGAGATAAGATCGACAGGTGACGTGAAAGTGTTGATTTGAATCAAACAAGATTTATAAATAGTGGAGGTAACGAAGGTTTCTCCCAACTGAGTTTCAACAGATAAATCAAAGTCTAACTTCTCCGGAGTTGAATTCAAACATTGAACACAACTAAGTGAAATGATAAAGTGAGTAGAACCGGTATCTAACACGGTATAGACTTCGCAATAGTTTATGATTAACTTACCCGTGATAATTTTATTCAGGTTCCTCCTCACGAAGAAAAAACGCTCTCTCTTAAACTACCGGCTTTGGCTTATCTGGGACATCCTTTGGCATCACCATCCCAGCTGGACTTGACTTTACCATACGACAAAATCTAGCTAGGTGACCTTCTCTTCCGCAATTAAAATACGCTTTGGATTTTGCAAATGCAGTTTGGACGGATGTGTCCTCTCTGTCGCATTTGAAATATCTGACCGGTGGTCGTTCTTCTTCCTTTGAAACGAGTGCTGATGCTTCTGTCTTTCCATCATTATTGAACCTTCTCTTCTTGAAATTTCCACTTCTATTATCTTGGCCATGATTACCACCGAAGTGGTTACCATTCTTGGCATGATAATTTCCCCCACGATGGTTATCATTGTTCCGATGACCGTTGCCATCGGTACGACTATTATCGTGTTGTTGGTCGTTGCCTTTTATTTGTGCTTACTCATTATCACGCTCCAATAACTGAGCCCTATTCACAACATCTGAATATAAACAATTTTTGTGAGAAATGAGGTATTGACGTATATTGGGTTTCAAACCTCTTAGAAACATTCGCGTCATTCGCTCTTCATTATCGACCAAATGGGATGCAAACCGAGACAACTCGGCAAACTTAGCCTCATATTACGACACGGTCATATTTTTTTGCTCCAACTTGATGAATTCCACCTCCTTCATGTGATGAATACTTTCGGAAAAGTACTTGTCGTTGAACAGCTCTTGGAACTTCTCCCAAGACATCTTGAGTGCATCAGTCTGGGTACGTTTTACAATCCCACCAGTAATCTGCCTTTTTACGCAACATAAAGGTGACAAATGGAACCTTTTGCTCCTCTGAGCATCCTAAGATATCAAATATCTTGGTGATCTGCTTTAACCACATCTCCGCCTTAAGTGGTTCTGGCTTTCCCAAAAACTCTGGTTGTCCCAGCTCGTTGAACTGCTTAGTGGTGACCGACCGTGGGTTGCCATTATTTCCACCTATATTTTGAACATGAGTCTCTCTTACCTGTTGTTGCATGAATTGCATAAAGCCTCTGAACATTCCATCGTTCATCATTTGGTCAGTGTTGTTGTTTGCCTGAGGATTGTCTCCTTCCTGATGCACATTATCCTGATTATTGATATGTGGAGACTCAACGGTCTCATGTGCTCCATTGCTATTCTCAACATTCTCGAATGTCATTTTCAAATACTGTCACAAAATAAGGGTTAATTAACATATCACATATTATCCCTATACTCTGACCAACCAATTAAATACCAAATAAACTTAGGTCATACTAGTGAAGGAATTCCCTGTCTCTCCCTCCTAGTTCTTGTCTCACATCTCAGCCAGGGATCATATCCCTAAGCTTTGATACCAATTTTGACGCCCCCAAAATAGGTATACATCACCCATCTTGGGTCGCCAAATACAAGGTACTGAATACAAATACAATCTTTAATATACAACAAGAGAGCTGTGAGTTTTAATACAAATATTATCATCTAGACAATATCCACTCTCAGAATAAGTCCTCATTATATTTATTGTTACACTATTTAATAGAATAGTGAGGACTACTAATACTATCATCTGGATCGTCACTCCGTTCCCCGACTAGTCCCGGCTACGTTCTTGATGAGTGAGTTTTATACCCATGAATTGGATACATTCGGGCTTAATTTATTGTTGTTCTCAAGTCTTTTAGAATAGTTTTTAAGCGTTTGTGTCTATTCATGCATGTTTACATAGTTTTGTAGGAATTGGGACAAAAGTTACTTGGATCGACGTTCGGGGTGGATAGATTCGCATTTTCGGCTTGCCATTTACATAGCATTCACTTCAGATCCAATTTGAGTATTGTTCGGGACCTTATTTTGAAAACCTTAAAGAATGAAAGTTGTATATCTACGTCTCCTCTTTTCGGAACATCTTGAATCATCGAAATCGGAGTTCGGACGAAGAAGTTATGGCCATTTTTCCAAAGGATGTCGGAGCAGAAAATTTCCAGAAAGGGGCCAGCGCCGGGGCGCACATTTTAGGCCTATGCCCGGTGGCAGGGCGACTGAGGAAGCGAAGGTTTGAGTGTCGTGCCCATTATTTGAATCTTGGGGAAGAGTTTGGTAAGGCTTGGACGCGTTTTGGGGCGAATTTTGACACATTTTTGACTCCAAATTGGATTGGGTTTGTTCCTAAGCTAAAAATTAGACTTGTAACCTATAAATACATGATGTAAGGCATAAAATAAAGGGAGATTATATAGATTAGCTTAGATAAAAACACTCCATTAGATTAGAATATAAACCCTAGTTCTTAATTAGCCATTGGAGATTGAAGCAAATTAAACGTGAAAAACATTATGAATGTTTTGCAATTCTGGAGGTAGAGCTACCTCGTAAGCCACCTTTACAACTTTTGCAAAGACTTGAAGGGTCCAATAAATCTAGGGGCTTAATTTTCCCTTTTACCAAATCAATTTTTCCTTCCAAGGTGAAACTTTTAGGAAAACGTAATTTCACGTCGAATGCATGATCTTGTGCGTGTTGATCAAAGATATTTCTTTTTTGTCTGTCTTGAAAATTTATCAATCTTGTTCTTATGAGTCTGACAACCTCAGCAGTTTGTTGTACCAATTCTGGTCCTAACAGTTGACGTTCACCGACTTCATCCCAGCACAGTAGAGTTCTGAACCTCCTGCCGTACAATGCTTCATAAGGTGGCATGCCGATGCTAGCGTGGTAACTGTTATTGTAGGCAAATTCCACCAATGGTAATTGGTCATCCCTGCTTGCTTTGAAATCCATGACGCATGCTCTCAGCATATCTTCTAATGTCTGAATCGTTCGTTCGCTTTGGCCATCTATTTGCGGATGATATGCCATACTCATTCGCAATTGTGTTCCCATACATTCTTGTAGTCTCTTCCAGAAGCTTGATGTGAACCTCGGATCTCTATCTGACACAATCGACACTGGAACTCCATGTCTCGTCACGATTTCTTTAACATATAGTTTTGTCAGCTGATCAAGATTGAATTTAATCTTTATTGGCAAAAAGTGTGTAGATTTTGTCAATCTGTCCACTATCACCCAAATCGCATCGTATCCTTTCTGAGTCGATGGGAGACCTACCACAAAATCCATTGTGATATGTTCCCATTTCCATTCTGGTATCTCTAACGGTTGAAGTAACCCGCTTGGTCTTTGATGCTCGGCTTTGACTCTCTGACATGTCAAGCACTTTGCAATGCATTCTGCAACGTCTCTTTTCATATTTGGCCACCAAAAATGTCGCCGCAAATCTTGATACATTTTCGTACTTCCTGGATGAATCAAATATCTCGAACTATGAGCTTCTGTCAAGATGTCCTCTTTAATGTCTGGTACTGCTGGAACCCAGATTCGTCCCTCGAATCTCAGCATTCCATCAGTATCAACCTTGTACTTCACTTCCTTTCCCTCGACCACACTTTCTCTTATTTTTCGCAGATTCTCATCCCGCAGCTTGAGCGTTTCTTTACTTTGTCTACCAAAGTTTGACTGGCTTCCATCTGGTATAATTTTTCATTGGATTCTTTTAGAAATTTTATTTCCAACTCGAACCTTGACATTGCTGTAATAAGCTCCTCCTTATCAGTTAACAACATCAACTTTTCCCTGCCTTTCCTACTCAAGGCATCTGCAACTACGTTTGCTTTTCTTGGATGATAAAAGATCTCGCAATCGTAATCTTTTATTAATTCCATCCATCTCCTTTGACGCATGTTTAGGTCTTTTTGAATGAAAATATACTTCAGACTTTTATGGTCCGTGTAAATCTCACATTTCTCTCCATAGAGATAGGTTACTAACATTGCAGGAGGGCAGATTCGTCTTTTGGAGATAACCCTAGAAGACAGCTCACGTCCATTTTGGATACTATTGGAAGTTTAGTCTTAACCCCAGAACACACACCGAGAGTATAATTTCCAATCTCGGAGATAACCCCGAGTTTGTCCTTGGAGATAACTCCTAGGAATGCTGTTGCAGTTCCGACGATAACTCTGGAAATGCTTGTTTCAAATGCATGCGATCAACTTCAATCTCAGACCTCCTGCCGAGGCACTCATTCCTCAGACCCAGAGCTAACACCAGGCAGACATGCACACTTACAGATGACCTTACGAAATTCAAACACTTGCAGTAGTCCAATCTCAGATGTAACCCTGAGCAATGTCTACTATCAGTTCAAACCGGAGATAACCCCGGTGAGGAGTCAAACTATCATTTTGCCACCTCAACCCCAGTGTGTCGTCTCAACACTTCATACATACATTTCTATATGGCAATGTCCTACCAGAACTAAGGAGTTCCAATCCCGAGTGATTATTACGCGTGGCAGCACATCGGATAAAATTTGAAGCTTGAAGATCATGGGCATGGCCCCCTCTTCCTGACTTCGTACAACCTCTAATCCCATATCATTGCATAACTCTCAACACAAGCGGTCCGAAGAAGGTCTTATATACCTTGTTCGGATGCTCGGATTGAAGTTCTGCAAGTTTGAACGGACATCACAGTGCATGAGTGCACGTACTTCGAGATGATGGTACCCACGAAGCCCGGGCAATCGTAGGTGCATCTGCGGCTGCCGCAGGTACACCTGCGGCTCCCCCCTCTATAAATATAGGGCTTGGGGTGGCCATTTGTAAGAGAAAAAAAGGCGAGGAAGCCCTGTCAAATTTGTTCTGTACACACCCCATATTGAGTGCTTTCTTATTTTAAACATCTGTTAGCTCACATATAGCTATATTTTTACCGGCGGGAGATGAGTGTTTATCCATCTAGAGTCATAGAAGCCTGAATTGTCAGCCCACTGTAAGCCTTCTCACACTCTATAAAGCCTTTTTCTTCATCTTTACACACACTATTCTTCACATTGAGAGTCGTGTTGTGTGTGTATGCCCAGACTTCGGTCCATAGTTTTCATTTCTGTCTGTATATATATACTTATATATGTATATATTTATATATGGACTAACATTATCGAGTTATGCCTCGATTAAGCCTAGACTTATGTTTGGAGCGTTTACTTGCTTTATATATATATATATATATATATATATATATATATATATATATATATATATCGTGGGTCGGACTTTATTCGATGAGCACAGGTTTTTATCTCGAACGTTTATTGCTTTTATATATATATATATATATATATATATAAGCTGTTGTTTATTATATCCGATGAGCCTGGATTTTATATCTAGTGCATTTATCGCTTATATATATATATACATTTCTGTCAGCACGGAGTTTACTTTGTGGCCTTTTACGCTTTTATTTACATTTCGTCTCCGCTCGAGTTTACTTACGTGGCGCTTGATATCGTTTTCTTTGCTTTCTTTTACATTTAGTCCGCTCGAGTTTACTTCATGGCGGTTGATCGCATTTACTACTTTATTTACATTTCTGATCCCCCATGGAGTTGCTTCGTGGTGGTTGATCATGTCTATATATATATATATATTTAACGCTTTTATATATTTACATTTTGATCCCCATGGAGTTGCCTCGTGGTGGTTGATCATGTCATATATATATATATATATATATATATATATATATATATATTTACAACTTTTATATATATAATCGCTTACTACTTTTCATACAAATTGCGGTATCATGTGAGCCTAGGAATGTGTGTGATCACAGATTGATCTACCATCGAATCTAGATTCTGGTTCCGTGATGGATATTTTCACCGTATGTGACTTGTACATTATTTACGGTGTCCGAATTTCCTTAGATGGCTGTCATGCCCATGAGGAGTTTGGCACTGCTGTATATTATTTTCTCGAAGATGCCTCACATCTCGATAATAAAAAAAAACAAGCCAAACATTTAATAATAAAATGGAAGTATGAAAAGGTCTCAATTCCTATTGAGCACAGGGTTTGAAAAACCTCTTTTACAAAAATTCATTGCTATATTCTGTTTAAAAGTGAATTTTTCTATAAATTCAAACCCTTTGTATATAGGTGCGAATGAGGCCTCACACTACTTTCAAATAATTGCATATTGATCCCCCCACACATACACACATTCATATAACAGTTTCTTGAAAAGTGGTGGTCACCGTGGCAACACAGATGTCGAGGGGTGCCTAACACCTTCCCTCCGCATAATCAAGCCCTCGAACCCAAATGAATCTCGCTTTCACAGACCTGTTTAGCAGTGTCACATCACCGGGTCAATGTGCAAACCTTTTCTCGGTTCCGTTGGTGCAACTAGTTAAAAACACCAACTAGTGACTCTTAAAGTCAAATTGTCGACATTATACATGTCAGACCTTTTTCACTTGTTTTTTCAAACAAATCTCACATAACATGAGAAAACTAAAGAACAAGTAACGAAAAGGGACAACTAAAAATCCCGACGTCGACAGGTGGCGACTCTGATGGGGATTCTAGTAAGAGGGCTTAAGCCGCTATTATAAGCTTTTCAAAACTGTTATATGCTTGTGTGTGAATGTTGCATTTACATTTATGATGAATGTGTACGAATGCATTTTATTTATTGCATTACAAAATATCTATCTGTGATATTAGTGCTTCACACATGTCATCATTTTCATAAACAGTGAGACACGTTGAAAGTCAATTAATAATCTAGAAGGGGGGTTGAATAGATTATTACAGATTTAAAATTATCTTAGGCCTTTTTGATTAATTTGTAGTGTTAGAAATTAATATGCAAGACAGTTAAAAAAAAGGGAATTGTTAAATCCACAACACTTTTTGTTATTTCCACAACAAAAGTGTCGCTATAGATGTATAGCAACGGTGAAAACTGTAGCTATAGGATCTATAGTGACATTTTTGTTGTGAAAATAACATTTTTTGTTGTGGATTTAATAGTTCCCAAAAAAAATCAATCACACAATGCACAGAGATTTATCTGGTTCACAACATACACCCCTTGGTATGTTGTTACGTCCAGTCTCAAGTCCCTACTTGGAACTTGAGATCCTATTACTATCAGTAATAATCAACTCCTTCAACAGGCGGAGAAGCCTTTACAAAGTTTTATAGTCAAACTTCCAACTGTTCCCAACTAATCTATCTTGGACAGCAAGCTCCCCGCTCCCTCCTCAAGCTTATTTGTACTTCTTTTGAGTTCAGTTCTATTCTATGATCTGGTCTTGAAACAACAGCCTCTTCCTCACCTCACAAGTACACTAGAGATCCAACTTCCCGCTGACCTCTCTAAGACTCTAGTTTTGGTCGAAAAATTACTCGTCTTTCTCACAGGTACATAAAATAAACTAACTCTTACCTTTTCTCTTTTTACAAATCATTTACAACAATGTGCTTCTCAAATAAGCAGATAAGAATTTAGTACAGATTTGATGCTTCTCAATTAAGCAGATATATGATATTAAAGTACTTTATGAAGAATTAACAATTCTATAGAATAAAGAGTGTTTTTCTATGGATAAAATAGAATTGCTTCTTGATCAAATAATTTATGAGTTGTAAATAAATCAATGGTAAATCAATTCAAATGTCAAATAAGCACACTTTGATATAACAAATATTATTAGTTTAACTCAAATAATATATAGGAATATTTTATCTATTATGTGAACTCTTTATAAATAGTGTCACTTGGTACTATAAGGAATCGTACGGTTGGATTCCTCTCCGTAGAGGTTTATCTCCGTAGCCTTGCGGCGCCCAAGTATAACAGAATTTATAATTTTCACAATTGATATCTATATAAATATTTTCGAATAGATCACTACGATTCTCAAATCCGGTTCGGATGACTACTCTTTTTGGAGCAGTACCTCAGTGTTGTTTTGAGCTATCAAGTGTCGTATCTATTTTACGATATTTATATAAATAATATCAATAAAAGGTTACTGAAGACTATAAGGAATCGTACGGTTGGATTCCTCTCCGTAGAGGTTTATCTCCGTAGCCTTGCGGCGCCCAAGTATCCTTTTATTTGATAAATAGATGATATATAGATATATAGAATTGTGTAGAACAATAAGTATTTGTATATCTATAGATATAACACAAGTAAGAAATAATTTCAAAAATTAAACTTATCTCAATACTTGGACCAATTTTTCTCTTCAAAAATAATCAGAACTTCTGTATAAAACTTTAGAGAGAATGTAGGCAAGGAGAGTATGATTTTCTTTTCACTGAATTGGTAAAAACCAAATGATTGAAATACTCCCTATTTATAGGATTTTTGAAGTTGGGGCAAAATAGTAATTTCAAAACTAAAATTTTTGAATGAACGAATATGATCAATTATTTTTGAATGAATGGTCCAGATCAAAGCAACATTTTTACGCGGTAAAAGAGTTAGAAAAATGCCTGGCGTTTTCAACAAGATAGTATTTATTATTCATTTTGACTAATGTTTAATACTTTTACATGTTTTAATTTAAGTCCCGAAATGATAGTCACTTTAGTTGCCACGGTTAACACTTGAAGAAATGATGACATGTGCAATAATACACACTTTAGCACACGATTTAATTTTATGCACATTTATTACATACTTATATGTAGTAAATAATATATATATGGTATAAAAATATAATATATATATTTTTGATAATTTTATGTATTTTGAAAATATTTTGCCCAACTTTGTTTTTTAAAAAAAAAATAGGGTATCCTTGCCTTGAATAATATATGAATTAATTTATTCAACACTTAACATAAAATATCAAGGTCAATAACAAATTAATTCAAGTAAAAATAGTAAATAATAAAATAAATAAATATATTAAATATTTATTTAAAACATAATTGTTATCATCAAAGTATAAGATAAAAATATACCTATCAATCTCCCCCTTTTTGATGATGACAATTTTATATAAAAATATTTTTGTTTTTAGAAAACTCCCCCTTAAATTGTGAACCCTTTGATTAGATTCAATCAATCGTAATTAATCATAAACGATTTTATGTAATATACTTATTGATCATATATATAACGATTTAAATTTAGGTTTATATACTATTCATTAATGGCGGTTTTATATATATATAATAGATTATATACTCTTGGCCGTTCTTTGTATATTTTCTTCTCCCCCTTTGTCATCGTAAAAAAATGACGGGGTAAGAAGATTGGGAAAGCTGCAAAAAATCGTCAGAAAAACCTGCACAGTTACTTAGCCAAAAGGAATATTTACCATAATAGATAGTAGAAGTTGTACTAGTAGTCAAGGTAGTTAGTGGAGTGAGATAAGGGTGAGGGATTAGGGAGTACAGTTATCCGAAGGAGTAGAGAAAAGGAACAAATAGTTAGTTAACATGAACATACAGATTGATGTCCTTTAGATCAAGAGGACAAAAATGAGACATATCCGGAATATGAGCTTCTGCATCTGCTGGTGGCGGAATAGACACAGGAAAATCAGGTGTAGTATCAACATTGAAAGGATTCAGCAGCATGTTGTTGTGTTCTAATAATAAACAGACTAATGATTTGACAGTGTGCAAGGAAAGCTGAGTATCCTCCAGTTTTTCAAGAATTGGTGTTTGATTTTGCAGTAAGAGTTGATTCATGCTGTTGAGAGAGTCAAGTTTGGAAGCCATGTTGATGGTGGTTTCAAAATGTTCATTATCAAGAGGTTTAAAGATAATGAGGGGTTGTGGTGGTAGATTGAGGTGAGCAATAATTTTGCTAGTAGGAACATGCTGAGATTGATGAGTGGCCAGAGGAAGATCTAAATAAGTGAAAATTTTGGTGAGAAGGAGACCGAACCCGAAACAATTTTGCTGAAAACAGAATTCAAATGAAGAGAGCAGAAAATATGCCAGATTGTAAGGCATACACTCATTTAGCAAACCCTTGATAATTTCCAAGTCAAATGGTAATAGTTTGCGATCATCCCGAACAGGTATGAAATTTTGTCTTAGAATTTTGCCTAAAAATTGAGACTCAGGAGTTAAAAACTCTAAACCAATTTTGCATGGAAAGTCAAACAAAACGGCGGGTACCATTTGGTCAGAAACGACAGAAAGATTGAATTTAAACAACATACAGTCTTCAACTGATATTCCAGAGGGATGTAGATAGGAATTTACCCTAGGTAATTCTAGAGTAGAAGGAGATAACTTGAGAGCATTGACAATACACAATTCATCAATTATATACGTTTGACCTTGAATACAAGTTGTTATACTCTTTAGTAACCCAGAGGAATCAGTTGAAAATTCCATATGAGAATAAAATTCAGCAATTAGACTAGGATAAATAGATTTGTCATGGAAAGAAATCAGACAGTCCCATCCAACATTTTTAAAATTGTCAAAAAGTTTTGGAAAACCATGAAAGGTAATGACATTGCCAGGACAAAGATTATGTCGCATGGATCTATATTTAGCTTGAGCAGATATGGTGGTAAGATGAGGAACAACTTTGGAAAACTAAAGTTCAGAATGAAGAGGTAAAGCCTTCCGTTTTGAAGAAAACAAGTTAGTCATGATGAGTATTGTGGCAGGAAGGATAGGGGAGAGTATGAGATTGAGAAAAGATTGCATAGAGAAACACATTTTTGAAAGGATTTATATATATATATATATATATATATATATATATATATATATATATATATATATATATATATATATATGGAGGGAAAAGAAATATGATATGCGGCAGATGAGATGTATTTCAAATAAGTAGAAATTAATAAGTTTAGTAAAGAAGCATGTAACAGGAGGTCACAGTAACTAGTGGTAATAAACATTTAAGAGAAAAACAGTAGAGTAAACATGGTATGATTACAATAGACAGTAAATATTTAAGAGAAGCAGTAAAAAAATAAACGAAACAGTAACAAAAATTTCCACATGTCAGTAAAAAAAATAGAATTTAGTCAAGTCATAAGAATGAGTACTGAAAGTCTGGAAATATTTGATAAAACACGGCAAAGAAGTATTATTTCAATCTTCAAATTTTCAAAGTAGCAGGTAAAGTGTAAGATTGCAAAATTTATGGCAAATTGTAAGGGATATCAAATAACAGTTAATGCAATTAATCGACCCGAGAATACCAGTATGCACATACTATATAAGATGCAGAAAGTAAGCCAGTGAACATCTATATCCACAACATATATATGATAGATAATAGAAAATCCAGTTGTACGCAAATAGAGAGATAGAAAGGTTATACCTGAGCTAAGTTATGTGTCGAGCTTTATCAGGATCAAAGCAGTAGTGAGCTCAAGAATGCAGAAAGATATAGAGAGAAAATATATATACTATGCAGATATATAAGTACAGATATACTTATATATGTATATTTATATATGGACTAACATTATCGAGTTATGTAAAATCCCAAATTTTATGAATAAATATTTAAATTTCTCAAAATATTTTTTTTGAATATTATGGTGTGAATTTGAGAAAATGTTATAGTTGTTGGTAGTATTTATAAATTTTGCAAAGTATGCAAGTTGTTATATAATATTCGATTGGTCGGGGAATATTCATTTTAATAGGGAATATTAAATGCAAGCAATCAATCAACTGGAGTGGACCCTAATGGAATTATTGTCGGATTGAGAAAACGACAAAAATTTTTTTTATGAAAATAACGACGGAAGTTTTACCATTAATACTGTTGAACTACTCAGTAGTAAAAGTACAGTAATACGTGTGGTTGCATAGTAGCACACGATATTGATTATTGATGCTTACGTGAGAAGTCACTTAGTTTTGTTCAATTATTGCTTCTGTAATTGTTGCATAGTATCTCACGTTATTTGATTCAATTATTGTCGATATTTTATATATTATTAAATCAATAATTGAGATGACAGAGTTATTAATATTATTATTTGCAATATTAATGATGTCTAGAAGTTACGCCAATGAGAGGTTTGGTCACCTAATAATGCGCTTGCCAATAGGAGAAATCCTTATTGGAAAGCTCCTCTTTCTCGGGAACGAATTCGGGTCGATTAATAGTGTGAATTATAATAATGATGATGAAGTTTTGTTTTATTAGTATTATTAATGTAATAAAAGCGAGAAAAGTTTTTTATATAAAATAGAATACTTTTATAAAGTTATTCGTTTTATTAGACTATAAATAAAATATATTATATTCTATTATGCATAGTATTTTGCATAGTAAAATCTTTTATATAAAATGAATACTTTTATAAAGTTATTCGTTTTATTAGACTATAAATAGAATATATTATATTTTATTATGCATAGTATATTGCATAGTAAAATCTTTTTATATAAAACAGAATACTTTTATAAAGTTATTCATTTTATTAGATTATAAATAGAATATATTATATTTTATTTAAAAGATTTGTTTTATTAGAATATTTTATAGTAAACCAATCTGGACCGTTCGTTTAAAAGTAAATCAATCTGGACCGTTCAGGAATTAGTTACTATTCAGTCCATTCTCCTATAAATAGAAGCTCATTCCTTTATTATTTCTTACGAATTCACTAAAACTCTAGAGAGAGAAACTATAGAGAGAAAGAAGAAAAATATTCTGTTACTTCACTACTCCTATATCCAATTTGTTCTAAGGTAAGTGGTATTATTTCTTTCGTATTCATGAAGAGAACTTCTGTTATTCCATTCTTTATTATTTTGTTGGAATAACGTGTATACGCGGACTACCCTATACTTGGTGAAATTCTTCTGTTATTCCATTCATTATTATTATGTTGGAATAACCTGTTTATGCGAAATACCGCATACATGGTGAAATTCTTCTGTTATTCTATTCTTTATTATTATGTTGGAATAACCTGTCTATGCGAAGTACCACATACATGGTGAAATTCTTACATTATTCCATTCTTTATTATTATGTTGGAATAACTTGTCTATGTGAAGTACCACATACATGGTGAAATTCTTACGTTATTCCATTCTTTATTATTACATTTGGAATATCACATGCGTATGCGTTTACGCATGACCGAATTCCGTTATTTATTATTACGTTGGAACATTAGTCGGTGCTTAAATTTAATTTTGACACGGTTCCGTTATTTATTATTATGTTGTAATATTACGTTCATGCGTTTACGCATGATCCGTTCCGTTATTTATTATTACATTGGAATAACTCGTCATGCATGCGATCTATCGCATACTTGGTGATTTTTTTTGTTATTCCATTCTTTATTATACTCGGTTGGTTAAAGTTTTGACTTCTATACTCCATGAAATTAGTGGAATATCCTTGATATTTGCGCTTCATCCAAAGATCTTTTCATGGAAATATTCTTCCGAGCATTCTTGAATTTTACTCTACAAAGAAGTATCATGTTGACAATTTAGGCGTTATTAGTTCTGGATAAATTAATTCTTGAACTTGTTTTATTGAATTCTTATATCATTGTCATCATCCTCATGTTTATATTATATTGAAAGTCATCGTGGCCTATAGTGCATAGATTGACTGGTATGATTATGATCGAGGATTATTCGGTATAATCATGTAGTAATGTTATAAATGATGTGGAAAAAGTCCTTATTGGCCCGTAGTGCATTGATGGACAGTTTTTAGTATGATTATGGCTATGGATTCTCTTCGGCCAAGGGTACAAAGATGAATTATTTTATGGCATGATCGTAACCATTGATGAATACACGAATATCCTTGGCCCGTAGTGCATGGATAATTTGTGGTCGTGATACTAATGAATATCCTTGGCCGTAATGCAGGAGTGATGTGGATTATTTATTAAGCTGAGTCTCAGCGATAAAAATGATAAAAAACCTTTTTAAATCATAAAAGATAGTAGATTTTATTCTCTACTTGACTCTTTTAATGGATTTCTTGTTTCGCTGCAGTTAAACTTGATGTCTATTGTATTTTGTGGCGACCCCAAATCCAGGTACTTGAAACCCGAACTCAGTTCTCCACGATACCATTTCTTTAAGCTGAATAATACTAAATAATAATATAATTCGAACTTCATTTACATACATCAAAGTTTACTTTCCAGTGCGTGACCTTCAAATACATTCCTTACAATACCGACAATAGATTCCATTGTCTTACTAACTATAACCATTAACTCATACTAAATCTCATTTGAGCGACTTTTCTTTTCCTTGTTCGGTGCACGAGCCTTCGAAGTCGATCGATGCATGAATTGAAAACATTTAGTTTAAGCAAGGATGAGCATTTGAGTGCCCATGCAAGTAATAGCAATTATATATATAATTTGAAAGAATATAAGTATTCTCTTTCAATAACACTTCTACAACGAATCAAAAGTTGTGAAGTAATCATCTTGATAAAAGATTCACATAACAACTCTCTTTCAATTTCTTGAAATTAGGCTCCACCCATGAATAGGGTTTAAGAAACATACTATGAACATGGTTTTTATTTTGAAAAGGTTTAGCGAGAAATTCATCCGCAAACCGTCATAACTTACAGAACACGGAGGGTGATCGGTCCGTTGTACCTGTGATTGATCAATACTACATAACTTGAAGCGAAATTCATCGCTCACTCTATCCGCCATGCAAAATCTTCCCATATAGGGATGTTCATACATGCACAGTTCCAAACCCAGAAGGTTTTAATCTTCTTGCTCAACAATAATATGTAATTCAACATATATGTATACGGGTAATTGATGAGGTATATCAACATGTGAATAAATGCCATGGTTATCAGTGGGGACACTTGTATAACCATTTAGAAATCAACTTAACAGAATATATATCTGAGCTAACATGTTGATAATCAAAGCGTACATAATCTGTACAGGAATAGAATAATTCTGAAACTTCTTACTCATGTCCATTGCATAAAGAAAATGCAAAGGTAGGATACTTGCCTAATTTGCTGATTATAAATCTCAACTTAGGTTTTATCTCTTTATCACAACCTATCAATAAGCAGGTCATTCGTTCGATTAGAACAATATATCATAACACATAAATGTCGATTACTGATTGAAGACATAGTCTAATCACGTCATCACATAATCGCGGTGATCATACTTTTAATTCATATTCTATACATTTTCCAAATATCTCATCCATACTCTTCTTATGTAGCCTTTTCTTTCTATTATAGGGATGACGGCGGTTGTGGCGTACTCAACAATTTTATCGGATAATTCTTGAGTCTAAGACTCTTATTCTATACCTCAACATACGTAAACATCGGACATTTTACTTTTAATCATTTTGAATTTTCCGAAATTGAAAATTTTAAAATAATTCAAATCATCACTCGAGGGCTTATAGTGATATAAGCTATTACTATGGGTGCTCTTCATCAAATCTTGGACTTCATAACTTAGGTTCTCTAGTCGACTAGTTTGGGAAAATTTATAACTTTCAAACATCGGAATCATAATTAAATGACTTAAACATTAAACAATTCCATTATCATTAATAATTAATTTATATTAAACTATTAATGAAACCATTGCCAAAATATAAAAGTTATTTATAATAACTCAAACTATTTTTAAAACATTTATATTACCCTTAAATGATTTTTAAAACAATTAAAATCATTTTAAATAATCACCATTAATATATAAATATTAATGTACTATTCATCAAATATTAAAAGTCATTAATTATAACTTAAAATATTTTTAAATCCTTAATATCCTCTTTAAATGATTTTTAAATAAATAAAACCATTTTAAACTATTTATTTAATAATAATTATTAAATAAACTAAATATCACTAATATTATCTTAATATCATTAATATTAAATTATTAATGAAATTATCTTTTAAATATTAAAAGTTATATTTTATAACTTAAAATATTTTTAAATACTTTAATTTCATTTAAAATGATTTTTATAATATTAAAATCATTTTTAAACTAAATTATTTAATATAATCATTAAATAACTTTAATATCATTAATATTAATTAATTAATGAAATACATCACAAAATATTAAAAGTCATGGAAAATAACTCAAAATATTTTCTTATACCATAAAATAATTTTTCATGATTTTTCATGAATTAAAACTATTTTTAAATCATTTATTTAATATTATAATTAAATAAATAAATACCTTTATATTCCAAAAATATTAAATATTTATGAAATATACTCAAAATAATTAAAAACTATTTTTTAGGACTTTAAAATAATTTTTCATAATTTATTTGGTATTTTTAATAATTAAAAACTAATTTTTCTAATTTTTAAATTAATTTACGGAAAATCAGAAATTAAAATAATTAAAAGCGTAAGCTAAAAGGCCCTATAGTGATGAAGTGTCGCTATAGGTGTTCTTGAGCCTACCCGAGATCTTCATAAGCGTAACCAAGGTGGCATACTTTGGTAGTGAATAACTCTCTCATCTTAAGCGAATTTGGACAATCTATAAATTGGGTCTTGTAGAGGAATTACCAGACTACAATCTCCAATAATCATAACCTCTAAACAAACATCAGATCTGGGATAAATCAGCCATCAAAGTAGCTACCAAAGTCGTTCTTCACGAAGAAGCAGTTCGAGGTGCCTACTTTGGACCTCTATAACTTGATGATCGTGTAACTTTTATGTGATCTATCAATTCCGATGTGTGTAGACAACATGTAGGACTACAACTCTAACACTTAACATCATCATAACAACAATAAATAAAGCATCTAAAGTATGGTCAAACCTTGTCGGAAAAATTAACACTTAGAAATTCTGGGTTTTTGAGAATTTTACAGTCGGTCAATCTTAGGTCAACCCACTTTGACCTTAAATAAATCTTAATCCGTAATATATATGGACCTGATTATTTTTGGAGGTTAAATACCACATAACAAGCTACACATATCAACCTTTAGAAACAAAAGCGCATTAAAGATGACCAGAGATATAAGGTCGAAATTTGCCAAAAAAATATTTACGGACACTTAGAATATTTTACGGGTTTGAAAAATAAGTCGATCAATCTTGGTCAACCCACTTTGACCGCTTATAAATCCCGATCTACAATAGATATAGACCTGATTCCTTTTGGAGTTTAAAGACCACATAACAAGATACACCTAAAAACTTTTAAACAACAAAAAAAGTAAATAATCACAGAGATATAAGTCTTGACATTTGCCCAAAAATCACAGAATTCGGTTTTTCCAACTTGCTCAAATCTTCAAATTCGTGCACTTTGATGTTATGGGTTCATGATTTTACAACCCAGAACATTAATAGACTCCCTATTACACTACTTTAAACAATCAATTGCATCAATTAACATCGAATCGAAGGATTTCAAAATTAGGGAATTTCATACCTTTTCTAGCTTCGATTTTTGATTTTTTTGGCTTTGATGCTTCTGATTTGTTGTTTGTGATGGTTGGGCTTTGTTTAGGGACTGATATGCTAGATAATTTCGTTGGCTAGAGGTTGAGAGAGTGTAGGATGAGACTTTGGAAAATTTTAGTGTGCAAAATAATGTTAACTTTCCAATCTATTTATAAGCCAAATTAATTGCCTTGGATGCTAAATTGGTTGGTATAATTGAGGTGTAATGGTATAGTAGCATGAGGGAATTCTAGAAGGTGGTGGTTGGCTAGCTTTTGCAAAGATTCTAGCAACAATGCTACTAATAATACACTAAAATGGACAAAAAGGGTATTTTGGTAATTTCCCATATAATTTCATGGGCATTCTTGTACATAGCAATTAAATGTAATATTTAATCACTAGATGGTAATTCTTATCATTTACCAATTACTTTTCATCCTTTGGTAAATTAAAACATTTATCTGATAACATCGTAATTAAACACGATAATTTTAAATTAGGGTTTTCTATAGAAAATTAGGATTTTCTAATTAGGGTTTCTTAACGCCATCAATTAGGGTTTCTAATTGACCATTAGGGTTCTCTAATTATCTGTGTATGTTCTAACACAGTCATTACGATCTCTAACTTCAACCGATTAGGGTTGTAATAATTAGGGTTTGTCCTAATTATCAGCGTAAAAATAGTAATTAGGATTTTCTTCTAATTACCAACATTCGTGTACACAGTAACTTCATATGCACAGTCACCACTCAGTCATTTCTCATAACTGAGTTTAATAATTAGGGTTTCACAAGACGGTAATATCTTTATGACCTAATTGATAGTCATTGCTTTCGATATTATCTGTCACTTACATACACGAGTACATAATTATTGTCTTTGTAAAATCATTATAACAATAATATAATATTATTATTCTCATCTCTTGATCACAATCCCAATTCAGGGTTTGGATCTTATATCTGACTTCTCTTTCGCATATCAAGTTAAAATACTTGATTTAAATATTCTGAACAATTCATATAATAAAATATATATTATATAAATTCTAATTATCACTTCATATATTATTTCCAATCATGTTTTCATGGAAAATAATTAATAAAAATATTTCTGCTTACAGAAATTAATTACCATAAAAATATAATTTGTAGTAATTAATAATTCCAAAATTATTTCTAATTTTTCAAGTAATAAATATATTCACATTTATCGTTCACATTACTAGACACTTATTCTCGTCATTAAATAAAAAAAAAATTATACGCAAATTTTCTTATTTATTTTATTTAGGAAATCTCGGGTTATTACATATTTTATCAGTTTAACATTGTTGAAGACTAATGATAATTTATTCTGCATTATCTTAGTAATAATATTTCTTACTAGGCTAGTTGAGCTCACCATTTCCTTCACTGTTCTCTTCAAGAAATGAGAATATAGCTGGGACGAGTCGGGGAACGGATTGACAGTCTAGATGATAACATTAGTAGTCCAGATGATAGCATTAGTAGTCCTCAATCGAGGCATAACTTGTGATAATATATATACTTATATATATACTTATATATATAATTATTGTCAGACATATCTGATGAGCCTAGATTTTATATCAGGAGCGTTTATTGCTTTTATATATATATATACTTATATATATATAATTGTTGTTTTTATTATATCCGATGAGCCTAAATTTTATATCCTAGAATGCTTTCTGACTTATATATATATATTTACATTTACATCACGGGGCACGGAGTTTACTTCGAGGCATTTTACTACTTTATTTATATTGTCTCATTCAAAAGCCATTAGCTCATAAATTACATACTCTAAGTGTTCATGCAAGATTTTTACAAATTCGAATTCGTTAACTCAGAATTCACCTTTTAGTTCATTATCGAGCGTTCGTTTATCGTTCATGAGCGTTCAATACTCGTTTTCTTTATTCTAAGTTAGAATTCGACGATTCTTGAGTCCATGACTCTTGAATACCTTATCTCACGTGTTGACATTGAAAACCAAAGTTTCCAAGTCACACAACAACTTGTGACTACAAATTTGAGATTTCTACGTTTTCGATGTTTAACGTCTATTTCCGTAAAATTCTCCATAACTTCGTTACTTGTGTTCTATATACCAAATCAAATGGAAAAACTCCATTGATTCATCATCTACATCCTAACCAAGCAAGATGAACATACCATATCAATGATGGATTTCAATTTGTCCATCAACAACCAAGTTAACGTTCAACAGTTTCTACGATTTAAACTTACGTAAACCCTTACGATTTCTAATTAAACATGACTTATGAATGTTTTAATCATTAATAGCCATCCTTATTCCTCCTTAAGAGACATGCTCCACCAATCTACGATTCTCTACTTAAAAGAAATCAAAAAGATCGAAGACTAACGTTAACGAAATATTACCTTTTCGTTCTTCACGTTTCTTGCTAAAGCTTCTTATGTTTTGCTTCAAAGTAGCTTGATTACTTTTTTTTAGCTCTTTCTCTCTCTCAATATATGTTGGCTAATATTTGTAAACTATCAAATGAACTAGCCAAGCTACTATTTATAGGAAATTCAAATGGAGGGTAAAATGGTCTTTCTTCCCACCTCCTTACTATTCATTTTCTTCATCACCAAGTAAATTTGCTTTACTTGGTCATCAAGTAGCCGGCCCACATGGCCTTGTGGGTCCCCCCATGGGTTACCCCATGGGTTTTACCCATCCGGTGACCCATCAATTTGATCCGCGGTTCGATTTCTTGGATCAGGCTTGATTAAACTTAAAGCGGGCCTTAACTTGGGCTTGATTACACAATTCATTGGGCTTGATATAATCCAAATCCAATTGGATTCTACGAAGTCCTTGAACTCAAAGTTCATTAATACTAATCGTATTTTACGCGTTCAATTCTTGTATTCTCTTCGTATAGTATTCGTACGATGTTCGTATTATACGTCGTAATATTCTTCATACTATACTCGTATACTAACTAGTATCATACTCGTATATCGTACATATAATAACCCTAATCATTATACACACTTCATTTTCCTTCTCGAAAATCACTTTCCCTAACCCTTAGGTTTTAAGTCAGCAGGCAAAAACTTTATTTGCCATAACTGAAATATTATTGGATATTCCATCTCGTTGTCGTATTCTATCATTACGCATTTCTCAGAAATTCAAACTTAATTCCCGAGCTCAAACGGATGAATAGTGTTTTTACGGAAATTTCTCATTTTATTTTTGTCTTGGAAATTCAAAACAATTAATTCTATCACATAGCCAGAATCCTAATCCCATCCTCACATTCTAGGTCATAGAACGACCTTCAATTAGCTTACTCACATAAATAATAAATTAAATTCATTTAATTCACATAATCAAATAAAAATTTAATTATCATATAAATATGATTTTCTCGAACGTTACATCTTCTCTCTCTAATCATGATTCAACTAAGATGTTCCTTGATATTTTGGTTTTTAATGTTCTTCTTTGAACCTATTCATATAATCTTAACTTATTTCATAAGCATTCTTTGAATTTTTATCAATTAAACTCTATTTGAGTTCATTCTTATTATTCTAATCATCTTCATCTGGTAAACATTAGCTATTTAATAACATTTAACATATTATTACTGGAGCCAGGTAACTCCTGATTCTCATCTTTTAAATACCTCAAGATTTCTCTTTGAATCTTCTCACATATATTTTAATATCTTCTCTATACATTTGTTAAATTTATTTCTTATTGTTCAAACACTAATTGAGTTTATCCTTTACAGTATTCACATTTCTTCTCTAAGGTTATAGCCTAAGGTACTCCTATCTAAGGTTTATAACCTACAGCTCTAATATCATCTGTAACGACCCCAAAATTCATATAATTAAACTCTCAAGTTCGGTCGTTAATAATACGTCTAACTTCTGATTTTACATCATTATTCGATGTTAAACTTAATAAAATGCAGAATAATTTAAACTTTTTTTCTTCTTACTTTAATTCCCTGAATCAAAACCTTTATCATTTACACATCTCTGAATTAAATTATTTTATGATTCGCTTCATCAAAATTATTATATAAAATCTTACATATTAGCTCGATATCCCTTATACATTGGGTAACTCAAACATTACAACTAAATATGAAGTTTCACATCATAAATTATCAAGTACATTTCTCTAGAACATTAAACATGGTTCAAATAATAACATCTCAGCCAAAGTATATAAATCTTCATGTATTACATCTGATTCATGTCTTTCAAGTAGCACTTAGTGCTACATTGAATCCTTAACCTGTAAAAGTGGTTATTTGCAAGGTTGAGCTCGACAACCTAGTAAATCTAACAGTTTTCATGCATCATGTAACACATAATAACATGCTCAACATAAATCTCATAATCATTGGACTAACATAACATACATGCTACCGTTCACATAACAAGTATAAAGATTGAGTTCCTTACTCAATCAGCATTCTTTACTCAATCAACGTAGTCATAAATTGAATTTAACGTTTCATACTTCAACATATATAACACATCATGCTCTTTGTAATAAAGATTTAAAACAGTTCATCATCAAGTTAACATAGCAAATAGGAACTGAAAGACTTGCCTTGATCACTGTTTATCAATAACAATTTAACAGCTTACAGCTATCTGCACTTCACGTGACAATTATATAATTATGCACATCATCTATTAGTCACATAGCAACACATAGTAGTTGTAATGTAAACTTTACTCTACATCTCATAACCCTTCTTATTAATCAATACACAATGTTCAATTTGATTATGTTAACTTTTGACTTATATCTCACTATATTTCTTCTTAGGTCATACTCGAAGTTCATTAAAGTGTTTAAGTCTTACTAGGACTCCTTATTGTTTTACATTAACCACATTCTATATCTTATAATGTTCACTTCAATTGAATTGAAACACTTTTTAAGTTCATTGTTAGGTAAAATTTGTAACATTCTAGAATTTTCTTTAATTGCTATATTAAATATTTATTGAATTATTCAAGTATTTAATGGATGTGTTTATTGTTGAATAAATTTTTTTTTTCAAATTTGATTCGATTTGGTTAATTATTTGTTAAATAAATAATTAAGAAAATTAATTATTATATTCTAATTTAATTTAATTATTAAGTTAGAGAGTTTGTGATGATTAAATGAATTATTATATTTTAATATGAATTTGTAATTAAAAGGATGTGTTAGTTGATTAAATAAAGTTATAATTATATAGAAAATTATAATTTTATGGTATTGATTTATGTGTTAAAGTAATTTAATAAATTATTATTAGAATTAATTTAATTGATTATTGAAAATTTAATTAAATAATAGTGAGGCAAATTACTTTTTATAAAGGAGTTATTAAAATAAATTAAAGGAGTTTAATTCAGTTTTGCCAAACAAGGCTTAATGCATATTAAATATTTATTTTAAATGTGTTTTACCAAACAAGGTGTTAGAGTTAATGGGTTATTTTTAGTTAGTTAACCAAACAAGCCTTATGGCTTTTGAGTTTTAAAAAAAAAAGAAAACTGATATCAGTTATACTTATATTTATATTATATAATTAATATATATTATATCTTATACGTTATAACTCTAATACGTAAGATTAGAATAGAGAAGAAAGACTCAGTAGAAGGGAAGAAGAAAGCTTACAGAGAGAAAATAAGAGAGAATTGGGAGAAGGCTAGAGAATTTGAGAAAGGAATTAGGGAAAAGAAGTTTGATAATCAAGGGATAGCCACTATATTCTAAAACAAGGTATCATCCTACCTTTTTAAGTTTTTAAAATTTTAGTTTTCTCTTCCTTAATTCTCTGTAAAATTCTTGTGAAAGGATAAATTATTTGATTGTATGTGGATTTATATGATAAACTAGTGTTGTGAAACTATTTTCATAAGTTTATATATGAGTAGAGTCAATGAATTTATGATATGTATAGAAAACTATATTATAGTGAGTTTATATGAATATATATGAATATAGTTTAGTTTAAGGTAAAATTAAGGTTTAATTAGTTGTTTAATTGATAAATTGACTATTGAATTTGAAAGACTATGCATAATCATAAACAAGGTATTTTAAATTAACTGTTTTAGTTGAAAAACAAAATCACAGTGTTGATTTTCATTGAAAACATCAAAAAGTGAGTTTTTATCAAAAACAGTGAAATTGGATATTTTAAATTCGATGTTTGTGTTGTTTTATGAGTATAATCATGTTAAGAGTCTTTGAAATATGTTTATTTAAAGTCTCTGTATGAATTACATGCTAATTAGGCTGTTAGAAAGTAGCTTGTAGGCCAAAATTGGTTTTGTTCATGTGATTTTCAGAGTGGTAGTTTGTCAAGTCTGCAATTAAATCACCGCATGACACCACTTTGTAGTATAGTTCTCACGCCGCAACGTCGGCATTCCAATGCCATGCGCATCATAGGGCCTCATAATATAATTCTCGCATCAAGATGCCATCTCCGTGCAACACCAACACCTGAGATAAATTGTGGTAAATGCATGTCATGAAGTTAAAGTAATGGTCGAGATAAGTGTAATTTTTGTACACAAAGTCTGAAGAAGTTGTTATGTGTTAATAGTAGGATTGTTAAATTATGATTTCAATATTTCTATACCAAGAATGAGCATGTTATTAACAATTAACTAGTTTTGTAACTTGATTATATGATTAAAAATTTAATCTTACAAGATGAATGTACTTAGTTATGTTTGTAAAGTGGTAGTGACTAACTATGTCATGATGACCTATATATATAGGGTATTGTGATTCAAATTGTTTGGTTTAGCCTACGAGCAAGGCAAGTTCTCTAAATCTATTATCTTGTTTAACCAATTATTATTTCCAATTCGATTACAATATAATGATGCAATTCTAAACTTTATTTTGATATTGAGCAAGTTATTCTTGTATTTAAGTTGTTATTTAGCATGCAAGTTTATATATACTAATGTTGAACAATTTTATCATTCAAATTGCTATACATGCTTAGTATTCAATTCTAAATAACCTTGGCTTAATATTGTTCAAGCAAGGAGTGTTACAGTTATTCAATATGTATGCTATTAGATTATTCCTAAAGCATGATTTTAATTTACCATGTCGATTCAGTTATGATTATTCCATAGTATAACGTTATTATTTTATTCAACTAATCCTTAGTTGATATTCGTTGAATTCCAAATTACCCTGAAATGTATCCAAACTGTGACGCCCCCAAATCCAGGTTCTCTAACCTCAGATTCAGTGCTCACGATCCTATCATCATCATAAGCATTCTATAACTATTTCGAAATAATAAACATACATTGTTCATTATAATAAGGTCTCATAATATGGTCCCAAGGTCTCCATAACCTTAACTTTAAATACACCATTTATAATACAAATAGTTTACTTAAGAAATTCCATTAGATAATAACTAATTTAACATTCATTCTAAAATTACTCCTGGATCTTGCCCTTGTCCTTCACGTTAGATCCTTCGGGCTTAGCTGAAAATAGAGGTCATGATATAGCAAGAGTAAGCAACTAATTTGCTTCACAAGTTTATAAAGACAAAGGATATATATATCATGACTTAGAAAGAAATATTGCCTTCAATGTTCAACAATAATATAAGATTGTGGGGGAACATGAATTAAAAATCAACAATTGAATATTCGATAATTGAATAACATGAATCGAGTGGTTTTGAATAACCATGAACATTTGCCAAGGTGCTCGATGATTTAAATGGACCTTTTAATAAGTTTTGGTATTCAAGGATCACCTTTCATACCCCGTGATTTATGCATAAACACTTAATAATCCGACATTGATATCATGCCTTAATCAAATTTGTCCATTTCTCGACCGAGAGTTCTTACCATATCAATTAATAAGAAACGATTATTTAAAATCCATTTGATTTAACAAATTTAGACATGCTTGATCTAGCTGATACAATTAGCATAGATCTATCCCATAAACAGTTCATAAATAAAGAACTTTAATTTAATTCACAGTTCAATGGTCTAGTCGGACAATTTACGAGTCTAAGTTTAATTAAACTCTGCCTGAACACTTAACGATATCTTAGACAATCATATTATCAGTCTAAATGATTTTCATAAGCTCAAAATAATTTTCAGATAATTAATATCATTTATCTAAATTCTTCGATCATTAATAACGTATTTAATGAATTAAATACCACATAATTCTTTAATCATTAATATCTATTTATCATTAAATATTAATGAAAATCATAACATAATATTATAATATGATTATAATATGTCACGGTATTTTTTTTTAATACCTTAAAATCACATTTATATGATTTTTAAACACTTAAATTCATCATCCGATAATTGATATTAATAATAAAATATTAATATTTTCATGCCAAAATATCAAAAGTTATAGTTTATAACTTAAAATATTTTCTAACACTTAAATCATTTTTATATGATTTTTAAAGCATTAATTTATTTTTTCATAATTTATTTAATATATTTATTAAATAAACTAATTATTATTAATATTGATTAATTCATGAATTTTCATCACAAAATATTAAAAGTCATCAAAAATAACTTAAAATATTTTATAACACCATAAAAAAAATTATTCATGATTTTCCATGAATTAAAACTATATTCAAATCATTTAATTAAAATTATAATTAAATAATTAAATACCTATACGTAATTCCATTTTATCCTTTGTAGAGCTATCCTTCTTAGAATCTCCTCCATCTGATTTATGATTACCTTTGCAACAAGTAGTACTATGCCCATTTTTAGATTCATAAGAATCTAAGAAAGACAACTTGACTTCAAGTGGCAACGTATCCTTTATTTTGCGAGCAACAAGATGGCCATGTGGACCATGGCCATCAAAGATGCCACAAAAAGTAACATCATCAGCAATAAAAATCTTCCCACACAATCATGGCATCCTGGTTTATACCCTTGCGACCCTGTTTCACGTTATACGAATGAGACTCGAGCATCAGATACGTGCAGACTTTTGGCTCATTTTCACTACTTAGCTTCATAAATATGTCTTTACCAAGTCTGTTTTGTAAAAGTGATATATGGTCGAATGTAAATCACCTTTGCCGGAGCAGTTGATTGGGGCATGGTTTTGAAGATACAAAGAGCAACATGCACTTTCCATCACCGTCAATTCCCTTCGCCGACGTCTCTGTACCGACGCCGGAGATCATCCGTGGCAGCGACTGCACCGGTGGTTCAACACCGCTTGTAGCCGTAGCAGAGAACTACGGAATGGCGGAGTCGCATGACAGACGCGAATCAGGCGAGCTCTTGAACTCGCAACGCTTCTTATGATGATCGTAGCTACTATGTTTGAGTTCGGACCTAGTTATACTGAGAGAGAATACGGTTGTATGGAGAAAAGAGAAACCCGAGTTGATCGCCGTGGCATTGAACTTCTTTGTCTCCATCGAGAATCTGGCGCGCCGCCGACGAAGACGTCAACGAGTTTAGTACGGAGCTTATGGATACTGATGCCTTGAACCATATTAGCGTCGGAGCCTTCTACAGCAAGAGGACGCTCATCCTCATCTTCGTCTCCCTGCTATAACCCCTACAGATCGTGGATTCCGGCCAGCGTTGCGGGCGGTGCAGCGCCACTGCCGGCACGTTCAAGCTTCCGGAGCCGCAACTCTTAATCCTCTCCATTGGGTATGAACTTGTCTTCGCCGGAGAGAAACCTGGTTTGAATATCATCGGCAGACCAAGATCCGGCAAAGGCGAGAACAGCTTCCGACGAGGAGCTTTTTCGTAAATCATGTACTGTTTATGATGAGCTTTTATGGATAATTGACAAGCTTTCTTGATAAGCTCATCTCTCATCATTATTCTCTCTCCCAAAACTAATTTTTTTCTTTTGAGTTCAATCATGTGCTCGCTTCTGTCAATTGAAAAGCGTAGTGGAGCATCCATATGAAGTCGGTGGGAAAATCCTTATCGTAGCAAATTGGAAAAGTCCAGCTCGCCGGAAATATTTTGTATGTGTGTATATAGAGACTAGAGATTGTAGAATGACTGCTAGGGTTCTTCACATAGAGAGAGAGAGAGTACGTGACTATAGTTTATGAGAGGAGTGAAGAAGCAAAAAGGAGGCTGATGTTTCTCTTTACTGATTCAACAAATTTTATCATGCAAATAATGTATCAATGAATGAATGCCTCCACATGCGCATGTCCCCTTCCTTTTTCTTTTCTTATTACACCCGTGGATCTGAGACTTAAGCTTGCACATGAGCTCAATTATAAAACAATAATTGCATGTTAGTTTTAATAATTCACAAAGGTTATTTTGGTAATTTTTCATACCAAAAATAATGCACAAGGGTAGTTTAGGCATTTTACTAGCAATAATTGATTTCTACCCTTAATAATGCACAAGGGCATTTTAGACATTGGCCACAACCCTTAGGGTTTAGGGTTTAGCATTTTAGGGTTTAACCCTAAAGATTTAGAAATTAAAATACTAAGATTTTCTAATTAGATTTTTTAAAAAAAATAGAAAATCATGATTAAAATTATAATTAGGGATTCCTAATTATATTATAACTTCTCAATCACATTATGACTTTAACAGATTAGGATTAATATTTCCTAATTAAATATTGCTAATTTAACAATTAATTCCATAACTGTAAATTAGGGTTCAAAATTCGAAATTAGGGTTTGCTAATTAATTAAGCTTTACCCTAATTAATATTATAATTAATAACACTTATGCATTTTACTTATCGGATAATTTCTCGGATTAAGGTTTTCAAATACCGAATTAGGGTTTTGGATTCCGGGCCGAAATTAGGGTTTTTAGGCCGATTTCTAGGGTTTCTTGTCAAACGTAAAATTTTCTAAGCGAACGTGGGACGTTTTAATATATCGACTATCAGGTTTGACACGAGTTTAATTTATCCGATCAACCCTTGACCCTTAACCACATTACGTACACATAATACTAGTAATCACGATCATATACTCATATACCCTTAATCACGAATAATTTACTAAAAGAAATTTTAAATCCTCAAAATTTCTTACGAAAACATCAAACACATACACTTATTTTACATTTCAGGTCATTATTTGACCTTAAACCAATCATTTAAGATTTTAAATTTTCTTTTTTTTCTAATTTCTCGGGTTATCACATTCACCCCTTCTTCTAAGAATTTCGTCCTCGAAATTAAAGCATCCTAATCTCTGCTCATTCTCTTGATCAAAACTAGGTTTTCAATTTAACCTTTACAATTTCCTCATTCGAGGATTTCTCATCTATTATCACATTTCACCATAACTACTCACTAGGAGTTTACATCTTCTAAACATTCATCAAAACTAGGTTGTCATAATAACCTTTATTTAATCATCTCGAGATTCTACTCAAATGCATAGCGAGTTTACACTATTTCATATCCATCATCACATTCTACCACAACATTACTACGAAGAGTTAAAAAAAACTTTTCATATACATGCGAGGGATCATAAAATTATGAACTTTGAACTCAGGGGTTTAGGGGTATTTCTACCGCTACCTCTTTCAATTAAGAAAGAAAGGTACTCTACCTCTTAAACATTTCTTTAATAGGTATGTTTACAATCACGAAGAAGGTAAACTACCGATTTCGGTACTTTAGATGATCGAGTCTATTGTACCTTAGTAATCCGAAACGACTATATCGTCCTTAAATTGGAATATTCTATCCAATTAGTATATCCCCATTTTCGTGGTTGTTCACCTCGGACTTAGTATAAGATTCCGCACCAAAACAATTTGGTTGGGAAATTTCTTCAATGAACACTTAGAGTTTTCATAAACATTAGTCTAAATTTGAATCGAATAAAGCATAGACTCATATCGATAATTCAGTTCAATAGAATTATTTAAGTATAGCCAAACCTCGTTGGCAAATTAAAATTTTGAAAACATTTTTTTCGAGAATGACGTCATGATCTTGCGTCACAAGTATTTACAATTCGTTGAGGATTCGTCATTTGGTGATTTTATCATACTACATCATACCATAGCGGGATGACGATCACGAGATCACATCCAACACTAAGTAATATCTGCATTGATGACTTTCGTCATTTTTTATCATCTCCGCTTTTGAGTTACATGGTACATAAGTGATAAATAAAAATAACTTTGACATTTCAAATCATCTGCGTCTAGCCAAGAAATAAGTAGCATAGATTTGTACTTTAAACCGTTTCAAAAATCTTTGCAAATCGGTTTATCATCTCAAACAGTAACGAGGTGTCGATGTATTCAAGTCCATGCATACACAATATTCACCGGGAGTTGAGAATAAAATTCATTTTCAAAAGCACATAGTGCGTATTTAGCTTGATGTCAAAAATTGAAGTTTAGCATAGCTAGGAGTTTAGGAAAACCTAACACCTTTACTAATAATCATTTGCTTAACAATCTATCATTTACGTAATCCACAACACTTCATTCACACAAAACTATACCCAGTTCATCAAACTTACCACACTTATGAGTTCAGAACTTACCACAATCATATGAGTTTAAGAACTTTCCTGCATGGACCTTTGGCATCCATTCATTTGAGGGTCCATAAACATTTCATATAATCATAAGTCACTTAATTACCATAAGTATGAGTTTTAAGAACTTGTACTTAATCCTTATATCCTCTACTTATGACATATCTATCTCATTATACACCGAGAATGGAGTCATCCTCTTAATGTGCATATAACAAATAATAGCGACATAAACATTTCAATAATTATCAATGCAGAAAACTAAGTGGTTTTTACACCAAGTACAATTCAGCTCCCATACTGAAGAATCATACAACTCAAATTACTTGAGCATGAGTCCTCAATTGAATCCCCACCTAACACTAACCCCTTCTCCATACGAATTTAATTCAGTATTCATAATTCTCGTGCGGATCATGCCTCAATTTATAGTACAATTCATACACGGCCAATCTTGTCGTAAACTTTTCATCATTCTCTTGATCTTTCTTTATACCATAATCTTATCGGATCACGGAGTGATCTCATCGTATATATTACGATTCATTTGCTATTTTGTGATCGTTTTTTGTTTCACGATCTCCCATCCTTACACTTGTAATCTCTTACTCTATCTATCCACTTCTATACTTGGTACACATCGAGTCTCTATGCAGTTTTCAATATGGTACATTGAGTGGTTTCCCACAAACAACCAACAAACTAGGTTCCGAAAGTTGCTAGTTCAGTATATATACCTCCACTCTATGAAGGAATCGTTTAGCCCGGATACCATACATCAACTAGTTTGAAAGTACAATGGTACCATACTTAAACCTAACTTTTTGACCCTGCGAGATTCTTCAACTAACTCTATGTGGCTTAGTACTTATCCTAATCACTGCGGTTATTGGTCTCAGGTATTGCTACCTAAGCTTTATAACCAACAACTCTGATACCAATTGTAGCGCCCCCGGATCCTGGTCGCTGTCTCTACGACTGTCTGCGGAAGATATAAACATAAATTGTTTATACATTATATTTTACACACTATTCCCCAAAATCAAGTAACCTTAACTAATACACAAATCATAAACTATACTATTACAAACTATACCATTACAATCTAGCTGCACATTCTATCCCAAGCTAAACTTGGCATTATCCTTTTCCTGTATCTGGCCGTATTCGCCTTATCTGCAATGTTTTATCATGATATAACAAGGGTGAGCATGAAAGTTGCCCAGCAAGTTTAACTGTGACGACCCCAAATCCCGGTACTTGAAACCCGAACTCGGTTCTCCACGATACCATTTCTTTAAGTTGAATAATACTAAATAATAATACATTCGAACTTAATTTACATACATCAAATTTTACTTCCCCAGGTACGTGACCTTCAAATACATTCCTTACAATACTTGAATAGATACCAATACAACTATAACCATTAACTCATAATACACACTTATTTGATCGACTTTCCTTTTCTTTTGTTTCGTGCTCGAGCCTTGAAGTTGCTCATACATAATCGAAAACATTTAATTTAAGCAAGGATGAGCATTTAAGTGCCAAACAAGTAATAGCAATTATATATAATTTGAAAGAATATAAGTATTCTCTTTACATAACACTTCTACAACGAATTGAAAGTTGTGAAGTAATCTGTCTTGATAAAAATTCACATAACAACTCTCTTTCAAATTCTTTAAATTTGGCTCGACTCTACCCTTGAATAGGGTTTAAGAAACATACTATGAACATTCTTTTCATTTTCGAAAAGGTTTAGCGGAATTCTATCCTCAAACCGTCATAACTTACAGACGCGGAGGGTGATCACCCGATTGTACCTGTATTGATCAATACTACATAACTTGAAACTAAATTCATCGCTCACTCTATCCGCCTTGCACAAAAAATCTTCCCATATAGGGATGTTCATACATGCACCGGTTCCAAACCCGAAGGTTTTAATCTTGCTCAACAATAATATGTAATTCAAAAATATATATACGGGTAATTGACAAAGGTGTATCAACATGTGAACAAATGCTATGATTATCCAAGTGGGGACACTTGTATAACCATTTATAGAAATCAATGAAGCAGAATATATATCCGAGCTAACATGTCGATAATCAAAGAGTACATAATCATACAAGGATAGAATAATTCAAACTTCTTACTCATGTCCATTGATAAAGGAAGTGAAAAGGTAGGATACTTGCACGATTCACCGATTACAAATCTCAACTCGGGTTTTATCTCTTTATCACAACCTATCAATAATCGTAACATTCGTTCGATTAGAACAATATATCTTAACACATAAAATCGCTTTATTACAAATAAGACATAGTCTAATCACATAATCACGGTGATCATACTTTTAGTTCTATTCTATACTTGAAATATTTTATACATTTTTCAAATATCTCATCCATGCTCTTGAGTAGTCTTTTCTTTCTTTTATAAGGTTCGATATTCGCTTGCTGCATCGACAAAACTTTTTATTTGTAAATAAATCTTGAGTCTAAGACTCTTATTCTATACTACCTCAACATCTCAGTAAATATCAGACATCTTATTTTTAATCATTTTCGCAATTTCCGAAATTGAAAAATTTAAAATAATTCAAATCATTACTAAAGCGCTATATAGTGATATAATTGTTATTATATGTGTTCTTCTTCAAATTCGAACTTCATAATCGGTTCTCAAGTCACTAGTTTGGTCATTTATAACTTTTAAATATCGGAATCATAATTAAATGATTTAAACATTAAACAATTCCATTATCATTAATAGTTTAATTAATACTAAACTATTAATGAAACCCATCGCTAAAATATAAAAGTTATTTATAATAACTCAAACTATTTTTAAAACATTTATATTACCCAAATAATTACCATTAATATTTAAATATTAATGTACTATTTATCCAAATATTAAAAGTCATTAATTATAATTTAAAATATTTTTAAATCCTTAATATCCTCTTTAAATGGTTTTAAATAAGTAAAACCATTTTTAAACTATTTATTTAATATTAATCATTAAATAAACTAAATATCATTAATATTATCTTAATATCATTAATATTTAATTATTAATGAAATTATCATTTAAATATTAAAAGTTATATTTTATAACTTCAAATATTTTAAATACCTTATTTTCATTTAAAATGATTTTTATAATATTAAAATCATTTTAAACTAAATTATTTAATATAATCATTAAATAACTTTAATGTCATTAATAATTATTAATTAATGAAATTCATCACAAAATATTAAAAGTCATCACAAATAACTCATTTACATAATCAATTCCAAGCCAAAATAAACATAGTAAACCAACTAGTTTCTTAACAACACTAACTAAACTTCAAAAATTCAAACTTTAACTAACAATTAAAAATAATAACATTACAAAAATTAAATAAGAAACATACCAGGAAATACGAATTCCACAGACTGAATACGCACTTCCACGCCAAAATTTAACTAAGGAGATCTTTATAAAAGTCCTCCCACAACAAAGTCTTTCTCAAAATTGGAGGCCTTATTGTTGGTGAATGAAACAAAGGCCAAGCCCTTCTATTTATAGGTTTAGAAAATGGTGAAGTTCTCAATTTAGTCGATGTGGGACTTGGTTTATACTAATTTTTCAATAGCTCACTTTGCGATTTTCTAACGCATTGCTCATAACTCCGATTAATCTGATTTTTGGATATGTTATACATGGTATGTAAGACTATTTTTAAAAAATATGAATTACCCAATTCGGGTTCATTAGGTAGCCCAAACAGTGCGTCAAAAGTGGACGTTCATAACAGTTTTCAATCTCGTTTCAGCTTTACCCTCTTTTCGTTAAAACAGTCATAACTCTTTCATTTTAAAACATTTTTGAGCGATTCTTGAGCCCACATGAAAGCTAACTTCTGGGGCTACAACTTTTATTCTTTGACCATTTCCAAATTCTGAACACATCAGCCCAGAAATTCCGTTCAAATGGACTGCACCGCACTTGTTGGGAAGTTTTGACACTACTACTTTGAAATGTCATAACTCTCTCCTCCGATATCGGATTTAGTCCGTTTCAGAGTCTATGGAAAGCTTATTCGGTGTACTATAACATACCAAAAGCCCAAAAGGTTTTGGAAATATTAACTGATCGAAATAGTGTCCTGAATAGCACATCCCGCTGCTGACTTTCAGTTTTGAGAAATTTGACACATTTCCTTCCAAACACCGTAATTCCCTCATCCGAGGTCGGAATGAGGTCATTCCAAAGCCTATGGCTTCCTAACTCAGTGCACTACAACATATCAAAAGCCCAGACCTTTTAAAGCACAAAAGTGGACGAGAATGCCCCCATTACTGCATCGCCTAAAAATAGTTTATCATGATCGGTCAACCATGTTTGACCATCTATAACTTCTAATCTATACATGATATGGACTTGATTCTTTTTACAGATTAAAGACCACATATCAGGCTACACATAATAACTTTTGAAGAACAAAACTCATGATCGAGCAAAGAGTTATGGCCTTTAACATTTGTTGAAAAAATAACAGAATTCGGTTTTTCCAACTTGTTTAAATCTTCAAATTCGTGCACTTTGATGTTATGGGTCTTTGATTTATCAACCCATATCATCAATTAACATTCTATTACACAACTTTAAACAATCAATTGCATCAAATAACATCGAATCAAAGGATTTCTAGGTTTAGTGTTCTTATACCCTTTTTGCCAAAAATTCTTGATTCTTGCTTCTGATTTGTTATGGGTGATGGTTGGGCTTTGTTTAAGAGTGTATGGGCAATCTTGTACAAGGCAATTAAATGTAATATTTAATCACTAGATTTAATTCTTATAATTTACCAATTAACTTCTATCCTTTGGTAAATTAAAACACTTATACAATAACATCGAAATTAAACCCAGTAATTAAAATTAGGGTTTCTCAACGTCATCAATTAGGGTTTCTAATTGACCATTAGTGGTTCTTTAATTATCGTGTATGTTACTAACACATCGTTCACGGTTTCTAATTTCAACGGTTATGGTTATAATAATTAGGGTTTGTCCTAATTATCGACGCACAACGATAATTAGGGTTTCTTCTAATTACCAATATTCTTATTCACAGTAACTTCATATACAAACTACTACTCGTAAATATCCCATAAGCGAAGTTTAATAATTAGGGTTTCACAAAGACGGTAATATGCTATGACCTAATTGGCCGTCATTGCTCAATATTATCTGTCTAGCACATACCAAAGACACATAAGTATGGTCTTTGTAAAATCATTATATAAATAATATAATATTATTATTCTCATCTCTTGATCACAATCCCAATCCAGGTTTGGATCTCATGTCCGACTTATTCTTCAGACATGAAAGATCAATAATCAAGTTAAAATAATTAACTTAAATATTCTCGAATAATTCATATAATAAAATATTTATTATATAAATCTAATTATCACTTCATATATTATTTCCAATCATGTTTTCATGGAAAATAATTAATAAAAACATTTTGATTACGTGAAATTTATTACCATATAATTTGTGGTAATTAATAATTCCAAAATTATTTCTAATTTTTCAAGTAATAAATGTATTCGCATTTATCGCTCACTTTACTTGACACTTAGTCTAAATCATTAAATAAAAAAAAAAAATTTATACTTAAAATTTCTTATTTATTTTATATAGAAAATCTCAAGTTATTACAACTTGTGGCGCCCCCAAATCCGGTTCTCTAACCTCGTTATTCAAAGGCTCACGATCCTATCATCATCATAAGCATTCTATAACTATTTCAAATAATAAACATACATTGTTCATTATAATAAGGTCTCATAATATGGTCCCAAGGTCTCCATTCTTTCCTGAAGACTCTTCCTGAAGTTTGACGTGAATCGCGGATCCCTATCCGACACAATATAATTTGGCTAGCTGGTCCAAACTATACCTGATCTTGATCGGCAAAAAGTGAGCCGACTTCGTAAGACGATCTACGATCACCCATATGGCGTCGTGTCCCTTTTGCGTTGTTGGAAGTCCCACCACAAAATCCATCGTGATGTGCTCCCATTTCCACTCTGGAATCTCTAAAGGCTGTAATAATCCACTCGGTCGTTGATGCTCTCGCTTGACTCTCGACAAGTTAGACATCCGGCGACACATTCTGCAACCTCTCTCTTCATGTTTGGCCACCAAAAGTGTTGACGTAAGTCTTGATACATCTTTGTGCTTCCTGGGTGTATCGAGTACCTCGTATTGTGTGCTTCTTGCAGAATCTCTTCTCTTAGTTTCGTATTAATTGCACCCAAATTTGTCCTTCAAATCTTAGCAATCCCGGTGCCATCAATCTTATATTTCAATTCATCCCTTCTGCCTAATCGCTTCTTGATGCCTGCCGTCATGATCTTAAATCCTTCTCTTGAGCCTCTTTAACCTTATCTAATAAAGTAGGGCTCCTCGCCACGAAGAAATAATTTCTCATTGATCTCCATCGGATACTTAACCTCTAAGTCAAGTCGCTCAAATCCTTCACCAATTCCTCTTGAATGGTTAACTTCAATAACTTCTCTGCGCTTTTTTCGCTCAAGGCATCAAACCACTACATTTGCTTTGCACGGATGGTACAGTAATCTCACAATCATAATCCTTGATCAATTTAGCCAGCCATCGGTATTGCCTCATATTTAGCTCATACTCGTGAAGATATACTTTAGACTCTTATGATCTCATATATCTCACACTTCTCTCCATACAAATAGTGCCTCCAAATTTTAAGGCAAAAACTCTGCTGCTAACTCCTGTGTCATGAGTCGGATAACCCTTCTCATAGTCCTTTAGGCCGACGTGAAGCGTCTGTAATGACCTTGCCATCTTTGCATCAAGATACGTACCAAGACCCTTGTGTGACGATCACTATACACTACAAATCCTCCGTGTTGTCCCAAAAGCCAACACGGTGCTCGACCGAGCCTCTTCTTCAATTCCATGAAACTCTGTTCACATTTTTCCGTCCAAACGAACTTCACTGTCTTTCTAGTAAGGTTGGTCAATGGCGATGCTACCTTTGAAAAATCTTGGATGAATCTTCGATAGTATCCTGCTAATCCCAAGAAACTCCTAATTTCTGTCGGTGTCTTTGGCTGTTCCCAGTTGATAACCGCTTCTACTTTTGCTGGATCTACCGAAACACCATCTTTGTCGATAACGTGACCTAAAAACTGCACTCTCCGCAACCAAAATTCACACTTGGAGAACTTTGCATACAACTTCTCCCTCCTTAACGTCTCCAACACTTTCCTTAGATGTTCAGCGTGATCTTCCTCTGTCTCTGAATATACCAGAATGTCGTCGATGAACACGACAACAAACTTATCCAAATACTGCTTAAACACTCTGTTCATCAAATCCATGAATGCTGCTGGTGCATTAGTTAACCCAAAAGACATTACCAGAAACTCAAAGTGTCCATACCGAGTTCTGAATGCCGTCTTTGGAACATCCTCATGTCTCACCTTCAGTTGGTGATAACCAGTCCTCAAGTCAATTTTTGAAAAGTATTTTTCCCCCTTCAACTGATCAAACAAATCGTCGATCCTGGGCAACGAGTATTTATTCTTAATGGTGACCTTGTTCAACTCTCGGTAGTCGATACAAAGTCTTAATGACCCATCCTTCTTCTTTACTGAATAAAGATGGTGCTCCCCATGGTGATACGCTTGGTGAATGTATCCCTTATCTAACAACTCTTGTAGTTGAACCATCAGTTCCTTCATTTCTACAGGAGCCATACGACACGACGCTTTCGACACGGTGATGATGTCCTGGCGCCAAATCGATAACAAACTCTATCTCTCTATCGGTGGCAATCCGGAATCTCTTACGGGAAAACGTCAACTAATTCCCTTACAATAGGTATTTGACCTAGTTCACCCTCGATTATGCGGGTATCCTGGCGTGAGCCAAATAACCTATACAACCCTTCTAAGCAACTTCCTTGCTTGCATCATCGTCGAACGACAAGATTGTCTTGGCGATTCATCGCCATGAAATACTACCTTTGACTTATTCGAGTCTTTAGGTATACGCACTTTTTTCTTACAATCAATGACCGCTCCATGACTTGATAACCAATCCATCCCAAGGATTACATCAAACTCTCCAAAGGCGAATCCAGTATCAAATCCACGTTAAGCTTAAACCTCTTACATTAGCACAACAGTTCCTATAGATGTAGTCTACAGGATAATTTCTTTGTTTGCTACTTCTACATTCATAGGGTGTTCTAATAGTTCATGAGGTAAACTTAATCTTTGAGCAAATTCATCGAGATACAAAAGAACATGAAGCTCCCGAATCGAATAACACATAGGCATTTATATCATTGATCGGAATTATACGACACCACCTCCACGGATGCCACGGCATCTTGCTGAAAATCATATTGAATGTCCGTCTTGTCGGCTTGTTTGGGTCAATTTGTTCCTCCTTTGGTTGTCTTAGTGTTATTGCCCCTGTTGCCATTTCGCCATCCGTGCTTTTTTCTTGGGCAATCCTTGATCCGATGTCCCACTTCACCACAATTAAAGCAACCTCCTTTCTTCACCTTAGTACAATTGGGTGAGGTATGCCCTTCTTGCCCACATGTATAACATATCGCTTTTTCCTTTCAAGCACTCCCGAGTGACCCTTTCCACATTTCCACACACCGACTTCTTTTGTTGCACACTTCCTTCTTTGCATCTCCAGATTACTTCCCCATTGCTCCATTTCCGCTTCTTATTGTTGCTACCGCCATCACGACATTTTGATTCCCACCTTACGCTTTCTTCTTATTCTTCTCCGATTGTATCTTGAGACCGCCGCTTCCTCCTTTTCGCTATAAGAGCTTTTTCCAATGAGTTGAGAATGATGGGATTTGTAAAACCGCTACCTTACTATAAATCCACGGCTTTAGTCCATTTTCAAACCTTCTCGCTTTCCTCACCTCACGTGTGTCACACGATGTGGAGCGAATATGGCCAATTCATTGAATTTCGCAAAGATACTACGACATCGACATATTCTCCTGTTTCAGTTCAAGAACTTGATCTCCATTCTTGCTTGAACACTCTCTGGAAGTAGTTCTCGAAGAACAACTTCTTGAATGCTTCCCAAGTCACGATTCCGGTTCGGCTTTGTTCGGTTGGCATCCCACCAATAGTTAGCCTCACCCTTCATTAAATAGGTAACAAAAATGGTCTTCTGTTCTTCTGCTACTCTAGCAATAACGAAGGCCTTCTCAATCTCCTTAACCCACATTTGGGCTTGTATCGGTCTCATTGTTCCTCTCCCGAACTCCGGTGGTCCCTCCGCTTTGAAGTCTTTAAAGTTGACTAGTTGGGTGCCTGCTCGATTTCCAGAGTTGAGCTTGATTCCTCATGGCTTCAGCCATCATGTTGATAAATCTTGCATTGGGTTTTGTTGAGATCCCGCTACATTATTAACTGACTCTTCAATCTCTTGGTTCCTCAGTCCATGTCTGCGCGCCATTATCTAGTGAAACAAAATTCTAACACGTTACTCGGATTTATTATCATATGATTACTTAGCATGTAACACGCTATTTATTTAAACAATCAGATGATCATTATGTGAGAGTTTTAAGTTACCGAGATTTGGAAGTCTTTCTCCCTGCTTAGTGGGTTAAGTTTGTTTTTAAAGAACATTTTCCAAATCAGTCTACTGGATTCACATAACATTAAATAGAAAATTTACTATTTAAAATCTTCCAACACATATCATAATAATAATCGCATTTATATTCATACACCAATCTTCAAGTGACTTACATGATTAATACAGGTATATTTTATAAATGCTACTATCCCATTTTAATACAAAAGATGGGATTAACTCATAATGATACCTCCCTACAAACACAATTAGGGAAAGTACCTAACCATTTACTACCTCACACTTGTTGAGGTTTACATCAACATAAAACCTTATTACACAACAAGAAAGGTACTAATGCATCTATTTATAACTGGGCCATCACATCATCACCACTGGTGGCCCTGCCAGGTCACCTGCACAGGCTCTTAGGGAAGCAACTACTCCAGAACTCTACGTCGAACGGATCGACTAGACTCTCCTATCTCGAGTGGACCCTCCTAGCCCCCACCGCTACCGGGCCCTCACACGCAGCTGCGTCTAATGCCAATCCTAAAGTCTCTACCCTGACCTTCATGGCATCCAGTGCCATCTCTAATAGGTCCACCTGTTTGGCCGACTTATGAAATGCTTCTTCCACCCGTATCTTGTCTGCAATCTCTACATCAAACTCACTGCATTGCCGGATGCTCTACTCTCAATGTCTGCGAACTTTGCCTTCTCCGCTCTCTAGTTGGACTCAGATCTCTGCTAGCTCATCTCATGCTCGATAAGCAAAGATCCTTATACTGCTGCTCCGTGTGTTGATGGTTCATATTCTCCGCCTCCAACTGCAAAATCCTTTGCTCCTAAGCATGGTTTTTTTCTAACAGGTTACTAATCATCACATCCTTCGAGGTGTCCGACACCTCCTCTGGGACGACCTCCTCCTCTGGTCTCATGTAATGGCTCCCCGACTATCACCCGCATCCTATAAAACAAGGATACAACATCAAGATTACAATAAAATATATCCATTGATGAAATGAAATAATATTTTATTAATATAACACATACTCGATGAATTTCCACAATCCATCTCCTAACATACTTTCAGAAGAGTTTTCTACTAAGGTTATAACCTAGGTTTTCATTCCTAATGTTTATAACCCACAACTTTGATACCAACCTCGTGACGCCCCAAATCCGGTGTTCTCTAACCTCGTATTCGGTGCTCACGATCCTATCATCATCATAAGCATTCTATAACTATTTGAAATAATAAACATACATTGTTCATTATAATAAGGTCTCATAATATGGTCCCAAGGTCTCCATAACCTTAACTTTAAATACACCATTTATAATACAAATAGTTTACTTAAGAAATTCCATTAGATAATAACTAATTTAACATTCATTCTAAAATTACTCCTGGATCTTGCCCTTGCCCTTGTCCTTCACGTTAGATCCTTCGGGCTTAGCTGAAAATAGAGGTCATGATATAGCAAGAGTAAGCAACTAATTTGCTTCACAAGTTTATAAAGACAAAAGATATATATATATATATATATATATCATGACTTAGAAAGAAATATTGCCTTCAATGTTCAACAATAATATAAGATTGTGGGGGAACATGAATTAAAAATCAACAATTGAATATTCGATAATTGAATAACATGAATCGAGTGGTTTTGAATAACCATGAACATTTGCCAAGGTGCTCAAATGATTTAAATCGGACCTTTTAATAAGTTTTGGTATTCAAGGATCACCTTTTCATACCCCGTGATTTATGCATAAACACTTAATAATCCGACATTGATATCATGCCTTAATCAAATTTTTTTCCATTTCTCACCAAGAGTTCTTACCATATCAATTAATAAGAACAATTATTTAAAATCCATTTGATTTAACAAATTTAGACATGCTTGATCTAATCGATATAATTAGCATAGATCTATCCCATAAACAGTTCATAAATAAAGAACTTTAATTTAATTCACGATTCAATGGCGCAAAGAGAATCGGAATTCGATTGCACAAAGTGCTAATTTCAATAATCAATAAAGACGTGAATAATCATCAATAATTATTCACTAACATGCTTTGAAAATAATAACTCAAGTTGAGTTAGGAAACTTGCCTCGATCAGAGAGTTACAAAACCAATGAAATTAATTTCTATCCACTATGCAGCTTAAATTATCTTCCTTTGAGAGACCTATAATTAGTCTTTCAATTAGTCAATGCATAACATCGATTATGTAACCACATAGATATTATACATTACAATAAGTTCTTATAAACATTATCATGCCTAGATAGTGTTATTATTAATTAACGACTACCTTTAATTCACATAATATTATTAACTTAGATAATATTAATTCACCTTCTAGTATTATTGGTTCACAAATAATACTTTAAATCATTTACTAACATTTTATTCACTTACTAATATTATTAATCATTTAATAATATTTTATCCCTTTACTAATATTATTAATCATTTAATAATATTTTATTCACTTACTAATATTATTAATCATTTAATAATATTTTATTTAATCTCTAATATTATTATTTAATAATAATACTCTAATCTAATATTTTTATTTATATAACAACATCATATTATAATATTATTAATATTATAATAATATTCCAATGATTTATTAAATTAACAAACAATTTATTCTAATTGTTCATCCTCTTATTTAATATCCATAAAAGGTCATAAATAATATTTATTATTATAAATTACCAAAATGCCCTAAGAAAGTCATGATATAATATATTATGAGCATCCAAGCATAAAAATCATATTTTTCTCATTAAAGACATCATTTAACTATTTATTTCCTTTTATTCACAACCTAATCATTTTTAGGAAAAATAGCAAACTGATTCCAAAAATTCTCAGCTTCTGGATTTTAACAGAATATGAACCAACAATGATCCTCTAATTTTTCTAGAATTTTAGAAAATGATTTACTACTTTTAAAATGTCCAAAACACTCGAATCTTGCTCTATTTTTCATAAATTGTGTTTTACTCAGAAACATCTGAAATTTTCAGGGTATGCTCTCTTAACATATATGAAGCTACTGTAAAAATTTTGGAATTTTCCAAGTGTATACCTTCGAGATATTCGTAGGATAATATTTATGGAGTCCTTTACTAAATAGTCATTACGCACAATATATAACTCAAACGTGTCCGTTCTTTTTCCTACGCTGTAGATAACTTCATAAGGTACCTCTGTAGTATTTTTCCAGATTTTTACAAGATAAGGAACTCAACCAAAACAGCCTCATGAAAAACAAGTCAAGAGGTGATTTAGAGTTTCAAAGCTTTAGCATATAAAGTGGACTGCTTTTGGGAAAAATAATCTTAAAGGTTCCAAAACATGCTAGATTTGTGTCCTATCACTTGGGTTTACTAGGTAACTCATGTATCTAGCACCCCCTTCGACGGATCACAATTCCAAGTTGTACAACTTGAGTTACACAAGATTTAGTGGAAGAAAAACAAGAGTTTTCACCCTTGGAGAACATATGCTCATTTTTCTTCCTCTAAGCCTTAGATCCAACACTCAAGATACTTAATTTCATGCATGATGATATGTAGAACTAGTGTATCTTGAGTAGTTGTACACAACCCCATCAAAACTCAAGCTAGCAAAACAAAGTAAAAGAAGAAGATGAAGGTACATTATACCTTGACTTAGTTGCTACCTTCTTGATTTTCCAAAGTAACTAATAAACTTAGGGGGGCATAAACAACTAGCACTCCTATTTTTTTTTTCTTTCTATGGCCGAAATTCTCTCTCTCTTTTCTCTCTTTGAAGTTGGCTAGCTTGGGAGCAAAAGATAGAAGAAGAAGATGGAGAGAAAATGAGATGTTGGAAGAATGAATTGTGTTTAAAAAATGAAATGGCCAATTCATTAATAATTCTCCCACAATTATTTTGTTGCCCATTAGGTAAAAACTTTGTATTATTACTTCCATTAGGTTAAACATGATTAAATGTGCATAATGGAGTGGCAACCAATGAGAGCTTAACAACATTGTCCTTATGTTTAATAATGTCTACTAATGGACAAGTTAGCTTAATTATTCCACTTAGGATCCTCATAATATCCTCCATTTAGCTTTTATTTTAAATGCCCAATTTTGATTAATCAAATGTCTAGAATACCCCTAATCAAGTGTGCTAAGTATTGGATTGTATTTTATTTCCTTTGGGCTTTTCTTTTAATTGATTTGGGCTAGATAATAAACATAGTCTAGCAATTTTAATAATGTTACCCAATTTGATAATTTAGGGCTTTCATTTCCAATCATATGAAGTTTAATTACTTACACATATGATTTTATCTCATAACCTAATTAGATTTACAAGATTAGGTTTAGAATTATTAGTCACTTAAAATACAAAGTTTCCCCACTTAAGTTAGTATACATATAAAATACTAACTTTTTCGTATTACCATAACCCTTAGGTTATTTAATAGTCTTACCTAATATATAATTAGGTCACAAGGCTTTCACTTTTAATGAAGTCTATAAATGTATGTATCCATAACTATAATATATATGTTAATTGACCCATGCACCACTTCACATGTGTTGTCACATTTTAAATCCTTATGTAACACAAGGTTAAAAAAAAAATCCATAATGTACATACATATATAGTGACTTAAATTTTACGGTTATTATACAAACCAAACTCACTTTGGTGCGGACTTGTACTCTAAATACTGAGATGAACAACCCTATTATTAGGGGTAATTTACACTTAGAGTTGAAATGTTTGTGCACAATACATTGTACGAAGGGCTGATCCCCCTAAGTACGAGGAGTCCCTATAGTCTTATGGCTGTTAAAATTTAAGTTGAAAAATTACTTATAACTATGGACATAGTTCGTGGTCTTAGGACCCTCAGTTATATACTTCAGAATGTTGATAAATCATATGTTTAATTCTATCGAGCCTCTTATTTGACAGTTGTTGTAAAGATTTTTGTTCATTGTTGTTTTAAGTGAGCTTTGTTTGTTCACTCTTGCTTATATAACTATTATAGTTAAGGATGAAAAGGTTGATGTACCTAGCACCAGTAAGGGAAAAGGAAAGATGAACAAGTATTGAAGGCTTGTAATATGTTGATATTTTATTATCAGTTTTTAATTGAATGGTTGTAATAAAGTTTATTTATTTTCCGCATTTGAATGATTGTATTTAAAGGTTAGGCAAACTGAGAGATTTTTATTATTTAACCCTTTAATGGGGAAGGTTTTATTTTTTTCAGTTTTATTATGATTGGGTAGTTAGATATGAATGTTTGATTAAGTGAACACCAAATCCTGTGGAAATGAAGTACCTGGATTTGGGGGTGTCACAAGTTTATATCAACGCTTTAAGTTATGAACCTTAGGTGGGGAAAAGCCTTAGGAAGTAACCTTTGAAAAGATAGTGATAATAAACTCTTATCGAGTTTGAAGGAAGAAGTAATAAAACACTTATGTGTTTACGTGATTATAATTTATGTGCTCGTGAGTGTTGAGTAATAACTAAAACTTAAAAACTTTGTTGTCATGATGGCTAATGTCGGAGAATCAAGTCAGGCTAGGGAGAAAGGACCTCAAATGCCTAGAGGGGAGGAATCTCGTGACATTCAAGTGGTTTGGGAACAACTACTTCCACGGGACTCCGCCCCGTTGCTTACAGTGGTTGAAGATGAGGATGATGTGGAAATAGATGAGGAAGACCCCATTGAGTTGCCACAGGTGAATGAGGATGACGAGGATGAGGAGGAAGAGATTCCACTGACCTCGATGGCTGCTCGTATGTACGATGAAGTTTACGATCACAACGTGGAACTTCAAGATACTGTCGAGGAATTTCAAGAGATAGTAGCTGAGCAACAGACCTCGATGGCACAGAAGGATGATGAAATCCAGGACCGAGAGGAATGCCTGAACAATGTTGAAGAAGAGCTGGTTCACACTGAAGGAGAGAACGAGCGAATGAGAGCGGAGATTGCAGAATTGAAGAACAAGTTGAAAGAGGAATCTACTAAGAGGGCAAGAGCCGAAGATGCGTACAAGGAAGCTGACCAACGAGCCGTAATAGCAGAGGGAAACACACAAGTAAAGAGAATGAAGATGGAGGAAATGAATAACGTGTTCAACACCATGATTAATCGAGCTCAAGATCGGGTCATGGGTTATCCGATTCAGTTTGAGACGCTGCCATCATACATATTAGATAGTCGAACCATGTTCCGAAATATGGATGAAGAGCGTCGTAAGGCTATGCAGTATCTTAGTAGGACATCGTAGGAAATGTAATTGATATATGATTTATGATATGATAAATAATATGTAAATCCCAAGTGTTATATAACCTATGGGATATGATGATGATGTCCTAAAACTTTAGTAGTTCAGGAAAATAATGTAAATAGCAGTGATGCTACTGTTATGATGTTTTCAAAGAAATTATGAATGAATAAAGGTTATTTATCTTATTTTATCCAAAGTGTTATGTGTTCTATGACTATTACTTTTATGGGGGCAAGTTAAGTAGAAATTACTTAAAAGAGTTGGGTAATAATCTAATGAGTGTATTTTTAACAGAAAATGACTCCAAGACTTCAACCACCCCGTCAGAGAACCACTAAAGGAACCAACAACAATAATATTAAAGCTAACCCCATTCAGCAGCTGGTGACGTTACTGATAGGTGCACTGCAGAATCAACCGCAGAATCAACCACAAAATCAAGCTACAACGTTTAAGGACTTCAAGGCGGTTGGACCACCAGAATTCCGTGGGTCCATGAACCCGATTGAGGCACAGACCTGGGTCATGGAGATAGAGAAAGTGTTTGATGTTGTGGGAGTAGGGGAAGATCAGAAGACTGCTTTTGTAACATTCATGTTGAAAGCAGAGGCTAGTTATTAGTGGCAGGCCAATAAAACTCGAGGAGGACCAGGGGTTATGACTTGGGATAGGTTTAAGGAGATGTTCTTCGAGACCTATTTCCCAGAGAGTTCGAAAAGCCAGTTAGAAGTATGAGTTTTAGAATCAAACAGGAACGATGATGGCGGTGTTAGAGTATGCCACAAAATTCAACGAGTTGGCGAGGTTTCATGCCATACCAAGTCAAAGATGAGATGAACGTAAGGCAAAGAGATTTGAACATTTGAAGCCCTGGTTGTTTAGTAGGGTTTCCTTGTTCCAGTTGAAGACATTTGTAGCCATAATGGAAAAGGTAATTCTCGCTGAAGGTGGAGGCGAGGCTGTAACCAAGTTCAATCAAGAACAGAAAAAGAAGAAGAATGAAGTGGAGGTTAAGAATGGAGTTGGTGGTAGTGGAAATGGTAACAATAATCTGAAAAGAAAGTGGAATGGAAATGTGGGTGCAGGAAATCAACAAGGTAACCAGCAGAATAAGAAGTTTGAAGCATGTGCTACATGCGGGAAGTTTCACAAGGGTGTATGCTTAATGGTGAAATTAGTATGCTTTAACTGTGGCCAGGAGGGTCACATCGCCCCAAATTGCAATCAACCCAAGAAGAACGTTTTCTTCACTTGCGGGTCCAAGGATCACTTTGCTCATGAGTGCCCTAAGAAGAAAGCTGGAGAGACAACGGGAAGCAAGGGAGGAAGCAGTGGAGGTACTTGGGCATTATTATCGACCAACGACATCAAACAAATCCACTGACCGTAACCTTCAACATGATATGCAAGATGTCAGGCAATCAAAGGATGTGGTATCAGGTATTATCCCAATCAATGATATTGATGCTTATGTATTATTTGATTCGGGTGCTACTTGCTCATTTATATCTGATGAATTTTCTATGAGATTAGGATTGCCTAGTGAAGAATTAAATTTCCCTTTAAACATAGAAATTGCAAATAAGGAAGTAATTCCTGTTAGGTTCGTATACAAGAACTGTAGGGTGAATATTAAGGGAAATATTATGATGGTAGATTTAATTCCGATTAGGCTTGGAGAGTTTGATGTTATTTTGGGAATGGATTGGTTGTTTAATTATGGAGCGATAATTGATTGCCAAAAGAAATGTGTAAACCTTATGACTCCGTCTAAGGTAGTTTTCAATGGTAGCAATCGCCTAGAAAAATGAGATGTCTGACGATTATGCAGGCCAAGAAGTTGTTGAGTCAAGGCTGTGCGGGTTATTTAGCTTACATAGTCGATACTCAGAAGAAGGGTGTGAAACTGGAAGAAATACCAGTGGTTAGGGAATTTGTGGACGTGTTTCTGGAGGATTTGCCAAGACTTCCGCCTGATAGAGAAATCGAGTTCGTGATAGACTTAGCGCCAGGAACCGCTCCGATATTGAAAGCCCCATACAGAATGGCTCCGATAGAGATGAAGGAACTGATGGTACAACTGCAGGAGCTGTTGGACAAGAAATACATTCAGCCGAGTGTGTCACTGTGGGGAGCACCAGTGTTATTCGTAAAGAAGAAGGATGGGTCAATGCGTCTTTGCATTGATTATAGGGAGTTAAACAAAATCACTATTAAGAACAAATATCCATTGTCGAGAATAGATGATTTGTTTGACCAGTTGAAGGGTGCTAGATATTTCTCAAAAATAGATTTGAGAAGTGGGTATCATCAACTGAAAGTAAGGAAGGTGGATGTACCGAAGACGGCATTCCGAACTCGGTATGGACATTACAATTTTTTGGTTATGTCTTTTGGTTTGACAAACACCCCTGCAGCGTTCATGGATTTGATGAATAGGGTGTTTAAACCATTTTTAGACAAGTTTGTGGTGGTGTTTATCGATGATATTCTGGTGTACTCTAGAACTTAAGAAGAACATGTGGAACACTTACGTTTAATGCCGGAGACGCTAAGAAAGGAAAAGTTATACGCAAAATTCTCTAAATGTGAATTCTAGTTAGAACGTGTACAATTTCTTGGGCACGTAATTGACAAGGATGGAATTTCAGTGGATCCATCAAAGGTTGAAGCTGTGATAAATTGGGAACAACCAAGAACTCCATCAGAAGTGAGAAGTTTCTTGGGATTGGCAAGGTATTACAGACGGTTTATCCAGGATTTTTCCAAGATTGCCACTTCGTTGACAAATTTGACGAGAAAATCTGTAAAATTTGTTTGGACGGATAAGTGTGAAGGAAGTTTCCAAGAATTTAAAAAGAAGTTAAGTATGTCACTTGTGTTGTCATTACCAGATAATAGAGGAAATTTTGTGGTGTATAGTGATGCTTCACACAAGGGATTAAGATGTGTCCTTATGCAGAACAGAAAAGTCATTGCGTACGCATCAAGGCAATTGAAAGATTATGAAAAAGGGTATCCAACTCATGATTTAGAGTTGGCGGCGGTTGTGTTTGCTTTGAAAATATGGAGACACTATATCTATGGAGAGAAATATGAGATCTACACAGACCATAAGAGTCTGAAGTACATTTTCACTTAGAAAGACCTGAACATGCGTCAAAGGAGATGGATGGAATTGATAAGGGATTACGATTGTGAGATCTTTTATCATCTAGGCAAAGCAAACGTGGTTACAGATGCCTTAAGTAGGAAAGGCAGAGAGAAGTTGATGTTGTTAACTGATAAGGAGTAGCTTATTTCAGTAATGGCAAGATTAGAGTTGGAAATCAAATTTCCAAAAGAATCCAATGAAAAATTATACTAGATGGAAGCCAGTCCAACTTTGGTGGACAAAGTGAAGAACGCTCAACTGCAGGATGAGGAATGCAGAAAAATAAGAGAAAGTGTGGTCGAGGGAAAAGAAGTGAAATACAAGGTTGATACCAAGGGAATGCTGAGATTCGAAGGACGAATATGGGTTCCAGCAGTACCGGATATTAAAGAAGACATCTTGACAGAAGCTCATAGCTCGAGATATTCGATTCATCCAGGAAGTAAGAAGATTTATCAAGATTTGCGGTGACATTTTTGGTGGCCAAATATGAAAAGAGACGTTGCAGAATACGTTGCAAAATGCTTGACATGTCAGAGAGTCAAGGCCGAGCATCAAAGGCCAAGCGGATTACTTCAACCATTAGAGATACCAGAATGGAAATGGGAACATATCACAATGGATTTTGTGGTAGGTCTTCCACCGACTCAGAAAGATACGATGCGATTTGGGTGATAGTGGGATGATTGACAAAAATCGCCCAATTTTTTTGCCAATAAAGATTAAATTCAATCTTGATCAGCTGGTAAAGTTATATGTTAAAGAGATCGTGACGAGACATGGAGTTCCAGTGTCAATTATGTCAGATAGAGATCCGAGGTTCACATCAAACTTCTGGAAGAGACTACAAGAATGTATGGGAACACAGGTGCGATTAAGTACGACATATCATCCGTAAACAGATGGCCAAAGCGAACGAACGATTCAGACATTTGAAGATATGCTGAGAGCATGCGTCATGGATTTCAAAGAAAGCTGGGATGAACAATTACCGTTGGTGGAATTTTCCTACAATAACAGTTACCACACAAGCATCGACATGCCGCCTTACGAAGCATTATACGGCAGGAGGTGCAGAACTTCACTGTGCTGGGATGAAGTCGGTGAACGTCAACTATTAGGACCAGAACTGGTACAACAAACTACTGAGGTTGTCAAACTCATCAGAACAAGATTGATAGCTGCTCAAGATAGACAAAAGAAATATGATAATCAATATAGACAAGATCGTGCATTAGACGTAGGAAATTATGTTTTCCTAAAAGTTTCTCCTTGGAAGGGAAAAATTCGATTTGGTAAAAAGGGAAAACTAAGCCCTAGGTTTATTAGACCCTTTGAAGTGCTACAAAACGTTGGAGAGGTGGCTTATGAGGTAGCTTTACCTCCAGAATTGCAAAAAATTCATAATGGTTTTAACTTTTCGGTGTTACGACCATATAAATCTGATTACAAGCACGTGATCGAGTACGAACCATTGCAGTTTGAGAAAGACTTATCCTATAAAGAGGTTCCTATCCAGATAGTTGACAGGAAAGAATAAGTGCTTATAAATAAAGTGTTACCTTCTGTGAAGGTAATATGGAGGAACCACAATGTCGAAGAGGCTACGTGGGAACTCGAAGCTGAAATGATGAAGAATTACCCTGAGTTATTTGTTTAATCTGTGTCTTTGATTCTGGGGGACAAAATCTTTGTAAGTAGGAGAGAATGTGATGAATGAGTTGTTTGAATTGTGATTCTGGGGACAGAATCCTTGTAAGGAGGGAATAATGTAACATTCCAGAATTTTGTTTAATTGCTATATTAAATATTTATTGAATTATTTATGTATTTAATGGATGTGTTTATTGTTGAGTAAAAAAAAATTGTTCAAATTTGATTCGATTTGGTTAATTATTTGTTAAATAAATAATTAAAGAAATTAATTATTATATTCTAATTTAATTTAATTAATAAGTTAGAGAGTTTATGATGATTAAATGAATTATTATATTTTAATCAATTTGTAATTAAAAGGATGTGTTAGTTGATTAAATAAAGTTATAATTATATAGAAAATTATAATTTTGTGGTATTGATTTATGTGTTAAAATAATTTAATAAATTATTATTAAAATTAATTTAATTGATTATTGAAAATTTAATTAAATAATAGTGAAGCAAATAACCTTTTATAAAGGAGTTATTAAAATAAATTAAAGGAGTTTAATTCAGTTTTGCCAAACAAGGCTTAATGCATATTAAGTTTTTATTTTAAATGTGTTTTACAAAAAAAGGTCCAAGAGTTAATTGGTTATTTTTAGTTAGTTAGCCAAACAACCCTTATGGCTTTTGAGTTTTAAAAAAAAGAAAATTGATATTAGTTATACTTATATTTATATTATATAATTAATATATATTATATCTTATACGTTATAACTCTAATACATAAGATTAGAATAGAGAAAAAAGACTTAGTAGAAGGGAAGAAGAAAGCTTACAGAGAGAAAATAAGAGAGAATTGAGAGAAGGCTAGAGAATTTGAGAAAGGAATTGGGGAAAAGAAGTTTGATAATCAAGGGATAGCCACTATCTTCTAAAATAAGGTATCATCCTACCTTTCTAAGTTTTTAAAATTTTAGTTTTCTCTTCCTTAATTCTTTGTAAAATTCTTGTGAAAGGATAAATTGTTTGATTGTATGTGGATTTATATGATAAACTAGTGTTGTGAAACTATTTTCATAAGTTTATATATGAGTAGAGTCAATAAATTTATGATATGTATAGAAAACTATATTATAGTGAGTTTATATGAATATGGTTTAGTTTAAGGTAAAATTAAGGTTTAATTAGTTGTTTAATTGATAAATTAACTATTGAATTTGAAAGAGTATGTATAATCATAAACAAGGTATTTTAAATTAACTGTTTTGGTTGAAAAACAAAATCACAGTGTTGATTTTCATTGAAAACATCAAAAAATGAGTTTTTATCAAAAACAGTGAAATTAGATGTTTTAAATTCGATGTTTGTGTTGTTTATAAGTATAATCATGTTAAGAGTCTTTGAAATATGTTTATATAAAGTCTCTGTATGAATTACATGCTAATTAGAAATTTCATTAGAAAGTAGCTTGTAGGCCAAAATTGGCTTTGTTCATGTGATTTCAGAATGTTCTTAGAAGTCGCAATTGGCACATGCACACTGACTTTGTAGTATAGTTCTCGCGATCAGTAGCACCGGTGTTACTTATTGTCATGACCGACCTCATAGTATAATTCTAGCGCCACTTTCATCTCCATGTACAGCGCCGACCCACAATATAAATTTTTTGGTAGCCATACATGAAAGTAGCGAGAATGGTCAGATAGTGTAATTTTTGTACACAAAGTCTGAAGAAGTTGTTATGTGTTAATAGTAGGACTGTTAAATTATAATTTTAATATTTCTATACCAAGAATGAGCATGTTATTAACAATTAACTAGTTTTGTAACTTGATTATGTGATTAAAAATTTAATCTTAAATGATGAATGTACTTAGTTATGTTTGTAAAGTGGTAGTGACTAACTATGTCATGATGACCTATATATATAGGGTATTGTGATTCAAATTGTTCGGTTTAGCCTACGAGCAAGGCAAGTTCTCTAAATATTTTATCTTGTTGAACCAATTATTGTTTCCAATTCGATTACAATATAATGATGCAAGATTTTTAAACTTTATTTTGATATTGAGCAAGTTATTCTTGTATTTAACTTGTTATTTAGCATGCAAGTTTATATATACTAATTTTGAACAGTTTTATCGTTCGAATTGCTATGCATGCTTAGTATTCAATTCTAAATACCCTTGGCTTAATATTGTTCAAGCAAGGAGTGTTATAGTTATTCAATATATATGCTATTAGATTATTCCTAAAGCATGATTTTAATTTACCATGTCGATTCAGTTATAATTATTCAATAGTATAACGTTATTAATTTTATTCAACTAATCCTTAGTTGATGTTCGTTGAATTCCAAATTACCCTGAAATGTATCCAAACCAAACTCACTTTGGTGCGGACTTATACTCTAAATACTGAGATGAACAACCCTATTATTAGGGGTAATTTATCCTTAGCGTTGAAATGTTTGTACACAATACATTGTACGAAGGGCTGATCCCCCTAAGTACGAGGAGTCCCTATAGTCTTATGACTGTTAAAGTTTAATTTGAAAAATTACTTATAACTATGGACATAGTTCGTGGTCTTAGGACCCTCAGTTATATACTTTAGAATGTTGATAAATCATATTGTTTAATTCTATCGAGCCTCTTATTTGACAGTTGTTTTAAAGATTTTTGTTCATTGTTGTTTCAAGTGAGCTTTGTTTGCTCACTCTTGCTTATATAACTATTACAGTTAAGGATAAGAAGGTTGATGTACCTATCACCAGTAAGAGAAAAGGAAAAAATGAACAAGTATTGAAGGCTTGTAATATGTTGATATTTTATTATCAGTTTTTAATTGAATGGTTGTAATGAAGTTTATTTATTTTCCGCATTTGAATGATTGTATTTAAAGGTTAGACAAACTGGGAGATTTTTATTATGTAACCCTTTAATGGGGAAGGTTTTATTTTTTTTCAGTTTTATTTTGATTGGGTAGTTAGATATGAATGTTTGATTAAGTGAACACCAAATCCTGTGGAAATGAAGTACCTGGGTTTGGGGGTGTCACAAAATCTAAATACGCTCACACGTATGTGCACGTGGTAAACAAGTAATATAATGATAAGAAAAGAATCGTTCCCATAGAGACTAATAAGAAATTAAACCTAACAATTACCAGTTTTATATTAACCCATTTTTATTAAACTACTCAAATTAAGGATTATAAATAAGAAAAACTAAAAAACTAAAAATCCAAACCAACCAACACAACTTAATAACCGTAATTTCAAGCAAATAGTGGAGAATTAGGCTTACAACTTCACTTTAAGTCTCACTCCGATTATCACGCCTTATTCCAGTTCAATTCACCATCTCAGTTTATTAATCAAGGACACTTAAGTAGAATTAGCCATCTCTCGATGCACTAACACCATATTAACTTAAATCCACAAATTTGATAGAATTATGCCAAACACCCTAATTAACTAATTCACTATATCTCTATGTGAATTAAAATCAAAGAAGGTTTAAATATCAAGTTCTTTACCCGATTACATGCGATGCTAAGTATATCTCTATCCTAATATTCATCAAGATTCCATTAAACACAGAATTCAAGAACACATGCTATAGTGATTAAGTCTAGATTCAGACATCATCTCTCGAGTCCATATAAATCCACACAGAATTAGTGATCAAGCAATTCATAAATTAAAGCACAAATCACAATAGATAAACTGAATTGATAGATTATTAAACTAAATTCAAGGCATGACAATCATTGTTCAACAATAAAGATTCATTGCAAGCCTAATAAGTACTTTAGTTCAACATAAATAAATTAAAAACTGAAAAGATAGAGAAATTATGTGACGCCCCCAAATCCGGGTAACCTAACCCCCGAGTTTGGTGCTCACGATCCATCATCTAAATAACCATTCATATATTAATATAAACATACATATAATTAATTGCTATCATTAAAATAACATCCCAAGTTTTCTAACCTTGACATAACAAATATACCCTCAGATATACAAAAAGGGTTATACATAACAACATAATAATAATGTTCATATTAACTACTCCTACAATTTGCCTTTGCCTTCGTCCTTCTCCGACCCTCCTGCTACTTCGTTCTTAGCTAAAATGTTATATTTAAGCAATGGTGAGCAATGAGTTTGCTCTACAAGCTAAAAAATACAATAAAGAATATGAATCAAGAATATTAGAGTCTGGATTCAATAGGACTTCCACAATGTTCAAAGGACTTTAAATTAGCTGAATAAATCAGTTATCAATAACAAGACTTTATCGAATTTCATGCTAACCAATAATTCAATGATGAAAGAGTAAAAAGCTTTCGAAGTTTCGATAATGTTCAATCGATTATCAAGAGATACTACTATGGAATAACAAAGTGGATTATTTCCAGATTTTATGTTGAGTGATCACAATGGATCTTGAAAAAATTGAGTAATTAACATTATTTAATGCTAAAATTACCCAGGTGTATTAGATAATCATAGAGATTAAATCATACCCCTCCGCAAGTACATAAAGTGATCAGCTTCATTGTAATCAATATTATGCATAATACTCAAGCTTGCACAACAGTCATATATCCGACCATAAAATTCCCTTTTATATAAAGGTTGTTCATCTTAGTCTTTCATTAAGAATTCTTATCGCAACAATATAGTTTGGATTTAAAGAAATACTATGATTTCAACATATAATTTCTACCTCGATCTAGCCGAAATAAGTGGCATTGATATTTCAATAACAATTAAATTAGAACATATCAAATTTCAACAAATATTCATCTAGCCAAAACAATTAGCTAAGACATAGCTCAAAAACTGTTTAATAATAGACAAAAATTAGCTGCACTATTTGCAATCAACAATAATACTGATAGATGTAAATAACCAACAATAGTTATTCATCAGTAACGCTTTTGAAATTTAAAACTCGGTTTAAATTAATGAACTTTCACTAACTGCGAATAATCAATAATACATCTCAGATGTGGAATACTCAGCAATAATTACCCATTACTATATTTGAAAAGTAATAATTCAAGATTGAGTTAAAGAAACTTGCCTTGGTTGTTGACTATTGCTACACAATATAACTTAGCTACGTTTGAAAGACCTATAATCAATAATATCGGTCTCGCAATTAGCATAACACATCACGTCACATAACACTATCATTTAAAGTTACTATATCACTTAGACACGTAATCACAACAGTGTTTAGAACCTATATTAACACTTATCAGGACAAACTATGTCAATCTAGTTGGACTTCAGTATTAATACTAAGTCTTGATAGCTGTGACAGATAATAAATGAGTTTATGGTCAATCAAACTCTACTCCAAAACTTCAATATTAATTTAGATAATTAAATTATCCTTTATAATATTTTTCGGAAACTTATAATAATTCTCAAATAATTATTATATTTTTTATAATTTTTCAAACACTAATATCATTTATAAATGATTAAAATAATGAATAATCCCATTATCATTAATATTTAAATAATATTAAAATATTAATGAAATCCTTCATCAAAATATTAAATGTTATTTATAATAACTCAAAATATTTTTAAAACACTAATATTACTCTTAAATAATTTTAAAACATTTAAAATCATTTTTAACTAATTACCATTAATATTTAAATATTAATTTATTTTTCATCAAAATATTAAAAGTCATTTATTATAACTTAAAATATTTTTAAATCATTTATCTCATTTTTAAATGATAAAAACTATTTTTAAACCATTTATTTAATATAATTATTAAATAAATCTAAAATTATTAATATTAAATTATTAATGAAATTTATCTCAAAATATTAAAACTCATCTTTTATAACTTAAAATATTTTTAAACACTTTATCATCATTTAAAATAATTTTAAAATATTAAAATTATTTTTAACCAATTTATTTAATATAATTATTAAATAAATTTAATATCATTAATATTTAAATAAATTAAATAATTAATGAAAATTATGTTAAATTATCACAATTTTATTTTTATAACTTAAAATAATTTTTAAAGCTCATTTTTGAATTTTTAGGAATTATTTTCTATTTTTATTGATTTATTGGAAATTAAGTTAATTAATTTTAATAAAACTGTCGCTAAAGGCTTTAGCGATAGAAACTATCACTATTGGTATTCTTGAGCCTCAAGAACATTCAAAGTCAGTCCTTAGGTGCCTACTTTGTCCAGCTTCAATTCTCTGTTCATGATGTTTCTAGGTTATAAATGTACTGATCATGTAGTATTGATGTAATACTACATGTACTAACAATGTTCAAGGTCAAACTACATCACACAAAGGAGATCTAAGAGCTCAAAGTGGCTATCAGGCCTATTCTGAGTTTTCTGGGTTACCCAGTAACCCAGTCAGTGCTTGATAGCTACTTTGTGGCTTGATTAAATTGGGTTCTGGACATTGTTTAGGTGCTTGTGTGATACAATCTTGTAGTCCTCATGTCAAAGAACAACATTATTATACTTGGGTAGCTTAACCACATCACAATATCAAGATCTGAGTCGGCCAAACCTTGTCAGAAAGCTTGTTCATCAGTTTTCTGGAAATTCCAGATAACCCAAATCATGCTCGGTCAACCTAGTTTGACTGCCTACTACTTTGATCCTGTTTGTTGTTTATGTGATCTAAAGCCATGATTCTATAGTCCACATACCAGAGTATAACATTGATACATTAACAGAAGCTAAACACATAACATCTGACAGATCTGGGCTCATGAAAATCTTCCAGACTAATATGGGGAATTTCTGGGTTACCTAGAAACTCAAACACATGACTTGTCAACCCACTTTGACCATTAATATCTTAGAATTTGAACATGCTATGAACATGATTCTGAAAGTAGTATGCACACAAGCTAATCGTGTTTGATGATAAAGCATATATTTTTTAGCAATCTTATTTATTTATTAATAAAAAGTATTAATTTATTAAAGGCTTTTAATTATCACATTTAAGGGCCAAACACTTGGGTGGCTAACATTGATCAAAGAAGGGACCAAACCTGGTGGATTTAAGTTGAACGCGAAAGGATTTGGAGGTGAACTTGTACCTGAGGAAGCTCAAATCTTCAAGGGTATAATTCTTGTTCTTTATCTTTTCTTTTAATTAATAATTGTGCATAAAAGATGATCCAAGTATATGTTTTGTAAAATTTTAAAACTCTGTTTTTCTATGCTTCCTCTTACTTTGTGCAATTTGATTGCGTTCATGAATATTACAAACCTTTCAAATTCCACTTCCAGATTACTCCCCTCATAGCATACTACAACTCTATTACATCTAACAAGTCTAATTATTAACATATCTAAATCTATGGCCTCTGACATTTGGTTGTCAGGCCATAAATCTATGGTTCTTGACAGTTTTGAAAACTTCATTTTTAAGCACTTTGATGTTATGGAACCATGATATATCATCATAGATTAGTGAATAACATCTTATAACACATAAATAAACACAAAAACACATAATCTATCTTAACATACAAGATTAAATTTTGGTTAGGGTTTATACCTCTTTTTGAACAAGCTTTGATCCTTGCTTCCTAATTTGTTCTTGGGGTGTTAGGGACCTATCTAGGGACTGATTTACTTGTTAATTTTGTGGATTGAGAGTGAGAAAAGTTTTGGCTAAGAGTTTAGAACTCAAATGAGGATAACTTTGGTTTTTCTCTCTCTTTAATCCCTTAACTTTGATGCAATGTATCTAAATGTTGCAAGGTGTCACTTAAGATCAAATTTGGCTTGATTTAGAGCACATGTTGATATCCAAGATATGGTGAGTCACAAGATTTGTAAAATCTCTTAGATTAAAAGTTAAGTAAAGGGTATTTTAGCCATTTTGCCTCTAAAAGGGTATTTTAGTAATTTCCCACATGCTTTTAAGGGTAGTCTAGTCATTTGACATAATTACCTTTAATCTTAACCCTTAGGGTTTGATAATCATAATTAGGGTTTACTAATTAGGGTTTAGGGTTCCCGAATAAAAAATTAGTGTTTCTAAAAACACAATTAGGGTTCCTAATCGATCGTTAGGGTTTCTAACTGTAGATTAGAGTTTCTAATCCACCATTAAGGTTTACTAAGGTTATACCTTATCTGATAAATCTTTGATTATTAAGCCTATACTGTACCAACACAATTACAATCACTATATTAACTATTGAATCCCTATCTGTAATTAGGGTTAGGGTTTTCATCAACTGTTTAACATAACTTCACTCATATTACTCAGTCAATAAATAGTTTGACCATTTTGCTAAGCTCATATCACAGATACTCAGCAGAATATTGATAATCAATATGAATATTATATATATAAAAAAACTATTTATAAAAATTAAATTGTTTAAAATTTTGGGTCCTCACATTCTCCTCTCCTTATAAGTATTTCGTCCCCGGAATCACCACTTTCTTACTTTCTAATATCTTTTAAAGTTGTATCATCAATTCCTTTATAAAAACACAATACTAATTTGTGATTCATATATTAACATGTGACTTGGATCCGCAAAAAGGAAACAACTCACATCGATATATATCCAATATTACTCACGTAATTATATTACTGAATAAAATCTTTACCTGTCACCACCTCCTGTGCAGCTACTGCATCTTGAACTATCATGTTAAATGTACATGTTGTTGGTCTTCCCGGCTGAGCATGTCCTTTAATCGTCAGTATTCCGCTGTTGGTTCCCTTGTTGATGCTTCCTTTATCCGCATTCTTCTTTGGACAATTTCGAACCAAATGATCTGATGATCCATAAAAGAAACACCTTGTATCTTCTTTGTACAGGGACAATTGGGAGACATGTGTCCCTCTTGGCCACATTTAAAATAGATTCCTTTACCCTTCAAACAAACTCCGGGATGATTCTTCCCACAAACCGCACACGGTTCACCTCCCTTCCTACTCTCTCGTGACTTATTCCCTGATTGGGTATTATCACTCCACTTCCTTTTATTTAGATTACTTCATCCACTACTACCTCCTTCATTTGTTTTCTTCTTCTTTTCTAGATGATATCTGGATGAAGCTTCACTTCCTCCTTCAATAATGATTGCCTTTTCTAATAGAGTCGCAAATGTATTGATTTGCAACATGGCTACCTTGTTAATCTTAACCCTTAGGTTTTGATAATCACAATTAGGGTTTACTAATTAGGGTTTTGGGTTCCCGAATTAGAAATTGGGGTTTCTAGAAACACAATTAGGGTTCCTAATCTATCGTTAGGGTTTTTAACTATATATTAGGGTTTCTAATCCACCATTAGGGTTTACTAAGGTTATACCTTATCTGATAAATCTTTGATCATTAAGCCTATACTGTACCATCACAATTATAATCACTGTATTAACTATCGAATCCCTATCCGTAATTAGGGTTAGGGTTTTCATCAACTATTTAACATAACTTCCTCATATTACTCAGTCAATAAATAGTTTGACCATCTTACTAAGCTCATATCACAGATACTCAGTATAATATTGATAATCAATATCAATATTATATATAAAAAACTGTATTCGTAAAAATTGAATTGTTTAAAATTTTGGGTCCTCACAAATTCATCATCCCAATTACAATAATTGAATTGAAAAATAAAGAATAGTTACAAAACCACCCTTATCCTCGCTTCAATTTGTAATCTTTGTGATCTTGACCTCCAAATCTGCTCCTCCAATGATCTTCTGAAATTAGGGCTCAAATCTTGCTAATTGATTGCTTAATGTAATGTGTCTTTGTTCTAATGTGTTATCTCCAGCAAAAATCATGTAATTATCTCCTAAACGATGCCCAACATAGTTCCAGTCCATAATAAATTGCTCCTCGTCCACAATGCAGAGAGTTCGATTGAAGTGCACTTCTTTCTCTCTCCTCGCACTTCTTTCCAGGGTGGGGGTTTTGCATTGATGAAACGCCTCGCCTCGGGAAGTGCTACTAAAGTTGGACTATATACCCGTGGGGTTTCTTTTGTTAATGTGCATACGGTGGGGTGTGTCTTCCAGTTATAATTTTTCCCTTTTTGATGCCAAGTCTTGCTACAACGCCGCCATTATACCACCATGCCACGTAATGCAATCCTCAACACAAAACAAACATAAAATAAGAAAAAACAAAAAATAAATAGACAGGATCAACACAATTTAAATCCAAATCAGATGCCGATTCATAGGTATAAAACCTACTCATCAAACTCCCCCAAACTTAAATTATGCTAGTCCTCGAGAAAAAAATAAAACATAATGCAATGCCATGCAATGCCATGCAATGCATCTAATCTACATGCCTACGAATCTAGCTGTAATAACAAAAACAAACCTGTTCAACCGGCCTCAAAGAAATCAAGGAAACATGATAATATCTCATATCAAAACCAATCAGTAATTTCTCAATCAATCATCAAATCTTAGACTGTTATCACTGATATAGTGTGTGTGTGTGTGTGTGTGTTTGTGTGCTTAACAACCCTGCTAACTAATGTAAAATCAAATTTAACACATAATGAGTCTCTTAGAAGTTATCATACAGTGTAAACTCAAGAATTCCAAAAATAGTCAAGATCCGACTAACATCAAATAGTTACCGATATTGAGGGTCCAAATGGGATACTTTATGCTTTATTTTTTCAATTACGGGGGCTTTTTGCTCTTTTTTCCCGTTTTATTTTATTTATTATTTATTTTTTTTATATTTCTCATGGTTATGCAATGTCTAATTCCCTTAGGCTTTTCAATGCTACCTTAACGAGCTTTCAACTAATGACTACCAAACCATTAAGGCCTTAGGGCGCTAGGTGTAAAGACAATCCCCTCGGACCTACTTACTCAAGTAAAAAAGGCCACGAAACTAGACTAGCCACGATGTTTATTTATATATATTTTTTATAGCTTATATACCCCATATTTTCCCCCAAACTTAAGTTCTTGCCTAACTTTAGCCATCACTGCCTATTCTAGTCATTCTTTCATTCAAACTCGCATTCTCCTTTAGAGGTCCAGTATGTGTCAATTTAGACTTAATCAATCAACATAGCTATTTTTACAGTGCTTACCTTATTATACCAGTTTCAAACAGAAAAAAAATTCAATTTATAACAAGAAATCAAATCAAAGCTCTAAAAGTCAATAATATACTTTTCTACTCAATTCTAGTCTCATCATTGGCCAAAATAGACTGTAACTATCTAACAGCTAGAATCATGCAAGATGAACTAAAATACAACATAGACACAATAAACTAACTACTATTTTTGCAAATTTTCAAATTTTCAAATTTGTTTTTTTTCTCTTTTAATTATATCGGAATAAGAATAACAGAATAAAAAAAAACTAATTATAAACAACTATTTACAATACTATACTACTATGCAAAACTACTATGTAATTATACTAAATGAATGCAACATAATGAACCTAAACCTAAACATGACAACATATGCAAAAAATATAAGAAACTAAACTACACATGCAATAACGAACTAAACTAAACTCCCCCAAACTTAGAAATTACAATGTCCTCATTGTAAGAATATAGCAGTAAGTATAAGAGGACTTCCATGTAATTAGCTAAGCATGAGGTGATGGTAGCGATGACGACGGCGGTGGTCGTGGCATAAACACTCGACGTTCCTCCGTGTCTGAATCAGATGGTGGATATTGTGGCATAGGCTCAGGCTACTGGTATTGGAACTGAGTAGCTAGATTTAGACTTTGGAGGGACACGTTCAATGAGACAAAGGACGTGTTTATAGCATTGAACATATGGTCCTGCCTAGCTGCCAATCGGGTCATCTTCCTATTATTATCTTTGTTGTGCCTATCAATTTGTTTCTAAAGGTTGTGGAATTGAGAACTGAACATGTATTTGCCTATCTTTCTACTCTCCTCAGTCTCCTGCTGCCCAGTAATCTCCTCATCTTGGAACTCATCATCTTCAGAGGTGTCCTCAGCATCTTCTTCCTCCTCCGAAGCCTTAGGGAATATGAAACTGAAACCTCTTGGATGAGACTCCCCTCAAGGCCAGACAGTGTATCGTGAAATCATTTGGGATTCTAACAGCTGGAGAGGCTGCTGTGACGGCTCATCTCCTAACCATCGAACACCAGTCTGCCTCCACAACCCACACATGGGGTATAGGAGTGGCAGACCGCCGGAAAATGGCCCTCGCAAGAATCGTCGTATAGAAAAGCTGATAATGGAGCCTATATCAATGTCAAAGTCTTTCATAATTGCGTATAGCAGAAGCACTTTCTCCCTAGTTACCTCACTGGTATGCGTGGATGGAAATAACTTTGCGCATAGGAACGCATACCAAATCTTGCCATAGCGGCTCAAGTCTTTTCTTAGGAAGATAGCGCCACCCTTCCGTCCTTTGACCCAAGTAGTGCCCGACTTAGTTATCTCAGCCAGGATCTGATTGTAGTCGGGACTGCTGTCACACAACTGAGTGTATTGGCATATAGCAGGGGCTCGCAGGTTATAGTAGTTGTTTATTGCCTCTGGAAAAAACGGCACCTGTTTACCCTTTACAAACACTTTGTATGGCGCCCTATCCTTAGCATTTGCATAAGACTCCTTCACCACGTTTAAAATTGTTGGGTTGGGATCATCAGTGAGCGTTTCCCATCTCTGCTCATATATTTATCTACTCATCTGCCCATAAACAGAGTCTAGTGTCAAGCCCCTCTCAAGAGTTAGTGCTCTGGGCACTAAATAGTTGTACTTATCGGCGACACTGTCACTTGCAAATTTTCGCCTGTCAAAAGGTTGAGTGGGTGGTGATGAAGCCGAACCTTCATCCCTTTAGCGCTTGGATGGTGTTTTAGGTGCCATTTTCCTCACTTGCAATCATAGTATTCCCCCAAACCTCACTTGCATAATTCGTCAAACACGTGGTGTGCAACCCCACTACACTTCCCAAACTTAACAATTGACCCTAGCTTTAATGAAGAACTAAAAGTAGCAACTTACCCACTATGATTTGCCTCAATTGAATGAGTAATTGCAGTGATGTTCTTCAATTTTTGAAACCACCTTCCTTTTTGCTTGGAAAATCCGAGTATTAGTAAACCCTAACTTTTTGATGACTGAAATTGGGAGATAATGTGTATGGGATGGTGTATAATTGATGTAGTTAGGGATTATCTTATATAGAGGGTGATGTTATGTGTGAATTCGTGGGTTAATGGATGAGAAGTTTGGAGTTCGTGGGGTATGTAGTGGGGTTAGAGTCGATTTTGGGAGCAAAGAAGTTGAGAAGTGGGTTTGATTCGATTTTATTGCAGAATAAATTGTTCCAACTTCCCGTACCCCCGCCCTGGCGGGGGGTATTTGTACTGTAAAGCATATCTTTAAGGAAAAAACTACTGTGACCAGTTCCAGATCATGAGTATGGTAAACTTTCTCATAATCCTTCAACTGCCTTGATGCATACGCAATGACCTTGCCATGTTGCATGAGCACGCAACCAAGTCCTCTATGTGAAGCATTGCTATAAACTACAAAATTTCATGTGTCATCGGGCAATGACAAAACAGGCGCTTCACTCAATCTCTTCTTCAGTTCTTGAAAATTGTCCTCGCATTTATCAGTCCAAACGTATTTCACCGTCTTCCTTGTCAAATTAGTCAATGGAGTAGCTATCTTCGAAAAATCATGGATGAATCTCTGATAGTAACCCGCCAACCCTAAGAAACTCTGCACCTCAGTCGGCATTTTTAGTTGTTCCCAATTCATCACGGCTTCCACCTTCGCTGGATCTACTGAAATCCCCTAATGGTTAATGACATGACCTAAAAACTGTACATTTTCCATCCAAAATTCACACTTAGCGAACTTCGCATACAACTTCTCCTTCCTTAGTTTCTCCAACACTAATCTTAGGTGTTCAGTATAATCTTCTGGCATCTTAGAATAGACTAGAATATCATCGATAAACACTACGACGAACTTGTCCAAATATTGTTTGAACACTCTATTCATCATATCCATAAATGCAGCTAGTGCATTAGTCAACCCAAATGACATCACTAGAAAGTCGTAATGACCATAACGAGTCCTGAATGCTGTCTTTGGTACATCCTCCTTTCTAACCTTCAATTGGTGATAACCCGTTCTTAAATCTATTTTAGAAAAATACTTAGCCCCTTTCAACTGATCAAAAAGATCATCGATCCTGGGCAATGGGTATTTATTCTTTATCTTCAACTTGTTCAACTCTCTATAGTTGATACAAAGTCTTAACGATCCGTCCTTCTTCTTGACAAACAGTACCATTGCTCGCCATGGAAAAACACTCGATTGAATGTACTTCCTGTCCAACAGTTCTTGTAACTGTACCATTAACTTTTTCATTTCCACTGGCGCCATACAATACGGTGCCCTAGAAACTGGTGCCGCTCCTGACACGATGTCTATTACAAACTCAGTCTCCCTATCCGACAGAAAACCCGGTAATTCACTCAGAAATACAACGGCGAATTCTCTAACTATTGGTATTTGTTCCATGGTTGCTACTACTCTTTGGGTATCAACAACATGACACAGGTAACCTACACATCCCTTCCTCAATAATTTCCTAGTTTGTGTCATGGTTAGACAACACGAATATCTCGGCGAACTATTCCTATAAAATACTACCTGTAGTTGTTTTAACGTTCTAAGGTTCACACATTTCTTCTGACAATCTATAATTGCCCCATGGTTTATCAACCAATCCATTCCGAGAATTACATCGAATTCTCCTAACTTTATTGGTATCAAATCTACCGATAATTTACAATCCCGTATGTCTACACAATAACTCCTATGAAAATCTTCAACAGGAATTATTTCTTCGTTTGCTACCTTAATATTTAAAGGTATGGGCAACTTTTCGGGAAGTAATCCTAATCGTCTAGCAAAATCACATGTTATAAACGAACAAGTAGCACCCAAATCAAACAGCACGTAAGCATTTATGTTGTTGATCGTAATAATACTGCTGACGACGCCTCGATGCAAATTGCATCTTGATCGACATGTTAAAGGTATGGCCCATCTACCTACACAGTCATATTTGGACCACTAATAGCTAACTTACCGCTACTAGTGCCCCGATTCTCGTCCGTCCCCTTCTTCGGGTTGTTCTTTGTCTTGTGGTCAGTTGACCCACACACAAAGCATCCGTGGTTCTTTTTTGGACTTGGACAGTTAGGCAAGATGTGCCCTTCCTATCCACAGTTGTAGCATACGGCCTTGCCCTTGAAACAGACTCCTAAGTGAGTCTTCCCATAGGTCTTGCAGGCCTCTATCCTTCTCTTCGGGTCTCCTTGCTTCACTCCGGTATTCCCAGAGCTGAACGCTTTCCTCTTCTATCCCTCGCCACTACCGCTGGTGTGACGCCCCCAAAATAGGTATACATCACCTATTCTGAGTCGCCAAATACATGGTACAAAATACAAATACAAACTTAACTATACAGCTGTCGTGTAAAATACGACAAAACATAAACTGAGAGTTTAAAAAAGAATACTGCCTTCTAGACAATATCCATTCTCAATGGAGTCCTCATAGACAGTATACAAACTCAAATTTAGTCCTCGTTATATTTATTGTCACACTATTTAACATAATAGTGAGGACTACTAATGCTATCATCTGGACCGTCACTCCGTTCCCCGACTCGTCCTAGCTATATTCTCATTTCCTGAGGAGAACAGTGAAGGAAAGGGTGAGCTCAACTAGCCCAGTAAGAAATATTATGACTAAGATAATGCAGAATAAATTATCATTAGTCTTCAACAATGTTAAACTGATAAAATACAATAAACAACAAGTTTAACTACAGCGGAACAAGCAATCCATTAGAAAAGTCAAGTAGAGAATAAAATCTACTATCTTCTATGATTTAAAAAGGTTTTTCATCAATTTTTATCGCTGAGAATCAGCTTAATAAATAAACCACATCATCGAATCATCCCTGCTCTATGGGCCAAGGACATTCATTAAATCATCAATGGTCATGACTATACCGAATAATCCCTGGTCATAATCATACCAAGTCCATCTCTGCACGTAAGCCAAAGATATACAACAATAAAACCAATAATCAACAATCCATCTTTGCACATAAGCAAAAGATATACAATAAGAAAACTAATAATCAACAATCCATCTTTGCACGTAAGCCAAAGATATACAATTCAATAATCAACAGTCCATCTTCGCACGTAAGCTAAAGATAACTTTCATCACCATATAAGCATGAGGATGATGACAATGATATAAGCATTAATCAAACTAAAACAAGGATAAATATTAAAGACTTTAAATTTATCCAAATATTATCAACCACTCATAATCTAATATTATTAATATCATAACAATATTTTAATCACCTTTAAACTTATAAACAATTTATTTCAATTGTTTACACTTTACCAAATAATGTATTTAATCATTCAAAGAATGCCATAATCATAAGATTTCATCACCAATGATCAAATCCCTTATCAACAATCTACATATACCTTATATAGGATTTCCAAGCCATAAAATCCTATTTTCCAACTTTGTTACTTCACATAACATATTTAACTCATATGCTCGTAACTAAACCATTTTCATAAAAAAATACCAAATCAGTCCCAAAAATATTTCTTTTCGGGATTTAGCAGAATATAGTCCCATAATGAACATATATTTTTCTCAGAATTTTTAAAATTTATTTACTATTTTTCAAAAATCAATTTCCAATTAATTCCTTAAGAAATTAGCTACCTCAAGTTTAACTCCAAAAAGTCCCAAATCTTGGCAGGATCTTACACATGTTAATGTGAGTCTCCAGTTTAAATTTCATGGTCATCGGAGTTATAAAACTCCGGTTATAGCGTTTATCGTCGAAAAAACCTAAATATTGAAATGGTCATAACTTGCTCATTTTAAGTCGGAATGAGCTCATTTTTGGACAGGAGGTTCTTTATACCATATACTTTTATGTCCCAACAGGCAAAAAGTTTTCTCACAATTTAAGTGGCCGAAACAGCCCTTCTAAAATCGGACAAAGAGCATTTTAGTAATTTTTAACTTCGACTCCTTTGCTAAAATCACCCACACTAAAATTCTACAACACCTTTTCCAAAGTGATTCCACTTGGAGATGCTACAAAACTCATAGATCTAACTCTAGAACTTGACCACACTCAAAAATTCAAAATATAATAGAGATATGGTCAATTGAATTTCATGTTCCATTTTCACCAAAATCGATTTTCAACCCTTTGTGATTTCTAAGAAACTTTCATGTTTTCACATAATAACTAACATAACTTATCATAACACTTACTAATACTTCATATACCTATGATTTTCATCAGTCCAAAACTTTTATTATGACTCTCATCATATTCAACGTAACCAGATCATTTCCATAATTTAAATGAAAAGGATCATTCACCATGCATGTGGTAATCCACATGTACAAAAGTTATTCCAACGTAATAATAAAGAATGGAATAATGAATGATTCACCATGCATGCGATAGAGACCGCATGATAAAAGTTATTCCCAATAGAATAATAAATAATGGAATCAAAAGTCCCACAGTAAACGCATGCATGTGATATTCGATAAGATAATAAATGCGGAATAATAAATAATGGAACCAGTCGTCCAAGAAATGCATGCAGACAAGATATTCTTAACAGAATAATAAAGAATGGAATAACAGAAGAATTTCACCATGTATGCGGTATTGATAAACAAAGTTATTCCAACATAATAATGAAGAATGGAATAACAACTCTTACGAGTATTGAAAAAAGTAATTCTCTTCATGAATACGAATACGAAAGAATAATACCCCTTCATGTGTACAACAAATAATATCCCTTACCTCAAAAGAAGACTGGATCTTTGGATATAGTGAGGGAGCAGACTTCTCTTCTTCTTTTTCTCTCAATAATTTCTCTCTATAATAATGGCTCTAAAGCTTTAGTGAATTGGTGAGAAATGAAGGAAGAATGAGCTTCTATTTATATGAAAATATAGTTTCGATAATTGCATGTTTTGGGGCTCAAAAAATTACAGTACAATACCTCCAACTTTTCTTTCATTTTTAATTCAGTCATCCAAGTATTATCAAAATTTCACCACCTCCCCTAATAGTAAATCATGTGAATCAATAGTAAATCATGTGACTCAATAGTTCTAAACATGTGAAAAAATTAATTACAGTATAGTACCTCTATCTATACCTCCATTTTTAACTTAGACATGCAAGTATCATCAATCTTGCACCAACTCCCCTAATAGTATAAGAATGTGATTCAATAGTATACACATGTGAACAAATAGTTATATGAGCATGTGAATTAGTAGCAATTAATTGTTCATTTACCCAATTAATTACCCGATTTATCAATATAACCCCAGACATCAATTATCATCGGAATAGATGTCGATTTCAACTAACACCAATAATCCCAACACAATGGAACTATCAAATTCATCTTTAATCAACACGAACTTATTCATCATTAATATCATAACTCACAATATTTAACAACTGTGTCATTCCCCGGAGAAAGAGGGGCTTTCAATAAGGATTTCTCCCTATCATGCGCGCAATAATTAGGTGACCAAACCTCTCTCTCGACGTAACTTCTAGACATTGTAAATATTGTAATTTAATAATATGAATAACTTTGTCATCTCAATTATTGATTTAATAATATATCATATAATACAGATGATACTGTGACAATAATCGAATCAATAATATAAGAGATATGATGCAGCAATTACTGTAGCAATAATTGAGTATAACTGAGTGACTTCTCATGTAAGCATTAATAATCAATACCGTGTGCTACTATGCAACCACACGTATTACTGTACTTTTACTACCGGGTAGTTCAACAGTATTAATGGTAAAACCTCCGCTGTTATTTTCATAAAATATTTTTGTCATTTTCTAACTACGATGACAGTACTTCTGTTGTGGGGTCCACTAATGATTATGCCGTCGTACGAATATTCTCTGACAAAAAGAATATTCCCCGACCAAACGAATATTTTATAACAACTTGCATACTTTGCAGAATTTATAAATACTACCCACAACTATAACATTATCTCAAATTCAGACTATAATTTTCAAAAAAAATTCGAGAAAATTAAATCTTTATTCGTAAAATCTGGGATCTCACAGCTGGCTCCTTCTATCTTCACTCCCCCGTTGACTTTCCCCTTGTCCTTCTTATCTTTGTGGTACTGGCTCAACGCCTCACTACCACCTTCGGCGATTATCGCCTTCTCTAAAATGGTCCCAAATGATGTACTTTGGAACACAGAAATATGGTTATAGAGCCAAGGTTTCAAGCCCTGCTCGAATCATCGCGCCTTTCTAACCTCGGTGTCCACTTGATGTGGAGCAAACCTTGCCAGTTCATTAAACTTAGCGGCGTAATGGGGAACCGTCATGTCCCCTTGTTTCAATTTGAGGAACCGCATCTCCATCCTTCCTTACATGCTCTCGGGAAAGTAGTTCTCGAAGAATATCTCCTTGAACCTCACCCACGTAAGATTCTCTATCCCGGCCCTAACCTGATTGTCCTCCCACCAAAAGTTGGCCTCTCCCTTCATCATATAGGTTGCAAAGGCAACCTTTTGGGCCTCATCGACATTTTTTATCACAAATGCCTTCTCGATTTCTTTCACCCATGTTTTGGCTTCGATAGGGTCCGTAGTTCCTTTGAACTCCGGCGGACCCACACTCTTAAAATCCTTGAAGGTAATAGCTCGTGCTACTCCCGGATTTACGGGGATATTAACCCCAGTTTTATTAAATACGGCTGTTAAAAGATTAACAAACTCCTGCATGGGGTTAACTGGACCTCCCTCATGTTGATTTACATTAGCTCTTTGATTACATTGTACTCTTCTTGGCGGCATTATGCTGTTACAATAAACAACACATTTCGTTATTATTTCCTTCTTATTAGTTAGTTATTATTTGAGATTAAACAATAACTTCAACATCCATTGCTCAGTTATTTCATAAAAAGGCTTATATTCATTCATTCATTGTAGTATAGTACTACATCGTTTACATTACATAGCCTAAGCTGATTACATTACTATCCCGCTATTGCTTTCCAAAAATTGGGATTTACAAAAGACTACCCTTTGTTATACAAAAGAGGGGTTTACATCACTACTAGATACAAAATATTTACATATCTAAACTACTATAACCACTACTAGTGTGACGCCCCCAAATTCGGTTATCTTCCAACCCGACATATGGTGCTACACTGTACTCATAACCATACAATCATTTTATTGAAAACACAATATAATGAATGTAATTACTTTCTTCTTATTACAATCAAAGTGAAATCCTTTCCCAGATTCATAAACCGATTACATTGTTTGTTATTCATAAGGTATAATACATTCAAACATACTAATCTATTACACGATGGTTGTGACAACCCGAATTTTTATAAGTTATTAAAATAAGAATTTAATAATTAAAATTCTTATTATGAGGTGTATAGATTTTGAATTATGTGATTTGATGTGAAGAGAATTATATAATCATATGTTAGAGAATGTGAGATTTAATAGTTAATTAAACAATTAAAGAAATTAAATAATATTAGTTTATTTAATTAAGTTGAAATTATGTTATGAGATAATATTATTTTAATTATTATGCCTTGTAGGCAATGAAAATTATTATGAGTTAAGTTTCATAAATTGTGTGAATAATTCACTTAATTAAAATAGTGAATTAATACAAGTATAATTAATTTAATAAAGTGAGAAGGTAATATACATGAAAATATATATGTTAGTATAATGCTAGTAAAATATTTATTAAGTACATTAAATATTTTAGTTGGAAATTTTATGGAATAAAATAAATATTTATGGTATTAAATAAATATTTGATAAAAATTGTTATGAGATAGTTTATTTTTAAGTGTGATAAAATAGATGAGATTTATACGTATTTTATTACGAGTATAATTAGGATATTCTAATTTAATTAAATAATTAAATTAGAGAGTGAGAATTTGTTAAATAATGTTATGATTATAATGGTTGAATAGAAATTATAATTTTACTGATAAGGTTAATTTTATTTCTTAAGGAATTAAAGGTACATAGTCTAGTTTATATTTCTAGTTTATGTGTTCTTGAGTGTTTTTTAAAATTGGAGTTTTGGTTAATGAATTTGTGGGTTACGATGTTATATATGTTATTAGATATTTATAATTTGATAATGGTCATCTAGAAACAAATTTTCAGAAATCAAATTCATGTATTTATACTAAAGAAAAGGAGTTTTGGGTTTTGATTGTAATGTGTGTTTTGGTGTACTTTGGGACTAAAGTTGATGATGAATTCGTGATGGAAACTTTAAATTGATGGATGATTGTTGTTCTCCTCTATAAAACGAAAACAACGCAAATTGAACGGATCGAATTGGTTAAGAAACGAATTCGTGATGAATGAATACACTTAGCATGTTAAAAATAAAAAAAATTTAGTATAAACTAAGTCCCACATCAACTAAATTGAGAACTTTACCATTTGCTAAACCTATAAATAGAAGGGCTTGATCCTTTGTTTCATTCACCAACAATAAGGCCTCCAATTTTTGAGAAAGGCTTTGTTGTGGGAGGACTTTTTATAAAGACCTCCTTAGTTAAATTTTGGCGTGGAAATGCGTATTTAGTTTGTGAAATTCATATTTTCGGATATGTTTCTTATTTAATTTTTGGTAATGTTATTATTTCAAATATTGTATTTAGTTTGTTAGTTAAAGTTTAAATTTTGGAAGTTTAGTTAGTTTTGTTAGTAAACTAGTTAGTTTACTATATTTATTTTGGCTTGTAATTGATTATTTAAATGAGTTCTAATAATTGTAATTAGATATATGAAGCCTTAACATCATCCAAGTGTAACTAAAACTCACAAAATAAAAGATCTACAAAGAACCATGTTGGACAGTTTTTGGGACCGAGGTTGAGGACCATTTGTGCTTTTGATTTATGTCTAAAAGCTTAATTTGATGATTGTATGTTATATCCCTCTAAGTTCTGAAGATTTCCTAACTTGAATGAACCAAAACGGAGTTAAAATGAATCCGTGGTGAAAATTTTAGTAAACCATGTCTAGAAATGAAAACTGAATGAATAATGACTATAGTGTCAAATTCTGGAATAGCTATGTTGATTGAAAAATTATGAGTTTCTGGGTAGTTGTAGTGCACTGAGTTAGGAAGCCATAGGCTTTGGAATGACCTCATTCCGACCTCGGATGAGGGAGTTACGGTGATTGGAAGGAAATGTGTCGAATTTGTCAAACTGAAAGTCAGCAATGGGACGTGATATTCAGGACACTATTTCGATCAGTTAGTGTTTCCAGAAACTTCTGGACTTGTGGTATGTTATATTATACTGAATTATCTTTCTATAGACTCCGTAACGGACTAATTCCGACTTTAGAGCAAAGAGTTATGACCATTCAAAGTAGTCACGTCAAAACTGTCTAACCAACTCGGGGCAGTCACCTTGAAAGAATTTTCCAGAATTCTGTGTTTTGAATTTTGAAATGATATAAGAATAAAAGTTGTAACCTCGGAAGTTAGCTTCGTGTGGGCTCAAGAATTGCTCAAAAATGTTTTGAAAGAATTAGATATGATTGTTTTAGCGAGACAGGGTAAAGTTAGGAAAGAATGAAAAATAGTTTTGAACGCCCCTTTTTGAACACTGTTTTGGAATGTCTATCTTATCCGAAATGGGTGTCCAATAACTTTTAAAAAGAGGTTAATATGATGTTTATAGCATATCCAAAGTTGGATGTCATCGGACTTATGAGATATAGTGTAAAGTTTACATTATAACTACTATGCGTTGCTATGTGACTAATAGGTAATGTGTATGATTATATAATTATGTAGGGCACGTGAAGTGCAGATAACTGTAAGCTGTTAAACTGTTATTGGTAAACAACGATCAAGGCAAGTCTTTCAGTTCCTATTTGCTATGTGAATTTGATGATGAACTGTTTGAAATCTTTATTGCAAATAGCATAGTGTGTTATATTAATGTTGAAAGTATGAAATGTTAACGTCAATTTATGACTATGTTGATTGAGTAATGAATGTTGATTGAGTAAGAAACTCAATCTTTATACTTGTTATATGAACTAAAGCATGTATGTTATGTTAGTCCAATGTTTATGAGATGTATATCGAGCATGTTATTATGTGCTATGTGATGCATGAAAACTGTTAGATTTTGTTGGGTTGTCGAGCTCAACCTTACAAATAACCACTTTTGCAGGTTAAAGATTTAAGGTAAAGTTATGTGCTACTTGAAAGATATGAATTAGATGTGATACTTGAAGATTTATATACTTTGGCTGAGTTATTAATATTTGAACCATGTTTAAGTTTTTGAATAATGTATTAATGTTGAATTGTAATATCGTTTTGCGATGTAAACTCTTGTAGTATTAAAATGATTCTGAGACAGTTAGATGTAAAGGTTGAAGGTTTTGGGAACGAGAATAATTTGTAATAGAAAATTTTAATTATTTCGCAAATTTCAATGGTTGTATTATTGTTTAATGATGTAAAATTAGAGTTTGAATGTATTGTTAACGACCGAAGTCGAGAATTAAGTTGTATGAATTTTGGGGTCGTTACAGTTGGAAATTATGTAAATGAAGTTAGAAATTCTTAAAGGAAGAATTGTTATATAAACAAGAAAATTCAAAGAAGAATCTTGAAGAGATATAAAGATAAGAAATGAGAGTTACCCTAACTCCAATAGTCAAGATAATGAATAATGATGAATAAGCAAAGCTTGTAAGATTAAAAGCATAAATGAAATCGTAAATGATGTAAAAGGAAAGAAAGAGGATCGTAAAACAAAACGATCACGAGTTAAGAAAAGAATTTTAAGGGAGAAGATTATAGAATAAGATCACGACGTGATCTGTTTAAGTTATAAAAGAAAGATGGTTTGTAATGTTTTAATAATTATAGCTTGATGCTATGAAGATAATGTACTATGAAATAGTACGAGGTAAACTCGCAAAGAGTTATAAATGATGAGGTACAAAAAATTCGTATTGAGCAAGTTAAGGGCAAGTTAAGAATAAGTTAAGAGTAAGGTAATGTTAGGTGCGATTTTAATTGAGGACTCATGTGATGGCTGAGTTGTACAAACCTTTGTATGGGCGAGGGTTTTGTGCTTGCACTCAGTTTATCCCATTGATAATCATTGAAATGTTGGTGTCGCGCTATCAATGTGTATGTGGTGAAAATGTGATTCTTTTCTCATGTGTATATTTGATAGTTAGAAACTATTAAGATTAGTCAGGTATTATTAGGATTAGGTGCGGTTCTTAAAACTAATGCATATAGTAAGTTTGTGACTTATAATAATATGGTATGTTTTGAACCCCTTAGCGAATGGACACCTATGGTCTGACTAGGATAAGTTCTTAAACTCATATTATTATGGCAAGTTCTTGAACTTCCAATGTGCGTGAAGTTTGATGTACTATACTAGGGTATAAGAAGATTGTAAGTTAAAATGAAGAATGCATATTGTGATTTGATGTTTTATGAAAAAGCTCATGATTATGTAAAGTCCTTCAAAGAATATATGTACAAGGACTTAGTGATAGATCAAAGTTGTTAGGTTGATCTTAGCCTTTTAATGTTTACTTATATAGATAAGGAGATCAAATCTGTTAGGTTGATCTATGGCTAGAAAGAAATAGATAGGCTAGTAGTCTATTCATCTGATCAATGTAATGCGTAAGTTAAGGCGTGATCGCAGAATGAGATGATCGTAGTGTATCTCGCTTTCAAGGGCCTCTCCAGAATCGTAGAGTGGTCCAGACGCTTGCCGAGCTAACTCGTAGATCGTAGGGTGCTCTTAAAACGCAGAGTCCGCAAGACGCAAGCAAGAAGATCAGAGTGTTAACAGATCAGAGTGAGAAATCGAGTGATCTCTTAAGTACAAGCACCAATATGACAAGACACTACGATATTGATAGAGAGTGACATATGCCTTCAGGTCGTAAAACATCAAGCCCTATCGCTCATTTGAAGATAGACTCCAACAAATATGGAATGGGTTTTGAACGTGAAGCTCTCACCATCCCAACGCATAAAAAGATATCCTTAGTATCGATCAAAAGAAACGATTCAAGAAGCTAAGAAAAGGACCATCAAGGAGAGGAAAACACCTTTTGAGGTGTTAGTGAGAAAAAGCACATTGTGTGGCATGGGCCAAAGTGCAATTCGTAAGATGTGCGTAAAAGTCTCCATCAAAGCTCGTAAATGTCAAACGATTTAATGGTTCATCGATGACTTCAACGGATAGATTTCAAGATCACATATATACAGATCAAAGATGATGAGAAAAGTAAGCAAGTATTGAACAAAACGCACAAGAACTCTAAACGCCGAACTCTACGATCCGAGAAAAAGGGAAAGCTTGTTTCACCTACTCAGCTTTTTTTCAACAAGTGCTTAATCGCAAATCGAGTAGCCTCAATCACAACTCAACAATCATCAATCTATCAAGTAAGAAGTTCCAAGTCAAGGACTTCAAGAGTTCTAAGTGAATCGTGAAGAGCCAAGTCTCATTGGACTTCAAGAGTTCAAAAGTGAACTTAGAAGTGCCTAGATGGCCGGGTCTAGAAGGAATCTGTGAGATTCGTAAAGTGTACAAGACATCCTTAGTGGATTTCCTACTCAAGGAGTAGAAGAGTGGACTAGAGCTTTGAGTGTTCAACCACTTAAAAACAATCGTGTCTTTATAATCGCTATAATCGCTTCTAATCGCAATAATTGCCTTTCTCTTTAATCTGCTATCTAAAAGGGATTTCAAAGAATCAATAGTTCACTGTGCTTAAAAGATTTATCAAAACAGCTTTTTAAACAAAGAAAAGTTTTTAATATCTATTCAACCCCCCTTCTAGATAACTATCAGGCTTTTTTGAACTAACAATTGGTATCAAAAAGTTCTATAATACAACCTACAAAGCTTGAGTAGATCCAATGGCACACTTACCAAGCTTAATCAAAGATCTAGAGGAGGCAAAGAAGCCACCCATGTGCAACAAAGATAAATTTGCTAACCGGAAGGTTGGGGATGCAAGCTTACATGGATTCAATAGATGAAGATCTATTTGACACTCGCTCAAAATGGGCCCCTACGCTCCTACAAAGCTTGCACCAACCACAGATGATCCAAATAGAGTACATGATCAAAGTCAAAGGAGAATGGACAGAGAACGAGAAGAGAGTCATCCCACTTGACAAAAAGGCCAAGAATATCTTATTTCAATCATTGAAGATGATCTATTTGAAAACGTGGTCAATCGCAAAACAAAGAAAGGAGGTTTGGGAAGCACTACTCATTATGCATGAAGGAATGTAAGAAGTCGAGAAAACAAACAATCTCTCGACTCAACAATATGAGATGTTTGCCCATGTTCAAGGAGAAAACGCCATCGCTATATACGAGAGATTCAATATTTCGCTTCAATTTCTACGAGCCTATGGAAAGGTCTATCCAAATAAAGATCCGATCATAAAGTTCATGAGAGCTTTACCAAGCAAGTGGGATGCCAAAACCACCGCCATTAGAGAATCAAAGAATCTACATGAAATGACTGCTCATCAGCTTATATGGCAACCTCCTCACGCATTTAACCGGAGTCGACACAACGAATCAAACGTTATCTCAAGGAAGAAAGAAGGACAAAGGTGTTGCTTCTCAAGGTAATCGAAAACACCTCCAAAATCAAACATCAAGTCGATTCTCGACTAACGATGAAGATGATGATGAGGACTTTGCAATGTCAAGTTAAAAGACTAAGAAGATTCATGAGACAAGGCGTAACCAAAGAAACCAAAGAAAGTTGGCAACTATAAAGAGCTGTGAGCAAATGAATGACCTATGCTATAACTGCAAGAAACCTGGTCACTTCATTGCCAATTGCAACAAACCTCTCAGAGAAGAACTCAAAAAGAAGACACATGCAAAGAAGGAATACAAAGGCAACAAAAGACCAAAGAAAGAAAGACAAAGGTCTTCAGAATGGAGGATCGTGGAGTGACTCGCATAATGACTCAACTCTCGAACTGGGATGATGAAGATCCTCAAATAGCAAATCGCTTGATGGCCAAAAGTGCAAGGGACAAAGTAACTCCAATATACATGAAGTAAGTATCGATGAGGTATTTGACTTCAACTCTCCCGATGTAGATATTGATGACCTTAGAACCGCATTACACAAGATAACATCCGATCTCAGATCAATACATGAAGTGGTTTAGAGTTTCGTCTAAAGACTATTCACTTCTTCAAAAGGAGAAAGAAAAGGTTCAAGAGGAACTGAAAAAAATTTCTTCTAAAGATCGATTCTCTCTCCAAGTTTGAAGTCGAGAATGAGCTTTTGAGATGTGCAAATGAACTCAAAGGCTCAAAGAGAGTCTAGTCTAACCTCCAAAATTGAGGATCTAGAAAAGACAGCCTCACCGAACAAATCCTCTTCATCCATGGATTCCTTAATCTCAACCGCAGAAGTGCCTCCGATGATAACAGGTTGTGGTTTGGGGAATCAGCCCGAGTCATATGTGGAAAAAGCAAAGGAAATTAGCAATCGATAATGTCTCAGATTTCAAGAGAGGCATTATATTTGTGAAATCTCACAAAAGGATGAACCTGCCAAACCCCCCCGCCTACCGATTCAATTCATATTCCCGTAAGTAAGTGGATCTCATGTCGGTCTAGGTTTTAAAAGAGAAAAGTAATCTAGCTACTCATCAACCTCTCAAGGATCGAGTCTAAGTCTAATAAAATCAACTTTACTTAACCAACCAGAAGATACAAAGAAGAAGTAAGATATACCCTCTCAATCAATGAAACAAGAGAACACATGGAAAAGGGAATATCAAAGCAGCAGAGGATGACCAATAATAACCCACAAAAGTCCAAGTGGAGGAAGAACTCACACACACACATACTAACATGCATCATATATCAAATGCTTTCAGTATGCCATGAGTTGGCCACAAGGTCGCGCTTAATTGCCATTATGATTCCATGCATGTGAGACCCAAAATCAAGAAGATTTGGGTCCCCAAGGGTACTACTAATATAGTAGGACCCATGCAAGTATGGGTACCAAAATGAAGGCTTAATGTTACCTCGTGAAAGGAGCTCCACAAACACAACCGGTATCCGGATAGTGGATGTTCAAGACACATGATCGGGAACAAAGCTCTTCCGTCTAACTACATAGAGAAGGAGGGTCCCTCATCATCTTTGGAGATAATAGCTCGCAAGACAAGAGGAGGCTGGCTCACCAAAATGGTGCAAGATCATTCAAAGCAAAGTGGCCTATGTGGAAGGACTACAACACAACCTTCTAAGCATTAGCCAACTCGCGGACAAGGGTCATCAAGTAACATTCCTCAACAATCAATGTCAAGTCCGAGACCAAGACGCCTCAAAGAAAGCTAACCGGACAAGAGAAGGAAATGTCTACACAAGAAATCTTGGTCAACTAAGCTCAGACGAGACAATATGCTTTTCTCGCTAAAGCATCCAAGAAATGAGTCATGGCTATGGCATCAAGATTATCTCATCTCAACTTTAAAAGTATGTCCAAATTAGCATCAAAAGATCTAGTGCAGTGTCTACCAAAGTTCAACTTCGTTAAAGAAAGGCCTTGCAATGCTCACAACTTGGGAAGCGCATCAAAACACATTCAAGAGCAAAACTATCAACTCAATCGACAAGCCTTTGCAAATGCTACACATGGATCTGTTTGGACCAATTCCAACAACAAGCCTTGGAGGAAAGAGATACTCTCTCGTCATAGTCGATTTACTTCACTAGATTTACATGGGTGTTCTTTTCTAACCTCAAAAGATGAGAGACAGCTCCCAAACCGATCAAAATGTTCAAGCTTGTGATGAACGAGAAAGGAGAGAAGATCAAGGCTATAAGAAGTGATCATGGTAGAGAATTGACTTCTCGTAAATGGATCAATTTTCGCCCGACAATGGCATCACCACAACTTCTCACCCACGAACTCCTCAACAAAATGGAGTTGTCGAGAGAAAGAATGTAACACTAATAGAGGTCGGAAGGACTCTACTAGCAAGAAATCATTCATCCGCCTCGAGTACTTTCAAGGTAATACCAACACCGCATGTTATACTCGTAACAGATCACCATACACTCTACGATTAAGAAGACTCCTATGAACTATGGAAAGGAAGAAAAACCTAGTGTCGCCTACTTTCATGTCTTTGGGTGTGCATGCTACATACTCAACAATGGAAAGCAAGATTTGACAAAGTTTCAACCAAAATCGCATTTAAGGAATCTTTTTCGATATGCCATGCACAAACAAGGCTTACAGAGTGTTCAATAAGAAGACACTAAGTGTAGAAGTCTCGATTCACATCATCTTTGACGAAACAGACTTAGACAAAATAAAGGCTCCAAGACACTACGATCAACAAAGGAAGACACTACTTAACGAAGTCATCAAGCTCAATACTACGATCGTAGTATATGCATAAAATGTAAAATCGCTGAAAGCAAGGAAATGAGATCAGAGAGGCCTCGTGCTGCATAAATGAGCCTCCACATCAAGAAGAAGAAATAGATCTTGAGGATCTAAGACAAGAAGGCATAAGAACGGATGTTCCAACAGGAAGTAGATGGGCAAAAGATCACACTCAAGATCTAATCATTGGAGATCCAAATGCAAGAGTCAGAACAAGAGCTACTACTCAAAATGAATGCTTCTATCTAAGCTTCCTATCTCAAATAGAACCAAAGAAGATAGAGGATGCTATGGAAGATTCCAAATTGGATAGAAGCGATGCAGAAGAACTTAATCTGGCCTCGAGAGAAGCAAAGTTTGGAGATTGGTTCCAAGACCAAAGAACCATCCTGTAATTGGAACCAAGTGGGTCTTCGTAAACAAGATGGATGAAGATGGGGTGATAACCAGTGAATAAGGTTTGCACTAGTAGCCAAGGGCTACTCTCGTGAAGAAGGCATCGACTATGATGAGACATTCGCACCCGCTGCTGCACTCAAGCAATTAGAATATTCCTCGCTTTCACGCTTCACATGAAGTTCAAAGTCTTCCAGATGGATGTCAAAAGTGCATTCTCGAATGGTGAACTTCAAGAAGAAGTCTATGTAGAAAAGCCCTCCGTGTTTCATCAATCCATCTCTTTCTAATTATGTTTTTAGATTAGACAAAGCCTTATATGGTCTTAAACAAGCACCTAGAGCATGGTATGAAACACGACTAACTTTCTTATTGAAAATGGATTTACTAGAGGAAGAGTAGATACCACATTATTTCTTAGAAAGCATAAAGATAAGGTCCTATTAGTTCAAATCTATGTTGATGATATTATCTTTGGTTCACCGATGAAAAGTTATGCAAGAGATTCTCCAAGCTTATGCAGAGCAAATTCAAATGAGCATGATGGGTGAGTCGAACTTTTTTCGGATCGCAAGTAAAGCAGATCGATGAAGGAATTTTCATAAACCAAGCCAAGTACATTAAAGACTTACTCAAGAAGTATGGCATGGAATCACCTCTCCCATGAAAAAACCCCAATTGCTTCCGCAACCAAGCTTCGACAAAGATGAAAAGGTAAAAGTATTGATATAACTCAATACAGAGGTATGATAGCTCTCTTTATATCTTATCGCCAAGAGACCAGATATAATGTTTGCAACATGCATTTGTGCTAGATTTCGTGCTTGTCCTAAAGAATCTCATTTAATCGTCAGAAGAGGATTTTCGTGTACCTCAAAGGTACACCTCACTGGGGCTTGGTATCCCAAGGAATCCTCATTTGAGCTAACAGTTATACAGATGTCGATTTTGCAGTCGCAAAATAGATAGAAAAGTACCAAAGGGCACTTGTCAACTACTAGGTAATGATTTGTGTCCCCGGTTTAGCAAGAAGCAAAACTCAAGATTCACCTCAACCGCAGGTTCAATACATCATCGCCGGCAAATTGTCGTGCTCAGATCCTATGGATGAAAAATCAGCTAGCAGATTATGGGTTTGAATTCAAATCCATACCTATTCATTGTGATAACACAAGTGCAATTGCTATAACTCATAATCCTGTCATGCATTCTAGGACTAAGCATATAGAAATAAGGTATCACTTCATTAGGGATCATGTACAAAATGGAACAATATCTTTACAATATATCCCTACTGAAAATCAACTTGCTGATGTTTTTACAAAGCCTCTAGATGAATCCAGATTCAACAAATTGATAAGTGAACTAGGCATGCTTAACTTGCAAACATGAAATATTGTGCTTTAGTTTGTGCTAACCATACAGATTTAAAGGCTGTGTTCGAAATCAAAGACATGATCAAAGGAAGTCCACGATCGTAGAGCCAAAGTACCTAAAATTCGATTTAACGTCGAATGTAATCAACGATCGTAGTACAAACTCAACGATAATCGAAGCTACAACAACAAAACCAAAGGAGCACTCTGATGATGATCAAGATAAATCTAAGCATTCTCCTCGATATAAGTGCCTCAGGGACAAACCTAACCCTTGTTTCATTCAAGAGGTTGGCCCTTCCTGAGCTACCTTAAATCAAGAAGAAAGCTAAACCAAAGGTTCACAACGAGAACTTGATCAGACTCTACGATTGCTAGTCAGACTCAATGGTCGCAGTTCAGACTCTACGTTTATAGCTCAAACACGACGATTGCTACACAGACTCGACGACTCCAAGGACCATCTCAACGATCGTAGTCCCACTAAAGAATACATCATCCCGTAATAGTTAAGGGCAATTCAAGACAATCCTCTCTCACAAAATTTGAGAGCCAAGCAAAATTCGACACCGTCCCACTACGCAAAATAGAGAGAGGAAGTTTCAAGTACAAATTAAAATCGTCTGCTTGAAATCAAGTTCAAAAGACCATCTCTCTTCTCTCTCAAGAAGAAACCCTAAAATCAAGAGTAAGCTCACCGGGCCTCACTTCCTACAAAGAAATCAATGGCAGCTTCCAAGGTTGTTGTCTCCTGGCCATGCACTGCTTTTCGACGAGTTTAAAAAAATTGAACCCCAATTTCACAAGACATTGTCACCATCAAGAAGGCAAAGTCTCAAGAAGCCTTGGGTACGGACACATTGATCTACCCAAAGTCGGGTAAAAGAGTTCTACAATAACGGGTATTTGAAAACAACACTATCACAAAAAAAGTAAGGAACGCCCAAATCAAAGCTAAAAGTCAAGACATCAATTTAGCCCTAGGCTCAAATCAAGGGTATCCATCCTTAGATGGAATAGACTTCCATAAAGGTCTCAAGAAGATGCATCACAAGAAATCACCCTCCGTCAAAGGATACAAAAAGAAGGAGTTTCACAGAGGTATGAGTTTCTAGTCGATATTGTTGGAAAATGCATATGTCAGAAGAGCTCAGTCACGACTCGTGAATGAGGTACAACTCAAACTCATGACCGCTTATATGTTACAAAAATACAACTCAACTATGGGGCTTTATTACTTGAGTGGATTGGAAAATGGTTAATCACCAAAGAAAACAAAGAGCTCACAGTAAGATGCTCTACTTGACGATTTATCAAGATTATCCCACAAAAGCGCGCTTTGGTGACCTAATTGAGGATGATGAAGGAGAAGCCATAAATCCAAATCGATTTAATGACTCAAAGAAGCTTGTTTGAAAACCGAAAAGAAATCCAAATTAAAAATGTGAAGATGATGTCAATCCAAAGGGTCGAACCGGTGAAATAAAAGGAACAGGAGTGCCATGGAATATGTCTGTTGTCAAAGAAACTGAGAAGAAGAAGAAGAAGTTAATCAAGGAGAACCCATTGCTTTAATCAGAAAAAGCAAAGGGAAAAAGAAAGCCGGAACTTCAGAAGAACCTCAAGGATCCACCACCAACAAGTCTCAGAGAGTCCCTCGATATTGAGACTCTAAGGATCCCGAGAAGAAAGGAACAAAGAAGCCGAGGCGTAAGAAGATAGAGCAACTATATCTCACGGGTCAAGATGAGTAAGATCACCACAAGAAAAAAAAAGCCATCACCTCTTCGATCGTAGAGTCTCCTCCGATCGTAGAGCCTGCATCAAACAAGGAAGCAACATGATCAAATGTATCGGGCCGATCCAAGGACAAAATCAAGAAAGTCCCGAGGTCGTGGTACCACCTAAAAAGCCAAGAAGGAAATTGGTCAAGAAGTATATTCTTGTCAATGAGAAAGCTCTAAAGAGGGAAGACAAAGAACTGTCTGCTGAAAAGGAACCAGCTGAGGGGGAGACACCAAAAGATCTGATGATAGAAGATACCCCGCCGAGGGGAGATGCCTAAAGATCTCCTGCCAGAGGATGCTCCAGTTGAGGGGGAGCTATTGACATTTCAAAAGAATGATCAAGCTGAGGGGGAGGATCATGACACCTCAATAGCAGAAAAAGAGATTCCTGGAGGAGATAATGAAGAACCAAAGGCAAGAACATCCTCAAGCAAATTGACATAATGGAATCCTCCAAAGGAAAAACAGAGAAGAAGATGATGAGATTGAGATCATAGTCAGAGGTATTGATGGGCATGTAAGAGCCAACTATGAGCAACTATTTGCATATCTTCCTATGATGCCCTTCCACCGAGCTCAAATTTTCAACTTGGGATCACATGTTCGAGTTTCAAAGAGTATCCAACTATCTCAAGATTTCGCAAATGGATTCCTGTGGAAATTCAATTTTGCCAAGAAGCTTCTCACCAACAGCTTCTTCCTCGTAGAACACACTTGAGGTACTATCTATCCCAACTCTTTTCGTAAATAATCACTTGCCATCATCCTCATTTAATCAATTCTATGAATTCTCGCAATGGTTGGAAGTGATTCTTCATCCACTAAATCAATTTCCAGCCATGTAATCTCAAAATTTCAGAATCGAGGAACCAAATAAGAGCCACTCCCTATTACTCCCACACAACCTACCACCTCACGATCATCGACTCTAGCCCTCTGGCAGAGAGTATCCACCACAAATCGTAGAGTCACTAAGCTTCAACATTCAAACCTGTGCTCCTCCTTCAGATATTCCTCCTCATCTAGAAATGAATGCTTCAATCTTGAACTTGCTCTCTACTCACTGCAAGATCAATTCAAGAGCACATCACCTCCCTCACAAATTCCAAATCTAGATGAAATCCTGTCAGAACTATCCACAAAGGCTGATTTGTCAGCCATGTCTGAGAAAGTAATCAAAGAACTAGACGAGAGTCTTGAAGATCATACTGCACTTATACAGCTGAGATTGACATCAATGATCAATGCTGCAAACAATCTTCCAAGCTCCCTAAGCTCCGAAGTTGTCTAAAACACTCAAAGAGATCATCAAAGAAATGCTTCAAAGCATAAAAGATGTGGACTTACATTCACTTTTTGCAGCCTAAAAGGCATCGGATGCTGCCTTAATATTACGTAAAACACAAGAATCTCGTAACAACTGATGATACAGAGCATCAAAAGTCTTCAAACCGCAGCCAAAGAATTTCAAGATTTCTCCATGGGCCAAATGAAGCAGACTGAGACTGTCCTCGACATTCTTCAACGACGAGAAACTCGCTCGATGCCTTGATCCAAGAGAATCGTGAGGACATTGCTCAAAACTCGAGTCAACTTAATGAGCTTGTCCAAGGAGTCACTCGCCTCAAAGAGACATTCAACCCTTGATGTCGATATAAAGGGGGAGAATAAAGGGCAAGGAGATCAGGGAGGCAAGGGCAGAGGCAAAGGACACTTCCAATCAAGGCCAAGGCAAATCACTCAGCAAACTCCACGATCCAGCCATCAGACTCAACGATCTGATCAGCAGGAAATTTTAATGGCTCAACCATTAAGGAGTCAAGGGCCAACTACCAACTCTCATGTGGTGACAACAACAGCCTACGAATGCCAATCGAGATCCCAGATTCATGAATAGGCATGATCACAATCCAAGGCTAAGCCCAAGTGAGTCGGAAGATCCGCCGTAAGAGATGAAGCAAGCAGAAGAGGAGAGCCGAGGAATATGCAAATCCTCCAAGAAGCTAAAAAAGGCCAAAGAAATAGAGATAAGTTGAATTTCAAATTGTATCGATGTAGTCAATCTTAAATGTAATATCCGCTCCATACATCAATAAATTCATGCTTATTCTCTAGAAATTTCAAACCGCTTCACCCAAATACTAAGTCATGTTTACTTTATCAGAATCGCATATAAACTTTTATAATCATGACAACAAATCTCCTTGGTTATGTCAACATCAAATAGGGGAGATTGTTGGAAGAATGCATATTGTGATTTGATGTTTTATGAAAAAGCTCATGATTATGTAAAGTCCTTCAAAGAATATATGTACAAGGACTTAGTGATAGATCAAAGTTGTTAGTTGATCTTAGCCTTTTTAATGTTTACTTATATAGATAAGGAGATCAAATCATAGGTTGATCTATGGCTAGAAAGAAATAGAGATAAGCTAGCTAGTAGTCTATTCATCCGATCAATGTAATGCGTAAGTAAGCTAAAGGTGATCGCAGAGTCGAGATGATCGTAGTGTATCCGCTTTCAAGGGCCTCCAGAATCGTAGAGTGGTCCAGACGCTTCACGAGCTAACTCAGAGATCGTAGGGTGCTCTCGAAAACGCAGAGTCTGCAAGGCGAGCAAGTGAAGATCGAGTGTTAACAGATCGTAGTGAGAAATCGTAGTGATCTCTTAAGCACGAAAGCACCAATATGACAAGACACTACGATATATTGATAAGAGAGTGACATATGCCTCAGGTCGTAAAACATCAAGCCCTATCGCTCATTTGAAGATAGACTCCAACAAATATGGAATGGGTTTTGAACGCTGAAGCTCTCACCAAATCCCAACGCATAAAAAGATATCCTTAGTATCGATCAAAAGAAACGATTCAAGAAGCTAAGAAAAGGACCATGGGGAGAGGAAAACACCTTTTGAGGTGTTAGTGAGAAAAAGGCCTCAGGTCATGGGCCAGAAAGTGCAATTCGTAAGATGTGCGTAAAAGTTCCATCAAAGCTCGTAAATGTCAAACGATTTAATGGTTCATCGATGACTTCAATGGATAGATTTCAAGATCACATATATACGATCAAAGACAGATGAGAAAAAGTTAAGCAAGTATTGAACAAAACGCACAAGAACTCTAAACGCCGAAACTCTACGATCCGAGAAAAAGGAAAGCTTGCTCACTACTCAGCTTTTTTCAACAAGTGCTTAATCGCAATCGAGTAGCCTCAATCACAACTCAACAATCATCAATTCATCAAGTAAGAAGTTCCAAGTCAAGGACTTCAAGAGTTCTAATGAATCGTGAAGAGCCAAGTCTCGCCGGACTCAAGAGTTCAAAAGTGAACTTAGAAGTGCCTAGATCGGCCGGGTCTAGAAGGAATCTGTGAGATTCGTAAAGTGTAAAAGACATCCTTAGTGGATTTCCTACCAAGAGAGTAGAAGAGTGGACTAGAGCTTTGAAAGTGTTCAACCACTTAAAAAACAATGTGTCTTTATAATCGCTTATCGCTTATAATCGCAATAATTGCCTTTTCTCTTTAATCTGCTATCTAAAAGGGATTTCAAAGAATCAATAGTTCCGCTGCAGGCTTAAAAGATTTATCAAAACAGCTTTTAAACAAAGAAAAGTTTTAATATCTATTCAACCCCCCTTCTAGATAACTATTGTTTATTTAAGTGTGATAAAATAGATGAGATTTATACGTATTTTATTACGCTTAGTATAATTAGGATATTCTAATTTAATTAAATAATTAAATTAGAGGAGTGAGAATTTGTTAAATAATGTTATGATTATAATGGTTGAATAGAAATTATAATTTTACTGATAAGGTTAATTTTATTTCTTAAGGAATTAAAGGTACATAATCTAGTTTATATTTCTAGTTTATGTGTTCTTGAGTTTTTTTTAAATTCGAGTTTTGGTTAATGAATTTGTGGGTTACGATGTTATATATGTTATTAGATATTTATAATTTGATAATGGTCATCTAGAATTTTTTTTTCAGAAATCAAATTCATGTATTTATACTAAAGAAAAGGAATTTGGGTTTTGATTGTAATGTGTGTTTTGGTGTACTTTGGGACTAAAGTTGATGATGAATTCGTGATGGAAACTTTAAATTGATGGATGATTGTTGTTCTCCTCTATAAAATGAAAACAACGCAATTTGAACGGATTAAATTGGTTAAGAAACGAATTCGTGATGAATGAATACACTTAGCATGTTGAAAATAAGAAAAAATTAGTATAAACAAATTAGAATTAGTATAAACTAAGTCCCACATCAACTAAATTGAGAACTTTACCCTTTGCTAAACCTATAAATAGAAGGGCTTGATCCTTTGTTTCATTCACCAACAATAAGACCTCCAATTTTTGAGAAAGGCTTTGTTGTGGGAGGACTTTTTATAAAGACCTCCTTAGTTAATTTTTGGCGTGGAAGTGCGTATTCAGTTTGTGAAACTCGTATTTTCGGGTATGTTTCTTATTTAATTTTTGGTAATGTTATTATTTTAAATATTGTATTTAGTTTGTTAGTTAAAGTTTAAATTTTGGAAGTTTAGTTAGTTTTGTTAGTAAAATAGTTAGTTTACTATGTTTATTTTGGCTTGTAATTAATTATGTAAATGAGTTCTAATAATTGTAATTAGAGATATGAATCCTTAACATCATCCAAGTGTAACCAAAACTCACAAAATAAAAGATTTGCAAAGAACCATGTTGGACAGTTTTTGGGACCGAGCTTGAGGACCATTTGTGCTTTTAATTTATGTTTAAAAGCTTAATTTGATGATTGTATGTTATATCCCTCTGAGTTCTGAAGATTTCCTAACTTGAATGAACTAAAATGGAGTTAAAATGAATCTATGGTGAAGATTTTAGTAAACCATGTCTAGAAATGAAAACTGAATGAATAGTGACTATAGTGTCAAATTCTGGAATAGCTATGTTGCCTGAAAAATTATGAGTTTCTGGGTAGTTGTAGTGCACTGAGTTAGGAACATAGGCTTTGGAATGACCTCATTCCGACCTCAGATGAGGGAGTTACGGTGATTGGAAGGAAATGTGTTGAATTTGTCAAACTGAAAGTCAGCAGCGGGACGTGCTATTTGGGACACTGTTTCGATTAGTTAATGTTTCCAAAAACTTCTAGGCTTTTTCTATGTTATAGTACACTGAATTATCTTTCCATAGACTCTAGAATGGACTAATTTCGACTTCGGAGCAAAGAGTTATGACCATTCAAAGTAGTCGCGTCAAAACTGTCTAACCAACTCGGGGCAGTCACCTTGAAAGAATTTTCTAGAATTCTATGTTTTGAATTTGGAAATGGTCAAAGAATAAAAGTTGTAGTCTCGGAAGTTAGCTTCGTTTGGGCTCAAGAATCGTTCAAAAATGTTTTGAAACGAATTAGTTATGACTATTTAGTGAGAGAGGGTAAAGTTAGGAAAGAATGAAAAATAGTTTTGAATGCCCCTTTTTGAACACTGTTTTGGACTGTCTATCTTATCTGAAATGGGTGTCCAATAACTTTTAAAAAGACGTTAATATGATGTTTATAGCATATCCAAAATTGGATGTCATCGGACTTATGAGATATAGCGTAAAGTTTATATTACAACTACTATGCGTTGCTATGTGACTAATAGGTAATGTGTATGATTATATAATTGTGTCGGGCACGTGAAGTGCGATAATCGTAAGTCGTTAAACCGTTATTAGTAAACAACGATCAAGGCAAGTCTTTGGGCCCTATTTGCTATGTGAATTTGATGATGAACCTGCTTTGAAATCTTTATTGCAAATAGCATAGTGTGTTATATTAATGTTGAAAGTATGAAATGTTAACGTTAATTTATGACTACGTTGATTGAGTAAAGAATGTTGATTAAGTAAGAACCTCAATCTTTATACTTGTTATATGAACTAAAGCATGTATGTTATGTTAGTCCAATGTTTATGAGATGTATATCGAGCATGTTATTATATGCTATGTGATGCATGAAAACTGTTAGATTTTGTTTGGTTGTCAAGCTCAACCTTGCAAATAACCACTTTTGCAAGTTAAAGATTTAAGGTAAAGTTATGTGCTACTTGAAAGATATGAATAAGATGTGATACTTGAAGATTTATATACTTTGGTTAAGTTATTAATATTTGAACCATGTTTAAGGTTCCGAATAATGTATTAATGTTGAATTATAATATCGTTTTGCGATGTAAACTCTTGTAGTATTAAAATGATTCTGAGACAGTTAGATGTAAAGGTTGAAGGTTTTGGAAATGAGAATAGTTTGTAATAGAAATTTTAATTATTTCACAAAATTCAATGGTTGTATTATCGTTTAATGATGTAAAATTAGAGTTTGAATGTATTGTTTACGACCGAAGTCGAGAATTAAATTTTATTAATTTTAGGGTCGTTACAATGGTTAATTATCCATCTTATCTTTGTCCTTATCTCTCTTAGCATTCTCAGTACATTCATCCTTATCTGCAATCATATAATTCATGCAAGAAGTGAGCATAACAAGCTCAACAAGTTTAACAAAGGATAACATCAATACCACATTCGTGAATTATATGACAAATCATACATAACTGAACAAATAGTTATGAAGTATTATGAAACAGTAATACTCTAACAATACATAACATCAATTCCCAAAGTATAGAATAGATTAAGAATTCTGAACTGGTCGATAGACCATGAACAGTAGCTTTTTGTTTTCATACTTGAAAAGGATATCACAGCACTAAGGCTGTACATCCGCATTACTTACGAGCACTTCTAGGTGATCAATCTATAGTACTCTATGTTGATCAACATTCATCCATTAAACGTATTTACATTTAAGTGTTGGCAAACTCATGTGCCCATCGAATAATCAATGAAAAATACTTTTGTTTGTTCATAGACAAACCTTACCTTCAAATCCATACCAATTACTTGGCATAGGATAACGTTAACATTTCTATATAGAAATCTATATCTTACGAGTAGTCTAGCCAAGTTAAAACTGGAATTGACCCTTTCTTTAAAACCAGTCATGCAATTCAGTACAATGAATCACATAAAACTTGACTAACTTGAAAGTTAGACAAGCATTAAGAAAACTTACCTTTCAACGTCTTCAAATAACTTAATCTACTGATCACAACCTTTATAGAATGTACATGATATATTCGCATAGCACACTGTAATTAGCTACCAAACAATTACTCATGTTGTTTCTACCACCTTCTTTCTCTTCTATGTCTTTGTTAACTTTATTTCATTAATAAAGTCAATTCAACTTATTACCCTTCATCCCGGCTTATTAACAAACTTATGTTATTAACCGGACTCTATCATCATTGGCGAAGTACCAATGTTATTTACCGATTATGGTTCATTAATAACACTTTGTGTTCTTCGTTCATAAGTTAATAACATGCGTTTAATTCCCAAGTTTCATTACCATATACCTTAGTATATTTAACATAGGAATAGTTTTAGTACATTTATTAAGTGCATAAACTTAACTCATAAAGGTCTCTGAACAATTAAAGTTCAAACCTATGTTGTCTAACAAAGACCTCGCCTCTGCTATGGCATGGCGTGGCCTTCCTATATAATATCAGCTTGGCGGCTGGCCAAGATATCAAGATACTAAGCTCTTGGTCTCTGCTGTGGCTCGAGACTCCTTCATATGAGTGGTGCTGCGACGCCACTCTGCGAAGAGACAATGATATCATCGCAAGGCGTTGGCGGCGCGACACGACACTTAAAGCTTTATTCGACGCGGCTCCGCACCTCGGCACAGTAAAAGTTTAAATGTTTTTTTTTGGTGAGTTTCCCGGATTCATAACTTCTTCGTTAAAAGTCCGATTTGCTCCGTTCAAAATCCTACACATCATAAATTACATACTCTACGCGTTCATATAAGAATTCTACACTTTTGAATCCGTTAACTCAAAATTCACTATTAAGTTCATTTTTAAGCGTTCGTTAAACGTTAATGAGCGTTCAATACTCTTTTTCTTTGTTTTAAGTTGGAATCCAACGATTCTTGAGTCCACGACTCTTAAATACCCTATCTCACGTGTTGACATTGAAAAACAATGTTTTCAAGTCTCACGACAACTTTCGACTATCAATCCAGAATTTCTATGTTTTTGACGTTTAACGTCTATTTCTGTGAAATTCGCCATAATTTCATTACTAATGTCCTATAAGCCAAATCACATAGAATACTCCATTGATTTCATATCTACATCCTAACCAATCAAGATGCACATATTTAAGTATTGATGGAGTTTAATTATTCATCAATAATCAACCTCAACAATCAATATTTTCATGATTTAAACCTACATCAACCCTCATGATTTCTATGACTTCATGACTTATAAAGATTGTATATACAAGTCATCCTTATTCCTCCATAAGGGATATACATCACCAATTTATGATTCTTCATACTTAAAGAAATCAAAAGAGATGGAACTACTATTAAGGAATATTACCTTAAGGAATCTTGGTGTTCTTGAAAGAAACTCTAAAGCAAAACTTCAAAGTAGATTGATGGCTTAAGTCTAGCTTTTTCTATCTCTCAATATATGTTGAATATTCTTGAAAAACCAAAAATAAACAACAATTGCCTTCTATTTATAGACAATTGAAAAGGAGGGCAAGAAGGTCTTTATCCCCCACCTCCTTACTATTCCCTACTTTATCACCAAGTAAAATACTTGGTGATCAAGTAGGTTTCTTGGCTTGCGCCCCAAGTGGCCGGCCCACCATGCCCATGGGTCATCCCCATGGGTTGCCCCTTAGGTTTTATCCATCCGATGACCCACCGGTTCGATTCACGGTTCGATTTTTTTGGATCGGGCTTAATCATTCTAACATTGGGCTTTAGTTTGGGCATAACCACTTAATTCATTGGGCTTACTAACTCAATTGCTTGGACTTGGCATAATCCAAATATAATTGGATCACTCTAAGTCTTAACCTTAATTCCATAATACCACTCGTATTCTATACGTATAATTCACGTATTCTTTCCGTATAAGACTCGTACGATATTCGTATTGTACTTCATATTAACTCTTCGTATTATACATAGATACTAAATAGTATGATACTTGTATAACACGTTTTATCATTATCGCAATTCCTTCTACGAGTCTCATTTCCTTCTTAGAAATCATTATACTCAACCCTTAGGTTTTAAGTCCGCAGGCGAAAATTTCATTTGCCATAAATGAAATATTATTAGATATTTCATCTCATCTTAATATTCTATCATTACACGTTTCTCAAAATTTCAAAATAATTTCCCGAGCAGAAATAGATGAATAGTGTTTTTACGGGAATTTCTCAGAAAATATTTATTTTTGTCTTGAAAATTCTAAACAATTAATTCTAGCACGTAGCTTACTCGCAAAATAAATCTATTAAATTCATTTAATTCACATAATCAAATAAAATTTTAATTATCATAAAAATCTGATTTTCTCGGCGTTACATTCTCTCCCCCATATAAGGATTCTGTCCCCAGAATCTCGCTTATAATTACATAAACAAATGAGGAAAATTTTCCTTCATTTTACTTTCGAGTTCCCACGTTGCTTCTTCAGTATTGTGGTTTCTCCATAACACCTTCACTGAAGGTATTATCTTATTTCTTAAAACTTGTTCCTTCCTATCAATAATTTGAATTGGAAGTTCCTCATATGATAAATCTTTCTCTATCTGGATAGATTCATACTCTATTACGTGTTTATAGACTAGTTTATAAGGACGCAACACAGACACATGAAACATATTATGAATGCGTTCCATTTCTGGAGGTAAGGCTACTTCATAAGCTACCTTTCCTACCCTTCTTAAAATCTCAAAAGGTCCTACAAACCTTGGACTTAACTTCCCTTTCTTTCCAAAATGTATTTTTCCCTTCCAAGGCGATACTTTCAGAAAGACAAAAGATCCTACATCGAATTCTCTCTTTTCTCTATGAGGATCTGCATACTTCTTTTGCCTATCTTGGGTCACTACTAATCGAGCACGTATTATCTTTACCATGTCCGCCGTTTGCTGTACCATCTCAGGTCCCAACATCCGACTTTCACCCACCTCATCCCAACACAATGGAGTTCGGCACTTCCTTCCATACAACGTTTCGTAAGGCGGCATGCCTATACTAGCGTGAAAACTATTGTAGTACGAAAATTGCACCAACGGTAGATAGTCGTCCCAACTCCCTTTGAAATCCATAACGCAAGATCTTAACATATCTTCAAGCGTTTGAATTATCCGTTCACTCTGCCCATCCGTCTGAGGATGATACGCCGTACTCAATCTTAACTGCATTCCCATTTGCTCTTGAAAACTCCTCCAAAAGTTCGATGTGAGTCGTGGATCACGATCTGACACAATCAAAATAGGTACTCCATGTCTGGAAATAATTTCCTTAACATACAGCTTAGCTAATTGTTCTAGGTTATACCTAACTCTTATTGGTAGAAAATGAGCCGATTTTGTCAATCGATCCACTATCACCCAAGTAACATCGTATCCTTTCCTCGCTGTTGGAAGTCCCACCACAAAATCCATTGTGATGTGCTCCCATTTCCACTCTGGAATTTCTTATGGTTTCAACAACCCGCTCGGTTATTGGTGTTTAGCCTTAACTTTTTGACAAGTTAAGCACCTACTAACATATTCTGCTATCTCCCTTTTCATGTTTGGCCACCAAAAGTTCTGATGAAGGTCTTGATACATCTTCGTACTACTGGGATGTATCGAGTACCTCGAACTATGGGCCTCCATCATTATCTCCTCCTTTAATTCAGAATAATTTGGAACCCAAATTCTTCCTTCAAAATGAAGTAATCCCTCCTTATCGAGGTTATACTTAGTCTTTTCTTCCTCTTCTATCCTCTTCTTCATCTGCTCGCATTCCTCGTTGCTCATTTATACTCCCTTAACCCGTTCCACTATGGTCGGTTGGGTTTCCATGGAAAATAATATTTCCACCACTTCCTCCGGTAACTTAACTTCTAACTCCATTCTTGTCATCGCTGTTATCAACTCATTCTGAGTTGTTAACATTGACAGTTTCTATGAGACCCCGAATTTTATGAAATGAAAGTATTCAATTTTTTTATAATTATTATATTTAGTAAATTATTAAATTGATAAAGGTTAAAGTTAAGGGTGATATGTAAAAATTTTGCAAAGTAAACAAGTTGTTCTAAAATAATCGGTGGTAAAATACGCGTGGTTGCATAGTAGCACACAGTATCGATTATTGATGCTTATTTGAGAAGTCACTCAATTATACTCAATTATTGCTACAATAATTCACGATCATATCTCTCTCATATTATTGATTCGATTATTGCCACAAGATATCTCGCATTATATGATATATTATTAAATCAATAATTGAGACGACAAATTTATTCATATTATTAAATTGCAATATTTATAATGTCTAGAAGTTCTGCCAAGGAGAGGTTTGGTCACCTAATTGCGCGCCAATAGGAGAAATCCTTATCGAAAGCCCCTCTTTCCGAAGGAACGACACGGTTGTTAAATATTATGAGTTATAATATTAATGATGAATAAGTTCCAGTTGATTAAAGATGAATTTGATAGTTCCATTGTGTTGGAATTATTAGTGTTAGTGGATATCAACATCTATTCCGATGATAATTGATGTCTGGGGGTAGTATTGATAAATCGGGGAATTTATCGGATAAATGAGTAATTAATTACTACTAATTCACATGCTTATATAACTATTTGTTCACATATGTGTACTATTGAATCACATTCTTATACTATTAGAAGAGTTGGTGCAAGATTGATAATACTTGCATGATTAAATTAAAGATGGAGGTATAGATGGAGGTACTATACCGTAATTCATATTTTCACATGATTATAACTATTGATTCACACGATTGAACTATTGATTCACATTATTTACTATTAGGGGAGGTGGTGCAAGTTTGATAATACTTGCAGGACTAAATTAAAAATGAAAAAAAGTGGAGGTATCAGATCGTAATTTTTCAAACCCCAAAAACGCAATTATCAAAACTATATTTTCTATAAATAGAAGCTCATTCTTCCTTCATTTCCACCAATTCACTAAAGCTTTAGAGCCATTATTATAGAGAGAAATTATAGAGAGAAAGAGGAAGAGAAGTCTGCTACCTCACTATTCCAGTATTCAGTGTTCTTTTGAGGTAAAAGATATTATTTATTGTAATCGTAAGGGGTATTATTCCTTTTGTAGTCATGAAGAGAACTTCTATTATTCCATTCTTTATTATTACATTGAATAACTCAGATACGCTGGCTACCCTATACTTGGTGAAATTCTTCATTATTCCATTCTTTATTATTCGTTGGAATAACTCAGATACGTGGACTACCCTATACTTGGTGAAATTCTTTCGTTATTCCATTCTTTATTATTATGTTGGAATAACTTTGATATATCTGGCACCGCATACATGGTGAAATTCTTCTATTATTCAATTCTTTATTATTCTCGTTGGAACATCATGCGTGGGCAAATTTTGCTCGACTCGGTTCCGATTCTTTATTATTCTCGCGTAATATCATGTTTGTGCATTTACTACGGACTCTGGTTCCATTATTTATTATTCTCATCGGAATATCCTGCTTGTGTGCTTATTACTGGACCGGGTTCCATTATATATTATTCTGCTGGGAATAACTCGTCTCTGGCAAATTTATCGCATACGCATGGTGAATCCTTCATTATTCCATTCTTTATTATTACATTGGAACATCCCGCTTGGTGTGAATTTTACCGACCCGTTCCGCTTTCTTTATTATGTTTGTCGGAATATCACATGTCTGCGTTACGCCTTTTGGGACCGGTTCCATTATTTATTATTTTGTCGTAATATCCCGTCTGCGCAAGCGCTTATTTGGACTCGGGTTCCATTATTTATTATTCTCGTTGGGAATAACCTCGTCTGCGGTAGATTATCGCACGCATGGTGAATCCTTCGTTATTCCATTCTTTATTATTCTGTTGGAATAACCTGTCTATGTGGATTACCACATACATGGTGAATGATACTTTATATTCATTCCTTATTAAATTGTAGAAATGATCTTGTTACGTTGATTATGATGAGAGTCATAATAAATGTGACAACCCGAGAATTTGGACAATTTATTAAAATCTTAAATGATTGATTTAAGGTCAAATAATAGACCTAGACAGAAAATAAGTGTATGCATTTGATGTTATTAGGATGGAATTTGAGGATTTCAAAATTTCGTGAAGGCTTATAGGTGAATTATTCAGGATTAAGGATTTTTGTGATTAAGTTATGTGAATATGGTTATGTATGTGTACAGAATGTGGTTAAGGGTCAAGGGTTAACCAGATAAATTATATCTGTAGCAAACCCTAAGAATATATTAAGAACGATAATGTTCGATTAGAAAACCCTAGCGTTTAACGAAAAACCCTAGAAATCGGTTTCGAAACCCTAGTTTTGGGCCCGGAATCAAACCCTAATTCTAAGGTGCATGAAACCCCAAATCGGAGCTTAATGGCATAAGTGTAAATAACTATAAGATTAATTAGGGTTAATCTTAGCAAATTGATTACAAAACCCTAATTCCAAATCAAAACCCTAATACTTGATCCGAAAACCCTAGTTTGATTCTCGATAAATGAAGCCCTAACTGGGAAATTAATGGAGAATTATAATGCTCTCATCGCTATTATTATAATATTAATTAGGGTAACGCTTAATTAATTAGCAAACCCTAATTTTAAATTATCGAACTTAAACTTTTCCGCCGTAAACCCTAATGATGGATTTGAAACCCTAATTTATAATTAGGAAAAATGAAAGTGTTAATTTAATATTTTAATGTTAATTAGGATATATTAATTCTAATTTAATGTTAAGTAATTAGAAAAACCCTAATCTAATTACTTAATATTTAATTGCTATTTTAGAAAATTATTTTCTATTAGAAACCCTAATTTGTGGGTTGAAAATTATAATGTACAAATTTGACCCTAAGTGCTTAATTAGCAATTTTAATTAGGATAAAATAGTCCTAATTAGCAAATAATGATTCATGATTAGAAAATTATGATATAATTAGAAGCCCTAATTTTAATTAGAAATCAAAATTTTCTATTTTTAAAATTTAATTAGAAAAATTTTGAAATCCAAGTTGCTAAATATTAAAGGGTTAAACCCAAACCCTAGAATGCTCAAACCCTAAACCCTAAAGGTGCAAAAATAAATGGAAATTCTAGAAATAAAAGGAAATGACTATTTTACCCTTTTTTATATTTTATTAAGTTGGTGTATAGGTGTTGACTATAGGTGAGTGGTTCACCAAATTCCAAATTTCTAGCATGTGCAAAATCTCGTTAAATCTATTATTATATCACCCATACACATGAATTATATCACATATATAAGATTAAAAGAGAGATAATGCTCACTTTATTTTTGCATTTTCCTCCAAGATCCTCTCTCTCTAAAATTCAAATCTAGAGAGAGAGAAAGAAAAGATGAAGCATGATCGATTCATAGCAAGCCAAGAATGTAATCCAATGTCGTAAATCATGGATCAAAGCTCAACGCCAGATAAACCCTAAATTTTTGAAATCTATGATCCAAGTTATTTGTTGTAATTGATTGGTTAAACATGTGTAATAGGGTGTCAAATGATGATCTCGGGTTGTCAAAGCACAAACCCATAACATTAAAGAGCTCGAATCTTACATTTTGAAAATCTGGAAAAGTTTTAAAGTTGAGGTCCGACAACGAAATGTCGAGCCTCTAGATTTTTTCTCGTTAAATGTTTAGTGTGTTTTATGTTATATATGTGTTCTATGTCATGTCTAATGTGCTCAATCAAGAAAATGACCAGATCATAAATGGATCGAGAGATATGACCGGCCAAAGACCGTTGACCGTTTTCATGGGAAATGAATTCGGTAACCTGTAATTTTCCTGTGGAGGTCCGACAAGATGTTCAAAGCTCTCGATCTTGTTGGTTTTTGTTGTTTTGGCCATTGTGTTGGTTTGATATTGTAGACAGTGTATAAGGACTACATACTCAAACCATTAGATCACCTAGATCCGTATCATAATGATTAGAATATAAGGTCAAACCTCGGACCGATTGCTGGGATAAAGATTCGAAAACCCGTAATCTTCAAGAACCAACACCGACATGTAGTTCGACCGATTAAAATCTCATTTCTTGTTGTTGTTAGTCGATCCATTAATGGGATGTTGTACCCTTACATCATTACTAAAATCATGAACCTTAATATCACTCATAACAAGCTCGTAATGCAAAGTATAAAGATCCAAAGTGGGTACCTCGATTCGTAAACCCGTAAAACGATGAAACAACATCTCGACAACGATTTTGAGAGCTTAAATCTCTCCGATCCGATGTTATATGGACATGAAACAAGTTGGTAATTGTAGTATTACATAAACCCTACACGATCAATGTTTAATATGGCCCGTAATCATAAACATCAAAATTTTTGACTTACCAAACCATCAACCCCGTAACTGGATACTTAAGATCTCGAAATTGGCCAAGAACACCAAGAACACAATTAGTATTACACTTTTATCGCTTAAGGACCCTTTAGCTTACAATTTATTTTCTATTTTCCGTAAAATGAATTAAAATAAATAAAATGATTTTAATTATTAAAAATACATATTAAATTATGAAAATTATTTTAAAGCTTGAAAATATAGTTTTAATTATTTTGGATATATTTTGAAAATATTTAATATTTTGGAATATAAAGGTATTTATTTATTTAATTATAATATTAAATAAATTATGAAAAATAGTTTTAATTCTTGAAAAATCATGAAAAATTATTTTATGGTGTTAGAAAATATTTGAAGTTATTTTTGATAACTTTTAATATTTTATGATAAATTTCATTAATATTTTAATATTAATGGTAATTAATTTATTTAATAAATATATTAAATAAATTATGGAAAAATAGAATTAATGTTTTAAAAATCATTTAAAAATGATTTAAGTGTTATAAAATATTTTAAGTTATAAAATATAACTTTTGATATTTTGGCATGGAAATATTAATATTTTAATATTAATATCAATTATCGGATAATGGATTTAAATGTTTAAAATCAAATAATTATGATTTTAAGGTGTTAAAATATTTTGAAATATTATAATGACATTATAATATTATGTAAGGATTTTCATTAATATTTTATATTAAATGAATATTAATGATTAAGGAATTATGTGGTATTTAATTTAGTTAAATACGGTTTTAAGGATTGAAAAAAAAATCATGATAAATGGTAATAATTATCCGAAAATTTTTACGAGCCTAGGAAAAATGTTTTGACTGATAAGAAATTATCTGTGATAATTGTTAAGTGTTTAGGAAGAGTTTAATTGAACTTAAACTCGATATTCGTCCGACTAGATCGTCGGAATAATAGAATGGTGTCAGTTTTAAGTCGATCTGAAATAGTTGAATTCGATATTAAGTCTTATGTATCTTTGTATAGACTTTATAGGTTATGTGTTATGTGTTTAGGTTATTCTTTGTATTTAAATATAATGTAATTATAATTTGTGATTCTAATATTGGAGATCTATATTATTAATATTAGGTCTTCTGCAAAGCGATATAAATTGCGTTGCTACAGAATCAGTTCTGCCTGTGCAAGTTTGTTCTTACTTAACTCTAATAAGAGTGTTTTATTCAAGCTTATGGTTAATCATTGCTGATTGCCATGAAAATTGTACTCTGTACATCTTGCATGTATAAGTCAGGTATGAAAGGCTGATCACCTTCATTACCAGTTGGTTCAGAAATGTTTGTTCATGTTTAAAACTTGTTCAATCAAAAGTTTGTTCCTGCTAGTTCTCAATTATATTGATGAATTATAGCCAGCTTATTATTCATACTCTTCAATCATGATATATCCTTATATTGTTGTATTTAAACTTGTTGGGCAACTTTCATGCTCACCCTTGCTATATCATGATAAAACATTGCAGATAAGGCAAATGCGTTCGGATACAGGAAATGGTTAAAGGCAAGTTCAGCTTGGGTTATAAAGTGCAGCTAGTTTGTAATAGTGTATTGTGATAAATATTGTTATGTAATAAATAGTTTATGAAATGTGTATAAGTTAAGGTTACTCGACCTTGGGGAATAGTGTGTAATGTAATGTATAAACAATTTATTTTTATATCTTCCGCAAATAGTTATAGAATGTTTAGTGTACCGAATCCGCGGCGATTTGGGGCCCGGATATGGGGATGCTACAATAAAAGAATTGGACTGATGAAAATCATGGGTATATAAAGTATTAGTAAGTGTTATGATGAGTTATGTTGGTTATTATGAGAAAACATGAAAGTTTCTTAGAAATCACAAAGGGTTGAAAAATTAGATTTTGGTGAAAATAGAACATGAAATTCAATTGACCATATCACCTATTATATTTCAAATTTTTGAGTGTGGTCAAGTTCTAGAGTTAGATCTATGATTTTTCTAACTTATCCGAGTGGAATCACTTAAAAAAGATTTACAGATTTTCGTGTCGAATGATATTAGTAAAGGATGAAAAATCTAGAAATGCTTAAAAAGTAACTGTCCAGAATTTTAAAAGGGCATTTTTGGCCACTTAATTTGCGAGAAAAATTCCAGCCTTTTGGGACATGAAAGTATATGGTATAAAGAACCTGTTGTCCAAAAATGAGCTCATTTCGACTTAAAATGAGCAAGTTATGACCATTTCAATATTTAGGTTTTTCCGACGAAAAACGCTATAACCGGAGTTCTATAACTCCGATGACCATGAAATTTAAACTGGAAGATCACGTTAACATGTATAAGATCTTGCCAAGATTTGGGAATTTCTGGAGTTAAACTTGAGGTAACTAATTTCTTAAGGAATTAATTAGAAATTAATTTTTGAAAAATAGTAAATGAATTTTAAAAATTCCGAGAAAAATATATGTTCAATATGGGACTATATTCTGCTAAATCCCAGAAAAGAAATATTTTTTGGACTGATTTGGTATTTTTCATGAAAATGATCTAGTTATGAGTAAATGAGTTAAATATGTTATGTGAAGTAACAAAGTTGGAAAATAGGATTTTATGGCTCGAAAATCCTATATAGGGTATATGGAGATTTTTGATGAGGAATTTGATCATTCGTAATGAAATCTTATGAGTATGTCATTTTTGAATGATTAAATGCATTAGTTGGTAAAGTGTAAACAATTGAAATAAATTGTTTATAAGTTTAAGAAGTGATTAAAATATTGTTATAATATTAATAATATTAGATTATGAGTTTATTAAGTGATTTGGATAAATTTAAAGTCTTTAATATTTATCCTTGTTTTCGTTTGATTAATGCTTATATCATCGTCATCATTCTCATGCTTGTGTTGTGTTGAAAGTCATCTGTGGCCTGTAGTGCATAGATGGACTTGATATGATTATGACCTGGGATTATTCGGTATACTCATGACCGTAATGTTATAAATGATGTGGTAAAAGTCATCTTTGGCCCGTAGTGTATAGATGGACTTGGTATGATTATGACTAGGGATTATTCGGTATAATCATAACCAGTAATGGAAAATAACGAATATCCTTGGCCCGTAGTGTGTATGGATAATTCGTGGTGGTGATACTATTGTCGAGTCTCAAAGATTATTGGTTTTATAGTTGTATATCTTTGGCCTGTAGTGCAAAGATGAACTGTTGATTATTGGTTATACAGTTGTATATCTTTGGCCGTAGTGAAAAGATGAATTTATTAGTATGATTATGAGCAGGAATTGTGATTTGGTATAACCATGATTTTGATGTTTCGGTGAAGATAGGTGATGTAAATTATCTTCATCTTATATGTAAAAGGAATTCGTAATCACAATTATGATTATGAGTTATTCATATGATTGTGGACATGAATTGTTGATTGATGTTACAGGGATAAAACATTATCGGTGGACTTTTAACATGTAGGAGATAATAAACCTGATGGTCTATTTAACTCTTCTAATGGATTTCTCGTTCCGCTGCAACTATGGTTGAAAAGTTTTATCATCTACCCTATGTTCTAAATCTTTGATTTATTACTGATGAAGGCTATTGATAATTTAATTATCTTTAGTCATGATATTCTTTACTAGTCTAGTTGTGCTCACCTTTTTGCTTCACAATTCCTTTCAAGTAATAAGAGTGTAACTAGGTCGAGCGGGGATAACAGGGAAATAGTGAGATGGTTCGAGACTGTTGAAGTTTCTTAATACATTATAAAACGGCATGATGTGCAATATATAATTTCATTGAGGACCTAAGATGTGCGTGTCGTATTTCACTTAATAATTGATTTTGGTGAACAACAATAGGATGATGAGAACCCAACTTTGGAAGGTTGTTTTGCTACTATCATACAAAATGTCTAATGACATACAATCTCGTGTTATCATAAGACAGGGTTGTGTACATCCACTTGCTGAGTATATCTACGAGCACTACCTATATGATCTTGGAGTATATTTGAAATATAATTCTCACTTGGAGACAACTGAGATAATTATATGTCAAGAGAAGACTCATCATTGGAAGGAACATGATAGTAATCTTCTCGTTTTTCTTTGGGGTCTATTGTATCAACCAAGGATAATTCTCTGGGCATATGATATCTATCATAACTTAGATTCATGGTCTCCCATATACAAAGGTTTCCTTGAGCACTTCCCAAAGATTTTAATTTCTAAAACAGTTATTGACTGTACTTTTATGTAACGTACCATTGTAAGGTTGTGGTCGAGGCACCATGAGAGTTACATACATTTGTATTAAAACTCACAGCTTATCTGTTGTCGTACTCTGCACAACAGTTCAACAGTTGTTTAAATGAAGTTGTATTTTATTTTTATTGAGTGATATCTCATGACTCGTAATGGGCCTGGGTGGACCTATTTTGGGGGCGCCACAATTGGTATCAAAGCTTAGGGATATGGTCATTTCATGAGAGATATTAGTCTAGAACTAGGAGGAGAGACAGTAATATACTTCGCTAGGGTGTGACTTACCTAAGCCAAAATTTTACTTGATAAGTTGACAATTTGTGATATGTCAATTAACCTTTGTTTTGAAGGTATATTTTAGAATGATATCTGAAATACAGGAGATGAGCAATGGGAAAATTATGATACAGAGGATATAACCGGGAAGGTACAATCCGAAAAGAAAGCAAGGTATTCTCATATCTTCGAATTACCAGGTACGCAAATTTCGAGGGCAAAATTTCATAAGGAGGGGATATTGTGAGACCCCGAATTTTATGAAATGAAAGTATTCTATTTTTTTATAATTATTCTATTTAGTAAATTGTTAAATTGATAAAGGTTAAAGTTAAGGGTGATATGTAAAAATTTTGCAAAGTAAGTAAGTTGTTCTAAAATAATCGGTGGTAAAATACGCGTGGTTGCATAAGAAAATACCTAAGATCGATTATTGATGCTTATTTGAGAAGTCACTCAGTTATACTCAATTATTGCTACAATAATTGCTGCATCATATCTCTCATATTATTGATTCGATTATTGCCATAGTATCATCTGCATTATATGATATATTATTAAATCAATAATTGAGATGACAAAGTTATTCGTATTATTAAATTGCAATATTTACAATATCTAAAAGTTCTGCCAAGGAGAGGTTTGGTCACCTAATTGCGCGCCAATAGGGAGAAATCCTTATTGGAAAGCCCCCTCTTTCCTAGGAACGACCTAGTTGTTAAATATTGTGAGTTATAATATTAATGATGAATAAGTTCATGTTGATTAAAGATGAATTTGATAGTTCCATTGTGTTGGGATTATTAGCGTTAGTGGATATCGACATCTATGCCGATGATAATTGATGTCTGGGGGTTATATTGATAAATCGGGGAATTTATTGGATAAATGAGCAATTAATTGCTACTAATTCACATGTTTATATAACTATTTGTTCACATGTGTGTACTATTGAATCACATTCTTATACTATTAGGGGAGTTGGTGCAAGATTGATAATACTTGCATGATTAAATTAAAGATGGAGGTATAGATGGAGGTACTATACCGTAATTCGTATTTTCACATGATTATAACTATTGATTCACATTATTTACTATTAGGGGAGGTGGTGCAAGTTTGATAATACTTGCAGGACTAAATTAAAAATAAAAAAAAAGTTGGAGGTATTGTACTGTAATTTTTCAAGCCCCAAAACGTGCAATTATCGAAACTATATTTTTCTATAAATAGAAGCTCATTCTTCCTTCATTTCACACCAATTCACTAAAGCTTTAGAGCCATTATTATAGAGAGAAATTATAGAGAGAAAGAGGAAGAGAAGTTTGCTACCTCACTATTCCAGTATTCAGTCATCTTTTGAGGTAAGGGAAATTATTTGTTATAATCGTAAGGGGTATTATTCCTTTTGTAGTCATGAAGAGAACTTCTGTTATTCCATTCTTTATTATTCTATTGGAATAACCTGTATACGCGGGCTACCCTATACTTGGTGAAATTCTTCTGTTATTTCATTCTTTATTATTCTGTTGGAATAACCTGTATACGTGGACTACCCTATACTTGGTGAAATTCTTCTGTTATTCCATTCTTTATTATTATGTTGAATAACTCAGATATATAAGTACCGCATACATGGTGAAATTCTTCTATTATTCAATTCTTTATTATTCTCATTTGGAACATCATGTATTCGGTGCAAATTTCGCTTTGACTGGTTCCGTTTCTTTATTATTCGCCGTAATATCCTCGTCTATGCATTTCTTACCGGACTCGGTTCCATTATTTACTATTCTCGTTTAATATCCTGTGCTTGTGCGCTATTTACTGGACTCGGGTTCCATTACATATTATTCTCGTTGGGAATAACTCCGTCTGTGCGTCTATCGCATTTATGGTGAATCCTTTCGTTATTTCATTCTTTATTATTTCGTTGGAACATCTTGTTTGTATGAATTTCGCTTTGACCGGTTCCGTTCTTTATTATTCGCCGGAATATCCCGTCTGCGTGCATTTACGCCTTTACTGGTTCAATTATTTATTATTCTGCATTTAATATCCCGCTCGTGCTTTTCTATTTGGACTGGTTCCATTATTTATTATTCCGCTGGGAATAACATGTCTGCTCGCCTATCACACGCATGGTGAATCCTTCGTTATTCCATTCTTTATTATTCTCGTTGAATAACTCGCCTACCCATGGATTACCACATGCATGGTGAATGATCCTTTATATTCATTCCTTATTAAATTGTGGAAATGATCTTGTTACGTTGATTATGATGAGAGTCATAATAAAAGCATTAGACTGATGAAAATCATGGGTATATAAAATATTAGTAAGTGTTATGATGAGTTATGTTGGTTATTATGAGAAAACATGAAAGTTTCTTAGAAATCACAAAGGGTTGAAAAATCAGATTTTGGTGAAGATAGAACATGAAATTCATTTGACCATATCTCCTATTATATTTCGAATTTTTGAGTGTGGTCAAGTTCTAGAGTTAGATCTATGAGTTTTTTAACTTATCCAAGTGGAATCACTTAAAAGGGATTTACAGATTTTCGTGTGGAAAGATATTAGTAAAGGATGAAAAATCTAAAAATGCTTAAAAAGTTACTGTCCAAAATTTTAAAAGGGCATTTTGGGCCACTTAATTTATGAGAAAAATTCCAGCCTTTTGGGACATGAAAGTATATGGTATAAAAAACCTCATGTCCAAAAATGAGCTCATTCCGACTTAAAATGAGCAAGTTATGACCATTTCAATATTTAGGTTTTTCCGACGAAAAACGTTATAACCGGAGTTTTATAACTTCGATGACTATGAAATTTAAACTGGAAGATCACGTTAACATGTATAAGATCCTGCCAAGATTTGGGAATTTCTGGAGTTAAACTTGAGGTAGCTAATTTCTTAAGGAATTAATTAGAAATTAATTTTTGAAAAATAGTAAATGAATTTAAAAATTCGAGAGAAAATATATGTTCAATATGGGAACTATATTCTGCTAAATCCCAGAAAAGAAATATTTTTTGGACTGATTTGGTATTTTTCATGAAAATGATCTAGTTATGAGTAAATGAGTTAAATATGTTATGTGAAGTAACAAAGTTGGAAAATAGGATTTTATGGCTCGAAAATCCTATATAGGGTATATGGAGATTTTTGATGAGGAATTTGATCATTCGTAATGAAATCTTATGAGTATGTCATTTTTGAATGATTAAATGCATTAGTTGGTAAAGTGTAAACAATTGAAATAAATTGTTTATAAGTTTAAGAAGTGATTAAAATATTGTTATAATATTAATAATATTAGATTATGAGTTTATTAAGTGATTTGGATAAATTTAAAGTCTTTAATATTTATCCTTGTTTTCGTTTGATTAATGCTTATATCATTGTCATCATTCTCATGCTTGTGTTGTGTTGAAAGTCATCTCGTGGCTGTGAAAGTGCATAGATGGACTTGGTATGATTATGACCGGGATTATTAAGATAATCATGACCGTAATGTTATAAATGATGTGGTAAAAGTCATCTTTGGCCCGTAGTTTATAGATGGACTTGGTATGATTATGACTAGGGATTATTCGGTATAATCATAACCGTAATGGAAAACACGAATATCCTTGGCCCGTAGTGCATGGATAATTCGTGGTGGTGATACTATTGTAAAAGTCTCAAAGATTATTAGTTTTATAGTTGTATATCTTTGGCCTGTAGTGCAAAGATGAACTGTTGATTATTGGTTATACAGTTGTATATCTTTGGCCGTAGTGAAAAGATGAATTTATTAGTATGATTATGAGCAGGAATTGTGATTTGGTATAACCATGATTTTTGATGTTTCAGGTGAAGATAGGTGATGTAAATTATCTTCATCTTGCGTGCGAAAAGGAATTCAGAATCACAATTATGATTATGAGTTATTCATATGATTGTGGACATGAATTGTTGATTGATGTTACAGGGATAAAACATTATCGGTGGACTTTTAACATGTAGGAGATAATAAACCTGATGGTCTATTTAACTCTTCTAATGGATTGCTCGTTCCACTGCAACTATGGTTGAAAAGTTTTATCATCTACCCTATGTTCTAAATCTTTGATTTATTACTGATGAAGGCTATAGATAATTTAATTATCTTTAGTCATGATATTCTTTACTGGGCTAGTTGTGCTCACCCTTTTGCTTCACAATTCCTTTCAAGTAATAAGAGTGTAACTAGGTCGAGCGGGGATAACAGGGAAATAGTGAGATGGTTCGAGACTGTTGAAGTTTCTTAATACATTATAAAACGGCATGATGTGAGATATATAATTTCATTGAGGACCTAAGATGTGCGTGTCGTATTTCACTTAATAATTGATTTTGGTGAACAACAATAGGATGATGAGAACCCAACTTTGGAAGGGTGTTTTGCTACTATCATACAAGATGTCTAATGACATACAATCTCGTGTTATCATAAGACAGGGTTGTGCACATCCACTTGCTGAGTATATCTATGAGCACTACCTATATGATCTTGGAGTATATTTGAAATATAATTCTCACTTGGAGACAACTGAGATAATTATATATCAAGAGAAGACTCATCATTGGAAGGAACATGATAGTAATCTTCTCTTTTTTCTTTGGGGTCTATTGGATCAACCAAGGATAATTCTATGGGCATATGATATCTATCATAACTTAGATTCATGGTCTCCCATGTACGAAGGTTTCCTTGAGCACTTCCCAAAGATATTAATTTCTAAAATGCTTATCGATCGTATTTTTTATGTAACGCATATCATTGTAAGGTTGTGCTCGAGGCACCATGAGAGTTATATACATTTTTATTGAAACTCACAATTTATCTGTTGTCGCACTCGCATTTACGCTCAATAGTTGTATAAATGAAGTTGTATTTGATTTTTATAGAGTGATATCTGGCATACTCGTAATGGGTCGTGGACCTATTTTGGGGCGCCACGCTTTCTACCCTTCCTACTTAGCGCATCGGGCTACTACATTTGCTTTCTCCGGATGATATAAAATATCACACCATAATCTTTTATTAACTCTAACCACCTTCTCTCTGTCTCATGTTCAACTCCTTCTATGTGAAGATATATTTTACTTTTGTGGTCCGTGTATATCTCACACTTCTCACCATATAGATAATGCCTCCATATCTTCAAGGCAAAAACTACAGCTGCTAATTCCAGATCATGAGTAGGATAGGCCTTCTCATAATCCTTTAATTGACATGATGCATACGCAATGACCTTGCCATGCTGCATGAGCACGCAACCCAGTAGTGTATAGCGATACAGGTGCCTCACTTAACCTCTTTTTCAGTTCCTGAAAACTTTTTTCACATTTTTCAGTCCAAACATACTTCACCGACTTTCTTGTCAGATTTGTCAACGGAGTAGCTATTTTAGAAAAGTCCTGAATAAACCTCCTATAGTATCCCGCTAACCCCAGAAAACTCTGAACTTCGGTTGGCATTTTCGATTGCTCCCACTCATTAACTACTTCTACTTTTGCTGGATCCACGGAAAGTCCATCTTTATCAATAACATGTCCTAAAAACTGCACTCGCTAAAGCTAAAATTCACACTTTATGAATTTCGCATACAACTCTTCCTTCCGTAGTGTTTCCAACACTATCCTTAAATGTTCAGCATGATCTTCTGGCGTCTTTGAATAAACTAGAATATCATCAATGAACACTACTGATTTAACTTGTCCAAATAATCGCTTGAACACTGCTCATCATATCCATAAATGCGGCCGCGCGATTAGTCAACCTAAACGGCATCACCGTAAACTCGTAATGACCATAACGAGTTCTGAACGCCGTCTTAGGTACATCATCCTTTCTCACCTTTAACTAATGATACCCCGTGCGCAAATCTATCTTAGAAAAATACTTTTCCCCTTTCAACTGATCAAATAGATCATCGATCTTGGGCAACAGGTATTTATTCTTAATCGTTAACTTGTTTAACTCTTGATAGTTGATACAAAGTCTTAACGACCCATCCTTTTTCTTTACAAACAATACTGGTGCTCCCCAAGGAGAAACACTCGGTTGAATGTACTTTTTGTCTAATAGTTCCTATAATTGAACCATTAACTCCTTCATCTCTACTGGCCCCATTCGATATGGTGCCCTTGAAACTGGTTCCGTACCCGGTAACAGATCAATTACAAACTCAACCTCCCTGTCCGGTGGAATACCCGATAATTCCTCCGGAAATACATTCGCGAACTCATGAACTATAGGTATCTGGTCCAAGGATGTTCCCACTCTTTGGGTATCCACAACATGGCACATGTAACCTACACACCCTTTTCTCAACATCTTCCTAGCTTATGTCATCGATAGACAACAAGAGCGTCTCGGTGATTTACTACTGAAGAACACTACCTTGGTTTTCTTAGAAAGCCGAAGGTTCACACTTTTCATATGGCAATCTATTATCGCCTTATGGTTAATCAACGAATCCATACCAAGAATTACATCAAATTTTTTTAACCTTATCAGTACCAAATCTATCGATAACTTATTACCTCTAATATCTACGCAATAATCCTTATGAATATGTTCAATTGGGATTATTTCTTCATTTGCTACCTTAACGTCTAAAGGTATTGCTAACTTTTCAGGGATTAATCCCAATCGCTTAGCAAATCCACATGCTATAAAATAATAAGTAATACCCGAGTTAAATAACACATAAACATTTATTTCATTGACTGGAATGATACCTACTACCACATCTGATGATGCAACCGCATCTTGGATGGTCATATTAAATGTACGAGCTGAGGGTCTACCCACTGATGGTGTTGGTCCAGTAATGGATAATTTACCACTACCAAAACCCTTATTTCACTCTAACCCTTTCTTTGGGTAATTTCTTGCCATGTGGTCTAATGATCCACAGACAAAACACCCATGGTTTTTCTTAGGGTTAGGACAGTTAGGTGACAGATGTCCCTCCTGCCCATAGTTGTAGCAAATTGATTTCCCCTTTAAACAGACTCCCATATGAGTCTTTTCGCATGTCTTACATGCCTCCGTCCTACGCTTAGGATCTCCCCTGCTTTTACCCCCAAGATTCCTGTGGTTAAAACTCTTTCTCTTAGGCATGTTGCCACTCCCGCTGGCAACTTATGCCTTACTACCTCCCTCTACTTTATTCTTGTTCTTCCTTTCCTTGTGATACTGAGACAATGCCTCACCCCCACCTTCAGTTATTATCGCCTTTTCCAGAATGGTCCCGTAGGAAGCACTCTGAAACACCGATATCCTCATCAGAGAGCCGTGGTTTCAAGCCCGCTCAAACCTACGCCTTTCCTCTTAGTGTCCACGATGTGAAACAAATCTCGCCAATTCATTGAATTTGGCGGCATACTGGGGAACTGTTATATCCCCTTGTTTAAGTTCCAAGAACTTAATCTCCATCCTACCTTGCATACTAGTAGGGAAGTAGTTCTCAAAGAATACCTTCTTGAACTGTTCCCAAGTAACTGCCTCTGTTCTAGCCCCACCCTGGTGAGCCTCCCACCAGTAGTTGGCTTCCCCATTCATCATGTAAGTTGCAAAAGAAGTCTTTTGCGCCTCACTTACGTTTGTAATCACAAATGCCTTCTCAATCTCTTTCACCCATGTCTGGGCCTCTAAAGGGTTCGTCGTTCCTCAGAACTCCGGAGGACCCACACTCTTAAATTCCTTAAAGGTAGTTGTTCTTACTACCCCAGGAGCTACAGGAATCCCTCCCCCAACTTGGTTAAATGATGCCGTTAATAAATTAACGAACTCTTGCATAGGGTTATTAGGACCCTCCTGATTTTCATTATGAGACTCGGCCTCTTGGTTACATTGTCTCCTTCTTGGCGGCATAATTCTGATTAAATAAATAAAGTTTCATTATTATCTATTTAACTGCTTAGTTATCATTCTCAATTAACAACTCATACCACAATAAGCACATTAAATAAAAACTTCATTAATTAATATGCTTTCATAGTCAAAACTATTTACATCATGTTTCCTTAGCCAAAAAGCTATTACATTACTATCCAGAGATTGACTTCTACAAAAATTGGGATTTACAAAAATACAACCCTTTACTTATATGAAAGATGGTTTTACGTCACTACCTATATACAAAAAGATCTAACGATCTATTAACATTGTCGTACGACATTCTCATGTTTCTGATTTGCTAAAATCGAAACAATATCTCGACTTATGGTATGTCGAGTCTGCCCGGACTCAATGGAATAACAAGCGATTTTTATCTTGAAATCCTCATGAGCGCATTCGTGGATGTACAACATCCTAGCTATCTTCTGGTCTTTCTCGACCAGTTTTTTTCGAAGCTCAATGGCCTCTTCCTTATAGTCTCTCGCCTTATCCGTCATCAACACTTTCTCATCGTGCTCTGATTCGAATTCCGCCTCTGCAGATTCCTTCGCCTCATATAGGGAGGTTATCTCCTCATTCTGTGACTGCACCACAATGTGCATATGCACATTCCTATCCAACACTGCCAGATACAATGATCTCATTGCATCCGGAGGTGTTGGCTCCTGAGTAGGTACCACCATGTTAATCGATGTTACCTCCATCTCCTTGTAAGACCCCAACTTTTTATGAATAAAATCGAGTTTTCTCTAATTATTATAAGGTGTTAATTTGATATAATGTTTTGGTTATGGGTGAAATGTGTAAAATTTTCAAAATAAGCAAGTGGTTATAAAATATTCATTGTTGTTGGGGAATATTCGTTTGGTCGTGGAATATTCTTACTGTCAGGGAATATTCGTACGACGGCGCAGCCATTTGTGGGCCCCATAATGGAATAACTATCAGATGAAGAAAACGACAAGTTTGAGTTTTTATAAATAACGGCGTAGTTGTTACCGTTAACACTGTTGGAATACCTGGTGGTTAAAATACTGAATGAATGGCATTGGTTGCGTAGTAGCACACCGGTATTGCAAAGTATTTTTGAATTATTGATTCTTACGTATGAAGGCACTACTCAATAATTGTTACGATAATTAATTATCGCTCAATATTTTATTTTATTGGTTCAATAATTGCTGCGTTGATAGTTTATATTATTGTTGTTTCAATAATTATCACCGCATTATTATTTCCCATTATCGATCAATAATTCATATTATTTGAATAATATTATTAGATAGCATTATTGGCAATGTCTAGAAAGTTTCATTTAAGGAGAGGTTTGGTCACCTAATTGCGGCAAGAAGGGAGAAATTCTTATCGGAAAGCCCCCTCTTTCTTGGGAACGGCCTGGTTGTCATAATTGTTATTCTGTAAAATTATTTGTGAATAATTAATTATTGATTTATATGATAAGAAATATTTATTTGATGTGGATATAAATGATGGATTTATTTATGTAGTTATAAACGAAAGAATTAATGTCGAGGTGTTTTATTAGTATTTTTGTCGGAATGGAGGTATTAATAATCAAACCAGTGTTCTTGAGATATATTGCGTGAGTTATAATTTTTAATCCGACCGTTGGATCGTTGGGATTTTTGGATATGTTATACATATATAAGTTGAGTATATGTCCACAAATTTTGAACTGTTAAAAATTAACTTATGATTTGTTATGAATTTTAAGAGGTGACTGGTTTAGAAATTATTGAAGTTTTTAAATTTATCATTTTGGTGGACAATTCTAGAATGAGTGGGCCCCAACCGTGGTTGGTGAAGAAATGTGCTGAATTTTATTTCAAATGTGGTGGGTGGCAATAGTAGCAGGTAAAGCCATCAGGTAGCAGGTCAAGTCTTCTTCGACGTGCTAACATTTTCCTATAAATAGAGGGCTAAGTTAGAATTGAAAATCACACCAGAAACATAAGCTTTCTCTCTTTCTCTCTCTATATTATCGAGCGTATTTTGTGAGTATTTAGATACTTTGAGAGTTTTTATTCATTACAAGTTTCATTGAACATCATATCCGACATTTCATTCCGAAGTACTGTTTCTTTGAGGTAAGGGATGTTATTTTCTTCTTAAATAATATTATTTTCTTCAATATCATTATCTTTGAGATATTGTTATGAAATTTATATTGGAATTTCTATATTTTGTGTCTGGGTTACTATTCACGATATATTACACTATTCAAAATATAAGACTATTCATCATATACACTATTCAACCTAAAAATGAAATTTTCTTTTTCGTCCTGGATGTCTTTTATGGTTACTATCTTTGATTGTATCCATGTTTTGATCTTTATTTTTGAATTCTACTTCACACTTGGTTATTATGGAGTATTATTAAATTTGGATAAACCGAAATACGAATCCCTAATATTTGTCCTTCTGTCTCACTGGATTCGTTCTCTAAAATATTTTTCATCATCCTCAATCCTTAATGGTGATACTTAATGAATATCTTTGGCCTGTAGTGCAAAGATTTATGATTACCTGATTAATATCTTTGGCCCGTAGTGCAAAGATGAACAGGTGTTGAAATGAACATGACCAATTGGTGATACAAATGAATATCTTTGGCCCGTAGTGCAAAGATGAATATTTGAGGCAAGATGTATATTGATTGATGTTACAGGGATAAAATATTGATGATGGACTTTTAAATTCATAGATGATAGTAGATTTCATTCTCTACTTAACTCTTCTAATTAATTGTTATTTCCGCTGCAGTTGTTGATCTAAAACTTGTTGTCGATTATATTCTATCAGATTTTTCCCTGTTGAAGACTAAGGATAATTTGTTGTATATTATCTTAGTCATAATATTCTTTACTGGGCTAGTTGAGCTCACCCTTTTCCTTTTTGTTTCATTTTTCTTCAGGATGTGAGAATATAGCAGAATCTAGTCGGGGTATGGAGTTATGGTTCTAGAAAGTTGTTTTAGCAGTCCTCACTATTTTGTAAAATAGTGTATCAATAATTGTAATGAGGATTTTATCTGAGTGTGGATATTGTCTAGAAGACAATATTTGTATTTAAACTCACAGTATTTGTGTTGTTGTATTTTGCACGACAATTGTATTAATGATGTTGTAGTTGTTTCTGTACCATGTATTTGGCGACCCAGAATGGGTTGGATGGATTGGACCTATTTTGGGGGCGTCACATCCTCCTCCACGTCAATCATCATATTTAGATATTACGCTATCCCCATTGTCTCCTCGGAGTATTCCTCCTCAGAGATGTACTCTTCAATATCTGAGTCTTCCAGAACCACTAACGGTACCTCCACCACTGTCATCGGTACTATCTCCACTTGGTTCACCGACTCCTCACTTATCTCGTGAATGTCTCTAAACATCAAGCTATCGTTTCACATCTACAAAACACATAACACATTGATTAGTACATAATACACAATAGTATAAGCACAAATCACATTTAATTTATTTAAGATTAATTTCCATCTTTTAAATCTTTCGGTACTGAGTTTTCTCAATACCTTATTAATTAATTTGACTTGAATTTCATTCTTCGGACTTTACCTTCCTTACGAGGTTATTAGCCTAATATTCCCCCTAAAGTTTTATAACCTAATGCTTTGATACCAACCTGTGACGCCCCCAAATTTGGGTATCTTCCAACCCGACATATGGGGCTACACTGTACTCATAACCATACAATCATTCTATTGAAAACACAATATAATGAATGCAATTACTTTCTTCTTATTACAATCAAAGTGAAATCCAATCCAAGATTCATAAACTGATTACATTGTTTGTTGTTCATAAGGTATAATACATACAAACATACTAATCTATTACACGATGGTTAATTATCCATCTTAACTATGCCCTTATCTCTCTTAGCATTCCCAGTACATTCCTCCTTAACTGCAATCATATAATTCATGCAAGAAGTGAGCATAACAAGCTCAGCAAGTTTAACAAAGGATAACATCAATACCACATTCATGAATTATATGACAAATCATACATAATCGAACAAATCATTAATAAAGTCAATATTTTTATATTTTCAATAATAAGAAATTTTGTGAATAAATTTTTTTTTATATATATATAAAGGTGGGATTATGTGCAAAGTAAAGTATATGTATATATATCGATAAATAAAATTATTTATTAGATGTAAATAATTTCTTATTAGATTTATTGATCATTATAGCTTATATTCTTATAATAAATTATTTTGTAATAAAATATTTATTATTTATTTTCCATGAAAATATGATTATTGTATATATGATATGGATATTATGATATGTATTTATTATATTAATTAAGTTAATTATTTTAACTTAATTAATAATGGTATCTATGAAGGTTATATGGGATATAAAATTCAAAACCCTAAGTCTGGATTTTGAATAAGGAATGAGAATAATAATATAATATTATTTATATTTTAGTAATGTAAACATGTCTTATATGTGTGTAATGTTAATGTGTGGAACAGTTATAGTAGAACAGTACAAAATCCTTGCATTACTGATAAACTATAGTACAGAGTCAAATATGACTGTGATGTTTGTTAAGTTATGTGTTATGTAATTAATGACCATTATCATGTTTAATGTTAATTAGGTAAACCCTAGTTAATGTTTAGAAACCCTAATTACTAGATCAAAACCCTAATTACTAATTTAGCAAGCTTGTGGTGATTAGTACTTTATAAAGTCTACTTTTAAAGTGATTAGGAGACCTAATTCAATTAAGGAACCCTAATTCACATTTCTAGAAACTAAGATTCCTATTTTGCCCATAATACACAATTCTAGATTTAGAGCTTTGGAAACCTTAGGGTTAAACCCTAGAGGGTAGAAAGGAATTGACAACTTTGCCACTAAAAGTAAACACCAAATGACCAAATTGCCCTTCTTGCATTATTTATTAGATAACTTGTAGAACTTGCCATAACTTTAGTTGGTGACCAACTCTAGCTAGCCATGTGGTCTAGTAATAGCCTTTAATCAATAAAAATTTGATAGACATGATCAACCATAAGCATTACACCATGTTATATATAGGATTGATGAGAGAAAGAGGTCACTTGTTAGCCCATTTTGCTCAAACACTTATCCAAGAGCTCCTCTCACCAAAAGCCAGCATTAAATTCCCTTCATTTTTGGGTCACAAACTAGCCCCACAAAAACACACTAACCAAATCAGTAGCCTTGAAGCAAAGATTGATCAAAGAAGGTATAAACCCTAGCCTTGAAATCTGTCCATAAATCTGTTGTTAGATGTTAGTTTTTATTATTAAAATATGTTAGTTATAGTCTATTTTGATGATTTTGGTTGGTATTATACAGATCCATAACATCTAATTCTTCAAATTGATGATTTTCAAAAATCTGGAAAAACTTGGTTCTATGGTCTGACAACGACTGTCAGTGGCCACAGATCCTTGCTCGTTTATGATTTGTGTTTTCTTTAAGTTGATATGTGTAACTTGTAATGTGGTCTTTAAGCTGTAAAAAGAATCAGAGTCATTTGATGTACAGATTGGTAGTTATTAACGGTCAAACTCCGTTGACCGGCATTGACCGGGCCATTTCTGGGCAGCCCAGAATCTATGAACAAGCGTCTGACAAGATATTTAAGGCTCTAGATCTGTCAGAGTTTTGATGTTTTGAGTTTGTTGTTGAACCCATGTTGTAGTATATTATGTAAACTGTTGATCTATGCTTTTATTACATCTAGATATCAAGTAGGTTGGAATCAGTGGCCGGTCAAAGTAGGTCATCTCGACCATATTCTCTATTTCTGGGAATTTCCAGAAACCGGTTGCATCTTATTTCTGACATGGGTTGACCGATCAGGATCGGGCTAGTGTTTTGTTGTTATGGTGATGTGTTGTATTAGATCTCCAATATTACATGATGGCTACAATATAGACGTCTTAAATCACTTAAACATTAACAGGTTAGCAGGTTGTGGAAGCCCAAAGGGATCGTGTCGAATCGTTTCTTCATTTACAGGTAACCCAAAAATGAAGAAACGATCCGACAACATTTTTAGAGGCTCGGATCTCTCTTGTGTTATGTGTTATGATCATTTTTGTTGTTGGGTCATGTAGACGTGCACTAATACTACAAGATCTAGTTCATAGTTAGTCCAGAAACACTTTGTGTGATGACTGATTGATGGTCAAACATGGTCCCTCGATAACTGGTGATGAAGATCTGGGCAGCTCAAGAACGGCTATAGTGACAGTTTCGTCGCTATAGGTGGTCTTTAAGCGACAGATTATTTATAAAAATTATATTTTTATTAAATAATTATAGAAAATTAGTTTTTAATTATAAAAAATACAATATAACTTATTAAAAATTATTTTAAGGTCTGAAAATTTATTTTTAATTATTTTAATTATATTTCATAAATATTTAATATTTTTGAGATATTAAAGATATTTAATTTATTTAATTATTATATTAAATAAATTATTTAAAAATGATTTTAATACTTGAAAAATCATTTAAAATTATATAATGATATAAGAAAATATTTTAAGTTATTTTAAGGACTTTTAATATTTTTTGATGAATTTCATTAATTATTTAATTATTAATGATATTAAAGTTATTTAATAATTTTATTAAATAATTTAGTTAAAAATGATTTTATTATTTTAAAAATCATTTTAAATGAAAATAAAGTGTTTTATTTTAAGATAAAATATAACTTTTAATATTTAAAGGATAATTTTATTTAATTTATTTATTAATGATATTAAATTTATTTAATAATTATATTAAATAAATAGTTTTAAAAATGGTTTTATTAATTTAAAAATCATTTAAAAGGATATAAATAAATTAAAAATATTTTAAGTTATAATTAATGACTTTTAATATTTGGATAAATAGTACATTAATATTTTAATATTAATGGTAATTATTTAAAATGATTTAAAATGTTTTAAAAAATCATTTAAGGGTAATATAAGTGTTTTGAAAATATTTTAAGTTATTATAAATAACTTTAATATTTTGGCAATGGTTTCATTAATACTTTAATGTTATTTAAATGTTGATGATAATAGAATTGTTTAAGATTTAAATCATGTAATAGTGATTCCAAGTGTTTGAAAATTATGATAAATTATAATAAGTAATTATAAATTATTATAAGTCCTATAATTGATATTTGAAGTATCTTAATAATGTTTGAGATCTGATTAGAGTTTTAGACTCGAAAATTACCCGATAGAGTCGGTTGGTAGACACTCAAATGTTATCGAAATTGATCCAAACCTTTATAGGTCGAATTGTATAAGTGTTTTTTTTGCGTCTTAACGACCGATATAACTATGTGACAATGTGATTAGGATATGTGTTGACTGTAAATAATAGTACGATGTGTTATGATATGTTATTCTAATCAATAGAACAATCTTATAAATGATAGGTTGTTGAGTTAAGGATAGAACTAAGTTGTGTGTCCTAAGTGCAGATTCGGACAGTCAAGTTTCCTATACTTACTCCAATTATTATTGAGCAAGTATCCTACCTTTGCATTTTCTTTATGCAATGGACATGAGTAAGAAGTTTGTAATTATATTATTATTATGCTATATTATTAACCCTATTGTGATATATTCTATATCCGATCATTGCTTATCAACATGTTAGTATATGGTAATTCAGATATATATTATGTTCGTTAATTTCTAAACATGGTTATACAAGTGTCCCCACTTGGATAGTCATTGTATTTAATCACATGTATATATATATATATATATATATATATATATACCTATATGATACCATATATGTATGCATGAAGTAAGAGTCGCCTAAGCTATTTGACCCATTTAGACACATATTTAGAAATGTTGTTGAATATGATAAAACCTTTTTGTATCCAATCAAATTATTTTGGTTCGGATTCGGACTAAGTATGAACATCCGAATATGGGGAAAATTTTTATGCGCCCAAAGTGGGACAGAGTGAACGATAATATCGTTCTTGCATGTAGTATTGATCAATCACAGGGCATAACGGGTCGATCACCCCCGTGCTAAGTAAGTTATGATGGTTTCTGAGATGAAGTTATGTTAGACCTTTTCAAAAATTGAGAACAATGTTCATAGTATGTCACCTTAACCCTATTTATAGTCAGTACGTAGTTTTAAAAATTTGATAGATAATTGTTATGTTATTATTATTATTTCAGATTACTTCACAACTTTTCATTTGTTGTAGAAGGGTAGTACAAAGAAAACATTTAATCCTTTCAGCTAATATTTATATTTGTTATTACTTGTTGGGCGCTCAAATGCTCATCCTTGCTTAAATTAAATGTTTTCAATTAAGTGTGAACAAACTGTAAGGCTCATGTAGAAACAAAGGAAAAGGAAAAGCAAATGTAATAAGATTTATGGTATTCTATGTAATAGTATAACCTTATTAAGACTTTGATAACTATTAAGTATCATGTAATGAATGTTTAAAGGTCGTGCACAGGATTTAGAAGACTCGATATGTAAATTAAGTTTAATATTTATATTATTGTTATTATTATTATTATTATTCCGCTCATAGAAATGGTATCGTGAAGCACAGTTTTGAATTCGGGTTTCAAGTACCGAATTTGGGGGCCATGAGGGGTTGGTATCGAGCTTTAGGGTTAGAAACCATAGGTGGGAGTAGACCTTGAGGTTATAACCTTAGAAAAGTGGGAGTAGATCTTAGGAAAGCGTTGAAAGTACAAATAACTCATATAGAGTTTAAAAGAAGATGAATTGAATAAATTTGTCGTCAAACCAAATAAAATATAACTTAAATAAAACTATTATTTGTTGTATGTATATATGCTAATCAGGATAATTTATGTGTGTAGATGTTAGGCGTAAAAGGCTTATTATATGCTTATAACATGAAGAAGGAGCCAATATCAAAGCCAATAGCTGAAATAGAAGCTCATGTTGAAGATAACCTTGATGAGGTGATCATTTTAGAAAATATAGTCCCGGACCCAAAAATAATGGAACTAACAGATAGTGATTTGGACACCAAAGTTGGAGCTGCACAAGCATCAACCGAAGTGCAAAATCTGAGGAACAAGGTTTCTTCTCTGGAGAAGCTGTGGGAAATAGAAAAGTTGTTGAATAGTCAGTTGCAAAAAGCTTTACTAGAAACAATGGAAGAACAAGATAGGCTTAAAATCCAAATTGATCAAATGGGAGCCACAAGCAACATATCATGTGCAGCTCCGAGCAAAAAGGGGAAGAAAAAGATAAAAGATCGCGACTTAGGAAATTCCGATAATAACCAAGAGAACACTAGTAAAATAGAAAAGTGCACAAACTGTGATAAGAAACATGAAGGCGTATGCAGGAAAGGGAAGAAGATATGTTATATTTGTGGACATGAGGGACATATCTCTCATCATTGTCCTGACTTTAAGCTAGGTGTATATTTTATTTGTGGATGAGAAGGTCATCGAGCGAAAGGTTGTCCAGGATTAGGAAAAAGGGTGTAATGAATAAGTAGTATAAGTATTTGAATATGTATGTTTGGTATGATAAGTATGCATTATAATATTTTCACTTTTGAGTAAGTTGTGGTAGCGATTCCCAACTTTTGTGGTCATAAAGGGATATCGGATGTTTAAAAGAAGTATGATTATGCTATGTATGTATTATGAATTAGCTAAATGAATATGAATCTATGTTTGATTAATGGAATAAGTTTGAAATATTAAACTTATAATGAGGTTTAGAATGTAAGTTAATAAAATATAGATTTTGTTTTATTTAACTGTAACATGCCGCCAAGACGTCAAACTCGAAACCAAAGGGCGTAAGAATCATCAACAATGCCGAGGACAACAACCGCACTGATGCGTAATTTTGCGAACATGGTAGCTCAAGCAATGCAAAACGGAATGTCAGCCACGGGAAATTAACCAAACAACCGATTTGCGAACTTTAAGGATTTTAAAGCTGTAGGACCGCCCGAATTTAGAGGTACTACTGACCCGATAGAAGCCCAAACTTGGGTTAAGGAAATAGAAAAGCGTTTGTAGTTGCTAGGGTAGATGAGGGCAAAAGATGACTTTTGCCACCTATATGATGAAAGGAGAGGCGAATTTCTGGTGGGAGGCAAATTAAGCTAGGGCAGGAGAAGGAGTGGTAGACTAGGTTTAAGATGCTATTCTTTGAGAATTATTTCTTCTAAAGCTAGTGTGTGAAGCTAGGATGGAGGTGAAGTTTTAGAATTGAAGAAGGTGAGAACTTGACATTCATGAGTATGCCGCAAAGTTCAATGAATTAGCTAGGTTCGGCTCCACACCAAGTGGATACGGAGGCTAGAAAGGAAAGGAGGTTTGAGCTAGGCCTAAAACCCCTGCTCTACAATAAGGTGGTGGTGTTACAGATCAATACGCTTGTCAAGACTCTTAGAAAAGGCTATCATAGCTGGGGAAAGTGAGGCCATGAGCCTCTACAATAAGGAGAGAAAGAATAAGGGTGAGGGAGCTGGGAAGGTAGAAGTAGGTAGTGGAAGTAGGGGTGAGAAAAGGAAGTGGAGCAATGTTGGGAGTGTCCAAGTCAAGCAGGAAGGTGTGAAAAAGCAGGCTGTGCAGTGTAAAAATTATGGGAATGGTTATTCTGGTGAGTGTCTTAAGGGTAAGTTTGTGTGCTATAAGTGTGGGCAGGAGGGAGATATCTCTCCTAACTGCCCCAATCCTAAGATAAGCAATGGGTGTTTTCTGTGTAGATCCACGGAGCATAAGGTGAAGTATTGTCCAAAAAGGAGAATGGATATAGGGAGCGTGAATGCGGGAAAAGGCAGTGGAACACTGGCGATAACGAGACCAACTTCGACAAAATCAACCGCGAGAGTCTTCAACATATTTCATTCAGATACCGTAGCGGTAGGGATGGAACTTGTGTATTATTCGTATGAATTGTATTTTCGTATGATTTTTCTTAGATATAAGTAAATTACGTTATAAAGAAATTTTGAAGGAGAAATTTGGGTTCTGTTAGAAATCAAATTTCTATAGAATTAGATAGACAAACTTTATGTTGAGAAGTTAAATATCATTCGATCAACTGATCGAGATCTACTTGAAATGATTGCATGTATATTTTTTTGCCCTAGTGTCTATAGGTTTTAAAGCGGTGATTAGGGACTAATCCTTATAAGGGAGGGTGGATGTAATAACCCAATATTTTCAATAAGAAATTTTGAGAATAATTTTTTTATATATATATATAAGGGTTGGAATATGCAAAGTAAAGTATATGTATATATATCGATAAATAAAATTATTTATTAGATGTAAATAATTTCTTATTAGATTTATTGATCATTATAGCTTATATTCTTATAATAAAATTATGTTGTAATAAAATATTTATTATTTATTTTCCATGAAAATATGATTATTGTATATATGATATGGATATTATGATATATTTATTATATTAATTAGGTTAATTATTTTAACTTAATAATAATGGTATCTATGAAGGTTATGTCAGATATGAATTCAAAACCCTAAGTCTGGATTTTGAATAAGGAATGAGAATAATAATATAATATTATTTATATTTTAGTAATGTAAACATGTCTTATATGTGTGTAATGTTAATGTGTGGAACAGTTATAGTAGAACAGTACAAAATCCTTGCATTACTGATAAACTATAGTACAGAGTCAAATATGACTGTAATGTTTGTTAAGTTATGTGTTATGTAATTAATGACCATTATCATGTTTAATGTTAATTAGGTAAACCCTAGTTAATGTTTAAAAACCCTAATTACTAGATCAAAACCCTAATTACTAATTTAGCAAGCTTGTGGTGATTAGTACTTTATAAAGTCTACTTTTAAAGTGATTAGGAAACCTAATTCAATTAAGGAACCCTAATTCACATTTCTTAGAAACTAAGATTCTATTTTTTAATACATAATTCTAGATTTAGATTTAGAAAGCTTTGGTTAAACCCTTAGGGTTAAACCCTAGAGGGTAGAAAGGAATTGACAACTTTGCCACTAAAAGTAAACACCAAATGACCAAATTGCCCTTCTTGCATTATTTATTAGATAACTTGTAGAACTTGCCATAACTTTAGTTGGTAAACCAACTCAACATAGCCATGTGGTCTAGTAATAGCCTTTAATCAATAAAATTTGATAGATCATGATCCTAACCATTTCACCATGTTATATATAGGATTGATGAGAGAAAGAGGTCATTTGTTAGCCCATTTTGCTCAAACACTTATCCAAGAGCTCCTCTCACCAAAAGCCATGAATTTCCCTTCATTTGTCAATCACAAAACCAGCCCCACAAAACACACTAACCAAATCAGTAGCCTTGAAGCAAAGATTGATCAAAGAATGTATAAACCCTAGCCTTAAAATCTGTCCATAAATTTGTTGTTAGATGTTAGTTTTTATTGTTAAAATATGTTAGTTATAGTCTATTTTGATGATCTGGGTTGGTATTATACAGATCCATAACATCTAAGTCTTCAAATTGATGATTTTCAAAAATTTGGAAAAACTTGGTTCTGTGGTCTGACAACGAATGTCAGTGGCCACAGATCCTTGCTCGTTTATGATTTGTGTTTTCTTTAAGTTGATATGTGTAGCTTGTAATGTGTTCTTTAAGTCGCAAAAGAATCGAAGTCATTTGATGTATAGATTTGGTAGTTATTAACGGTCAAACCACGTTAATCGACCAGCATCGATCGAGCCATTTCAGGTAAACCCGAATCTATGAACAAGCCTCGACAAGATATTTAAGGCTCTAGATCCGCTGTCAGAGTTTTGATGTTTTTGAGTTTGTTGTTAAACCCATGTTGTAGTATATTAGATAAAGTGTTGATCTATGCTTTTATTACATCTAGATATCAAGTAGGTTGGAATTTAGGAGATGGTCAAAGTAGCCATCAAAGAGACCATATTTCTGATTTTCGGAATTTCAAAATCGTATTGCATCTTTATTTCGACATGGGTTGTTCGATCAGGATCAGATCTAGTGTTTTGTTGTTGTTGGTGATGTGTTGTATTAGATCTCCAATATTCTACACATGAGTACAATCTATTTAGACCTTAAATCACTTAAATTTCATTAACAAGGTTAGTAAGTTGTGGAAGCCCAAAGGGGATTAAATGAATCGTTCTTCATTTCGGGTAACCCGTAAAAATGAAGAAATCGATCGACAACATTTTTAGAGGCTTATATCTTTGTGTTATGTGTTATGATCATTTTTGTTGTTGGGTCATGTAGACGTGCAGTAATACTATAAGTATTACAAGTTCGATAGCTTTAGTCCGTGAAACATTTTGTGTTATGAAGCGATTGATGGTTAAACACGGTCCTGATAGATAACGGTGATGAAGATCTAGTTTGGGTTAGCTCAAGAACATTTATAGCGACAGTTTCTGTCGCTATAGGTGATCTTTAATGACAAATTATTTATAAAATTATATTTTTATTAAATAATTATAGAAAATTAGTTTTTAATTATGAAAAATACAAAATAAATTATTAAAAATTATTTTAAGGTCCGAAAATTTATTTTTAATTATTTTAATTATATTTCATAAATATTTAATATTTTTGAGATATTAAAGATATTTAATTTATTTAATTATTATATTAAATAAATTATTTAAAAATGATTTTAATACTTGAAAAATCATTTAAAATTATATAATGATAAAAGAAAATATTTTAAGTTATTTGAAGGACTTTTAATATTTTTTGATGAATTTCATTAATTATTTAATTATTAATGATATTAAAGTTATTTAATAATTTTATTAAATAATTTAGTTAAAAATGATTTTATTATTTTAAAAATCATTTTAAATGAAAATAAAGTGTTTTAAAGTTATAAAATATTTTAATATTTAAAGGATAATTTCATTAATAATTTAATATTAATGATATTAAATTTATTTAATAATTATATTAAATAAATAATAGTTTAAAAATGGTTTTATTAATTTAAAAATCATTTAAAAAGGATATAAATAAATTAAAAATATTTTAAGTTATAATTAATGACTTTTAATATTTGGATAAATAGTACATTAATATTTTAATATTAATGGTAATTATTTAAAAATGATTTGAAATGTTTTAAAAATCATTTAAGGGTAATATAAGTGTTTTGAAAATATTTTAAGTTATTATAAATAACTTTAATATTTTGGTAATGGTTTCATTAATACTTTAATGTTATTTAAATGTTAATGATAATAGAATTGTTTAAGATTTAAATCATGTAATAGTGATTTTTTGAAAGTGTTTGAAAATTATGATAAATTATAATAAGTAATTATAAATTATTATAAGTCCTATAATTAATATTTGAAGTATTGAGTAATAATGTTTGAGATAGTGATTAGAGTTTTAAACTCGATAAATTACCGATAAAGTTGTTTTAAGATTTCTAAATGTTATCGAAATTGATCCAAACCTTTATAGGTTGACTATATAAGTGTTTGTTTGCATCTTAATGACTGATATAACTATGTGACAATGTGATTAGGATATGTGTTTACTGTAAATAATAGAACGATGTATTATGATATGTTATTCTAATCAATAGAACAATCTTATGAATGATAGGTTGTTCAGTTAAGGATAGAACTAAGTTGTGTAAGTAGCAGACCAGGCAAGTTTCCTATACTTACTCCAATTATTATTGAGCAAGTATCCTAAATTTGCATTTTCTTTATGCAATGGACATGAGTAAGAAGTTTCAGAATTATATTATTATTATGCTATATTGTTAACCCTATTGTGATATATTCTATATCCGATCATTGCTTATCAACATGTTCAAATGTCGGTAAAATATTTACAACACATAATCGTGAGTTTAAATACAATATTATCTTCTAGACAATATCCATACCCAAATAAAGTCCTCATTACAATTATTGATGCACTATTCTACAAAATAGTGAGGACTACTAAAATAGCTATCCTGAATCATCACTCCATACCCCGACTAGTCCCGGCTAAATTCTCACCTCCTGAGAAGAAAAATGGAACAAAAAGGAAAAGGGTGAGCTCAACTAGCCCAGTAAAGAATATTATGACTAAGATAATATACAACAATTTATCCGTAGTCTTCAACAGGGAAAAATCTGATAGAATACAATATACAACAAGTTTTAGATCAATAACTGCAGCGGAAACAACAATTCATTAGAAGAGTTAAGTAGAGAATGAAATCTACTATCATCTATGAATTTAAAAGCCCATCATCAATATTTTATCCATGTAACATCAATCAATATACATCTTACATCAAATATTCATCTTTGCACTACGGGCCAAAGATATTCATTTGTATAACCAGTTGGTCATGTTCATCTCAACACCTGTTCATCTTTGCACTACGGGCCAAAGATATTCATCAGGTAATCATTCATCTTTTCACTACAGGATAAAGATATTCATCAAGTATCACCATTAAGGACTGAGTATGATGAAAAAACATTTTAGAGAACGAATCCAGTGAGACAGAAGGACAAATATTAGGGATTCGTATTTCGGGTTATCCAAATTCAATAATACTTCATAATAACCAAGTGTGAAGTAGAATTCAAAAATAAAGATCAAAACATGGATACAATCAAAGATAGTAACCATAAAAGACATCTGGGACGAAAAAGAGAAAATTTCATTTTTTAGTGAATAGTGCCGTATTTGTGAATAGTGACGTATACGTGAATAGTGTCATATACGTGAATAGTAACCCTGACACAAAAAGGTAGAAATTCCATAATAAAATTCATAACAATTTCTCAGCATAATGATATTGAAGAAAATAATATCATTTAAGAAGAGAATAATATCCCTTACCTCAAAGAATCAGTACTTCGGAAGGAAAGGCTCAAGTGATCTTTGAATGAAACTTGTACTGAACAACAACTCTCAAAGTATCTAAATACTCACAAAATACGCTCAATAATATAGAGAGAAAAAGAGAGAACCTTTGTTTCTGGTGTGATTTTCAATTCTAACCTAGCCCTCTATTTATAGGAAAATGTTAGCCCGTCGAAGCAGACTTGACCTGCTTCCTGATGGCTTTACCTGCTACTATTGCCACCCACCACATTTGAAATAAAATTCAGTAGATTTCTTCACCAACCACAAGTGGGGCCCACTCAATTCTAGAATTTTCCACCAAAATCAATTATAACCCTAATTTCTGAATCAGACACCTCTTAAAATTCATAAAAAATCATTCGTTCATTTTTAACGGTTCAAAATTTATGGACATATACTCAACTTATATATGTATAACATATCCAAAAATTACAACGATCCAACGGTCGGATTAAAAATTATAACTCACGCAATATATCATAAAATACTGATTTGATTTTTAATACCTCCATTCCGACAAAAATACTGATAAAACACCTCAACATTAAATCCTTAAATTATAACCACATAAAATAAATAAATCCATCATTTATATCCACATCAAATAAATATTTCCTTATCATATAAATCAATAATTAATTATTCATAAATAATATTACAGAATTACAATTATGACAACCAGGCCGTTCCCAGGAAAGAGGGGGCTTTTCAATAAGGATTTCTCCTTACTGGCGCACAATTAGGTGACCAAACCTCTCCTTAGACAGAACTCTCTAGACATTACCAATAATGTTATCTAATAATATTATTCAAATAATATGAATTATTGATCTGATAATGGAAAATATCGGCAAATGATAATTATTGAAACAACAATAATATAAAATATCAATGCAAAGAATTATTGAATCAATAAAATAAAATATTGAGCAAGTAACTTGTAATAAATATTGAGTAGTGCCTTCTTATGTATTTAATCAATAATTTAACCATATTGCATAATACTGGTGTAATCGCATGTGCAACCTCGCAGACATCAGATTTTAACCACCGAAGTATTCCAACAAAGTGTTAATTCAGTAATAACTATGCCGTTATTTATAAAAACTCAAACTTGTCATTTTTTTCATCCGACAATTATTTTGTTATGAGGCCCACGAATGGTTGCGCTGTCGTACGAATATTCCCCAACAACAAGAATATTCCACAACCAAACGAATATTCCCCAACAAAAAATGAATATTTTTTAACCACTTGCTTATTTTATAAAATTTGCACATTCCATCCATAACCAAAGTATTATATCAAATTAACTCCTTATTATTTCAAGATAATAAATAAAGAAAATTTAATTTTTATTCATAATAAGATGGGGTCTTACAACCTCCCCTCCTTATAAAATTTTGTCCTCGAAATTGACGTACGTACCTGGTGTTTCGAAAAGGTGAGGTTACCTCTTTTTCATTTCTGATTCCAACTCCCAAGTCATTTCCTCAATAGCATGGTTCCTCCACAAAACCTTGACTTGTGGTATAACCTTTGTTCGTAGGATATGCTCTTTTTTATCCAATATCTTGACAGGTACCTCCTCGTACGTTAAATCTTCGGCTATCTTGTCTGGTTCTAACACAATAATGTGGTTTGGGTCTTTCACATATTTACGAAGCATAGATATGTGAAAAACATTATGAACACGAGACATACTTGGAGGTAATGCGAGTCTATAGGCCACATTTCCTATTCGGTCAAGAATCTCAAATGGTCCAACAAATCGTGGATTGAGCTTTCCTCTCTTCCCAAATCTTGTAACTCCCTTCCATGGAGCAATACGTAATGAATACATGATCTCCAATATTAAACTCCACGCCCTTTTTCGATGAAGATCAAAGATAACTCTTTTGTCGATCTTGTGAGGTCTTTATATGTTGCCAGATCATTTGAATCTTTTCTATAGTCATGCGTACTAATTCTGGTCCCAACAACGTTGCTTCTCCCACCTCGTCCCAGCATACTGGAGAACGACACTTTCGTCCATATAACGCCTCGAATGGATCCATGCCTATACTTGCTTGATAACTGTTGTTGTAGGAGAATTCCACCAGTGGTAAGTACTTATCCCAACTTCCTTTAAAATCTAGAACACAGAGTCTTAATAGATCTTCAAGGGTTTGAATAGTCCTTTCTGATTGCCCGTCCATTTGAGGATGGTATGCCGAACTGAATCGTAAATCCGTGGCCATAGTTTTCTGCAAGCTAACACAAAATCATGAAGTGAATCTTGGGTCACAATCCGAAACTATGGATATTGGCATGCCATGCAATCTCACAATCTCATTTACGTACATACTAGAAAGACGTTCAAGGGAATAAGTCTCACGTATAGGCAAGAAATGAGCAGACTTGGTTAATCTATCAACAATAACCCAAATCGCATCTATGCCTTGAGAAACCTTAGGAAGACCTGTAACGAAATCCATGGTAATGTGTTCCCACTTCCATTTCGGAATCTCAAGTTGTTGCAATGGACCCTTTGGCACTTGATGCTTCGCCTTTACACGTTGACAAGTTAAAAACCTCGATATAAACTCCGCGATCTCTCTCTTCATATTGCTCCACCAAAATGTATGTCGAAGATCATGATACATTTTGGTACTCCCAGGATGGATTAGAAACGATGTGTTGTGTGCATCCATCATGATTATATGCTTCAAGTCAGAATCGTTAGGAACGTAAAGTTTGGAGTTGACTCTAAGTATTCCTTCTTCATCAATTCTTGCCTCCAGAATAGCACCTTCTTGCACTTTTGTCTTCATACGTATCATCTTTGGGTCTGTGGTTTGAGCAGCTTTAACTTTATCGATTAAAGCCAGTTCTACTTGTATGTTTGCCATCATCATGTGGATCTCTGGAGTCTTTAACTCTATCTCCATCCTTTGTAAGTCGTACAAAATGGGTCTTTGTGTTAACAACATCGCACTCGTACCCCCATATGATCTTCTACTCAACGCGTCAACTACAACGTTTGCTTTTCTAGGATGATATTGAATGCTATGGTCGTAATCTTTCAACAACTCGAGCCAACGTCGTTGCCGCATGTTAAGTTCCTTTTGGGTAAAGAAATATTTGAGGCTTTTATGATCTGTATAAATCTCCATTTTCTCCCCATACAGGTAGTGTCTCCATATTTTCAGTGCAAAAACGACTGCTGCCAACTCCAGATCATGAGTAGGATAATTCCTCTCATATTCTTTGAGTTGTCGCTAGGCATAGGCTATGACTTTCTTATGTTGCATTAGAACACATCCTAACCCTTTGCCTGAAGCATCACTGTAGATAACAAATCCATCTGAACCAGATGGTATTGTCAGAATAGGTGCCGAAATGAGTCTCCTCTTGAGCTCTTGGAAACTCTTCTCGCATTCCTCGCTCCATACGAATTTTGCATCTTTCCGAGTCAGCTGAGTTAATGGAGTAGCGATTCTAGAAAATCCTTCCACGAATCTCCGATAATAACCAGTTAAGCCCAAAAAGCTACGCACTTCGGTCACCGACTTCGGTTTCTCCCAACTTTGTATTGCTTCAATCTTTGCCGGGTCAACAGATACTCCATGTTTTGATACCACGTGCCCAAGGAATGCTACTTCCTTAAGCCAGAACTCGCATTTCTTCAGCTTGGCATATAGCTTGTTGTCACGAAGTCTTTGAAGTACCAGCTTCAAATGGTGCTCATGATCTTCACGGCTTTTGGAATAGATGAGGATGTCATTAATAAGACAACAACGAATTGATCCAAATATTCCTTGAATACACGGTTCATCATATCCGTGAAAGAAGCAGGAGCATTATTCAATCCAAAAGACATGACTAAGAATTCATAATGCCTGTACCGAGTTCTGAAGGCAATCTTTGGAATATCCTCAGTTTTAATCTTCAGGTGATGATATCTAGAACGAAGATCGATCTTTGAAAAGTATTGTGCTCCTTGCAACTGGTCAAACAGGTCATCAATGCGAGGTAGTGGATACCTATTCTTGATGGTGACATGGTTTAATTCTCGGTAGTCAATACAAAGTCGCATACTCCTATTTTTCTTCTTTACAAATAAAACAGGAGCACCCCAAGGAGATGTACTAGGACGAATGAAACCGATGTCTAACAATTCCTGTAGTTGGACTTTTAACTCCTGAAGTTCAATAGGAGCCATTTGATATGGGGTTTTAGAAATGGGCTTTGTACCCGGTTCAAGATCAATAAAGAATTCAACTTCACGCTCTGGGGGTAGACCAGGAAGTTCTTTAGGAAATACGTCAGGAAATTCATTAACAACAGGAATATTATTCAAATCTGACGTGTTTTTGTTCAAGTCCATAATATGGGCTAAGAAAGCTTGACATCCATTTTTCAATAAACGAGTAGCTTTATGGCTTGATATGACCGTGATTGATTTTAGTGGTTTAGTTGCTTGAATTCGTATAACAGGTTGGTTAGGAATATGAAAACTAACAACCTTACGAAAACAATCAATTTTGGCATGATGAGTGGTTAACCAATCAATCCCTAAAATCACATCAAATGCAAGTATCTTTAAAGAAATAAGATCAACAGGTAATGTGATTGTGCCAACTTGGATCAAACAAGATTTATAAACTGTAGATGTAACGAAGGTTTCACCCAACGGAGTTTCAATAGATAAGTTAAAGTCCAATTTCTTCAGAGTCAAGTTTAAACGTTGAGCACAAGTAGGAGAGATAAAAGAATGGGTAGAACCGGTATCTAGTAAGGTATAAACTTCATAAGAGTTCAAGATTAGCTTACCCGTGATCACCTCGTTCGGGTTTCTGGCATTTTGGCCAGTCACGACAAACGCCCTTCCTTGAACCACGGACTTTGTTTTGTCCGTAGTCGCCTTTGGTGCCACCGTCCAAGTTGGACTTGACTTTGCTACCGGAAAAAATTGGGCTATGTGACCGTCTTTTCCACAATTGAAACACACCTTGGAAGGCTGTGAACAGTTTGGACTTATGTGTCCCTCCTCTTCGCATCTGTAACATCTAACTGGCGATCGTTCTCCTCCCCTAGAATTTGTTGTTGGTGCTGATGTCTTTCCGTCATTGTTGAATCTCCTCTTTTTGAAATTTCCACTTGACTCACCTCTACTATTGTCATGGCCACGATGACCACACGAGTGGTTACCGCTTTTATCCGTATTTTTCCCTCCTCACTGGTTATCATCGCCGATAATCACACACCCAGATGACCTCGGGTTGTGGTCCCTCGGTTGAACATACTCATTATCACGCTCTAATAATTGAGCCCTGTTTACAACATCTGAATATAAAGATAATTTATGAGAGATAAGATATTGTCGAATCTCGAATTTTAGACCTCTCAGAAACATCCGCATCATACGTTCCTCATTTTCTACCAAATGAGGTGCAAACCTGGATAACTCCGCGAACTTCGCCTCATACTGGGACACCGTCATGTTGTTCTGTTCTAGTCTAATAAACTCCACCTCCTTCATATGACGAATACTTTAAGGAAAGTACTTGTCATTGAACAGTTTCTAAAATTTTTCCCATGGCATGTTGAAAGCGGTCATCGGGTACGCTTTTCTGATTCTCACCAAGAATCGCCTCACCACGGAACATAAAGGTGGCGAATGGAACCTTCGTTTTCTCCTGCGCAAAGCCCAAGACATCGAATATCTTGGTCATTTTCTTAACCCATGTTTCCGCCTTTAATTGGATCGGGCTTTCCCGTAAATCGGTGGTCCCAACTCCTTGAATCGCTTGGGTGTGATGCATCACAAGGTTACTATCATTTCCACCGTATTTTGTACACGAGTCTCCCTCGTCTCGATTTTGCATGAACTGCAAAAAGCTTCTAAACATCGCATCATTCATCGTTTGCTCGGTAGTGTTTTTTACAGGAGGAATATTGCCTTCCTGTTGTACGTTCTCTTGGTTGGTAATCAAAGGATGTTCCACAGCCTCATAGACTCCATTGTTAACGTTTCTCACCATTATTCTTAAAATCGCTTATAAAACAGGGGTTAATTAAACAAATTAACATATCACATTATATCCCTATATTATGACTGACCAACAAATAAGCTTAGGTAGGACACACTAGCGAAGGATTTACTCATCTCTCCCCTCCTAGTTCTATTCCCCGATCTCCGCCAGAGACCATATCCGTAAGCTCTAATACCAACTGTGACGCCCCCAAAATAGGTATACAACACCCATTTTGAGTCACCAAATACATGGTACAGAAAGAAAACTACAACTTCATTATTACAAATGTCGTCCAAAATACGACAACACATACTGTGAGTTTAAATACAATATTGTCTTCTAGACAATATCCATACCCAAATAAAGTCCTCATTACAAATATTGATGCACTATTCTACAAAATAATGAGGACTACTAAAACAGCTATCCTGAATCATAACTCCATACCCCGGCTAGTCCCTGCTAAATTCTCACCTCCTGAGAAGAAAAATGGAACAAAAAGGAAAATGGTGAGCTCAACTAACCCAGTAAAGAATATTATGACTAAGATAATATACAACAAATTATCCTTAGTCTTTAACAGGGAAAAATCTGATAGAATACAATAGACAACAAGTTTTAGATCAACAATCTGCAATGAGAAACAACAATTCATTAGAAGAGTTAAGTAGAGAATGAAATCTACTATCATCTATGAATTTAAAAGTCTATCATCAATATTTTATCCTCAGTAACATCAATAAATATACATCTTGCATCAAATATTCATCTTTGCACCACGGGCCAAAGATATTCATTTGTATCACCAAATTGGTCATGTTCATCTCAACACTTTTCATCTTTGCATTATGGGCCAAAGATATTCATCGTAATCATTCATCTTTGCACTACAGGCTAAAGATATTCATCAAGTATCACCATTAAGGACTGAGGATGATGAAAAAATATTTTAGAGAACGAATCCAGTGAGACAGAAGGACAAATATTAGGGATTCGTATTTCGGGTTATCCAAATTCAATAATACTTCATAATAACCAAGTATGAAGTAGAATTCAAAAATAAAGATCAAAACATGGATACAATCAAAGATAGTAACCATAAAAGACATCTGAGACGAAAAAGAGAAAATTTCATTTTTTAGTGAATAGTGTCGTATTTGTTAATAGTGACGTATACGTGAATAGTATCGTATACGTGAATAGTAACCCCGAAACAAAAATATAGAAATTCCACAATAAAATTCATAATAATATCTCAGCATAATGATATTGAAGAAAATAATATCCCTTACCTCAAAGAATCAAGACTTGTAAGAAAAGGCTCAAGTGATCTTTGAATGAAACTTAGACTCTAAATGTAAACTCTTAAAGTATCTAAATACTCACAAAATACGCTCAATAATATAGAGAGAAAAAGAGAGAAAGCTTTATTTCTGGTGTGATTTTCAATTCTATCTTAGCCCTCTATTTATAGGAAAATGTTAGCCCGCCGAAGTAGACTTGACTTACTACCTGATGGCTTCACCTGCTACTATTGCCACCCACCACATTTGAAATAAAATTTAGCACATTTCTTCACCAACCACAAGTGGCGCCCACTCAATTCTAGAATTTTCCACCAAAATCAATTATAACCCTAATTTCCGAATCAGACACCTCTTAAAATTCATAACAAATCATTCGTTCATTTTTTACGGTTTAAAATTTGTGGACATATACTCAACTTATATATGTATAACATATCCAAAAATCACAACGATCTAACGGTCGGATTAAAAATTATAACTCACGCAATATATCGTAAAATACTGATTTGATTTTTAATACCTTCATTCCGACAAAAATACTGATAAAACACCTCAACATTAAATCCTTCAATTATAACCACATAAAATAAATAAATCAATCATTTATATCCACATCAAATTAATATTTCCTTATCATATAAATCAATAATTAATTATTCACAAATAATATTACAGAATCACAATTATGACAACCAGACCGTTCCAAGTAAAGAGGGGGCTTTCCAATAAGGATTTCTCCTTACTGGCGCGCAATTAGGTGACCAAACCTCTCCTTAGACAGAACTTTGTAGACATTGCCAATAATGTTATCTAATAATATTATATATGAATTATTGATCTGATAATTGAAAATACTGTGCAGTGACAATTATTGAAACAACAATAATATAAAATATCAATGCTGCAATTATTGAATCAATAAAATAAAATATTGAATAAAGTATCTCGTAATAATTATTGAGTAGTGCCTTCTTACGCATTTAATCAATAATTCAATAATACTGCAATACCATGTGCTACTTTGGCAACCACGCCAGACATCAGTATTTTAACCACCGGGTATTCCAACAGTGTTAATGGTAACAACTACGCCGTTATTTATAAAAACTCAAACTTGTCATTTTCTTCACCCGACAATTATTCTGTTATGAGGTCCACGAATGGCTGCGTCGTCGTATGAATATTCCCCGACAACAAGAATATTCCACGACCAAACGAATATTCCCCAACAAAAATGAATATTTTATAAAATTTGCACATTCCACCCATAACCAAAGTATTATATCAAATTAACTCCTTATTATTTCAAGATAATAAATAGAGAAAATTTAATTTTTATTCATAATAAGATGGGGTCTTACAATGTTAGTATATGGTAATTCAGATATATATTATGTTTGTTAATTTCTAAACATGGTTATACAAGTGTCCCCACTTGGATAGTCATTGTATTTAGTCACATGTTGATATATATATATATACCTATTGATACCAGTATGTATACGATAACAAAGAGTCGTCTAAGCTATTTGACCAGCTAGACACAAATTTAGAAATGTTGTTGAATATAATAAAACCTTTTTGTATCCAATGAAATTGTTTTGGTTTGGATTCCAGACTAAGTATGAACATCCCGATTATGGGAAAACTTTTATGCGCCCAAGGCGGATAGAGTGAATGATAATATCGTTCTTGCATGTAGTATTGATCAATACAAGGCATAACAGGCTGATCACCCCCCGTGCCCGTAAGTTATGACGGTTTATAGATGAAGTTCTGTTAGACCTTTTCGAAAATTGAGAACAATGTTCATAGTATGTCACCTTAACCCTATTTATAGTCAGTACGTAGTTTCAAAAATTTGATAGATAATTTTTATGTTATTATTATCGGTTCAGATTACTTCACAACTTTTGATTTGTTGTAGAAGGGTAGTACAAAGAAAACATTTAATCCTTTCAGCTAATATTTATATTTGTTATTACTTGTTGGGCACTCAAATGCTCATCCTTGCTTAAATTAAATGTTTTCAGCTAAGTGTGAATAACCAGAAGGCTCATGCAGAAATAAAGGAAAAGGAAAGCAAACAGAATAAGATTTATGGTATTCTATGTAATAGTATAACCTTATTAAGACTTTTAATAACTATTAAGTATCATGTAATGAATGTTTAAAGGTCGCGTACCTGGGATTCAAACTCTGATATGTAAATTAAGTTTAATATTTATATTATTGTTATTGTTATTAGTATTATTCCACTCATAGAAATGGTATCGTGAAGCACTGAATTCGGGTTTCAAGTACCTGAATTTGGGGGCGTCACAATTACCCTTCATCCCGGCTTATTAACAAACTTACGTTATTAACCGGACTCTATCATCATTGGCGAAGTACCAATGTTGTTTACCGATTATGGTTCATTAATAACACTTTGTGTTCTTCGTTCATAAGTTAATAACATGCGTTCAATTCCTAAGTTTCATTACCATATACCTTAGTATATGTAACATAGGAATAGTTTTAGTACATTTATTAAGTGTATAAACTTAACTCATAAAGGTCTTTGAACAATTGAAGTTCAAATCTAGGTTGTCTAACAATGACCTCGCTTTCGCCAGCCTACTGCTTCTCTTCCTAAATAATATCATTGTATCATGCGGTATAAAGATCTAAGCTTCGGTTCTTGTGGCATGGGTACATGAGACACCTTCATATGAGTGGTGCTGCTACGCCACCACTGCTGCGAAAGAGACAATGACACTATATCAAGATCAATATACGGCACTTAAAGCTTTTCCTAAAATGCGGCTGGGACCTCAAAGACTCGTAAAAGGTTGAAAAATAAAATTTTTGGTGAGTTTCCCGGATTCATAACTTCTTCGTTATAAGTCCGATTTGGTCCGTTCAAAAGCCTACACATCATAAATTACATACTCTACACGTTCATATAAGAATTCTACACCTTCAAATCCATTAATTCAAAATTCACTATTAAGTTCATTTTTAAGCATTCGTTAAACGTTAATGAGCGTTCAATACTCGTTTTCTTCGTTTTAAGTTGGAATCCGACGATTCTTGAGTCCACGACTCTTGAAAAACAACGTTTTCAAGTCTCACGGAAACTTTCGACTATCAATCCGGAATTTCTACATTTTTCGATGTTTAACGTCTATTTCCGTGAAATTCGCCATAACTTCGTTACTAATGTTCTATAAGCCAAATCACATGGAATACTCCATTGATTTCATATCTACATCCTAACCAAGTAAGATGCACATATTTAAGTATTGATGGAATTTAATTGTTCATCAACAATCAACCTCAACAATCAATATTTTCATGATTTAAACCTACATCAACCCTCATGATTTCTATGATTTCATGACTTATAAAGATTTTATATATTACAAGTCATCCTTATTCCTCCATAAGGGATATATACCACCAATTTATGATTCTTGGTGTTCTTGAAAGAAACTCTAAAGCAAAACTTCAAAGTAGATTGATGGCTTAAGTCTAGCTTTTTCTCTCTCTCAATATATGTTGAATATTCCTGGAAAACCAAAAATAAACAATAATTGCCTTCTATTTATAGACAATTGAAAAGGAGGGCAAGAAGGTCTTTATCCCCCACCTCCTTACTATTCCCTACTTTATCACCAAGTAAAATACTTGTTGATCAAGTAGGTTTCTTAGCTTGCACCCCAAGTGGCCAGCCCACCATGCCCATGGGTCATCCCCATGGGTTGCCCCGTGGGTTTTACCCATCCGGTGACCCACCAGTTCGATCCACGGTTCAGTTTTCTTAGATCAGTTTTAATCATTCTAACATTGGGCTTTAGTTTGGGCTTTACCACTTAATTCATTGGGCTTACAAACTCAATTGCTTGGACTTGACATAATCCAAATATAATTGGATCACTCTAAGTCTTAACCTTAATTTCATAATACCACTCGTATTCTACACATATAATTCACGTATTTTGTACGTATAATACTCGTATGATAATTGTATTATACTTTATATTAACTCTTCGTATTATACATAGATACTAAATAGTATCATACTGGTATAACAAGTTTTATCATTATCGTAATTCCTTCAAAGAGTCTCATTTCCTTCTCGAAAATAATTCTACTCAACCCTTAGGTTTTAAGTCCGCAGGCAAAAACTTCGTTTGCCATAAATGAAATATTATTAGATATTTCATCTCATCTTAATATTCTATCATTACGCGTTTCTCAGAATTTCAAAATAATTTCCCGAGCAGAAATGGATAAATAGTGTTTTTACGAAAATTTCTCGGAAAACATTTATTTTCGTCTTGGAAATTCTAAACAATTAATTCTAGCACGTAGCCAGATTACTAACCATATTAGCACATTCTAGGTCATAGAACGACCTTCATATAGCTTACTCACAAAATAAATATATTAAATTCATTTAATTCACATAATCAAATAAAAATTTAATTATCATAAAAATCCGATTTTCTCGGGCGTTACAACTAGATCACATCTACCTCAAGGAATTATCAAAATCTACCTTGGCAAGACTGACAATCATATCACGGCTGATAGTATGTCGTGTCTGCCCTGCCTCTATGGGATAACCAGCTACTTATTGCTGGAAGTCCGCATGAGAACTCCTATGAATATAGGACATTCTCCATATCTTCTGCTTTTTGGTCTTTAGTTCCTCTTTGAGCTCAAAAACCTCATGTTTTAGCTCATGGACCTTATCCTTGGCCAAAATTCTCTCATCGTGTTCCTGCTCCCACATAGACTCCATGTCCATTTTATCCTCTATGACAGCCTGGAGCTCTACCTTTAGCTCCTTAACCTCCTGACAGTAATGGATGTTTCTATCCAATATTGACATAAAGAGTGACATCATTCCCCAGGAGCCATCTCAGCTGCTATTGCTATTGGGTTGAAGGACACTACCTCCACCTCCTCTTCTATCATGTCGTCGAACACGGACATGAGATCGGGATCCTCTGAGTCTCCAGACTCAATGACTACTACTTCAGGCTCTTCTGCTATGGGATTCAGTATAATCTCTATCTAGTTAACCGATTCTTCACTAACTGCCTGTACATCTAACTGCATCCCATTTACACCTGACATCTACAAAAAATAATTAAGTTGATTAGTACATGTCAGTAGAATAGTAAAAACATAAAACATATACATAATGCATTTTTATAAGGTTATTTTCTTCCTTTTTGTTCTTTTACTTCTCTTAAGGTTATAACTTAAGGTTTTAATCCCCCCTTAAGTTTTATAACCTAATGCTTTGATACCAACCTGTGACGCCCCCAAATCCGGGTATCTTCCAACCCGACAGATGGTGCTACACGGTACTACCATTCACACATACATTCAATTGAAAAGCCTCAAAAGAACGAATATGTCTTCTATATATTCAAAATAATATTAACATTTTCCCAAGTTCTTTATAACCATTACATTTGTTCTTGTCATAATATCAAATATATTATAATCATTCACCCTATACTATTACATAAGTATTCTATGGGTTCGTCTTCGCCTTGCCCTTATCCTTGCCGGAGCCTTCGGTCTGTTCGATCTTAGCTGTGTTCATATGGTTCAAGCAAGAGTGAGCATGACTAGCTCAGTAAGTACAAAAATTCTAATAAATAGCATGCTTGAAACATAGGAAGCGTATATCTTCAACAACTGAACAATAGTTACGAAGTACTATCGATAATTCAAAATAGCACTTCTTTTCCTTCAAAACGTTTTACAACAATAATATTCAGTAAAACATCAATTCCGGTCCATGACCTTGAGCATTTCATGCTTTATTTGAAAAGGACATCCCGACACTAAGTCCGTAAGTCCTATATTTCTTATGAGCACGTCTAGGTGATCAACTTATAGTATTCTATGTTGATCAACACTACATTCATTAAACATATATACGTTTAAGTTGTGGCAACCTCACGTGCCTGTCGTTTGACGACAAAACATTTTTAGCATACTCAGTCTTCGTTTGAAAACCACACCAATATAACTTGGTAAACATTGACCATGCTTTGATAGAAACTTAATGTAAGTCTAGTCGAAAGAGTTGGCTTTGACTTCATCATACAATACTTCATGTGTAAGAATACATGAATTACTAAGCTTGTCCAGATTGATCAGAAACAAGGGTTAGAATACTTGCCTTCAGCATCTGCTATAGTTATAACACGTTCACGTTTAAGTCTTTAAGTCTCTAAAGTAAATGATAACATCACATAACACATTAGATCATAAATGAACATACACAATTCCTATTGAATATTACCCTTCTTCTCAATCTAAACATGGCTTAGATTTGTTATTATTGGTTCCAGCTTTTCTTTACGTTGTTCTTACATTCATATGCAATTGAGTTACTTCAACCTTAATTGATAATACTTCAAGTTTAAACATGTCTTAATAATATTATAATCAAGCTTTAGTTTATTACTAATGAGTTACCATTCATTTCATACTGATAAATCTTCCTTGCTATGCATTCCTTATAGTGGCATCATTGGCGCCGACATTCCTTTCTCTCCGTACACGCCTTGCTGGCAAGTGACTTAGAAGATGTGTATGGTCGCACTTCGGCGTTACTGGCGGTTTAGTCTCCTTTGTTATGGCTGTATTTGTGCGCCATTTTGCAGTATGTCATGTCTTGGCCTCGCGCTGTGGCGCGGGCCTTTATGCCTTGAGTCACGCTGCGGTGCGGACTCTGTGTCTTTGAAAAATTTGATAGACTTTTATTTTTGTGAAACTCTCGGCCTCGTAACTTCTTTGTTATAAGTCTGAATTAGCTCGTTTAAGAGCCTACGGTTCACAAATTACGTACTCTACGCGTTCATGTAAGTATTTTATCTGTTTGACTTTGTTTACTCAAAATTCACCTATTGGTTCATTTTTAACGAAAACGATAAACTTTTGTGAACGTTCAACGCTCGTTTCTTTGTTCTAAGGAGGAATTCGATCATTTTTGAGTCTGCAACTCTATAATGCCAAATATGACTTGTCTCCATCGAAAACCAACATTTCTGAGTTCAAACACAAAATTCGACTTCCATTCCGAGAATTTCACGAATTCGACGATTGTCGTCCAATCGTGTGAATTCCGAAAAAAATTCATTACTAACGATTTTATCATCGTTCTAAATGGATTCAATTCATTCTATAGACATTCAAACTTTCATATTACAACAACTAATTTTCAAGTTATGTTTTGGCTTATTCTTCATAAGTTCATGACTTAATAACTTATAAATTGCAAGTTTTCATTCCTTATAACTTATTATATATTTAAGTCTTTTAAGCAACATTCTTACATCTTATGAATTATACTAACTTCTTAAAGTAATCATATAACAAGTTCATCATGTTCATCATAAATTCATAACTTATTTACGTTTGAATTACTTATTCATAAATTATACGGCTTAAGTTCATTAATCATCCATTTCTTAAGTGTTCTTAGCATACATGTTCATTAAGTTACACTTCTCTTATCATCCTACAATTATAGAGATGGAAGATATAAGATCATAAGATCATTACCTTTGATGACTAACTTCTTCTTCTTGAAAATCTAATAATGGATGTTAGACTTATAAGTGCTTATTCTCTCTAACCAATAAGTTGCTTTATAAAGGAGAGTTGTTGGATAATTGAACAAGCAAAAACGATTTGTGAGCTGGCTATTTATAGAGCTTCCAAGGTTAGGGTATAAGACTCATTAAGACCTCCCACCTCCTTAACAAACCTCCTTACTATTCCTTTCTTAATCCCCAAGTATACTTGCTCCCTACATCAAATATTTGGCCACCACATAAAGGTCTTGGTCACCACGTTCACCCATGGGTTGCCCCATGGATCCTAATTAGCTAATGGATCATTACTTTGGGCTTACTTTAATGTCAAAGCTTATTCTTGTGGGCTTGGATTTAGTTTGTTTAACTTAAGCTTTGGGCTTCATATTAACCAACACGTGGGCTAAACCTTACCATAACTTGGGCTTTCCCCTTAATTCTCATTGGACTTGTACTTCCTACAAGATCCACCATTCCATTCATTTTATCTTTAATCCTTAACGTTCTTAATTTAAGTTCGCATGCAAAATACTACGTTTTCCATACTTAGATTATTATTACATAATCCATCTCACCTTGATATTATAACGTTACGTATTTTTCGGAAGTTCAAAAATAATTTTGAAAGGTAAATCGATGAATAGTGTTTTTCGTAAAATTTTCGTAATACTTTTTTATTTTCGTCTTAGAAATTCAAACACTTTAATTCCTTCACGTAGTTAAAATACTACGATGTTCCGATGTTTCTAGGTTATAGAACGACATTCATCTTACTAACATATAATAAAAACAAATAATATTATTTTATTCATTATAAAAGTATTTAGAAAATGTTCGATTTTTTTCTGGGGCGTTACATTTTCCTACATTTTTAATTTAGTACTACAAGTATTATAAAAACTTGCACCACCTCCCCTAATAGTACATCATGTGAATCAATAGTTCCATTCATGTGAACAAATAGTTATATGCATGTGAACTAATAGCAATTAATTGCTCATTTATTCGATTATTTACCTGATTGGTCAATTTAACCTCTAGAAATCAATTATTATTAAAATAAATGTCGATTTTCACTAACACTAATAATCCCAACAAAATGAAAATATCAATTTCATATTTAATCAACACGAACTTATTCATCATTAATATTATAACTCATAGTATTTAACAACCAGATCATTCCCAGGAAAGATGGGGCTTTTCGTTAAGGATTTCTCCCTATTGGTGCGCAATTAGGTGACCAAACCCCTTTTCTCGATAGAACTTTCTAGACATTGTCAATATTTTAAATAATAATATGAATAACTTTGTCTCTCAATTATTGATCTTAAAATATAAAATATTATGCAGATGATACTATAATAATAATTGAATCAATAATATGAAAGATATTATGCAGCAATTACTGTAGCAATAATTGAGTATAAATGAGTGACTTCTCACGTAATCATCAATAATTAATATCGTGTGCTACTATGCAACCACGCGTATTACTGTACTTTTACCACCGGGTATTTAAACAGTTTAATGGTAAAAATTTCACTGTTATTTTTATAAAAAGTCATTTATGTCGTTTTCTAACTCCAACAATACTTCCGTTATGGGGTCCAAATGATTTTGCCATCATACGAATATTCCCAGTTAAAACGAATATTCCCCGACCAATCGAATATTTTATAACAACTTGCTTACTTTGCAAAATTTGTAAATATTACCCACAACTATAACATTATATCAAATCCACACCATAATATTCAAAAATATATTTCGAGAAAAAAATAATCTTTATTCATAAAAGTTGGGGTCTTACATAGAATCCATCTGATTAGTCTTGGCTTAGCACCCTTCTTCGAGATCAAATAACGAATCACCAAGTGATCCGTGTGTATCACCACCTTTGTTCCTATTAAGTAAGCTCTCAATTTGTCAAAGGCGTATACTACTACAAGTAACTCCTTCTCGATGGTTGTGTAATTCAATTGGGCATCCGTGAGGGTTTTACTTGTGTAGTATATGGCATAGAATATCTTTTCTCGACGTTGACCCAAAACAGCCCTTACCGCATAGTCGCTAGCATCGGACATTAACTTAAAAGGCATGGTCCAATCTGGTGCTACGATCACTGGAGTTGTAGTTAATTTTTTTTTTCAACTTTTCAAACATTATTTTACACTCTTCATCAAAACTAAACACTACATCTTTCTCTAAGAGACTGCATAGTGGTTTTGAAATCTTAGAGAAATCTTTAATGAACCTTCAGTAGAATCCGACGTGTCCAAGAAAACAGCAGATTCCCTTAACTAAATTCAGCGGTGGAAGATTTTTTATCGTGTCCATCTTTGCCTTATCAACCTCTAAGCCTTTCGCAGAGACCTTGTGCCCCAGAATTATTCCTTCTTAAACTATAAAAGGCACTTCCCCCAGTTAAGCACCAAGTTTGTTTCCACACATCGCTTCAAGACCATTACCAGATTCTCTAGACACTTATCAAAAGTGTTTCCATAGACTGAGAAGTCGTCCATGAAAACTTCCACGTTCTTCTCTACAATGTTCGAAAAGATGGCCATCATACATATTTGGAAAGTCGCAGATGCGTTACACAAACCAAAGGACATCCTTTTGAATGCGAAGGTGCCATATGGGCACGTAAACATTATCTTTTCTTGACCCTCGGGAGCTATGTCTATTTGGTTGTACCCCGAATATCCATCCAGTAAACAGTAGTATTCATGCCCAACTTACCGGTCCAACATCTGATCGATACCGGGTAGAGGAAAGTGGTCCTTCTGGGTTGCCTTATTTAGCTTCTTGTAATCCATGCAAACCCTCTATCTGGTCACTGTCCTCGTCGGACTTATTTCATTATCGTCGTTCTTCACTACTGCCATTCCACCCTATTTCGGAACACACTGAACTGGACTGACCCATGCACTGTCTGAAATCAGGTAAATAATTCCCTTATCCAACCACTTCAGTATTTCTTTCTTTACCACTTCTTTTATGATCGGATTTAGTCATCTCTGCTGTTCCGCTATTGGCTTTTCTTCCTCTTCCATAAGAATCTTGTGCATACAAAAAGAGGGGTTGCTCCCCTTTATGTTGGCAATTGTCCACCCTATTGTAGACTTGTATTCTCTCAAAATCCTCAGCAATTTATTTTCCTATAATTCGTTAAGCGAAGATGCAATAATAACAGGTAAAGTAATTGAATTTCCCAAATAAGCATATATGAGGTGTTTAGGAAGAGGTTTGAGCACAAGAGTGGGTGGCTCCTTAAGTGAAGGTTTCATCCATGCCGAAGCTTTTTCTTCCGTGTGTAATTGCTTGAATGGTACCTTGAACCTACTAACTCTAGGCAAAGAATCCAGCAAATGCAAATAATCTACGAACTCTGGATCAAATAAGTCCTCATCCCCCAGTAGAGTGTTTTCCAACGGATCTTTGACAAAACTTTTAACCAAGTCTTTGTTAACTATCATGTCGATCACATCCAACTGAAAACACTCCTCCTCGTTGGTAGGGAACCTCATGGCCTTAAACATATTGAATTTGACTTCCTGGTCTTAAACCCTTATGGTTAATTCCCCTTTCTGAACGTCGATGAGAGTCCTACCCGTAGGTAAAAATAGCCTCCCTAGTATGATTGGGATGTTTTTGTCCTCTTTATAATCCAGAATTATAAAATATGTTGGAAAAATAAACTTATCCACCTTAACTAAGATGTCTTCCACAAATCTTCTTGGATAAGTTACCGATCTATCTGCTAACTGTAAAGATATGTTTATAGGCTTTAGAGCTAGAAAACCCAAATGAGTATACACTGACAAGGGCATGAGTTTCACACTCGCCCCCAAGTCACACAAACACTTGTTGAAGGCCATATTACCGATTGTGAAAGGAATGGTGAAACTCCCCAGATCCTTCAATTTCGGAGGTAGCTTTCTCTGTAGAACTGCGCTGCATTCCTCCGTCAAAGCTATAGTCTCATAATCCTCTAACTTTTTCTACCTTGATAGAATCCCCTTCATGAATTTAGCATAACTCGACATTTGTTCTAGGGCTTTTGCGAAGGGAATGTTGACTTGAAGTTTCTTGAAAACTTCCAAAAACTTTGAGAATTGCTTATCCAATATCTATTTTTGGACCCTTTGCTGAAACGGTGGTGGAGGATACACAACTGGCTCCACATCTGTCTTGTTCTTGTCCACTTGCTTTTCCTCACCCTTTTTCTCTTCAACCACTTTTTCTTCACCTTGATTTCCAACTTTCTTAGCTGAATTTTCTGCATTGTACCCCTCAAGATTCTTTCCACTCCTCAAAGTGATTACTTGACACTACTCATGATTTCCCTTCGGATTCTTTTCTATGTCACTAGGTAGAGTCCATTTAGGCATGTTATTGAGTGCTAAGGCAAGTTGTCCCATCTAATTTTCTAAGTTGCCGCCTCGTTACCAAATATATACTTCAATAAGAGCTCTTCTAAATCTATCTTTTTCTCTTGTTGCGGAGCTGCTTGTTGATGCTGATTTTAAAACCCTGGGGGATAAGAAGGTCATGGAGCCTGTTGATTCTGGTTGTTACTCCATGAGAAGTTAGGATGATTTCTATTCCCTAGATTGTAGACATTTTGATACATATTCTAAGGAATCCTGTTATAGATGCCCACAAACTATACCGCTGCTGGGTTAATGGCACACTGTTCTATAGGATGTCCCCCCTCACACAACTCATAACCATACGCAACCTGTTGTGTTTGTGCACTTGTCAGAGCATCCATCTTCTTCGACAACGCTGAAATTTATGTCGTTAACGCTGTTACCCCATATACCTCTAACACCCCAACTACCTTAGGCTGTGTCATTCTTGTTGTAGGCCACTGGTAGTTGTTAGCCACCATCGTTTCTATTAGATTGTACGCCTCTTCGTAACTCTTAGCCATGAACGTTCCACCCGAAGCTGCATCTATGTTAGTCCTAAGATTACCACTCAATTCATTGTAGAACGTGTTCATCTACAGCCATTTAGGTAATCCATGATGTGGGCACTTTCTTAGTAATTCCTTGTACCTCTCCCATGCCTCATACAATGATTCCCTATGTAGCTGCTCAAACATCGTAATCTCGTTTCTCATCTTAGCAGTCTTGGCTGGTGGAAAAAATTTAGCCAGGAACTTCTGAGCAAGGTCATCCCGTGTAGTAATCTACCTTGGCGGTAGAGAGTGTAACCAACTTTTCGCCTTATCCCACAGTGTAAATGGAAACAAGCGAAGTCTAACTGCATCATCTGACACCCCATTGTATCTAAAGGTGTCGCAGATTTCCAGAAAGCTAAGCAAGTGCTCATTCGGATCGTCGTTAGCTAATCCCCCAAACTGCACTGAGTTTTGAATCATCTGTATGGTCCCAGGCTTAATCTCAAAATTATTTGCAGCAATCGCAGGCCTAGTGATACTTGACTGAAGCTCAGTCACCCTAGGAGTAAAATAATCCCTTAGCGCCTTCTGATCTTCTGCAGCCATTATTTCTTCCTTATCAAGATTCTCCCTAGTGTCCTTAATCCACTTACTGAGCCTTTGAAACCTTTTCTCGATGTCGTCCTCAAAAGGAAGCAAGTCTGGATTCTTAGACCTAGTTTACATACACTAAGTCCGAAAATCTGCACAAAGAAAGAACAAAACAAAAGAAAAATATGTTTAAGTAAAACTGAACTAATTAAACTGATATCAAAAAATACTAAAGTCAAAACTAGTCCCTAGCAACAATGCCAAAAATTTGTTGGGTAAAATCTAAATACGCTCACACGCAAGTGCATGTGGTCAACATGTAATATAATGATAAGAAAAGAATCGTTCCCACATAGACTAGTAAGAAATTAAACCTAACAATTACCAGTTTTATATTAACCCAATTTTATTAAACTACTCAAATTAAGGATTATAAATAAGAAAAACTAAGAAACTAAAAATCCCAACCAACCAACACAACTTAATAACCATAATTTCAAGCAAATAATGAAGAATTAGGCTTACAACTTCACTTTAAGTCTCACTCCGATTATCACACCTTATTCTAGTTAAATTCACTATCTAAGTTTATTAATCAAGAACACTTAAGTAGAATTAGCCATCTCTCGATGCAATAACACCATATTAACTTAAATTCACAAATTTGATAGAATTAAGCCAAACACCCTAATTAACTAATTTATTACATCTCTATGTGAACTAAAATCAAAGAAGGTTTAAATCTCAAGTTCTTTACCCGATTACATGCGATGCTAAGTATATTTCTATCTTAACATTCATCAATATTCCATTAAACACAGAATTCAAGAACACATACTATAGTGATTAAGTCTATATTCATACATCATCTCTCGAGTCCATATAAATTCACACAGAATTGGTGATCAAGCAATTCATAAATTAAAGCACAAATCATAATAAATAAACTGAATTGATAGATTATTAAACTGAATTCATGGCATGACAATCATTGTTCAATAATAAAGATTCATTACACGCCTAATAAGTACTTTAGTTCAACATAAATAAATTAAAAACTAAAAAGATAGAGAAATTCATCATCCCAATTACAATAATTGAATTAAAAAACAAAGAATAGTTATAAAACCACCCTTATCCTCGCTTCAATTTGCAATCTTCGTGATCTTGACCTTCAAATTTGCTCCTCCAATGATCTTCTGAAATTAGGGCTCAAATCTTGCTAATTGATTGCTTGATGTAATGTGTCTCTATTCTAATATGTTATCTCCAGCATAAATCATGTAATTAGCTCCTAAACGACACCCAACAGAGTTCCAAATTGCTCCTCGTCCATAGCTCCAGAGTTCCAATTGAAGTGCACTTCTTTCTTCTCTCCTCGACCCCCACCGGTGCGAGTTTTTTTTGATCGATGAAGGCCACCCGGAAGTGCTACTAAAGTTGGACTATGTACCCCCGCCCCGACGGGGGTTTCCTTTGTTAATGTGCCCCCCGGTGGGAGGGGGGGTGTCTTGCAGTTCTGATTTTTCCCTTTTTGATGCCAAGTCTCACCACAACGCCGCCATTATACCACCATGCCACGTAATGCAATCCTAAACACAAAAAAAACATAAAACAAGTAAAAACAAACATAAATAAACAGAATCAACACAGTTTAAATCAAAATCAGAAGCCGATTCGTAGGTATAAACCCGCTCATCATTCATTAACACTTTTCACGGTGTTTCGACGTTCATTCGTCACACACCCGAATCATTTCTCTTGTGTATCCTTAGTATGTTTATAAAACTTATCTAATACATCATTTATTAATGTTAAGCATCATTATATTTAATAATATTCATTTTTTATAACTTAGAACAACATCTTTTATCGTCAGAAGCACTACACTTGCATACTTGCATGCCCAACGACCTCTGATTGCCTTCGAATACACATAGGTCCCAAAGATGGCCATTTTAACCCTTGTTCCCGACATAAAAATGAAAAAACTCAAAGAATGAAATTTATAGGTCTATTCTTCCTCATTCTGAATTATCTTGAATCACTTCAATCGAAGTTCATATAAAAAGGTTATGGCCATTTTAGTAAACTATGTCCGGTAAAATTTTTCTCTAACACTTGGTCAACCTTCACACCACCTCCGAGGCAGGGTTTTTGGCCTAGAAAAGCCCGTTGGGGTGGCACTTTTTAAACTACAATCCCCCGGGGGCGGGTATTCGCAGATTCCAATTCTGCAGTTTGTATACTTTGCGATTTTTTAACCCTTTATCCTTTCAACCTTCATAACTCGAGTTATACACATCCAATTGAGTCCTTTTTCGACTCTATGGACTCGTAATTCATAGAAATACAACATACCAAAGAATCAACAATTTAAAGAAATATTAACTAGCCCAAATCTTAGCCCAAAACTCATGTTCATACTAGTTTTACATGTTTTAACATGTTTAGCGTAATCATTCACCACAGATTCGTTTCTTAACCAAATTGATTCATTCAACTTGCATTCTTTTTGTTTTTCATCATTCTTACAACATCCATTATAAATTTAAGGTTATATCCATGAATTAACCATCAATTTTGACTCCAACATAAGGCAAAATGTACATATTTCAATAAAACTAAATTTCTTCTTGTTTAACCCTTCTTTCATGAATTAACTTACCCAAAATCGTTTATAAATAATATATAATAGATTATAAACCTCTACCAACACATATACCATCCTCTTACCAAACTAAACCATCAAAAGTTCCATCAACAATCCTTCTTAAAAGAAAACTTCATGAAACATAAACTAAAAACACAAAATTAAAGTATTACCTTTGATTTCCTATAAAGCTTGAAAACTTGGACAATTTCTTGCTTCTCCCTTCTTTGATTCTTAAACTTCATCAGATAATTTCTTCTCTAAATTTTCTCTCTTCCTCCCTTCTTTGTGTTTTCAAATAACTTCTCTAACTGATAAAACACTTAACGTGTTTTTTATTCCTTCTCCACTTTTACAAATAAGGAGTTACCATCAGTTACAAAAATCAAGACCACAAGGCCATGTTTGGCTAGCTCTCTAAAAAAAATATTTTTTAACTTATTTTTATTACTTCCTTATTATATAGTTTATTTATCACAATCATTATTAAATTAAATTAAACCTCAATATAACAAATTACTAAATCTCTAATTTAATTACTTAATTAAATTAGAATATTCTCATTCCATCAATATTATCACACTTTCATTAACTTATTCCATAAAGATTTCCATTAAATATTCATTTTAAATTTCATAAATAGTCCAACTAAATTATTTATTTTATTAGATAAATATTTTAACTATTTACTGAGATTCACAATTGTATTACATTAACATATTACGTTTATATGTAATATGTATTACTTTCTCATCTTATTAAAACAAATATATTTACATTAATTCACTATTTTAATTAAGTGAATTACTCACATTATTATGAGATTTAATTCATAATAAATTCATTGTCACAAGGCATAATAATCAAATTATATTATTGCAAAATATAATTTTCAACTTAATTAAATTAATTTAACTCCCTTTCAAAATAATTTCATTTACCTTTCTTCAATAGTTAAATTAAATTAACTACTAAACCTTAGTCTCCCAATACATGAATATGCAATTCTCTTCATACCAAATCACATTTTTCCCAATATATAACACATATATACAAGTACTCAAACTCAAAATATATCATAATAAAAATTTTATTTATTAAAAAAGTATTTTAATAATTTCCAAAAATTCTTATAAGAACCTAGAATTTTATAAGATTTTTCGAATAAATTTTTTTAATGTAATGATTGATAATTATTTTGAGCTTTGCGAGATATTAATTCAATAAGCTAGTCAATTTATTGACTAAGCAGTGTAAACAAGGTAATAATGAATACTTAATCGAAATTCTATTATGACTTTGGTTAATAATACAGTTATTATTATAATTGTATTCTAAATATTTGGCTAAGGGTAATTATTGATCAGATAAGGTGTCTTAGTAGTAAAACCTAATTATCAGTTAGGGAACTATAATGTTAATTAGGAAACCCTAATTTTAGATCTGGTAACCCTAAACCCTGATAACAAACCCTAACCTTAATTAGGGTTATAAATAAGAAGTTATGATGTAATATACTGAATATTATATTACGTATGATTATGTAGGATTGAGTATAAAATTTTTATTAGAAAAATCAAGTGAGGATTAGGAAACTCTAACCTGGAATAGCAACCCCTAATTGGTAAACCCTAAATTCAATTAGAAACCCTAAATTTCCAATTAGGGAACCCTAATATTGGTTAACAAAACCTAAAGATTAAATATGCGATGAAAGCATGTGAAAAGACTAAAATAACACTAAGGTTAATTGAGAAAATTATCAAATTACCCTTAGTGGGGGTAAAAAGACCAAAATACCCTTGAACTTATCCTTTAATAAAAGATAATAACAAATCTTGGTGACTCATCACCCAAGATTTACCCATGTGTTTAAATCCACCACACAAGTGACCAATTTACCCTCAGTTAATTAGGAAATTATGAAAATACCCTTATTATAGAGGAAATTACCAAAATACCTTTTCTTTTCTAATTTAGAAGATAAGTTCAAATCCTTGAGTCATCACTTGGTAGATATTGCCACACGTGTTAAATAGCCACCACCAACTTCCCTTTGACACCTAGCAACAACTTGATTCATTGAATCAAGTTTAAGATGGATTAAAATCTATTTACCACTTACTTTAAATGCCCATGTGTGGCTATACATCTCCTCTTTAACATCACGAATTCTATACTTAAAATATATCATATTGTAATCCCCAATCAGTTCATAGCAACACAAGATAAGAATTAGAAAGTAAAGATCAAAGATTGGTTTTAAAAAGGTAAAAACCCTAACCCATGCTAGATCTTAAAAGCTTCATTTGCTTTTTTGTTTTAATGTTTAGACATGTTAAAAATAATGTTATTTAGTGATTTGGGTTGATCAAAGTTGAATCCATAACATTTAAATGCCTAAAACTGAAGAATTAAACAAACTGTCCAAACCCTAAAAAGATGGTGCGGCGGTAGAATAATGGGGCCTTATAAATCTAAATCTGTTAATGGGTTAAGATGTTAGGTGTATCTGGATTGTACTATGTCATGAGGAGAGTAACTTTGAAGTGGATTCACGTCCATAGGATTAATAGATTTTAAGATATAGATGGTCAAACTACGTTGACCGATCACAGGAAACGATTTTCTAGAATTTCCAGAAAACTGAAGAACATGGTCTGACAGCCGTTTGACCGGCTTGGATCTCTTAAGTGATAAACAAATAAGGTGTTAAGTTATATCTAGATTATACTATGATATGAGTAATACAAGGCTAAAGCACTTTAATGCATTGAACATGTCTGGATTGAGAATTATTAACGGTCAAAATAGGTAGACCGACCACAAATGATTTCTGGGTAACCCAGAAAAGTGAAACAGAGACCTGACAAGTTCTTTAAACACTCAGATCTTTCTATTACGATGTTGTTAAACCCTATAAGTGTTACCAATTTGCATATTGACATATAGTTTACAAAATCATGGCCTTAGATCACCTAAAGATTTAGCAAGATGTAAGTTATTTAAGCCATAATACCGTTGACTGACCATAACTTTCATTTCTAGAAAACCAAGATATGCAAGAACAGTCTTTGGTGCTTGATTAGATCCTTAATATGTTTTGATTGTAACATAGTTTGACACCAAAATTGTTATAGGCTTGTACTACTACATCAAGGCTACAAAGTTACTACTTTAACAAACCTAAAAACTTAACCAATTGAAAATTAATCATGGTCAAACTAGAGGGGTAAAGGCTGTTCATCAGACCTCAAGAACACTTTTTGCCACACTTCCTATCACCAAAGCCTTTAGCGATAGTTTTCTATAAAAATTATAATAATAATAAATAGAATAATAGAAATAAATCAAATTAATTACTAAATAATTATTATTAATTAATAATTAATTTCTAAAGTGCCTTTTTAGTTATAATAAATTGGTTTTATATTTTGACATAAAATTTTATTAATTTTTAATTTATTTAAATATTAATGATAATAATTTTATTAAATAAATTAGTCAAAAATGATATTAAATGTTTAAAATAATAATACATGATAATAAATTATTAAAAATTTATATTAATGATTTAAAAAATCATTATCATTAATAATAAATTATTTAATAATTATTATGAATGATTAATAATTATATTAATGATTTCTCAAAATTATTTTAATTGATAATAAATTATTTAAAAATGAAACTAATGATTTAAAAATCATTATCAATAATAGTAAACTATTTGAAAATAATATCGATGGTTTAAAAATTATTATGAATGATTATTAATTACTTAAAAATATTATTAATGATTTTAAAATCATTTTGATTAATAATAAATTAGTATTAATCATTGAGAGATTGTTTTAAGCTTCTAGAAATTATTATAAATAATATTTTAAGTAATACATAAACTTTTAAACAAAGTTTATTAGAAAGATAATTCAATAACTATCTGATCAAGCTATAAAACACCGAATAGACATTGAATACAACTCAGACACTAATAAATTGATTAGATATCAACTGATATTGTTTCTAATTACTGCACTGAACATATTTAGGTTACGTACACAGTTTTGAATACTATAAATTAGTTGATCGTCAAACAGGCAAGTTTTTCCTAACACAAACTTGAGTTATTATTTTTCAAGTACGTTAGTGGATAATTATTGTTGATTATTCCACATCTACGATTAATATTGAATATTCGCATTTGTTGCAAGTTTTTCTGCCCTTCGTGCAAACTTTATATTTCCAATGCAAGTGTTCTAGCTTCATTTCATTATTTGTTAAATGCAAGTTTTCTATTTATCAATTATGATCTTGTGATATATAATGTTCATGGTTTTTTTGTTAAAAGGTTATGATTTCTTGTTCAAACATAACCAAGACATATGAGTTGTTGTTTGTGTAAAAATGCATTTGATTTTATATCAAAGCATAGATTGTGAGAAACCAACGTTGTTTGGTACAAACATATATATTGATACTATTATGACCGACAGTAACAGTGTAAGACCCCAACTTTTATTAATAAAGATATAATTTTTTCAAAATATTATTTTTGAATAATTAGGTGTTGATTTGATATAATGTTATAGTTGTGGGTAATATTTACAAATTTTACAAAGTAAGTAAGTTGTTATAAAATATTCATTTGGTTAGAGAATATTCATTTTAACAGAGAATATTCATATGACGGCACAATCATTGGTGGACCCCACAACGAAATTACTGTCGGAGTTAAAAAACAATAGAAATAACTTTTTATAACAATAACGGCAAATATTTTACCGTTAACTGTTGAAATACCCGGTGATAAAAGTATAGTAATACGCGTGGTTGCATAGTAGCACACGGTATTGTACAATATCTTTAATTATTGATGCTTACGTGAGAAGTCACTTAGTTTTATTTAATTATTACCACAATAATTGCTGCATAGTATCTCACATTATTGATTTAATTATTGTCATAATATTTTATATTATTAAATCAATAATTGAGACGACAAAGTTATTTATATTATTATTTGCATTATTGAAGATGTCTAGAAAATTCTGTCGAGAAAAAGGTTTGGTCCCCTAATTGCGCGCCGATAAGGAGAAGTCCTTATCGGAAAGCCCTGTCTTTCTTGGGAATGATCTAGTTATTAATATTGCGAGTTATAATATTAATATGAATAAATGTTGTAAATATAGCTTATTGCATGGACCCCCATTTAGTTATATAAGTTTTGATTTTTATGTAAAATAGAATATATTATATTTTATTGTGCATAGTACTGCATAGTGTGTGCATAGTGCAACATAGTAAAATCAAAAATTTTTGTTGAATTACCCGTGAACTTCGTCCGTGAAAATTTTCTTATGTGCACCTATGATTTATTCAAATAGTGCCCTGGCATTCTCCTGCAAATAGGATGCTTAGTTTAAAAATGAAAATCACACCAGAATCAAAGAATTTTTCTTCTATAATATTGAGCGAATTTCTTTAGAGTTTAAGGAAACGTTGAGTGTAGAAGTACTCTCTTTTTAAGTTAAGAGTATTATTTATTTCATATTTGCTTACGATATTATTTTTTAGGGATAATACATTTTTTGGTCACTGTACTAGGGTCCAATTTTCATTGTGGTTACCAAATTTTTTTTGGTACAATCGAATAACTTTAATCTCAAAAATTATAAAATGGTCATTATTTTTAATTTTCGTCCGAAAAAACGGACAGAATGCTGACTGTGCATATTGGCCCGATATTTTTGCTGACGTGGAGGGCAGAAATGCAAGGAGGCAGTTAAGTGGAATCATGTATGTGTAATAATAATAACCATAATTCCAAAAATATTAGTAATTAAGCTGAATAATTCACAAACTAATAAAGATAATAATAATAATTTGAAATAATAATAACAATAATAATAATAATAATAATAATAATAATAATAATAATAATAATAATAATAATAATAATAATAATAATAATTGTGAGACCCCAAATTTTATGAATAAAGATTTAAATTTCTCAATTTTTTTTTAATATTATGGTGTGGATTTGATATAATGTTATAGTAGTGTGTAATATTTATAAATTTTTCAAAGTATTCAAGTTGTTATATAATATTCGATTAGTCGGGGAATATTCATTTTAACAGGGAATATTCGTACGACGGCACAATTATTGGTGGACCCCACAACGAAAGTATTGTCGTAATTAGAAAACGAGAAAATTATCTTTTTATAAAAATAACAGCGAAAGTGTTACCATTAAAACTATTGAACTACTCGTAGTAAAAGTATAGTAATACGCGTAGTTTCACAGTAGTAGCACACGATATTGATTATTGATGCTTACGTGAGAAGTCACTCGCTTATACTCAATTATTGCTTTCACGAGAATTGCTACATAATATCTCTCATATTATTGATTCAATTATTGTCACAGTATCATCTACATAATATGATATATTATTAAATCAATAATTGAGATGACAAAGTTATTCATATTATTATTTGCAATATTGACATTGTCTAGAAGTTCTGTCAATGAGAGGTTTGGTCACCTAATTGCGCGCCAATAGGGAGAAATCCTTATTGGAAATCCCCCTCTTTCCTAGGAACGACCTAGTTGTTAAATATTGTGAATTATAATATTAATGATGAATAAGTTCATGTTGGTTAAAGATGAAATTGATAGTTCCATTATGTGGGAATTATTAGTGTTAGTGGAAATCAGCATTTATTTTGATAATAATTGATGTCTGGAAGTTATCGGGTAATTAATCGGATAAATGAGCAATTAATTGCTATTAATTCACATGGATATAACTATTTGTTCACATGTGTGTACTATTAATTCACATTCATGTACTATTAGGGAAGTTGGTGTAAGATTGATAATACTTGCATGACTAAATTAAATATGGATGTATAGTTGAAGGTACTATACTGCAATTAGTTTTTTCACATGATTATACTATTGAGTCATATGAATGAACTATTAATTCACATGATTTACTATTAGGGGTGGTGGTGCAAGTTTGATAATACTTGCAGGACTAAATTAAAAATGAAAGAAAAGTTGAAGGTATTGTATTGTAATATTTCGAGCCCCAAAACGTGCAATTATCGAAACTATATTTTCCTATAAATAGAAGCTCATTCTTCCTTTATTTCTCACCAATTCACTAAAGCTTTAGAGCAATTGTTATAGAGAGAAATTATAGAGAGAAAGAAGAAGAGAAGTCTGCTACCTCACTATTCCAATATCCAGTTTCTTATAAGGTAAGGGGTATTATTCTTTCGTATTCATGAAGAGAGTTATTTTTTTTCAATACTCGTAAGGGTTGTTGTGACGCCCCCAAAATAGGTCCACACGACCCATTCTGAGTCGCCAGATATCATACTATAAAAATTAAATACAAACTTCATTTATACAACTGTTGAACTGTCGTGTAGAATACGACCATAGTTAAACTGTGAGTTTTAAACAAATGTATCTAACTCTCATGGTGCCTCGACCACAACCTTACAATAGTACTTTACATAAAAGTACAGTTAAAAACTGTTTTAGAAATTAAAATCTTTGGGAAGTGCTCAAGGAAACCTTCGTACATGGGAGGCCATGAGTGTAGGTTATGGTAGATATCATATGTCCACAGAATTATCCTTAGTTGACCCAATAGACCCCAAAGAAAAACGAGAAGATTACTATCATGTTCTTTCCAATGGTGAGTCTTCTCTTGACATATAACTATCTCCACTGTCTGCAATTGAAAATTATATTTCGACCAAACTCCAAGATTATATAGGTAGTGCTCGTAGATATACTCAGCAAGTGGATGTGCACAACCCTGTCTTATGATAACACGAGGTTGTATGTCATTAAACATCTTGTATGATAGTAGAAAAACACCCTTCCAAAGTTGGGTTCACCTCACCCTATTTGGTTCACCAAAATTAAGTATCAAATGACGTATACAATACGACACACTTATCTAAAGTTCTCAATAAAATTATTTCCATACTATTTAGGGAGAACCTCAATAGCTATAGACCACCGTTCTATTCTCCTGTTACCCCCGTTCGACCCAGCTACACTTTAATTACTTGAAAGGAATTGTGAAGCAAAAAAGGTGAGCACAACTAGCCCAGTAAAGAATATCATGACTAAAGATAATTTACATCATCAATAGCCTTCATCAGTAATAAATCAGAGATTTAGAACATATGGTAGATGATATAACTTTTCAACCACAGTTGCAACGGAACGAGAAATCCATTAGAAGAGCCAAATAGACCATCAGGTATATTATCTTCTCCATGTTAAAAGTCCACCAATAATGTTTTATCCCTGTAACATCAATCAACAATTCCTGTCCACAATCATATGAATAACTCATAATCATAATTGTGATTCTAAATTCCTCTTCGCACCTAGGACAAAGATAATGTTCATCACCTATCTTCATCTAAAACATCAAAAATCATGGTTATACCAAATCACTATTCTTGATCATAATCATACTAATAAATTCATCTTATCACTACGGCCAAAGATATTCATTAACAATTCTTCTTTGCACTACAGGCCAAAGACATACAACTGTATTTTAAAAGAGTCAAGTAGAGCATGATATCTACTATATTTTATGAATTATTAGTGTTAGTGGAAACTGACATTTATTTCGATAATAATTGATGTCTGGTAGTTATATTGACCAATCGGGTAATTAATCGGATAAATGAGCAATTAATTGCTATTAATTCACATAATTATAACTATTTGTTCACTTGTGTGTACTATTGAATCACATTCATTTACTATTAGGGGAGTTGGTGCAAGTTTGATAATACTTGCATGACTAAGTTAAAAATGGAGGTATAGATGAAGATACTATACTATAATTAATTTTTTCACATGTTTATAACTACTGAGTCATATGATTTACTATTGATTCACATGATTTACTATTAGGGGAGGTGGTGCACATTTGATAATACTTGCATGACTAAATTAAAAATGAAGGAAAAGTTAAAGCTATTATATTGTAATATTTCGAGCCCCAAAACGTACAATTATCGAAACTATATTTTTCTATAAATAGAAGCTCATTCTTCCTTCATTTCTCACCAATTCACTAAAGCTATAGAGCAATTATTATAGAGAGAAATTATAGAGGGAAAGAAGAAAAGAAGTCTCGCTACCTCACTATTCCAAAGATCCGCTTTCTTTCTAAGGTAAGGGTATTATTCTTTCGTATTCATGAAAAGAGTTATTATTTTTTTAAAACTCATAGGGTTGTTATTCCATTCTTTATTATTATGTTGGAATAACCTGTCTATGTGAAACCGTATATATGGTGAAATTCTTACATTATTCCATTCTTTATTATTTTGTTGGAATAACCGTATGCATGCTTGAGTCTATCGCATGCCACAGTGAATTCTGTTGTTATTCCATTCTTTATTATTCTGCTGGAATATCCTGTTTGTGCGGATTACACATGACCTGGTTCCATTCTTTATTATTCTGTTGGAATATCATGTCTATGCGGATTACGCATGACCTGGTTCCATTCTTTATTATTCTATTGGGAATAACCTATCGGTGCGGTATATCGCATGCATGGTGAATTCTTCTATTATTCCATTATTTATTATTCTATTAGAATAACCTGTCTATGTGGATTACCGCATGCATGGTGAATGATCCTTCGTATTCATTCCTTATTAAATTGTGGAAATGATCTGTCTACGTGGATTACCGCATGGCGGGCGAAAATCTATTTGCAGTTTCGTATATTCTATTATACTTGTATGAGATATCATTTCTTTTGTACTCATCATAAAATATCATTTTCATTGGTATTTTTTCTTTTACGAGTTACTATTCACCCGATTACTATTCACTCTGGTATTATTCACTCGGGTATTCGGGGTACTTTTCGTATCGGAGTACTATTCATGAGTTACTATTCACCCGATTACTATTCTCTCTAGTATCATTCACTCAGGTATTCTGGACACTTTTCGTGTTGGAGTACTATTCACGGGGTACTATTCACCCGAAAAATATATTTCTTTTCTGTCCAAATTATTTTTGGTACATAAATATTATTCTTGAATTTTACCCCACAAAGCAGTATCATGTTGACAATTTGGACGTTATTGATTCCTGGATAAATTAAATTATAAATCTTTAAAATTTATCCTTGAACTTGTTTTATTGAATTATTATGTCATTCTCATCATCCTCATGCTTATATTGTGATGAAAGTCTTCTTTGGCTTACGTGCATAGATGGACTTGGTATGATTATGAACAGGGATTATTCGGTATAATCATGACCTGTAATGTTATAAATGATGTGGTAAAAGTCCTTAGTGGCCTGTAATGCATTAATGGACAGATTTTGGTATGATTATGACCAGGGATTATTCGGTATAGTCATGACCATTGATGATTTAATGAATATCCTTGGCCCATAGTGCAGGGATGATTCAATGATGTGGTTTATTTATTAAGCTGAGTCTCAGCGATAAAAAATGATGAAAACATTTTAAATCATATAAGATAGTAGATATCATGCTCTACTTGACTCTTCTAATGGATTGCTTATTCTGTTATAGTTAAACTTGATGTATATTGTATTTTTATCAGTTTAACATTGTTGAAGACTAATGATAATTTATTCTGCATTATCTTAGTCATAATATTTCTTACTGGGCTAGTTGAGCTCACCCTTTTGCTTTCATTGTTCTCTTCAGGAAATGAGAACGTAGCCGGGACTAGTCGGGGAACGGAGTGATGGTCCGAGATGGTGTATTAGTAGTCCTCACTATTCTATAAAATAGTGTGACAATAAATATAATAAGGACTCTATTGTAAAGTGGATATTGTCTAGAAGGCAATATTCCTGTTTAAACTCTCAGCTATGCTTTATCATATATTACAAGACGATTGTATAATTAAGTTTGTATTTGTATTCTGTACCATGTATTTGGCGACTCAAGATAGGTGATGTATACCTATTTTGGGGGCGTCATAGTTGGTATCAAAGCTTAGGGATATGATCCTTGGCTGAGATGTGAGACAAGAACTAGGAAGGGAGAGATGGGGAATTCCTTCACTAGTATGACCTACCTAAGTTTATTTGGTATTTAATTGGTCGGTCAGAGTATATGGATAATATGTGATATGTTAATTAACCCTTGTTTTGTGGCAGTATTTGAAAATGGCATCCGAAAATGTTGAGATAAGCAATGAAGCACATGAGACCGTTCAGTCACCAACAATCAATACCCAGGATAATGTGCAATAGGAAGAAAATAATCCTCAGGTAAACAATAACACCGATGAAATGGTGAACGATGTGATGTTCAGAGGCTTTATGAAATTCATGCAACATCAGGCGAGAGCAGCTCCTGTTCAAAATGTAAGTGGAATCACTGGCAACTCTCGGACGGTCATCGCTAAACAGTTCAAGGAGCTGGGACCACCGGAGTTTTTGGGAAAGCCAGAACCACTTAAGGCGGAGACATGGTTAAAGTAGATCACCAAGATATTTGATGTCTTGGGATGCTCCGAGGAGCAAAAGGTTCCATTCGCCACCTTTATGTTGCGTGAAGAGGCAGATTACTGGTGGGAATCTATAAAGCGTACCCAGCCTGACACACTCAAGATGTATTGGGAGAAGTTCCAAGAGTTGTTCAACGACAAGTACTTTCCCGAAAGTATTCGTCACATGAAGGAGGTAGAGTTCATCAAGCTTGAGCAAAACAATATGACCGTGGCGCGATCTGAAGCTAAGTTTCTTTGAGTTATCTCGGTTTACGTCCCACTTGGTTGATAATGAGGAGAGAATGACGCGGATGTTTCTAAGAGGTTTGAAACCCGATATACGTCAATACCTCATTTCTCACAAACTTTGTTTATATTCAGATGTTTTGAATAGGGCTAAGTTATTGGAGCGCGATAATGAGCCAACTCAACTAAAAGGCAACGACCAACAACATGATAATAATCGTATCGGTGGCAACGACCATCGGAACAATGATAACCATCGTGGGGGAAATTATCATGCCAAGAATGGTAACCACTTCAGTGGTAATCATGGCCAAGATAATAGAAGTGGTAAATTTAAGAAGAGAAGATTTAACGATGATGGGAAGACGTCGGCAACAGCACCAACACCAGCAACAAATTCTAGGGGAGGAGAACGATCGCCAGTTAGATGTTATAGATGCGGAGAGGAGGGACACATAAGTCCAAACTGTTCATAACCTTCTAAGGTATGTTTTAGTTATGGAAAGACGGTCACATAGCTCAATTTTGTCTTGTAGCGAAATCAAGTCCAGTTGGGACGGTGGCACCAAAGGCGGATACGGACAAAACAAAGTCGGTGGTTTCAGGAAGAGCGTTTTTCATGAATTCTCAAAAAGGGAGTAACCCGAACGTAGTTAGCACGGGTTAGTTAATTATAAATTTTTGCGAAGACTATACCTTATTAGATACCAGTTCTACCCATTCTTTTATCTCTCTTGCTTGTGCTCAACGTTTAAATTTGACCCCAGAGAAGTTAGACTTTCACTTATTGGTTGAAACTTCGTTAGTAGAAACCTTCATTACCTCCACTGTTTATAAATCTTGTTGATTCAAATTGACACTTTCACGTTACCTGTCGATCTTATCTCTTAGAAAATACTTTCCTTTGATGTGATTTTAGGAATCGATTGGTTAACTACTCATCAAGCTTTTCGTAAGGTTGTTAGCTTTCATATTCCTAACCAACCTATCATGCGAATTCAAGCAACCAAACCCTAAAGTCAATCACTGTCATACCAAGCCATAAGTAAAGAGTCCCGAGCCTTTATCTGGTGACTTCCTTGTGTGGAATGTACCGAAGCCAGACTTTCCGTAGGCGACGCTGTGAATGACGGTGGAAACTTGATAGGTATCAATGTGACGTACTATCCAAGTTTTGGATGAGAGTCATAGTTTTGAATGATATTTCTATTGTTAATAAATTTCTTGAAGTATTCATGAAGATTTCTTAGCCTACCCCCAGAGCGTGAAATCGAATTTTGTATTGAAGCCAGTACAAAACCCATTTCTTCAACCCTCAAGTATTTCTTCACCCAAAACGAACGTATCATGCACCAAAGACGTTGGCTCGAGCTGTTGAAGATTACGTTCGTACCATTCAATATCATCATGGAAGAGCGAACGTGGTAACTGACGCGTTAAGCAGAAGATCGTATACGTTTACGAGTGCGATGTTGCTAACACAAAAACTCATTTCATATAATTTACAAATGATGAAGATAGAGTTAAAGACTCTAAGGACCCACATGATGATGTCAAATAATATGAGTAAATCGACGTTAACCGATAAAGTTAAAATCGCTCAAGCTACACACCTGAAGATGATAAATGTGATGAAGAAGGTTCAAGAGGGCGTTATTCTAGAAGCAAGAATCGACGAAGAGAGGAAATCTCAACCCTAAATTTTATTGGCCCATTTGAAATCCTTGATCGAGTAGGAACTGTGGCCTATAGACTCATTTTACCGCCAAGTATGACGTGTGTTCATAACATTTTTCAAATATCGATGTTATGTAATTATGTGGACGACCCAAACCACATTATTGAATTAGAACTAGCTGAGATAGCAGAAGATTTAACGTATGAGGAGATACGTGTTAAAATCTTGGATAAGAAGGATCGTATTCAACACTCAAAGGTTATACCTCAAGAGTTAGAATCTGAAATGAAGTCAAGGTATCCTCATCTCTTCGGCATACCAGGTACGTACATAAATTTTGCGGGCAAAATTTCATAAGGAGGGGAGATTGTGAGACCCCAAATTTTATGAATAAAGATTTAAATTTCTTGAAATATTTTTTTTAATATTATGGTGTGGAGTTGATATAATGTTATAGTTGTGTGTAATATTTATAAATTTTGCAAAGTATGCAAGTTGTTATATAATATTCGATTGGTCGGAGAATATTCGTTTTAATAGGGAATATTCATACGACGACACAATCATTGGTGGACCCCACAACGGAAGTATTGTCGTAATTAGAAAATGACAGAATTATCTTTTTATAAAAATAACAGCAAAAGTGTTACATTTAAAACTGTTGAACTGCTCGGTATTAAAAGTACAAGAATCTGGCGTGGTTGCGTAGTAGCTACCAGTATTGATTATTGATGCTTACGTGAGAAGTCACTTAGTTATACTCAATTATTGCTACAATAATTGCTGCATCATATCTCTCATATTATTGATTCAATTATTGTCACAGTATCATCTGCATAATATGATATATTATTAAATCAATAATTGAGATGACAAAGTTATTCATATTATTATTTGCAATATTGACAATGTCTAGAAGTTCTGTCAATGAGAGGTTTGGTCACCTAATTGCGCGCCAATAGGGAGAAATCCTTATTGGAAAGCCCCCTCTTTCCTTGGAATGACCTGGTTGTTAAATATTATGAATTATAATATTAATGATGAATAAGTTCGTGTTGATTAAAGATGAAATTGATGGTTCCATTGTGTGGGAATTATTAGTGTTAGTGGAAATCAGCATTTATTTTGATAATAATTGATGTTTGGAAGTTATCGGGAAATTAATCGGATAAATGAGCAATTAATTGCTATTAATTCACATGCATATAACTATTTGTTCACATGTGTGTACTATTGATTCACATTCATGTACTATTAGGGGAGTTGGTGCAAGATTGATAATACTTGCATGACTAAATTAAAGATGGAGGTATAGTTGAAGGTACTATACTGTAAGTAGTTTTTTCACATGATTATACTATTAAGTCACATGAATGAACTATTAATTAACATGATTTACTATTAGGGGAGGTGGTGCAAGTTTGATAATACTTGTAGGACTAAATTAAAAATGAAAGAAAAGTTGAAGGTATTGTACTATAATATTTGGAGCCCCAAAACGTGCAATTATCGAAACTATATTTTCCTATAAATAGAAGCTCATTCTTCCTTCATTTCTCACCAATTCACTAAAGCTTTAGAACAATTATTATAGAGAGAAAGAAGAAGAGAAGTCTGCTACCTCAATATTCTAATATCCAGTTTCTTCTAAGGTAAGGGGTATTATTCTTTCATATTCATGAAGAGAGTTATTTTCTTTCAATACTCGTAAGGGTTGTTATTCCATGCTTTATTATTATGTTGGAATAACATGTCTATGCGAAGTACCGCATACATGGTGAAATTTTTTACATTATTCCATTCTTTATTATTCTTTGGAATATCACATGCATGCGGATTACGCATGACTTGGTTCCATTCTTTATTATTCTATTGGAATATCCTGTCTGTGCGGATTACGCATGACCTAGTTCCATTCTTTATTATTCTATTGGGAATAACCTGTCTGTGCGGTCTATTGCATGCATGGTGAATTCTTCTGACTACAAGAAAAAACTTTATTTCTGACAAAATTATTGTCGACTAAACATATTCAGTCGATGTTAATATAAGACTGACCAAATATTTAGTCGACATTAATTCAGTTGGAATTAATGTATCCTCGACTGACATCAGTCGGATTTAAGATCTTCTCCTTGGCGCGAGGGTTCCCCGCCAGCGCGAATATATAGTCAACAAAATATGTGTCATCCTCGATGAAATAATTCATCGAGGTTATCATAACGTCGACAGACACAACCTCGACAGAAGTCCGTCGGAAATAAACCTAAAAAAACACTTCGCCTTCCCTGCGCCCTCTCATTTTCATTTCCCTCTCTAGTTTTCTCTAGACCACTGATCTCTCTCTCTCTCTCTCTCTCTCTCATACGCCTATCCCAACCCCCTCTCCACAGGTCCCCCCACCTGCACCTGGTACCCCCACTCTCCCCGGCCGGTCGTCCCCCACACTTGCCCCCCCACCACCTGCAGTACCCCACCCTTTCCCCACAGAGTCGATGTCGTCCCCCACCCCTTGTATGTCCCGGACCCCACCCCACCCACCCTCGGTACCCCCACTCCCAAATCCTTCCCCGGTACCTCACCCCTCTCCCCAGGACCCCAGGCCACTCAAAACTCATTGTCATTGATCACGACCCACTCATTTGGGTCATAGAAGGCAAGCGCCAACAAGACTTAGACTCTTCTTTCATAATTTTCGGTATTTAGTATATATATATATATATATATATATATATATATTATATGTTAGTAGTATGAAATTTAAGTATGAAATTCGTGTATGAATTTGGTATTATAATGTACAATTGGTCTAAATTTATTTTGTTTTTGGATTAATAATGTATAATGTATATATGAATTACATTTTTGGTATTATAATGTATATATGAATTACATTTTTTGGTCATTTAGATGCGAAATTGGTCATTTTAAACTTACGTACATGTATAGAAGTGTAATTGCAGTGTATATTTCTTTTATGTAATTGCAGTATAATTGGTCATTTGGTCTGTTATTGTTTGGTTTTATTTTCTTTTATGTAATTGCAGTGTATATTTCTTCAATTTTAATATTGTATGTTGTATGTTAATAACAGTAAAGTAATTTTATGCTTGATATTTCCGACGAAATTTCCCATGGAATTCTGTCAGAATTCTTGAGATGCAAAAAATGTTGCTCTAATAACTATTTATTACTTAATTTACTAATACTAAAATTCACTAATTAAGTAGCATTTACTTAATTACTTTTTGACAAATAATTTATACTTCAAATATCAATTATTTTAATCAACTTAATTAAAAAAATAAAATAAAATAAAAATTCACTATTTAATATACTAATATATAATTAGAAAAAATAAAATAAAGTTTAATAAATGAAATAAATATAATTTAATATATAAATAGATTAAATTAAAAATAAAAATTATTAACAAATAAATAAAACAATAAATTTCATTTAATTTAGTTTATTAAATAAAATAAATTTTAAAAATGAGATAATATAATATAATAAAAAAAATAAATTAAATTAAAATAATAAATAAATTAAAATAACATTAAAATAAAATAAAATAAAATAAAATAAATTTAATAAATTAAATTAAATTTAATTTAATAATTAATAAATGTTATAAGGTAGTTTACTTTAATTTAATTTAATAAAAAAAATTAAAAATTATATTATATAATACAAAATAAAATAAATTAAAATAAAACAAAATAATAAATAAAATAAAATAAAATAAATTATAATTAATTAAAATAATACATTAAATCAACTCAAAATAATAAACTAAGTAACATTTGCTCAGTTGAGATGCAATTCAAAGAGACTGAATATATAAGAATGTTGTCGCGGAAATAAAATAATATACTTTGCAACTTAATTAGAAACCCGTTTGACAAGTAGGAGTGAATATCGAACAGTAGTCTCTATAGATTCCAAATAACAATTCTATGAAACTAAGTACCGTTTACTTAGTTTATAGAGCAATAGAGCAATTATTCTTTCGTATTCATGAAGAGAGTTATTTTCTTTTAAAACTCATAAAGTTTGTTATTCCATTCTTTATTATTATGTTGGAATAACCTGTCTAGGCGAAGTACCACATACATGGTGAAATTCTTCTGTTATTCCATTCTTTATTATTCTATTGGAATAACATGTATGTGTGCGATCTATCGCATGCCAGTGAATTCGTTGTTATTCCATTCTTTATTAATGTTGAAATATCACATGCATGTATTGCATTACGCATGACTGGTTCCATTCTTTATTATTACATTTGGAATATCCACATCATCTGCGGATTACGCGTGACACAGTCCCATTCTTTATTATTACTAAAATCCCAAACTATTTTACGAATAAAGATTTAAATTTCTAAAAAATTTTTTTTATAAAATTTATGTGTAATTTTTTATTTGATATAATGTATATAGTTGTGGGTAATATTTATAAATTTTTGAAAAGTATGCAAGTTGTTATATTATATTTGATTGGTGGGGAATATTTTGTGTGGGGAATATATCAAATGCGGACGGTACAATCATTAGTGAACCCACAAGCGGAAATTATTGTCGGATTGAGAAAAGCGACAAAAGTATTTTATTGAAAATAACGGCGGAAGTTTTATTAATTAATCTTATTGAACTACTCGGTAGTAAAAAATGCGATGTCTGGCGTGGTTGCATAGTAGCACACGGTATTGATTATTGATCTTACGTGAAAGTCACTCGGTTATACTCAATTATTGCTATAATAATATTGCATCATATCTCTCATATATTATTGATTCGATTATTGTCACATTATCATCGCATTATATGATATATTATTAAATCAATAATTGAGGCGACAAAGTTATTCATATTATTAAATTGCAATATTTACAATGTCTAGAAGTTACGCGAGGAGAGGTTTGGTCACCTAATTTTTGGCATGATAGGGAGAAATCCTTATTGGAAAGCCCCTCTTTCACAGGAGCGACACTGGTTGTTAAATATTGTGAGTTATAATATTAATGATGAATAAGTTCGTGTTGATTAAAGATGAATTTGATAGTTCCATTGTGTTGGGATTATTGGTGTTAGTTGAAATCGACATCTATTTAGATGATAATTGATGTGCAGGGGTTATATTGATAAATCGGGTAATTTATCGGATAAATGAGCAATTAATTGCTACTTATTCACATGCTTATATAACTATTTGTTCACATGTGTGTACTATTGAGTCACATTCATTTACTATTAGGGGAGTTGGTGCAAGATTGATATACTTACTTGCATGACTAAGTTAAAGATGGAGGTATAGATGGAGGTCTTATATTGTAATTAATTTTTTCACATGTTTAGAACTATTGAGTCACATGATTTACTATTGAGTCACATGATTTTACTATTGATTCACATGATTTACTATTAGGGGGAGTTGGTGCAAGATTGATAATACTTACGGGACTAAATTAAAAATGAAAAAAAAGTTGGAGGTATTATCTTTGTAATTTTTGAGCCCCAAAGCGTGCAATTATCAAAACTATATTTTTCTATAAATAGAAGCTCATTCTTCCTTCATTTCTCACCAATTCACTAAAGCTTTAGAGCCATTATTATTAGAGAGAAATTATAGAGAGAAAGAAGAAAATACTGCTCCTCCTTATATTATTCCGATATCTTTTGAGGTAAGGGATATTCTTTTGAGGTAAGGGGTATTATTTTTTTTATATTCATGAAGAGAACTTACATTATTCCATTCTTTATTATTACATTGGAATAACTTTGTATCTGTGATCTACCCTATACTTGGTGAAATTCTTACATTATTCCATTATTTATTATTCTCTTTGGAATAACTTTTTTATACATCTAATACCGCATACATGGTGAAATTACATTGTTATTCCATTCTTTATTATTACATTGGAATATATCACATGCATGCGTTTTGGGACTGGTTCCGTCTTTATTATTACATTGGAATATCATTATGCATGCATTTTTGGGACTGTGGGACACTTTATTTTCCGTCTTTATTATTACTTTGGAATATCACATGCATGCGTTTTTCTGTGGGACTGGTTCAGTCTTTATTATTTATTGGAATATCACATTGGAATTTTATATACGGACACTGGTTGTTATTTATTATTACATTGGAATAACACATCATTGCAATGGTGCATGCATGGTGATTTCTATTGTTATTCCATTCTTTATTATTACATTTGGAATATCACTGCCGATTGCGTATTACGCTTTGACACAGTTTACATTATTTATTATTCTATTGGGATAACACATACATCTGAAGTACCGCATGCTGGTGATTTCTTTTGTTATTCCATTCTTTATTATACTCGGTTGGTTAAAGTTTTGACTTCTATATACTCGTCATGAAATATCATTTTATTTGGTATTTTTACATTTGAGTTACTATTCATGGTTCTTATTATTCCCGATTACTATTCACTCTAGTATTATTCACTCGGGTATTTGGGGCACTTTTCATCTTTGGAATACTATTCACGAGTTACTATTCACGAGTTTCTTATTCACCAAAATTACTATTCACCCGAATATTATTCACTTTCGGGTATTTGGAGTACTTTTCATGTCGGGTTACTATTCACGAGATACTATTCTCGAAAGTACTATTCACGGGTACTATTCACGATGAAAAATTGATTCTTTTACATCCAAATTATTTTTTTGGTGCATGAATATTATTCTTGAATTTTACTCTACAAAAAGAAGTATCATGTTGACAATTTGGGCGTTATTAGTTCTGGATAATTTAATTCTTGAACTTGTTTTATTGAATTCTTATATCATTGTCATCATCCTCATGTTTATATTTTGTTGAAAGTCATATGTGGCACTGTAGTGCATAGATGGACTTGGTATGATTATGACCGAGGATTATTCGGTATAATCATGGTAGTAATGTTACAAATGATGTGGAAAAAGTCCTCATTGGCCGTAGTGCATTGATGGGCGAGTTTTTGGTATGATTATGGCTATGGATTCTCTTGACCGAGAGGAGCAAAGATGAATTGTTTTTATGGCATGATCGGGACCGTTGATGAAAACACGATTATCTTTGGCCGTAGTGCATGGATAATTCGTGGTCGTGATACTAAATAATATCCTTGGCTTGTAGTGCAGGGATGATTTGATGATGTGGATTATTTATTAAGCTGAGTTTCAGCGATAAAAGTGATGAAAAACTTTTTAAATCATAAAAGATAGTAGATTTTATTCTCTACTTGACTCTTTTAATGGATTGTTTGTTTCATTTGTGATTAAACTTGATGTCTATTGTATTTTATCGGTTTAACATTGTTGAAGGCTAATGATAATTTATCTTGCATTATCTTAGTCATAATAATATTTCTTCTTGGGCTAGTTGAGCTCACCCTTTCTTTTTTTTGTTCTCTTGAGGAAATGAGAATATATATATGGGGGACTAGTCGGGGAGCGGGTGATGGTCAGAGATGATAGCATTAGTAGTCCTCACTATTACATTAAATAGTGTGACAATAAATGTAATGAGGACTCCATTGAGTGTGGATATTGTCTGAGATGACAATATTCTTATTAAAACTCTCGATTTATATTTTTTTGTCGTATTTTACAGCAGTTGTATTATTAAGTTTTATTTGTATTTTTTTGTACCATGTATTTGGCGACTCAAGATGGGTGATGTATACTATTTTGGGGGCGTCACGAGTTGGTATCAAAGCTTAGGGATATGATCACTGGTGAGATGTGAGACAAGAACTAGGAGGGAGGCGGGGAATTCCTTAGCTAGTATGACCTACCTAAGTTTATTTGGTATTTAATTGGTTGGTCGAGTATAGGGATAATATGTGATATGTTAATTAACCCTTGTTTTGTGGCGGTGTTTGAAAATGGCATCTGAAAATGTTGAGATAAGCAATGGAGCAAAATAATATGGCAAAATAATATATATCGCATGATCTGAGGCTAAGTTGCTTGGAGTTATCGGTTTGCATCCCATTTGATCGATAATGAGGGCGAATGCGCGAATGTTTCTAAGAGTTTGAAACCGATATCGTCGATACCTCATTTCTCATAAACTTTGTTTATATTAGGATGTTGTGAATAGGGCTCGATTATTGGGCGCGATAATGAGTAGCACAACCAAAAGGTAACGACCAACAACACGATAATAATCATCTGCGGTGTAGTGATGACCATCGGAACAATGATAACCATCGTGGGGAAATTATCATGCCAAGAATGGTAACCACTTTGGTGGTAATCATGGCCAAGATAATAGAAGTGGAAATTTCAAGAAGAGAAGGTCATTTAGCTCGATTTTGTCGTATAGTGAAGTCAAGTCAATTTGGGACGGTGGCAAGCGGATCTGGACAAAACAAAGTCGATGGTTTTCGGGAAGAGCGTTTTTCGTGACTTCTCAAAAGCGAGTAACTAACGACGAAGTTAGCACGGGTTAGTTAATTATAAATTTTTGCGAAGTCTATACCTTATTAGATACCGGTTCTACCCATTCTTTTATCTCTCTTGCTTGCGTTCAACGTTTAAATTTGACTCCGGAGAGATTAGACTTTGACTTATCTGTTGAAAATCCGTTAGGAGAAACCTTCATTACTTGTGTTATCCAAGTCTTGGATGAGAGTCACAGTTTTGAATGATAATTCTATTGTTAATAAATTTCCTGACGTATTCTTGAAGACTTCTTGGCCTACCCCAGAACGTGAAATCGAATTTTGTACTGACCCCAGTACAAAACCCATTTCTTAAACCCTCAAATATTTTCTTCACCCAAAAGCGTAACATCATGAAGATGTTGGCTCGAAATTTATTGAAGATTACGATCGTACCATTCAATACCATCGTGGAAAAAGCGAGCGTGCGTGGTAGTGGCGCATTGAGTAGAAGATCGTATGTGAATATCTGAACCCGCGTGTAGATACTTGAATATCTGAGTAGAATCGACTTTAATCGATAAAGTTAAAAGCCGCTCAAGCTACTGAGAGACTCGAGGTGATGAATGTGAAGAAGAAGGTTCAAGAGAGGCGTTATTCTAGAAGCAAGAATCGATGAAGAGAGAAATCTCAACCCTCGATTTAATTGGCCCATTTGAAATCCTCGATCGAGTAGGAAGGCGTGGCTTATAGACTCGTTTTACCGCCAAGTATGTCGCGTGTTCATAACGTTTTTTCACGTATCGATGTTACGTAAATATGTGGATGACCGAACCACATTATTGATTTAGAAGCCGGACGAGATAGCGGATAATTAGCGTATGAAGATGTACTGTTAAAATCATGGAATGTATTCAACACTCAAAGGTTATACCTCAAAGAGTTAGAATCGGACGAAGTGTCCTCATCATTCGGCATACCAGTGCGATACGTAAATTTTGAGGCAAAATTTCATAAGGAGGAGATTGTAAAATCCCAAATTTTACTGAATAAAGATTTAAATTTCTCAAAATATTTTTTTTAATATTATGGTGTGTATTTGATATAATGTTATAGTTGTGGGTAATATTTATAAATTTTGCAAAGTATGCAAGTTGTTATATTATATTAGATTGGTGGGGAATATTCTTTTGTGTCGGGAATATCAAATGCGGCGGTACAATCATTTAGTGAACCCTAGCGGAATTATTATCGGATTGAGAAAAGCGACAAAAGTATTTTATTGAAAATAATGGCGGAAGTTTTCTACAGATTAATCTTGTTGAACTACTCGGTAGTAAAAATGCGATGTCTGGCGTGGTTGCGTAGTAGCTGCACGGTATTGATTATTGATCTTACGTGAGAAGTCACTTTCGGTTATACTCAATTATTGCTATGATAATTGTTGCATCATATCTCTCATATTATTGATTCGATTATTGTCCGCGGTATCATGCGCATTATATGATATATTATTAAATCAATAATTGAGGCGACAAAGTTATTCATATTATTAAATTGCAATATTTACAATGTCTAGAAGTTACGCGAGGAGGAGGTTTGGTCACTAATTGCTTGCATGATAGGGAGAAATCCTTATTGGAAAGCCCCCTCTTTCACAGGAGCGACACTGGTTGTTAAATATTGTGAGTTATAATATTAATGATGAATAAGTTCGTGTTGATTAAAGATGAATTTGATAGTTCCATTGTGTTGGGATTATTGGTGTTAGTTGAAATCGACATCTATTAGATGATAATTGATGTGCAGGGGTTATATTGATAAATCGGGTAATTTATCGGATAAATGAGCAATTAATTGCTACTTATTCACATGCTTATATAACTATTTGTTCACATGTGTGTACTATTGAGTCACATTCATTTTACTATTAGGGGAGTTGGTGCAAGATTGATAATACTTGCATGACTAAGTTAAAGATGGAGGTATAGATGGAGGTCTTATATTGTAATTAATTTTTTCACATGTTTAGAACTATTGAGTCACATGATTTACTATTGAGTCACATGATTTTACTATTGATTCACATGATTTACTATTAGGGGAGTTGGTGCAAGATTGATAATACTTGCGGGGACTAAATTAAAAATGAAAAAAAAGTTGGAGGTATTATCTTTGTAATTTTTGAGCCCCAAAGCGTGCAATTATCGAAACTATATTTTTCTATAAATAGAAGCTCATTCTTCCTTCATTTCTCACCAATTCACTAAAGCTTTAGAGCCATTTATTATAGAGAGAAATTATAGAGAGAAAGAAGAAAGAAGTCTGCTACCTCATTATTCAGTATTCGAGTAAGGGATATCTTATTTTTGAGGTAAGGGTATTATTTTTTTCATATTCATGAAGAGAACTTACATTATTCCATTCTTTATTATTACATTGGAATAACTTTGTATCTGTGATCTACCCTATACTTGGTGAAATTCTTACATTATTCCATTATTTATTATTCTATTTGGAATAACTTTTTATCATTAAACAATCGCATACATGGTGAAATTACATTCTTTGTTATTCCATTCTTTATTATTACATTGGAATATATTACATGGAATATGCATGCATTTCTGTGGGACTGGTTCCGTCTTTATTATTATACATTGGAATATCACATGCATGTGCGTTTTTCTGTGGGACTGGTTCGTTCTTTATTATTACTGTTGTTAATATATCATGTTTGAAATATCATGCGTTTTTCGTGGGACACAGTTTAGATTATTTATTATTACATTGGAATAACTTTATCATCTGCAATACCGCATGCATGGTGATTTACATTGTTATTCCATTCTTTATTATTACATTTGGAATATCACATATCGGTCGTATTACGACTGACTGGTTTCATTATTTATTATTACTATTGGGATAACTTTATACATCGAAAGTACCGCATGCTGGTGATTTCTTTTGTTATTCCATTCTTTATTATACTCGGTTGGTTAAAGTTTTGACTTTATACTAAATCATGAAATATCATTTTATTTGGTATTTTTTTACATTACGATTTACTATTCATGGTTACTATTCACCGGATTACTATTCACTCTAGTATTATTCACTCGGGTATTAGGGGCACTTTTCATGCGAGAATACTATTCACGATTCTATTCACGGAAATTACTATTCACCGAAATTACTATTCACCGAATATTATTTCACTCGGGTATTTGGAGTACTTTTCATGTCGGGTTCTTATTCACGAGTCTTATTCTCAGAAATACTATTCACGAAGTCTATTCACGATGAAAAATTGATTCTTTTACATCAAATTATTTTTGGTGCATGAATATTATTCTTGAATTTTACTCTACAAAAAGTATCATGTTGACAATTTGGGCGTTATTAGTTCTGGATAATTTAATTCTTGAACTTGTTTTATTGAATTCTTATATCATTGTCATCATCCTCATGTTTATATTTTTGTTGAAAGTCATTGTGGCTTTTGTAGTGCATAGATGGACTTGGTATGATTATGACCGAGGGATTATTCGGTATAATCATGGTAGTAATGTTACAAATGATGTGGAAAAAGTCCTCATTGGCCGTAGTGCATTGATGGACAATTTTTGGTATGATTATGGCTATGGATTCTCTTGACCGAGGGAGCAAAGATGAATTGTTTTATGGCATGATCGGGATAGTTGATGAAAACACGATTATCTTTGGGCGTAGTGCATGGATAATTCGTGGTCGTGATACTAAATAATATCCTTGGCACGTGTAGTGCGGGGATGATTTGATGATGTGGATTATTTATTAAAATTTGAGTCTCAAGTGATAAAAGTGATGAAAAACTTTTTAAATCATAAAAGATAGTAGATTTTATTCTCTACTTGACTCTTTTAATGGATTGTTTGTTCATTTAGATTAAACTTGATGTCTATTGTATTTTATCGGTTTAACATTGTTGAAGACTAATGATAATTTATTACTTGCATTATCTTAGTCATAATATTTCTTCTTTGGGCTAGTTGAGCTCACCCTTTCCTTTCTTTATTCTCTTGGGAAATGAGAATATATATTACGGGACTAGTCGGGGAGCGGAGTGATGGTCGAGATGATAGCATTAGTAGTCCTCTTTATTACATTAAATAGTGTGACAATAAATGTAATGAGGACTCCATTGAGTGTGGATATTGTCTAGATGACAATATTCTTATTAAAACTCTCGATTTATGTTTTGTCGTATTTTACGACCATTGATGATTTAATGATGTTGTATTAATTAGTTTGTATTTGTATTTTTTGTACCATGTATTTGGCGACTCAAGATGGGTGATGTATAGATATTGTCTAGAAGGCAATATTCATTTAAACTCTCATCTATGTTTTTTGTCGTATATTACTACGGTTGTATAATTAAGTTTATAAGACCCCGAATTTTTTTTATAAATAAAATTGAATTTCCTCTATTTATTATCTTGAAATAATAAGGAGTTAATTTGATATAATGCTTTGGTTATGGGTGAAATGTGCAAATTTTACAAAATACGCAAGTGGTTATAAAATATTCATTTGTTGTCGGGGAATATTCGTTTGGTCGTGGAATATTCTTTTTGTCGGGAATATCATGCATTTATTTACACAATCATTTGTGGGCCCCGTAATGTAATAACTATCGGATGAAGAAAGCGACAAGTTTGAGATTTTATAAATAACGGCGTAGTTATTCTGGAATTAACACTGCATTGGAATAATAAATTGGTTAAAATGCAGTAATACTCGTGATAGCACAATAGCACACGATATTGCACAGTATTTCTGAATTATTGATTCTTACGTAAGAAGGCACTACTCAATAATTGTTACAGTAATTACTGTTCAATATTTTATTTATTAGTTCAATAATTGCTGCATTGATATTTTATATTATTGTTGTTTCAATAATTATCATTGCACAATGTTTCCCATTATCAGATCAATAATTCATATTATTTGAATAATATTATTAGATAGCATTATTGGCAATGTCTAGAAAGTTCTGTCAAGGAGAGGTTTGGTCACCTAATTGGGCGCCAGTAAGGAGAAATCCTTATCGAAAAGCCCCCTCTTTCCTGGGAATGGTCTGGTTGTCATAATTGTGATTCTGTAAAATTATTTGTGAATAATTAATTATTGATTTATATGATAAGAAAATATTTATTTTATGTGGATATAATTGATGGATATATTTATTTTAGATGGATATAATTGAAGGAATTAATGTTGAGGTGTTTTTGTCAGAATGGAGGTATTAAAAATCAAATCACTGTTCTTGAGATATATTACGTGAGTTATAATTTTTAATCCGACCGTTGGATCGTTGTGATTTTTGGATATGTTATACATATATAAGTTAAGTATATTTTCACATATTTTGAACCGTTAAAAATTAACGTATGATTTGTTATGAATTTTAAGAGGTGACTGGTTCAGAAATTGTTGAAATTTTTAAATTTATCATTTTGGTGGAAAATTCTAGAAGGAGTGGGCCCCACCTATGGTTGGTGAAGAAATGTGCTGAAATTTTATTTCAAATGTGGTGGGTGGCAATAGTAGCGGTGTAAAGCCATCGAATTAGTGCTTGAGGTAAAGTCCGCCTTGGCGTACTGCTAACATTTTCCTATAAATAGAGGGCTAAGTTAGAATTGAAAATCACACAAGAAACATAAGCTTTCTCTCTTTCTTTCTCTATATTATCGAGCGTATTTTGTGAGTATTTAGATACTTTGAGAGTTGCTATTCAGTACAAGTTTCATTCAGCATCATATCCGACATTTCATTCCGAAGTACTGTTTCTTTGAGGTAAGGGATGTTATTTTCTTCTTAAATGATATTATTTTCTTCAATATAATTATACTGAGATATTGTTATGAAGTTTATTATGGAATTTCTACCTTTTTGTGTCGAGATTAATATTCACGTATATGACACTATTCACGTATACGACACTATTCACGAATACAACACTATTCACTGAAAAAAATGAAATTTTCCCTTTTTCGTCCCAGATGTCTTTTATGGTTACTATCTTTGATTGTATCCATGTTTTGATCTTTATTTTTGAATTCTACTTCACACTTGGTCATTATGGAGTATTATTGAATTTGGATAAATCGAAATACGAATTCCTAATATTTGTCCTTCTGTCTCAATGGATTAGTTTTCTCTAAAATATTTTTCATCATCCTCAGTCCTTAATGGTGATACTTGATGAATATCTTTGGCCTGTAGTGCAAAGATGAATGATTACCTGATGAATATCTTTGGCCTGTAGTGCAAAGATGAACAGGTGTTGAGATGAACATGACCAACTAGTGATACAAATAAATATCTTTGGCCCGTAGTGCAAAGATAAATATTTGATGCAAGATGTATATTGATTGATGTTACAGGGATAAAATATTGATGATGGACTTTTAAATTCATAGATGATAGTAGATTTCATTCTCTACTTAACTCTTCTAATGAATTGTTGTTTCCGCTGCAGTTGTTGATCTAAAACTTGTTGTCTATTATATTCTATCAGATTTTTTCCTATTGAAGATTAAGGATAATTTGTTGTATATTATTTTAGTCATAATATTCTTTACTGGGCAAGTTGAGCTCACCCTTTTCCTTTTTGTTCAATTTTTCTTCAGGAGGTGAGAATATAGCAGGATCTAGTCGGGGTATGGAGTGATGGTTCTAGAAAGTTATTTTTGTAGTCCTCACTATTTTATAAAATAGTGTATCAATAATTGTAATGATGATTTTATCTGAGTGTAGATATTGTACATAATTTTTTTAGTGCTAATTAAATAAACTTATTAAATAATACATACATGTAGTACAATTTTTTTGTTTTTGCATATAGTACCTTTTTTTTAGCATGCGAATGAAACGATTTAATATTTCTGACAAAAATGAAAGTAATAATAATATTATTGATAATAGTAATAATATTGATAACAAAATTGATAACAATAATAGTAATAATAATAATAATAAGAATTTTTAAATAATGACAATAATATTATTATTTTATTAATTTAAATTATTTGAGCAAGGGTAAATTTGACATATCATTTTTTATTCTCAATTAAAAAAAATCATACAAATATGTAGGAATACACATCATTTGTATGAAATTTGTTTCATTTTATTTTAATGGAGAATAAAAATGATTTCTCAAATTTACCCTTGTTCAATAATTTAAATTAATAAATTAAGAAAAAATATTATTTTTAAATACACATCAACTTCATATAAAAATATTTTTATAATTTATATAATCTTTTTAAAATTTTAAAATTTTAAAATTATTATTATTGTTATTGTTATTATTATTATTATTATTATTATTTTGAAATTATTATTATTATCATTATTATTTGAAATTATTATTATTATTATTATTTCAAAATTATTATTATTACTATTACTATTATTTTGAAATTATTATTATTATTATTATTATTATTTCAAAATTATTATTATTACTATTACTATTATTTTGAAATTATTATTATTTAAAAATTATTATTATTATTATTTGAAATTATTATTATTATTACTATTACTATTATTTTGAAATTATTATTATTATTATTATTATTATTATTTAAAGATAATACATTTTACTACTCCACTTTGTTTAAAGATAACAGAGAAGAGAAGTGATATGGCTAAACTGTGCTCCACGTAAGCCAAAAAAAGGGGCCAATATGCACAATCAGCATTCCGTCCATTTTTTGGACGAAAATCTTAAATAATGACCATTTTGTAATTTTTGAGAGTATAATTATTCGATTGTAACAAAAAAAAGTTTCGGTAACCACAATGAAAATCGGACCCTAGTATAGTGACCAAAAAGTGTATTATCTCTTATTTTTCGTATTCGTAAGGAATTTTATTTTCGTTCAATATTCGTAAGGAATATTGTTTTCATTCAATATTCGTAAGGAATATCATCTTCGTTAAATATTCGTAAGGAATATTATTTTCGTTCAACAGTTGTAAGGGATATTATTTTTGTTCAATATTTATAAGAAATAATATTTACTTCCATACTCTGTAGTATGTAAGTAATATTATTTCGTTTCAGATTCCAAATTCTACACTCATTTTCTTAAAGTATTCCTCTATACTCCTTGAAATTAGTAGAATATCCTTGAAATTTGCGCTTCATCGAGTATCTTTTCACGGGAATATTTTTTTGAACATTCTTGTTAGATCTTAATCTTTTCATGATGGGGTACTCTATACGGGGTACTATTCACAAAATACTATTCATGGGGGTACTATTCACCTAGAAAATTGATTTCTTTTCTGTCCAAATAATTTTATATATATATATATATATATATATATGAATGAATATGCAAGTATGCATGCATTAAGAAAATATGTAAAGTTCTTTGATAGATAATAGAAATATATGTACAAGGACTTAGAATAAATTGATCAAATATGTTAGGTTGATCCTACATAAGCAAAACAACTTTGTTAAGTCCTTAAAAAGAAATGATGTACAAGGACTATACATATAGAAAGATCAAGCATGTTAGGTTGATCTCATGATGTAATAGATAGGCTTGTCTGTCATCGAACATTGCACCAGAAATCGTAGTCTGCCAGGAGAGTCAAGGAAAACTTGAGAGCTATCGAGGCAGAATCGTAGTCTGCAAGATAGTAGATCTCGGAGTTCTAAGACTGCCAGGAGAGACGAGGAAGGATCGTAGTGTGTCGAGGAGAACTTCCCTGAGCCATAGTCCGCCGAGGAAGTCATGTTCGTAATCGAGAGACACCGCCACGAGCCGACATCGAGCATCCGCCAAAGCTAAGTCAAGAATCGTAGACTACACTCAGAGTCGTAGAGTTCATCGATCATATCGAGGCGTAGATCATAGTCGAGCAAGATCTGGATGAAGACAACAAACACAACGATGGAAATCAGAGAGTGTCAAGATCTCGATCTCGAGAGTCGTAGTGTTCGCACGACAACCAAAGTTAAATCGTAGAGTGTAGAATCTCGAGACTTCAACAGATATACTCACAACGCCAAGGCAGAATCGTAGAGCAAATACGATTCTCAACAAATGAGCACTCCCAGAATATCCAAAGGAATGAAGCCTCTAGTTGATATTGTAAAAATACATCCCACCTGAAGGAAGCTAGAAAGCACTCAACGAATGACATGCAAGCTAACAGAAGATCTAAGCATCAATCCAATCAGCATTCAGATTGAGTTGTGAAGCCATTAGAAATGAAGTCTTCCACAAGATGATCATAAGAAGACTTCAAAGAATCGACTAAGGAAAGTCAAAAGCAAGTATGAGTCAAGTGGTAAGATGACAACGATCTTGGAAGTAACCAGGATCGCAGTGTTTGCTAAACAAAGAAAGAACTGATGGAGTGTACACATAGATACGGGTCACCAAGAACAAGGCTAAAGTGATTAAGCATTGGGTCACCCATTGATGATAAGTGAACGGAGATCACAAGGAGAAAGCGAAATGGACACGCCACAAATCAAGTGTCTTGCTATTCAAGGGGCAGAGCAAGGAGTCAAGCCATCAAGATTCGAGAGCAATCAAAGCAAACAAGAAGTGTCAAGCATCGCATAATAGAAGGAAGAGGTGTTCTACACTAAAGATCAAATGAACACTCTTCAAGATCGTAGTGTTGTTCTCCGCTCATCAACTAGACACTACGATCAGTCCAAGAAGATGTGCATCGTAATCGTAGAGTTCGAACAACCGAGGATTGAAGCATTGGCAACGGCTCAACTCAAGATTAATATTCAACAAAGCTTATCGAGAGCATCGATGCAAAAGGACAACCTCTGATCGAAAAATCAGAAGGAGGTAATAAAGTTGACTACCTGCCCAAGATATAAAAGTAACATCTCTGATGGGGTAGGTGAAAAAGTAGACTGCAGTGTCAGAAAGTCATGTCATGTCATATCTACAGTCTACACCAAATAACTCGAGATCTACGAGGCAATTCAAAAAGCTTTTAACGGCTACTTTCCAACGAGAAGATTGGGAAGCAGTATAAATCAACAGAGCTTCAAAGATCAAGATGAGCAAAAAAAAATAAAAGATAGCTAAGTTGCAGAATCGTTGAGTTGGTGGAATGCTATTGTTGACTCTACGAGTTCCACCAGAGATTAAGAGAACAAGTCTCAGTGACAGTGAGACTACATAGGTGGATGTGAAACACCTTTGAAGAAGGACTTAAACAGATCAGAGCTTCACTCAACAAAGATGAGAATGCCACTGTAGATGGTAGCTAAGCTGAGAGCCGAGAAGGCCAATGTGATAGCATTCAAAAAAGTGACAAAGTACAAAGAAGATCAAGAGAGCCACTCTACAGATCAGCATGAACCAAAAGCTGAAAAAGAACAGATACAGAATCATGTCTGCAAAACATTCAAGAAGGGTTCAAGGATTGCAAAGTGCCAGACGAAGTCTACCAAATGCTCAAAGACTTAGCAAATCCAGATAGTGATGGTGCACAAGAGAAGATGTGGTCCAGACTCAAAGCAGAATGCAAAAAGGACCACATCGAGCTGCTAAATACAAAAGATGTTCAAGCTTAATGACATCTTAGCAACTCACCGCCAACAACAACAACAACTACAACAACAAGAAGCTAGGGCCTAAGGTGTCCTTGTCCGGAGGGACTAAACGTAGTTCCAAGCCAGCTGGGCTTGAAGAGTTCCTAGGGAACTAGAGGAGTTCCAAGGTCACGCCCTCAAGAGTTCTTAGTGAATCAAGTTCCAAGGTCACTGCCTCAAGGAATCTTAGTGATTCTGTGGTGCCGCCTTCCTTAGTGGAAATCTCGCTAGTTGAAAAAAAGTAAGAGTGGATTAGAGCTTCGAGTCTCTCAACCACTTAAAAATCCTTGTGTCATTTACTTTATGTCATTTACATTATGTACCTAATCGCTATAACTGCTATGTATGTATTAACTCGCTACAACTTAACTAACTCTAAGAATAATGTATATATGATTATGAATATATCAATGAAGGGGATCTTTTACTTATTCCGCTGTGCTTGAAAAGATTCTTAAGTTTGTCATATGGTAATTCATTAGCAATACAAAATAAAAAGGAAAAGTATTTGAAAATCAAAAAGGATCTATTCAACCCCCCCCCTTCTAGATCTATTGTGTGCCTCTGGAAACTAACAATTGGTTTTAAAGCAGGTTCTCTTGCTATATTCAAAAGCTAATCACTTCGAGTCTGGTCCTAGGCACAAACATTGTTCTAAACTTGGTTTAGTAGTAAGTCACTTGTTATATGCAGATGAGCTCACACGTTGGAAATACTGTGTACAGGTAAATGTGTATATATCCCTGAAGCTGCTCAGATTGGTCCATGTTCTTGATTGCCATATCAACAAGACCAATCCTTGCCCGCAGTCAATCTTGAAGTCTAAAGACCGGGCTAGAAAGCTCAAGAAATATCAACAAAAAAGAGTCAAACATCCACCAACCTGAAAAAAGAATGAAAAGACCATACATGTTGAGAAATGCCTATTTAGAGAAGAAAGAAGAACTTCTCAAACATGTGTCTGGCCAACCAGCAGCTGGATGTAAACCTTGTGAACTCAAGGATGTCAAAGAACTAAAGATGTTGAAAGTCTTTTAGCTTGCATCTTCAAGACCACTACTGATTGATCGAAAGTCAACTAGAACAACAAGTTGTTAGGAGCAAATGAGAAACTATGCACATCAATGCCTAACCTCTGTATATCAAAGATAAATGACTGTTAAGAAACTGACAGCAGAAAGGTACGGTTCCTCACTAATATAATTGTGTACATCATATTGCACCTTCCTATGAACTATAACTGTATTCGTTCAAGGAATCATATTCTATCTAAAAAGGTGAAGAGAAAAAGTACACTAAGGGTGGAAACTCAAATGCTTACAAACTTTCTCTCCATCCAAGTTATAGGTTGAAGATGACACCTTGAAAGAAATCTGAAATGGATCATAAGAATATCAAAGGTTAAATTAATCTAATGAGGAGTAATCTTTGCTGATGGGCTATTATATATGTACAAACCTATGTTTTTAAGTGTTTGATAACACATAGAGTATGATTAGTTCTAGAAGAGTATCTTGAAGATTCATAGAAACTGATCACCTCCATGAATCAACCAGATTCACGTAAGTAATAATGTTGATTCTTACTTTATGAACATAACAAAGCAAATGGTGAAACCATCAAAGGAAAAGATGTTTTATTAAAATGGAAAATCTTTCACACACTCACCATCATGCATCTCAAAATGTATTATCTAAATCAATTACATGCACGAATATGACTGTTGGTGATTAATATAACGATTATCCAAAATACATGAGGAACATAGATTTAGAAAACTAACCTAGTAGAACCCATTTAATTATGGGTACCAAAAATAGAAATATATCTAACCTGCAGGTACCTGGTATATTTGGCCACACTAAGGAATTCTGAACCAGAGGACTTCAGTTAAGAAAGACTCAACCAGCAGAAGGCTTAAGACTGTTCAGAAATGATTATGATAAAATTCCTATATGTCAAAGTCTGCCCTTGAAGACCTGCTGAGCTAATCTAAATGATGCTCACATGGCTGTTGATCTTTATATGGAAGTAGGCCATTCAACTAAAAGATAAAAAGGGTCATATATGCTTAATTATGAAAAGCATGTCATATGAGAAGAATCCTCAAGGAAGTTGACATCAGAGGACCATCGAGCATCAATCATGAGGAACTCATTATGGAAGCCAAACTCAGCAAGCACAAAATATCAAAGAAGACTACATTTGTAATGCTGTCAAATGATCGTAGAATGATCAGCCCTGGAGATTTCCATGTCTAAGGTGTAAATAGATTTATTTAACAATGGTGATTCCAGTCAGAAGGAGATATGCAAGGATGCCTCCTAATGCACATGAAGAAAAGGAAATTACACCTTACTGAGAAGTCAAGATAAAAATGGGGAAAGCAATGATCATTAAGGAACAACAACACCGAGATATACTATGAAGAAATGTACCCTTTACATGAGTCCCAAAACTTTGTGGCTCGATGAACCAAATGAAGATCCATAATCGTAGGAACGCTCTCAAAACGTACATACGATAACCAATCACCACCCAACTCAAAATGATGGAGTGCCTATAATCAAACGTCCGATCGTAGTGTAAGAGTAGGAGGACACCACGATTACAGCAAATGCAATTGTCTAAAAAGTTGGTAGAAGACCTCCCCAGCTAAAAAGGTCAAATGAGACATCAGTTCAAATCATTTCTAAAGTATTTCATCTGGAAAGCGCCTCAGGAGCAAACTTGACCCTTAGCTCACTCTAAGAGGTTGGCCCTTCCTGAGCTACCTTAATCCAGAAGGACTGCTAGTTAAGTTTAGCTCAAGGACCAAGACAGTCAACGATCGTAGAGTAAAGATTGAAGAGAACTCAACGATCGTGATGCAACCTCAACGATCATAGAAGTAGACTCGACGATTGAAGTCCTACCAGAATGTTCTAGCTCATGAGGAGTTTGGAAGAATGAAACAATTGCTCAACCATTCAGATTATGAGGAGATAAGTTCGAATAAAGTTTGAAGAGACATCATGAAAACTCACCTCAGAACTTAAGTGCCCAAACTGGCTTGGGATACATTAGTGGTCAAGATATGTAGTTTCAAGATGACGATCAGTGTCAAAACCATCCACTGCAGCATCTCTCAGAAGAAGATCGTTGAATCAACAAAGGAAAACGTAGAGTCCATAGTTGCCTTACCATGCTACTCTATGAACCAAAATGGTCAACGGTCAATCCATGTCATTGACGCCTATTTCTCTTAAAAGGAATAAAAAACCAAAAAGGTTATGGGGAGTTACAACTCATTATTGGGCATCATGCAACCAATGGTTAGTTGAAACATCATAGCGCATTTAGAGTCAGAAGGAATTGTCATAATGGTAAATTGAAAATCTGCAAACAGTTATAAAAAATTATCGAACCTTTCTCCCTTCTAGTTTTTCAAACCCTAAAATCCTTTTCTAAGCCAGAATTGTTAACCCTCCTGAGCATTGCGCAAATCACATTCATTAATCTTTCATAAGATTATCTAAATCAATATACCCATATTTTTTAAACTCTTCTAATGGCAGACTAACAAGTAATCACTGGTATTCAGCTAGGAACCAAGTTGTTTGAGAAATTCAAAAAGAAGTTCAGAAACATTCTTGAACTTATAAAGAACGCTGGATTCTCATAATGCCTTGAGGCAAGCACTCGAGTATATACTGAACTAGTTAAGGAGTTTTACTCAAAAGCATCCATAAATTCTATAATTCTTTCTACCAAGGTTAAAGGTCAGTCTCTTAATCTAAAATCATCTGACATCAATCAATTCTTAGGATTTCTTGACCGAGGACTAAAGAGCCTTGATGATATCAACACGTAACACGCAAAGAAAATTATAGGGTACCAAAGAAACCCTAGTCTAAAGGACATGAAGAAAAAGGATATTCCAGAAGAATTTGATTTCATTGCTGAGATAGTGGGCAAATGTATACTATGCAAGAACACTGCACATGACATTGTGCTTGATCCACAGCTGAAGATAATGTTTACAATAGTTCTGAAGAACCAAATCAACTTTGGAGCTATCTTGTTCGATCAGATCTCCAAATGGGTGGAAAGGGCTGAGATAAAGAAGTCTACAGATAGACCCCTGACTAAGGTCTTTCATGGAAGACTGCTGAGTATTGTGATGAAGAAAAATCTGGGAAGCAAGATCAAGGATGATGAGGGAGAGCCTCTAAATGTTCATAAAGTGATGTCTCCACAACTGTTCATAAACTGGAAGAAAAATCCAAAGGAAAACAGGAGGCTAACAACAAATCGAAAAGCAAAAGAAGAAAGTCTCGCAAAAGAAGAGAAAGGCAAAGGAGGTGGAAAGCTCGAGTTTGGTGACTCGCACCAAAGAGCAGCCTACACCAAGAAAGGAAGAGATCTAGGGGTGTGAAGAAAATAGAGGCTCCACCAAGAAGTCTCTCCACTAAAGACAAAGATGAAGGTGAAAAGGTCTTAACTGCACCAGAGACCACAAAGAGAAGAAGCAACAGACTGCTTCAAGGGCCATCAAGAAAGAAAGCTAAGGTGGTAAACAAGCCAGCCCCAGTTTCCCAAGAATGTACATCCGACGAAGAAGAGGACGTAGAGTCAGAAGAAGAGAAGGGAGCTGATAGTCTCAAGACTGAGTCCCCAAAGAATAAATCCAGCGATGAAGGTGGAGCTGGATTCATAAAAGAAAATGTAAACCCTGCTAATGAAAAAGAATATGCAAGCCCTATGGCTAACTCTCAGAGTATTCACTCTGATGATGAAGAAAAGCTATAAGATGACCTAACTGCATCTCCAACTGCAAATGCTCCAAAAAGGTCAAATGATGTTGATTCAGAAGAAGAAGGACTTGCCCCTACCAATGCTAAACGTCAATAAAGTTTGTCTGATTATTCAAAGGCCTCAGAGTCTGAAGAGAAAGAAGAGTCTGACTCTCCTATAGCTGAACCTCCAAGGAGAAGAAAGACCTACAGACTACTTGCAAAATTTTCCCCCAAGAAGAAAAGTGATCACTCTCCTGCAATCATTGATGTAAGTGATGATGAATCTGAATCCAATGAAGATGATGCTGAAGATGATACTAGTAATGAACATCAGCAAGAAGGATTCACTGATGAATCAGATAAAGGAAGTCAACATGATTCCAGTTCAGAAGGTGAAGAAATAGGAAAAGATTTTGGTTCTAAAAATTAGGAATCAAAGGAACCAGCAAACTATCATGTTCTCTCTCCAGCTAGAATTAGCAGAAGAATAGTGGTGGAAGTTTTTGATGAACCACCAGCTGAACCAGCAACTAGATTGATAAGTAATGGAAATGAACAACTTTGAGTTGTAAGAATGACTACAGATGAAGTGCTTCACAATTGGAAAAATATGGAGTTAGATTGCACAACAATACTGTATAACTCTGAAGATCTTCTGATGAGATGGTTCTTCCCGTGGATGCCGTGGTTAAAGGCACATACTGATAAAGATGAGAGCTACTTCAGCTGGTGCTACTCTCAGTTTCCAAATCTGGAGCTGGTGTCACAAAACTTCCCAAGGGTAAAGAAGTTTGCAACCATGATGATCAATGACCAGCCCCATTACAAAGTCTACCGACATGCTGGCAATCACTATATTCCCTACGATCGTAGAGTGGACTCAAGGCGTATGAAGGATTATGGCCAAGGAGATAATCGTAGAGTCCATTCACTCTACCACCGATGGTGTTCAAGTCCAGTAATAAGAAGCCTCCATCCGCCCAAGCACAAATTATCCGACATTCCTTCATCCTCCAATAGCGATTGGTATTCATTAATTTTTCAGATTCTCAATACTTTGAAAATCTATCCAAGGATGAAAATCAGAGAGTCCAACTGTGTTCAACAAGAGGTCGCCCAACCAGATGACCAAATCCCTATGGAAAGCAGAACTATTGAAGAATTCGATGAATTGGTTGAGAAGATATCTCAAATCAATGATGAGTCAAAGATGGTGTTGACAAAGAATAGAGATAATTCAGTTCAAAATAGACTTCAAGCTACTATGGCTGATGTATCTCTAAAAATCAAAGAGAGAGATCACATCTATCTGAAGGTCATACATGATCAGAAGGAGGAAGCTCTACGAACACAGCAGGCCAATGAAGAACAACTCCAAGTCCTCTTTGACAAGATTGCCAACATGAATCAGTCTTTCTCTATGCAACTTGAGTTAAGTCAACAAGAACTCAAGATTGAAGTTGGTAACTCCTCTTATCTGATGGAGCAGCTTATGTCCAACATGGAACAACTCTCTCAAGTGATTAATGACAAAAAGGGGGAGAAAAAGAGGCATAAAAAGAAGAAAAGTAAGAGGCACTCAAGAAAGGGCAAAGAGAGCAAAAAGAAATAAGAAAAGAAGACAAAGAAGAAGACAACAAAAGAAGAAGTTGGGTCATCATCTAAGGGGGAACCAAAGGATGATGAGCCTGTATTTTCAAAGGCTGAGGGGGAGCCAGAAGAAGAAATGAAGTCAACATCCCAGGGGAAGCAGAAGCAAAGAAATCAAATAGATGAATAACTGATCAACAGACATCCTAGAAGCATACATGGAGCCAAAGAGGTACATCTCTAACTAGTTAGGTATGTTTTGGATCCAGGATGTAAAATGTCTAAGTGTATTAAATTCCATATTATTATAAATGACATTCATGATTATCTGTTTTAGAAATATAGTTGCTCAATGTATATAAGAATTCATTCATAACATGTATATGCACTTATTGTTTTTGTCATAATCAAATAAGGAGAGATTGTCAGGAATAAGCATGTGAATGATATTCCTATTTACATATGATTTGATTAAGGTATATATATGAATGAATATGCAAGTATGCCTGCATTAAGAAAAGTTGTAAAGTCCTTTGATAGATAATAGAAACATATGTACAAGGACTTAGAATGAATTGATCAAATATGTTAAAGTTGATCCTACATAAGTAAAACAACTTTGTAAAGTCCTTAAAAAGAAATGATGTACAAGGACTATAAATATAGAAAGATCAAGCATGTTAGGTTGATCTCATTATGTAATAGATATGCTTGTCTGATCATCAAGCACTGCACCAGAAATCGTAGTCTGCCAGAAGAGTTAAGGAAAACTCTAGATCTATCGAGGCAGAATCGTAGTCTGTAAGATAGTAGATCTCAGAGTTTGTAGACTTCCAGAAGAGACGAGGAAGGATCGTAGTGTGTCGAGGAGAAATTTCTTAGAGCTGTAGTTTGCTTAGGAAGTCATGCTCAAAATCATAGAGACAGCCTGCCTACGAGCCGATCGAGCATCTGCTGAAGCTAAGTCAAGAATCGTAGACTACACTCAGAGTCATAGAATCTACTGATCATATCAGAGGCAGAGATCGTAGTCGAGCAAGATTAGATGAAGACAACAAGCACAACGATAGAAATTATAGTGTCAAGATTTGATCTCGGAGTCGTAGTGTCTGTACAACCGAAGATGAATCGTAGAGTGTAATACTGAGACTTTAACAGATATGCTCACAACGCCAAGGTAGAATCGTAGAGCAAATACAATTTTCAACAAATAAGCACTCCCAGAATATCTAAAGGAATGAAGCCCCTGGTTGATACTGCAAAAATACATCCCACCTGAAGGAAGCCAGAAAGCACTCAACGAATGGCATGCAAGCTAACAAAAGATCTAAGCATCAACCCAATCAGCATCTAGATTCAGTTGTGAAGCCATTCGAGATGAAGTCTTCCACAAGATGATCATAAGAAGACTTCAAAGAGTCGACTAAGGAAAGTCAAGAAAAGTCAGAGTTGTCAAGTGGTAAGATGACAACGATCATGGAAGTAACCTGGACCGTAGTGTTTGCTAAATAAAGAAGAATTGATGGAATGTACACAGAGATACTGGTCAACTGCTGAAGAATAAGGCTAAAGTGATTAAGCATTGGTTCAGTCTATTGATGATAAGCGAACGGGAGATCACAAGGAGAAAGGGAGCTGGACACGCCACAAATCTGAAGTATCTTACTATTCAGAAGGGGCCAGTGCTAGGAGAAAAGCCATCAGTATTTGAGAGCAGTCGAAGCAAACAAGAAGTGTTGAAGCACTGCACAATATAAGGAAGAGGTCTTCTACACTAAAGATCAAGTGAACACTCTTCAAGATCGTAGTGCTATCTCTGCTTGTCAACTAGACACTACGATCAGGTTCTAGAAGATGAATTAATCAACATGGTTATAATTATTGTTTATATAAATTCTGAAATGATTATATATTTCTTTGAGATATTAATATATTTAGCCTGTAATGCAAAGATGACTTGTTGTTGAATATCTTTGGCATGTAGTGCAAAGATGAACTGTTGATGAATATCTTTGGCCTGTAGTGCAAAGATGAACTGTTGATGAATATCTTTGGCCCGTAGTGCAAAGATGAATTTATTAGTTTGATTATGAACATGAACTGTGATTTGGTATAACCATGATCTTTGATGTTTCAGGTGATGAAAATTATCTTTGTCCTGGATGAGAAAAGGAATTTAGAACAACAATTACAATTATGAGTTATTCATATGATTGTGGACAGGAATTGTTGATTGATGTTACAAAAATAAAACATTGTTGGTGGACTTTTAACATGAAGAAGATAATAGACTTTATAGTCTATTTGACTCTTCTAATGGATTGCTCGTTCCGCTGCAACTATGGTTGAAATTTTTATCATCTACCATATGTTCTAAATCTCTGATTTATTATTGATGGAGGCTATTGATAATTTAATTATCTTTAGTCATGATATTCTTTACTGAGCTAGTTGTGCTCACCCTTTGCTTTTACAATTCCTTTGGGGTAATAAGAGTGTAGGTACTGAATTGAATTCGGCGGGGGTGGCTGCATGGCGCCCCAAATCCGGGTTACGACCCCGAGTTTGGTGTTCACGATCCACACTATAATTAACATTTAACTACCCATAATATATATAGATAGTAACTTTCATAAGGTTTTATCAGAGTTTAATAATAATACATCACCCAGGTTCACTAACCTTAACTTTACAAACATACCCTTTGGATATACAAAAAGGGTTTACAAATACAACATCATAAATATGTTAATCATAACTAGTTTATTACAACGCCTTTGCCTTTATTCTTATGACACCTCCGCCATCCGTCCTAGTGAAATGTTTTATTTAGCAAGGGTGAGCAACAAATTTGCCCCGCAAGTTAATACATACAATAAATGTATAAGTATTCAAATCACCAGACTATCTATTTTGATAGAATGAAACCAAAGTTCGGGGAACTTTGAAATAGCTGAACAAATTGTTATTCAATAACAAGTCTTCTCGTTTTCTAATCAACACAATAATTTAATAATGAAAGAGTACAACGCTTTCAAAGTTTCTACGATATTCAAATGAATAATCAAAAATCAATTCTATGAATGAAATATTTTTCCAGATTTATACTGAGTGATCACACAAGATCTTTGAACTTAATTTCTCGGGTATCTATTAAAGATACTCAAACTTCTCGGGTATCTATCAAAGATTTACTTTGATATATACTCAGTGTATCCAGATAACCATAAAGATTAAATCATACCCTCTGCAAGTACTCCAGAGCCGACCAACTCTTTGTACCCTATATTATGCATAATACTTAAAATACATGAATGGCATTAATTCACGACCGATAAAATGTTCCCTTTATATAAAAGGTTGTTCTTCTCAGGTCTTGGAATCAAAAGTTTGATTTTTGGCGAAATCTTTGGGATTTCAAATTCTATTTACTTCTCGATCTTAGCCAAAATAATTGGCATCGATCTATCAATAATAATTGAATTCTCTTCGAACCTATCAAGTTCTAACCAATATTCGCTCAGCCGAATAATTAGCTAAGACATTTCTCAATATAATTTGACAATAAACATGAATTATACGTATTGTCAATTCTAACTTCTCTGAGATATGAATATCCAACAACGGTTATTCTACAAATATATATTTACGAATCAATAATTCAATTTGAATTATTAAGCATGCACTAACTGCGAATAATCAACAATAAATTCCCTGGATGTGGTATAATTAGCAATAATTAACCACTACAATAATTGAATAAATTTAACTCAATGTTGAGTTAGGAAACTTGCCTCTTCCGCTGATTATAGCTACACAATATACTTATCTGCGTTTGAAAGACCTATAACCAATAATGTCGGTCTAACAATTAGCACAATAATTCACATAACGCACAACACTGTAATTCACAGTCAAATTTCTCCTAGACACATTACCACATAGCCACAACAGTGTTTATAACATATATAAACACTTAACAAGTCAAACTAATTCAGTCTGGTTGGACTTCGGTCCATTCTCGGTGTTCTGGTCACCCTATCCGACAATTAACACATTGATTGTCCATTAAACTTGGTCTCTAAGCTTCAATATTAATTTAGATAAGTCAATTATCAATTATAATATTTTTCGGAAGCTTTTAATAATTATCAAGCAATTATTATAATTTATAATAATTTTTCAAACATCGGAATCATTTTTAAATGATTTAATTATCAAATAATCTTATCATTATTAATATTTAATAATATTAAAATATTAATAACATACTTGTCAAAATATTAAAGTTATTATCAATAACTTAAAATATTTTTAAATCAACAATATTCCACTTAAATGATTTTTTAAAGTAATTAAAATCATTTTAAATCACCACCATTAATATATAAATATCAATGAAATTATCATCTAAATATTAAAAGTCATTAATTATAACTTAAAATATTTTTAAACTATTTTTCTCATTGTTAAATGATTTTAAATCAATAAAATCATTTTTAATTCATTTATTTAATATCATAATTAAATAAATCAAATATCATTAATATTAATTTATTAATGAAAATTCTCCAAAAATATTGAAAATTATATTTTATAATTTAAAATATTTTCTAACACTTTATTCTCAATTAAAATGATTTTTAAATCATTTAAATTATTTTATCTTATTTATTTAATTTCATAAATAAAATAAATCTAATATCATTAATGTTAAATTATTAATGAAAATTCTCCAAAAATATTAAAAGTTACATTTTATAATTCAAAATATTTTTAAATACAATAATCTTATTTAAAATGATTTTTCATAATATTAAATCATTTTTCTCTAATTTATTTAATACACTAATTAAATAAATTAAATACCTTTTAATATTTAAATAATTATAAATATTAAAAAAATATTCAATTGGTCGAAATTATTTTCATATTTTAAAATAATTTTTAAAACCATTTTGGTAATTTTTAGAATTTATTTCTAATTTTATTAATTTACGGAATATTAGGAAAATAAAATAAATAAATCCGTCGCTAATAGCCTATAGCGACACTTAGCGTCGCTGTTGGTGTTCTTGAGCTCAAGAACAACGACAATTAAGCGAATCAACAGTCCCACGTTTGGCCGCCTCTACTCGTACCAAAATGGTTTACGGACTTGTTTAAAGTTTGATCGTATAGCCAAAATGTAACTCTACAACATCCAACCAACTCCTTGGTTAAACAACATCATAACAAGGAGATCAAAGCCTCCAAAGTTCTTTGTCGAACCGTTTACGAGTTTTCGAAACCCGAAAAATTTGACGCACACTTTCATGCACAATTTACACTATGTTCCGGTCATTAAATGGCTCGCTATTTGGTTCATAACTATAGTACTCATGACAAGGAACAACGACATAACAATATTTCAGTCCAAAAACTACAGATCCACAAGCTAACACTTGGTCAAATGCATCGGAAAAAAATGTTCATCACGATTACGGGTTTTCCAGAAAAGTAATAATCAGTTCGGGTGATCTAGTTTGACCATCCATAAAATCCAATACATTTGATGTTTATGGAATATAAAGGCAGGTTCTTGGACTCGATATTACATTCTACAACATGCATACAACAACATCAACAAACAACAATCAATAGGATGATAGGGACCTTCAAAGATCTTATCGAGTTCGGTTTTTCACTACGGGTAACCCAGATTTTACTCTCGAAGGCTTGGGCCAAGCGGGTTTTGACCGATTATATCTTTTGATCTATAATAGATCTGGGTCTGATTCTTTTTGCAACTTAAAGAACACATATCAGGCTACATGTTACAAGTTTTAAACATCAAAAACACTTAACACACACGGATCTATAAGATCTGACATTTGACTGAAAAACACAATTTTCCAGATTTCCAGATTTTGAAAAACTCTAAATTCGTGCACTTTGATGTTATGGGTCATGGATTTATCCACCCAGAACATCAATTGACACCTTATTACTCATCTTTGAACAATCAATTACAACATTTAACCAAGAATCGAAGGATTTCTAAAAATTAGAATTTTATACCTTTTATGCTTTGAATCTTGATCTAATCCTTCCAATATGTTTATGATTGATCTAAGAAATTTGGTAATATGATTTGATTTTACTAGTTATTTTAGGACACCAAGAGAGAAGGAGAGTTGGTAGGAGCAAAGTTGCAAAATAATCAAGTTTTATGATTTTTTCTCTCTAAACCTATATATAATGCTTGATGTTGTTTTTTTGATCATTTGGGACGATTTTGGTGGCTATATATAGCCGATGAAATTTGTGTTTGTAGGCTATACAAAGTCGAGGTTAGGTTAACAACTAAAGACTTTGCAATTTCTCACAAGTTAGCTTATAAAAATACCACAAAGGGCATTTTGGTCTTTTCCTTTTATTTCTAGATTTCTCATTTGTTGCAAACCCTTAGGGTTTAGGGTTTAGACAATCTAGGGTTTAGGTTTTGTACCCTTTAGGTCTAAAAATTCTAATTCCATAATTTGCAAATTTAGGGTTTAATTAGAAAATAAATTTTCTAAAATAAAACTTAGGGTTTCTAAAATAGAAATTTAACATACAAAAATATAATTAGAGTTTTCTAATCATATTTAAGTTTAACAAACACTTTAGGCATGCTAATAAAAATTAGGGTTACCTAATTAGGGTTTACAATTTACGGTTTTGAAATTAGGGGTTTCACGTCTAATTAGGGTTTTAATTGTACAATTTATTTTCTAAATTTAAGATTAGGGTTTTAAATCCCTTATTAAGGTTTATTAAATACAAACCTTATCCAATTCGAACCATTGATCAACATTTTTTATCACATCCAAACACATAATCAACAATACAATTATTTTAATTGTATTTTCTCTAGAATCCCTATCCAGAAAATTAGGGTTAGGGTTTTCTAAAGTTGTTAAGCACAACTCTACTCTAATTTCTCGGTCAAAACATATATTGACTAATTCTGAGACTTGTCTCACAAATTCTTAGTACACTATTAACGATCGATGTCAATAATATATTAAAAAAAATTATTAAGTAAAATTTTGATTATTCGAAATCCCGGGTTATCACATTCACCCCTCCTTAAAAGGATTCCGTCCTCGGAATCACCGCTTTCTTATTCTCTACAATCTTTTAAAGTTGTATCATCAATTCATTTTTTTTATCAACACAATATTAAATTGTATCTTAATTTCTAACCTGAGACTTGAATCTATAAAAGAAAACAATGCTCACCATATCAAACTAATATTACTCGCGAATTAAATATTAAGCAAAATCGTTACTTTTCGCTACCTACCTCCGGGAATGATCGCCTCAATTGGTCATATTAAATGTGCAGGCGGTTGATCTTCTGGTCATGCGAGGTCCTCGGATTGCCAAGGTTCCACCTAAGGGTCCCTTATTGGCGCTTTCCTTCTCAAAGATTTCTCTTCGGACAATTCCTTACCAAAATGATCAGTTGATCCACAGGCATAACAACCTTGTATCTTCTTCGGATTGGGACAATTTGGCGACATGTGGCCCTCTTGTCCGCAGTTATAACAAAACCCCTTCCTTTTTAGACAAACACCAACGTGGTTCTTTCCACAATTCGAGCATGGTACACCTCCTTTCCTATTTCCTTAAGTCTTGTTACCCGATTGGGTATTCTCGCTCCACTTCCTTTTGTTAGGGTTACTACCACCGCTGCTTCCACCTTCATTGGTCTTCTTCTTTTTCTCCTGATAAAAACGAGATGCAGACTCACTTCCTCCTTCAGCAATTAATGCTTTCTCCAATAATGCCGCAAAAGTGTTGATCTGCAGCATAGCTACTTTGTTATAAATTCCTGGCTTCAATTCGTTCTCAAACCTTCTTGCCTTTTCGCTACCAGTATCCACGATGAGGGTGCAAATCGTGCCAATTCGTTGAATTTAGCACCATACTCCGAAACAGACATATTCTCCTGCTTAGGTTCCAAGAACTTAACTTCCATCCGAGCTTGCATACTCGGCGAGAAGTAATTCTCAAAGAACAACTCCTTAAATCTGGTCCATGCTACTACCGCTGTACCCGCTCTTGCTTGATTGGTTTCCCACCAATAATTGGCTTCTCCCTTCATTAAGTATGTCGCAAAAGTCGTCTTTTGCTCTTCCGCCACTCGCGCAATCATGAACGCTTTCTCCATCTCTTTCACCCAAGTTTGGGCTTCGATCGGATCTGTAGTCCCCTTAAATTCCGGCGGTCCTACCGCTTTAAAATCCTTAAAATTAGCCAATCGTAATTTGGTGATTCCTTGCCCTTCCTAATTGGAGCCCTATTTTCCATAGCCTGGACCAGCATATCCACGAAATTTTGCATCGGGTCCGCTTGACCTCCTTCGTTATTCACTGATTGTTCTTCTCTTTGATTGCGATTCTGTCGCCTAGGCGGCATGATCTGATTTAAATAAAAATCTTATATTAATTCTCTTTCTATACACAAATTCTTAACACAATAAGAATTCAACACATAGTTCTCATTTAATCGCATATTTATTCAAATAGCACATAGTACTTATAGTACCTAACACATTTTACTATCCTGTTAAAATATTTTAGGATTACGTTCACAACTTTACAAAAGTTGCAATTCTCCAACTTTACACAAAAAGTTGACATTCTCCATTTTCACATTACTATTTCCAGTTCATCAAACTTACCACACTTATGAGTTCATTAACTTGCCACAATTATATTAGTGTATGAACTTATCCTAGTCAGACCTTTGGCGTCCATTCGCTGAGGGGTTCAAAATATTTCATATAATTATGAGTCATTAATTTATCATAAGTATGAGTTTTAAGAACTCACAAATTTATCTTAATCTTATATTCATATAGAAAATAAAGATTTTATTCATTACAAACATATATTTACATATGTTTACACATTGTTCTCGATATTACAACGCTTAATATCAAAAGCTTCTACCAAAAGATATTATAACTTATATCTAAGTTATCTATTGACCACTGCCTTCTCCAGTCTTATTCTTGCTAGGACACTTATTGAATCCGTGCCCTGTTTGCCCACAGGAAAAACACTTCCTCATAGGATAATGCAAAGAGATATGTCCTTCCTGCTTACAGTTGAAACAGACATTCTTCCACATCATGCATTCTCCAGCGTGAGTCTTTCCACACTTGATACAAGCTTGCTTCTTCTTCGGGTTTGAATTTCCAGAGTTGTCTCTATCTTTGTTTCTCTTCCTTTTCTTCTTGTCTTTCTTGTTGGTTCCTTCAGACGATCCTGCACCTTCAGTCTTCATCCTTTCAACCTGCGCCCTGAGCTCGTTCCGTTCTTCAGTCATTTCACGTAATGCCCGCTCCATCTTCCACAACTCCTCCAAGAGAAATACCTTGCTTCAGAGTTCTTGGACTTCTACCGATAGCTGATCTTGTTCACCAACCTTGACCTTATTCTTTAGTTCCACCTTAGCTTCTTCAGACTCCGCCTCCTCATCACCACTTAGATACATCTCAGGATAATCGTCATGATCACTCCCAAGATTGATCATTGGTTCATCTTTCCCCACTTCTTCAACAGACTCGCTATGTGCTGGCACCTCGGCTACTGGCACTGGTGCAACAGCCGCTGGCATCTCCGTACCCATTTCGTCTTTTCCAGACATCCTACAATCAGTTTAAACAACTTGATCAGTACTTCACCAGTACAACATTCTAACACTATGTGTCTACATTTATCACTATCCTTGCACTTTGGCAATCTCTCACTTAGTACTCTATTCGAGTATTCTCTATCTCGCTTTTGGTTATAATCCTAGGGTTTTTCCCCACCCCACTTAAGGTTTATAACCTACAGCTCAACTATCAGCTGGTGATACCTTGATCACTCTGACTCTGATACCAACTTTGTGACGCCCCAAATCAAGGTTACACGACCCCAGGAGTTTGGTGTTCACGATCCACACTATAATTAACATTTAACTACCCATAATATATATAGATAGTAACTTTCATAAGGTTTTATCAGAGTTTAATAATAATACATCACCCAGGTTCACTAACCTTAACTTTACAAACATACCCTTTGGATATACAAAAAGGGTTTACAAATACAACATAATAAATATGTTAATCATAACTAGTTTATTACAACGCCTTTGCCTTTATTCTTCGCAGCACCTCCTGCCACTTCGTCCCTAGCTGAAATGTTTTATTTAGCAAGGGTGAGCAACAAATTTGCCCATGAGTTAATACATACAATAAATGTATAAGTATTCAAATCACTGGACTATCTATTTTGATAGAATGAAACCAAAGTTCTGGGAACTTTGAAATAATTTGAACAAATTGTTATTCAATAACAAGTCTTCTCGTTTTCTAATCAACACAATAATTTAATAATGAAAGAGTACAACGCTTTCAAAGTTTCTACGATATTCAAATGAATAATCAAAAATCAATTCTATGAATGAAATATTTCTCCGATTTATCTTTGGTGATCACACAAGATCTTTGAACTTAATTTCTGCGGTATCTATCAAAGATACTCAAACTTCTCGGTATCTATCAAAGATTTACTTTGATATATACTCAGTGTATCGAGATAACCATAAAGATTAAATCATACCCCTCGCAAGTACTCGAGAATAGAACTGACTCTTTGTACCCTATATTATGCATAATACTTAAAAGCAGCATAGAATTCAATTTAATTCACGACCAATAAAATGTTCCTTTATATAAAGGTTGTTCTTCTCGGTCTTGGAATCAAAAGTTTGATTTTTACAACGAAAATCTTTGGGATTTCAAATTTATTTACTTCTCGATCTTAAGCGAAATAATTGGCATCGATCTATCGATAATAAATGAATTCTCTTCTCGAACCTATCAAGTTCTAACCAATATTCGTCAGCGAATAATTAGCTAAGACATTTCTCAATATAATTTGACAATAAGCAGGGAATTATCTCGTATTGTCAATTCTAACTTCTCTGAGATATGAATATCCAACAACGGTTATTCTACAAATATATATTTACGAATCAATAATTCAATTTGAATTATTAAGCATGCACTAACTGCGAATAATCAACAATAAATTCCCTGGATGTGGTATAATTAGCAATAATTAACCACTACAATAATTGAATAAATTTAACTCAAGGTTGAGTTAGGAAACTTGCCTCTTCCGTTGATTACAGCTACACAATATACTTATCTGCGTTTGAAAGACCTATAACCAATAATGTCGGTCTAACAATTAGCACAATAATTCACAAAACGCACAACACTGTAATTCACAGTCAAATTTCTCCTAAACACATTACCACATAGCCACAACAGTGTTTATAACATATATAAACACTTAACAAGTCAAACTAATTCAGTCTGGTTGGACTTCGGTCCATTCTCGGTGTTCCGGTCACCCTATCCGACAATTAACACATTGATTGTCCATTAAACTTGGTCTCTAAGCTTCAATATTAATTTAGATAAGTCAATTATCAATTATAATATTTTTCGGAAGCTTTTAATAATTATCAAGCAATTATTATAATTTATAATAATTTTTCAAACATCGGAATCATTTTTAAATGATTTAATTATCAAATAATCTTATCATTATTAATATTTAATAATATTAAAATATTAATAACATACTTATCAAAATATTAAAGTTATTATCAATAACTTAAAATATTTTTAAATCAACAATATTCCACTTAAATGATTTTTAAAGTAATTAAAATCATTTTTAAATCACCACCATTAATATATAAATATCAATGAAATTATCATCTAAATATTAAAAGTCATTAATTATAACTTAAAATATTTTTAAACTATTTTTCTCATTGTTAAATGATTTTTAAATCAATAAAATCATTTTAATTCATTTATTTAATATCATAATTAAATAAATCAAATATCATTAATATTAATTTATTAATGAAAATTCTCCAAAAATATTGAAAATTATATTTTATAATTTAAAATATTTTCTAACACTTTATTCTCAATTAAAATGATTTTTAAATCATTTAAATCATTTTATCTTATTTATTTAATTTAATAATCAAATAAATCTAATATCATTAATATTAAATTATTAATGAAAATTCTCCAAAAATATTAAAAGTTACATTTTATAACTCAAAATATATTTTAAATACAATAATCTTATTTAAAATGATTTTTCATAATATTAAATCATTTTTCTCTAATTTATTTAATACACTAATTAAATAAATTAAATACTTTTTAATATTTAAATAATTATAAATATTAAAGAAAAATATTCCAATTAATTAGAAATTATTTTTCATATTTTAAAATAATTTTTAAAACCATTTTGGTAATTTTAGAATTTATTTCTAATTTTTATTAATTTAGGAATATTTAGAAAATAAAATAAATAAATCCGATTTGTTAATAGCCTATAAGCGACACTTAGCGTCATTGTTGGTGTTCTTGAGCTCAAGAACAACGACGGTTTAAGCAGATCAACCAGTCACGCGTCAATGCTTTCTACTTCTCAGCCAAAATGGTTTCTGGACTTGTTTAAAGTTTGATCGTATAGCCAAAATGTAACTCTACAACATCCAACCAACTCCTTGGTTAAACAACATCATAACAAGGAGATCAAAGCCTCCAAAGTTGCTGTCAGACCGTTTCTGAGTTTTCCAGAAACCCAGAAAATTTGACCAGACACTTTCATGAACAATTTACACTATGTTCCGGTCATTAAATGGCTCGCTATTTGGTTCATAACTATAGTACTCATGACAAGGAACAACGACATAACAATATTTCAGTCCAAAAACTACAGATCCACAAGCTAACACTTGGTCAAAGTCTGTCAGAAAGAATGTTCATACTGATTCTGGGTTTTCCAGAAAAGTAATAATCAGTTCGGGTGATCTAGTTTGACCATCCATAAAATCCAATACATTTGATGTTTATGGAATATAAAGGCAGGTTCTTGGACTCGATATTACATTCTACAACATGCATACAACAACATCAACAAACAACAATCAACCGGATGATGATAGGGACCTTCAAAGATCTTGTCGAGTTGGTTTTTTCACTTTACAGGTAACCTTGATTTTTTACTCAGTCGGCCAATCAGCAAGTTTTGACCGATTATATCTTTTGATCTATAATAGATCCGGGTCCGATTCTTTTGCAACTTAAAGAACACATATCGGCTACATGTTACAAGTTTTAAACATCAAAACACTTAACACATACGGATCTATAAGATCGACATTTGAATCGAAAAACACTGATTTTCAGATTTCCAGATTTTGAAAAACTCTAAATTCGTGCACTTTGATGTTATGGGTCATGGATTTATCCACCCAGAACATCAATTGACACCATATTACTCATCTTTGAACAATCAATTACAACATTTAACCAAGAATCGAAGGATTTCTAAAAATTAGAATTTTATACCTTTTATGCTTTGAATCTTGATCTAATCCTTCCAATATGTTTATGATTGATCTAAGGCTGGTAATATGACTGATTCTACTAGTTATTTTCGGACACCAAGAGAGAAGGAGAGTTGGTAGGAGCAAAGTTGCAAAATAATCAAGTTTTATGATTTTTTTTCTCTCTCTAAACCTATATATAATGCTTGATGTTGCTTTGGCTGATCATTTGGACGATTTTGGCTGGCTATATAGGCTGATGAGCTGTGTTTGTAGGCTATACAAAGTCAAGGTTAGGTTAACAACTAAAGACTTTGCAATTTCTCACAAGTTAGCTTATAAAAATACACAAAGGGGCATTTTGGTCTTTTCCTTTTATTTCTAGATTTCTCATTTGTTGCAAACCCTTAGGGTTTAGGGTTTGGACAATCTAGGGTTTAGGTTTTGTACCCTTTAGGTCTAAAAATTCTAATTCCCATAATTTGCAAATTTAGGGTTTAATTAGAAAAAAAAAATTTCTAAAATAAAAATTAGGGTTTCTAAAATAGAAATTTAACATACAAAAATATAATTAGAGTTTTCTAATCATATTTAAGTTTAACAAACACTTTAGGCATGCTAATAAAAATTAGGGTTACCTAATTAGGGTTTACAATTCCGGTTTTGAAATTAGGGGTTTCGGCGTGCATAATTAGGGTTTTAATTGTACAATTTATTTTCTAAATTTAAGATTAGGGTTTTAAATCCCTTATTAAGGTTTATTAAATACAAACCTTATCCGGTCAACCATTGATCAACATTTCTATACAGTCCAAACACATAATCAACAATACAATTATTTTAATTGTATTTTCTCTAGAATCCTATCCAAGAAAATTAGGGTTAGGGTTTTCTAAAGTTGTTAAGCACAACTCTACTCTAATTTCTCAGTCAAAACATATATTGACTAATTCTCGAGACTTGTCTCACAAATTCTTAGTACACTATTAACAGTCATTGTCAATATATTAAAAAAAAAAATTATTCGTAAAATTTTGATTATTCGAAATCCCGGGTTATCACAGTAACAGGGGAATAGAACGGTGGTCATCGTTTAGTAGTTATATTTGGTGAATCTAATAGGGTGAGGCGAACCCAATGTTGGAAGGGTGTTTTGTCACTATCATACAAGATGTCTAATGACATACAACCACGTATCATCATAAGACAGGGATGTGCTCATCCACTTGCTGAGTATATATACGAGCACTACCTATATAATCTTGGTGTTTGTTTGAAGTATAATTCTCAATTTGAGATAGTGGAGATAATGATAAATCAAGAGAAGACTCACCATTGGGAAGAATATGATAGTAATCTTCTCGTTTTTTCTTTGGGGTCTATTAGGTCAACCAAGGATAATTCTTCCGGACATATGATATCTATCATAACCTAGCATTTATGGCCTCCCATGTATACGAAGGTTTCTTGAGCACTTCCCAAAGATTTTAGTTTCTAAAAGCAGGTCTTTGACTATACCTTTATGTAAGGTGTCTTTGTGAGGTGTTGTCCACGGTTGGGACATGTGTCACATTTGGTATATATTTGTATCCAAACTCACAGTATATGTGTTGTTGTATTTTGCACGACAATTGTTATAATAAAGTTGTAGTTGTATTCTGTACCATGTATTTGGCGACTCAGAATGAGTTGGATTGAATGGACCTATTTTGGGGTCGTTACAGTTAGGGTTTCCATTATCTGTTAAACATAACTTCACTATTATTACTCATTCAATAAACAGTTTGACCATCTTAATAAACGCATATCATAGATACTCAGCACAATATTAATAATCAATATCAATATTAAATAAAAAAAATTTATTCGTAAAAATTTGAATTGTTTAAAAATTTCGGGTCCTCACATTCTCCCCTCCTTAAAAGGATTCTGTCCTCGGAATCACCGCTTTCTTATATTCTAATATCTTTTAAAGTTGTATCATCAATTCATTTATATTAACACAATATTAATCTGTGATTCATATATTAACTTGTGACTTGGATCTTCCAAAGGAAATAACTCACAGCGATATATATCCAATACTACTCACGTAATTATATTACTAAAAAAAATCTTTACCTGTCACCACCTCCTATGCAAAAACTGCATCTTACACCATCATGTTGAATGTACATGTCGTTGGTCTTCCTGGCTGAGCAGGTCCTTTATTAATCGTCAATGTTTCGCTATTGGGTCCTTTGTTGATACTTACCTTATCCACATTCTTCTTTGGGCAATTCCGAACCAAATGATATGTTGATCCACACGAAAAACAACCTTGTATCTTCTTCAGAGTGGGATAATTGGGAGACATATGTCCCTCTTGGCCATAGTTAAAGCAAACTCCTATACCCTTCAAACAAACTCTAGGATGATTCTTCCCACAAATCACACATGGCTCACCTCCCTTCCTATTCTCTCCTGACTTGTTCCCCGATTGGGTATTGTCACTCCACTTCCTCTTGTTTTGATTACTTCCACCACTACTACCCCCTTCATTTGTCTTCTTCCTCTTTTCTTGATGATACCTAGATGCAGTTTCGCTTCCTCCTTCCACAATGATCGCTTTTTTCAACAAATTTGCAAATGTATTAATCTACAACATAGCTACCTTATTAAATATTCCTGGCTTCATTCCATTCTCAAATCTCCGTGCCTTTCGTGACTCCGTATCCACCTGATGAGGTGCAAATCTCGCTAACTCATTGAACTTGGCCGCGTATTCAAAAAATGGCATGTTCTCCTACTTTAATTCTAAAAACTTCACTTCCATCTTGGCTTGCATACGGCGAAAAATATTTCTCAAAGAACAACACCTTAAACCTCGTCTAAGTTACTACTTCTGTCCCCACTCTAGCCTGATTAGTTTCCCACCAGTAATTGGCTTCACCCTTCATCAAATAGGTAGCAAAAGTTATCTTTTGCTCCTCCGCTACTCTCGCAATAATGAAAGCCTTCCCCATCTCCTTCACCCAAGTTTGGGCTTCAATAAGATCAGTGGTTCCTTTAAATTCCGGCGGCCCTACCGCTTTAAAATCCTTGAAGTTTGCCAATCTATTAGCTGGATGTTCTCTTACTGTTGGCGCCCTATTTTTCATCGCTTGAGCTAACATATCTATAAAATTTTGCATCGGGTCTGCCTGACCTCCTTCATTATTCACTGACTGCTCCTCCCTTTGGTTTTGATTTTTTCGTCTAGGCGGCATTATCTAATTAAATAAAAACTTACATTAATCTTTTATCTCTACATTAATTCTTATTAGTAACATAATAAGAATTTAACATAATTTCTCATATAATCGCATATTTATTCAAATAGCACATAGTACCTTTAGTACTTAACACATATTACTTTAATCAGTCACTATCCCTTTTGACAAGAATCGGGATTAACTACCACAACTTTACACAAAAAGTTGTAATTCACCCAATTATTCTTAATATTCATACTGAAAACAAGTATTACATTCATACAAACATATATATATATATTTACATATGCTCACTCATTGTTTACGATAATACAATCTTTAATACATCGTCTCATTACCAAAAGAAACTATTAGTCATACTAAGTTTGTTTACAGTCTACTCCTTTCACCTGCCTTCTTCTTAGGACACTTGTTGAATTTGTGCTACTTCACTACTCCTATATCCAGTTTGTTCTAAGGTAAGGGGTATTATTTCATTTGTATTCATGAAGAGAATTATTTTCATTCAATACTCGTAAGGGGTATTATTTTATTTGTATTCATGAAGAGAATTATTTTCTTTCAATACTCGTAAGGGGTATTATTTCTTTCGTATTCATGAAGAGAACTTCTGTTATTCCATTTTTTATTATTCTGTTGGAATAACCTGTATACGCGGACTACCCTATACTTGGTGAAATTCTTCTGTTATTCCATTCTTTATTATTATGTTGGAATAACACATCATCATCAATCGCATATCGTGGGGAAATTCTTCTATTATTCTATTCTTTATTATTTTGTTGGAACTTCTTATGCGTGCGTTTCGCATGACTTTGGTTCCGATTATTTATTATTACATTGGAACATCTTGTCGGTGCAAATTTCACATAACTTTGGTTCATTATTTATTATTACATTGGAATATCACATGCATGCGTTCTTACGCATGTCTGGTTCCGTTATTTATTAATCATTGGAATAACTTTACATGCATGCGGTCTATCGCATGCCTAGTGATTTCTTTTGTTATTCCATTCTTTATTATACTCGATTGGTTAAAGTTTTGACTTCTATACTCCATGAAATTAGTGGAATATCTTTGATATTTGCGCTTCATCCAGTATATTTTCATGAAAATATTCTTACGAGCATTCTTGAATTTTACTCAAAAAAGAAGTATCATGTTGACAATTTGGACGTTATTAGTTCTTGGATAAATTAATTCTTGAACTTATTTTATTGAATTCTTATATCATTGTCATCATCCTCATGTTTTATATTATGTTGAAAGTCATCTGTGGCATGTAGTGCATAGATGGACTTGGTATGATTATGACACGGGATTATTCGGTATAATCATGACCGTAATGTTACAAATGATGTGGTAAAAGTCCTCATTGGCCCATAGTGCATTGATGGGCGGGTTGTTGGCATGATCATGACCATTGATGAATACACGAATATCCTTGGCCCGTAGTGCATGGATAATTTGTGGTCGTGATACTAATGAATATCCTTGGCCGTAGTGCAGGGATGATGTGGATTATTTATTAAGCTGAGTCTCAGCGATAACAGTGATGAAAAACCTTTTTAAATCATAAAAGATCGTAGATTTTATTCTCTACTTGACTCTTTTGATGGATTGCTTGTTCCGCTGCAGTTAAACTTGATGTTTGTTATATTGTATATGTTTAACACTGTTGAAGGCTAACGATAATTTATTATGTATTATCTTAGTCATAATATTTCTTACTGGGCTAGTTGAGCTCACCCTTTTACTTTCATTGTTCTCTTCAGGAAATGAGAACGTAGTAGGGACTAGTCGGGGAACGGAGTGATGGTCGAGATAATAGCATTAGTAGTCCTCACTATTACATTAAATAGTGTGATAATAAATGTAATGATGACTCAATTGAGTGTGGATATTGTCTAGATGACAATATTTGTATTAAAACTCATAGCATATGTTTTGTCGTATTTTTCACGACTGTTGTATAATTAAGTTGTATTTGAATTTTGTACCATGTATTTGGCGACTCAAGATGGGTAATGTATACCTATTTTGGGGGCTTCACAGTTGGTATCAAAGCTTAGGGACATGATCCACGGTGACATGTCGGTAAGAACTAGGAGGGAGAGCGGAGAATTCCTTATTAGTATGACCTACCTAAGTTTATTTGGTATTTAATTGGTTGGTCAGAGCATAGGGATAATATGTGATATGTTAATTAACCCTTGTTTTGTGGCAGTATTTGCAAATGGCATCCGAAAATGTTGAGATAAGCAATGAAGCACATGAGATCGTTGAGACACCTTTAATCACTAACCAGGTTAATATGATGTCAAACGAAGAAGAAATTAGAGATATCTACGTGGTGCGTAAAGAACTAATAGTTGCACTCGAGCTAGTTGCAGAGGTAGCAGCTGAGAGTGAGGAAGAAGAGGAACCTGGGGAGAATTTATTAGAAGAATTTTATGATCAAAATTTACAATTATAAAATCATATTCATGAGTTAGAAGAGTAGGCTGAAGAACGGCAGGCGATCGTGGAGCAAAGAGATGCAACAATTCAAAATTATGTTACCTGATGTGCGATGCTTGAACATAAGTACTCTTTGGCAGAGTATAAGATATTAGAGCTGGAATATGAGAATGCTACGATTAAAGTTCTAATGAAAGCAGAAACAACTAAACGAAGGAGAATAGATGATGCGTGAGTAAAAGCCGCACGACGCGTTGATATTGTCAAAAAAGTTGTCCGATCCAATAGAGTCAAAATAGATTAAATGGATTTTGCTTTTTGGACTATAATTGGGAGAATCCAACATCGAATTCGGAATTACCCTGTACAGAGCGGTCAACCCCAATTCGATATCGATTGAAGAGTAATGATTTGAATCATGGATCAGGAATATGACGAAGTAATTAAGGGTGGAATGTACTCTATAGCAAAGCCAAATCTGATAGTTTAAGTGAGCGTTTGTTGAGAAACCCGAACAAAGTTATTACAGGTAAGTTAATTATAAACTCTTGCAAAGTCTATGCCTTATTAGATACCGATTCTACCCATTATTTTATCTCTCTTGCTTGCGTTCAACGTTTAAATTTGACTCCGAAGAAATTAGACTTTGATTTATCTGTTGAAACTCTATTGGGAGAAACCTTCATTACCTCCACTGTTTATAAATCTTGTTTGATTCAAATCGACACTTTCACGTTACCTGTCGATCTTATCTCTTTGAAAATACTTGTCTTTGATGTGATTTTAGAAATCGATTGGTTAACTACTCATCATGCTTTTCGTAAGGTTGTTAGCTTTCATATTCCTAACCAACCTATTATGCAAATTCAAGCAACCAAACCACTAAAGTCAATCATTGTCATATCAAGCCATAAGTAAAGAGCCCCGATCCTTTCGTTGTTGACTTCCTTGTGTGGAATGCACCGAAGCCAGACATTCTATAGGCGACGTCGTGAATGACGATGGAAAGTTGATAGGTATCAATGTGACGTACTATCCAAGTCATGGATGAGAGTCACAATTTTGAATGATATTTCTATTGTTAATAAATTTCTTGATGTATTCTTGAAGACTTCTTAGCCTACCTTAGAGCGTGAAATCGAATTTTGTATTGACCCCAGTACAAACTCCATTTCTAAAACCCTTAAATATTCTTCAACCAACACAAACGTATCTGCGCCAATGACATTGGCTCGAGCTGTTGAAGATTACGATCGTACCATTCAATATCATCATGGAAGAGCGAACGTGGTAGCTGACGCGTTGAGTAGAAGATCATATGTGTTTACGAGTGCGATGTTGTTAACATAAAAACCCATTTCGTATAACTTACAAATGATGAAGATAGAGTTAAAGACTCTAGGGAACCACGTAAAGATAACGAATATATGAGTAGAATCGACTTTAATCGATAAAGTTAAAGTCGCTCAAGCTACACACCCGAATCTGATGAATGTGAAGAAGAAGGTTCAAGAAGGCGTTATCTCAACCCTCAATTTAATTGGCCCTTTTGAAATCCTCGATCGATTAGGATTTGTGGCCTATAGACTCGTTTTATCGCCAAGTATGTCGCGTGTTCATAACGTTTTTCACGTATCGTTATTAGTAAAAACTTAGTCTTGGGGGACTTTGGAGCCAAATTTCAGAATAATTAATGAATCTAAATAATTATGAAATCATGGGGGTTTTATAGAGCATGTTACAAACTTTCCATAACCTCAAAAACGGACTAATTCCGATAACGGACGAAGAAGTTATGAAGATTTAAAGTATGTGTGCCAAAAGTTGCAAAATCTGGAAAATTGGAGTTAAGTGCAAAGGGTCGAGCGCCTAGGCACTAGGCTCGGTGCTTAGATTCTTCTCTTGGGCACTTAGGCGCTTTCCCAAGGCCAAATCTGGGAGCTTAGGCGCTGGTCAAGTGTTAAGCCAAAATCTATCCGTATGTCCTTTAGTAAATTGGGCATAACGTTTTCATACAAACTCCGATTGAGGTGATTCAGGATGATTCAGAAAGATAACGAGTAGACCTAAAACTTTCATTATTTATGTTTTGAGATTTGAGGTGGGTATCAAGTCCTAAAATGGCTATTTTAGGGACTGATGTGCATTCAGAGGCAATTAGAGGATATCGAGCATGCACATATGCAACGTGTAATGTTTTCGACGATAAAGGTATTTAAGGTATCCTCACCTCTTCGGCATACCAGGTACATACGTAAATTTTGAGGGCGATTTATCATAAGGAGGGGAGATTGTGAGACCTCAGATTTTATGAATAAAGATTTAAATTTCTCGAAATATTTTTTTTTAATATTATGGTGTGGATTTGTTATAATGTTATAGTTGTGGGTAATATTTATAAATTTTGCAAAGTACGCAAGTTGTTATATAATATTCGATTGGTCAGGGAATATTCGTACAATGGCACAATCATTGGTGGACCCCACAATGGAATTATTATCGGATTGAGAAAACGACAAAAATATTTTATGAAAATAATGGCGGAAGTTTTATCGTTAACTGTTGAAATACCCGGTGTTTAAAGTACAAGAATACGCGTGGTTGCATAGTAGCACACGATAATGATTATTGATGCTTACGTGAGAAGTCACTCAGTTTTGTTCAATTATTGCTTTAGTAATTGTTGCATAGTATCTCACGTTAATTGATTCAATTATTGTCGATATTTTATATATTATTAAATCAATAATTGAGATAATGAGTTATTAATATTATTATTTGCAATATTAACGATGTCTAGAAGTTACGCCGAGGAGAGGTTTGATCACCTAATTGCGCGTGATAGGGAGAAATCCTTATTGGAAAGCCCCTCTTTCACAGGAGCGACACAGTCGATTAATAGTGTGAATTATAATAATGATGATGAAGTTTTGTTTTATTAGTATTATTAATGTAATAAAAGCAGAAAAGATTTTTATATAAAAGCAGAATACTTTTATAAAGTTATTCATTTTATTAGATTATAAATAGAATATATTATATTCTATTATGCATAGTGTTTTGCATAGTAAAATCTTTTATATAAAGCAAAATACTTTTATAAATTTATTTGTTTTATTAGACTATAAATATAATATATTATATTTTATTATGCATAGTGTTTGCATAGTACTGCATAGTGTTTGCATAATAAAAATTTTTATATAAAGCAGAATACTTTTATAAAGTTATTCATTTTATTAGATTATAAATAAAATATATTATATTGTATTTAAAAGATTTTGTTTTATTAGAATATTTTATAGTAAACCAATGGACCGTCTAGATTTAAAAAGTAAATCAATCTGGATGTTCAAGAATTAGTTACTATTTAGTCCATTCTCCTATAAATAGAAGTTTATTCCTTCATTATTTCTTACGAATTCACTGAAACTCTAGAGAGAGAAACTATAGAGAGAAACTATAGAGAGAAAGAAGAAAAGTATTCTGCTACTTCACTACTCCTATATCCAGTTTGTTCTATGGTAAGGGGTATTATTTTATTTGTATTCATGAAGAGAATTATTTTCTTTAAATACTCGTAAGGGGTATTATTTCATTTGTATCCATGAAAAGAATTATTTTCTTTCAATACTGTGAAGGGGTATTATTTCTTTTCAGTATTCATGAAGAGAACTTACATTATTCCATTTTTTATTATTACGTTGGAATAACTTTGTATCTGTGGACTACCCTATACTTGGTGAAATTCTTACATTATTCCATTCTTTATTATTATGTTGGAATAACACATACATCAAATACCGCATACATGGTGAAATTCTTACATTATTCCATTCTTTATTATTCTATTGGAACATCACATAAATGCGTTACGCATGACACAGTTCAGATTATTTATTATTTTGTTGGAACATCCTGTGCATTTGCAATTTTGCTGACACTGGTTCCGTTATTTATTATTCTGTTGGAATATCATGTACGTATGTTTTATATACATGACACAGTTACAATTATTTATTATTACATTGGAATAACACATGCATGTGATGTGATCTATCGCATGCTGGTGATTTTTTTTGTTATTCCATTTTTATTATACTCGGTTGGTTAAAGTTTTGACTTCTATACTCCGTGAAATTAGTGGAATATCCTTGATATTTTGCGCTTCATCCAAAGTATCTTTTCATGGAAATATTCTTACGAGCATTCTTGAATTTTACTCTACAAAGAAGTATCATGTTGACAATTTGGACTTTATTAGTTCTGGATAAATTAATTCTTGAACTTATTTTATTGAATTCTTATATCATTGTCATCATCCTCATGTTTATATTATGTTGAAAGTCATCGTGGCTGTAGTGCATAGATGGACTTGGTATGATTATGACGAGGATTATCGGTATATAATCATGGTAGTAATGTTACAAATGATGTGGTAAAAGTCCTCATTGGCGCGTAGTGCATTGATGGATAGTTGTTGGCATGATCATGACCATTGATGATTACAAGAATATCCTTGGCCCGTAGTGCATGGATAATTTATGGTCGTGATACTAATGAATATCCTTGGTAGTAGTCTTGGGGATGATGTGGATTATTTATTAAAATTTGAGTCGGCGATAACGATGATGAAAAACCTTTTAAATCATAAAAGATAGTAGATTTTATTCTCTACTTGACTCTTTTAATGGATTGCTTGTTCGGCGCTGTGATTAAACTTGATGTTTGTTATATTGTATCGTTTAACACTATTGAAGGCTAACGATAATTTATTACGTATTATCTTAGTCATAATATTTTTTACTGGGCTAGTTCAGCTCACCCTTTTACTTTCGTTGTTCTCTTCAGGAAATGAGAACGTAGTAGGAACTAGTCGGGGAATGGAGTGATGGTCCAGATAATAGGATTAGTAGTCCTCACTATTCTGTTAAATAGTGTGATAATAAATGTAATGAGGACTCAATCTAGTGTGGATATTTTCTAGATTACAATATTTGTATTAAAACTCACAGCATATGTTTTGTCGTATTTTACACGACTGTTGTATAATTAAGTTGTATTTGAATTTTGTACCATGTATTTGGCGACTCAAGATGAGTGATGTATACCTATTTTGGGGGCGTCACAAAAATTATCTTCGTCCTGGATGAGAAGATGTATTTAGAAATACAATTATGATTATGACTTTTATACGTGATTGTGGACAGAAACTGTTGATTGATGTTATAGGGATAAAACATTGTTGGTGGACTTTTAACATGGAGAAGATAATAGACCTTATGGTTTATTTGACTCTTCTAATGGATTGCTCGTTCCGCTGCAACTATGGTTGAAAAGTTTTATCATCTACCATATGTTCTAAATCTCTGATTTATTACTGACAAAGGCTTTTGATAATTTAATTATCTTTATTCATGATATTCTTTACTGGGCTAGTCGTGCTCACCCTTTTGTTTCACAATTCCTTTTAGGTAATAAGAGTGTAGCTGGGTCGAGCGAGGATAATAAGTGTGATGGTCCGAGACTGTCGAAGTTTCTCAATACATTATAAAATGACATGACATGCAATATATAATTGTATTGAGGTCCTAAGATGTGTGTGTCGTATTTTATACGCCACTTAATAATTAATTTTTGTGAACAATAGGGTGATGATAACTCGACTTTGAAAGCGTCAAAAGTGCACCTCATTAGAATGAACAAGATAGTAATCTTCTCGTTTTCCTTTGGGGTCTATTGGATCAACCAAGAATAATTCTTGAGTCATATGATATCTATCATAACTTAGATTCATGGCCTCCTATGTACAAAGGTTTTCTTGAGCATTTTCCAAAGATTTTAATTTCTAAAACAGTTATTGACTGTACCTTTATGTAAGGTATCAATGTGAGGTGTTGACACAAGTTGGTGTCCAGAGTCACAGTTGGTATTTAAACTCACAGTATATGTGTTGTCGTATTTTGCATGACAATTGTAATAATAAAGTTTTAGTTATTTTCTGTACCATGTATTTGGTGACTCAGAATAGGTTGGATGGATTGGACCTATTTTGGGGGCGTCACATAATGCAGCAACCTTTGCTTCATTTCCCACACATATGATTACTTATCTTTGTTTAACTTTCTACTTCTGCTTGGTCCCTTCATAAATCTATATTTATGATAACCAAAGTCGGTATCCAATACCCAAGTAGAACCTTGACTTAAAGAGAAGTTTATTTTAAATCATGAACAAAATTGTATTTGTAACCAAAATTTCACTAAGCTTCTTTTGGTTATCCTTAGCAAGATGCTTCTTGCAGTTTCTTTTCAGTGTCCAGGCTTATTGTAGTGGAAGCAAACTCCTTTGCTATCCATATCAGTTTTGTTATTATTATCCTTTATGTTTGCCTTTCTATTTAACTTCTTTAAATCGTTCTTCTTTTTAGAAGATCATTTGGCCCCTTCCAGTAAGACTTGGTCTTTCTTGGTTGGAAAGTGACTCTAAACATTTTTCAACATGTTAAGCAAATTAGCGAGACTGATATTTAGCTTGTTCATATGAAAAATTCATAATAATTGTGAAAGGAGTCCGAGAGTGAGTGCAAGATCAAATCTTGGCTTAACTCTCCATCCATGACAAAACCAGTTGTCCTAATTGATCAATCAAATTGATAATATTAAGTACTTTTATCTATATTGTAGTGTCATCGGTCATTCTAGATCGGAAGAGCTCCTTAGATATCTGATATCTATCAGTCCTACTTTTCTCACCATCAACTACTTGATGTGCAGGAATATAGTAGGCGCATCCACAATTTCATGCTGACGCTGAAGCACGTTACTCATTGATGTGAGAATGATGCATTGAGCCAACTGTGCATCATCTTGTCACTTTCTAAAAGTAGCAATCTCTTCCTCAGAGGCATTGTCTGCAACCATTGCAGGGATAGGCGTATTAAGGACATAAGATAGCTTTTTAGCCATGAGAACTATTCTCAAATTCTTTAGCCAATCCATTTAATTCAGTCTGGTTAAATAACATCTAATATGCTTCACAGTGATAGTAATTTAGACATTGTAAAATTCTGTAAATGAATTTATAATTAACAATATTTTAGCATGCATTCTTTTATTAATTACCAAAATAAATTAGGTCTTGTTTTAAATTGGTATCTCCCACTATTTTCTTCAAACTATATTACCCTCAATATATATAGTTCGGCAATATCTAATTAAAGATATGCTAGTGAGAATAAGGATCTCATTTCAAATGTATATAGCCTTGTGTTTGCACAACAAATTATATATAAATAAATAGGTAGACAACTCTTGTCAATTACATCAACTATGCAACTCCTTGTATTTTGCCTCTTAGATCATAATGGTCAAGTGTGTGTACATCAGAACTAAAATGATTTAAGTTAAGTCGGACCTTGAGATTTCCATATAAGTAAAGAGAAAAAGTGTATTAAGCGATTAAATTGATTATAGTAATATTTTAATAGAAAAGTGCAGCTGTCGTGGGGCCCACGTGACAACCAAATTGGGACAAGAGAGGGAGTATTCACATTATAAGGTAATGAGGGGGGAGGGAGTTACAAACTTTGTACAAATCCAAGACCTTTCCTTTCTCTAACCCCACCCCATACTAAATTGAATTTATACAATATACTTAAAGCATATAACTTATATTGGAGATGGAAGGGTTGGAAAATCAATTAATGTCATATTTTATATATACTCCCAATCCAAGTCTCTTCTTCCTCTTTGTAAAAAAATTCTACCGTGAGTGAAGTTGAGAGTGAGGGAGGAAGGAGCTTAAGAGAGTGGATTAAATGCAGAGTTTTTAGAGACTAATCAAGCAAGGAGAATCATTGGATGAGTTTGAGAAAGTAGAATTCATGAAAGAGGTAAGCCATGAACTCTCTTTTCCATGTTCTTTGGTAAAAATGAGAGAATATGCTTATGTGACTTTTTAGGTTTTTCAGAGCCTTAAATTCGATTAGCGTATGTAATAATTTTATAAAATATTATGTAGTATGAAGTCTAATATGTCCCAAATTTCGTTAGAATCGGAGTTATAATGAGCAAGTTATGAAAATCGTAAGCAAGCATTTTCATATCAAAATCTGTAGAAAATCTGGAATTTCCAGATTTTTTCTAAGTATAGAACCAGTGATGGCACGCTTTTCTATGCAGTTGGTTTGTGGTCTTAGTATGCTAGTTTCATGAATGTTATATTTTTGTAAAATACCTTGTTGTATGAAGTTTATTGTGTCCAAGTATTATGGTCATATCATCTGTAGATTAGTGGAAATAAAATTGCAAAAGTGGCTGTAAGAAACAAAAATTTGATGTCTTTCTTGGGACTGTTTTGGATCAGTTTGTCTCGGGGGCATTTTCGACCACTGTTTGTACTTTAAAAATTCTGGAAAAATTTGGAGTATTAATATAAGAAGATATGAAGGTCCTGTAAAAATTTGAGAATGTTTCGCCATACGGTTTGAGAGTTATGGATTTTATGGCTAATGACACTATTTGAAAAGATACCCAAATAACTCTCTGTTTATAAGTCCAAATATTACAAAATATTTACTGGAAGTACATGTATATAACAAGAGCTAACCCTAAAAATTTTAGAATTTTTGGAGCTAATCTTGATTTATGAAAAATCTGAGAATATTTGGCTATTATAGACTATTTAAAAATAGTAGATGGATTTTAAAAATTCTAGGAAAAATATATGTTCAATATGGGACTAGATTCTGCAAAATCCCAGAAAAGAAATATTTTTGAGACTAATTTGATATTTTTCATATAAATGATGTTATATGGATAAATGAGTTTAATTAAATATGTGATGTCAAAAATAAGGAAAATAAGGTTTTCCGACTTGAGACCTCTAAGCATGTTTTATGCAAATTTTTGATGGAGGTTTTGTTCCATAAAATGTCAGAAATTTATGTTTCCAAGATTCTTTTATTTAACCATGTGGCCTATACGTAGCAACATGTTATGTAATTGAATTGTATTTGAATACGTGCGAGTTTTAAAATAAAAGGGAACCATTACACTTCGAAGTGGTGTTCGAGAACCAAATTTCTTAACGTGACACATGTGAAGGGCTAGTAGATAGCGGTAAATTGTAGAAGACGTATTAGGCAAGTTTCCTAACCCTAAGTTCTATTGAGCAATTATTTAATCCTTACTCATTATTATTGCAGTGAGGGATAGTAATGGACTTATGTTATTTACTTTTCCGTACAAGTTCTTTGTCATAAAGTTATATAACAACAATTTCTTTGCAAGAGTTATTGATGATTACTTAGTTATTATTACAACTGCTATACTTTAAAGTTCTACTTCTTTAACGAATTGTTTCCAAGGATGTTTTTTGGATTTTTGTTTCGACTAGATATTATTGATGTTAAATGATATAACATTTGAATAATTCAAATCATTTGAAGCTATTTAATGTTTACCAATCCAAATTGTTTTGGTGAGGTCTCGCATGAATACTAAGATGAACAACCTGAATAATCGGGCAAACAGATGTCAGGCATATAGTCCCATTTATGCTTATCTAGTTAAACTTTATACTTGTGCACAATGTAGGGTACGATAGGCTGATCACCTGTAGTACTTGTAGAGACCGTTTACAATCTATTTGATTGTTAAACCGTTTGATGGTTTTCGATGAAATAAAGTAATGTTTAGGGTATTCTATACCCCTTAGTATGATATTGAGAATTCTTCAATTCTCATTGTTGATATTCCTTCCTAACACTTGATATTTCTTTCAACTCTTGCGATTTAGCTATTCAGATGACTTTACTCCGATGTATGTTCTCAAACTATTTTATATACTTCTTTGGGCAATTTGTGCTCATTCTTGCTTAAACTTTTCGTTAAAGTACGATATAATGTTGAGGGGCTCGAGGCAAGGACAAAGGAAAGTCTAAGATGAAATGATGAGAGTTATTTATGTAATAAGTTATATTTCCGCATATGATGTAATGTAGCGATAAACGCTAAGTTAAAGTTTCAATTTATTTAAGGTTGTAAAGACTTGGGATTTTATTTTGAATAAGTATGTAATAGTTAATATTATTATTATTATTATTATTAAAGTTACTTAGTTAGATGGTGTATGTATGTGTGTATCGTGAGCACCATGTCCTGTAATCGATGTTACACGGATTTGGGGGCGTCACAGGTTGGTATCAAAGCAATAGGTTATAAACCTTAGGTGGGGAACCTTAGACTATAACCTTAGGGAAGTTAGTGGAGAAAATAAGGAGATGAACTCACGTAGAGTTCTAGGGGTTGTGTCAAATCTATTTTTCTAAAAACAAAAACACCTATTTTAAACTACTAACCGAGTTATTTTGTCTTGTTTGAAGGATGTCAGGAGAAGAGGAGGTTAGAGATATCCACGTTGTGAGTGAGCAGTTGGTGACAGCTGTACTTGAGCCTATAGTCGGGCAAGCGGTGACTAACTCGCAGACCAAAGGAGTATCCTGAAGAGGGAGAGGAGCCGAGGAGGACTCCGAAGAAGCACCTGAGGATACTTTGTTGGATGAGTTGATGGATAGGATTACAGAGTTGGACGACAGAGTCCATGAGTTGGAGGAGGTGTATGGGGAGCAACAAGGCTACAACATTGCTTGGGGCATTGGTGCATCACACGTAATTAGGAATGGGGATCGGGTGACAAGTCATGGGCATCGAGACGAGAAGAAGGTGGATAGGGTGAAGGATGAGAAAGAAGCTATTAGGACCCATTTGGGACATACCATTAATGGGTTAGAGTCGAGGATCTGAGTCTCCAAACCTAACAAATGATTATTACTACATTTTGGAGAGATGAGAGAGAGAGGCCGTGTGTTCGGGTAGAGAAGCTAACATGTGAGTTAGAAGGTGAAGTGAGAGATAAGAAGGTTAGGATGGATGAGGATGAAATACGCATTTAAGTCAACACATGGGAGGTTCCAAACATAGGGTGTTTCACTTCCACGTGAGGAGTCTTGGGTCAGACATACCATAAGCCGTGAATGGGTGGTGCTAGAGATGGCGGATAAAGAACACGAAGATGCCATTAGGCGGGGTCTTTAGTTTATTTGTGATGAACTTTTACTATTAGCGTTTAGAACACTTATCTATGAAATAAAACTTGGTTTTGGTTTTTACTATGTACTTTGGTTTAAGTAATGTAAATGGCTTAATGCCATAAGACGATGAAATACCTTGGGTGTTATGTTTATAAATAAATATGCTTTTATTTAAGTATGTGATGTGATGATTAAGTTCTCTTCTTATGAATGATATATTCTGTAGAGTAAGTTATAAGATAATAACATTAAGTTCATTTTAAACAGATAAATGGCTAGAGGAAGACGTCGTCAAAAAACTGAGGGGTCAGGCGGTAATGCTGGGGATCCACCGAACCCTATGCAGCAGTTTGTAGACATGTTAGTGGGGGCACTTCATAATCGAACCCTGAATGCCAATAACCCTCCAGTGGCCCAAGTGGTACACTTTAAGGACTTCAAGAGCGTGGGACCCCCTGAGTTCAAAGGGACCACTTAACCCATCGAAGCTCAAACTTGGGTCAAAGAAATCAGAAAGGCGTTCGCTATCGCCAGAGTAGGTGATGATCAGAAAACAATCTTCGCCACTTACATGCTGAAGGGTGAAGCCAACTTCTGGTGGGAGGCAAACTAGACCAGGGCTGGAGAAGGTGTGATACCTTGGGAATGGTTTAAGAAAATCTTTTTCGAGAACTATTTTCCAGTTAGTATGCAAAGTCGCATGGAGATACGATTCCTGGAGCTGAAGGAAGAAGACATGACGGTACCTCAATATGCCACAAAATTCAATGAGCTGACAAGGTTCGCGCCTCACCAGGTCGACACTAAGGAGAGAAAAACGAGGAGGTTTGAGCAGGGTCTCAAGCCATGGCTATATAGCAGAGTCTCGGTGTTATGAGACGAATAGCAGCGACTCTCCGGAGAAAGCTATAATCGGCGAGAGGTGGAAGTGAGGCCACGATGAAATTTAACAAGGAGAAAAGAAGAAGAATGAAGGAGGAATCATGGGGAAGGTAGCAAATTGTAGTGGTGCAAACAAGAGGAAGTGGAACAATAACAACAGTAGCAGCAACAATTTCAATTCGGGAAACTCTAGGGGAAAACCAGGGGAAGAAAAGAAGAGAAGTGAGGCATGCAAGGAGTGTGAGAGAAATCACTCGGGGGCATGTCTAAAAGGGAAGAATGTGCTGCTTCAATCATGGGCGGAGGGGCACATCTCTCCCAATTGTTCTCGCTACACCAAAGAGAAATGGATGTTTCAACTATGGAGCATTGGATCATCAAAGCAGGAATTGCCCAAAGAAGAACTTCAGGGGAGGAAATGGAGGAAGGGGACCAAGCGGGTGGAAATCTCATGATTAATGGACCACCAACTCAGAATCGACCCACAGCTAGGACTTTTAACATGACAGTTCAGGATGCGGTCACATCCAGGGACGTGGTTTCAGGTTTCATTCCGATCAATGATATAACAACTTACATATTATTTGATTCAGGTGCTACTTGTTCCTTTGTATCACATGAATTCTCCCAACGATTAAACTTACCCCAGGAAGAATTAAACTATCCTATGAATATAGAAGTTGCTAATAAGGAAATAATTCCCGTTAGCCATGTCTATAGGAATTATGTTGTAGACATAAGGGGATATAAGTTACCTGTGGATTTAATTCCAATTCAATTAGGAAAATTTGATGTAATTCTAGGAATGGACTGGTTATTTAATCATGGAGCGATGATAGATTTCCAGAAGAAGGGTATAAACCTTAGGACTCCAGATCAGTCTAAGGTAGCGTTCTATGGAAGTAGGTCACCGAGACACTTAAGTTGTCTGACGATGATGCAAGTGAGGAAGTTACTATGAAAGGGATGTGTAGGATATTTGGCCCATATCGTCGATACTCAGAAAGAAAAGATAGAGATGGGACAAATACCAGTAGTGAATGAATTTCTGGATGTATTTCTAGAGGAATTGCCAGGACTTCCGCCTGATCGGGAGGTCAAATTCGTTATAGATTTAGTACCGGGAACGACACTGATTTTGAAATCCCCTTACAGAATGGCACCAACAGAAATGAAGGAGCTGATGGTACAGTTGCAGGAGTTATTGGATAGGAAGTATATTCAACCGAGTGTGTCTCCTAGGGGAGCACCGATTTTATTTGTGAAAAAGAAGGATGGATCGATGAGACTATGTATCGACTATCGAGAGTTGACAAGGTGACGATTAAGAACAATTACCCGTTACCTAGGATAGATGATCTGTTGGATCAGTTGAAGGGAGAAAAATATTTTTCAAAAGATCGACTTGAGGATGGGATATCACCAGTTAAAGGTGAGGAAGGAGGATGTACCTAAGACAACGTTCAGGACTCGTTACGGTCACTACAAGTTCCTGGTGATGTCGTTCGGGTTAACAAATGTGCCAGCAGTGTTTATGGACATAATGAATCGAGTATTCAAGAAATACTTAGATAAATTCGTAGTTGTGTTCATAGATGATATCCTAATCTATTCCAAGACTCAGGAAGATCATGCTGCACACTTAAGGTTAGTGTTGGGGGCGTTGAAGAAGGGTAAGTTATACGTATAATTCTCGAAGTGTGAGTTCTGGTTGGAGAAAGTTCAATTTCTAGGTCATGTGATCGACAAGGACGGAATCTCAATGGATCGAGCGAAGGTGGAAGCGGTGCAGAATTGGGAACAACCAAAGTCACCAATCGAAGTAAGAAGTTTCTTAGGACTGGCAGGCTATTATAGATGGTTTATCCAAGATTTTTCAAAGATATCAGGAACGTTGACGAATTTAACGAAGAAGTCGGTAAAATTTATCTGGATGGATAAGTGTGAAGAGATTTTTAAGGAACTCAAGAAAAGACTGAGTGAAGCACCAGTGTTGTCTTTACCCGACGATGCAGGTGACTTCATGATTTTCAGTGATATGTCACACAAAGGACTTGGTTGTGTGCTTATGAAAAATGGTAAAGTTATTGCGTATGCATCGCATTTTTTTAAGGATTGCGAGAAGGGATATCCTACCCATGACCTGGAATAGGCAGCGATAGTAGTTGCCCTAAAGATATGGATGCTCTATTTATATGGGGTAAGGTGTGAAATATACACGGACCATAAAGTCTGAAGTATATCTTCGCGTAGAAGGAGTTGAATATAAGAAAGAGAAGATGGTTGGAACTTATAAAGGATTATGATTGTGACATCTTGTATCATCAAGGGAAAGCTAATGTGGTAGCGGATGCGCTAAGCGGAAAAGGCGGTGGTAAGTTGGCAATGATAACAGCTCAAGAGGAGTTAATTAAGGAGATGGCTAAATTGGAACTCGAGATAAAAAGTCCGACGGAGCCAAAGGGGAAATTGTTCTCAATGGAGGCTCATCCGACTCTATTAGACAAAATCAAGGAAGCACAAGGCAGCGATGAGGAATGCGAGAAGGTGAGGAAAAGAATTTCAGATGGAGAAGAGCTTAAATTCAGTATGGGTGGTTATGCACTATTGAGGTTTGAGAAGAGAATTTGGGTGCCAGCGGTGTTTGCATTAAAGGAAGAAATCTTGCAGAAAGTTAATAGCTTAAGTTACTCAATCCACCCGGGAAGCACAAAGATGTATCAGGATCTTCGCCAACATTATTGGTAGCCTAATATGAAAAGAGAAGTCGTCGAGTACGTCAACAAGTGTTTAACATGCTAGCGAGTTAAAGCGGAACATTAGAAACTGAGCAGGTTACTTCAACCTTTAGAAATTCTTGAATAGAAGTGGGAGCATATCACAATGGACTTCGTGGTAGGACTTCCAACTACACAGAAGGGTTTCAATGCAGTATGGGTGATCGTTGATCGATTGACCAAGTCAGTGCATTTCTTGCCAATCAGGATCAGATATAACTTGGATCAGTTGGAAAAACTTTACATAAAAGAGATCGTTTTCAGGCACGTAGTACCTATATCACCTTTTTCGGATCGTGATCCGCGATTCACAACAAATTTCTAGAAAAGTTTTCAAGAACGCATGGGAACACAATTAAGGTTGAGCACCGCGTATCATCCTCAATGCAGAGAAGAGAACTATTTAAATGTTAGAGGATCCAAATGTTATGGATTTCAAGGAAGTTAGGAGACTAGTCAACTATCCACGCGAGATGGTATGCCACCTTATAAAGCTTTATATCAACATCGACAACAACGAGACTTTGACGTCGTCACTTATGTGTTCTTGAAAGTGTCCCCCTGGAAAGGGAAAATGAGATTTGGAAAGAAAGGAGAACTTAGTCCTAGATTCAAAGTGACCTTGGAAGTGTTGGAAAGAAAGGAGAACTTAGTCCTAGATTCATAGGACCCTTTGAAGTGTTGAGGCGAGTCGGTGAGGTAGCTTATGAAATAGTTTTACCTCCAGGGTTAGAACATATACACAACATGTTTCATGTTTTGGTCCTACAACCCTATAAGCATGACTACAAGCATGTCATTGAGTATGGACCTATTCAATTTGAGAAGGACTTAACCTATGAAGAGGTTCCAATACAAATAATTGATAGAAAAGAACAAGTGTTAAGAAATAAGATAATACCTTCTGTTAAAGTAGTGTGGAGGAACCACAACGCCGAAGAGGCTACGTGGGAACTCAAGGAGAAAATGATGAAAAACTACCCTAATATTTTTGTCTGATGAGTAATGATTCTGGGGATGGAATCCTTACAAGGGAGGGTGAATGTAATATCCGAGATTTTTTATGTAATTTAATAATTATCAATAAACGAAATTATGTGAAACTCTTGTGTGGTTTCATTTATTAGATGTATATGTGTTATGTTAAGATATGTGATGAGATGTGTCGACGTCGGGATTTTTGGTGTCCCTTTTCGTTACTTGTTCTTTGGTGTTCTCATGTTAATGTGAGATTTGTTTAAAAAAACAAGTGAAAAAGGTCCGACATGTATAATGTCGACAATTGACTTTAAGAGTCGCCAGTTGGTGTATTTAACTGGTTGCACCAACACAACCGAAAGGTTAGCACATTGACCTAGTGATTTGACACTGCTAAATGGGTCTGTGAAACCCAGATTCATTAAGGGAAGGTGTTAGGCACCCCTCGACATCCCTGTTACCACGGTGACCACCACTCTTCAAAGAAATTGTTATATGAATGTGTGTGTGTGTGTAGGGATCAATGTGCAATTATTTGAAAGTAGTGCGACGCCTTGTTCGTACCTATATACACAAGGTTTGAATTTTATAGAAAAATCCAGTTTTAACTAAGATATAGCAATGAAGTTTTGTAAAAGAGGTTTTTTCAAACCATGTGCTCAATAGGAATTGAAACCTTATCATACTTTCATTTTATTAAATGTTCGGCTTGTTTGCTTTTATTTTTGAGATGTGAAGCATCCTCGAGAAAATAATATATATAGATCTTAGAACTTCTTATGGGCATGATGACCATCCATGGAAACTCGAGACATCGTAAAATAATGTACAAGTCGCTTCATACTAAAAATGTGCATCATGGGAACCAAATCTAGATTCGAAGAACTCGAACTGCGTGATCACATGATTCCTAAACTCACATGATACTGCAATTTGTATGGAAAGCAGTAAACAGTTATATATATATAAAAGCAATAAATATATATATTTGTACATGATCAACCACCACAAAGCAACTCCATGGGGGATCATAAATGTAAATAAAGCAGTAAATGCTATCAAGCGCCACTAAGTAAACTCGAGCGAGGACAAAATGTAAATAAAATCAAAAGCGATCAACCCGCCACGCGAAGTGAACTCGAGGCGTAATGAATTGTAAAAAAAAAGTCATAAAAGCCACGGAGGAAACTCGAGCTTGGACAGAATGTAAATATATATATATATATATATATATATACATATATATATATATATATATATAAAGCGATGAACGCACTGCAGATGTAAATCAAGGGCTCATCGGATATGTCTGAAATGCAATTATATATATGTATATATATAAAAGCGAAGTTACTTAAGCGGATGTAAAATCCGGGCTCATCGATATGTCTCGATGGCAATTATATATATAAATATATATATAAAAGAAATTAAACGCTCAGGATGTAAAATTCGGTGCTCATCGAATGAGTCCACCACGATTTATATATCTAAGTATATATATACATAAAAGCAAATAAATACTCCAGACCGAAATCTAGGCTCAATCGAGGCATAACTTGATAATGTTAGTCCATATATACAAAATATATACATATATTAGTATATATATACAGACAGAAATGAAAACCACGGATCGAAGTCCGGGCAAACACACTCACACGACTATCAACGTGTACAACAGTGTGTGATATATGGGAAAGAGGCTTTATAGAATATAAGAAGGCTTACTGTGGGCTGCCAAAGTAGACTTCTTAGACTTTAAATGGATAAACACTCAGCTCCCGCCGGAAAAAAAGTAGCTATATGTGAGCTAACTAATGTTTAAAGAAGAGGAAACACTCAAAAGATGTGTATGCAGAGTAAAATGGATAGGGCTTCCTCGCCTTTTTCCTTCTCTCTCTCTCCTCAAATGGCTGACCCCTCAGCATATATTTATAAACTGATGACCGCTAGTACACCTGCGGCTGGTCGTGGTGGATTCTAGCCTCGCGGGTCTTGTTGTCTAGTAGTACGTGCAGTTGTGCACTGTAATGTCCGCTCAAACTTGCAGAACTTCAATCTGAGCATCCGAACGAAGTATATCTGTACTTCTTTGGATCGCTTGTGTCGAGAGTTATGTAATGACATGGATTAGAGGTTGTACGAAGTTAGGAAGAGTGGTCTATGCCCATGGTCTTCAAGCTTCAAATTCTATCCAAAGTACTGCCACTTGTAATAGTCACTCGGGATTGTCAATCCTTGGCTCTTGTGGGACATTTGTTGTATGTATATATGAAGTGTTGAGACGATGTGCCATTGTTGAAGGAACAAGATGACACTTGACTCCTCGCCGGGGTTATCGCCGGTTTGAGTTGAAAGTAGACGTTACTCAGGATTACAACTGAGATTGGACTACTTGTTGGTATGCCGCAATATCATCTTGTTGACATGGTAAGATGATGTTTTGACTCCTCACCAGGGGTTATCGACGGTTTAAGCGAAAAGCAAACGTTACTCAGGATTACATCTAAGATTGGACTGCTTGTTTGTATGCCTCACTGTCATCTGTGGGTATTCATGTCTGCCCGTTTGTTAGTCCCGGGACTGAGATGTATGTGCCTCGATAGGATGTCTGATCCTGAAGCTGATCGCACGTGTTTGAAACACGCATTCTGGGGTTATTGCCAGAACTGCAATGACATCCCTTGGGGCTATCACCAAGGATGGGGTTGCTACTCCCAGTGTTTTCTCTGGAACTAGAACTGAACGTCGCGGTGTTATCGCTGAGACAAGACTGTCCTCTCTGGTGTTGTTGCCGGTCTTTTGATCTATATATCTCGGGGTTATCTTCGAGATTGGAAATGACACTCCCGGTGTGTGTTCCGGGTTGAGATGATGTTCGGTTTGTGTTAAAGGTTCCGGTCGAGTGAACTTTCGGTAGTATCCGACATGGATGTAAGTTATATTTCAGGGTTGTCTCCAAAAGACAAATCTACCCTCCTGCAATGTTAGGAACAGGAGTGCAGAAAATTTCGAGTATCTATAGATGCCCCTCTTTATCATATTCATGGAATACAAGGCATGGATAGGATAAAGAATCCTAGACACTTGAAATGCAGGCAAGATAAACATGATGCTATATGCAGCAACATGATGCAAATGTATGATGCATGAATGATTTTCATGTAATCCTGCTGGGATGACAATCAATGATGACTTGGACATGCGATCTAAGTCTCCAAGGATGTTGACGTTGGGACTACGATCAAAGTCTTGAATCCTAGACACTGGCTTATACTCCATAGAGGTACCTCTTATGTGGAAGAGATCTGTGGGGATAAGGCTTTGTCTATTTTGAGGATGTGTATAACACATTCCCTCATTCTGTCGGAGCTACTGCCAACAATTTGTTATTATCAGGGTTGCCTGATCTTCCCTGATGTGTATATCACCGGATAAATCCCTACTGGATGCATTGTCAAGGCTGCTTGACCTTCATTGATGTATGTGTCAATGGTAACATTGCGTTGTAGCCCCCGTCGGGGAAGGTTGCTTCGATGGGTTTACTTTCCATCAACTGACATGATGTCAAGGCTGCTTGACTTTCATTGATGTGTGTATCAATGGTTGCATTGCATTGTGACCCCCGCCGGGGATACATAAATGCTTAAAAGATGTGCGTTGTGACCCGTAGGGATACGAGATGTTTGATAACTTGGCGTTGTTTTCTGGCGTCTGGGAGGTTTGATATTTCGTGGTTTTGCGTTCAGACCCTGGTTGGGATTGTTTAGGGTTGTAACCCTGCAAATAATGGCATCGGACCTTTATTGGGTATTGTCGAGCATGGTTTGTAAAAGCTAAGCTCATTGGTATAGTATACCCTGCATTTAGGCGAATACCATTGAGACGACGGGAGTTTAATTCTGACCGACAAGAAACTAGGATTTCAGGTTGTTTCGCTCAATCACGTAGCACTTTTATTCCTGATTTGGCCTTTTCAGCTTATGAGACCTCCTTTACAACTATAACCGGAGCAAGCCGGAGGTGTGGGACCCATGTAGGGGTGCCGTAGGTGTACCTGCAGGAGCTGCAAGTTATCCTACGGCCAGTCGTGCCTATGTATAGGTGGCTGGTCGCTTTTATAAGTCATTTTTAAGTTGCGCGGCGAAGGAAATTGGAGAGCTCTTCTTCAGATCTGCTGAGTTTGGGAAACTTTCTACATATTCTGTCATCGTACAAGCGTTCTTCACTGTCCTGGTAACACATGCATGTATTTTTTTCCAATTTATGTCCGTTGGAAAATGACTTATCGCATGAAATGCATTTAAACACATAGTAGTGAATATGCATGCTGATATGACTTGATAAAAAATATTTAACATAGTAAATGTTAGTATTAAACCATGCTGAACATAATGATGTGAAAAAATTTAACTTTTGAAGCAGTCAAATTGGCACCTTTTACTGTCATTTCTTATCCTATATGAGGACAAATGAGTAATGGTAGACAAGAAAAATAATCATGGTAATTAGACTACAGTTGCAGATTTTTTTTTGCAATGTATTAATGCATACAAGATGTATATGACTGTGTATAGGTGTGCTACTGAATGGCCACCTAGTCATGCCTATGTGCATGTGGATAGTCCTATTTACAAAGGGGCTATGGCAAAATTTTCCCAAAATGTAGGTATTGGGTAGTCATGCATTTTTAACTCTACTGTAGATATATTTTAAAACAATGCATGTATGCATGTAATCATAGAATGCATTTTGAAAAGACTCTGTGTACTGAAATTACCACACCCTTTCGAGGTGATTTGGAGACTTCTTTGTCCAGATATTTATGGATCTAGATCAGCCGAGTGGTTCCATGAGGACCACTTACGGTGTCTGGAGGAGGGCTTTTGAAGAGCCTCTCATTGCTTCGTGAGACATCCTCGTCGTTTGGCGGAGGCGGTGGTACGTCCTATTCGGGTTGAGGTGCCGAATGTCGAGGATGAGGAGGAGGATGCACCGATCGAGGTTCCTATTCCTGTTGTACGTATTCCCAGTAGGGAATTTCCAGGTATTCAAGTGGCAAACCCAGATCTTCTAGGTGACTTGAGTAGGAATCCTTCAGTATACCTGCATGCAAACGAGGTATGAAGTTAGATCTTTAATCTTCCTTATTTCCTATTGATGAGGAGTCAAGGAGTCTGATATTGATCTGCATTTGATGTAGGTTCCCGGCTTCACACAGCCTCGAGGGAACTGGTTTAGCATCCACTCTATGTATCAGGCCTTGCATGATGACTATAGAGCGATTCTCCATGGTTGGGAATTCGGGAGGTTCTTCTCCATTCTACCCCATCGTTGTCCCTGGGGTTACCTCAGGGCATTGTCTGAGCGGTAGTTCCACCAGACTCAGTAACTCCATTTGCTGGATTGCGAGGTGATGATGACACCGATGGATTGGCGGTTTATCACATGTATGGAGTTTGGAGGGGAGCAGGTGCCTTGCATGGCGGATATCACCCCTACTACTGTCAGATCCTTATTGGGAGTTTCGGCGGAGGTGCTCAAGGGCAGGACCGTTCGTACAGGTCCTTTGAGCGTAGATGCTATGAGCGGGCTGTTGAGTGAGCCTATACCCGATGATATGAGAGTCAGGGAGCGCATTCTTCGGTGATTGTTCCTGATGATCATTAGGGGCTGCTTCATAACAAATAATTCCTCTACGGTGTGCTTCGCTTTGATCAGTGCCACTCGACACGTGGACCGTATAGGAGAGTATGATTGGGGTTCGTACACATTTTCTTACTTCCTCAGGGGAATACGCATGCGATCGTAGGGCTTGACCGAGGCATGGTTAGGATTCTACCCATTTCTGCTGGTGAGTGTTTCTCTTATCCTTTCCCATGTATGGGTTAAGAGTGTTGACTGACAACAGATGTTTAACTTTGTGTTGGTAGTATTGGGCCTATGAGAGGCTTCCTTGTTTGCGTCTTGTGAGCATGTTAGGTTTAGACACCTATCCACGAGGACGGAGATGGCATCATTCCACACTGGCGGAGGTCCCTGTTGCTGAGGGTTTCACTCATTGTTGCCTACAGTTGGAGTTGTTGACAGCTGATGTCATCACATGGATTTCCTACTCTGGAGAGCATTTGGGAGTTGGACTTGAGGATGGGTACCCGACTGGAGTAGAGTACGCCATTTCCACCCGCAGGATTCCTCACTTCACAGATGGAGGATGGGAGCTCTATTTAGGAGAGCGTGCTATCAGGAGCACTACAGGAGAGATTCGTATGCCGATCTTGCCTCCTGCCAGGCGTTATTGGCCTGTTTCGCAGTCACCCGTCATTGACATCCCATTGATGGGGATTGATGACTTTACATTGTCAAAGGGCCCTTGTTCTCAGGAGATGTTCCAGCATTGGTGGATCCCTCATACGATTGGAGCTCAGACCCGTGCCACACAGTTTATGGGGGATATGGTTCTAGGATCCATGATGATGATGGATTGGCTAGCCTGTGTTAGAGATCCGACTTATGTGGCACAGATTGACAGATTGACTCGGTAGTTGGACCGGTCACATCTTTTTATTCGGCATTTGGGCAGAGATCCTGCAGAGGTAGATACTTTTGATCCTTCCAGCTCTAGCGCTGGTCCCTCGGATGACCCATATGGCTTTGCCGACACAGATCCTCCTTTATATAGGCCTGACATCCCTGTAGATAGAGATCTAGTGACTCAGGAGGAGTTACATCAGGTGGACAGCATCGATGATGTGGACATCGACACCATTGACTTTTTCTGATGTATTTCTTTTGATAGGCCTCTCATTAGGTCATTTGGGTAGCTTCGCCCCATTCTTGCTATATCTTTTGATAGGCCTCTGTTAGATGTTGGGTAGCCGCCCCATTTCCTTGTATTTTAGTTGTCTGAGAGATGTATTAGATGATGATATACTTAGGAATGTATGCACGCTTTTCCATTCCTATATCATATTGCCATCTATTATATCATGCATGTAATTGTTATGCATATGTATGTATGTCCAGAGATATTCAAAGATTGACCTGGATGGTCTTATGACACGGCCCGTCGGATGTCTTCTTGACGATTAGCCGTATTGATTATACCCCACCATTCACGGCGGTGGTATTTGGTATGCGATCATGGTATGATAGTATATCACCATCGGACATGGTGATCGTAGATGATTTGCTCTGAGATACTATGACCTTCTTGATGTTTGTGTTCCTCCAAGATTTGTAGAGGGCATGCTAGAGAAACCTTTAGATGCAAGACGATGCATGGTATTACGCTTTGGGACCCGTGAGTTGACTCCTACTTTGGAGGAGTATGCACGGTTGACGATGCTGCCGCTGGACAGACCTTGCGTGCACATGGTGACAGGAGATATGAGTAGACAGTTCATGACTCTCACAGGATTGAGGCGCAGAGTGGTGCAGGATGAGATTACATCCGGCCATGTTATATCCCAGCGTTTCCTATTTGATAGGTTTGGCTCTGAGGACAGCTATGCACAACATTCTGGGGATTACACCACACCGGAGGATCATTGGCGTTTAGCCAAAGTAGATGTACTGCTTTTGTGCGTATTGTCATACGTATACATGCCGCGGTACATGGATGAGCTAGATATCGGCGTCATTATGGCAGTGAGAGCTCTCAGGGAGGGTCATACCATTGTACCGATGATTATCGCAAAGACCTTGAGGTCGGCTACATACTGCTGCACTTATCCGACATGAGTGTTCACAGGTAGCTCGGTTATGTTGTATATGTGGTTCATGTCACACTTGAGACCGATTGGCACATTTAGACATCATGGATTTTGTTTCACCCATGAGATATCCATGTCGTACTCCTTTCAGCCTACGGGGTGTACAGATGATGTATCTTGGTCCGCTTTCTTAGCAGAGATTGGACACCCTACATCTTAGCACACCCTACAGCTTCATTACTTATGCTCCGGGCATGGATTATCTCCCTCTGGCTGGATTGAGAGGCATGATTACTTACCACCCACTGGCCGTGATGTGTCAGTTTGACCAGTTCCAGGATTTTCATCCGTATGAGGGGCGATGAAATCGACTCTTCGCGTCACATCGTTTGTCAGCGGAGGACAGATCCAGGTTGTATTCATGTTGGGATCAGCGAGAGCTGGCTGAGTTTTCTGTCAGTCATCCAGGTTGTTCTGTAGAGTATTCTTCATGGATGGAGACATAGACTGCATTGGCTGGTAAAGATCCATAGTGCAAGGAGAGACCGATTATGACGATGAGGAGCCTATAGAGGAGGCCGTCATTCCCACCGATGACTTGATCTTTGAAATTTGCCGACAAAGATTTGTGATGGATTCTCCCACCCCGAGAGTGCCATCACATTACTCAAGATTCGGCACATCATTTGGAGTGAGCTTACATCCGATGACCTATGGCGAGAGATCGAGGCTAGCCAACGATGTTGTGACTCTTGATGAGAGAGATACCGCTCTGTTAGAGAGGGATGAGGCTAGATCAGCAAGGGATGCATTGATAGTTGAGCGGGATGTCGCCTTATCTACTAGGGATGTGGCCATTGCAGCATAAAGACTTCGGTGAGATCCCGGATGATGATCGATCCGGCCGAGCATGAGTGCTTACATTGATGAGCATTATGTCACCATGTAGTTAGCCTCTGATCTGCTAGCTCGTGTAGATACCCTTGGGCAGGAGCTTACAGCGTTACCTCTGTCTTCGAGAGGGATGCTATGTTAGATTTTATAGTCCGCATACATACAGATCTGTAGATAGCTTTGTATTTTTCTGCACAGACTAGCTTAGCAATTTTGTCATGTACAACACAGATGTATATATCAAACAGTATTATGTATGGCAGGGAAATATATTTGGATTCACTTCCCTTTTAGTTATGCCTTGATACTTGCTTGATATTTGCCTGTTTCTCCAGGGCCTTTGATTTTGATGCATTCTGAACTTATCCTTGATAGATGGACATTCAGACGTCACAAGGTCTCTCAGAACGGATCATTGATTACTGAAAATCCCTACCATCTTTAGTGTCTTGGGACTGGTATCTGTATGGAATGTGGAGAGGAGGGTAGTTTCTTCCTCTCTAAGATTGACCGCACCACAGATGGTCGCCGGTACTTCTATTTGTGAGAAGACTAGTTAATTCCATCTCTTATGGGTTGGTATTGCTCTTTGAGGCACAATCGCAGCATAGATGGTAACCAAATCTTCTATTTGTGAGAAGAGGTTGGATAATTCCATCCCTTTGATCTGAAACCAATTAAGTGGAGCAATTTGAAGGTTGATCCTAGTACCGTGTGACAAGTATGTTTGTTCTGGTAGGGGTTAGACTGCACCATGAATGGCTGCCTACGTACTCCTGTTGAAGAGGAGATCAAGTCTGCGTAGTTCGAACCTAGTGTAGGAGGTTCAACGCTAAATGCGGAAGGCAGATGGGTGTAGAAGTATTTTTGTTGTTTTTGTTATTTTGTAGAGAAAGGGTAGAAATGTTTTTGTTATTTTTCTTTATTGCGATCGGGCTATATAGAATATGGTTGCCTACGTACCCCCGGGTATCCGGGAGATCAGGTCGACGTAGTTCGCCCCTCAGGACGAATCGTAGCTGAAGTGAAGCGTAAATCCCATGTGCAGGCTATACTGCGGGGAGAAGAAAGTTTAATCCCATAGAGGGGATAAAGCGCAAGTGTGGAAAAAGTTTAATCCCATCTTGAGGATAAAGCTGCAGGGTGAAAAGTTTAATCTCGTCTTCGTGAGAAGTAGGTGTGAAAAGTTTAATCTCGTCTCGTGGAGAAGAAAGCGGTAAAAGTTTGAAATGAAGTAAAACCAGTTTGCGACTTGAAGTGTATGTTTCCACGAGGCGAAGAGTTTGTAAAAAGGAGAAAGGGTTCAAAACCGGAATGACTGGTGATTGGATGATCAAAACCAGGATGTTTGTTTGATGTTAACCCGGACATAGTACCGATTTTACGGTGTCCAGAGTTGATAAGTCATGGAAATTCATCGCCATCCATTTCCTACAACCCGAGAGCGCCTCTGTCAATACTTCTTTGACAATAAATGGGCCTTCCGATTAGGAGTGAATTTTCCCTTAGATTGATCTTGGTTATCAATGATCTTCTTCAAAACCAAGTCATGTTGTTTGAATTGCCGTGAGAGTCGGACTTTTTTCATTTGTAGGATCGTGCGATCCTTTTCTGATATAACTGACCATGGAAGATAGCCGCGGTTCGCCTTTCATCTATCAGAGATAATTGGTGATACCTGTCTTGTACCCATTGGTCTTCATCTAACTGAGCATCCATTAATACTCTGAGGGATTCCATTTCCACTTCTATGGGGAGCACTGCTTCCATCCCATAGATTAATGAGTAGGGGGTTGCCCCAGTGGAAGCACGCATTAAAGTTCTGTAGGCTAATAAAGTTAGGGGTAAGAAGTCAGGCCATCCTTTGTGATTGGCGGACATTTTCTTCATGATCTTCTTGATGTTTTTATTAGCCGCTTCAACAGCACCATTCATCTTTGCTCGGTAGATGACAGAGTTGAGATGTTTGATGTGGAATTTTCTGCATAATTCCTCCATCATGTTGTTATTGAGGTTTTTAGCATTGTCTGACACAATGACCTCTGGTTGTCCATATCGACAAACAACATTGTTTCTGCTGAAAGCAATGATGACTTCTTTAGTAACCCTGGGGAAGGAAGCTGCTTCAACCCATTTGGTGAAGTAATCGATCATGGTGAATATGAATCGATGTCCGTTACTTGCTTTGGGCTCGATGGGCCTGATCACGTCCATTCCCCACATTGAAAAGGGCCATGGCGAACTCATATTGTGGAGTTCCCTTGGAGGGGCGTGGATAGCATTCCCATGGATCTGACATTGATAGCACCTCTTGACATGATCATCACAGTCAGCTTTAAGTGAAAGCCAATAATGTCCCGTTCTGAGAATTTTCTTGACAAGTAGGGGTCTGCTCATGTGAGGGTCGCATACTCCACCATGGATCTCATCCATGAGTCGCTGAGCTTGGTCTTTGTCCAGACATCTGAGGAGACCTAATCCGCATCTCTTTTGTAGAGTGCATCTCCGCTGAGGTAGAATTTCATAGCAAGTCGATGAATCGCCTCTTCTCGATTAGGCTCGCCTCGGTGTAAATCCATCTCGTGGGTACTCCTTGATATGTTGATACCAAGGGTTGTGGATGGGAGGCAACTCATCCGATACTTCTCAATGTAATTTCCATAGGCGGGGCTTTACGCACAAACAATCGTGATGCTTGGCATGTTTCCTTTGTCAGGTATGTAAACCAAGGAGGCCAGCGTTGCTAATGCATCTGCAAAGTCATTCCTATTACGAGGAATGTGTAGAAAGGAGATTTCTTCGAACTCCAAAGCCATTTGTAGAACTTGCCGATGGTAAGGCAGTAAATGTAATTCTTTGGTTTGATAGATTCATGTGGATTACTTGATTACCAATTCGGAATCTCTAAAGATAGTTAACCGCCTGATACCCATTGAACGGGCAAGTTTGAGTCCCATGATACAGCCTTCATACTCAGCTGTGTTGTTGGTGTTGACAAGATGCAATTTGACGGCGACGGGATCTCGCTCCCGTCTGGGATATTAAAAGCGCTCCAGCTCAGAGCCATACGTTAATGACTCCATCAAAATACATTTTCCACGAATGACATGTATCGTACTGATGTGATAGCTGAATTGTCATTACTCCTTCGTCAGGAAAGCATGTTTCTAAGGGTTTGTAATCCCATGCAGGTGCAGCGGCCAATTGATCCTCAATTCCTTGACCTTTGACCAACTTTTGAGTCACGTAGACGATGTCAAATTTCTATAGGATCAACTGCCATCTGGACAGTCGACAATTCAGTATGGGTTTGCTGAACACATACTTAAGAGGATCCACGCGGGATATGAGATGGGTTGTGTGACCATGGAGATAATGTTGTAATCTCATGGAAGCCCATGCTAAAGCACAACAAGTTTACTCGATCAGAGTGTACATGTGTTCATTGATGTTAAATCTTTTGCTGAGGTAATAGATAGCTTGTTCTTGGCCTCTATTGTCTTTTTGCCCCAGCATGCAGCCTATAGCATTGTCACTTATGGACAGGTACATGAACAGGGGAACATCTTCCCTGGGAGGTACCAAAATAGGAGCGTTGATCAGTTGCTCCTTGATTATTAGGAAGGCTTTCTGACACTCATCGTTCCATTTCATGGAGGAGTTATTCCTTAACAATTTGAAGATTGGCTCACAGGTTGCCGTGAGTTGAGAAATGAATCAGCTAATGAAGTTGATCCTTCCCAAAAATCCCCGTATTTCCTTCTCTGTCTGAGGAATAGGCATTTCCTTGATGGCCTGGATTTTGGTAGGATCCAGTTCAATCCCTTTGTGGCTGACTAGGAAGCCTAGCAATTTTCCTGACTTAACACAAAAGGCGCACTTGGCGGGATTCAACTTCAAGTTGTACTTACGCAACCTGTTGAACAGCTTTTTAAGATGGTCTAAACGGTCATCCTCCTTTCAGGATTTGACAATGATGTCATCCACATAGATCTCTATCTCCTTATGTATTAAATCGTGGAAAAGAGCGATCATAGCTCGCTGGTAGGTTGCCCTGGCGTTGATGAGGCCGAATGACAACCGTCTGTAGCAAAAGGTTCCCCAAGACGTGATGAAAGCAGTTTTTTCACGTTCTTCCTCAGCGACCATAATTTGATAGTACCCCGCAAAGCAATCAGCAAAGGAGTACATGTCATATTGAGCAGTATTGTCAATGAGAATGTGGATAAATGGCACGGGAAAGCTATCTTTAAAGCAAGCTTTTTTCAAATCTCGATAATCCACGCAAACTTGCACCTTTCCTCCTGGTTTAGGCATGGGAACAATGTTGGATATCCACTCTGGATATGTAGACACCATGATGATGCCAGCTTGAAATTGTTTCACAATTTCTTCTTTAACTTTTAAACTCCACTCAGGTTTCAATCGCCTGAGCTTTTACCTAACTAGCTTGAATCCTTCTTTAATGGGAAGGCGATGAAGAACAATGTCAGTGGACAATCCCACCATGTCTTCATGAGACCATACAAACACATCCTAGAATTGGGTTAACAATGAAACCATGTCATTCCGTTGAGTTGTGGTGAGGTCTGAACCAATCTGGATAAGCTTAGGGTTGTCTAAGGTTCCGAGATTGAAAGGAGTGGTTTGATCAAGATTGGGTTTGGGTTTGTCTGCGACCCATTCCTTAATCTCTTGAGGTGTCTCAATGTCCTCTTTAATGTCCATCAAGTCTGAGTCCAACTTTGCATCAAAGTTACAGCCCTTGTAGAGGGAAAGCACCTCATCAGCAAGTACAGACACATCCAAATTCAGAGTCCTGAAACAAAATATGCTTTCACTTAATATATGCAACTATTCGATCATACAAAAGTGTTAGCATGTACGTGATAAAATAACTGCTAGTATTGTAAAGGAAAGCAAGCAATTAAGTTATCTACAGCGCAGAGGGAATTTCTGCCCATTTTACCCTCGTCGACCAATGCATGGAGTGCTGCCCCAATAATCGAGGGAAAAGTCCTGATGGACTGCAATGATAGAAGGATCGTTAGTGTCCTCCTTTTCCCGAATGATAACCATGACATCGGGGCAATCATCGTCTAGGGTGTATTTGTTTGTGTGTTCATCGTGAAGAATGACGCGAATGCCTGCCATCATCAAGGCAAGGTCATGTTTATGTTTTCGTTCCTTTTCTTCCGCCTCGGGATTAGGAATCAGCACCTCTTTAGCTTTGATTGGCACTAGCTTCGGAAATAGCATAGCCACCATATGGGATGGTACCTTTACTGGATACTGTATTAACTCATGAGGTAAAGGTATAGAAAATCGCCGTGCGGCGGAAGCTTAAGGAACCTGCTTGTGCTTATGAGGATTCCTGTGACTGGAACTAACAGAATAGCCTAGTCCGGCTGTTCCGACTTGATTGGACATTTGAATAGGGTGCTTAATACCCTGCTTATCCTTACCGAGGCCTTGTCCAGGTTGATAACCCAAGAACATCATTTCTTGAGTGGCTGACATAACCTCGTCAGAAATCTTGGGTACGGGAAGTGGCGTTCCAATAGAATGGTATTGTGTGTTACTCACTTCTAGAGTATAGAAACTGGCCGGCTCAACTTTTGAATTGAAGCTGATAATTGGTAGAGTTCCTGGTCTAGGACATTTCGGCTCAGCATTGACAGTGACTAGACTATTGTTGATGATGTATTTGAGTTGCTGATGTAAGGTGGAGGGAACATCTCCAGCTATGTATATCCATGGTCTCCCCAATAACAGGTTGTATCCTAAGTCGATCTTGAGGACGTGGAAGGATACATTAAATGTATTTGGACCAATCTCGATTGGCAATTCAATCTTTTCGACGGCATTTTGTCGGGATCCATCAAAAGCTCGGATGATCGTATGGCTACTTTGGATCCGCTTGAGATTGATATTCATCTTTACCAAGGTGGCATAAGGATAGATATTTAGAGATGAACCTCCATCTATCAATACTCCAGCTAGCACGTACCTAGAAGACAATACTGCGATGTGCAGTGGTTTGCAATGACCGGTCCCTTCGGGAGGTATGTCATCATCAGTGAAGGATATCACATTGTTGTTGAAAATATTATCAACCAAATGTTGAAATTTTTCCACATTCACTGATTTTGGCAGGTAGGCTTCTTCCAAAACCTTTAGCAAGACCTTTCGATGCTCCTCGGAAGAGAAAACTAGGTCCATAATTGAAATCTGGTGTGGAGCTTCTCACAAGCTTAAAACCACTTTGGCTTCATTGTGGCCCATAGTACGGAGGAATTTTTCAATCTTCTCTATGGGCAACTTCCCCTTTGCTTCACAAGTAGGCTTGATAACCCGTTGAGGAAGGTACAGTGGATTTTCCTTCGATACTGTAGCAATAGTATGAGACGTGGATCGTTCATCTTCTCCATAATTCCATGGAACTTTATGCAAGTTGACAACAGGATGTTGTAGTCTGCAAGGTAAAGGAATTGGCTCTGGTGCGGCCACTTTCAAAGGATTGTCAGCTCCTTTGAGATGAATTGGTTGTATGGGAAATACTTTGATATTCTCATCATCCACTTCGGATATAACTGCTACTGATCCCTTCCATTGGGTAGGGCATGCATTCCCACCCTTGAGTTGTACAGTGTAATCATCTTCTATTTGTAGGACACCGCTATCGATAAGATTTTGAATGAGATGGTGGATTGTCTAGCATTCTTCTGTGCTGTGACCGCAAGAATGTGAATGATATTGACACATTTCATCAGGATTGAACCACCCTGAGCGGGGATTGATTGGAGGTAGAAGGAATGTGATTCTTCCTTCGTTGATCAACATTTGAAGTATCTCCTCCATAGATTGGCCCAAATAGGTGAATTCCCTTTTATTGGCGAAATCTCGATGGGCTTTAGCACTTGCTCCCTTTGCAACCTTATCCTCCATAGCTTCTCTTTCTTAAGGTGTTGATGAAGCATTCATAACAAATGGAAGGAGATAGGCATGCTCCTGCATGATTAATTGGCGTGTGACTTGATGATGGTGGGTCACTAGTTCTGCCAATTATTCAATTTGTTTGCAAAGAGCTTTCATCTTTCATTCCATAGTAAACTGGAACTTTGCATAATCCCATTTGTCAACACCATCTTTGATGGGTTGGGGTGATTTATCAGTAGAATTGGAACCATGTCCAGTGCTCCAACGGATCATGTTGACCTCTTCTTCTTTGTGTTGAGGAAGAGGGTTGTCTTGAACGTGAGGTTGATCGGGTTTAGTGACCACGATCTCACCATTGTCTATTAGATCTTGAATCTTATGCTTCAAGGCCCAACAATCTTGAGTATCATGTTCGAGTGCCCTGACATGGTAAGCACACTTCCGAGTAGCATTAAAACCCCTCCCATTAGGGTTGGCTGGTGGAAGAAGATGTGTAAGTTTCTTCTGAGCAGTCAGAAGAGCAAGAATATTCTCGAGCGAGTCCCCTAAGGGTATGAACATTTGAGGCCGCTTCACTTCTCCACTTTTAGGTAATGGAGGGTTTGAAGATTGTGCTGGAAAAAGGGGAGTAGTTTCTCCTATGCATAGGTATGCTTGGATTGCCTTTTTGTCCTTGTAGTATCAAGGAAACATCCTCCTCTTTCTTTTTATGGACCCTTCAGGGGTTGTTTCCATAAGATCCAGACTAGATGTGCTCAACAACAGCTTTAAGAGCGGCTAGGTTTTGAATTTTATCAGACTTCAATCCCATTTCAGCCATTTTGCCGTGTTTGATCATTTTAAAGAATGATTTGCCAATACCAGCTAGAACTCTTTCATAGAAAGGAGCTTCCTGTACATCTATGAAAGTCATGACCATTTCTGACTCTGTCATGGAAGGAATAACTTGAGCAGCAAGGCACCTCCACCTTTGAGCATACTCTCTAAATTACTCATTAGACTGTTTCTTGACCTTGGTAATTTGGTACCGGTCATGAGCCATCTGAGATTGAAAACTGTATTGAGTGAGGAAGGCGTGTGCCAACTATTCCCAACTATGGATCTTAGAGCTTTCTAATCTGGTATACCATGAACGGGCTTCTCGATCAGGACTTTTTCAAAGCAAATTTGCATTAGAGCTTTTCATTTTCTGCATAAGACCCAAGTTCTCCGATGAACACTTTTAAATGTGTATAAAGATCTCCTAATCCATTATATTTCTCAAAACCAGGGGTCTTGAATTTCTCTAGATATTGAACACCAGGAAATATGCAAAGGTCTGTATATGAAACACTGCCATGAGTTCCAATCCTTTTGAGAACACGAATGGTTTCCTCTATTTGAAAGACTTTCTTCCTGATGTCACCGTTGTTTGGATCTCCTTGGAGATGGGTGCCTTCAGGGTCTTTGTTGGTTGTATCCAACTGATGTTCTGGAATTGTTTTTTCTAGACCTTGAACTCCTTGTGTAGAGGATTCTGTATGTGTAGGTATCTTCGTACCCTGAGTAGACTGGTGTAATTCTTTCGAGAGAAATGACCAAGTCTGTGATTTGTTTACTCAATCAAGTCAAATTCTTCTCGGAAATGAGATTAGGCATTAGGAAGAAGATATGTTTGGTCTGTAGGCTTGTGGCCTTTTTGGATTTTGAATGGGTAACAGGCCCAATTGCTTCCCTACAAAAGACTTATGTAGTTTAGTCTTAGGGTAATGTAAATGTTTTCATAACATGTCCATTTTAGGAATTTGTCTTGCAAAACCGGTTTGTTAATTGATAACATGTCATGCACAGATATTCTTCATATTTTCCATTACATATGTATGAACATGGAATAAAATTACAAGTAAATGCCTTTACAAGTAATTGAAAATGGAAAGCATGAAGAAACTTTCCTCCGCGTTTGGTTTATCAGAGGTTGACCTATCTTAGGGTTACTCTCGCGGCTTTTCAGCATGAAGGTTCCCAGATCATCGTAATCTACTAAATGGGAAGTTAATCTGGTCTTTCAACTAGAGCGAATCTGAGTGGTGCCTTTCCTGAGCCCTAGGGAATTATTCTTCCCATGGGTCCAGTAATCAAACACCGACAGGATAGCCTCCTGGTGGAGGGACCACACAACATACATTCACATACAACGTGTCTCACCGTTTATGCAAAATGATGACATGTGCAAAGCACTAATATCACAGATAGATATTTAGCAGTGCAATAAGTAAGATGCATTCGTACACATTCATCATAAATGTAAATGAAACAATCACACACAAGCATAAAACAATTTTGAAAAGCATGTAATAGCGGCTTAAGCCCTCTTACTGGAGTCCCCAGCAGAGTCGCCACTTGTCGACGTCGGGATTTTTGGTGTCCCTTTTTCGTTACTTGTTCTTTGGTGTTCTCATGTTAATGTGAGATTTGTTTGAAAAAACAAGTGAAAAAGGTCCGACATGTATAATGTCGACGATTGACTTTAAGAGTCGCCAGTTGGTGTATTTAACTGGTTGCATCAACGCAACCAAAAAGGTTAGCACATTGACCCATTGATTTGACATCGCTAAGCAGTCGTGAAACCGAGATTCATTAAGGGTTCAGGGGCTTGATTATGCGGAGGGAAGGTGTTAGGCACCCCCCGACATCCGTGTTACCACGGTGACTGCCACTCTTCAAAGAAATTGTTATATGAATGTGTGTGTGTGTATGTGTGGATCAATCTGTAATTATTTGAAAGTAGTGTGAGGCCTCGTTCGCACCTATATACACAAGGTTTGAATTTTATAGAAAAATCCAGTTTTAACCAAGATATAGCAATGAAGTGTTGTAAAAGAGGTTTTTTTCAAACCGTGTGCTCAATAGGAATTGAGACCTTTTCATACTTTAATTTTATTAAATGTTCGGCTTGTTTGCTTTTATTTTCGAGATGCGAAGAATCCTCGAGAAAATAATATCTGACGATCTTAGAACTCCTTATAATGCATAATGACCATCCAATGAAACTCGAACCTTTGTAAAATAATGTACAAGCCGCCATTACGACTAAAAATGTCCATCATGGGAACCGAATCTAGATTGAAGAAATCGAACCTCGATCACATGATTCCTAGGCTCACATGATATCGCAATTTGTATGGAAAGCGATGGAAGCGTTAAATATATATAAAAGCGATAAATATATATATGTACATGATCAACCACCACAAAGCAACTCCATAGGGGATCGAAATGTAAATAAAGTAGTAAAAAATAATGTTCAGGTAAAAAGCCACGGAGGAAACTCTAGGCACGACAGAATGTAAATATATATATATATATATATATATATATATATATATATATATATAAGCGATAAAACACGAGATGTAAATCAGGGCTCATCGAATATGTAAATGACAATTATATATATGTATATATATAAGTTAGTAAACGCACCGGATGTAAAATCCAGGCTCATCAGATATGTCTGACAGCAATTATATATATAAATATATATATACAAAAGCAATTAAACTCTCCGGATGTAAAATCCAGGCTCATCGATGTAGTCTCGACCACGCTTTATATATATAAGTATATATATACATAAAAGCAAATAAACGCTCCAGACCAAAGTCTAGGCTCAATCGAGGTATAACTCGATAATGTTAGTCCATATATATGAAATATATACATATATTAGTATATATATACAGATAGAGATGAAAACCACGGACCGAAGTCCTGGAAAACACACTCACACGACTATCAACGTGTACAACAGTGTGTGATATATGAGAAAGAGGCTTTATAGAATATAAGAAGGATTACAGTGGGCTACTAAAGTAGACTTCTTAGACTTTAAATGGATAAACACTCAGCTCCCGCCGGATAAAAAATAGCTATATCTGAGCTAACTAGTGTTTAAAGAAGAGGAAACACTCAAAAGATGTGTATGTAGAGTAAAATGGACAGGGCTTCCTCGCCTTTTTCATTCTCTCTCTCTCCTCAAATGGTGACCCTAAACTTATATTTATAAGCGACCGACACAGAGTAAATTTTGCTGCAGCGTATGATTGTACACTCGCAATTTGGTCGTTGTGGATCCGAGCCTCGCGGGTCCCGTCGTCTCAGAAGACGCGTGCGATGCGTGCCTTCGTAATGTCCGTTCAAACTTATAGAACTTCAATCCGAGCATTCGAACGAAGTATATCTGTACTTCTTCGGATCGTTTGTGTCGAGAGTTACGTAATGACATGGATTACAGGTTGTACGAAGTCAGGAAGAGGGGTCTATGCCCATGGTTCAAGCTTCAAATTCTATTTAAAGTACTGCCACTCGTAATAGTCACTCAGGATTGTCAATCCTCGGCTCTTGTGGGACATTTGTTGTATGTATGTATGAAGTGTTGAGACGACGTGCCATTGCTGAAGGAACAAGATGACGCTTGACTCCTCGTTGGGGTTATCGCCAATTTGAGTTGAAAGTAGACGTTGATCAGGGTTACAGCTGAGATTGGACTACTTGTAGGTATGCCACGATATCATCTTGTTGACGTGGTAAGATGACGTTGTGACTCTTCACCGGGGTTATCGCTGGTTTAAGCGGAAAGCAGACGTTGCTCAGGGTTACATCTGAGATTGGACTGCTTGTTTGTATGTCTCACTGTCATCTGTGGGTATTCCTGTCTACCCGTTTGTTAGTCCCGGGACTGAGGTGTATGTTCCTCAACAGGATGTCTGATCCTGAAGCTGATCGCACGTGTTTGAAACATGCATTTTCGGGGTTATCGCCGCAACTGCAATGGCATCCCTTGGGGCTATCACCAAGGATGGGGTTGCTACTCCCAGTGTTGTCTCTAGAACTGGAACTGAACGTCGCAGTGTTATCGCCGAGATAGGACTGTCTTCTCCGGTGTTGTTATCAGTCTTTTGATTTGCATATCTCGGGGTTATCTCTGAGATTGGAAATGACACTCCTGGTGTGTGTTCCGGGTTGAGATGATGTTCCCGGTGTTGTTAACTATTTAAATTGATTAAGTGGGGAAGTAATTCTTTTTATTACGTGGGTTGGTATTAAATCATAAGCTAGTGTTCAGAGCAGAATTTAGAGACACGAACTACGTATTTGAGTCCGGAACGTCAAAATTAGTCAGGTTAGACTGTAATCACGAAAATGTGTCACGGTTGACTTTTTGGTTAAAGTCACCCGATTGACTTTTTTGGAGAAAAAGTTAACCACGAATTTTTGAGGCAAATTTGACAAAACGGATAGTCCCATGACGTCCAGAACATCTAATTAGTAGGAATCGATATTAGTATCGAAACGTTTGGCTACGGAGGGAGAAATGGTCAAAAAAGTATATTAAGCGATTAAATTGATTATAGTAATATTTTAATAAAAAAAGTGCAGCAGCTGTGGGGTCCATGTGACAACCAAATTGGGACAAGAGAGGGATTATTCACATTATAGGGTAATGAGGGGGGAGGGATTTACAAACTCCTTACAAATCCAAGACATTTCCTTTCTCTAACCCCCACCCATACTAAATTGAATTTATAAAATATACTTAATACATATAACTTATATTGGAGATGGAAGGGCTGGAAAATCAATTGATATCATATTTTATATATACTCCCAATCCAAGTCTCTTCTTCCTCTTTGTAAAAAAATTCTACCGTGAGTGAAGTTGAGAGTGAGAGAGGAAGGAGCTTGAGAGAGTGGCAAATTCTGGAGATTTTAGAGACTAATCAAGCAAGGAGAATCATTGGATGAGTTCCAGCAAGTAGAATTCATCAAAGAGATAAGCCATGAACTCTCTTTTCCATGTTCTTTAGTAAAAATGAGAGAATATGCTTATTTGACTTTTCGGGTGTTTTAGAGCCTTGGATTCGTGGGTTATATGACTGGATTAGCGTATGTAATAATTTTATAAAATAGTGTGTAGTATGAAGTCTAATATGTCCCAAATTTTGTTAGAATCGGAGTTATAATGAGTAAGTTATGAAAATCGTAAGCAATAATGTTCATATCAAAATCTTTAGAAAATCTGGAATTTCTAGATTTTTTCTAAGTATAGAACCAGTGCTGGCACGCTTTTCTATGCAGTTGGTTTGTGGTCTTAGCATGCTAGTTTCATGAATGTTATATTTTTGTAAAATACCTTGCTGTATGAATTTTATTGTGTCCAAGTATCATGGTCATATCATCTGTAGATTAGTGGGAATAAAATCACAAAAGTGGCTGCAAGAAACAAAAAATTGATGTCTTTCTTGGGACTATTTTGGATCAGTCTGTCTCGGGGGCATTTTCGTCCACTGTTTGTGCTTTAAAAAATTCTGGAAAAATTTGGACTATTAATATAAGAAGATATGAAGGTCCTGCAAAAATTTGAGAAATTTTGACCATACGGTTTGAGGGTTATGGATTTTACGGCTAAGGATACTATTTGAAAAGATACCCGAATAACTCTCTGTGTATAAGTCCAAATATTACGAAATATTTACTGGAAGTACATGTATAAAACAGGAGCTAACCCTGAACATTTTAGAATTTTTGGAGCTAATCTCGATTTATGAAAAATATGAGAATATTTGGCTATTATGGACTATTTAAAAATAGTAGATGGATTTTAAAAATTTCAGAAAAAATATATGTTCAATGTGGGACTAGATTCTGTAAATTCCCAGAAAGGAAATATTTTTGAGACTGATTTGGTATTTTTTATATAAATGATGTTATATGGATAAATGAGTTTAATTAAATATGTGATGTCAAAAATAAGGAAAATAAGGTTTTCTGACTTAAGACTTCTAAGCATGTTTTATGCAGATTTTTGATGAAGGTTTTGGTCTATAAAATGTCAAAAATTTATGTTTCCCAGATTCTTTTATTTAACCACGTGGCCTATACGTAGCAACATGTTATGTAATTGAATTGTATTTGAATACGTGTGAGTTTAATCATCTTATTAAAATAAAAGGGAACCATTGCACTTCAAAGTGGTGTTCGAGAACCAAATTGCTTAACGCGACACATGTGAATAGGTTCCGTGAAGGGCTAGTAGATAGCGATAAATTGTAGAAGACGTATCAGGCAAGTTTCCTAACCCTAAGTTCTATTGAGCAATTATTCAATCCTTACTCATTGTTATTGTAGTGAGGGTTAGTAATGGACTTGTGCTATTTACTTTTCTGTACAAGTTCTTTGTCATAAAGTTATATAACAACAATTTCTTTGCAAGAGTTATTGATGATTACTTAGTTATTATTACAACTGCTATACTTTAAAGTTCTACTTCTTTAACGAATTGTTTCCAATGATGTTTTTTGGATTTTTGTTTCGGCTAGATATTATTGATGTTAAATGATATAACATTTGAACAATTCAAATCCTTTGAAGCTATTTAATGTTTACAAATCCAAATTGTTTTGGTGAGGTCCCGCATGAATACTAAGATGAACAACCCGAATAATCGGGCAAACAGATGTCAGGCATATAGTCCCATTTATGCTTATGCAGTTAAACTTTATACTTGTGCACAATGTAGGGTACGATGGGTTGATCACCTGGAGTACTTGCAGAGACCATTTACAATCTATTTGATTGTTAAACCGTCTGATGGTTTTTGATGAAACAAAATAATGTTCAGGGTATTCTACATCCCTTAGTATGATATTGAGAATTCTTCAAATCTTATTATTGATATTCCTGCCTAACACTTGATATTTCTTTCAACTGTTGAGATTTAGCTATTCAGATGACTTTACTCCTGACATATGCTTTCTATCTATTCTATATACTTGTTGGGCAATTTGTGCTCATTCTTGCTTAAACCTTTCAGTTAAGGCTGATAATGCTGAGAGCTCGGGCAAGAGCAAGGACAAGGAAAAGTCTAAGATGAAATGATGAGAGTTATTTATGTAATAAGTTATATTTCCGCATATGATGTAATGTAGCGATAAACGCTAAGTAAAAGTTTTAGTTTATTTAAGGTTGTAAAGACTTGGGATTTTATTTTGAATAAGTATGTAATAGTTAATATTATTGTTATTATTGTTAGAGTTACTTAGATAGATGATGATGTATGTTGTATCGTGAGCACCATGTCCTGTAATCGATGTTACACGGATTTGGGGGTGTCACAAGCTTCCTCAGGTACAAGTTCACCTCCAATACTTTTCATGTTCAACTTAAATCCACCGGGTTTGGTTCTTTCCTTTGATCAACGTTAGCCACCCAAGTGTTTGGCCTCTAGAGGTGATGCACCAAGGAAGAAGAAAGATTCAAGAAGATGAGTATTTGGTAAAACCCTATCTCTCATAGAAAAAGAGTGTACTCTCCAACAATTGGAATCACGTCTATTGATATCTGATATAAGACTCCACTTATAAAGATATTAGTTAACCCTTCTAATCTAATTAGAAAATAGGATATTATTTAATTAATTAAATTCCTTTAATTAATTAAGTTCCCTAATCTTATTAGGGATAATTAATTAAACTCTTTTAATTAATTTTACATCCTAATCTTATTAGGAATATATGAGAGTACTTTTATTAATTAATTTCCAAACTCCTTTAGGAATTAAATAATAATAATAGTAATAATAATAATAAGACTCCTCTTATTAATTTATATTTAATATTTCCAAAATATTAAATAATATATATTAAGCTATTTAATTTATTCTATCACCATAGATTAAATTAAATATGCTTAACTTATTATTATGATTATATCATTAACTTCTTAAATAATTATTCTTCCTTTTATGGTGTGACCCTTTAGGTTCTCCATATTAAATCGGTTGTGAATAAATCAATTAGAACAATTCTAATCTTATTTAAATAAATAAATTAAACTATTAATTTATTTAAATAAATAATATTTATTCTACAATAGGGATAAGCCTCCCTAGCGATTAACGACTTTCCATATAATATAGATTTCAACATTAATCATAAAAGAACCTTTGAGTAAATAGTTACTGTACAATTCAATTTTTGCACCATACAATGTCCCAATTAAATATAAGATATGAAATTACTGTCAAGTCTTATTTTATTTAATTATATGTATTTCGACTCTTAAATGCACAACTCCAAATAATGCAAATTAGAAACTTCTTTCTAATTTCATTCTGCCTTGGCCAAGGACTACTGGGTTGTCATTTATCGAATCACATAGGACATTTCTCTTCTTTTACTAGAAGTGGTAGATTCTTTATTGATCATACACTATCTCTATGTAAACTTATTATACCCAAGCATACCTTTGATATACCCTAAGGGTCTTAAGGAATAATTCAAAGTATAACTCATCATACACGAGATACTATGATGATCTCAAGTCCAATGATCACTTGTACAACTATCACTACATGAATTCCTATTGACAGACATGTAAAACTCTATTAGGTATTCCTTAGCGAGCCATAGGGTTGATCATTCGGTTATAATCGAACCGAATAGGCTATTCGGTTATAACCGAATACCGAAATGTTCCTATTTTTAATATCCGAACTAATAACCGAATTTTAGTAATAACCGAATAACCGAATACCGAATTACAGAATTATAAATTCGGTATTTTGGGTAATAATCGAACAGTGCTACTACCTAGCATATTCCTTCAGGCTTCAATCCTGCTCCTCGTATAATCAACCCAAATCAACCCAAATTCAACACACAAAGAAGAAACCCTCGTAATACCACCTAAATCCCTCGTAATACCTATAAATCCAAGACACAACAAAGAATAAAGATCTGACTCCAAATCCACAAATTGATAAAAAAATTGGAGACATCAATGAAAAGCACTGATTCCGACCGGGACCCAAATCAAAGCTCAAATCGTAATCAATGGGGTGAAAAAATCGGACCCAAACTGTGGTAGTTATAGTGATCGGATCGGTGAAAAACGAAAGAATCGGCTACCGAAAATCACTAGAGTAAGGAACCAAGAGTTGGCCGGAGTTTGACTCGTGTTCATGGAGTTTACGGAGGAATGTTGTCTGAGCAGTGGTGGGTCTTTGTTGTCTTTGGATTTGGACGGTGCCGGTCCTGCCGGAGTTCCGATCAATCATTTTTAGAGAGAAAATGAGGAGATCTACCTGCCGCTTGAGGGGAATGTCGAGTGAGACTGTGAGAGAGAGAGCGAGGGATTTAGTACTTCAGTTGAGGCCCTCAATTTGTAATATTATAATATAGTATAGTATTGGAGCTGAAGAATGGGTTAAAAAATGGGCTGAAGGGGCTGAAAATGGGCTAAAGAATTGGCTGAATTTATTCTTATACAATAAATTCAGTAATTCGGGTAACAGAATAATCTATTTTCTAAAACCAAATCCGAAACTGAATACCGAACAATAAATCGGATATAACCGAAATTAGAAAAAAAACCAAAAAACCGAAATAATTTGATTTAAAAAATTCGGTTGTGTTCGGTTATTCGGTTTTATCCATTTTTTGCTCACTCCTAGCGAGCCACATTCAGCGAACTTATTCTCTAATAAGCACCTACATACTTGCTTTAGTGTCTCCACACAAATGTTGATGAGATCAATTATCCTCATCCAATGAGCAAGCAACGTATGTACCAATCTATCCGGATTCACTAATCTCCAATTTCGTAATCCAATGATTGGGAACTATTTTAGTTTTAAGCTTTCTAAGAATTTAGATCTCATTAGAATGATCATCATCATTATTCTAAAAGCATTGCTTAAAACTATGGGTTTATCATATATTATAAAGCAGCATCGTGTAGATAATTAAAATCCTTTAATAAATTAATACTTTTTATTAATAAATGAATAAGATTGTTATAAAGTATATATTTTATCATCAAACATGATTGGCTTGTGTGCATACTATTTTCATAATAGACTATCGATTCGATAGAATTTCAATAAAGTTCAAAGGACTTTGAATTAGCTGAATAAATCATTTATCAATAACAAGACTTTATCACATTTCATGTTAAACAAAAATTCAACGATAAAAGAGTAAAACGCTTTCTAAGTTTTATAAATGTTTAATCGATTATCAAGAGATAATACAATCGCGATAACAAAGTGGATAATTTCTAGATTTTATGCTGAGCGATCCAAATGGATCTTAAACTACTCAAGTAATTATCAAAGGTTCAACTCTGATTTACCCAGGTGCATGTATTAGATAACCATAAAGATTAAATCATACCCCTCAGCAAGTAGATAAAGTGATCAGTTTCATTATACTCTATATTATGCATAATACTTGACTCACGCGCAAAGGTCGAATATCCGACCACAAAGTCCCCTTTTATATAAGGGTTGTTCATTTCAGTCTTACAACAAGAATTCGTATCGCAACAATATAGTTTAGATTTAAAGAACTACTATGATTTCAACATCTAACATCTATCTCGATCTAGTCGAAATAATTAGCATCGATGATTCAATAACAATTAACTTAGAACGTATCAAGTTTCAACAAATATTCGTCTAGCCAAAACAATTAGCTAAGACATAGCTCAAAAATTGTTCACTAATAGACAGAAATCAACTGCACTATTTGTAATCAACAATAACACTTATAGATGCGAATAACCAATAATAGTTATTCACTAGTCACGCTTTTGAAATTTAAAACTTAGTTTTCAATTAATAAACTTGCACTAACTGTGAATAATTAACAATAAATCTCAGATGTGGTATAATAAGCAATAATTAACCACCACTCTATTTGAAAAGTAATACCTCAAGATTGAGTTAAGGAAACTTGCATTGGCTGTTGACAACTGCTACATAATATAATATAGTTGCATTTGAAAGACCTATAATCAATAATATCGGTCTCGCAATTAGCATAACACATTACAATACATAACACTATCATTTAAAGTCACTATATCACTTAATCACATCATCATGTAGTCACAACAATGTTTAGAACCTCTACAAACACTTAACAGGTCTAACTAGTTCAGTTTGGTTGAACTTCGGTCTTAGTTCTAGGTTTTGATTACCCTATCCGACAATTAATGACTTTATTTTCAATAAAACTCTGTCTCAAAGCTTCAATATTAATTTAGATAATTAAGATATCATTCATAATATTTTTCAGAAGCTTATAATAATTTTCAAATAATTACTATATTTTATAATAATTTTTCTAATACTAGAATCATTTTTAAATGATTAAAATATCGAACAATCTCATTATCATTAATATTTAAATAATATTAAAATATTAATGAAATACTTGTCAAAATACTAAAGTTATTTATAATAATACAAAATATTTTTAAATCATCAATATTCCCCTTAAATGATTTTTAAAACATTTAAAATCATTTTCTAATAATTAAGATTAATATTTACATATTAATGTATTTTTTATCGTAATATTAAAAGTCATTTATTATAACTTAAAATATTTTTAAATTATTTATATCATTTTAAAATTATTTTTAAATCAATAAAACCATTTTAAACCATTTATTTAATGTAACTATTAAATAAATTTAATATCATTAATATTAAAATATTAATAAAATTAACCTCAAAATATTAAAAGTTATATTTTATAACTTCAAATTTTTTCAAACACTTTATTATCATTTAAAATAATTTTTAATATATTAAAATCATTTTTAACTAATTTATTTAATACATTTATTAAATAAATTTAATATCATTAATATTCAAATAAATACAAATATTAATGAAAAATATGTCAAATTATCAAAAGTTAATTTTTAAAACTTAAAATAATTTTTAAAACTCATTTTCAATTTTTAGAAATTAATTTCTATTTTTAATGATTTTTGAAAATTAAATATAACTAAATTTAATAAAACTGTCGCTAAAGCCTTTAGCGACAGAAATTGTCACTATATGTGTTCTTGAGCCTCATGAACATGCATAGTCAGTCTCTTGGTGCTCACTTTGACCAACTCAAATTCACAGTCCATGTTGTTTCTAGGTATGCTAAGGTACTGATCATGTAGTATTGATCTAGTACTACATGTATCAACAATAAACAAGGTCATAACACTTCATAGTTGCAAGATCTAAGGCTTCAAAATCGTTGTCAGAAGATTCTTGGGTTTTCTAGGTTATCCAGAAACCCAGTCAGTTCTTGGTACCCACTTTGTAGCTTCCATAACCTGATTTCTGGTTATTGATTAAGTGATTCTGTGATACCAACATGTAGTCCTCATGTCAAAGAACAAATGTAAGACTCCAACTTTTATGAATAAAGATTTAATTTTCTCGAAATATCTTTTTGAATAATAAGGTGTGGATTTGATATAATGTTATAATTCTGGATAATATTTACAAATTTTGCAAAGTAAGTAAGTTTTCATAAAATATTCGTTTGGTCGGAGAATATTCGTTTTATCAGGGAATATTCATATGGAGGCACAATCATTGGTGGACCCCACTAAAAAATTACTGTCGGAGTTAGAAAATGACAGAAATATCTTTTTATAAAAATAAGGCTTAAATATGAATTAGTACCCTAAACTATAGGTCATATTCCACTTCGGTGATCCACCTTTCAATTTTGTCAATTAGATGATTATACTATCAATTTTTTCCAATTGCAACAAATTGAACATGTCACGTCAGAAATTGCTGATGTGGCTAATTGTGTGGGGTCTTAAGAAGCTGATGTGGCAAAAAAACTATTTTTTAATCATTAAATAAACAAATCTGTTTAAATAAGGGGCAAAATGGTCACAATCTAATTTAACATTTCTAATTAAAATAAAACGAACATTAAACAGATGATATCAGTACAAATCCATTACAATCGATCGATCAAGACCCCAAGCCCCAAATCGAACGAAAAAACCTAGCACAAAATTTCATACTTCTCCCTTTTAATTCTTCTTGGGTTGTATGAAAGGTCAAGCTTGCTTAATGATTTGAGCTTTGAAATCGTTTCTGGAAACGGACCCTTGATTGAACAAGAAGGAGAAAAGAAGTTTTGAAGACTCGAAAGTTGGCCTATTTCCAGGGGCAACTCGCCGAAAAAATGGTTTATTAGATATATAGGTCGTGAGGTTTTTAAGCTCTCAATTTCAGTAGAAATCTCTGGTAGGAGAGAGTGTTATTTGATATATCCAAGAAAGTTAAAGATCAAGCTTTGTGAAAAGAATAGGAGAGAGAGAACACGAAAGGAAATTGTTGCCAATGCCAATAAATTGGAGGTGGAACAAGTTTCCTATCTCGGCGGGTATGTTTCCTGCGAGTGTGTTGCCCGAGAGGTCGAGTGAACGAAGAAGAACTATATTTTCGATCTCCGGCAGGATTTTTCCCGGTGAAAAAATTGGGCCCGAGTTTTAAAGTTTCAAGTCGAGTAAACTCCCCGAGTTGACATGGTAAATCGCTGGACAACTGATTGGCACCCAAATTTAACACCTTGAGACTCCGAAGTGATGCTATCTTGGGTGAGATTTGGTCATAAAGAAGGATAGAAGAAAGGTCGAGGATAACAAGGTTGATGAGGGAGAATAGGGACTGAGCGAGTGGACCTTTGAGCGAGTGAGTTGAGAGAACGAGTGAGATGACTCGGTTATTTTCGCAGAACACACCGGACCAATGACAATGAGGAGTAGTAGGGGTCCATGAAGTAAGAAGTTGTGGGTTTTGGAGTGATTTCTTGAAGGAAAGCAGGTAATCTCTTTCAGAGCCTGGAATCTGTGTTTTCTCTGTAATAATGGCTCCGTTGGAGATCAAAAACAAGAGCTGAAATACAATGAGGAAGAGATACAGAAGCCCAATGGCCATACCCATTAGCCTCAATTTATTTGTGAGGAGAGAGGTGGAGAGATGTTAAATTAGGTTTTGACCATTTTGCCCCTTATTTAAACAGATTTGTTTAGTTATTGATTAAAAAATAGTTTTTTTGTCAAATAAGCTTCTTAAGACCCCACATAATTAGCCACGTCAACAATTTTTGACGTGGCATGTTCAATTTGTTGAAATTAGAAAAAAATGATAGTTTAATCATCTAATTGACAAAATTGAAAGGTAGATCACCGAAGTGGAATATGGCCTATAGTTTAGGGTACTAATTCATATTTAAGCCTAAAAATAACGACTAAAGTTTTACCGTTAACTGTTGAAATACCCGGTGATAAAAGTACAGTTATACGCGTGGTTGCATAGTAGCACACGGTATTGCACAATATCTTTGATTATTGATGCTTACGTGAGAAGTCACTCAGTTTTATTCAATTATTGTCACAGTAATTACTGCATATCATCTAATATTAATTATTCAATTATTGTCACAGTATCATCTGCACAATATTTTATATTATTAAATCAATAATTGAGACGACAAAGTTATTCATATTATTATTTGCATTATTGACAATGTCTAGAAAGTTATGTCGAGAAAAGGAGTTTAGTCACTTAATTGTGCGCCAATAAGGAGAAGTCCTCATCAGAAAGCCCCTTCTTTCTGGGGAATGATCTAATTGTTAATATTGTGAGTTATAATATTAATGATGAATAAGTTCGTGTTGATTAAAGATAAGAAAAATAATTGATAAGTAATATTAAAGGTAAGGGATATTATTTTTATTCAGTATTCGTAAGAAATAATATTTTCTTCCATACTCTGTAGTATGTAAGTAATATTATTTCATTTCATATTCCTAATTCTACACTTATGATGATAAGTATTGCTTCTATACTCCTTGAAATTAGTAGAATATCCTTGAAATTTGTGCTTCATCTAGCATTGTTTTACAAGAATATTTTTCTGAACATTCTTGTTAAATTTTAATCTTTTCATACCGAGGTACTATTCATGGGGTACTATTCATGAAATACTATTCACGGGGTACTATTTACTTGGGTACTATTCACCCGGGGTACTATTCATAACAAAAATTAATTTCTTTTCTGTCCAAATTATTTTGATACATGAATATGATTCTTGAATTTTACTCCACAAAAAAGTTATCATGTTGATAATTTGGACATTCTTGAACTCTGGATAAATTGATTTATAAATCTTTAAATTGTATCATTGCTCTTACTTAATTGAATTTTTATGTCATTGTCATCATCCTCGTGTTTATATTGTGATGAAAGTCATCTTTGACCCGTAGTGCATAGATGGACTGTTGATTGGTATGATTATGACTATGTATCGGTATAATCATGACCTGTAATCTTACAAATAATGTGATAAAAGTCCTCATTGGCCCGTAGTGCATTGATGGACATTTGTTGGCATTATCATGATCATTGGTGATAATAACGAATATCCTTGGCCCGCAGTGCATGGATGATTCGTGGATGTGATAATAATGAATATCCTTGGCCCATAGTGCATGGATAATTCAGTGATGTGGATTATTTATTGAGCTGAGTCTCAACAATAAAATTGATGATAAACTTTTAAATTATAGAAGATAGTAGATATCATACTCTACTTGAATCTTTTAATGGATTGTTTGTTCCGCTGCAATTAAACTTGTTGTCTATTGTATTATATCAGTTTAACATTGTTGAAGGCTAACGATAATTTATTCTGCATTATCTTAGTCATAATATTCTTTACTGGGCTAGTTGAGCTCACCCTTTTCTTTCATTGTTCTCTTCAAGAAATGAGAATATAGCTGGGACTAGTCGGGGATTGGAGTGACGGTCCAAATGGTTGCTTTAGTAGTCCTCACTATTCTGTGAAATAGTGTGTTAATAATTGTAATGAGGACTTCATCTGAGTTTGGATATTGTCTACGAGATTATATTCGTGTTAAAACTCTCAGCTGATGTTACACGACAATTGTATAATTAAGTTTGTATTTGTATTCTGTACCATGTATTTGGCGACTCGGAATGGGTGATGTATACCTATTTTGGGGGCGTCATAGTTGGTATCAAAGCTTAGGAATATGATCCCTGGCTGAGATTTGAGACTAGAACTGGGAGGGGAGAGACGGGTAAATCCTTCCCTAGTATGACCTACCTAAGCCTGTTTGTTATTTAATTGGTTGGTCAGAATATAGGGATAATATGCGGCATGTCAATTAACCCTTGTTTTGTGGCAGTGTTTGAAAATGACATCCAAAAATATTGAGATAAGCAATGGAGCACATGAGACCATTGAGTTACCTATGATCAATAACCAGGATAATGTGCATCAGGAAGGCAATAATCCTCAAGTAAACAATAACACCGACCAAATGATGAAATGTTTAGGAGCTTTCTGCAATTCATGCAACATCAGGCGAGAGAGACTCCTGTTCAAAATGTAGGTGGAAACACTGGAAACTCTCGGATGGTCACCACTAAGAAATTCAAGGAGCTGGGATGACCAGAGTTTTTAGGAAAGCCAGAACCACTTAAGGTAGAGACGTGGATTAGGTAGATCACCAAGATATTTGATGTCTTTGGATCCTCCGATGAGCAAAAGGTTCCCCTTGCCACCTTCATGTTGAGAGGAGAGGCAGATTACTTGCGGGAATCTGTAAAACATACTCAGCCTACCGAACTGAAGATGTCTTGGGAGAAGTTCGAAGAACTGTTCAACGAAAAATACTTTCCCGAAAGTATTCATCTCATGAAGGAGGTATAATTCATCAAGCTGGAGCAAAACAATATGATCGTGTCATAATATGAGGCTAAGTTTGTAGAGTTATCCCGGTTTGCATCCCATTTGGTTGATAATGAGGAGAGAATGACACGAATATTTTTGCAAGGTTTGAAACCCGAAATACGTCAATACCTCATTTCTCACAAACTTTGATTGTATTCAGATGTTGCGAATAGGGCTCAGTTATTGGAGCTCGATAATGAGTCAACCTAACTAGGAGATAGAAGCTGGCAAAACGATAATGCCAGTGGTAGCAATCATGGAACCGGTGACAACAAACGTGGAGGAAATCAACATGCCAGAAATGGTAACCACTTCGATGGTAATCCTGGCCAAGACAATAGAAATTGAAATTTCAAGAAGAGGAGATTCAATAATAATGGAAAGACGTTAGCACCAGTACCCGTTTTCAAGGAAAGAGAATGACCACCGATCGTATGCTACAAATGCGGACAAGAAGGATACATCAGTCCAAACTATACGTAGCAACCCAACATGTTTTAAAATTGCTGAAAGGAAGGTCATTTAGCTCGATTTTGTTATGCAGCGAAGTCAAGTCCAGTTGGGACGGTGGCACCAAAGGCTGTCCCAGACAAGTCAAAACCGGTAGTTTAAGAGAGAGAATTTGTCGTGACCTGCCAAAAGGTGAGGAACCCGAATGAAGTTATCACGGGTAAGGTAATCATAAACTCTTATAAAGTCTATACCTTATTTGATTTCGGTTCTACCCATTCTTTTATTTCACCTACTTGCGCTTAACATTTAAATTTAACTCTAAAGAAATTAAACTTTGACTTATCTGTTGAAAGTTCGTTGGGAGAAACCTTCAATACATCCACTGTTTATAAGTCTTGTTTGATTCAAATCGGTACCCTCGCATTACCTGTCAATTTCATCTATTTGAAAATACTTGCATTTGATGTGATTTTAAGGATTGATTGGTTAACTACTCATCATGCTAAAATTGATTATTTTCGTAAGGTTGTTACCTTTCGTATTCTTAACCAACCTATTATGCGAATTCAAGCAACCAAACCACTAAAGTCAACCACTGTCATATCAAGCCATAAAGTTATTCGTTTATTGAAAAATGGATGTCAAGCTTTCTTAGCCCATGTCATAGATTTAAACAAAAATAAGTTAAATTTGAATGATATTTCTATTGTTAATAAATTTCCTGACGTATTCCCTGAAAAACTTCATGGTCTACCCCCGGAACGTGAAATCGAGTTTTGTATTGATCTTGAACCCGGTACAAAATCCATTTCCAAAACCCTATATCGAATGGCTCCTATTAAACTTCAAGAGTTAATAACCCAACTATAGGAATTATTAGACATCAGTTTCATTCGTCCTAGTACGTCTCCTTGGGGTGCTCCTGTTCTATTCGTAAAGAAGAAAGATGGGAGTATACGACTTTGTATTGGTTATCGGGAGTTGAATCATGTCACCATCAAAAATAGGTACCTATTGCCTCGCATTGATGACATGTTTGACCAGTTGCAAGGCAGTAAATTCTTTTCAAAGATTGATCTTCGTTCCGAATATCATCAGTTAAAGATTAAAACTGATGACATTCCAAAGACTACTTTCAGAACTCGGTACGGGCATTACGAATTCCTATTCATGTGTTTTGGATTGACTAATGCTCCTACTTCCTTCATGGATATGATGAACATAGTATTCAAGGAATATTTGGATCATTTTATGGTTGTCTTTATTGATGACATCCTCATTAACTCCAAAAGTCGTGAAGATCATGATCAACACTTGAGGCTGATACTCCAAAAGCTTTGTGAAAACAAGCTTTATGCCAAGTTGAAGAAATGCGAGTTCTGGCTTGAGAAAGTAACATTCCTTTGGCACGTGATATCAAATCACAGAATATCTGTTGACCTAGCGAAGATTGAAGCAATACAAAGCTGGTAGCAACCTAAGTTAGTAACCAAAGTACGTAGCTTTCTGGGTTTAGCTGGTTATTATCGGAGATTCATGGAAGGATTTTCTCGAATCGCTACTCCATTAACTAAGCTGACTCGAAAAGATACAAAATTCGGTTGGAGCGAGGAATGTGAGGAGAGTTTTCAAGAACTCAAGAGGAGACTCATTTCAACACATGTTCTGACAATAACATCTGGTTAGGAAGAATTTTTCATCTACAGCGATGCTTCAGGTAAAGGGTTATGATGTGTTCTCATGCAACATGGGAAAATCATAGCCTATGCCTTACGATAACTCAAAGAATATGAAAGGAATAATCCTACTCATGATCTAGAGTTGGCAGCTGTCATTTTCACGCTTAAAATCTGGAGGCATTACCTGTATGGGGAGAAAGTGGAGATCTATATGGATCATAAAAGCCTCAAATATTTCTTCACTCAGAAGGAACTTAACATGTGGCAACTACGATGGCTCGAGCCGTTAAAAGATTACGATCATACAATTCAATACCATCCTGGAAAAGCGAACGTGGTGGTGACGCGCCGTTGAGAAGACCATATCTGAGTGCACGAAAAGCGATATTGTCAACGCAAAGGCCCATTTTGTATAACTTGCCAAGGATGAAGATAGAGTTAAATACTCTAGGGACCCACGTAATGATGTCAAATATACGAGTAGAACCGACTTTAATAGCTAAAGTTAAAGCTTCTCAAGCTACAGACCTGGAGCTGATGCGTATGAGGAGGAAAGTAAAAGAAGGTGTTATTCTAGAAGCAAGAATCGATGAAGAAGAAATAATTCGAGTTAACTCTAGATTTTGTATTCCTAACGACTCTGATTTGAAGTATAAAATCATGATGGAGACGCACAACACACCATTTGCAATTCATCTTAGGAGTAACAAAATATATCGTGATCTTTGACATACATTTTTGTGGAGCAATATGAAAAGAGAGATCGTGGAGTTTATCTCAAGGTATTTAACTTGTCAAAGAGTCAAGGTGGAGCATCGAGTGCCAAAAGATCCATTACAACCACTTGAAATTCTAGAATGGAAGTGAGTGCACATTAGCATGGATTTCGTTACTGGTCTTCCCAAGGTTTCTCAAGGCATAGATGTAATTTGGGTCATTGTTGATAGGTTAAACAAGTCTGCTCATTTCTTATCTATACGAGAAACTTGTTCACTTGAACGTTTTGTTCATATATACATAAATGAGATTGTAAGACTGCATGGTATGCCAATATCCATAGTTTCTGATCGAGACCTAAGATTCACTTCATGATTTTGGGTTACTTTGCAGAAAGCTATGGGCATGGATTTACGATTCAGTTCGGCATATCATCCTTAGACGGACGGACAATCGGAGGGGACTATTCAAACTCTTGAACATCTATTAAGACTCTGTGTCCTAGACTTCAAAGGAAGTTGGGACAAGTTCTTGCCATTAGTAGAATTCTCCTACAACAATAGTTATCAAGCAAGTATAGGCATGACTCCATTCGAGGCGTTGTATGGACGCAAGTGTCGTTCTCCAGTATACTGGGATGAGGTGGGTGAAGCAACATTGTTGGGACCGAAATTGGTACGCATGACAACGGAAAAGATTTAAATGATTCGGTAACATATAAAAATCTCACAAGATCGACAAAAGAGTTATGTTGATCTTAATCGAAGGGACATTGAATTCAATCTTGGAGATCAAGTGTTGTTACGTGTTGTTCCATGGAAGGGAGTTCCGAGATTTGGAAAGAGAGGAAATCTCAATCCTTGATTCATTGGCCCATTTGAAATCCTCGATCGAGTAGGAACTGTTGGCTATAGACTCGCCTTGCCACCAAGTATATCTCGTGTTCATAACATTTTTCACATATTTATGTTACGTAAATATGTGGAAGACCCGAATCACATTATTGAATTAGAACCAGATGAGAGAGCGGAAGATTTAACGTATGAAGAGGTACCTGTTAAAATTTTGGATAAGAAGGAACATATTTTACGCTCTAAGTTTATACTTCAAGTCAAAGTTTTGTGGAGAAACCATGATGTTGAGGAAATGAGCTGGGAGTTAGAATCTGAAATGAATCAAGGTATCCTCACCTCTTCGACATACCCGGTACATACACCAATTTCGAGGACGAAATTTTATAAGAATGGGAGGTTATAAGACCCCAACTTTTATGAATAAAGATTTAATTTTCTCGAAATATCTTTTTGAATAATAAGGTGTGGATTTGATATAATGTTATAGTTGTGGGTAATATTTACAAATTTTTTAAAGTAAGCAAGTTTTAATAAAATATTCGTTTGGTCGGGAAATATTCATTTTATTAGGAAATATTCATACGACGTCACAATAATTTATGGACCCCACAACAGAATTACTGTCGGAGTTAGAAAACGACAGAAACACCTTTTTATAAAAATAACGGCAAAAGTTTTACTGTTAACTGTTAAAATACCTGGTGATAAAAGGACAGTAATACACGTGGTTTCATAGTAGTACACGGTATTGCACAGTATCTTTGATTATTGATGCTTAAGTGAGAAGTCACTTAGTTTTATTCGATTATAGCCACAGTAATTACGACATAACATCTCATATTATTGATTCAATTATTTTCAAAGTATCATCTGCACAATATTTTATATTATTAAATCAATAATTGAGACGACAAAGTTATTCATATTATTATTTATATTATTGACAATGTCTAGAAAGTTATGTCGAGGAAAGGTGTGACACCCCCAAAATAGATATACATCATCCATTCTGAGTCGCCAAATACATCGTACAAAATTTAAATATAAACTTCTTTTATACAATACGACAAAATCGTAGATGAGAGTTTTAACACAAATATTGTCTTCTAGACAATATCCACACTCAATGGAGTCCTCATTACAATTATTATCACACTATTTCATAGGATAGTGAGGACTACTATAACCACTTATCCTGGACAATGAAAGAAAAGGGTGAGCTCAACTAGCCTAGTAAGAAATATTATGACTAAGATAATGTAGAATAAATTATCATTAGCCTTCAACAGTATAACAACTGATAGAATACAATAGACAACAAGTTTTAGATTAACAATTGTAGCGGAATAAGAAATACATTAAAAGAGTCAAGTAGAGCATGATATCTACTATCTTTTATGATTTAAAAAGTTTGTCGTCAATTTTATCTCTAAGACTCAGCGTAATAATTAATCCACAGCACTGAATTATCCATGCACTACGGGCCAAGGATATTTATTAGTATCACGACCACGAATTATCTATGCACTACGGGCCAAGGATATTCGTGTTTTCACCAATGGTCATGATCATGCCAAACAATAATTCATCTTTGCACCCTTGGCCGAAGAGAATGCATGGTTATGATCATACCAACTTCTGTCCATCAATGCACTACGGGCCAATGAAGATTTTTACCACATTATTTGTAACATTATGGGTCATGATTATACCGAATAATCCCTGGTCATAATCATACCAATCAACAGTCCATCTATACACTACGGGCTAATGAGGACTTTTACCACATCATTTGTAACGTTACGGTCATGATTATATTGAATAATCCCTGGTCGAATCATACCAATCAACAGTCCATCTATGCACGTAAGCCACATACGACTTTTATCACAATATAAGCATGATGATGATGACAATGATATAAGAATTCAATTAAAAGAAAGCAAAGGCTAAATTTTTAAAGATTAATAATTTAATTTGTTCAGAATTCAATAATTTCCAAATTGTCAACATGATACTACTTTGTGGAGTAAAATTCAATAATAATATTGTAACAAAAATGATTTGAATAGAAAAGAAATCAATTTTTGATGTGAATAGTATCCCGTGAATAGTACTGAGTGAATAGTACCCCATGAATAGTATTCTGACACGAAAAGATCAATAATTATCAATAATGCTCAGAATAATATTTTCATGAAAAGATACTGGATGAAGCACAAATATCAATGATATTCTACTAATTTCACGTAGTATAGAAGCAATACTTTAACAGAATGAGTGTAGAATTAGGAATATGAAACGAAATAATATTACTCACATACTACAGAGTATGGAAGAAAATATTATTTCTTAGGAATACTGAATAAAAATAATATCCCTTACGAATAAGAAATAAATAACATCTCTTACCAATACGAAAAAAATAACACCCCCTATCTTAGTAGAAGACTAGATACTACAATAGTGAAGTAGCAGAATACTCTTCTTCTTTCTCTTTATAGCTTTTATCTCTATAATTGCTCTTGTGAATCTTAGTGAATTGGTGAGAATGAAATAAGAATAAGCTTCTATTTATAGAAAAAATATAGTTTTGATAATTGCACGTTTAAGGGCTCGAATTATTATAGTATAGTACCTTCATCTATAACTCTATTTTTAATTTAGTCCTACAAGTATTATAAAACTTGCACTTCCTCCCCTAATAGTACATGCATGTGAATTAATAGTTCCATTCATGTGAATAAATAGTTATATGCATGTGAACTAATAGCAATTAATTGCTCATTTATCCAATTAATTACGCGATTGGTCAATTTAACCTCATAAATCAATTATTATAGACATAAATGTCAATTTCCACTAACACTCCCAACATAATGGAAATATCAATTTCACCTTTAATCAACACGAACTTATTCAACATTATTATTATAACTCACAGTATTTAACAATCAGATCAATCCCAGGAAAGAGGGAGCTTTCCGATAAGGATTTCATCCTATTGGCGTGCAATTAGGTGACCAAACCTCTTTCCTTGACAGAACTTTCTAGACATCGTAAATAATGCAAATAATAATATGAATAACTTTGTTGTCTCAATTATTGATTTAATAATATCAAATATTGTGCAGATGATACTGTGACAATAATTAAATCAATAATATGAGAGATGTTATGCAGCAATTACTGTGGCAATAATTAAATAAAACTTAGTGACCTCTCACGTAAGCAACAATAATCAATACTGTGTGTTACTATACAACCACGTGTATTTCTGTACTTTTACCACTGGGTATTTAAACAGTTTAACGGTAAAACTTTCGTTGTTATTTTTATAAAAAGACATTTCTGTCATTTTTAACTCCGACAATACTTCTGTTGTGGGGTCCACCAATGATTGTTTCGTCGTATGAATATTCCCCAACCAATCGAATATTTTAAAACAACTTACTTACTTTGCAAAATTTATAAATACTACCCACAACTATAATATTTTATCAAATCAACACCATAATATTCAATAATATATTTCGAGTAAAATTAATCTTTATTCATAAAAGTTGGGGTCTTACAACCTCCCCTTCTTATGAAATTTATCCTCGAAATTGGGGTACTTACCTGGTATACCGAAGAGCTGAGGATACCTCGTCAGATTCTAACTCTTGAGGTATAACCTTTGAGCGTAGAATATATTCCTTCTTATCCAAGATTTTAACATGTATCTCCTCATACGTTAAATCTTCTGCTATCTCGTCTAGTTCTAATTCAATAATGTGGTTCCGATCGTCCATATATTTACGTAACATCGATACATGAAAAATATTATGAACGCGTAACATACTTGGCGGTAAAGCGAGTCTATAGGCCACAGTTCCTACTCGATCGAGGGTTTAAAATAGACTAATAAAATTAAGATTTGAGATTTCCTCTCTTCGTCGATTCTTGTTTCTAGAATAACGCCTTCTTGCACCTTCTTCTGAACATTCATCAGCTTTGAGTCTGTAGCTTGAGCAACTTTTAACTTTATTGATTAAAGTTGATTCTAATCGTATATTTGCTATCTTCATGTAGGTTCTTGGAGTCTTTAACTCTATCTCCATGTTTTGTATGTCGTATGAAATAGGTCTTTTGTTAACAACATCTCACGCGTAACCGCATACGATCTTGTACTCCACGCGTCAGCTACAACGTTCACTTTTCTATGATGGTATTGAATGGTATTATCGTAATCTTCAATAGCTCGAGCCAACATCTTCTGCGCGAGTTACGTTAGTTCTAGGTGAAGAATATTTGAGGGTTTTCGAAATGGGTTTTGTATTGGGGTCAATATAAAATTCGATTTCAGGCTCTGGGGTAGGCCAATAAGTTCTTCAGGGTATACGTCAAGAAATTTATTAACGATAAAAATATCATTCAAAACTGTGACTCTCATCCAAGACTTGGATAACACGTCACATTGATACTTATCAACTTGCTACTGTTATTCACGGTGTCCCCTACGGAAAGTCTGGCTTCGGTGCATTCCAAGACTTGGAAGTCACCAGCAAAAGGCTCGGGGCTCTTTACTTATGGCTTAATATAACAATGATTAACTTTAGTTATTTGGTTACTTGAATTTGCATAACAGGTTGGTTAAGAAGGCTAACGACCTTACGAAAACAATCAATTTTAGCATGATGAGTAGTTAACTAGTCAATTCCTAAAATCACATCAAAGACCAGTATTTTCAAAGGGATAAGATCGGCAAGTAACGTGAGGGTGCCAATTTGAATCAAACAAGATTTATAAACAGTGGAGGTAACGAAGGTTTCTCCCAACGAAGTTTCAAAAGATAAGTCAAACTCTAATTTCTCCAGAGTTAAATTTAAACGTTGAGCGCAAGTAGGAGAAATAAAGAGTGGGTAGAACCGGCATCTAACAAGGTATAGAATTCCTAATAGTTTATAATTAACTTACCCGTGATAACTTCCTTCAGTTCCTCACTTTTTGGGAAGTTACAAAAAGCACTCTCACTTGAACCACTGATTTTGACTTGTCTAGGACAGCCTTTGGTGTCATCATTACTGCTGTAATAGACTTTTGCTATAGGGCATATTTCACCCTCAACTGCTTTGTCGTACGTACTCCTGATCAATGATCTGAATCATTAATCTTTGATCCATATCGAATTGGGGTTGATCGTAATGTATAGGGTAATTCAAAACTCGATGTTGGGTTCTCCCAATTGATGTCCAAAAAGGGAAATATATATTATCTATTTTAGCCTTCTTGGATCAGACTTCTCTTTCTACAATATCAACGAGTCATGCGGCTTTTACCCATGCATCCTTTATTCTCACTCGTTCATTTGTTTCTTCTTTCAGCTGAGTCTTGACATTTGAATTATCAGATTCCATCTTTCTCATCTTATACTCTGCCAAAGAGTGCTTCTGTTCAAGCATCACATATCAGGTAACACAAGCTTGAATTGTTGCATCCTTTTTCTCATCGTCCGCCTATCGTTCTTTAGCCTACTCCTCTAACTCATGAATACGATTTTATAGTTTTACATTTCGATCATAAAGTTCTCCCAATAAATTATCCTCAGGTTCCTCTTCTTCCTCACTCTCAGTTGCTATCTCTGCGACTAGCTTGGGTGTAACTATTAATTCTTCACTCACCACATGGATATCTCTAATTTCTTCTTCGACTGACATCCTACAATCAAGTTTAATAACTTAATTAGTACTCCCCAATAAAAATCTTTGTTATAACAACATATTATACTCCAATATGTATTCTTTATATGAATCTCCTTGATTCAGCACTTCAAATTCTATATGAGTTTATCTCTTGATTTTTAGATGTCATTCTCAAACACTGTCACGAAATAAGGGTTAGTTGACATGCCACATATTATTCCTATACTCCGATCGACCAATTAAATAACAAATAACTTAGGTAGGTCATAATAGCAAAGGATCAACTCGTCTCTCCCCTCCTAGTTCTAGTCTCACATCTCAGCCAGGGATTATATCCCTAAGCTTTGATAACAACTGTGATGCCCCCACAATAGTTATACATCACCCATTCTGAGTTTCCAAATACATGATACAGAATTTAAATACAAACTTCTTTTATACAATATGACAAAAGCGTAGCTGAGAGTTTTAACATGAATATTGTCTTCAAGACAGTATCCACACTCAATGGAGTCCTCATTATAATTATTATCACACTATTTTATAGAATAGTGAGGACTACTATAGCCAATTATCCTGTACCATCACTCTATTCCCCGACTCGTCACAGCTATATTCTCATTTCCTGAAGAGAACAACGAAAGAAAAGGGTGAGCTCAACTAGACCAGTAAGAAATATTATGAATAAGATAATGTAGAATAAATTATCCTTAGCCTTCGACAGTATAACAACTGATATAATACAATAGACAACAAGGTTTAGATCAACAACTGCAGCGGAATAAGAAATACATTAGAAGAGTTAAGTAGAGCATGATATCTACTATCTTCTATGATTTAAAAAGTTTATCATCAATTTTATCGCTAAGATTCAGTGTAATAAATAATCCACATGACTGAATTATTCATGCACTACGGGCCAAAGATATTCATTAGTATCATGACCACGAATTATCCATGCACTACGGGCCAAGGATATTAGTGTTTTCACCAATGGTCATGATCATGCCAAACAATAATTCATCTTTTCACCCTTGGCCGAAGAGAACGCATGGTTATGATCATACCAACATCTGTACATCAATGCACTATGGGCCAATGAGGACTTTTAACACATCATTTGTAACATTACGGGTGATGATTATACCGAATAATCCCTGGTCATAATCATACCAATCAACAGTCCATCTATGCACTACGGGCCAATGAGAACTTTTACCACATCATTTGTAACATTACGGTCATGATTATACCGAATAATCCCTGGTCATAATCATACCAATCAACAGTCCATCTATGGACGTAAGCCATAAATGACTTTTATCACAATATAAACATGAGGATGATGACAATGATATAAGAATTCAATTAAAAGAAAGCAAAGGCTAAATTTTTAAAAATTTATAATTTAATTTAACCAGAATTCAATAATGTCCAAATTATCAACATGATACTACTTTGTGAAGTAAAATTCAAGAATAATATTATAACAAAAATGATTTGAACATAAAAGAAATCAATTTTTGTTGTGAATAGTACTAAGTGAATAGTATCCTGTGAATAATATTCCAGCATGAAAAGATCAATAATTATCAAGAATGCTCAGAATAATATTTCCATAAAAAGATACTAGATAAAGCACAAATATTAAGGATATTCTACTAATTTCACGGAGTATAGAAGCAATACTTTAACAGAATGAGTGTAGAAATAGGAATATGAAACGAAATAATATTACTCATATACTACAGAGTATAGAAAAAAATATTATTTCTTACGAATACTAAACAAAAATAATATCCCTTACGAATAAGAAATAAATAACATCACTTACGAATACGAAAGAAATAATACCCCTTACCTTAGTAGAATATTGAATACTGCAATAGTAAAGTAGCAGAATACTCTTCTTCTTTCTCTCTATAGCTTCTCTCTCTATAATTGCTCTTGTGAGTCTTAGTGAATTGGTGAGAATGAAAGAAGAATGAGCTTCTATTTATAGGAAAGCATAGTTTCGATAATTGCATGTTTAGGGGCTCGAATTATTACAGTATAGTACCTTCATTTATAACTCCATTTTTAATTTAGTCCTACAAGTATTATCAAACTTGCACCACCTCCCCTAATAGTACATGCATGTGAATCAATAGTTCTATTCATGTGAACAAATAGTTATATGCATGTTAACTAATAGAAATTAATTGCTCATTTATCCGATTAATTACCTGATTTGTCAATTTAACCTCCAGAAATCAATTATTATCAAAATAAATATCGATTTCCACTAACACTAATAATTCCAACACAATGGAAATATCAATTTTATTTTTAATCAACACGAACTTATTCATCATTAATATTATAACTCACAGTATTTAACAACTAGATTATTCCCAGGAAAGAGGGTGCTTTCCGATATGGATTACTCTCTATTGACTCGTAATTAGGTGACCAAACCACTTTCCTCAACAGAACTTTCTAGACATCGTCAATAATGCAAATAATAATATGAATAACTTTGTCGTCCCAATTATTGATTTAATAATATAAAATATTATGCAGATGATATTGTGACAATAATTGAATCAATAATATAAGAGATGTTATGCAGCAATTGTTGTGGCAATAATTGAATAAAACTGAGTGACTTCTCACGTAAGCAGCAATAATTAAATACCGTGTGCTACTATATAACAACGCGCATTACTGTACTTTTACCACTGGGTATTTAAATAGTTTAACGGTAAAACTTTCGCCGTTATTTTTATAAAAAGACATTTCTGTCATTTTTTAACTCTGACAATACTTATGTTGTGGGGTCCACCAATGATTGTGCCATCGTACGAATATTCCCAAATTAAACGAATATTTCCCGACCAATCGAATATTTTATAACAACTTGCTTACTTTGCAAAATTTATAAATACTACCCATAATTATAATATTATATCAAATCCACGCCATAATATTCAAAAATATATTTTGAGAAAAATTAATCTTTATTCAAAAAAGTTGTGGTCTTACAAAAGGGGTTTGGTAACTTAATTGCGCGCCGATAAGGAGAAGTCCTCATCAGAAAGCCCCTTCTTTCTGGGGAATGATCTAATTGTTAATATTGTGAGTTATAATATTAATGATGAATAAGTTTGTGTTGATTAAAGATAAAATAATAATTGATAAGTGTAAGATATTTGTTCAATTATCTTGTTAAATTGGTATTTTTTCTATTTAATTTTGGAGGATACGAATTGATTACCTTCAAATAAGGCTATCTATTTGGCAGATTATGAAATTAATCGGAGCTTATTGGCCAAAATGTTCAAATATGAAATTCCTATTCACTAACTTATGAATGAAGGTGTTCCGAGGGCGCTTCCTCATTGGTTTAAAGCTTCCAAATTCAAACTACCCTCACAGGAGGGTACTCTCTTATTGGTGGTCTCAAAAATATGTTGATACATTGTGCCCGTGAATTCTTTTTCCTGTGCAGTCCATGATTTTATTTTCTAGATAGTATCTTGCAATTCTACTATAAACAAGATGTTTAGTTTAGAAATGAAAATCACACCTGAATTAGAGAATTCTTCTTCAATAATATTGAACATATTTCTTTTGAGTTAAGGAAGCTTTGAGTGTAGAAAACAGTACAAGTTTTATTCAAGAATATCTCCGCTATACCAGACAGAATTACTCTCCTACAAAGGTAAGGGGTATTATTTTTGTTTAGTATTGTAAGAAATAAAATTTTCTTCCAAACTCTGTAGTATGTAAGTAATATTATTTTGTTTCATATTCCTAATTCTACACTTATGTTGATAAGTATTGCTTCTATATTTCTTGAAATTAGTATAATATCCTTAAAATTTGCACTTCAACCAGTATCGTTTCATAAGAATATTTTTTTGAACATTCTTGTTAAATTTTGATCTTTTCATGCCGGGGTACTATTCACGGGGTACTATTCATAAAATAAATTGATTTCTTTTCTATCCAAATTATTTTGATATATGAATATGATTCGTGAATTTTACTCCACAAAGTAGTTATCATGTTGACCATTTGGACATTCTTGAATTCTGGATAAATTAATTTATAAATCTTTAAAATTTATCCTTGCTCTTACTTAATTAAATTTTTATATCATTGTCATCATCCTCATGCTTATATCTTTGGCCCGTAGTGTATAGATGGACTGTTGATTGGTATAATTATGACTATGTATCGGTATAATCATGACCGGTAATATTACAAATGATGTGGTAAAAGTCCTCATTGGCCTGTAGTTCATTGATGGACATTTGTTGGCGTGATCATGACCATTGATGATAATAACGAATATCCTTAGCCCGTAATGCATGGATGATTCGTGGCTGTGATAATAATGAATATCCTTGGCCCGTAGTGCATGGATAATTCAGTGATGTGGATTATTTATTGAGTTGAGTCTCAGTGATAAAATTGATGATAAATTTTAAATCATAGAAGATAGTAGATATAACAAAGTATAACATTGATACAACAAAATAAGCTAAACACATAACATCTGACAGATCAATGCTCTTGAAAATCTTGTCAGACCCATCTGGTAATTTCTAGGTTACCCAGAAACACCAAGTCATGGTCGGTTAACCCACTTTGACCATCAATATCTTAGAATCTAGACATGCTATGAACATGATTCCAGTTCCAGATTACAATCCACATAACATACTACAAGTCTATTACATCAAACACAATAAATCATAAACAGATCTAGATCTATGGCCTCTAACATTCGGTTTTCAGGCTTTAGAACTAGGGTTCTAGACAGTTTTAAAAACTTGATTTTTGAGCACTTTGATGTTATGGATCTATGATATAACATCATAGATCACTAAATAACATCTTATAACACAAATTTAAACACATAAAATAACTTTTATCTTAACATACAAGATTAAACATAGTTTAGGGTTTATACCTCTCTTGAACAAGCTTTGATTCTAGGCTTCCTCAGCTGATCTTGATGTGTTAGGGACTGAAATGATAATATATTTTGTGGCTTTGGTGAGAGAAAAGTTTAGCTAAGTGTTTAGTTTTCAAATGAGCTAGGTTTTGAACTTTCTCTCTCTTTAATTCTTATCTTTTGATTCAATGAATGTATAACTTGCAAGGTGGCATGTAATATCTGATCCTATCTTTATTTTGAGCACATGGGATAAACCAACATATGTTGACTCACTAGATTTAGCAAATCTCTTAACTTAAAACATAAGTAAAGGGGTATTTTGGTTATTTCGCATCTAAAGGGTATTTTGGTAATTCTCCTCATGATTTTAATGGTATTCTAGTCATTTGACATCATTCCTTTTAATTCTAACCCTTAGAGTTTGATAAACATAATTAGGGTTTGCTAATTAGGGTTTAGGGTTTTCGAATCAAAAATTAGGGTTCACAAAAATGCAATTAGAGTTCCTAACTGTTCGTTAGGGTTTTCTAACTGTAGATTAGGGTTTTTAATACACATTAGGGTTTACTAAGGTTATACCTTTTCTGATCAATCATTGATCATTAATCTTATACTGTACTAATACATACTCTGAAACACAATTATAATCAATGTATTAAATATCAAACCCCTATCCGTAACTAGGGTTAGGGTTTCCATTATCTGTTAAACTTCATTCTTATTACTCAGTCCATACACAGTTTGACCATCTTAATAAACTCGTATCACAGATACTCAGCATAATATTGATAACCAATATCAATATTAAATAAAAAATAATTATTCGTAAAAATTTGAATTGTTTAAAAATTTTGGGTCCTCACACCCTGGTTGAGATTTGAGGCTAGAACTAGGAGGGGAGATGTAAGACTACAACTTTTATAAATAAGGATTAATTTTTCTCAAAATATATTTTTGAATTTTATGGTGTGGATTTGATATAATGTTATAGCTGTGGGTAATATTTATAAATTTTTCAAAGTAAGCAAGTTGTTATAAAATATTCGATTAGTCAAGAAATATTCATTTTAACAGGAAATATTCGTACGAAGCCACAATTATTGGTGGACCCCATAATGGAATTATTGTCAGAGTTAAAAAATGACAGAAATGTCTTTTTATAAAAATAACGGCGAAAGTTTTACCGTTAACTGTTGAAATACCCAGTGATAAAAGTACAGTAATACGCGTGGTTGAATAGTACCAGACGGTATTGATTATTGTTGCTTATGTAAGAAGTCACTCAGTTTTATTCAATTATTGTCACATTAATTATTGCATAGTATCTCATATTATTGATTCAATTATTGTCACAGTATCATCTGCACAATATTTTATATTACTAAATAAATAATTGAGATTAAAAAGTTTTTCATATTATTATTTGCATTATTGACGATGTCTAGAAAGTTCTGTCGAAGAAAGGGATTTGGTCACCTAATTGTGCGCTAATAAGGAGAAGTCCTTATCAGAAATCCCTCTCTTTCCTGGGAATGATCTGTTTGTTAATAATTTCAGTTATAATATTAATGATGAATGTTATTAAAAATATATTTTGTGAAGCCAAGTGAATTGAGATAAATAGAGGGATATTTTATGAAGTACATGTAAATTTTTCTTATTATATAGACCCTCACTTACTCATTTTTCAAAATAATCGGTAGAAAGTTATAAAGTATGTTAATATATATATATATATTATAAAATTTTTTGTTTTAATTGAAAGTTGGGCGTTTGTGAATTTGAAGAAATCAGCCCGTGAATTATTTCAATTGTTGGTCCGTGAAATAAATTCTAAATAGTATCCTTCAATTCTCCTATAAATAGGATGTTTAGTTTAAAAATAAAAATCAGACCAGAATCAGAGAATTCTTCTTCTATAATATTGAGCGTATTTCTTTAGAGTTTAAGGAAGCCTTGAGTGTAGAAAACAATGCAAGTTTTCTTCAAGAATATCCCCACCCTACCAGTTAGAAGTACTTTCCTTTTAAGGTAAGGGATATTATTTTTGTTCAATATTCGTAAGAAATAATATTTTCTATGAGACAATATTAGTGTAAAAACTCTCAGCTACGCTTTTTATCATATTATATAAATGAAGTTGTATTTAAATTCCGTACCATGTATTTGGCGACTTAGAATGAGTGACGTATACCTATTTTGGGGGCGTCACAGGAGAGATGGGTAAATCCTTCGCTAGTATGACCTACTTAAGCTTATTTGTTATTTAAATTGGTTGGTTAGAATATAGGGATAATATGTGGCATGTTAATTAACCCTTGTTCTGTGGAACTCATATAGAGTTTTAAGTGCTGAATCGAAAAGATTCATATAAAGAATACATATCGGAGTCTAATATCTTGTTATAACAAAGATTTTTATTGGGGAGTACTAATTAAGTTATTAAACTTGATTGTAGGATGTCAGGCGAAGAAGAAATTAGAGATATACATGTGATGAGTGAAGAATTTATAGTTGCACCCGAGCTAGTCGCAATGGTACCAGTTAAGAGTGAGGAAGAAGAAGAACCTGAGGAGATTTTATTAGGAGAAATTTATGATCGAAATGTAGAACTGCAAAATCATATTCACGAGTGAGAAGAGCAAGGTGAAGAACGACAAGCGATCGTGGAGCAAAGGGATGCAATAATTCAATATTTTGCTACCCGATATGTGATGTTTGAACAGATGCTCTCTTTGGCAGAGTATAAGGTAATAAAGCTAGAATCTAAGAATTCAAATGTCAAGGATCAGATGAAAGAAAAAAAAACTGAATGAGTGAGAATTGAGGATGCATGGGTAAAAGCCGCACAACGCGTTGATATTGTGGAAAGAGAAGTCTGATCCAAGAAAGCTAAAATAGATGATATGTATTTCTCTTTTTGGACAGCAATTGGGAGAACCCAGCATCGAGTTTTGAATTACCTTGTACATTGCAGTCAACCCCAATTCGATATGGATCGAAGATTAATGATTCAGATCATGGATCAGGAGTACGACGAAGTAGTTGAGGGTGGAATATGCCCTATAGCAAAAGTCAATTCCAGCAGTAATGATGACACCAAAGGTTGTCCTAGATAAGTCAAAGTCGGTGGTTCAAGGGAGAGCATTTTTTGTGACTTTCCAAAAAGCTAGGAAGCCCAACGAAGTTATCACGGGTAAGCTAATCATAAACTCTTGCAAAATTTATACCTTATTTGACACCGGTTCTACCCATTCTTTTATTTCTCCGACTTGCGCTCAACGTATAAATTTAAATTCATAGAAATTTGACTTTGACTTATCTATTGAAACTCCGTTGGGAGAAACCTTAATTACATCCACTGTTTATAAATCTTGTTTGATTTAAATCGGCACTCTAACGTTACCTGTCGATCTTATCTCTTTGAAAATACTTGCATTTGATGTGATTTTAGGGATTGATTGGTTAACTACTCATCATGCTAAAATTGATTATTTTCGTAAGGTTGTTAGCTTTCATATTCCTAACAAACCTATTATGCGAATTTAAGCAATCAATCCACTAAAGTCAATCATTGTCATATCAAGCCATAAAGCCATTCATTTATTGAAAAACGGATGTCAAGCTTTCTTAGCCCATGTCACGGATTTAAACAAAAATACGTTAGATTTGAATGATATTTCTATTGTTAATAAATTACCTGACGTATTCCCTGAAGTACTTCTTGGCCTACCCTTAGAGCGTGAAATTGAGTTTTGTATTGACCTTGAACCCGGTACAAAACCCATTTCCAAAACCCCATATTGAATGGCTCCTATTGAACTTTAAGAGTTAAAAACCCAACTGCAGGAATTGTTAATCATTGATTTCATTCGTCCTAGTACATCTCCTTGGGGTGCTCCTGTTCTATTCGTAAAGAAGAAAGATAGGAGTATGCGACTTTGTATTGATTATCAGGAGTTGAATCATGTAACCATCAAAAATAGGTACTCGTTGCCTCGCATTGATGAGCTGTTTGACCAGTTGCAAGGTGCCAAATTCTTTTCAAAGATCTATCTTCATTCCGGATATCATCAGTTAAAGATTAAAACTGATGACATTCCAAAGACTGCTTTCAGAACTTGGTACGGGCATTACGAATTCCTATTCATGTTTTTTAGATTGACTAATGCTCCTGCTACCTTCATGGATATGATGAACCAAGTATTCAAAGAATATTTGAATCATTTTGTGGTTGTCTTTATTGATGACATCCTCATTTACTCTAAAAGTCGTGAAGATCATGATCAACCCTTGAGGTTGATACTGCAAAAGCTTCGTGAAAACAAGCTTTATGTCAAGTTAAAGAAATGCGTGTTCTGGCTTGAGGAAGTAGCATTCCTTAGGCACGTGATATCAAATCATAGAATATCTGTTAACCCAATGAAGATTGAAGTAATACAAAGTTGGGAGCAACCTATGTCAGCGACCGAAGTACGTAGCTTTCTGGGCTTAGCTGGTTATTATCGAAGATTCATGGAAGGATTTTCTCGAATCGCTACTCTATTAACTCAGCTGACTCGAAAAGATACAAAATTTGGTTGTAGCGAGGAATGTGAGGAGAGTTTTCAAGAACCCAAGAGGAGACTAATTTCTGCACCTGTTCTGACAATACTATCTGGTTAGGAAGGATTTGTCATCTACAACGATGCTTCAGGCAGAGGGTTAGGATGTGTTCTCATGCAACATGGGAAAGTCATAGCCTATGCCTCATGACAACTCAAAGAATAGCAGAGGAATTATCCTCCTCATGATCTAGAGTTGGTAGCAGTCATTTTTGCGCCTAAAATCTGGAGGCATTACCTGTATGGGGAGAAAGTGGAGATCTATACAGATCATAAAAGCCTCAAATATTTATTCAACCAAAAGGAACTCAACATGTGGCAACGATGTTGGCTCGAGCTGTTGAAAGATTACGATAATAGCATTCAATACCATCCTAGAAAAGCGAACGTGGTAGCTGACACATTGAGTAGAAGATCATATGCGGGTATGAGTACGATATTGTCAATGCAAAGGCCTATTTTGTATGACTTACAAAGGATGGAGATATAGTTAAAGACTTCAAGGACCCATGTGATGATGTCAAATATATGAGTAGAACTGACTTTAATCAATAAATTTAAATCCGCTCAAGCTAAAGACCCGGAGCTGATGCGTAAGAAGAAGAAAGTGTAAGAATTTGTTATTCCATAAGTAAGAGTCGATGAAGAGAGGAAATTTCAACTCTCAATTTATTGGTCTATTTGAAATCCTCGATCGAGTAGGAATTGTGGCCTATAGACTCGCCTTATCGCCAAGTATGTCTCGTGTTCATAACATTTTTCATATATCTATGTTACGTAAATATGTGAAAGACCCAAATCACATTATTGAGATACGAGATAGCGGAAGATTTAACGTATGAAGAGGTAACTGTTAAAATCTTGGATAATAAGGAACATATTCTACGCTCATAGGTTATACCTCAAGTTAAAGTTTTGTGGAAAAACCACGATATTGAGGAAATGACCTAGGAGTTAGAAACTGAAATGAAAATAATGTATCCTCACCTATTTGACATACCAGGTACGTACACCAATTTTGAGGAAGAAATTTCATGAGAATGGTAGCTTGAAAGACCCCAACTTTTATGAATAAAGATTTAATTTTCCCAAAATATTATTTTTGAATAAGAAGGTGTGGATTTGATATAATATTATAGGTGTGGGTAATATTTACAAATTTTGCAAAGTAAACAAGTTGTCATAAAATATTTGTTTGGTCGAAGAATATTCATTTTAACAGAGAATATTTGTACGATGGCACAATCATTGATGGACCCCACAACAAAATTTCTTTCAGAGTTAGAAAATGACAGAAATAACTTTTTATAAAAATAACGGCAAAAGTTTTACCGTTAACTGTTGAAATACCCGGCGATAAAAGTACAGTAATACGCGTGGTTGCATAGTAGCACACGGTATTGTACAATATCTTTGATTATTGATGCTTCCGTGAGAAGTCACTCAGTTTTATTCAATTATTGCCACAGTAATTGTTACATAGTATCTCACGTTATTGACTCAATTATTGTCAAAATATTTTTAATTTTTAAATCAATAATTGAGACGACAAATTTATTCATATTATTATTTGCATTATTGATGATGTCTAGAAAGTTCTGTCGAGAAAAGGGGTTTGGTCACATAATTGTGCGTCAATAAGGAGAAGTCCTTATCGGAAAGCCCCCCTCTTTCTTAGGAATGATCTGGTTGTTAATATTGCGAGGTATAATATTAATGATGAATAAATGTTGTGAATTTGGCTTATTGTATGGACCCCCATTTACTCATTTTTTAAAATCGTTGGTAGAAAGATATCTCAGTTTTGTTTTATTACTTATATATATGTGAGTGATGGTGGGTGAATGTGGGTGGAGGTGTGTGTGCGTGTGGGAGAGAATTATATATATATATATATATATATATATATTATAACTTTTGTTTTTTATGTAAAATAAAATATACTATATTTTATTGTGCATAGTACTGCATAGTGTGTGCATAGTGCTGCATAGTGCAGTATAATAAAATCAAAAAATTTCATTGAATTACCCGTGAACTTCGTCCGTGAATTTTTTTTTTTCAGTGCACCCGTGATTTTATTTAAATACTGTCCTGCTATTCTCCTATAAATAGGATGCTTAGTTTAGAAATGAAAATCACACCAGAATCAGAGAATTCTTTTTCTATAATATTGAGTGTATTTTTTTAGAGTTTAAGGAAGTTTTGAGTGTAAAAAATAGTACAAGTTTTCTTCAAGAATATCTATGTTATACCAGTCAGAAGTACTCTCTTTTTAAGATAATAGGTATTATTTATTTCATATTCGCTAGCGATATTATTTTTCGTATTCGTAAAGAATTTTATTTTCGTTCAATATTCATAAGGAATATTATTTTCGTTCAATATTCGTAAGGAATATCATCTTCGTTCAATATTCGTAAAGAATATTTTTTCGTTCAACAGTTGTAAGGGATATTATTTTTGTTCAATACTCATTTTGTTAAAGTATTGCTTCTATACTCCCTGAAATTAGTAGAATATCCTTAAAATTTGCGCTTCAGCGAGTATCTTTTCAAGGGAATATTTTGCTGAACATTCTTGTTAAATTTTTATCTTTTCATGTCACGGTACTATTCATGGGATACTATTTACAAAGTACTATTCACCCAAAAAATTAATTTCTTTTATGTCCAAATTATTTTTGATACATGGATATTATTCTTGAGTTTTGCTCCACAAAGCATTTATCATGTTGTCAATTTGGACATTTTTAAAATAAAAAAATCTTTAATATTTATCCTTGATTTCGTTTGATTGAATTCTTATATCATTATCATCATCTTCATGCTTATATTGTGATGAAAGCCATCTTTGGCGCGTAGTGCATAGATGGACTGTTGATTGGTATGATTATGACCAGTAATTATTCATTCTAATCATAACCTGTAATGTTACAAATGATGTGGTAAAAGTGCTCATTGGCCCGTAGTGCATTGATAGACAGTTGTTGGCATGATCATGACCATTGGTGATACTAACGAATATCATTGGCCCGTAGTGCATGGATGATTCATGGATGTGATAATAATGAATATCTTTGACCCGTAGTGCATGGATAATTTAGTGATGTGGCTTATTTATTGAGCTGAGTCTCAGCGATAAAATTGATGATGAACTTTTAAATCTTAGAAGATAGTAGATATCATGCTCTACTTGATTCTTCTAATGGATTATTTGTTCCGCTGCAGTTAAACTTGTTGTCTATTGTATTCTATAAGTTTAACACTGTTGAAGGCTAACAATAATTTATTTTGCATTATCTTAGTCATAATATTTTTTATCTGGCTTGTTGAGCTCACCCTTTACTTTCTTTATTCTCTTTAGGAAATGAGAATATAGTTGGGACTAGTCGAGGAATGGAATGACGACGGTCCAAATGGTTGCTATAGTAGTCCTCACTATTCTGTGAAATAGTTTGATAATTATTGTAATGAGGACTCCATTTGAGTTTGGATATTGTCTAGAAGACAATATTCTTATTAAAACTCTCAGCTTATGTTACACGATAGTTGTATAATTAAGTTTGTATTTGAATTCTGTACCATGTATTTGGCGACCCAAAATGGGTTGCGTATACCTATTTTGGGGGCGTCACAAACAGACTGACCGGGTTCCATGTACCGGCATTTATAGCAATGACCGGGGGTTATTTAGATAGGATGATATGCATACTCCTAGGTTGTTTTGTTGAGTGGATCAACCCAAGTTTCTAAGTCTATAGGACTAACATAAACTCATAATGTGCGGGGTTTGGCAAATAAACCTCAATATATATATATATATATATATATATATATATATATATATATATTGTGTGTGTGTGTGTGTGTGTGTGTGGAAAAACTCTTAACTTTATGTTCATTAAATACAGATTTGGTGTGGGTATAATATTGTCGCTTGTTCAAAACTTACTGAGATTTTTGTAGCTCATCCTTGCAAATATTTTTCATTTGCAGATAGAAATGATGTGTTCCAGCGGTTCTAGTATTTGTGGATAGAAAGGCCTAAGACATGGTATATTAATTGTGTAATGTATTATTAGTTTTCAGTGTTTAGTTTTCATTCTAATGAAGTTAGAAAAGGGTACAATATCTATATGAACTATACATCTGAATGATAGTGTTAGCATATATAGGGATTCTTTGATGCACTGAGGTAGCGCTTCTCAGTTCCAAGAACCCTACCATTAATACTATGGATGTCAGATAGATAGGAATTATTGATATTGTGAGGTCCCCGAATCCAGATACTTAAAACCCGAACTCGGTACTTCACGATACCATTTCTATGAGCGGAATAATACTAATAATAATAACAATAATATAAAACTTAAACTTAAATTTTACATATACATCGAGTCATTCTCCCAAACGTAACCTTTAAACATTCATTCATGCCATAATATAATATATATATATATATATATATATATATATATATCATAGTCTTCATAGTCTTATAAAACTATTACAAAACCGCCGCAATTCTTATTTGGTTAGCTTTCCTTTTCCTTTGTCTCTACCGAACTTTCGGTCCTTCACACTTAGTGAAAACATTTAAATTAAGCAAGGATGAGCATTTGAGTGCCCAAAGAAGTATTATATATATATATATATATATATATATAATTTGAAAGAATTTAAATGTTTTCTTAATAATATTCTTCTACAACTAGTCAAGAGTTGTGAAGTAACTCTACCAATAATAATTCATAACAACCCTCTTTCAAACTTTTGAAACTACGTATCGATTGTATATGGGGTTTCGTGACATACCATGAACATTGTTTTTCATTTTCAAAAGGTTTAAGCAGAAATTCATCAGAAACTGTCATGACTTACAGTGCACGGAGGATGATCTACTGTTGTACCTGTGATTGATCAATACTACATTTACATGAACGATGTTATCGTTCATTCGTCTGTCACTTTTGCAGCATAAAATTTTCCCATTTTCGAGATGTTCATATCTCATGGGTTTTCATAACAAAGGTCTTATATAATTCAACATATATGTATAACAAAGGTGTATCAACATGCGATGAAAAACAATGATTGTCCAAGTGGGGACACTTGTATAATCATTTATAAAAATTAACGAACAAAATATATTTATCCGAATTATCATATACTAGCATGTTGATAATCAATGGGCTTATATAATATAAGTTTAACAATCTGTACAATAATAACAATAATTCTGAACTTCTCACTTCTGTCCATTGCATAAAGAAAATGCAAAGTTAGGATATTTGCCTGATGCGCTGCTTACTATTCTCAACTTAGTTTTATCTTTTATGAAATCACTTATCATTAATCAGATCATTTTACTGATTAGTATAACATAACGTACATATAACACTCCCTATTGCAGTTAGCACATTCCCTATTCACATTATCACACATGTTTAACAATCGTTGACTCATAATCAAACATCAACACCTTCCTAATCACATTCTCATACAACCTTAACAACCATTGAATCACAAATAAACAATTAACTAACTATATTTCTAAGTCCAGATCAATTTCTGAAATATGTCGATCTAACCGATGACTTTTTTTAAGGTAATTATCGAGTCTAAGACTCTAAACCAGTAGTTCAATATCCATTTGGATAACTTAAACATTAGTCACACTATTTTTCATGGCCTTATAATAATTATTATCATTTATCATAATTTTGAAATATCGAGAATCATTATTAAATGATTTAAGTATTACATAATTCTATTATCATTAACATTTAATCAATATTAAATTATTAATGAAACCATTGCCAAAATATTAAAGTTATGTATAATAATAACTCAAAGTATTAATTATTACCCTTAAATGATTTTTAAAACATTTAAAATCATTTTAAATAATTACCATTAATATTTAAATATTAATGAACTATTTATCCAAATATTAAAAGTCAATAATTATAACTTAAAATATTTTTAAATCATTAATATCTTTTTTAAATGATTTTTAAATAAATAAAACCATTTTTAAACTATTTATTTAATATAATTATTAAATAAATTTAATATCATTTATAATAATTTAATAATCATTAATATTAAATTATTAAAGAAATTATCCTTTAAATATTAAAAGTTATATTTTATAACTTAAAATATCTTTAAACACTTTATTTTTATTTAAAATGATTATTATAATAATAAAATCATTTTTAAACTAAATTATTTAATATAATTATTAAATAACTTTATTATCATTAATCATAATTAATTAATGAATTTAATCTTTAAATATTAAAAGTTATATTTTATAACTTAAAATATTTTTAAATACTTTATTATTATTTAAAATGATTTTTAAAATAATAAAATCATTTTTAATTTAATTATCTAATTCATTTAACAAATAACTTAATTATCATTAATATTTATTTATTAATGAAAATTATCAAATAATATTAAAAGTTATTAAAATAACTTAAAATATTTTCTTATATCATAAGATAATTTTAAATGATTTTTCATGAATTAAAATTATTTTTAAATAATTTATTTAATACTATAATTAAATAAATTAATTACTTTTAATATTCTAAAAATATTAAATCTTTATGAAATATATTTAAAATAATTAAAACTAATTTTCGTAATTTAAAATAATTTTAATAATTTATTTTGTATTTTTAATAATTTAAAACTAATTTTCTATAATTATTAATTAATTTTAGGAAAATATTAATGCATGTCGTAGTTAAGGTTACCTATATGCGACGTACCGCCGTCATTATAGGTGTTCTTCATGTTCATACTTAAACCCAGATCTTCATAAAAATTCTTAAAGTGGCACAATTTGACCCACTTTAATTCCTCTCGTATTGTGTTTCTTGGAATTTACAAAAGCTAGATATTGTAGACAAAGTTCAAGACTACATGTTCTAATAAACAACATGATCAAACAACCTAACATAAGCTAGATCTAAGCGTTCCAAGATGCTGTCAGAGCTGTTCTTCATTTTCTAGGTTGCCCCGAAATGAAAAACGACCGATGACCACTTTGATCGACTATAACGTGCAACACATGAATCGTTCTTGTGATATAAAGGGTTCAGGTTGTAGCTAGCATGCAAGAGAGTAGATCTATTACATAAAATACAACTAACATGAACAGAATCCAAAATTTATGACTCGGTGAAACCATGTCAGATATCTGGTCAAAAATTTTCTGGGTTTTTCCCAGAAAATGCGCAATACGGCCGCTTAGCCTACTTTGGACTTACCCTTTGTAGTCGATTACTTGTTGTTTAGAGATATTAAGGCATACTATTACAGTACTAATACCAGACTACAACCTAGAAGCAACAAAAAAACTAAAAAAAACTAACAGCATACAAGATCTAAACAGTCAAACCTCCATCAGGACATTTCAGGCAAGTTCTTGATCGCTTTAAAACTTCCAATCAATCTTGGGTCAACGGTATTTGACCGTGAATAACTACAAATTTGTTCATCAAATAACTTTAATTCGTTTTGCAACTTAAAGACACCATTCCTGGCTACACATAACAACATTTAAACAACATAAATCATAAATGATCAAAGAGTTATAGGGCCTGACATTCACTGTCAGACCTCTAGAAATGTTTTTCCAGATATTCTAAAATCAATGATTTGAGCATTTTGAAGTTATGAATCTATGTAATACCAACCCAGATCATCACTAGAGACTAAATACAACATATTCTAACAACAAAAACAAACATCTAACACCGAATTTTTGGACAAAATTTAAACTAGGGTTTTGTACCTTTTATGCTAAATTCTGATTTTCTGGCTATTGATTTGTTGTTGGATTTCGTGGGGCTTCAATAATAGACTGAATAACTATATATTTTCGTTGGTTCTAGTGGGAGAAGTTCTTGATTGAGTGTTGGACAATTTTAGGTTAGTAAACTTACTTTCTCTCTCCTTCAATCCTTAAATAAACCCACAAAGGTGCATGAATGACTGATCTAGATTTGCTGGAAAATTCGTGCATATTGAGTTGTTGGGAGTTGTTGGTTTGGTGAACAACTTCACCAATTTGTCAAAACCTACAAGCTAGCCTCTTTAATGCTAAAAAGGGCATTTTGGTCATTTGATAAATCAATTAAATGGCTTTCTTGTAATCTTGACAAACCCTTAGGTTTAGGGTTTGATTTAGGGTTTAGGGTTTGAGCCAATTTGGGTTTTATAAGTAAACAAAAATCTAGGATTTCCAATTTAGGGTTTGCACATTAAATAAATAAAATTAAATAAATAAAATTAAATAACTTTTAGTTTCTAAAATTTTGCAAAATAAATTTGTTAATTAATTAAGTTTGTAATTACATGAACATTAGGGTTTATTACCCTTAATCATAATGAACTTGGCTAATAAAGCAATTAGGGTTTAAAACATCGATCATTACGGTTTCTAGAAATACAATTAGGGTTTCTAAAAATTAAATTAGGGTTCTAGGTTTTAGGGTTTTAATTTACTAATTACGTTTATTTTAATTAGCAATTAAAGTTTATCACACGTGTTATTAATCAACGTAACACAATTCTCGATGAGATCAAACCTCCGGTTTAGGTTTTACGGATTAGGGTTTCTAATATCGTAAATTCAAATGTAATTAGGGTTTGACATTTATAATTAGGGTTTCTAATTAGCATACCATGAAGTAACACATAACAAATATCATCTAACACGAGATATTTAATAATCTTAAATTTCCTATTTAAATTGAAAATGTGGTCAAATCAATTAATGCTAGGGTTTGGTCAATATAACATAATTGATCAACCATCAACTGCTCGAAAATATCTGAAGACATATTTATGGTAATCGAAAAATCAAAATATAAGTAATATTATATTATTATTCTCATACCTTGACAATAATCCAAAATTAGGGTTTGGATTCCATATCTCGATTATTCTTTCGTATTTAACCTTAATAATTAAGGTAAAATAATTAACTTAATAATCAGTACAAAAATTCATATAATAAAATAATTATTATATTTATTCTAAAATCACTTCATATATTATTTAAATAATATATGATTATATATTCATGGAAAATAATTAATAAAATCATTTCTATCTTAAAATTAATTATTATAAGAATATACTTTATAATAATCAATAATTCTAAAATAAATTTACTTGTAAATATTCATGTAATATATTTTTATTTACCACATAAATACATATATACATAATCTTGTACAAATCCTCATCCTAAAAAAAAAAATTATACGTAAAATTTAAGATTTATTTATATAGAAAATATCGGGTTGTCACATTCACCCTCCCTTATAAGGATTCCGTCCCCGTAATCAACACTTAAAAATCTACACATAACTGGGTTCATAGCATACACGATCTTCGCAAATAGATCTCGATTAACTTTAATCGAACCGATCTTTAATTAATCACATTAAGCTTGTTTTTCGATTAAACGGAAATTTGATTTCTAAAAGAACTCAAATTTCTCCTCAAAATTTCTTTATAAAATAATTTACTATAAATAGAAAAATTCTAATTACGCAAATAAAAGTTATTGAATATTACCGAGGCGCATTGCATACCGCCACCGTGTCTTGAACCATCATGTTGAAGACTCTTGATGTTGACTTTGTTGGTTTGTCCGATGGACGCTTGGTCCCGCGATTGCTAATGCTCCACTACCCTTACCAAGATTCACACTACACCGCCTCTACCCCTCTGTTCGGACAATCCTTAACCTTATGCTCCAATGATCCACAAATAAAACAAACCACTGTTCATTCTAGGATTGGGGCAGTTGGGAGAGATATGGCCCTCCTGCCCGCACTTATAACACACAAATTTTCCTTTCAAACATTCTCCGGAGTGGTTCTTTCCACACGTTTTGCACTGAAGCGCTTGCTTCTTAACTCCTTCTTGCTTCACCTGAACATTACCAAAGTAGTTTCCCTTTCTTTTTCCATCAGCACTCCTGCTTCCACTATTAATTCTCACCTTCTCCGACCCTCGACCTTGCCCTTGTTTTTCCTTCTCCTTATTTAGAGGCTCATAGCCTCACTTCCCTCCTCTGCAATTATCGCCTTCTCCATGAGTGCTACAAATGTTGGGATCTGCAACACTGCCACCTTATTATAGAGCCAAGGTTTTAATCCCAGTTCAAATCTCCTAGCCTTCCTAGCCTCCGTATCGACTTGATGCGGAGCAAACCTAGCTAACTCATTAAATTTCGCGGCATATTCCGCCACCAACATATCCCCTTGCTTGAACTCCAGAAATTTTACTCCATTCTAGCTCACAGACTAATTTGAAAAAAATAATTCTCGAAAATATAAGGTCTTAAATCTATCCCATGTTACCACACCTGCTCATGCCCTCATCTGATTCGCTTCCCACCAGAAATTTGCCTCACTCTTCATCATGTAGGTGGCAAAAGAGGTCTTTTACCCCTCAGCTACCCTAGCTATTATAAACGCCTTCTCGATTTCTTTAACCCAAGTTTGGGCTTCTACAGGGTCAGTTGTACCTTTGAATTCTGGTGGTCCTACGGCCTTAAAATCTTTAAAATTCGCCAAGTGATTATCCGGCTGGTTCCCTTGTTGCATGGCCTGAGCTACCATATTCGCGAACTGCTGCATTGGGTCCGCTTGTTGTTGTCCTTCAACGTTGTTGACAGACTCTTCTGGCCCTCGATTTCGAGTTTGACGTCTTGGCGGCATTATCTGGTTAAATAAAAACCATAAATTAACTTACATTCTAAACCTTATCATATAAGTTTAAACTTATTAAACTTGTCTCATAACTCAAACTTTGATTCATATTCATTCATTGCTTTCAAAATATTTTACATATCACAGCACATAATGCTTTAAACATCAGTCATCCCATTGTGACTACAAAAGTCGGGATTTACTTTACTGCTTGTACAAAAGTTTTATAATAATGCATTACACAGACAAACTAAACACACATATTATATTAAACACGCTACACAACCTAACCTATACTACCTATTCACTACGCCTTCTTCCTTGGACAGCTTTTCGCCTGATGATCTTCTTTTCCACAAACAAAACATGCTCCCCGTTTATAGTCGGGAGATAATAGTAGGTATGCCCTTCATATCCACAAAGATAACATATTCTTTTCCATTTCTTCTTCCCTGGTTTTCCTAAATCATGGTCTTCTACCTTCCTTTTTCCCTTATCTCTGAATTGCATACTGAAGTGTTGCTTGAGGCTCCCATCCGATTGATTTTGAGTTTAAGCTTATCCTGCTCTTCCATTGTTTCTATTAACGCTTGACGCAATTGACTGTTAAGTAGTTTTTCTATCTTCCACAACCCTTCTAGAGAAGATACCTTGTTCCTCAATTCTTGCATCTCCAATGATGCTTGATCAGCTTCAACTTTAGGGTCTGAATCATTATCTGTCAGATCCACTATTTCAGGATCTGGTACTATGTTTTCCACGATAACCACCTAAAATCGAAGTTTGTTTCATTGTGAGCTTCTATTTCCGCTTATTAGCTTCGATAGTAGCTCCTTCTTTATGATCTGGGGGTATCCTAATCCTTTTTCACCTGACATCTACACAGCAATTATCTTGATTAGCATATATTATATACACATAGTCAAATAATAGTTTTGTATGAATTATCTTTTATTTTGTTTGACGATGAATTTATTCAATTCATCTCTTTTTAAACTCTATATGAGTTATTTATATTTTCAACGTTTCCCTCTGTTCTAAGGTTATAGCCTAAGGTCTAACCCACCTAAGGTTTCTAACCCTATAGCTCTGATACCATTCTGTGAGGTCCCCGAATCCAGATACTTGAAACCCGAACTCGGTACTTCACGATACCATTTCTATGAGTGGAATAATACTAATAATAATAACAATAATATAAAACTTAAACTTAAATTTTACATATACATCAGAGTCATTCTCCCAAGTACGTAACCTTTAAACATTCATTACATGCCATAATATATATATATATATATCATAGTCTTCATAGTCTTATAAAACTATTACAAATACTGCCGCAATTCTTATTTGGTTAGCTTTCCTTTTCCTTTGTCTCGGCCTGAACTTTCTGGTCCTTCACACTTAGCTGAAAACATTTAAATTAAGCAAGGATGAGCATTTGAGTGCCCAGCAAGTATTATATATATATATATAGGCTGAAAGAATTTAAATGTTTTCTTAATAATATTCTTCTACAACTAGTCAGTAGTTGTGAAGTAATCTGTACCAATAATAATTCATAACAACCCTCTTTCAAACTTTTGAAACTACGTATTATCAGATATGGGGTTTTTGACATACCATGAACATTGTTTTTCATTTTCTAAAAGGTTTAAACAGAAATTCATCTCAAAACGGCTGCTGACTTACGGTATGGAGGTGATCGTACCATTGTACTTCGTATTGATCAATACTACATTTACATGAACGATGTTATCGTCAGCTCTTCGCCTTTGGGCGCATAAAATTTTCCCATTTTGGGATGTTCATATCATCGGGTTTTCATAACAAAGGTCTTATATAATTCAACATATATATATATCAAAGGTGTATCAACATGCGATGAAAAACAATGATTGTCCAAGTGGGGACACTTGTATAATCATTTATAGAAATTAACTAATGTAATATATTTATCAGAATTATCATATACTAGCATGTTGATAATCAATGGGCTTATATAATATAAGTTTAACAATCATATAATAATAACAATAATTCGAACTTTCACTTCCGTCCATTGCATAAAGAAAATGCAAAGTTAGGATACTTACACGATGCTACCGCTTACTATTCTCAACTTAGTTTTATCTTTTATGAAATCACCTATCATTAATCGATCATTTTACTTGATTAGTATAACATAACGTATATATAACACCGCCTATCATAGCAAGAGACATTCCTATTCACATTATCACACATGTTTAACAATCGTTGACTCATAATCAAACATCAACACCTTCCTAATCACATTGTCATACAACCTTAACAACCATTGAATCACAAATAAACAATTAACTAACTAAATTTCTAAGTCCGGATCAATTTCAAATATGTCGATCTACCGACATGCTTTTTTTAAGGTAATTATCGAAGTCTAAGACTCTAAACCGTAGTTCAATATCCATTTGGATAACTTAAACATTAGTCACACTATTTTCATGGCCTTATAATAATTATTATCATTTATCATAATTTTTGAAATATCGTAATCATTATTAAATGATTTAAGTATTACATAATTCTATTATCATTAACATTTAATCAATATTAAATTATTAATGAAACCATTGCCAAAATATTAAAGTTATGTATAATAACTCAAAGTATTAATTATTACCCTTAAATGATTTTTAAAACATTTAAAATCATTTTAAATAATTACCATTAATATTTAAATATTAATGAACTATTTATCCAAATATTAAAAGTCAATAATTATAACTTAAAATATTTTTAAATCATTAATATCTTTTTTTAAATGATTTTTAAATAAATAAAACCATTTTTAAACTATTTATTTAATATAATTATTAAATAAATTTAATATCATTTATAATAATTTAATAATCATTAATATTAAATTATTAAAGAAATTATCCTTTAAATATTAAAAGTTATATTTTATAACTTAAAATATCTTTAAACACTTTATTTTTATTTAAAATGATTATTATAATAATAAAATCATTTTTAAACTAAATTATTTAATATAATTATTAAATAACTTTATTATCATTAATCATAATTAATTAATGAATTTAATCTTTAAATATTAAAAGTTATATTTTATAACTTAAAATATTTTTAAATACTTTATTATTATTTAAAATGATTTTTAAAATAATAAAATCATTTTTAATTTAATTATCTAATTCATTTAACAAATAACTTAATTATCATTAATATTTATTTATTAATGAAAATTATCAAATAATATTAAAAGTTATTAAAATAACTTAAAATATTTTCTTATATCATAAGATAATTTTAAATGATTTTTCATGAATTAAAATTATTTTTAAATAATTTATTTAATACTATAATTAAATAAATTAATTACTTTTAATATTCTAAAATATTAAATCTTTATGAAATATATTTAAAATAATTAAAACTAATTTTCGTAATTTAAAATAATTTTTAATAATTTATTTTGTATTATTATTAATTTAAAACTAATTTTCTATAATTATTAATTAATTTTAGGAAAATATTAATCTGTTCTGTCGTAAAGTTAAAGGCCACCTATAGCCGACGGTAACCGTCGCTATAGGTGTTCTTCATGTTCATACTTAAACCCAGATCTTCATAGGCGATTCTTAGAGTGGCCATGTTTGACCCACTTTAATTCTCTGTGTATTGTGTTTCTTGGAATTTACAAAAGCTAGATATTGTAGACAAAGTTCAAGACTACATGTTCTAATAAACAACATGATCAAACAACCTAACATAAGCTAGATCTAAGCGCCCAAGATCTTTGTCGAGAGTCGTTTCTTCATTTTTCGGGTTGCCCAGAAATGAAAACAGTTTGAATGACCACTTTGATCGACTATAACGTGCAAACACATGAACTGTTCTTGTGATATAAAGGGTTCAGTTGTAGCTAGCATGCAAGAGAGTAGATCTATTACATAAAATACAACTAACATGAACAGAATCCAAAATTTATGACTTACCAAACCATGTCGATATCTCGTCAAAAATTTTCTGGGTTTTTCCCAGAAAATGCAGTCATGGCCGTTTAGCCTACTTTGACCGGCCACTGTAGTCAGATTACTTGTTGTTTAGGAGATATTAAGGCATACTATTACAGTACTAATACCAGACTACAACCTAGAAGCAACAAAAAACTAAAAAAACTAACAAAGATACAAGATCCGAACAATCAAACCTCCTCCTCGGACATTTCGGGCAAGTTCTTGACGCCCGTAAAACTTCCGAATAATGTCATTCAACCGGATTTGACCGTGAATAACTACAAATTTGTTCATCAAATAACTTTAATTGTTTTGCAACTTAAAGACACCATTCTGCCTACACATAACAACATTTAAACAACATAAATCATAAATGATCCAAAGAGTTATAGGGCCTGACATTCACTGTCAGACCTCTAGAAATGTTTTTCCAGATTTTCTAAAATCAATGATTTGAGCATTTTGAAGTTATGAATCTATGTAATACCAACCCAGATCATCACTAGAGACTAAATACAACATATTCTAACAACAAAAACAAACATCTAACACAGAATTTTTGGACAGAATTTAAACTAGGGTTTTGTACCTTTTATGCTAAATTCTGATTTTCTGGCTATTGATTTGTTGTTGGATTTCGTGGGGCTTCAATAATAGACTGAATAACTATATATTTTCGTTGGTTCTAGTGGGAGAAGTTCTTGATTGAGTGTTGGACAATTTTAGGTTAGTAAACTTACTTTCTCTCTCCTTCAATCCTTAAATAGACCCACAAAGGTGCATGAATGACTGATCTAGATTTGCTGGCAAATTCGTCCATATTGAGTTGTTGGGAGTTGTTGGTTTGGTGAACAACTTCACCAATTTGTCAAAACCTACAAGCTAGCCTCTTTAATGCTAAAAAGGGCATTTTGGTCATTTGATAAATCAATTAAATGGCTTTCTTGTAATCTTGACAAACCCTTAGGTTTAGGGTTTGATTTAGGGTTTAGGGTTTGAGCCAATTTGGGTTTTATAAGTAAACAAAAATCTAGGATTTCCAATTTAGGGTTTGCACATTAAATAAATAAAATTAAATAAAAAATAACTTTTAGTTTCTAAAATTTTGCAAAATAAATTTGTTAATTAATTAAGTTTGTAATTACATGAACATTAGGGTTTATTACCCTTAATCATAATGAACTTGGCTAATAAAGCAATTAGGGTTTAAAACATCGATCATTACGGTTTCTAGAAATACAATTAGGGTTTCTAGAAATTAAATTAGGGTTCTAGGTTTTAGGGTTTTAATTTACTAATTACATTTATTTTAATTAGCAATTAAAGTCTATCACACGTGTTATTATTCACTGTAACACAATTCTTGACAGATCAAACCTCCGGTTTAGGTTTCCTGATTAGGGTTTCTAATATCAGAAATTCAAATCTAATTAGGGTTTGACATTTATAATTAGGGTTTCCTAATTAGCATACCATGAAGTAACACATAACAAATATCATCTAACACAGATATTTAACAGTCTTAAATTTCCTATTTAAATTGAAAAACAGGGTCAAATCAATTAATGCTAGGGTTTGGTCAATATACCATAATTGATCAACCATCAACGGTTCGAAAATATACAGTACATATTTATGGCACTGAAAAATCAAAATATAAGTAATATTATATTATCATTCTCATACCTTGACAATAATCCAAAATTAGGGTTTGGATTCCATATCTGATTATTCTTTCATATTTAACCTTAATAATTAAGGTAAAATAATTAACTTAATAATCTGTACAAAAATTCATATAATAAAATAATTATTATATTTATTCTAAAAATCACTTCATATATTATTTAAATAATATATGATTATATATTCATGGAAAATAATTAATAAAATCATTTCTATCTTAAAATTAATTATTATAAGAATATACTTTATAATAATCAATAATTCTAAAATAAATTTACTTATAAATATTCATGTAATATATTTTTATTTACCACATAAATACATATATACATAATCTTGTACAAATCCTCATCCTAAAAAAAAAATTATACGTAAAATTTAAGATTTATTTATATAGAAAATATCGGGTTGTCACAGATATGGAAGAAATATCTGTAAGATACTAAACTTATACATCCAAGTGAGGGTACTCAATTACGATAATTGTTCTGACGAGAAATACTATTTGTTATGAGTACTGTGAATCTTGGATTTATAGGAATTATTATCTTATGGAATATTTACGTGAGCACCAAATTTACTACAGAAAATTTAAATAATTTGGGGGTATTAGAGCAGTAGGTTTTAGATCTAGGGTAACAATACCTTAGGATATGACCTAGGAGAACGTAGTGAAGGCAATAAGGAGATAAACTTAGATATAGTATTAAGGAATGAGTTTAAATACTCATTGTAAGGAGATATTCTGGAGATGTTAACAATGTCTAGAATAGACAAAGAGAAGTTGTAAGAAATGAGGAAATTATGGGGATAAAATGTTTTGTAATATATGGAGATAATTAAGGTTGTAAGAAATGAGATGGTGATGGAGCTAGGAAGTGACCTAGAAGGGTGAGATTTAAAGTTGGATATGGCAAGAAGTTTAGAGCCTATTATGAAGAAAATAAGAGACTTAGTATTAAGGAGAGAGTAGTAACGAAGAGAATAAAGAGATAAACTAAAGATAAGTTTGTAGGAGATGAATTCAGGAAATTCATCAACAGAAGTTGGAGAAAAGTAAAAAATAGATTGCTTACATAAGTTAGTGATATCAGATTAATATTTTGGTAAGTGAAGAAGTTAAGTATATTCATATAATGATTGAAAAGCTGATTGCTCCACTTAAGATAGTATTTGAACTAGAATAGATTACAACAATGGAGAATGATCTGAAGGATAGAATATAGGAAGTGTAAGTAGAAGTAGTTTACAAAATATTTAAAGCTATAAAAGGTAAACTTATGGTAGATTTAGAAAGTGCTCATGAAGAGTATCGAAGTTGGAGTTAAGTAAAGAGGGAGATTAAAGTTTTGATGAGGCTCATATAGAGCCAAAAGGAGGGACAACAGAGAAGAAGAAGAAGAAGAAGAAGAAGAAGAAGAAGAAGAAGAAGAAGAAGAAGAAGAAGGAAAAGAAGTTAGAGTATTAGTAAAAGAAAAGCAAATGTATTGGTTTTAAATATTAGCTGGGAAAAATTGTGGATATCCGCAAGAGGGCTGATCGATAGTATCGAAGTTAATTTAAGAGAAGGGAATGAAAAACATGAGAGGTTAGGGAAACAGATGGCATTAGAGGAGCTATAGTTTGTAATAGTATAATGTTCCTAATATACGAATTATTGGGGAGAACTAGTGAAAATATATATATCATTAGTTGGTCAGGTATTTTTTTGAGAATATAGAATATGAGTATATATTAGTGGAATATATAACTATCTACACTTGAAATACACATTGTTATTTGCAAAATTAAATTGATTATTATACTTATATTTAGTTATTTTCTATTTTTAGATAAATGACATCGCAAGGGAGATCATCAGCAGAGATCGACGGGGACCAGTTAGAGACAAACCAAACCCAACAGTTGGTAAACATGTTACTAGAAGCTTCACAATGGAGGTCAGAAAATCAACCAGAAGTTGAACCCAATATTTTAAAGATTACCTTAGACTTTAAATTAGCGGGACCACCAGAATTGAAGGTGACTGGTGAATCAGGGAATGAATCATTAAGACAGTGTCAAAAGAAGAAGAGTCACAAAAGGAAAAGGAATGTCATTTCTCTAAATAACTCTAGGAAAGAGGGAAACAATAGCACTAGTCAAATGAGTGAAGGTTGTCATATTTGTAGAAAAAAGCACGGAGGGGTATGTATTTTTAGGGGGACTCAATGTTTTATTTGTGGAAACATTGGGCATTACTCAAATAGTTGCCCATAGAAGTAGTATATTAGGAATAATAAGATCAACAAGATTAAGTGTTTCAATTGTGGGGTGGAGGAACACATTTCAAAATTTTGTCCAAAACCTAGGAATCTTAAACTAAGGGGAAACCAAAGCCTAAAATCCAAATCAGCAGGTGAAAGGAGTGAAAGCATCTAAACTGAAAGTTGGATTTTGGAATATTTGTAATAGTAAGAATGTTAGGATAATATCTTGATTAGTATATGTGAATACATCTATATGTACGGTAGCAATAACAACTTTTGTATAAGTTTGGTAATGATAGTAGATTTCATTTTTTGTCTATGTTAAAAGGAGGTATACAGTATATAGCAATGGTAGTAGATGAATTGAAATGTAATCTATAAAACATGTTAATATGTATTAGGAATGTGCTTGCTAAATATAAAACGTGTTAAAGAAAGGGAATAAATAAGCACTAAGTATGTTGAATTATAGTATGACTTGGGTTTATGATAAGTCTAAAGTGTTGTTGAAAGATACTATAAAATATTCGAATAAAGATTTATTCCCTAATAATAATAACAATAATAATAAAGGAGGAGGCTAAGATAAAAGAAAATTAAATTAAATTAAATTTAATATGAAGGAATTGCTGGTAAGATTAAATTGGAGAAGATAGTAAACTATAAGGTTTTAAAGAAGTAAAAGATGATGTTTGGTGATCATATTCTTTTGGTCTAGAAAATTGGCGAAGGATAGAAAAGGGAGTGAAGATGATTAAGGTTACTTTATATGTAAAATGTGAGATTAGCAATAGGTTAGAAAATCATGGTAGAAGAAATTGTTTGAATAAACATTAGGATCAATGATAATATGTGGAGAAAGTTAGGGATAAATTTGAAAAGTAAAGGAAAATATCAATATTACTAGTCATGGTGTTGAAATAGATCAAGTTGTGAAATAAATTAACTATATCTAAAAATGTGTTTAATAAGAGTTAAAATGATATAATTGATAAGTATAGATATTATCTTGGTTTGAGACATATGAATATCAAGATGAAACATTTAGCAATAATATTAAAAGACAAATGAAACAACGAGGTACTGATAAAAGATGTTAATAAATTTAAAATTTAGATAAGAGTTTCAGCTAACTCTATTAAGAAGCTAATAGTTATAGGAAAAGGCCACGACAAGGGTAAAAAATAAAACTGAGATAAATCTTGAATAAGACAATACATAGAGATGGGGTAATAAGATATAAATAAAGAATTACAGGAAAATTAATACGAGAGAATTAAGGCACCGAAGCCAGACTTTCAGTAGGGGATGTCGAGTTGTTCGGTTGCAAACTGATAGGTACCATTGGGAGGTTCTATGGTTAGAATTAATATTGAAGGAGAAATTTGAGTTCAAGTAAGTTAAGATAAGGATAAACAGCTATAGATTTTTAACTTGCCAAATAGTCGAGGGTAAACGACAAATAAGGAAATGCATAAGTAAATGTTCTATGTGTTTAACGATTAAATTTAAACACAATAGTTAAGTGTGTTGATTTAAATATATGATGAAAGCATGCGAAAAGACTAAAATAACCCTAAGGTCAAATGGGAAAATTACCAAATTACCCTTAGTGGGGATAAAATGACCAAAATACCCTTGAACTTATCCTTTAATAAAAGATAACAACAAATCATGGTGACTCATCACCCAAGATTTGCCCATGTATTTAAATTCACCACACAAGTGACCAATTTAGCCTCAAATTTAATTAAAAAATTATGAAAATACCCTTAGTATAGAGGAAATTACCAAAATACCATTTCTTTTCCAATTTAGATGATAAGTTCACATCTTTGAGTCATCATTGGTAGATATTTCCACATGTGTTAAATAGCCACCACCAACCTCCCTTTGACACCTAGCAACAAATAGATTCATTGAATTAAGTTTAAGATGGATTAAAATCAATTTACAACTTACTTTAAATGCCCATGTGTGGCTATACATCTCCTCTCTAACATCACTAATTCTATACTTAAAATATATCATATTGTAATCCCCAATCAGTTCATAGCAACACAAGATCAGAATTAGAAAGTAAAGATCAAAGATTGGTTTTAAAAAGGTAAGAACCTTAACCCATGCTAGATCTTAAAAGCTTCATTGGATTTTCTGTTTTAATGTTTAGAGATGTTAAAAATAATGTTATTTAGTGATTTGGGTTGATCAAAGTTGAATCCATAACATTTAAATGCCTAAAACTGAAGAATTAAACAAACTGTCCAAACCCTAAAAAGATGGTCTGATAGCCGAATGTCAGGCCTTATAAATCTAAATCTGTTAATGGGTTAAGATGTTAGGTGTATCTGGATTGTACTATGTCATGAGGAGAGTAACTTTGAAGTGGAATCACATCCATAGGATTAATAGATTTTAAGATATAGCTGTTCAAACTGCGTTGACCGATCACAGGAAACTATTTTTTAGAATTTCCAGAAAATTGAAGAACATGGTCTGACAACCGTTTCACCGGCTTGGATCTCTTAAGTGATAACCAGGTAAGGTGTTAAGTTGACCGGCTTGGATCTCTAATGCATTGAACATGTCTGGATTGAGAATTATTAACAGTCAAAATAGGTAGACCGACCACAAATGATTTCTGGGTAACCCAGAAAATTGAAACAGAGACCTGACAAGTTCTTTAAATGCTCAGATCATTCTATTACGATGTTGTTAAACCCTATAAGTGTTAGCAATTTGTACATTGACATATAGTTTACAAAATCATGGCCTTAGATCACCTAAAGATTTAGCAGGATGTAAGTTATTTAAGCCATCATACCGTTGACTCATCATGACTTTCATTTCTAGAAAACCCAGAAATCCAAGAACAGTCTTTGGTGCTTGATTAGATCCTTAATATCTTTTGATTGTGACATAGTTTGACACCAAAATTGTTATTGGCTTGTACTACTACACCAAGGCTACAAAGTTACTACATTAACAAACCCAGAAACTTAACCAATTAAAAATTAATTCTGGTCAAAGTAGGGGGTAAAGGTTGTTCATCAGACCTCAAGAACACTTTTAGCCACACTTCCTGTCACTAAAGCCTTTAGCGACCGTTTTCTATAAAAATTAATAATAATAAATAGAATAATAGAAATAAATCAAATTAATTACTAAATAATTATTATTAATTAATAATTAATTTCTAAAGTACATTTTTAGTTATAATAAATTATTTTTAATATTTTGACATAAAATTTTATTAATATTTAATTTATTTAAATAATTTTATTAAATAAATTATTTAAAATGATATTAAAGGTTTAAAAATCATAATACATGATAATAAATTATTAAAATTGATATTAATGATTTAAAAAAATCATTATCATTAATAATAAGTTATTTAATAATTATTATGAATGATTAATAATTATATTAATGATTTCTAAAAATCATTTTAATTGATAATAAATTATTTAAAAATAAAACTAATGATTTAAAAATAATTATCAATAATAGTAAATTATTTGAAAATAATATCGATGGTTTAAAAATCATTATGAATGATTATTAATTACTTCAAAATAATATTAATGATTTTAAAATCATTTTGATTAAAAATAAATTAGTATTAATCATTGAGAGATTGTTTTAAGCTTCTAGAAATTATTATAAATAATATTATAAGTAATACTTAAACTTTTAAACAAAATTTATTAGAAAGATAATTTGATAACTATCCGATCAAGCTATAAAATACTGAATAGACATCGAAAATAACTCAGACACTAATAAATTGATTAGCTATCAATTGTTATTATTTTTAATTACTGCAATGAATATATTTAGGTTGCGTAGATAGTTTCAAATATTATAAATTAGTTGATCATCAAACAGGCAAGTTTTTCCTAACTCAAACTTGAGTTATTATTTTTCAAGTCCGTTAGTAGATAATTATTGTTAATTATTCCACATCTATAATTAATATTGAATATTCGCATTCGTTTCAAGTTGTTTTGCCCTTTGTGCAAACTTTATATTTCTAATGCAAGTGTTCTAGCTTCATTTCATTATTTGTTAAATGCAAGTTTTCTATTTATCAGTTATGATCTTTTGATATATAATGTTCATGGTTTCTATAAAAGGTTATGATTTCTTGTTCAAACATAACCAAGACATATGAGCTGTTGTTTATGTGAAAATGTGTTTGATTTGATATCAAAGCATAGATTATGAGAAACCAATGTTGTTTGGTACAAACATATATACTGAAACTATTATAACCGGAAGTAACAGACTGATCGGGTTCCATGTACCGATATTTATAGCAATAACTGGAGGTTATTTAGATATGATGATATGCATAATCCTAGGTTGTTTGGTTGAGCGGATCAACTTGGGTTTCTAAGTCTATAGGACTGACAAAAATTTGTAATGTGCGGGATTTGGCAGATAAATCTCAGTATATATATATATATATATATGTGTGTGTGTGTGTGTGTGTGTGTGTGTGTGAAAAACTCTGAAATTTATGTTCATTAAATACAGATTTGGTGTGGGTATAATATTATTGCTTGTTCAAAACTTGCTGAGCTTTCTATAGCTCATCCTTGCAAATATTTTTCATTTGCAGATAGAAATGATGTGTTCTAGCAGTTCTGGTATTTGTGGATAGAAAGGCTTAAGACATGGTATATTAATTATGTAATGTATTATTAGTTTTCAGTGTTTAGTTTTTATTCTAATGAAATTAGAAAAGAGTACAATATCTATATGAACTATACATCTGAATGATAGTGTTAACAGACATTGGGATTCTCTGATGCACTGAGGTAGCTCTTCTCAATTCCAAGAACCCTACCATTAATACTATGGATGTCAGATAGATAGGAATTATTGATATTGAAGACATATCTATAAGATACTAAACCTATACATCCAAGTGAGGGTACTCAATTACGATAATTATTCTGACGAGAACTACTATTTGCTATGAGTACTGTGAATCTGTGATTTATAGGAATTATTATCTTGTGGAATATTTATGTGAGCACCAAATCTGCTACAGAAAATCTAGAGAATTAGGGGGCGTCACAATTCAGGTTGTCACACAATTTCTTGAGAAGCAAAATAAAAAAGTTGAAAGAGAATTTAAAGAATTTGAAAAGGGATGCCTTAATCATGGTGTTAGAATCTTTCAGACTAAGAGAGGCAAATATGAAATTGTAATTGTATGTGATATTGTCATGGATGGTGACTTGTGTTGTATTAAGTTATGTTTTCATGAATTTTTAAGCATCCAACGCTATGTAATGAGGTTATGTTTTCATTTAAAGAATTTGTAAACATTCAAAGCTATGTAATGAACCACTTGTTTTAATTTCATGACTTTGTAAGCATTATAACTTCTTGTACCATGTATTGTGTATTATGATGAATTACTCTAAAACTGACTTAAATGATATGATATTAAAAAAAGTTTATTGTGCATTGGTTGACAAAGTTTTGTTGTACACTTTTAATATGTTTCTTTTGAAAATTTTTATTATGTATTAGTTGACAAAACATTGATGCGAAATGGATCTACTGTATTGGCATTGTTGCAGTATCCTGTGATTATGTGTTTGGTTTCAGTTGTTACTTGGGAAGTTTGAACTACTAAGGAATATAGTCCATGAGTTAAGGTTGTTGAGTTGGACATTTTTCCCTTTAAAGAGTTTACCATCTTGTTGGTAAGGCATTACTCACACAGTTGCTAGAAACAACAGCAAGATCATTGATCTCAGTCACTCTAAATATTTGATAACACCAGCAGACTTCAAATAAAGGAAAAATTAAAATAAAAAAGTAAACTTGCCAAAAACAAATACATTAAAATTTTTAGTTCCCCATCTTTTATCAACCAAAACTTTGTCAACCAATTGCAGTATCCTATGCTTGTGTATATACAACAAAACTTTACTACAACCATTTCAGTTCCCTAAAAATGTGATACAAAAAAATAAAACTAGTAACCTATTAACAACAAACATAATTAGCAAGCATTGTAAATATGGCTCCATAAAAATCAAACCAAACAAAAACTGTTCCAAACTATTATAAGCTTTGTCATTAAGCATCATATGTCATCCAACCATTGTACATTACCGCAAATGTACTATAAAACATTTAACCATCCAAAGTATCACATAACTTTGTAGTTATAAATCTTAATTTTCCAGAAGTATTAATCAAAGGGTTACAATCATGTCAATTAGAACATTCTAAATTAACCCAAAAAATATACTAAATCTTACCCAAAAATACACTAAAGCTTTCCAAAAAGATATACATCCACGGTGTCTTCTTCCAGTGCCCCTATCTATAGTGCTATTTGCCGATTGTGTTCCACTACCATCTCCTAATCTCTGCCTCACAGTTGCACTCCTTTCCCCAGTTGTAGTCCCATTTTTAGCTACAATGCCTTGCTTTCTTTTCGCCTGTTATGTCCCAAATATCAATATGTACATTCTGTTTAGGAATAAGCATGAGAATGCTATTCCTATTTATATAAGATTTGATTATGATCTTAATGAATGAATATGCAAATATGTCTGCATCAAAATAAGCTGTAAAGTCCTTGAGTAGATAATAGGAATATATGTACACGAACTTAGACTGAAATAATCAAATATGTTAGGTTGATTCTACATGAACAATTCTACATGAACAAAATAGCTTAGTAAAGTCCTTTAAAAGAACATGATGTACAAAGACTAAATATAGAAAGATCGAGCTTGTTAGGTTAATCTTATATGATGTAATAGATAGGCATGTCTTATCATCGAGCACTGCACCAACCTTTGAAGTCTGCCAGGAGTGACAAGGAACTCGGAGACTATCAAGATAGAATCGTAGTCTGTTAAGCCAGTCAAGAGTTTGCAGAAGCCAAGGCAGAATCGTAGAGTATCAAGAAAATTACTACAGAATCGTAGTCTACTTTGGAGGGCCTCACTCAGAATTGTAGAGTTGGTCCAAGTGCCTGCCGAGTCAAGTCAAGAATCGTAGACCACACTTAAAGTTATGGAGTCTACTGATCATAATAGAGGCAGAAATCATAGTCGAGCTAGATCAGACAAGGACATCAAGTGTTAAAGAATAAATCATAGTCTGTTGTATAATCGGCTCTTAGAGTCGTAGTGTCTGCAGAACCAAAGCTAGATCGTAATTTGCAGAATGAAGTCTTCAAAAAAGTCTATCAGTGCTCACAACGCCAAGGAATAATCGTAGTGATAACATAATTCTCAACACATGAGCATTTCTAAAGTATCCAAAGAATGTAGCCTCTGGTCAGAATTGTAAAGATGTAATCTACATGAAGGAAGCCAGAAAGCACTCACCAAATGGCTTGAAAGAAAACAGAAGATCGAAGTACCAATTCATTCAACATCCTGATTGAGAAGTGAAGCCATTCAAGGGAAGTCTTCCACAAGCAACAGTAAGAAGACTTTAGATAACGTGACTGACAAAAGGAAGTCAGCAATGCAATAGCTGTCAAGATAAACAAAAGATAATGATCTTGGGTGTGACTACGATCGTAGTGCTTTCTAGATGAGAAGTAGGAATTGATGTGGTTTATAGAAAGATATTGGCCAACCTATAAACAATAGACAAAGAAGATTAAGCATGGGTTAGAACATTGATGATATATGAATGGGGGATTACAAGGAGAAAGAGAGATGGGCATAACCAATCATACGAGTCTTGAAATTTAGGAGGGCCAGAGCATTCAAACAAGTTGTCAGTACCTAATGTAAGTCAGGGCAAGTAGAAGTGTTGAAGCACTACACGAGTGAAGGAAGAGAGGTTTTACATTGCAAATCCAAAGAACACTCTCAAAATCGTAGTGTTGTCTCAATCAGTCAATGAGCAATATTCAATAAACTAAATATGATGCCCCTAAAATAGGTATACACAACCCATTCTAAGTCACCAAATACATGGTATAAAATTCAAATACAAACTTAATTATAGAACTGTCATATAAAATACGACAAAACATAAGCTGAGAGTTTTAACACGAATATTATCTTGTAGAAAATATTCAAACTCAAATAGAGTCTTCATTATAATTATTATCACACTATTTTATAAAATAGTGAGGACTACTACAGCCACCATCTCGGACTGTAACTCCATTCTCTGACTAGTCCAAGTTATATTCTCATTTCCTAAAAAGAACAATGAAAGCAAAGGGTGAGCTCAACTAGCCTAGTAAAGAATATTATGACTAAGATAATGTAGAATAAATTATCGTTAGCCTTCAACAGTGTTAAACTGATATGATACAATAGACAACAAGTTTAACTGCAGCGGAACAAACAATCCATTAAAAGAGTCAAGTAGAGCATGATATCTACTATCTTCTATGATTTAAAAGTTCATCATCAATATTTTATCGTTATAACACAGCTCAATAAATAATCCACATCACCGAATTATTCATGCACTACGGGTCAAGGATATTCGTTAGTATCACATCCATGAATTATCCATGCACTACGGGCCAAGGATATTCATTATTATCACATCAACGAATTATCCATGCACTACGGGCCAAGGATATTTGTTAGTATCACCAGTGGTCATGATCATGCCAACAACTGTCCAACAATGCACTACGAGCCAATAAGGACTTTTACCACATCATTTGTAACATTACAAGTCATGATTATACTGATATATAGTCATAATCATACCAATCAATAGTCCATCTACGCACTACGGACCAAAGATGACTTTTATCACAATATAAACATGAGGATTATGACAATGATATAAATATTCAATTAAGTATGAGCAAGGATAAATTTTAAAGATTTATAAATCAATTTATCCAGAGTTCAAGAATATCCAAATTGTCAACATGATAACTGCTTTGTGGAGTAAAATTAAAGAATCATATTCGTGTATCAAAATAATTTGACCAAAAAAGAAATCAATTTTTATCATGAATTGTACCTCAGGTGAATAGTACCTGAGTGAATAGTACCCTATAAATAGTACTTCATGAATAGTACCCCGACATGAAAAGATCAAAGTTTAATAAGAATGTTCAGAATAATATTTTTTGTGAAACGATACTAGATGAAGCGTAAATTTCAAGGATATTCTAATAATTTCAAGGAGTATAGAAGCAATACTTATCAACATAATGAAAGTAGTATGCACACAAGCTAATCATGTTTGATGATAAAGCATATACTTTATAACAATCTTATTCATTTATTAATAAAAAAAATATTAATTTATTAAAGGCTTTTAAATTATCTACATGATGCTGCTTTATAATATGTGATAAACCCATAGTTTTAAGCAATGCTTTTAGAATAATGATGATGATCATTCTAATGAGATCTAAATTCTTAGAAAGCTTAAAACTAAAATAGTTCCCAATCGTTGGATTACTAAATTGGGGATTAGTGAATCCGGATAGATTGGTACATACGTTGCTTACTCATTGGATGAGGATGATTGATCTCATGATCATTTGTGTGGAGACACTAAAGCAAGTATGTAGGTGCTTATTAGAGAATAAGTCCACTGAACGTGGCTCGCTAAGGAATACCTAATGGAGTTTTAATTGCCTGTCAATAGAAATTCCTATAGTGATAGTAGTACAAGTGATCCTTGGACTTGAGATCATCATAGTATCTTGTGTATGATGAGTTATACTTTGACTTATTCCTTAAGACCCTTAAGGTATATCAAAGGGTATGCTTGGGTATAATAAGTTATACATGAAGATAATGTATGATCAATAAAGAATCTACCACTTCTAGTAAAGAAGAGAAATGTCCCTAGTGATTCGATAAATGACAACTCAAAGAGTCCTTGGTTAAGGAAGAATGAAATTAGAAAGGAGTTTCTAATTTGCATTATTTGGAGTTGTGCATTTAAGAGTCGAAATACATATAATTAAATAAAATAAGACTTGACAGTAATTCCATGTCTTATATTTAATTGGGACATTGTATGGTGGAAGGATTGAATTGTACGGTAACTATTTACTCAAAGGTTATTTTATGATTAATATTGAAATCTATATTATCTGAAAAGTCGTTGATCGCTAGGGAGGCTTATCCCTATTGTAGAATAAATATTATTTATTTAAATAAATTAACAGTTTAATTTATTTATTTAAATAAGATTAGAATTGTTCTAATTGATTTATTCACAACCGGTTTAATATGGAGAACCTAAAGGGTCACACCATAAAAGGAAAAATAATTATTTAAGAAGTAAATGGCATAATTGTAATAATAAGTTAAGTATATTTAATTTAATCTATGGTGATAGAATAAATTAAATAGCTTAATATTTATTATTTAATATTTTGGAAATATTAAATATAAATTAATAAGAGGAGTCTTATTATTATTATTACTATTATTATTATTATTAATTCCTAAAGGAGTTTGAGAATTAATTAATAAAAGTACTCTCATATATTCCTAATAAGATTAGGAGGTTAATTAATTAAAATAGTTTAATTAATTATTCATAATAAGATTAGGGAGCTTAATTAATTAAAAGAATTTAATTAATTAAATAAAACTCAATTCCTTAATTGTTAAGGAGGGTTGCCTACTATAAATAAGAGGAGTCTTATTATGGGTGAGGTGGTTGGCACTTTCACAACACGTGAATACGTAATTCCAATAGTTAGGAGAGTACGCCTTTTCTATAGAGATAGAAAACTAGGGTTTTGCCAAATACCCATTTTCTTGAATTCTTCTTCTTCCTTGGTGGATCACCTCTAAAGGCCAAACACTTGGGTGGCTAACGTTGATCAAAGGAAAGAACCAAACCCGGTGGATTCAAGTTGAACGCGAAAAGGATTGGAGGTGAACTTGTACCTGAGGAAGCTCGGATCTTCAAGGGTATGATTCTTGTTCTTATCTTGTCGTTTAATTAATAATTGTGCATAAAGGATGATCCGGGTATATAGTTTGTAAAATTTTTAAAACTTTGATTTTACACGTTTCCGCTTATTTGTGCAATTTGATTGCGTTCATGAATATTACAAACCTAACACATAAGTGTAGAATTAGAATATGAAACAAAATAATATTACTTATATACTACAGAGTATGGAAGAAAATATTATTTCTTACGAATAGTGAACAAAATAATATCCCTTACGAATATTGAACGAAAATAATATTCCTTATGAATATTGAACGAAGACAATATCCCTTACGAATATTGAATGAAAATAAAATTCCTTACGAATACGAAAAAGAATATCGTAAGCGAATATGAAATAAATAATACCCCTTACCTTAAAAAAGAGAGTACTTCTGACTAGTATGGCGGGGATATTCTTGAAGAAAACTTATACTACTTTCTACACTCAAAGCTTCCTTAAACTCAAAAGAAATACGCTCAATAGTATAGAAGAAGAATTTTGTGATTCTGGTGTGATTTTCATTTCTAAACTAAGCATCCTATTTATAGGAGAATGACAGGATACTATTTGGATGCACATTAAAGAAAAAATCATGGACTGCAAATTAACTTATTCATGGGCTGCAACAGGTAAAACTTTCTAAAAAAAAATTATTTTACTATACTGCACTATACAACACTATGCACACACTATACATTACTATGCAACACTATGTCGTACTATGCATAATAAAATATAATATATTCCATTTTTTATAAAAAAATAAAACTTATATAATAAATATATATTATATAAGCAATAAAACAAAACTGAGATAACTTTCTACCGACTATTTTAAAAAATGAGTAAGTGGGGGTCCATGTAATACGCCAAATTTACAACAAATGCTTCAAAAAAGTCCCCTCTATTTATCTCAATTCACTTGGCTTCACTAAACATATTTTTAATAACATTTTTTTCATCATTAATATTATAACTCATAATATTAACAACCAAATAATTCTCAGGAAAGAGGAAGCTTTCTGATAAGGACTTCTCCTTATTAGCGCGCAACTAGGTGAGCAAACCCCTTTCCTCGACAGAAATTTTTAGACATTATCAATAATACAAATAATAATATGAATAACTTCGTCGTCTCAATTATTGATTTAATAATATAAAATATTATGCAGATGATAATATGATAATAATTAAATCAACAATATGAGATACTATGCATCAACTACTGTTACAATAATTGAATAAAACTAAGTGACTTCTCACGTAAGCATCAATAATCAAAGATATTGTACAATACCGTGTGCTACTATGCAACCACGCGTATTACTGTACTTTTATCACCGGGTATTTCAACAGTTAATGATAAAATGTTTTTCGTTATTTTATAAAAAGTTATTTCTGTCGTTTTCTCACTGTGACAGTAATTCCGTTGTGGGGTCCACCAATAATTGTGCCCCCATACGAATATTCCCTAATAAAACGAATGTTCCCCGACCAAACGAATATTTTATGACAACTTGCTTACTTTGCAAAATTTGTAAATATTACTCATAACTATAACATTATATCAAATCCATACTTTATTATTCAAAAAGATATTTCGAGAAAATTAAATCGTTATTCATAAAAGTTAGGGTCTTACAACCTCCCCTTCTTATGAAATTTCATCCTCGAAATTGGTGTATGTACCTGGTATGTCAAAGAGGTGAGGATACCTCATTTTCATTTCAGATTCTAACTCTTGAGGTATAACCTTTGAGCGTAGAATATGTTTCTTCTTATCTAAGATTTTAACAAGTACCTCTTCATACGTTAAATCTTCCGCTATCTCGTTTGGTTCTAATTTAATAACGTGGTTCGGGTCGACCACATTTTTACGTAACATAGATACGTGAAAAATGTTATGAACACGAGACATACTTAGCGATAAGGCGAGTCTATAGGCCACAATTCCTACTCGATCGAGGATTTTAAATGGACCAATAAATCGAGGGTTTGAGCTTTCCACACTTCGTCGATTCTTACTTTTGGAATAACGACTTCTTGCACCTTCTTCTTTATATTCATTAGCTCTAGGTTTATAGCTTGAGCAGCTTTAAATTTATCGATTAAAGTCGATTCTAATCGTATATTTGACATCATCACATGGATCCTTGGAGTATTTAAATCTATTTCCATCCTTTGTAAATCATATAAAATGGGTCTTTGTGTTCGACAATATCACACTCGTACCCGCATACGATCTTCTACTCAATGTGTCAGCTACCATGTTCACTTTTTCAGGATGGTATTGAATGGTATGGTCGTAATATTTCAATAGATCGAGCCAACGTCTTTGGTGCATTATATGTTCGTTTTGGTTGAAGAACTATTTGAGAGTTTTGTATTGGGTTCAAGGTCAATACAAAATTCGATTTCACGCTCTGGGGGTAGGCCATAAAGTTCTTCAGGGAATACGTCAGGAAATTTATTAACAATAGAAATATCATTCAAATTTGACGTATTTTTGTTTAAAATCCATGACATGGGATAAGAAAGCTTGACATCCATTTTTAAATAAACGAATGACTTTATGGCTTGATATGACAGTGATTGACTTTAGTGGTTGGTTGCTTGAATTCGCATAATAGGTTAGTTAGGAATATGAAAACTAACAACCTTACGAAAAAAATCAAATTTAGCATGATGAGTAGTTAGCCAATCAATTCCTAAAATCACATCAAATGCAAGTATTTTTCAAAGAGATAAGATCGACAGGTAACATGAGGGTGCCGATTTGAATCAAAAAAGATTTATAAACAGTGGATGTAATGAAGGTTTCTCCTAGCAGAATTTCAACAGATAAGTCAAAGTTTAATTTCTTTGGAGTCAAATTTAAACGTTGAGTGTAAGTAGGTGAAATAAAAGAATGGGTAGACCCAGTATCAAATAAGGTATAGACTTCGTAAGAGTTTATGATTAGCTTACCTGTGATAACTTCGTTTGGGTTTCTCGTCACGAAAAATGCTCTCCCTTAAACTACCGACTTTGACTTGTCTGGGACATCCTTTGGCGTCACCATCCCAGCTGGACTTGACTTCACTACACGAAAAAATTGAGCTAGGTGACCTTCTCTTTCGCAATTAAAACACACTTTGGGTTGTTGTGTACAGTTTGGAAGGATGTGTCCCTCCTCTCCACATTTGTAGCATACGACCGGTGGTCATTCTCCTTCCTTGGAAATGGGTGTTGGTGCTGCAGTCGATGTCTTTCCATCATTGTTGAATCTTCTCTTCTTAAAATTGTTCCCACTTAGTTCACCTTTCCTATTATCTTGGCCATGATTACCACCAAAGTGGTTATAATTTTTGACATGATAATTTCCTCCACGATGGTTATTATTTTTTCGATGGCCTTTGCCATCGGTATGACTATTATCATTTTATTGGTCGTTGTCTTTTGGTTGGGCTGATTCATTATTGCGCTCTAATAACTGAGCCCTATTCACAACATCTGAATATAAATAAAGTTTGTGATAAATGAGGTATTGACATATTTCAGGTTTCAAACCTCAGAGAAATATTCGTATCATACGCTCCTCGTTATCAACCAAATGGGATGTAAGCCAGGATAACTCCGTAAATTTAGCCTCGTACTGCGACACAATCATAATATTTTGCTCCAGCTTAATGAATTCCACCTCCTTCATGTGACATATACTTTCAGAAAAATACTTATCGTTGAACAATTCTCAGAACTTCTCCCAAGACATCTTCAGTACAGAAGGCTGAGTACGTTTTACAGATTCCCACCAATGATCTGCCTCTCCTCGCAATATGAAGGTGGAAAAGGGAACCTTTTTCTCCTCGGAGCATCCTAAGACATCAAATATCTTGGTAATCTGTCTTGTCCACGTCTCTACCTTAAGTGGTTCTAGCTTTCCCAAAAACTCTGGTGGTCCCAGCTCCTTGAATTGCTTAGTAGTGACCAACCGTGAGTTGCCAGTGTTGCATGAATTGCAAAAAGCCTTTGAACATCCCGTCATTCATCATTTGGTCGATGTTGTTGTTTACCTAAGGATTATTGCCTTCCTGATGCACATTATCCTGGTTATTGATCATCGGTGACTCAACAGTCTCATGTGCTCCATTTCTTATATCAACATTTTCAGATGTAATTTTCAAACACTGCCACAAAATAAGGGTTAATTGACATGCCACATATTATCCCTATATTATGACTGACCAATTAAAAAATAATTAAAGTTAGGTAGGTCATACTAGCGAAGGATTTACCCATTTCTTCCCTCCTAGTTCTAGCCTCAAATCTTATCCAAGGATCGTATCTCTAAGCTTTGATACCAGCTGTGACGCCCCCAAAATAGGTATACACAACCCATTCTTAGTCACCAAATACATGGTCTAGAATTCAAATACAAACTTAATTATACAACTGTCGTGTAAAATACGACAAAACATAAGCTGAGAGTTTTAACATGAATATTGTCTTGTAGACAATATCCAAACTCAAATGGAGTCCTCATTACAATTATTATCACACTATTTTATAAAATAGTGAGGACTACTATAGCCACCATCTTGGACCGTCACTACATTCCCCGACTAATCCCATCTATATTCTGATTTCCTGAAGAGAATAATGAAAGCAACGGGTGAGCTCAACTAGCCCAGTAAAGAATATTATGACTAAGATAATGCAGAATAAATTATCGTTAGCCTTCAACAATGTTAAACCGATAGGATATAATAGACAACAAGTTTAACTGCAGCGGAACAAGTAATTCATTAGAAGAGTTAAGTAGAGCATGATATCTACTATCTTCTATGATTTAAAAGTTCATCATCAATATTTTGTCGTTATAACACAACTCAATAAATAATCCACATCACTATATTATCCATACACTACGGGCCAAGGATATTCGTTAGTATCACATCCATGAATTATCCATGCACTACGGGCCAATGATATTCATTATTATCACATCCACGAATTATCCATGCACTATAGGCTAAGGATATTCGTTAGTATCACCAGTGGTCATGATCATGCCAACAACTCTCCTTCAATACCCTACGGGCCAATGAAGACTTTTACCACATCATTTGTAATATTACATGTCATGATTATATCGATACATGGTCATAATCATACCAATCAATAGTCCATCTATGCACCACAGGCCAAAGATGACTTTCATCTAAATATAAGCAAGAAGATGATGACAATGATATGAAAATTCAATTAAGTATGAGCAAGGATAAATTTTTAAGATTTATAAATAGATTTATCCAGAGTTCAAGAATGTCCAAATTGTCAACATGATAACTGTTTTGTGGAGTAAAATTCAAGAATCATATTCATGTATCAAAATAATTTGAACAGAAAAGAAATCAATTTTTGTCATGAATAGTACCCCAGGTGAATAGTACCCCATGAATAGTACTTTGTGAATAGTACCATGTGAATAGTACCCCGACATGAAAAGATCAAAATTTAACATGAATGTTCAGAAAAATATTCTTGTGAAATAATAATAGATTAAATACAAATTTCAAGGATATTATACTAATTTCAAGGAGTATAGAAGCAATACTTATCAACATAGGTATAGAATTAGGAATATGAAACAAAATAATATTACTTAAATACTACAGAGTATGGAAGAAAATATTATTTCTTATGAATATTGAATAAAATAATATCCCTTACGAATATTAAACGAAAATAATATTCCTTACGAATATTGAACGAAGACAATATCCCTTACTAATATTGAATGAAAATAATATTCCTTACGAATATTGAACGAGAATAAAATTCCTTACAAATAAATAATACCCCTTGCCTTAAAAAGGAGAATACTTCTGACTGGTATGGCGGGAATATTCTTGAAGAAAACTTATACTGTTTTCTACACTCAAAGCTTCCTTAAACTCAAAAGAAATATGCTCAATATTATAGAAGAAGAATTCTCTAATTCTGGTGTGATTTTCATTTCTAAACTAAGCATCCTATTTATAGGAGAATGACAGGATACTATTTGGATGCATAGTAAGAAAAAATCACGAACTGCACATTGACTTATTCACGGGCTGCAACCGAAGAAACTTTCTAAAAAATTTTGATTTTACTATGCTGCACTAGACAACACTAGGCACACACTATGCAACATTATGCAGTACTATACATAATAAAATATAATATATTCTATTTTTCATAAAAAAAAACTTGTACAATATATATATATATATATATATATATATATATATAAGTAATAAAACAAAACTGAGAGAACTTTCTACTGACTATTTTGAAAAATGAGTCAATGGGGTCCATGTAATACGTTAAATTTACAACAAATACTTCAAAAAAGACCCCTCTATTTATCTCAATTCACTTGGCTTCAGTAAACACATTTTTAATAACATTTTTTCATCATTAATATTATAACTCACAATATTAACAACCAGATAATTCTCAGGAAAGAGGGGGCTTTCTGATAAGGATTTCTCCTTATTTGGCGCGCAATTAGGAGACAAAACCCGTTTCCTCGAAAAAAAATTCTAGACATTGTCAATAATGAAAATAATAATATGAATAACTTTGTCGTCTCAATTATTGATTTAATAATATAAAAATAGGGAATTGTTAAATCCACAACACTTTTTGTTATTTCCACAACAAAAGTGTCGTTGTAGATGTATAGCGGCGATGAAAACCGTCACTATAGGATCTATACCAATACTTTTGTTGTGGAAATAACATTTTATGTTGTGGATTTAACAATTTCCTATAAAATATTATATAAATGATATTGTGACAATAATTGAATCAATAATATGAGATAATATGCATCAACTACTGTTACAGTAATTGAATAAAATTGAGTGACTTCTCATGTAAGCATCAATAATCAAAGATAATGTACAATATTGTGTATCACTATGCAACCATGCGTATTATTGTACTTTTATCACCAGGTATTCAACAGTTAATGGTAAAACTTATTCCGTTATTTTATAAAAAGTTAGTTATGTCATTTTCTCACTCCAACAGTAATTCCGTTGTGGGTTCCACTAGTGATTGTGTTGTAGTACAAATATTCCCTGATAAAATGAATATTTCTCGACCAAACGAATATTTTATGACAACTTGCTTACTTTGCAAAATTTATAAATATTACTCACAACTATAACATTATATCAAATCCACACCTTATTATTCAAAAAGATATTTTGAGAAAATTAAATCTTTATTCATAAAATTTGGGGTCTTACAATAATTATGATCAAGTTCAAGGTCATCTGCATCAGAATCATAGATTTTGGTCATCTGAGTATTGAAGCCTTGGCAATGTCTCAATATAAAAACTAATACTCGAACGTTGTTAATTGAAAACATCGATGTAGAAGGATAACTCCTGATGTTCTAATCGAGGAGTAACAAAGAACAAATAAAGGTGACTACCAGCTTAACGCGTTAAAGTGACATCTCTAATGTGGTAGGTGAAGTAGTAGACTGCAGTGTCAGAAAAGTTAAGAAGGGGTTGTCACGTCACATCAACAGTCTGCAACAAATAACTCGAGATCTATGAATCAATTCAAATAGCTTCCAACGACTATATTCCAACAGGAAGCTTATGGAAAGATATTTAATAGCTAAAGCTTGAATGTAGAAGAGTTGTTGGTTTTGATAATTTATTGACTCTACGAGTTCTGCGGAGCAAAATAGAATATGTCTCACTGGCAGTGAGACTACGAAAGTAATAGTGAAGCAAGATAAGAGAAGAGCTTTAACAGAAAAAGGCTTCACTCAACAATAATGAGAATGCCAATCAGAATTTCAGCTAAGCTAAGAGCCGAGAAGGCCAAGAAGATAGCATTCAGAAGAATGGCAGACCAAAAAGAAGATTCAAAGAGCCATTCTACGAATCACCATGAACCACAAAGAGCTAAAGAAGAACATATACAGATCCAAATTTGTACACAAGTCAACCAAGGTTCGGGGGATTCTAAATGCCAAACGAAGTCTACCAAAAGTGCAAAGACTTAGCAAACCTCAAGTGGTGAAGGTGTGAAGAAGTGACAAACTGCTAAGTACTCAAAGAGATCGATCTTCAGGAATAACTTAGCAGTCTATCCAATGGTTATTGTGACGCCCCCAAATTCAGGTCCCTTCGAACCTCGGATCCTGTCCGCCATGATACTACTATCGTCAAGCTATTTATATCTTTTATTCATAACTTAATGAATATAACTTAGCTTATTACAATTTAGAATATAAATTCTTTCCAATTCCAGGATCTATGTAATGACCCCAAACTTTTATAAGTTTCAAATCTTGGTCATTTACCATTCCTATCTTACATCATATTCGATGTTATAATAATATGCGGAATAATTTAAACTTTTTCAATTTCCTTTGAAAAATAATCTTTTATTAAATTCTTAACTTGAATCAATTAAAAATCCCTGAATTAAATTATGCTATGATTCATTATATTCAATTACTGTATAAATTTTTACATCTCAATTCGAATTCCTCTATGTATCGCCTAGTACAACATTACAACTTAACATGTATTACATAGCATAATCTACTATCATGTACATCTACTAGAACCTAAACATGGTTCAAGAGCATATATCTTAATAAGTAAATCAATCTCCTTTGATACTATTGAACTTTATCAATCAAGTAGCACGTAATCTTTACCGTGTATCGTTAACTTGCAAAAGTGGTTATTTGCAAGGGTGAGCTCAACAGCCCAACAATTCTAACAGTTTTCATGCAGCATATAACATATAATAGCATACTCAGCTCATGCATTTATAATCAATTAATATTTACTACGCATGTTACTTTTCACATAACAGGCATAAAGATTTATTTCACAAGCATATCATCAAAGATCAACTTTCAATATTCATACATATCTCATATGCATTTTATATATATACATCAATATTTTCATAGCATAATATAGCTCAATTAACAGTTATCGAATTCATATATCAAATAGAAACTGAAAGAATTGCTTGATTCATAGTTTATCAACTATAACTTAATTGCTTAAAGCTTATCTACACTACGGGTATTCCTACACAATTATATAATCATGGATTCACATCCATTAGTCATTTATTTCATACATTCTTAATGTAATAATAATGTTACATTGTTCTCTATCTTGGTTTTTAAAACCTTCCCTTTGTTTTCTTAGTAAACTCTTATAATAGCTATATATATATAGTACCCTTTACTACACATGCTTAATATCAACATTCATAAATCTCTATCACACACTTGACTCCCTATGTGTTCGTTACACATTTAAAACTCATAGTTGTAAGACCCCAACTTTTATAAATAAAGATTAATTTCTCTCAAATATATTTTTGAATGTTATAGTGTGGATTTGATATAATGTTATAGTTGTGGGTAATATTTATAAATTTTGCAAAGTAAGCATGTGGTTATATAATATTCGATTAGTCGGGAAATATTTGTACGACGACACAATCATTGGTGAACCCCACAACGAAAGTATCGTTGTAGTTAGAAAATGACAGAATTATCTTTTTATAAAAATAACGGCGAAAGTTTTACCGTTAAGCTGTTGAACTACCCGATAATAAAAGTACAGTAATATGTGTGGTTTCATAGTAGCACACGGTATTGATTATTGATGCTTACGTGAGAAGTCACTCAATTATACTCAATTATTGCTACAGTAATTACTACATAATATCTCTCATATTATTAATTCAATTATTGTCACAGTATTATCTGCAAAATATTTTATATTATTAAATCAATAATTGAGTTGACAAAGTTATTCATATTATTATTTGCAATATTGACAATGTCTAGAAGTTCTGTCAAGGAGTGGTTTGGTCACCTAATTGCGCGCCAATAAGGAAAAATCCTTATCAGAAAGCCCCCTCTTTCCTGGGAATGACCTGGTTGTTAAATATTGTGAGTTATAATATTAATGAGGAATAAGTCCGTGTTGATTAAAGATAAAATTGATAGTTCAATTGTGTTGGGATTATTAGTGTTAGTGGAAATCGATATTTATTTCAATAATAATTGATGTCTGGAAGTTATACTGAACAATCAGGTAATTAATCGGATAAATGAGCAATTAATTGCTATTAATTCACATGCTTATAACTATTTGTTCACATCTGTGTGCTATTGATTCACATGCATGTACTGTTAGGGGAAGTGGTGCAAGAATGATAATACTTGCATAACTAAATTAAAAATAGAGGTATAAATGAAGGTATTATACTGTAATTCATATTTTCACATGAATAGAACTATTGAGTCACATGATTGAACTATTAATTCACATGATGTACTATTAGGGGAGGTAGTGCAAGTTTGATAATACTTGCATGACTAAATTAAAAATGAAGGAAAAGATGAAGGTATTATACTGTAATATTTTCAGCCCCAAAACGTGCAATTATCGAAACTATATTTTCCTATAAATGGAAGCTCATTCTTCTTTCATTCTAACCAATTCACTAAGATTCACAAGAGCAATTATAGAGAGAGAAGCTATAGAGAGAGAATCTACAAAGAGAAAGAAGAAGAGAAGTCTGCTACCACACTATTCCAGTATCCACTCTTCTTCTGAGATAAGGGATATTATTTTTGTTCAGTATTCATAAGGAGTAATATTTTCGTCCATACTCTGTAGTATGTGAGTAATATTATTTCGTCTCATATTTCTGATTATACTCTCATTCTATTAAAGTATTGCTTCTATACTCCATGAAATTAGTAGAATATCTTTGATATTTGCGCTTCATCCAGTATCTTTTCATGGAAATATTATTCTGAGCTTTATTGATAATTATTGATCTTTTCATACCGAAATACTATTCATGAGTTACTATTTATGGGTTACTATTTACCCGGTTATTATTCACTCAAATATTATTCACTCGAGTATTCGGGGCACTTTTCATGTCGGAGTACTATTCATGGGTTACTATTCACCCAAATATTATTCAATCAGGTATTTGGGGCACTTTTTATGTCGGGGTACTATTGACGAGGTACTATTCCTGAAGTACTATTCACGGGGTACTATTCACCCAAAAAATATGTTTCTTTTCTTTCCAAATTATTTTTGATACATGAATATTATTCTTGAATTTTACTCCACAAGGCAGTATCATGTTGACAATTTGGATATTTTTAAACTCTGGATAAATTTAAAGTCTTTAAAATTTATCCTTGATTTCGTTTGATTAATGCTTATATCATTGTCGTCATCTTCGTGTTTATATTGTGATGAAAGTAATATTTGCCTTACGTACATAGATGGATTGTTGATTGGTATGATTATGACTATGGATCATTTGGTATAATCGTGACCCATAATGTTACAAACTATGTGGTAAATGTGACGCCCCCAAATTCGGGTACTTGAAACCCAAATTCAGTGCTTCACGATACCATTTCTTTGAGCGAAATAATAATAAATTTGTCATAAATATCAAACTTAATTTACATATCAGAGTTGTCTAAATCCTAGATACGCGACCTTAAAACATTGCATTACATGGTAGATAATAAATATTATCATCTTATTTAAGTCTAGCTATTACATAAGATAACACAACTTATTCTGACAGCTTTCTTTTCCCTTTGTTCCTGGCAGAGCCCTCTGGTTGGTCATACATAACTGAAAATATTTAATTTAAGAAAGAATGAGCATTTGAGTGCCCAGCAAGTAATAACAATTATTAATATTAGCTGAAATGATTAAATGTTTTCTTTGTACTACCCTTCTACAACAAATCAAAAGTTGTGAAGTAATCTGAACCGATAATAATAACACAACATCTCTCTATAAAATTTTTGAAACTACGTACTGACTATAAATAGGGTTAAGGTGACATAATATGAACATTGTTTTCAAGTTTCAAATAGGTTTAGCAGAACTTCATCCGCAAACCGTCATAACTTACGGGCATGGGGGGTGATCAGCCTGTTATGCCCTATATTGATCAATACTACATGCATGAACGATATTATCGTTCACTCTGTTCGCCTTGGGCGCATAAAAGTTTTCCCATGTTTGGGATGTTCATACTTAGTCGGGAATCCGAACCAAAATAATTTGATTGGATACTAAAAGGTTTTATCATATTCAACAATATTTCTAACTCTGTGTCTAGCTGGCCAAATAGCTTAGATGGCTTTAACTTATTGAATACATACTGGTGATCAATAGGCATATATATATATATATATATATATATATATATATATATATATATATTAACATGTGATTAAATACAATGATTATCCAAGTGGGGACACTTAAATAACCATATTTAGAAATTAACGAATAGAATATAAATATCTGAATTACCATATAGTACCATGTTGATAATCAATGATCGGATATAACATATATAAGAACGGGGTTAATAATCTGGTACAATAATAATATAATTCTTCAACTTCTTACTCATGTCCATTGCATAAAGAAAATGCAAAGGTCGGATACTTGCCTGGTCTGCTGCTTACACAACTTAGTTCTATCCTTAATTCAACGACCTATCATTTATAAGATTGTTCTAATAATTAGAATAACATATCATAACACATCATACTGTTATTTACAGTCAATACATAACCTAATCACATTGTCACATAGTTAAATCAGTCATTGAATCACAAACAAACACTTATACAGTCAAACTATATAGGTTCGAATCAATTTCGGTAATCTTTCGGTGTACCGACGGCTTTATCGAGTAATTATCGAGTTTATCGTGATAAAACTCTAATCTATAATTCAAATATCATTCTAGATAATTGAAACATCAATCATATTATTTATAAATGAATTATAATAATTTATCATTAATTATTATAATTTATCATAGTTTTTCAAACTCTAGAATCGTTATTAAATGATTTAAATATTAAATAATTCTATAATCATTAATATTTAAATATATTAAAGTATTAATGCAACCCTTACCAAAATAACAAAGTTATTTTATAATAACTCAAAATACTTTTAAAGTATTAATTATTACCCTTAAATGATTTTTAAAACATTTAAAATTATTTTAAACAATTATCATTAATATTAAAATATTAAGGTATTATTCACTAAAAATATTAAAAGTCGTTTATAATAACTTAAAATATTTTTAAACCACTTATATCCTTTTTAAATAATTTTTAAATCAATAAAATCATTTTTAATCTATTTATTTAATATTATTATTAAATAAATCTAATATCATTAATATTAACTAATTAATGAAATTTATCTTAAAATTTTAAAAGTTATATTTTATAACTTAGAATATCTTTAAACTCTTTATTTTCATTTAAAATGATTTTTATAATATTAAAATCATTTTTAAACTAATTTATTTAATATAATTATTAAATAAATCTAATATCATTAATATAAAATAATTAATGAATGTTACATTAAAATATTGAAAGTTACATTTTATAACTTAAAATATTATTAAATATCTTATTATTATGTAAAATGATTTTTAATATTAGAAAATCATTTTTAGCTAATTTATTTAATGCATTTATTAAGTAAATTAAATATTAATAATATTCAAATAATTACTAATATTTATGGAAAATATGTCAAATTATTAAAAGTTAATTTTCATAACATAAAATAATTATTTAAAATTAATTTTGGAATTTTTAATAATTTATTTCTATTTTTAAATGAATTTTAGAAAATAAATTAAATAAACTATCGCTATAGCTTTTAGCGACAAAAAGCGTCGCTTATTGTGTTCTTGAGTCCTCAAGAACATTCATAGTTAGCTTCGACTCAGCTAGTTTGACCAAGTGCAATTCGTAAACTGTAATGTTTCTGAGCTATCTAAAGTGCACAACGTGTAGTACTACTGTAATACTAAATGTTCCCATCATCATCTAAGTCGTATCTTAACAAATTAGCAAAATTCAATGCCTCAAAGTAGTTGTCAGACTCTTTCTGGGCTTTCTAGGTTACCCAGAAACCCAGACAGCTTCGACTGCCTACTTTGTGGCTCGATTCTTTCCTAGTTCCGGTCATGATTTATGTGGTCTCAATACTCAAATATATAGTACTAATGTCATAGAACATAAAAACAATAACAGATCAGTCCAACAATAGCACATTCTCCAGATTGAACCCGATCAAAGCCTGTCAGAAGGCACGTTCTTCCGGTTTCTGGAAATTCCAGAAACCGTAAGTCATGGCCGAATGGCCTACTTTGACTGCTTACTGTATTCACTATGTTGATTACATAAACGATATAATGCCATAATTATAAAGCACATATGTAAGGCTATAAACTGGTTACAATAACAACATCAAATCTCCCTAAACCTGTCAGATCTGAGCGATTGAATACGTTGTCAGACACTGGTAATGACTTTTTGGGTTACCCAGAATTAGTCTGGTCATGCCCGGTCAACGGGTTTTGACCGATTATAACTTCAAATCTACAACATATATGACTCTAAATCAAGTTATATATCAAAGCTAGCATAACATACTACAAGATCAAACACAAAACATAACAGCCTGAGATTTACAGGGTCTGACATTCGGTTGTCAAACTTAATTTAAAAAATTTCCGGAATTTTGAAAACACCAATTTTGAGCATTTAAATGTTATGGATTCACTAAATACCAACCCAGATCATGGATTAACACACATATAACATGTTTAAAGACAAAAACAACAAATCCATCATAGCATACTAGGTCAAATTTTATTGGCTTAGGGTTTACCTTTGAGCTTTGATTTTGATTCTGACCTTCTGATCTGTTTGTGGTAAACGTGGGGCTTGCTTATGGGACTGAAATGCTCAAACAATTCGTGGGTTAGAGAGAGAGGAGCTTGGTGGTGAGTTTGTGAACAATTGGGACTAAATTATGAACTTTCCTCTCCCTCAATCTATATATAATATGGTGTATTGCATATGGCTGATCATGTGGCCAGATTTTGAATGATTAAAGTTCCTCACTAGACCGCATGGCTAGGTTGAGTTGGTTGATGATTGGGTAATATATCCATGAATTGGATATACTTGAGCTTAGATTTGTGTATTTTCGAGTCTTTTAGTATCATGTTTACTGTGTTTGTGTTTGGATTTGTAGGTTTGGGAGCTGTAAGAACAATGGGGAGCTTTTGGGCTAAATAAAAAAATAAGCTTGTGCATCATCTTTCATTCACCCACCGTTGGGCGCTTACTTCACGTATTAGTTAATTATAAATACGGGGCTGGCCTCGGTACCGGCATCGGTCGAGACCAGCGTTGATTTGGCGTTGAATTATTTTAAAATCAATATAGAGATGGTTATTTGAGGAAGTTGATGGGTAATTGGATTGTGGAACAAAAAGGGGAGTATATAAGGCTTATTTATATTGAATTGGGGGACTAACACTACACAATGGGGAGATTAATCAAGGAGCAAGGGCAGATTTTGAAGATTTGGACTTGGAGTTCTTCTTCTTCTTTATTCTTTTAATTTGCGTAATTCATTGAGGATGATTTATCAATTATTGTTGGTTTTAATTTTCGTTATGAACTAATTTCTTTTATTAAGATTCCAATGGAACCTTTTATGGTTATGAATTGATTATTTAATTTATTCCAATTATTTATGTTGAAGTGAATTGTTCATCTTGCTTTGCGCAAATTGTTTAATTATCTGGCCAATAATTACCTTGTTACTCTAGAAGGAGTTGAGAAAGGAATTCTAGGGTTAGAACTAGGAATGGTGACATGTGACTAAGTTATTTGCACAATGAATAATTAGGTTTGTGAATAGAATGAGAATATCTATTTGCCGCATGTAACGCATAAGGAATTGGGATTGTAGCGAGTTTAATTCAATTGTTTTGCATAGAGATATAACAAAATTAACTTGGATTAAATAGAAGGCAAATGATCACTTGAGAAAGGGCTTTTGACATTTGAGAATTCCTGTTAACAATTCAGTAGACATAATAATTGGGATAATTGAATAATTGATTTAAAAATCATAATTGGGGATATTGGAGTCTTAATTGTTATTTATCTGAATTCAATCAATTCTTAGTTTGTTTATTTGTTTTCTTTTAGAATAATCTCTTGCTTTGTTAAAATTAGTTTTCTTAGTTCTAAAAATCACAATTATTGGTTGTTTAAATAAATTTGAATTGATATAGTACTGGTTTGGAGTTTATTAATTAGAATTCTCTGTGGGATCGACACTCTATTTTATCGCTATATTACTTGTTGACTGTGTATACTTGCACGTTTGCTTTGATTGTGAAATCAACCATCAAGTTTTTGGCGCCGTTGCCGGGGAACTTCTTTGTTAATATTAATTCCATATTAGTTATAATCGATTCGGTCTTAATTTAAACGTTACTTATTTTTGTTCTTGTCTTTGCAGGAATTCTTTGCGAATGTATGCACATTAGATCAAGGGATAGTAGAAAGGAACTTTTCCTTATACGATTTAGATTGAAAGGAAGTTCAAAAGTGCAATCGACTAGTGCAGTATCACCCGAGGAAGAAAAACTGGCAGAACAAGAAATTCCAGTGAACATGGCAGGGAACGATCAGAAATCACTTCGGGACTATGCCATGCCGAATGTCACGGATATATAGTTGAGTATTAGGAGGCCGGCAATCAATGCTAACAATTTTGAGATTAAACCAACAACAATTTAAATGCTTCAGAATCAATGTCAGTTTGGGGGTAGTTCGTTAGATGATCCGAATGAGCATATCTGAAGTTTCTTGGAAGTTTGTGACACCTTCAAATACAATAATGTATCGGAAGATGCTACGAGGTTGAGGATGTTCCCATTTACCTTGAAAGACAAAAGCATGGTTGGCTACACTCCCACCTCCGGCTCAATCAAAGACTGGGATGACTTAGCTCAAAAATTTCTAGCTAAGTTTTTCCCACCAGCGAAGTCGGCAAAACTACGGAACGATATTCATACCTTTGCACAATTTGATTCAGAATCGTTATATGAGGCATGGGAAAGGTTTAAGGATATGCTCCGTAAGTGTCCTCACCATGGAATTCTGCAGTGGATGCAGTTAGGGATATTTTGTGATGGCTTGCAGGCTTCCACGAGGGCTAGTATAGATGCAGCAGCAGGAGGAGCAATCATGTCGAAGAGTTTTGACGAGGCATATCAGTTGTTAGAGACAATGGCCACCAACAACTATCAGTGGCCCATGACTAGGTCTAATCCTCCGAAAACTGCAGGAAAGTATGACATAGACGCGATGACAGTATTACAAGCACAAGTGGCCGCAATGTCTAAGCAAATGGAATTATGGCGTCCTCAATCCACACAGTAGGTAGCGATGGTTTATGAAATCTGTGTTGGGGGTCATACTACGGATCAATGTGCTATAAATGTTGAATCAGCACAGTTTGTAGGGAGCTACAGTCAGTCTACCCAGCCTATCCGAATCAAAATGTATATAATCCAGGTTGGAAAAATCATCCGGGGTTTTCATGGAGTAACAACCAAGTTGCAGTTCAAGCGCCGAGACAACAAAATAATTCTGGGTTTCAAAATCAGACACAACAACTAGAGCGGAAAGCAAGTTGGGAAGAAGCCTTGGATAGATTTGTTAAAGCATCTGAGAAAATGAATGAGGCAACTGAGAAAAAATTTAATCAAATTGAGCTGAACATGCAAAGCCAAAATGCGTCGATCAAGAATCTGGAAAATCAAGTGGGACAAATAGCACATGCATTGAATAACCAACCACTTGGAACACTTCCGAGCGATATAGAGAAAAACCCGGGTAGAAATGAGCATTGTAAGGCGGTAACTCTACGAAGTGGAAAAGAATTACAAGAGACAGTCACGGATAAGGAAAAGAGGGACAAGGCATCAATTGAAACAGAGGAAGTGGTAGATACCGAAAAGCGTCAAGATGAGACCTTACAGCAGAAAAATTCAGAACCAACCAGCACAATGCCTCCCATACCGTATCCGTAGAGATTCCAGAAAGCTAAGTTGGATAAGCAGTTTTCACGATTTTTGGATATTTTCAAAAAGCTGCATATCAACATCCCCTTTGCCGAAGCCTTGGAACAAATGCCGAGTTACGCTAAGTTTATGAAGGAGGTTTTGTCGAGGAAGAGGAAATTGGGAGAATTTGAGACAGTAGCATTGACTGAAGAATGCAGCGCTATCATTCAGAATAAGTTACCACCAAAGCTCAAGGATCCAAGTAGCTTTAATATACTGTGTGAGATTGGAAATCAGTTTTTGGGTCGAGCATTATGTGATTTGGGGGCCAATATAAATCTGATGCCATTATCCGTCTATAGCCAGTTCGGACTTCAGGCTCCACGCCCAACGAATATCAGTTTGCAGTTAGCGGATAGATCGGTTACATATCCACGTGGTATTGTTGAAGATGTGTTAGTAAAAGTGGATAAATTTATCTTCCCCGCAGATTTCTTTATCTTGGATTGTGAAGTGGACAGTGAAATCCCGATCATTCTTGGGCGACCATTTTTGCAACAAAAGTAACATTGATTGATGTTCAAAAGGTGAATTGACAATCTGAGTTGAAGATCAACAGGTCACCTTTAACGTTTTCAAGTCAATGTCTTACCCAAAAGAAAAAGGTGAATGTATGCGGGTTGATATCATGGAGGAATTGGTGAATCACAAATTTAGCGCAAATTATTCGGAGGACCCACTTGAAGCCATTCTGCTCGGGACAGATGAATGTGGCATTGAAGAGGATATTGAATATGTCAAATGTCTAGACACACCATCAGTCTTTCAGAAAAGCACTCAATCTTTTGACACCATAGAGAGGCCCTAAGCGGAAGGTAAAAAGTTCAAACCCTCAATAGAAGAGCCACATGTGCTGGAATTAAAGCCATTACCATCTCATCTGCAGTATTCTTATTTGGGAAAAGACGATACCCTACCAGTTATTATTTTGACAGAGTTAACTGACACGCAAAAGGAGAAACTGCTACGGGTCTTGCGTGAGTTCAAAACAACAATTGGGTGGACTATAGCGGACATTCGAGGTATTAGCCCATCATTCTGTATGTATAAAATCTTAATGGAAGAGGGGGCAAAACCAACCATTGAGATGCAAAGAAGGCTAAACCCCATTATGAAGGAGGTGGTGAAAAAGGAGATTATAAAGTGGTTGGATGCCGGCATTATTTACCTGATCTCAGATAGTTCATGGGTGAGTCCTGTACAATGTGTACCAAAGAAAGGGGGTATGACATTGGTGAAGAATGAAGCTAATGAGCTCATCCCTACTCGAACAGTTACAGGATGGAGAATATGCATGGACTACCGCAAGCTAAATAAAGCCACACGCAAGGATCACTTCCCCTTTCCATTCATTGATCAGATGTTAGATAGGCTAGCGGGACATCAGTTCTATTGTCTCTTGGATGGTTATTCTGGGTATAATCAAATTTCCATAGCACCGGAAGATCAAGAGAAAACAACATTCACATGCCCATACGGTACGTTTGCATTTCGGCGTATGTCTTTTGGTTTATGCAATGCACCAGCAACCTTTCAACGGTGCATGATGGCGATTTTTTCCGATATGGTCGAGAAAAACTTGGAGGTAGTTATGGACTATTTCTCTGTGTTCGGTGATAGCTTTGATCTTTTCTTGAAAATTTTGATTTTAGTATTGAAACGATGTGTGGAGACTAATCTTGTTCTTAATTGGGAAAAAATGACACTTTATGGTGAAAGAAGGGATTATTCTAGGGCATAAGGTTTCTGCAGCAGGGTTAGAAGTAGATAAAGCAAAGATTGAGACTATTGAGAAATTACCTCCTCCATCATCTGTGAAGGGGATCCGGAGTTTTTTGGGACATGCGGGTTTCTACAGACGCTTTATTAAAGTTTTTTCACAAATTTCAAAACCTTTATGTTCCCTGTTGGAGAAAGACGTGCCTTTCAAAATGGATCAGTTATGTATCGAGGCATTCGAGGTATTAAAGAAGAAGTTGGTTTCTGCTCTGATCATTGTGGCGCCCGATTGGTCTTTACTGTTCGAATTGATGTGCGATGCCAGTGACTATGCAGTGGTAGCAGTTTTGGGACAACGTCATGACAAGATTTTTCACACAATATATTACTCCAGCAAGACGTTGACAGATGCGCAGTTGAACTACACAACCACAGAAAAAGAACTACTTGCAGTTGTGTTCGCCTTCGACAAATTTAGAACATATCTCATTGGGACCAAGGTAGTTGTCTACACAGATCATTCTGCCATTAAATATCTGATTGAGAAGAAAGATGCTAATTTGAGGTTAATTCGGTGGGTGTTACTGCTGCAAGAGTTTGATTTGGAGATCCGGGATAGAAAGGGTACAGAAAATCAAGTGGCGGATCGTCTTTCGTAGTTGGACAATGCAGAGGTACAGAGGAAAGACAACGCACTGATTAACGAGAAATTTCCGGCCGAACAACTTCTCCGAGTGACCACAACACTGCCTTGGTATGCTGATTATGTGAATTACGCGGTTGCTAAGGTATTACCACCAGATTTGAACTCACAACAACGAAAGAAATTCCTCCACGACGTGAAGCAGTACTATTGGGATGAACCATTCTTGCTGAAGGCTTGTGTGGATCAAATGATTAGACGTTGTGTGCCACATGAAGAGATGGACAACATATTGGGTCATTGCCTCTTGTCAGATTATGGAGGCCATTATTCCGGTGATCGAACTGCGGCCAAGGTGTTACAATCAGGATTTTACTGGCCTTTTCTATTCAAAGGTGCTTACCTCTTTGTTCTAAAGTGTGATCGATGCCAACACGTAGGTAATATCTCCAAGCGAAATGAAATGCCACTCAACTCTATTTTGGAGGTAGAACTATTCGACGTATGGGGAATCGATTTTATGGGACCTTTCCTATCATCTTTTAATAATCAGTACATTCTGCTGGCGGTTGATTATCTTTCCAAATGGGTAGAAGCCGCAGCTTTACCCACGAATGATGCCAACATTGTTCTTCGATTCTTAAAGAAAAACATCTTCACACGATTTGGGACTCCGAGGGCAATAATTAGTGATGAGGGAACGCATTTTTGTAATAAGCAGTTCACAAAATTGCAGCAGCATATGATCCCCAAACTAATGGCCAAGCAGAAGTCTCGAATAGGGAGGTCAAGCGAATTCTGGAAAAGGTGGTCAATCCGTCACGAAAAGATTGGTCTTTACGTCTTGACGATGCTCTATGGGCATATCGAACAACATATAAGAATCTGATCGGCATGTCACCTTATCGAATGGTTTACAGAAAGGCGTGTCACCTCCCAGTCGAGCTGGAACATAGTGCACACTGGGCCATTCGGAAGCTCAATTTCGATGTACAAGCAGCGGGTGAGAAAAGGTTACTGCAATTGAACGAGATGGATGGATTCTGATTCAACGCCTATGAAATCGCAAAACTCTACAAAGAGAAAGTCAAAGCTTGGCATGACAAGAAAATTCTGGATAGAATGTTTGAACCGGGCCAACAAGTCTTGCTTTTCAACTCAAGATTACGTTTATTTCCTGGGAAACTGAAATCTCGTTGGTCAGGACCTTTTAAAGTTGTGTCTATTGCACCGCATGGTAACATCGAGATCGGAAAACCAAATTCAAATTGCACATTCAAGGTTAATGGTCAAAGACTCAAGCATTACTGGAGTGGACCCATCGAACGCCAATCTACGACCATGTACCTCTCCGATCCAGTGGAAAATTGAGCACACCAACAAAGTCAGGCTGATGACTATAAACAAAGCGCTATGGGGAGGCAACCCCGCAATTTTTAATATTCTGTGTTAATTCATCTCAGTTTTAATTTTATTATTTTAATTTTGTTTTATAGTTAATATTAGATCCTCTATTTTAACAATAATCTACAACTTCTGTTTCATCAGGTGCGTCGAAATGGGGACAAAACAATGAGTTAATGAAAATTATCAGCGCCCCGGCACTAGAAAAGAAAGGAAGCTCAGCGCCCCGGCGCTTGACCAAGATCTCAGACACTGACCTTCAGCGCCCTGGCTCTATATTTCCTTTGTAACTCAGCGCCCTGGCGCTGAGGCCCTTCATGCACTTTGGTCGACTAGCATTCCGACGCTCCTCCCAGGGTAAATACCAGCGCCCCGACGCTGAAGCACGACCAAGACTCCCAGTTATTTTAAACAACTGCCTGGTTTCCTATCTTTCTAATCCCCACGTCTTCATTCTTCACACCAACACCCTTACACGTCTCTCTAGCTAGCCTCTGGTAACTGATCCCCACAATTTTATTTAAAACGCATAAATTCGATCATAAATAACTATCTCATATTGGGGTTTTCAATCTACTACCAATCTATTTCTCCAAGTCTACTACAAAGGTATGTTGCTCCACTATACTCAATAGATGGTGAAAGCAAATTTTGTTATTTGTACGAGGGGTAAACTAATGTGCATCTGGACTCAATATCTCTACACCTACAAGTTGGATTTTCATCCTTTGAATTCTGATTATCTCGTATTGCATGCATGTGAATAACGTTTGTTTGTGCACTACTTTTGGTCGGGGTATCATGCATATGTGGTGATTGAATTCCAGGCGGGTGTTCTAATAGAAAACTAGTGTGATGCTAAGCAATTTAAGGGTTGCACATTATGTGTTCGATAAATTTCCTGACTCAATGCCAATGGTTCAATGTGCCACAATAGTATATGCTTATTGTCACACCTATTTATCACTATTGTAGGCGAGTGGTGCATCGTATTGTTGCATAAGTTCGGAGTAAAATGGAAATCAGATGAGATGATTCAAACGCCTATACCAGTGTTGGACCATAAGTTGATTAGCCGGTATAAAGTGTGGACTGGTGGAGCAAACCACCCTAGGGGATTGGGTTTCATAATTCCCCAAGCCGAACCTTCTCAAGCTCCACCACCTCAGGCCCCACCGAGGTATGGTTCGTCATCTGCAGCTTAACGTGGTGTGGTTCCCGAAGCAGTCCAACGTGAAGTTAACGGATGGTTTTACAATCTAGAAGCCCAAAATGCCCGCCTCTCGGAACGTCAAGATGTGATTTACAAGTACTTGGATGATCAGTTTACAGCCCAGAATGCTATGAACGCCCAGCTATTTCTGGGTGTTAATCTCGATCGATTCAAAATGCCTTTGATCCTACCGGTTTTACCCCTTCAGATTTAGAGATGAGCGAGGATGATGATGCTCCACCCGAGGCTTAATCTCATCAGGGAAGTCCTCTGTTTTATATTGTTTTATCTTTCGCATGAGGACATTGCTCTAGATAAGTTGGGGGGTAGTTATTTAGTTTATTTTTATTTGCATGAGTAAACTATGATTGTTAATAGTTTGTGGTTGTTTTGATTTTTATAAATGTTGCGTTTAGGATTGCATGTTAATTCCATCTTTTGATAGTGCGTATATTTAGGGGCCAATGATGAAATTAGAATTGCATGAACAGGTCTAGTAAGGATTGTTGAGTCAATGATATGATTTTCTTGACATGATTTGAATCCTCATCTGTTTGACACGGATATTATAAGGATAACACATTTTGAAAAATGACCATGTTGGCTGTGATAGTTTAAATGGATAGATAATAGAGTTCTAAAGGATGAATGCTAGTGAAATGAAGGAACAAGTTAAATAGCTAGTGAAGACTGAATTTAGATATGAACTCAAGTTTGGGGTAAAAATATTTGGAGTATATAAGTTTTGAAAAAAAAGAAGAAGAAGAATAAGCACCGTGGCATGCTTGCCTAGTTTTGTGGCCTTTGTTACTTGAGTAAGTAAGCCCGAGGGGATTGTCTCTACACCTAGCGCCCTAAGGTCTTAATGGCTTGGGAGTCATTGGTCAAAAGCTCATTAAGGTAGCATTGAAAAGCCTAAGGGAATAAGACAATGCATAATCATGAGAAAAAAAAACTAAGATAAACAAAATAATAAAGCGGGAAAAGTGCAAAATGCCCCCGTCTTGCAATAACAAGCATAAGTATTCCATGTTGACCCCTGGATTTTGGTGATTGTTTAATTTCAGTTGAATCTAGTTTATTTGATGAGTTCTTGAGTTGAAACTGTATAAAGCCTATTAAGAACGTTATTATCTCTTATATTTTGTTGTTCATTGGTTAGCATGGCTGTTGAACACACACTCACAATATCAGTAATAACAGATTTAGATTCATTGAGTGTTGGGATATTATTGATCTGCTTTATCATGATGTATTAGCATGTTTTTGTGATTTTTCTGAGGCCCATGGATATTCGTTAACTATTGAATTGCTGGAATTAAGGACATATAGATTGTTTGCATTTGCATGATGTTTAGTTTTTTGTGTTGTTTGTGTTTTGTTGCTTGAGGACACGCAACGATTTAAGGTTGGGGGTACTTGATGATTGGGTAATATATCCATGAATTGGATATACTTGAGCTTAGATTTGTGTATTTTTGAGTCTTTTAGTATCATGTTTACTGTGTTTGTGTTTGGATTTGTAGGTTTGGGAGCTGTAAGAACAATGGGGAGCTTTTAGGCTAAAAAAAAAGAAGCTTGTGCATCATCTTCATCCCAATGGTCAACGGGCGCTTACTTCACGTAGTTATTTACAATACGGGCGCTGGGCCTCGACTGGCACTGGTCAGAGACGTGCGTTGACTGGCGTTGACTTGTTTTAAAATCAATATAGAGATGGTTATTTGAGGAAGTTGATCGGTAATTGGATTGTGGAACAAAAAGGGGAGTATATAAGGCTTATTTATATTGAATTGGGGGACTAACACTACACAATGGGGAGATTAATCAAGGAGCAAGGGCGGATTTTGAAGATTTGGACTTAGAGTTCTTCTTCTTCTTTATTATTTTAATTTGTGTAATTCATTAAGGATGATTTATCAATTATTGTTGGTTTTAATTTTCGTTATGAACTAATTTCTTTTATTAAGATTCCAATGGAACCTTTTATGGTTATGAATTGATTATTTAATTTATTCCAATTATTTATATTGAAGTGAATTGTTCATCTTGCTTTGTGCTAATTGTTTAATTATCTGGCCAATTATTACCTTGTTACTCTAGAAGGAGTTGAGAAAGGAATTCTAGGGTTAGAACTGGGCATGGTGACATGTGACTTAGTTATTTGCACAGTGAATAATTAGGTTTGTGAATAGAATGAGAATATCTATTTGCCGCATATAACGCATAAGGAATTGGGATTGTAGCGAGTTTAATTCAATTGTTTTGCATAGAGATATAGCAAAATTAACTTGGATTAAATAGAAGGCAAATGATCACTTGAGAAAGGGCTTTTGGCATTTGAGAATTCCTGTTAACAATTTAGTAGACATAATAATTGGGATAATTGAATAATTGATTTAAAAATCATAATTGGGGATATTGGAGTCTTAATTGTTATTTATCTGCATTCAATCAATTCTTAGTTTGTTTATTTGTTTTCTTTTAGAATAATCTCTTGATTTGTTAAAATTAGTTTTCTTAGTTCTAAAAATCACAATTATTGGTTGTTTAAATAAAATTGAATTGATATAGTACTAGTAGTTGGAGTTTATTAATTAGAATTCTCTGTGGGATCGACACTCTATTTTATCACTATATTACTTGTTGACCGTGTATACTTGCACGTTTGCTTTGATTGTGAAATCAACCATCATTGGTCACCAACTCCCTACTAGGGTTAGATCTACACTCCACCTCATTAAAATAATAAAAAGGGCAATTATGTCATTTGGCTTTTACTTTTTGCTTTTAGTGGCAAAGTTGTCATTTCATTCTCACCCTTAGGGTTTGACCCTTAGGGTTTAACCCTAAGGTTTCCTAAGCTCAAAATCTAGGATTGTGTATTAAGGGTTAAAATGAAAATCTTAGTCTCTACAAATGTGAATTAGGGTTCCTTAATTAAATTAAGTTTCCTAATCACGTAGGACTTATAAATTAGGCTTTATAAAATACTAATTACCATTAAGCTTGCTAAATTAATAATTAGGGTTTATAACTTAGCAATTGGGGTTTTGATTTAGTAATTAGGGTTTCTAAATATTATTTAGGGTTTACCTAATTAATATTAAACATAATAATGGTCATTAATTTCATAACACATAGCTTAACAAATCTTACAGTCATATTTAACTCTGTACTATAGTTTATCAGTAATGCTAGGATTTTGTACTGTTTTACTATAACTGTTCTACACATTAACATTACATACATATCAGGCATGTTTATATTACTGAAATATAAATAATATTATATTATTATTCTCATTCCTTATTCAAAATCTAGACTTAGGGTTTTGAATTCATATCTGACATAACCTTCATAGATTCCATTATTAATTAAGTTAAAATAATTAACTTAAATAATATAATAAATACATATCATAATATCCATATCATATATACAATAATCATATTCTCATGGAAAATAAATAATAAATATTTTTATTACAACATAAATTTATTATAAAATATAATCTAAAATGATCAATAGTTCAAAAAAGAAATTAGTTACATCTAATAAATAATTTTATTTATCAGATATATATATATACTTTACTTTGCACATATTCCCACTCTTATATATATATATAAAAAAAAATTATTCGCAAAATTTCTTATTGAAAATATTGGGTTATTATAGTAAAAGTCCTCATTGGCCTGTAGTGCATTGATGGACAATTGTTGGTATGATTATGACCAGGGATTATTCGGTATAATCATGATCATTGATGATTACATGAATATCTTTGGCCCGTAGTGCAGGGATGATTCGATGATGTGGTTTATTTATTGTCGAGTCTCAAATGATAAAATTGATGAAAAACTTTTTAAATCATAGAAGATAGTAGATATTATGCTCTACTTGACTCTTCTAATGGATTTCTTGTTCCGCTGCAGTTAAACTTGATGTTATTATATTTTATCAGTTTAACATTGTTGAAAGCTAATGAGAATTTATTTTGCATTATCTTAGTCATAATATTTCTTACTGGGCTAGTTGAGCTCACCCTTTTGCTTTCATTGTTCTCTTCAGGAAATGAGAACGTAGCCGGGACTATTCGGGGAACGGAGTGATGGTCCGAGATGGTGTTATAGTAGTCCTCACTATTCTATAAAATATTGTGACAATAAATGTAATGAGGACTCTATTTGAGAGTGGATATTGTCTAGAAGGCAATATTCTTGTTTAAACTCTTAGCTATGTTTTGTCGTATATTACCCGACAGTTGTATAATTAAGTTTGTATTTGATTTATGTACCATGTATTTGGCGACTCAAGATGGGTGATGTATACCTATTTTGGGGGCGTCACATTTGGTATCAAAGCTTAGGGATATGATCCCTGGCTGAGATGTGAGACAAGAACTAGGAGTGGAGAGACGGGAAATTCCTTTGCTAGTATGACCTACCTAAGTTTATTTGGTAATTAATTGGTCGGTCAGAGTATAGGGATGACATGTGACATGTCAATTAACCCTTGTTTTGTGGCAGAATTGGAAAATGACATCTGAAAATGTTGAGATCAGCAATGAAGCACATGAGACCATTAAGTCACCAACGATCAATACCCAGGATAATGTGCAACAGAAAGTCAATAATCCTCAGGTAAACAATAACACCGATGAAATGATGAACGATGGGATGTTTAGAGGCTTTATGCAATTCATGCAACATCAAAGTAGAGCGGCTCCCTGCTCAAAACGCAGTGGAAACACCGGCAACTCCTGACGGTCGCATGCCATAAACAGATTCAAGGAGCTGGGACCACAAGAGTTTTTAGGAGAGCCAAAGCCACTTAAGGCAGAGATGTGGATAAAGCAGATTACCAAGATATTTGATGTCTTGGGATGTTCTGAGGAGCAAAAGGTTCCCTTTTCCAACTTCATGTTGTGAGGAGAGGCAGACATCTTTGGTGGGAATCAGAAGCGTACTTCAAAGATGCCAAGACCGAAGATTTCTTGGGAGAAGTTCCAAGAACTGTTCAACGACAAGTACTTTCCCGAAAGTATTCGTTACATGAAGGAGGTAGAGTTCATCAAACTAGAGCAAAACAATATGACCGTGTCGCAGTACGAAGCTAAGTTTGCCTAGTTGTCCCGGTTTGCATCACACTTGGTTGATAATGAGGAGAGAATGATGCGAATATTTCTAAGAGGTTTGAATCCTGAGATACGTCAATATCTTATCTCTCACAAACTGTATTTGTATTCAGATGTTGTAAATAGGGCTCAGTTATTTGAGCACGATAACGAGTCAACCCAACCAAGAGAGAGCAGCCGACAAGTCGATAATACCAGCGGTAGCAGTCATCGAAGCGGTGTCAACAAAAGTGGAGGGAATCAACATGTCAAAAATGGTAACCACTTCGGTGGTAATCATGGCAAAGATAATAGAAGTGGAAATTTCAAGAAGATGAGATTCAATAATAATGGAAAGACGTTAGCACCAGCACCTGTTCTTAAGGAATGAGAATGACCATCGGTCGTATGTTACAAATGCGGAGGGGAGGGACACATCAGTCCAAACTGCGCGATGCAGTCCAAAGCATGTTACAATTTTGGAAAAGAAGGTCACCTAGCTCGATTTTGTCATGCACCAAAGTCAAGTCCAGCTAGGATGGAGGCATCAAAGGTCGCCCCAGACAAGACAAAATCGGTAGTTCAAGAGAGAGCGTTTGTCGTAACCTCCTAGAAAGTGAGGGATCCGAACGAGGTGATCACGGGTAAGCTAATCATAAACTCTAGCGAAGTTTATACCTTATATGATACCGGTTCTACCCATTCTTTTATTTCTCCTACTTGCGCTCAACGTTTCAATTTAACTCCAGAGAAATTAGACTTTGACTTATCTATTAAAACTTTGTTGCTAGAAACCTTCATTACATCCACTGTTTATAAGTCTTGTTTGATTCAAACGGTAATCGCAAGTTACCTGTCGATCTTATCTCTTTGAAAATACTTGAATTTGATGTGATTTTAGGGATTGATTGGTTAATTACTCATCATGCTAAAATCAATTATTTTCGTAAGGTGGTTAGCTTTCATATTCCTAACCAACCTATTATGCGAATTCAAGCAACCAAACTACTAAAGTCAATCACTGTCATATCAGGCCATAAAGCTATTCGTTTATTGAAAAACAGATGTTAAGCTTTCTTAGCCCATGTCACGGATTTAAATAAAAATATGTCAGATTTGAATAATATTTCTATTATTAATAAATTTCCTGATGTATTCCCTGAAAAACATTCTGGCCTATCCCCAAAGCGTGAAATTGAATTTTGTATCAACGTTGAATCCGATACAAAACCCATTTCCAAAGCCCCATATCGAATGGCTCCTATTGAACTTCAGGAGTTAAAAACCCAACTACAGGAATTGTTAGACACTAGTTGTATTCGTCCTAGTACGTCTCCTTGGGGTGCTCTTGTTTTATTCGTGAAGAAGAAAGATGGAAGTATGCAACTTTGTATTGATTATCGGGAGTTGAATCATGTCACCATCAAAAATAGGTACCCGTTACCTCGTATTGATGATCTGTTTGACTAGTTACAAGGTGCCAAATTCTTTTTAAATATCGATTTTCATTCCAGATATCATCAATTAAAGATTAAAATTGATGACATTCCAAAGACTGCTTTCAGAACTTGTTACGGGCATTACGAATTCTTAGTCACGTCTTTTGGATTGATGTTGCCTTCATGGATTTGATGAACCGAGTATTCAAGGAATATTTGGATCACTTTGTGGTCGTCTTTATTGATGACATCCTCATTTATTCCAAAAGACATGAAGAACATGAGCAACACTTGAGGTTGATACTTCAAAAGCTTCTTGAAAATAAGCTTTATGCTAAGTTAAAGAAATATGAGTTCTGGCTTGACAAATTAGCATTCCTTGGGCACGTGATATCAAATCATGGAATATCTGTTAACCCGACAAAGATTAAAGCAATTCAAAGCTAGGAGCAACCTAAGTCAGTGATCGAAGTACGTAGCTTTCTCGGCTTAACTTATTATTATCGGAGATTCGTAGAAGGGTTTTCTTGAATCGCTACTCCATTAACTCAGCTGACTCGAAAAGATAAAAAATTCAGTTGGAGCTAGGAATGTGAGAAGAGTTTTCAAGAACTTAATAGGAGACTAATTTTAGCACCTGTTCTGACAATACCATCTGGTTCTGAGGGATTTGTCATATACATTGATGCTTTAAGGCAAAGGTTTAGGATGTGTTCTCATGCAACATGATAAAGTCATAGCCTATGCCTCACGACAACTCAAAGAATATGAGAGGAATTATCCTACTCATGATCTAGAGTTAGCAATTGCTGCTTTGCGCTTAAGATTTAGAGGCATTACCTGTATGGAGAGAAGGTGGAAATCTATACGGATCATAAAAGCCTCAAATATTTCTTCACTCAAAAAGAACTCAACATGCGGCAACGACGATGGCTTGAGCTATTGAAAGATTATGATCATACCATTTAATACCATCCTAGAAAAGCGAATGTAGTAGCTGACGCATTGAATAAAAGATCATATGCGGGTACGAGTGTGCTATTGTCAACGCAAAGGCCCATTTTGTATGACTTACAAAGGATGGAGATAGAGTTAAAGACTCTAGGGACCCATGTGATGATTGCGAATATACGAGTAGAACTGACTTTAATCGATAAAGTTAAAGTTGCTCAAGCTACACACCGCGAGCTGATGCATATGAGGAAGAAAGTGCAAGAAGGTGTTATTCCGGAAGCAAGAATCGATGAAGAAGGAATATTTTGAGTTAACTCCAGACTTTGTGTTCCGAACGATTCTGACTTGAAGTATAAAATCATAATGGAGACGCACAACACACCATTTGCAATCCATCCTGGGAGTACCAAAGTGTATCATGATCTTTGACATACATTTTGGTAGAGAAATATGAAGAGAGAGATAGCGAGGTTTATCTCAAGGTGTCTAACTTATCAATGAGTCAAGGCGGAGCATCAAGTGCCAAAAGGTCCATTGCAACCACTTGAAATTCCAGAATGGAAGTGGGAGCACATTACCATGGATTTCATTACTGGTCTTCCTACGGTTTCTCAAGGCATATATGTGATTTGGGTTATTGTTGATAGATTGACCAAGTCTGCTCATTTCTTACCAATACGAGAAACTTATACACTTGAACGTCTTGCTCGTATGTACATAAATGATTATAATATTGCATGGTATGCCAGTATCCATAGTTTCTGATCGAGACCCAAGATTCACTTCAAGATTTTGGGTTAGTTTGCAAAAAGCTATGGGCACGGATTTACGATTTAGTTCGACATATCATCCTCAAACGGATGGGCAGTCAGAGAGGACTATTCAAACTCTTGAAGATTTATTAAGACTCTGTGTCCTTGACTTCAAAGGAAGTTGGGACAAGTTCTTACCATTGGTGGAGTTTTCCTACAACAACAGTTATCAAGCAAGTATTGGCATGGCTCCAATTGAGGCTTTGTATGGAAGAAAGTCTCGTTCTCCAGTATGCTGAGATGGGGTGGGTGAAGCAATGTTGTTGGGACCGGAGTTGGTACGTATGACTACGGAAAAGATTCAAACAATCCGACAACGTATAAAAACCTCACAAGATCGACAAAAGATGTAAAATCCCAAATTTTACGAATAAAGATTTAATTTTCTCGAAATATTTTTTTCAAAATACGGAGTGAATTTGATATAATGTTATAGTTGTGGGTAATATTTATAAATTTTGCAAAGTACGCAAGTTGTTATATAATATTCAATTGGCTCTGGGAATATTCGTTTTTAACAGGGGAATATTCAGACGATGACAAGACAATCATTGGTGGACCCCACAATGAAATTATTATCGGATTGAGAAAAGCGACAAAATATATTTTATGAAAATAACAGCGGAAGTTTTACCGTTAATCGTTGAAACAATCTTGTTAAAAAATGCGATGATACTGGCGTGGTTGCATAGTAGCACACTCAGATTGATTATTGATGGTTACGTGAGAAGTCACTCGCTTTTGTTTAATTATTGCTACGAGAATTCTTTGATAGTATCTCATATTATTTGATTCAATTATTGTCAATATTTTATATATTATTAAATCAATAATTGAGACGACGAAGTTATTAATGTTATTATTTGAAATATTAACAATGTCTAGAAGTTCTGTCAAGGAGAGGTTTGGTCACCTAATTGCGCGCTAATAGGGAGAAATCCTTATTGGAAAGCCCCCTCTTTCCTAGGAACGACCTGGTCGATTAATATTGTGAATTATAATAATGATGATAAATGTTGTGAAAAATATTGAGGAATTGGAGCCATGGAAGTTTTATATATATATATATATATATATATATATATATATATATATATATATATATATTATACATGTAATAAAAAATGTAAAACTTTTATATAAAATAGAATACTTTTTATAAAGTTTTGTTTTATTTGATTATAAATAGAATATATTATATTTTATTATGCATACTATTTGCATAGTGCTTTTGATAGTGTTTGCATAGTAAAATCTTTTTTATAAAGTAAAATACTTTTATAAAGTTATTTGTTTTATTAGATTATAAATATAATATATTATATTTTATTATGCATAGTGCCTGCATAATGTTTGGATAGTAAAATCTTTTTATATAAAACAAAATACTTTTATATAGTTATTTATTTTATTAGATTATAAATAGAATATATTATATTTTATTGCATAGTATCCTTTCCATTCTCCTATAAATAGGATGCTTAGTTTGAATTGAAAATCACACCATAATTCAGAAAATTCTTCTTTTATAATCTTGAGCGTATTTCTTTAGAGTTTAAGAAAGATTTGAGTGTATAAAATAGTGCAAGTTTTCTTCAAGTATATCCCCGCCCTACCCGTCGGAATACTTTTCTTCTTAAGGTAAGGGGTATTATTCTTTCGTATTCATGAAGAGAATTATTTTCTTTCAATACTTGTAAGGGGTATTATTCTTTCGTATTCATGAAGAGAATTATTTTCTTTCAATACTTGTAAGGGGTATTATTCTTCCGTATTCATAAAGAGAGTTATTTTCTTTCAATACTCGTAAGGGTTGTTATTTCATTCTTTATTATTATGTTGGAATAACCTGTCTATGTGAAGTACCGCATACATGGTAAAATTCTTCTGTTATTCTACTCTTTATTATTCTGTTGGGAATAACCTGTCCGTGCGGTATATCACATTCCTGGTGAATTCTATTGTTATTCCATTCTTTATTATTTTGTTGGAATATCCTGTCTGTGCGGATTACGCATGACCTGGTTCCATTCTTTATTATTCTGTCTGTGTGAATTACGCATGACCTGGTTCCATTCTTTATTATTCTGTCAGAATATCCTGTTTGTGCGGATTACGCATGACCTGGTTCCATTCTTTATTATTCTGTTAGGAATAACCTATCTGTACGGTCTATCGCATGCATGATGAATTCTTCTGTTATTCCATTCTTTATTATTCTGTTAGAATAACCTGTCTATGTGGATTACCACATGCATGGTGAATGATCCTTTGTATTCATTTCTTATTAAATTATAGAAATGATCTGCTTTATGGATTACCGCATGGTAATGCAAAAATCCATTTGTAGTTTCATATATTCTATTATACTCGGTTGGTTAAAGTTTTGACTTCTATACTCCATGAAATTAGTAGAATATCCTGGATATTTGCGCTTCATCCAGTATCTTTTCATGGAAATATTCTTCTGAGCATTCTTGAAATTTACTCCACAAAGCAGTATCATGTTGACAATTTGGACGTTATTGGTTCCTAGGTAAATTAATTTATAAATTATTAAAATTTATTCTTGAACTTGTTTTATTGAATTCTCATCATCCTCATGCTTATATTATGTTGAAAGTCATCTGTGGCCTTTAGAGCATAGATGGACTTGGTATGATTATGACCAGAGATTATTCGGTATAATCATGACCGTAATTTTGCAAATGATATGGAAAAAGTCCTCACTGGCCCGTAGTGCATTGATGGACAGTTTTTGGTATGATTATGGCTATGGATTCTCTTCGGCCAAGGGTGCAAAGATGAATTATTTTATGGCATGATCAGAACCATTGATTAAAACACGATTATCTTTGCCCCATAGTACATGGATAATACGTGGTCGTGATACTAAAGAATATCCTTGGCCTGTAGTACAGGGATGATTTAATGATGTGCATTATTTATTAAGCTGAGTCTCAGCGATAAAATTAATGATAAATCTTTTAAATCATAGAAGATAGTAGATTTTATTCTCTACTTGACTCTTCTAATGGATTATTTATTCCGCTGCAGTTGTTGATCTAAAACTTGTTATCTATTATATTCTATCAGTTTATATACTGTTGAAGGCTAAGGATAATTTATTCTGCATTATCTTAGTCATAATATTTCTTATTGGGCTAGTTGAGCTCACCCTTTCATTCATTGTTCTCTTCAGGAAATGAGAATATAGCTGGGACTAGTCGGGGAATGGATTTACAGTCCATATGGTTTCATTAGTAGTCCTCACTATTCTATGAAATAGTGTGATAATAAATGTATTGAGGACTTATTTTGAGTTTGAATACTGTTTAGAAGACAATATTTGTATTAAAACTCACAGCTCATGTTATATATTTAAGTTTGTATTTGTATTCTGTACCATGTATTTGGCGACTCAAGATGGGTGATGTATACCTATTTTGGGGGCGTCACAGTTGGTGTCAAAGCTTAGGGATATGATCCCTGGCTGAGATGTGAGACAAAAACTAGGAGGGGAGAGACAGAGAATTTCTTCGCTAGTATGACCTACCTAAGTTTATTTGTTATTTAATTGGTCGGTGAGAGTATAGGGATAATATGTGACATGTCCATTAACCCTTGTTTTGTGACAGTAAAATGGCATCTGAAAATGTTGAGGTAAGCAATGGAGCACATGAGACCGTTGAGTCCTCGCTAATCAATAGCCAAGATAATGTGCATCAGGAAAGCAATAATCCTCCTGTAAACAACAACAATGATCAAATGGCGAACGATGGTACGTTTAGGAGTTTTCTAGAATTTATGCAGAACCAAATGAGAGAGACTCATGTTCATAATGTAGGTGGAAACAATGGCAACCCACGGTCGGTCACCGCTAAGCAGTTCAAGGAGCTGGGACCACCGGAGTTTTTGGGAAAGCCAGAACCACTTAAGGTGGAGACGTGGTTAAAGCAGATCACCAAGATATTTGATGTCTTTGGATGCTCCGAGGAGCAAAAGGTTCCCTTCGCCACCTTTATGTTGCGTGAAGAGGCAGATTATTGGTGGGAATCTGTAAAGCGTACCCAGCCTGACGCACTCAAGATGTCTTGGGAGAAGTTCCAAGAGCAGTTCAACGACAAGTATTTTCCCTAAAGTATTCATCACATGAAGGAGGTGGAGTTTATCAAGTTGGAGTAAAACAATATGACCGTGTCGCAATACGAGGCTAAATTTGCGGAGTTATCCCGGTTTGCTTCCCATTTGGTTGATAATGAGGAGAGAATGACGCGAATGTTTCTAAGAGGTTTGAAACCCGATATATGTCAATACCTCATTTCTCATAAACTTTGTTTATATTCAGATGTTGTGAATAGGGCTTTGTTAGTGGAGTGCGACAATGAGTCATCATAACCAAAAGGTAACGACCAACAATATGATAATAATCGTACCGGTGGCAACGACCATCGGAACAATGATAACCATCGTGGGGGAAATTATCATGCCAAGAATGGTAACCACTTCGGTGGTAATCAGGGCCAAGATAATAGAAGTGGAAATTTCAAGAAGAGAAGGTTCAATAATGATTGAAAGACAAGAAGACACCATGAGATTTTAAAGGAAGAAGAATGACCACCCATTATATGTTTCAAAATGCGACAGAGGGACACATCCGTCCAAACTGTACGCAGCAATCCAAAGCGTGTTTGAATTACGGAAGAAAATGTCACCTAGCTCGATTTTGTCGTGTAGTGAAGTCAAGTCCAGCTTGGATAATGATGCCAAAGGATGTCTCAGACAAGTCAAAGCCGGTAGTTTAAGTGAGAGCGTTTTTCGAGGAACCCGAACGAAGTTATCACGGGTAAGTTAATCATGAACGCTTACAAAGTCTATACCTTATTCGATAATCTGGGTTCTACCTATATTTTTTATCTCCCTCATTGCGCTCAACGCTTAAATTTGACTCGAGAAATTAGATCGACTTATCTGTTAAAACTCCGTTAGGAGAAACCTTCATTACCTCTACTATTTATAAATATTGTTTGATTCATATCTATACCCTCACGTTACTTGTCGATCTTATCTCTTTTAAAACACTTGCCTTTGATATAATTTTAGGAATCGATTGGTTAACTACTCATCATGCTTTTCGTAAGGTCGTTACCTTTCATATTCCTAACCAACCTGTTATGCGAATTCGAGCAACCAAATCTCTACAGTTAATCACTGTTATATCAAGCCATAAGTAAAGAGCCCCGAGCCTTTATCCGGTGACTTTGTGTGGAATGCACCGCCGACTTCAGAGGGCGACGTCATGAATAACGGTGGCAAGTTGATAGGTATCAATGTGACGTGCTATCAAAGTCTTGGATGAGGGTCACAGTTTTGAATGATATTTCTATCGTTAATAAATTCCTTAAGTATTCCTGAAGACTTCTTGGCATACCCCAGATCGTGAAATCGAATTTTGTACTGACCCCAGTACAAAACCCCATTACAAAACCCCATTTCTAAAACCCTCAAGTATTTCTTCACCTAAAACGAACGTATTATGCGCTGAAGACGTTGGCTCGAGTTGTTGAAGATTATGACCATACCATTCAATATCATCTTGGAAAAGTGAACGTGGTAGCTGACGCGTTGAGTAGAAGATCGTATACGTTTACAAGTGTGAATATATGAACCTACATGAAGATAACGAATATATGATTAGAACCGACTTTAGTTGATAAAGTTAAAGCCGCTCAAGCTACAGACCCGGAGCTGATGAACACGAAAAAGAAGGTTCAAGAGGGCATTATTCTAGAAACAAGAGTCGATGAAGAGAGGAAATCTCAACCCTCAATTTTATTGGCCCATTTGAAATCTTTGATCGAGTAGGAACTGTGGCCTATAGACTTGTTTTACCACCAAATATGTTGCGTGTTCATAACATTTATCACGTACCGATGTTACGTAAATATGTGGACGACCCGAACCATATTATTGATTTAGAACCGAACGAGATAGTGGAAGATTTAACATATAAAGAATTAACTGTTAAAATCTTGGATAAGAATGAATATATTATAAGCCCAAAGGTTATACCTCAAGAGTTAGAATCTGACGAAGTGTCCTCATTTGTTCGGCATCCCAGGTACGTACGCAAATTTCGAGGGCAAAATTTCATAAGGATGGAAGATTGTAAAATTCCAAATTTTACGAATAAAGATTTAATTTTCTCGAAATATTTTTTTCAAAATTATGGAGTGAATTTGATATAATGTTGTAGTTGTGGGTAATATTTATAAATTTTGCAAAGTACGTAAGTTGTTATATAATATTCGATTGTTCGGGGAATATTCATTTTAACAGGGAATATTTGTACGACAACAATCATTAGTGGACCCCATAACGGACTTATTGTCGGATTGAGAAAACGACAAAAATATTTTATGAAAATAACGGCTGAAGTTTTACCGTTAACTGTTGAAACACCCGGTGTTAAAAGTACAGTGATACGCGTGGTTGCATAGTAACACACGGTATTGATTATTGATGCTTACGTGAGAAGTCATTTAGTTTTGTTCAATTATTGCTACAGTAATTTCTGCATAGTATCTCACGTTATTTGATTCAATTATTGTCAATATTTTATATATTATTAAATCAATAATTGAGACGACGAGGTTATTAATATTATTATTTGCAATATTAACGATGTCTAGAAGTTCTGTCAACGAGAGGTTTGGTCACCTAATTGCTCGCCAATAAGGAGAAATCCTTATTGGAAAGCCCCCTCTTTCCTGGGAACGACCTGGTTGATTAATATTGTGAATTATAATAATGATAATAAATGTTGTTAAAAATATTGAGGGAATTGGAGTCATTTGAGGTTATATATATATATATATATATATATATATATATATATATATATATATATATATATATATATATATATTATAAATGTAATAAACAGAAAAACTTTTTATATAAAATAGAATACTTTTTATAAAGTTTTATTTTATTTGATTATAAATAGAATATATTATATTTTATTATGCATAGTATTTGCATAAAGGCTCACATAGTGTTTGCATAGTAAAATCTTTTGATATAAAATGTAATACTTTTATAAAGTTATTTGTTTTATTAGATTATAAATAGAATATATTATATTTTATTATGCATAGTATTTGCATAGTGTCTGCATAGTGTTTGTATAGTAAAATCTTTTTATATAAAACAAAATTCTTTTATAAAGTTATTTATTTTATTAGATTATAAATATAATATATTATATTGTATTGCATAGTATCCTTTCCATTCTCCTATAAATAGGATTCTTAGTTAGAATTGAAAATCACACGAGAATTCAGAAAATTCTTCTTCTATAATCTTGAGCGTATTTCTTTAGAGTTTAAGAAAGCTTTGAGAGTAGAAAATTGTGACACCCCCAAATCCGGTACTTCCATTTCCACAGGATTTGGTATTCACTGTACAAATATCGTCTATCTATCTACCCATAAATAAATGCAAACCATGCAATAGATAGAAATAATAAATAAATCTCCCCTTATGGGGTTACATCAACTGCATAATAATAAAATGCCAGGTTACTCTAACCTTAAAAATCTGTGTGGAATCATAAACAAATAAGTCATAAGTAGCATCAATTATAATTATCATTACATAACCACATAAATAATCAGTCTTCATTACTTGTTAATCTTGCCCTTGCCTTTACTAGTGGAAGGCCTGCTTCACTTATCGTTTTAATCGCATTGTTATTATTACGCAAGAGTGAGCACGATTGCCCACAAGTATAACAATATAACACTGAATAATAACATGCAAATAAATTAAAGACTTCTAAAATAAGAAACTCAACTTTTGAATCAAGAATGAATAACAAGAGACAAAAGAACTTCTGAGGGTCATAAGACCTTGAACTATGTCCTAGGTTGTCAAGTGTTTTTACTTGAAACCTTTAATGATCTATAAGACTATGGACTCTTCTTCTCGTACTTAGGGGGATCAAATTTTAGTACCATATCGCACAATATCTTAACGCTAACGAATAAGTAATCCCATTTACAAGGTTATTCATCTCAGTTTGACATTCGAGTCCACACCGAAGGAAGTTTGGTTTGGATAAATCATCAAGGGTTCTAAAATTTAGAACGCTCATCAACTATGGACTAGTCGAATCATTATGGGTTCGCTAGTCTAACAAGGTTTAACAATAACTGATAATTTAATTTGAATAACAATCTCAAGAGGTATACAATAGAATAAGTATTGTATAACAGCATCATGCTTGAAAGATTAATAAGCTTTGATATAACAAAACATACTTGATCAATAATAATGAGAACTTGCTCAATGTAGAAAGGTTAATTTATCAACTTATATAACGATAACAAGTAGGGTTAGGAAACTTGCCTCGTTCGTAGATTACACGTTAATTAAACTCGTTCCTTGAATTAAATCCTATATATCATTTATGTTCACAATACCAGTCAATTATAACGTACTAAACATCACAAGCTTATTCTTTTTCTAACTCAAATTCATGACTATACTTAGTCAATTACTACACTTATTGTCAAAATTAAGATTTCACAAACAATAAGCTGACTATGCATTCATTCATTCAATTCACACGTAATTGTGTTATGGACATGTTAAGAATTTATTTTAACACCTCATTATATGTCTAACAAGTTTTTATGTTTGTTAGACTAAGTTTCTATCACATTTCTATACTTGAACTTTAAAAAAAAACAGTTTCTGGACATTCTCGCTATATGCGCCATTGTGCGGTGCAGATTGGTCTCTGAGTCTTTACGGCTACAGAGGTCTCTGGGCATTGCAATCAGAAGTAGCCAATGACGCGGGAATTGTACTTGGAGTTTGCGCCGCGACGCGACACTCCAGTTTTTTATTTCCAGTTCACGAAGAACAAAGAATCAGGCGAAATAAACACTATATGGTCATTAAATTCACCAAATTAAACATACCCACATGTTACAATTCATACATAATCATTACCCAACACTTATACAGTGAGTTTAACCCATTAAAACATATAATTACAGAATTAAAACATGCAAATTATACTGTTCTTGATGTTCTTGAAGGTTTTGAACATAAATCCTAAAATTCAACGCCACGGATTCGTTATAAGACCAAATCCAACCATTCAAGTTTCGTTTTGTTTGTTTTAGCATGCATAATCATATACAAGTGGAAATTTTACAGAACAATTTATGTTTGACATATTAAAATCACGTATAAGGCCATATAGCCATATAACATACTCTGTAACTTTTGAAGCCATAATCATACGTTATAATATTATGAAATTGATGATATGGAAACATACAATATATATGAAAACACATTATAACCCTTACAATTTCCAATTATAGAGACTTTACAGAATATATGAAAGCCATTTTTATAAAAACTAAATGACGTAAAAAGGAATTGGGTTGAAGAGATTCCCAAGCGTAGAGTGAATTAACAGGAGATGAATTCTTCTCGGATGACTCTCATAATTCTATTAACAAATCTCGAACTCTCAACTCTCTCTCTCATCTCTCTGCTTTTACGACTTAGCCAAAAAATAATGAAAGAAAAGGAAAGGGAAGGCGATATAAAAATAAATCGACAAGTAGAGTGGTCGGGCCATCCGATCATGGGTAACTGCTATCAACTCCCTTTAGGGCCTTGTTTGGCTGGCAAGAATAGGTTTCAAAAACAATTTAATTTAATAAAACCTTATCATATAGTTTAAATAGTGTCACACTTCTTTATAAAATAAATCAATATCTTATTTAATTTATTTTAAATAGAATATAATAATTTCTCATTAATTCACATAGTCACATAATTAAATTTCTCCTTTATTAATAATGTCAAATTATTAAATCTCTAATTAATAATTAAATTAATTAAAATACTATCAGGCTTATTAAATATTTCTTTTAATACAATAAGCTCACATAATTACATACATCGAATAATAAAATTCTCCACATTAATTTAATAAATATAACACATATAATTAAATTAATCTACCACAACTTCATCAATTAATTATTTAATCTAATAATTAATTCATCAAAAAATATTTATTCAATCTAATAAATATTAAAATTAAATTACAAAATCTTGGTTGTCACATCTTTCCCCTCTTAAAAGGATTCTGTCATCAGAATCACAACTTAACAAATCGTCCCGTTACATTCTCCCCCCCCCCCCCTTTACAAAGATTTTGTCCCCAGAATCGCTTACACATAAGTTAAGTAAATAAATGAGGATAATTCGTCATCATATTCTCTTCGAGTTCCCACGTAGCTTCTTCAGCGTTGTGGTTCCTCCAAATTACCTTAACAAAAGGTATGACTTTATTTCTCAGAACTTGTTCTTTTCGGTCGACAATTTGAACAGGAATTTCTTCGTAAGATAAGTCTTTATCGAAATGTAGGGGTTCATATTCAATCACGTTCTTGTAATTGGGTTTGTAGGGTCGTAGGACTGAGACATGGAAAACGTTGTGGACATTCTCTAGAGCTGGAGGTAAGGCTACCTCATAAGCAACTTCTCCGACCCTTCGTAGAACTTCAAAGGGTCCAATGAATCTTGGGCTTAATTTCCCTTTCTTTCCGAATTTGATCTTTCCTTTCTAGGGAGAGACCTTTAAGAATAAATAACTTCCCAGTTCAAACTCAACATTCTTACGGTGTGGATGCCAGTATTTCTTCCGTTTTCATCTTGAGTCGCTATCAATCTTGTTCGGATCACTTTGACTATTTCTCATTGCTTGTTGTACCAATTCCGGCCTAGTAATTGTCTTTTCGCCAACTTCATCCCAAAGATAGCGTAGTTTCGCACTTTCCGTCAGATAACGCTTCATAGGGTGGCATGCCAATACTAGCGTGGTAACTGTTGTTATAGCCGAACTCTACAAGCGATAGATGATCATCCCAATTTCCTTTAAAGTCTATTATACAAGCTTTTAACATATCTTCCAATGTCTGAATTGTTCTTTCACTCTGTCCATCTGTATGAGGGTGATATGTCGTGCTCATTCGCAACTGTGTACCCATGCATTCTTGTAGACGTTTCCAGAAGTTCGACGTAAAACGTGGATCTCTATCAGAAACAATTGACACCGGAACTCCGTGCCTTAAAATAATTTCTTTCACATATAACCTAGCCAACTGATCTAAGTTGAATCTGATTTTGATCGGAAGGAATTGTGCGAATTTCGTCAATCGATCAACAATAACCCATATCGTGGTCGTAGTTTTTCGAAAGTTTCGTGAGGCTCGTACCCATTTAAATCCATTATAATATGTTCCCATTTCCATTTAGGAATCTCTAAAGGTTGTAGTAACCCACAATTCTCCGATGTTCTCGCTTTTAACTTTCTGACATGTCAGGCATTTGGCAACACATTCTGCAACCTCTCGTTTCCAATTTGGCCACAAAAAATGTTGTCGAAGATCTTGATACATCTTGGTGCTACCAGGGTAAATCGAATATCTTGAGTTGTGAGTGTAATAACCGCAAATTTTATGATTTAATATTAATATTTATATAAATAGAGCCTGTGATTATTTATTTTATAAATGCTTTCATGGCATGAGGTGAGAAATTTTATTGAATTAATTGAACTTGTAATAATTGATAAGATGTGGAGAATTACGATAAGTTATGAAATGTCTTGTGTGAGACAATAATTGAAATTTGTGAGGAGCAATTAATGAAGGAATGCATTACTAAGTAAAAGATGTCAATAAGAGAGGTGGTGTATAATTTAGTGTTATTGGGTAATTAATTAAATTAATCTGTTGCCATAATAATTAAGTATTTACATGATTATAGTCCAAACAATAGAACCTAGCCATGAGAGTTATTTTACCCACCCATTTATTTTGGCAAACCATGTGACATTTTGTTACTCATGTTATTTTTTTTAGAGCTACTTAAATATTTTTTGTCTACCCATTTTTTTTTATTTCATTTCTAAAATTTATGTAAAAGGGTAATATAGTCATGTTATTTCCCTACCCACTTGATATTTTGGTAGCCATGTTATTACCCCATGTAATTGGTAGAGCCTCAAGAATATTGCCCACCCATATTATTAAATTTTCTACAATTTTTTAGGAAAGTTGTATTTTATCTTCTTTCTCTATTATTTTTCTAGCCTCATGTTATCTTCACCCATTTGATTTTGGGCAGCCATGTAAGTCTTATTCCCCATTATTTCAAGAACCTTATTGTCTAGTCACTCACTTTTTGGGTAGCATGTACTAGTACTTCTAACATTGAGTAATACCATGATTTAGGCCATCAACTAGTACCTTGTATCTTGGAAAAGAAATTTGGCGTGTGACATGTATGGGTGGTCAGTAGTACTTGGGCATGTGTGGATGGGAGGTATTAGACCCTAGGTTGCTAAAAAGTTGTGTAGAAATGGCCATGCATGCTTAATTAATGAATACACTTTTTCTTTTAAGATATATATATATATATATACCCATACTCTAGTGTCCTTTACAAAAAAAAAGAAGAAGCAAGAACAAAGTGGAGAAGAGGTGGTCGGCAAAGATAATTGTTTCTTGGCAACCCATTTCTTTTCTTCAACTAAGGTATATAGAAATTAATTAGTTAAATAAAAATTCTTTTCTATTTAAATTCTAGCATACATTTTTCTTCTTTTTGAAGTAATGTGGATATATTGTATTGCTTGTAAATTTGTATGCTAAATTAAATGTGTGCTTGCAAAATTAATATTTACCATGTGTTTCAAAATAAATGAATTATATTGCATGAATGCATAATTATTTTCGTAGAAAAAAAATTAATAAATAAATAAACAAACCCAAAGCTTGGGCTGCGTGTGGGTGCTCTTTGTTCATTTTGTTTTGCATTAGATACTGCTAATGCATGTGTAGGATAAAAAAAAGGAAACAAACCACAAGCATGCATGATCTTTTTGTGTTATATAAATGCTACTGTTTCGGCTGCTAGTGTGCAAGAAAAGTTGTTTGGAGGCTACATGTTCATATTTAAAGAGCTGCCTTGTATATAAAAAAAAAGAAAAAGAAAAGAGACATCAAGCATGGTGGGGTGATTTTTGGGTGTATCATGTAACCTTTTATTATGTGATATAGAGATGATGCTTTGTGGCTGCTAATTGTATAAAAAAAAGGGTTGATGTACATGTCCAAGTATTTTGGTGGCCACGTGCTCTTATAAAATGAGTTGCTTTGCATGAGAAATTCCAACTCTAGCAATTAATGCATTAGTTACTTGACCAAATAATAAAACATATACTTCCACTTTCACTTTTGTTTTGGAATGATTTGAGCAGATTTTGCATGTAAAGCCATTAAGGCTAGGTGTTAATTCTTATGTGCAATAGAAGTGCTGCCATATTTTTATTTTGGCTAGTTCTATTTGTAGTGAGCACCTGACAAGATGTTGCTTATATTTTTCTTTTGCAAATTTAATTTGCTGCTATAGTGTGTATGCATGTTGCTATATATATATATATTTTTGATTATTTAAGGCTAGTTCTATTTGCTAGTATATTACTATATGATAAATTATTTTGTTTTGTGCAAAAATTTTTGGTGGCTACATGTTCTTATTAAATGAGTTGCTATGCAAGGAAATTAAAGATCCTTTTAGCCTTACCTATTATGTAATCTTAAACATTTAAAATGTAGGCAATGTGAAGATTTAAAGAGCTATAAATCTAAGTACACTAAACTAATTTAATAATAACATTAAAACTTTTATTGTGACACTATGTTTATTACTAATTCAGATAACTAATTGAGCAACAGTTTAATAAATTAATGTTACGTGCATAGTTTTCTATTTGTGAGCATAAATGTGTAGCAAGTAAGAAATGTAGTATTTTTATTTTGAACTAGGACGACATGCGATTAATAGCTAAAGTGAGTTGGTTTCAACAATCACTAATTTGTACGGCTATATTATTATATTATAGGCGTTATCGTGACAAGGTGTCAAAGGTAACATAATCGATTTAACGAGGCAAGTTCCTTACTTCTTACAATTTGATATACTTGAATTGTTGTCTCAAGCAAATATCCGTTTTATTCAAAAAATCATTTATATACCTTGGCGACGTTGTTGCAAGCATTGGACTTATCGTTCTTAAATGCATTATAAAATTTGTCTAAGCCTTTGATTCGACTAGACTATTATTTTGTGTTAAAAGCTATCCAAACCAATTGACTTGGTGCGGTATTATCGTAAATCTCTTTGAGATGAACAACCCTCATTGAAGGGGAAATTATATATGGTCGGGAAACCGACGTGCGCACACAAGTATGATTAAATGTTATGCATAACGTAGGGTACTTTAGGCTTATCACCTGTTGTACTCATTTATATTGGATTACAGTGTAATACTGTTAATTCTAGTAAGAGTTCTTAGTCCTTAGTGACTGCTCAGTGCTCATTCATGTTGAACCTTGAAATGATTAAATCCTGAAATTTTGTTGATATCCTTCAGTCTATAACGACACCTATTGAATACTCTTGATATTTCTTGATATCTTGAACTACTTATTATCATTATATCCTTAAAAGATTTAAATGCTATAACTGCTTGTCCTTTGGCTATATTACTTGCTGGGCAAACTTGTTGCTCATTCTTGCTTCCTAAAATATTACAGTTAAGGCAGAGCAAGGCGTTACTTCAGGACAGGACAAGGGAAAGGGCAAGGCGACAGAATAACTTAGTCCTTAAGACTAGAATTATTATTATTATTGTTATGCTTGTTATGATGTATTCAAGAATGATTAAGTTATGTTTAAGTTAATCACTGAATTGTCGTAGTAATGGTTATGGTACCTTGGGGACGCTTAATATTTATATTATATCAATATAAATTATTCTATTATTCCGTTGTTAATGATTTAGTAAGATATTCGTAGTTGTACGTGATGAACCGAATTTGAGATATGGGTGTCTGAAATTTGGGGCGTCACAGTGAGCATCGCTCAAAATTTCTTCCTTAATCTAAGTTACTGATGGTACCCAAATTTTATTCTCAAATCTTAGTATTCCTTCCTTATCCATCTTGAATCTTGATTTGGTTCCTTCGGATATCTTCTTTTTCACCAATTGACATTCGTCATCATGAAGTTGAGCCTCCTTAACCTTGTCTAGTAGAGTTATACCAGATTTCATCTGAAATAGCTTCTCATCGACCTCCATAAGACACTTTACTTCTAATCCCAGCTTCTCCATTGCTGAAATTAACTCCTCCTGTACGGTCAACAACATCAATTTCTCCCGACCCTTTATACTTAAGGCGCCAGCCACTACATTTTCCTTACCCGGATGGTATAGAATCTCACAATCGTAGTCCTTAATTAACTCCAACCACCTTCTTTTCATGATATTCAAGTCTTTTCGTAAAATATATTTTAGACTCTTGTGGTCTGTATATATTTCACACTTCTCCCCGTAGAGATAGTGCCTCCATATTTTCAAAGCAAAAACCACTGCAGCTAACTCCAAGTCATGGGTCGGATATCCCTTCTCGTAATCTTTCAGTTGTCGTGACGCATACGCAATGACTATGCCATTTTGCATAAGCACACAACCAAGTCCTTTATGCGATGCATCACTATAAACCACAAAATTTCTTGTGTCATCTGGAAGAGATAACACAGGTTCTGTACTCAACCTCTTCTTTAATTCTTGAAAGCTTTCCTCACACTTCTCCGTCCAAATAAATTTCACCGATTTTCTAGTCAAATTTGTCAATGGAGTTGCGATCTTGGAAAAATCCTGAATGAATCTTCTGTAATAACCTGCCAATCTAAGAAAACTTCTTACTTACTTGCCTTCTTGGTGATCCGATTAATCACAAACTTGACTTTGGAGGGATCCATTGAAATTCCGTCCCTATTGATCACATGTCCAAGAAATTGTACCCTTTCAATTCAAAATTCACATTTCAAAAATTTAGCGTATAACTTCTCTCTTCTCAACGTCTCTAATGTCACCCTCAAATGTTCTCCATGTTCTTCCTTGGTTTTCGAATATACCAAAATGTCATCTATAAATACCACTACGAATTTGTCCAAAAACGGCTTGAACACTCCATTCATTAAGCCCATAAATGTTGCAGGAGCAATTGTTAGACCAAATGACATTAGCAAAAATTTGTAGTGACCATATCATGTTTTGAACGCTGTCTTCGGTACATCCTCTGGTCTCACCTTCAGTTGATGATAACCACTTCTTAAGTCTATCTTTGAAAAGTATATTGCTCCCTTTAATTGGTTGAACAAGTCGTAAATTTACGGTAATGGATATCTATTCTTAATCGTGACCTTATTCAGTTCTCTGTAGTCTATGTAGAGTCGTATTGTTCCACTTCTTCTTCACAAATAAAATCGGCGCTCCCCACGGTGATACGCTTGGTTGGATATACTTCTTGTCCAGTAATTCTTGTAGTTGGACCGTCAGTTCCTTCATCTCTACCGGTGCCATTTGGTACGGTGCCTTCGATATTGGAGCCGTTCCTAGACCAAATCGATCACAAATTCAACTGCTCTATCTGGAGGAAGTCCTGGAAAATCATCCGAAAATACATCTGCGAAATCTCTCACTATTGGTATCTCATATATTTTCAGATTCTCTTTACGACTATCGACTATGTAAGCTAGATATCCTACACAGCCTTGCCTTAACAACCTCCTGGCCTACATCATCGTCAGACAACTCATTTGTCTAGGCGACTTGCTACCATAAAACACAACCTTTGACGGAGTCACAAGGTTAATACGCTTCTTCTAGCAGTCAATTACCGCCCCATAATTGGATAGCCAGTCCATACCCAAAATAACGTCGAATTCTCCAAGTCAAATAGGGATAAGATCTACGTTCATGGTATTACCCTTAATATCCACTCCATAGTTCTTATGCACATACTTAACAAGGATTATTTCTCTATTTGCAATTTCTATGTTCATGGGGTATTTTAACTCGTCCTTAAGCAATTCTAAGTTCTTAGCAAAGTCATCGGATATAAATGAACAAGTAGCACCTGAATCAAATAACACATAAGCATTAACTTTATTGTTCGGAATGATACCTGACACCACATCGCGAGACTGCACTGCATCTTGTACTATCATGTGGAATGTTCTGGCTGTCGGTCTATTGGTTACGGTTGGTCCTACGATAGTCAAAGTGCTTCCACTAGTATTCCCTCTATTTCCTCCTGAACTCGTCCCTTCCGATCCCTTCTTAGGACAATCCCTTGCAAGATGGTCCTTTGAGCCACAAGTGAAACAGGCGCCCTTCTTCGGGTTTGGACAGTTTGGTATTATGTGGTCTTCCTGACCACAATTGTAGCACACTCGCTTCCCTTTCAAGCAAACTCCCAAATGAGTTTTTCCGAAGGTTCGGCACGCTTCGATCTTCTTATTCTGTCCTCCTTGTTAACTTCCAACTGATGAGTTATCAGACCACTTCCTCTTCTGATTATGGTTACCCCTAGTGCTACTCCCACCAGTCCTGTTATTACTTTCATTCTAACTCTTTTTCTTCTTCTGATCTTGATTATATTTCGTTACCGCATCACTTCCACCCTCAGCGAGTATGGCCTTCTCTAACACTCCAGCAAAAGTGTTCAATTGGAATATTAACACTTTGCTATACAACCAGGGCTTTAGTCCCTGCTCGAAAAGGCTTGCCTTCCTTTCATCGGTATGTACTTGGTATGTGGCGAACCTAGCCAACTCGTTGAACCTTGCCGCATAATCAGCTACTGACATACTCCCTTATTTCAACTCTAGAAACCGAACTTCCATCTAATTTTGTGAACTGGTCGAAAAGTACATCTCGAAGAACATCTCTGTAAATCTCTCCCAGGTTATTACACCTTCACCTCCCCGTACTTTGTTTTCCTACCACCAATAACTGGCTTCATACTTCAGCATAACGTTGCATACGCAGTTTTTTGATATTCCCTTACTCTAGCGACATCGAACACCTTCTCCATCTCCATCACCCAGGTCTGAGCTTCGATTGGGTTTATGAATCCCTTAAACTCTGGCGGTCCCACCGCCTTGAAGTCCTTGAACGAGGTGTTTGGTGGAGCTTGTGGTTGATTGTTAATTGCTTCGGCTAGTAGGTTCACCAATTGCTGAACAGGGTTAGCATTGGCGTCATTGTTATTCATTAGTTCCTCTTGTTCTTCTAGGTGGCATATTTTTGTTAAAAACATACGCTTATTAGGTCCTTATTCAATCTCTTAAACATTCAGGGCTTAACTAAAATATTTAATCATAATTCACTCAACACATCAATTCAAATAAACTCTGACATTTTCATTCAAATTCAAAAGTTTTAACATCATAAGATAGCATCACTGCTATTTACATCAACTATCCCAAGATAAAGAATCTACAGGATTTAAAACATCAAAATATTCCTTTGTTTATAACACAACGGAATTTACATCATTAACTACCAAATAGTTTTCACATAATTAAACCAATACTATCACTGCCTATTAAGGCGATGGATAGCCTTGCCACGTTCATCTTCCATAATACGGGACATCGTCTTGCGATCAAGCATATACGATGGTAGACATTCAAACTGGATTGGATACTTCATAACTCAATCCTGGGCTGCATCCATTGCGTTGTGAAGTGTAGAGTACGTCTCCCTGAGTTTAGCCTTCTTTCACGGCAGTCCTCTTTTGCGAGATCAGCACGACACGACTCTCTTACCCAGCCCTCCTCTGCTAATGCCAGTCTTTCTGAGCTCTCTTTCAGATCTTTCTTCAACTTCTCTATTTCTTTGGTCTTATCCTCAGTTTGACCCTTTTCGTGAACCAAATCCCACTCCACGTTTCCCATACGTGTGTGAAGAGTGACAATTTCCTCATCCTTCTGCTCGATGGTACTCTGCTGCGTAATAGTCCTCTCCCTCAGCTCCTGAATAGTGTCCTGCAACTCTATGTTACGATCATAAAGTGCATCATACATCTCAGCATCAATGGAGTTCAGTGGGAACTCCTCTTCATCCTCTTCCTCATCAGAATCCTCCTCTGGATCAGTCTCAGGAACATGTTCCTGACCAATAATAGTTATCAACGGAAATGGCTCTCTCTGTACCAACTATTCCCTGACAACATGAATGTCTCGGGGCTCCTCCTCTGTAGGTACTCGGGGTTCCTCCTCCCCAGCTCGACTAGCTCCTCCAACATCCGACATTCTGACAACAAAATTTTAAGTTTTAGTTACTAATCCGTGCTAGTGAACACATAATTTAACACATAAGCACATAACGTCTTTTATTATCTTCAATGAATTTAGAAATTCATTTCTTAGAACTCGATAAGAGTTTACCACCACTATGTTCTCGATCTCCTACAAGGCTACTACCTAAGGTTGTTCCCCCACCTAAGGTTCATAACCTCTGACTTTGATACCAACCTGTGACACCCCCAAATCTGGTACTTCCATTTCCACAGATTTGGTATTCATCGTATAAATATCAATCTCATCTATCTACCCATAAATAAATGCAAACCATGCAATAGATAGAAATAATAAATAAATCTCCCCTTATGGGGTTACATCAACTGCATAATAATAAAATTCCAGGTTACTCTAACCTTAAACATCTGTGCGGAATCATAAACAAATAAGTCTTAAGTAGCATCAATTCTAATTATCATTACATAACCACATAAATAATCAGTCTTCATTACTTGCTATTCTTTCCCTTGCCTTTACTAGTGGAAGGCTCGTCTACTCTTTCGTTCTTAACTGCAATGTTATTATTATGCAAGAGTGAGCACGATTGCCCACAAGTATAACAATATAACAATGAATAATAACATGCGAATAAATTAAAGACTTCTGAAATAGGAAACTCAACTTTTGAATCAATAATGAATAACAAGAGACAAAAGAACTTCTGAGGGTCATAAGACCTTGAACTATGTCCTAGGTTGTCAAGTGTTTTTACTTGAAACCTTTAACAGTCATATGGACTCTTCTTCTCGTACTTAGGGGGATAAACCCTTAGTACCATACTGTGCACAATATCTTAACGCTAACGCATAAGTAATCCCTTTTACAGGGTTGTTCATCTCAGTTTAACATTCGAGTCCGCACCAAAAGAAGTTTGGTTTGGATAAATCATCAAGGGTTCTGAAATTTAGAACGCTCATCAACTATGGACTAGTCGAATCATTATGGGTTCGCTAGTCTAACAAGGTTTAACAATAACTGATAATTTAATTTGAATAACAATCTCAAGAGGTATACAATAGAATAAGTATTGAATAACAACATTATGCTTGAAAGATTAATAAGCTTTGATATAACAAAACAGACTTGATCAATAATAATGAGAACTTGCTCAATGTAGAAAGGTGAATTTATCAACTTATATAACGATAACAAGTAGGGTTAGGAAACTTGCCTCGTGCGTAGATTACACGTTAATTAAACTCGTTCCTTGAATTAAATCCTACATATTATTTATGTTCACAATACCAGTCAATTATAACGTACTAAACATTCCCAAGCTTATTCTTTGTCTAACTCAAATTCATGACTATACTTAGTCAATTACTACACTTATTGTCAAAATTAAGATTTCACGAACAATAAGCTAACTATGCATTTATTCATCAATTCACACGTAATTGTGTTATGGACATGTTAAGAATTTATTTTAACACCTCATTATATGTCTAACAAGTTTTTATGTTTGTTAGACTAAGTTGCTATCACATTTCTATACTTGAACTCTTAAAAAAAACATTTTCTGGACATTCTGCTAAGTGGCACTGCGGCACCACTATTGTCTTTGGTCTTGCACCGCTTCTTGCATGGTAGCATATAGGCATGCATGAGGAATTGTACTTGGAGTTGGTGCCACGGCGCGACACTCCAGTTTTTGATTTCCAGTTCGCGAAGAACACAGAATTAGGTGAAATAAACACTATATGGTCATTAAATTCACCAAATTAAACATACCCACATGTTAGAATTCATACATAATCATTACCCAACACTTATAGAGTGATTTTAACCCATTAAAACATATAATTACAGAATTAAAACATGCAAATTATACTGTTCTTGAAGGTTTTGAACATAAATCCTAAAATTCAACGCCACGAATTCGTTATAAGACCAAATCCAACCATTCAAGTTTCGTTTTGTTCGTTTTAGCATGCATAATCATATACAAGTGGAAATTTTACAGAACAATTTATGTTTGACATATTAAAATCATGTATAAGGCCATATGGCCATATAACATACTCTGTAACTTTTGAAGCCATAATCAACGTTATAATATTATGAAATCGATGATATGGAAACATACAATATATATAAAAACACATTATAACCCTTACAATTTCCAGTTACAGAGACTTTACAGAATATATGAAAGCCATTTTTATGAAAACTAAATGATGTAAAAAGGAATTGGGTTGAAGAGATTACCCAAGCGTAGAGTGAATTAACAGGAGATGAATTCCTTCTCGAATGACTCTCACAATTCTATTAACAAATCTCTGAACTCTCAAACTCTCTCTCTGTATCTCCTTCTGTTTTTGCCAGACTTAGCCAAAAATAATGAAAGAAGAAGGAAAGGGAAGGCGTATTTAAAAAATGAACTAACGTTGTAGTGGTCAGTTACCCGATCATTGGTAATTACTATCAACTCCCTTTAGGGCCTTGTTTGGCTGGCAAGAATAGGTTTCAAAAACCATTTAATTTAATAAAACCTTATCATATAGTTTAAATAATGTCACACTCCTTTATAAAATAAATCAATATCTTATTTAATTTATTTTAAATAGAATATAATAATCTCTCATTAATTCACAGAGTCACATAATTAAATTTCTCCTTTATTAATAATGTCAAATTATTAAATCTCTAATTAATAATTAAATTAATTAAAATACTATCAAGCTTATTAAATATTTCTTTTATTATAATAAGCTCACATAATTACATACATCGAATAATAAAATTCTCCCCATTAATTTAATAAATATAACACATATATTTAAATTAATCTACCTCAACTTCATCAATTAATTATTTAATCTAATAATTAATTCATCGAAAAATATTTATTCAATCCAATAAATATTAAAATTAAATTACAAAATCTCGGTTGTCACAAAAATAGTGCAAGTTTTCTTCAAGTATATGCCAGCCCTACCCGTCGAAATACTTTTCTTCTTAAGGTAAGGAGTATTATTCTTTCGTATTCATGAAAAGAATTATTTTCTTTCAATACTTGTAAGGGGTATTATTCTTTCGTATTCATGAAGAGAATTATTTTCTTTCAATACTTGTAAGGGGTATTATTTTTTCGTATTCATGAAGAGAGTTATTTTCTTTCAATACTTGTAAGGGTTGTTATTCCATTTTTATTATTATGTTGGAATAACCTGTCTATGCGAAGTACCGCATACATGGTGAAATTCTTCTATTATTTCATTCTTTATTATTCTGTTGGGAATAACTCCGTCTGCATGCGGCCTATCGCACGCACAGTGAATTCTATTATTATTCCACTTTATTATTCTGTTGTAATATCCACGTCTGCGATTACGCATGACTGGTTCCATTCTTTATTATTCGTCGGAATATCTATATCTCGTGCGTAATTATGCATGACCTAGTTCCATTCTTTATTATTCTCGCCGAATATCACCGTCTGCACGGATTACGCATGACTGGTTCCATTCTTTATTATTCTATTGGGAATAACTCAGTATATGCTATCTATCGCATGATGCATGGTGAATTCTTACATTATTCCATTATTTATTATTCGTTGGAATAACTCTGCTCATGTGGATTACCACATGCATGGTGAATGATCCTTTGTATTCATCCTTATTAAATTGTGGAAATGATGCATCTTACGTGGATTCGTGACAAGCATGGCGAAAATCCATTTGCAGTTTCATATATTCTATTATACTCAGTTATTAAAGTTTTGACTTCTATACTCCATGAAATTAGTAGAATATCTTGGATATTTGCGCTTCATCCAGTATCTTTTTATGGAAATATTCTTCTGAGCATTCTTGAATTTTACTCCACAAAGAAGCATCATGTTGACAATTTTGACGTTATTGGTTCCTAGATAAATTAATTTATAAATTTTTAAAATTTATTCTTGAACTTATTTTATTGAATTGTCATCATCCTCGGCTTATATTATGGTGAAAGTCATTTATGGCCTGTAGTGTATAGATGGACTTTGTATGATTATGACCAGGGATAATTCAGTATAATCATGACCGTAATTTTGCAAATGATGTGGAAAAAGTCCTCATTGGCCCGTAGTGCATTGATGGACAGCTTTTGTTATGATTATGGCTATAGATTCTTTTCGGACAAGGGTGTAAAGATGAATTGTTTTATGGCATGATCAGAACCGTTGATGAAAACATGATTATCTTTGGCCCGTAGTGCATGGATAATTCGTGGTCGTGATACTAAAGAATATACTTGGCCAGTAGTGCAGGTATGATTTGATGATATGGATTATTTATTAAGCTGAGTCTCAGCGATAAAATTAATGATAAATCTTTTAAATCATAGAAGATAGTAGATTTTATTCTCTACTTGACTCTTCTAATGGAATGTTTATTCCACTGTAGTTGTTGATCTAAAACTTGTTGTCTATTATATTCTATCAGTTGTTATACTGTTGAAGGCTAATGATAATTTATTTTGCATTATTTTAGTCATAATATTTCTTACTAGGCTAGTTGAGCTCACCCTTTCTTTCAATGTTCTCTTCAGGAAATTAGAATATAGCTGGGACTAGTCGGGGAATGGATTGACTGTCCAGATGGTTGCATTAGTAGTCCTCACTATTCTATGAAATAGTGTGATAATAAATGTATTGAGGACTTATTTTGAGTTTGAATACTGTCTAGAAGACAATATTTGTATTAAAACTCACAGCTCATGTTGTATATTTAAGTTTTTATTTATATTTTGTACCATGTATTTGGCGACTCAAGATGGGTGATGTATACCTATTTTGGGGGTGTCACAAAAGAGTTATATTGATCTTCATCGAAAAGACGTGGAATTCAATATTGGAGATCATGTGTTGTTACGTGTTTCTCCATGGAAAGGAGTTATGAGATTTGGAAAGAGATGAAAGCTCAATCCTCGATTCATTGGCCCATTTTTAATTCTCGATCGAGTAGGAACTGTGGCCTATAGACTCGCCTTACCGCCAAGTATATCGCGTGTTCATAATATTTTTCACATATTTATGTTACGTAAATATGTGAAAGACCCGAACCATATTATTGAATTAAAACCAGTTGAGATAGCGGAAGATTTAACGTATGAAGAGGTACCTGTTAAAATCTTGGATAAGAAGGATCATATTCTACGCTCCAAGGTTATACCTCAAGTCAAAGTTTTGTGGAGAAACCACGATGTTGAGGAGATGACCTGGGAGTTAGAATCTGAAATAAAATCAAGGTATCCTCACCTCTTCGACATACTAGGTACGCACCCTAATTTTGAGGATGAAATTTCATAAGAAGGGGAGGTTGTAAGACACTAACTTTTATGAATAAAGATTAATTTCTCTCAAAAAATATTTTTGAATGTTATGGTGTGGATTTGATATAATGTTATAGTTGTGGGTAATATTTACAAAGTAAGCAAGTGGTTATATAATATTCGATTGGTCGGGGAATATTCGTTTTAAAAGTTGAATATTCAGACGACAAAGACAATCATTAGTGGACCCCACAACTAAGTATTGTCATAGTTAGAAAATGACGAATTATCTTTTTATAAAAATAACTGTAAAGTTTTTTAATTTAAACTGTTGAACTACCCGGTAGTAAAAGTACAGTAATACGTGTGGTTGCATTGTAGCACACGGTATTGATTATTGATGCTTACATGAGAAGTCACTCAGTTATACTCAATTATTGCTATAGTAATTGTTGCATAATATCTCTCATATTATTGATTCAATTATTGTCACAGTATTATCTGCATAATATTTTATATTATTAAATCAATAATTGAGATGACAAATTTATTCATATTATTATTTTCAATATTGACGATGTCTAGAAGTTCTGTTAAGGAGAGGTTTGGTCACCTAATTGTGCGCCAATAAGGAGAAATCCTTATCGAAAAACCCTCTCTTTCCTGGGAACGACCTGGTTGTTAAATATTGTGAGTTATAATATTAAGAATGAATAAGTTCGTGTTAATTAAAGATAAAATTGATAGTTCCATTGTGTTTGGATTATTAGTGTTAGTGGAAATTGACATTTATTTCGATAATAATTGATGTCTGAAAGTTATACTGACCAATCGGGTAATTAATCGGATAAATGAGCTATTAATTGCTATTAATTCACATGCTTATAACTATTTGTTCACATGTGTGTACTATTGATTCACATGCATGTACTATTAGGGGAGGTGGTGCAAGATTGATAATACTTGCATGACTAAATTAAAAATGGAGGTATAGATGAAGGTACTATACTGTAATTCATATTTTCACATGTAGAACTATTGAGTCACATGATTTCACTATTAATTCACATGATGTACTATTAGAGGAGGTGGTGCAAGTTTGATAATACTTGCATGACTAAATTAAAAATGAAGGAAAAGATGAAGGTATTATACTATAATATTTCGAGCCCCAAAATGTGCAATTATCGAAACTATATTTTCCTATAAATAGAAGCTCATTCTTCTTTCATTTTTACCAATTCAGTAAGACTCACAAGAGCAATTATAGAGAGAGAAGCTATAGAGAGAGAATCTATAGAGAGAAAGAAGAAGAGAAGTGTGCTACCTCACTATTCCAGTATTCAGTCTTCTTTTGAGGTAAGGGATATAATTTTTGTTCAGTATTTATAAGGAGTAATATTTTCTTCCATACTCTGTAGTATGTGGGTAATATTATTTCGTCTTGTATTTCTGATTATACCCTCATTCTGTTAAAGTATTTCTTCTATACTCCATGAAATTAGTCGAATATCCTTGATATTTGCGCTTCATCCAATATCTTTTCATGAAAATATTATTATGAGCTTTATTGATAATTATTGATCTTTTCATACCGAAATAATATTCATGAGTTACTATTTATGGGTTACTATTCACCCGGTTACTATTCTCTCAAATATTATTCACTCGGGTATTCGGGGCACTTTTCATACCGGAGTACTATTCACAACTTACTATTAACAGGTTACTATTTACCCGATTACTATTCACCAGAATATTATTCACTCGGTTATTTGGAGCACTTTTTATGTCGGGATACTATTCATGAGGTACTATTCCTGAAGTACTATTTATAGGATACTATTCATTGGGTACTATTCACCCGAAAAATATATTTCTTTAATGTCCAAATTATTTTTGATACATGAATATTATTCTTGAATTTTATTCCATAAAGCAGTATCATGTTGACAATTTGGATATTTTTAAACTCTGGATAAATTTAAAGTCTTTAAAATTTATCCTTGATTTCGTTTGATTAATGCTTATATCATTGTCATCATCCTCATGCTTATATTGTGATGAAAGTCATCTTTGGCTTACATGCATAGATGGACTGTTGATTGGTATGATTATGACCATGGATCATTTGGTATAATCGTGACCCATAATATTACAAATGATGTGGTAAAAATCCTCATTGTCCTGTAATGTATTGATGGACAATTGTTGCTATGATTATGACCAGGGACTATTTCATGACCATTGATGATTACATGAATATCCTGGGCCCGTGGTGAAGGGATGATTCGATGATGTGGTTTATTTATTAAGCTGAGTCTCAGTGATAAAATTGATGAAAAACTTTTTAAATTATAGAAGATAGTAGATATTATGCTCTACTTGACTCTTCTAATGGATTGCTTGTTCCGCTGCAGTTAAACTTGATGTTATTATATTTTATCAGTTTAACATTGTTGAAGGCTAATGATAATTTATTCTACATTATCTTAGTCATAATATTTCTTCTTTGGGCTAGTTGAGCTCACCCTTTGCTTTCATTGTTTTCTTGTGAAATGAGAATGAAATGGACTAGCCAGGAGAGCAGAGTGATGGTCCTAGATGGTGTTATAATAGTCCTCACTATTCTATAAAATAGTGTGACAATAAATATAATGAGGACTCTATTTGAGAGTGGATATTGTCTAGAAGGCAATATTCTTGTTTAAACTCTTAGCTATGTTTTGTCGTATATTACCCGACAGTTATATAATTAAGTTGGTATTTAATATATGTACCATATATTTGGCGACTCAAGATGGGTGATGTATACCTATTTTGGGAGAGTCACAATAGGTGCTTAGTTCTTGCATTTGCAAATCTTAATAAAATTTAACAACTCTGTGTTTTATATAACCATCACATGCTCTTATGCTTAAAACATCATCTATGTTAAGTATTATAGCTTTAAATGTTCATTACACATATGCTTTAAGGTTAAAGTTATAATAGTCGTGCATCATCGCTTCATGGCATATTGCTTATAATTAGGTTTTAGATTCGGCAAGAATTGCTGCTGATCCCTCACCAGCACTAAAGTTGGATATTTATTTTCTGGTTTCATCTGTGTTCTTATCATGCATGACTGTTAACACATAACTAACCCAAAATGTTAGGAGGTCTTAGCCCAAGTTTGGTGCCTCTTGTATTTACCTTACGTTATTTTATAATTTATAGCTTTATTGTCATTTATTTGACGGCTAAGTAAGTTCATGCAAAAAGGGTCTAATTATATGACCACTAATGAAGTTAAACAACTTTTAATACATATGCTTACATGTAATCATACGTTTAGTATGGTTTATCACTTAAAATCTTACGTTAAGATATGCGTAGTTCATTTTACGTCTATCTAGTAGGGTGCGCATACCCATCATGCCTAGAGGCATAAAAGTCCTATCATGCTTGCACACAAGATCAGAACACAAGTACTTAATGTTCATCCCTCTTAGTTTCAAAACTTCAAAACTTTATTCTCAAAATCAATGTCATACTAAACTAATCATGCAAGACAACTTCAACTCACATGTCATACTTGTTTGTACATGTTTCTACCTATGCTTGCAAGGTCAAAATATTACCACTTCATGTTTTAAAACTTAGTTTACAAAAGATAATGGAGTTGGAGTTAGCTTTTGAAATCATTTTAACCAAAATAAGTTATCTATCACACATACGATTCAACTTTGAATCTTTCGTCATGCGTAATTAGACCTCATATATATACTATCAAGATCAGAATTAAAGGTACACAAATTCATCAAAGTTTGTTTTCAAAATCTTTAAGTTTCTTTTCGAAACATATATTAACATAAACCAATGCAACACATATGTGTTGTCTCAGATTAATGGGAACAGCCAGAGTTGATCTTGTCTCTAAAACAACCATAGAGACAAAGATACTGCGTGAATGCTGCGAAATGAACTATCTGAGAATGGGTCCAATTGCGCCCTTTCCGGATCGCTTCGTAAGAGTCTCTGCTTCTGCAGAGCTCAAAACCCAAACAAAATTTCTTCATGCAACATGCTTAAACTCAACTACAATACTTTTGTACATGCTTGTAACCCTTAACTAACATGATAGCAAACTTCAAATCACAAAAACAACTTGATTACTTTAATTTAAGATTATTGCCATTTTTCTATATTTCACATATTTAGTGAATTTCACTACTACGGATTCGTTTCTCAACCAATTTTGGTCTGTTTAACTTTCGTTGTTTTCGTATTTAACTATATTAACAACTTCTAACAGAAAATTATAGATTACAACAAGTTTCAGCCACCAATTTTTGGACTCAAAAGTGAGTATTTCTTGACATTTCTAAGGAATTCAAAACTTAGGAAATCAAGAACATATATATTAGAATCATTACCTCTCCATTGCTCCAATTTGCTAACCATAGCTCTCCTAACCTCTAATTGCTCTCAATTCAACTGACTCTCTAGGGCTATCTTCTCAAACAACTAAATAAATGGGAAAGAAGAAGAAGGAGTCTCTATTTATAGAGAATTCTTTACATAGACAAAGAATTTTTACCATGTTTTGATCTACCAGGAAGAAGAAGAATACACTGGTTAACAGTGGGTTGTTCAACCACACACCATCAGCTATCTCTCTAGCCAATAATCACTGCTTGGAGGTTACGTAAATAGGTGATAGGTTACTGTTCATGTACCGTAGGAGCAACTGATGAGCTTAATTCTCAGTAACTAAATCTTAGTTTAGTTCCTTTAATTCCAAAAATGTAATTTCTATGTGTACAATTGTTACTATAATATGAAAATTAGGGATATCATATAATCCATGTACATTAGTCCACATAATTTAATCTTTAAAACATGTGTAGACTTAATTCCATTGATCACTAATAATTTAATATCTCCTTTTTACTATTAATCACCCATTGGTATAAAAATAAATATTTTAATAATACATCTTTATTTACTCCTATACTTTAGAGTACACATTTAATTGTTTCATCACATAGGATGAGATAACAAAACTTATTTAAATCAACCTTATGTTTTAATTACTTTTACAATATGACTTTTGTATATCATTAGTCTCAGTTAAATGTCACACTTCATGTAGTCTTAAGCCATAAGTATTATATATTACTACTACCCACATTTTCCATATTACACATAGTAACCTGAAATATTATTTAATGATAATGTCCACATTAATATTTTAATTGGGCTAAATATCATTCAGTTGGGTACTTTCAACCCATTATCACATTTTAATATCACAACGATTAATTAATATTAATCATTTATTCTCTTTTCAATAATTATTATGTACTCCACTAATTAATATAATATAATATTCTATAATATCTCTTAATTAACCATATTTATTCTGGGTTAATTAATTAACTCTTATTCAAATCTATTCATGGACAACTTAATCATCGTTTAAGATTTTATTATCCTTATGAGTCTTTAATACCCATTTCTTAAATTTTAAAATCCAAAAACTGATCCTCATAGATAGTGTAAATTGCTACTGGTAATAAGTTTTGAAATGGCGCAAATTAGGCCCATACCAAGTTCAGAGGCAGATAAGTTCTGCATTAGCAGAAATAAAATCTATACTCCTAATCACTTTACATATACCTTATAAATGGTAATTCATCTAAAATTAACCTCATCTTTGATTCCACCTCACGGATTACTATTTTCTTTAATAAGTTAGATATTAAACTTCCAGTTTTAATCTCTACTTCTCTCAACTATAAATCTCATTTATAGTACTTCTTTCCACCAATAACACAAAATTCAAATATAACACATATATACATTCCTTTAATCTTCACTTCTTGCCGTGTATCAAATTACTTAATCATTCTCTAACCAATTTAAAGGTATATTGATTTTCTTTTCTCCTCAACAACGTACATATATACAAGTCTAAATCTAGCACGCATCGAGTCTTTAATATTATTCAATATAGTACACCGAGTGGTTTTCCACAAACAACCAATATATTGGTTTCCGTCTCGTCTACACTATTTTCACAATGAGTTAGATCAGTTACTAATTCGTATATACCTCCGCTCTCTAAAGGAATTGTTTAGCCCAGCTCCTATACATCCACCATTAAAGAGTACGGTTGCACTGCCTTATAATTGATACTTACTCTTACATATACTCAAGAAATTGGTGATTATCAAAGATATTTAATGTCACCAACTTATTATGATAAAACAATTATATAAATTATTTAATATTGATAGATAAATTTCTATCCATCTTCTTTACTAATTCATCTCTACAATTTATAACAAATAAATAATAATGATATATATTTATTAAACACAACATCACTTATTACATAGCTCATATTATGTAACACAATACTACATACCTTGTATCACATATATATTTTTGTTCGAACCCATCTTATGCTTTAAGAATTTTATATACTCAATTCTTATTTTAATATTTTCAAAAAATTCAGGTTCTTACAGTGATCCAGTCTCGATGCAGAATCCAAAGAGGGTCACATCAAGCTGCTAAGTATCAAAGGATGAACAAGTTTCAAGTCATCTTAGCAGCTCAGCACAAACAACAACATCAAAAAGAAGTCAGGGCCTAAGGGGTCCTCGTCCTAGGGAATAAACTGAGTTCCAAGTCTGATGGACTTGAAGAATTCTTAGTGAACAAAAGTTCCAACTCTGCTGGACTTGAAGAGTTCTTAGTGAACTAAAGTTCCAAGGCTGTTGGCCTTGAAGGAAAACTGAGTGATTCAAAGATGTAAAGACTTCCTTAGTGGAATTCCTGCTTGTTGAAGCAAAAGAGTTGATTAGGAGCTTGAGTCTTTGAACCACTTAAAAACCCTTATGTCTTTTACATACTGTCATTTACATTATGAACATATAATTGCTATAACTGCTATGAATATAATAACCTCTTACATCTAAACTAACTCTAGAAAAATGGTCAACAAAATATCTATAAAGGGGAACCTTAACTTATTCCGTTGTGCTTGAAATAATTCTTAAGTTTGTCATCTGTTTATTACTTAGAAATATAAACTAAAATGAAAGGCTTTTTGAAAATAAAAGGTTCTATTCACCCCCCCCCTTTAGATTTATTGTGTGCCCTCTAGGAACTAACACATTCCAAAATTGAAGGAAACATATAAATGATACAAAATTAAATAACTCACATTGAGCTTTGCCCTTCTGATAATAGGTTTTTCTTGGGCAGGTGTGTTCTTACAACCAGCTTTATTATGTCCATATTGCTTGCATTTGGAACACATCATTGGAGTCCCTTTCCTTAAAACTATACCCATGCTCTTTCGTTCTTTATTTGGATATTTCCTTTTACATCTCTTTGGCCTTCCAACCAATCTCTTAGTTAATTGAGGCAACAAGATTGTCAAGTCAGTAGTAGGCCAACCATTGCTGCCACTCATGGGCTTTAACAGGTGGTTATATGACTTGAGATAGGTTTCAATATAGTAACAAGGGTCCACAAAATCCTTAACAGGCGTCTCTTGATGAAGTATCCCAATTGCAGCATGATGGCAAGGTAGTCCAGATAATTGCCAAACCCCACAAGAGCAAGTATGTTTCTCTATGTCTACCATGTATTTACCATACTTGTCACTCACCTCATACATATGACCCCCATCCCATGTCTGATAACAATTCTTTATGACTTCAATAGACTTATTCACTTTAGTTAGAATCCTAGGGCATAATTTACCATCTCTTTTTAGCTTCAGATCTCTCTTGGTATGGATTCTCTCCATTACATGAGTTTTTATGTCTTCAAACATTGTTAAGAGGGGTTTATACCTAGCCTCTAGGATTCAACTATTAACACACTCTGACATATTGTTTGTCACTACATCACATTTGGTGGTGGTATCAAAATAATCCTTACTCCAAAGTTTAGGAGGTATACCTATCAAGGTAGTGTGTGCATCCTTTGACTCCTTCCTGATGTCCTTCATTGCCATTCAAATATCATCAGGATTTTTGGCCTTCGATGCCTTCCAGAACATCACCTTTAAAGCTACCCCAGGGAACTTTTTTCTCCAATTTGTATAGATGTGTCTTACATAACATCTATGCTCTGCTTGGTGTAGTAATTTCTGCATAGCAGGCACCAAACCCTATGTAAATATGCAAGAAATTTATGTTAGTATAATGACATAAATGTGTAATACAAATAAACTTAAGATGTAATAAAAATAAAACTGCACCTTTTGTTGATCAGTAATTAATGTCCATCCTCTGCCTTGTTCTAATCCAACATCTTCCACTAACAAATTTAAAAACCAGCTCTAATTGTCTTTATTTTCACTTTCCACCACAGCCCAAGCTATTGGGAACATCTGGTTATTAACATCTATTCTTATTGCATATAACAGCTCCCATCTACAATATGTCTTCAGGAAACAACCATCAAGTCCAATAACAGGTCTGCATCCCTCCAACCAGTTCTTCTTCATAGCATCAAAACAAATATACATCCTTTGAAACCTTTTTGGAATGCCCTGATCAGTTCTAATTTGTACAGTGTTACCTGGATTTGTATTAAGGATCTCTTGTCCATAGTCCCAAACACCTTCATAAAGATCTACCAGAGTCTTTTCTATCTTAGATAATGCCATTTTTTTTAACTTGCAAACACTGTCTAATAGAGAATTGCACTCCAAACCTTTGCTTTATTGTTTCTTGTAATTCCCTCAACTTGATCCTTGGCCTTGATCTAATTTTCCCTCCAAACTTATCTACCAACCACTTACATATAATAATCTTTATCTTTGTGGCCCTAATATAACTGTGGATCTTATTTGGGTAAGCCTTGATTTGAAACCTTTTCTCTCTAGGAACATAACTTGCCCAAAGCTTCCACAGACATCCTGTTGCACACTTTTCTTAAACCCTTACATTTTCATTAACTAGAAACCAAATTCCTTTCCCTTTCCCAACTACATAATTTTTTATTGCTTCTCTTAGTTGGTCAACCCTAGTGAAATTCATGTATAGCTCAAACTTAGTGTCCTTAATTGCAATGTTTGGATTATACACAGGAACAGTTCTCTTCACTTTGACCATTGGCTCTTCACTTTCCCACTCACTACCACTAGTTGAGATAGAACTTACAGGAACTTCAATATCATAATCTTCATACATTTCCTTCCATGGCTTCATTCCCTTTGTACCAAATTTAGTAACATCATCATCATCAGATAAAAAGGTAGGTTCAACCTCTATCTGCTCTGATTGTATGATATTTTTCTGCTTCTTGCTTTCCTAGTTTAGGACTGCCCTTGCCTTCTTCATGCTCTTGTTCTCAGTTGTCTCATCAAGCACTTTGGACTTTTTAGCATGTACTGAGAAAAAAGCTTGAGTCCCCATATGTTCAACATGCACTTCAACTTCATCATCCAATTGAACTTCATAAACAACTTCTAACTCATTAATCTTTGTTTTCTTAATCTCTTCCTTATGTAACCTAACATTGATCAATGCTTCATTCCCATCATCATCACTAACATCAGTTCACTCATAATCTATTTCTTCATATGTTGAATCATCATCAGTTGGATATTCCATTAGTGCATCAAGTTGCACTTCAACGACATCAACTTCCCTCTCAACTACCTGCTCAAAATCCCCCTCAAGTGGTAAGACTTCATCAATGGAGTGGTCACAATATAGATCAACTATGCCATATTTCTCACCCTCCTCAACTAGTAACCTAATACTGTGGTCATCACATATTAACTCTAAACCAGTACGAATATCCCAACCACTATTTCTAAAATACACTGCAAAATCCTTTTTTCATCCAAATATCTTAGTTAATTTGTTTATTTTGTCAACATTCAGCTAGTCACCATCAACATCATGATATAATTGTATAACACCCCCTCCATAGTGGTATATTGGTTCTTTAATGAACCTGCCACCATGATTTAACTCCACAAAAAATAGAACCATGTTATAACAGGTACAAGACACAGCATAAAGGTAACCATTAAATAAATGTATTAAAATAAACAAAGGCATATATTCCATAAAAGTATAAGAAAAGAAAACAAACATTGACTTTCATCAAAAACAACTAATTTTGGTACACTATATGGTTTAATGATGCTTGAATGGTAACAAATACAGTTGCAATATTGAGGGTGGTATATTCATGTATACTACTACTATACTATATGTATCAATTCCCCAGCTATTGCCACAAGGGTTTTCATATAGGCAATTGTTATAGTTAATATGTGTAATGACCCCGAAATTCATACAATTTAATTCTTGACTTCGGTCGTTAATAATACATTCAACCTCTAATTTTACATCATTAAACGATAATACAACCATTGAAATTTGTGGAATAATTATAATTTTCTATTACAAACTATCCTCGTTCCCAAAACCTTAAACCTTTACATCTAAAAATCTCAGAATCACTTTAATACTACAATAGTTTACATCACATAACGATATTACAATTCAATATTAATACATTATTCGGAACCTTAAACATGGTTCAAGTAATAATAACACAACCAAAGTGTATAAATCTTCAAGTATCACATCTGATTCATGTCTTTCAAGTAACACATAACTTTACCTTGAATCTTGAACCTGTAAAAGTGGTTATTTGTAAGGTTGAGCTCGACAGCCCAGCAAAATCTAACAGTTTTCATGCATCACATAGCACATTTTAACATGCTCAACATATAACATACATGCTACAGTTCATATAAAAAGTATAAAGATTGAGTCATTACTCAATCAGCATGCTTTAATCATTCAACATAGTCATAAATTGACTTTAACATTTTATACTTTCAACATATATATAACACATCATGCTATTTGCAATAAAGATTTAAAATAGTTAATCATCAAGTTCACATAACAAATAGAAACTGAAAGATTTGCCTTGATCGTTGTTTACTAATAATAGGTTTAATAACTTATACGTTTATCTCGCACTTCACGTGCCCTACACAATTATATAATCATTCACATTAACTATTAGTCACATAGAAATGCGTAGTAGTTGTAATGTAAACTTTACTCTATATCTCATAACCCTTCCTATTATCAATACACAATGTTCAATTTTATTGTGTTAACTTTCGACTTATAGCTCACTATATTTCTTATTCGAAGTTCATTCAAGTGTTTAAGTCTTGCTAGCACTACTTATTGGTTTTATATTAACACTATTCAATATCTTATAATATTCATTTCATTTGATTTAAATACTTTTTACGTTCATTATCACTTATCACGGCGTTTCGACGTTTATTCGTCATACGCCCAATTTGTCTCTCTTGTGTGTGCTTAGTATGCGTATACAACTTATCTAAATCATTATTTATTAATGTTAAGCATCATTATATTTACTAACATTCATGTTTTATAACTTAGAACAACATCTTTTATCGTCAAAAGCACTACACTTGCATATGTGCATGCCCGACGCCCTCTAATTGCCCCCGAAAACACAACAGTACTAAAGATGACCATTTTGACCACTGTTCCCGACCTCAAATTGAAAAACTTAAAGAACAAAGGTTGTAGGTCTATTCGTTCTCATTCTGGATCATCTTGAATCAATTCAATCAGAGTCCGTATAAAAATGTTATGGTCATTTTACCAAACTAGGTCATGTTTTATCACATTTAATGCTTATAAATAGACTGAACAATGCCGTTTTGTTGTGCACACGCAATGTGAGATCCTAGATTTTACGAATAAAGATTTAATTTTGTCGAAATATTTTTTTAATATTATGGTGTGAATTTGAGATAATGTTATAGTTGTGGGTAGTATTTATAAATTCTGCAAAGTATGCAAGTTGTTATAAAATATTCGTTTTGTCGGGGAATATTCTTTTTGTCAGAGAATATTCGTACGACGACATAATCATTAGTGGACCCCACAATGAAAGTACTGTCGTTGTAGTTAGAAAACGACAAAAATATTTTATGAAAATAACGGCGGAGGTTTTACCGTTAATAATGTTGAACTACCTGGTAGTAAAAGTACAGTAATATGTGTGGTTGCATAGTAGCACACGGTATTGATTATTGATGCTTACGTGAGAAGTCAGTCAGTTATACTCAATTATTGCTATAGTAATTGCTGCATCATATCTCTCATATTATTGATTCGATTATTGTCACAGTATCATCTGCATTATATGATATATTATTAAATCAATAATTGAGACGACAAAGTTATTCATATTATTAAATTGCAATATTTACAATGTCTAGAAGTTCGTCGAGGAGAGGTTTGGTCACCTAATCATGGCGCCAATAGGGAGAAATCCTTATTGGAAAGCCCCATCTTCTGGGGAACGAATTCGGTTGTTAAATATTACGAGTTATGATATTAATGATGAATAAGTTCGTGTTGATTAAAGATGAATTTGATAGTTCCATTGTGTTGGGATTATTGGTGTTAGTTGAAATCACATCTATTCCGGATGATAATTGATGTCCTGGGGGTTATATTGATAAACTGGGTAATTAATCGGGTAAATGAGCAATTAATTGCTACTAATTCACATGTTTATATAACTATTTGTTCACATGTGTGTACTATTGAATCACATTCTTATACTATTAGGGAGTTGGTGCAAGATTGATGATACTTGCATGACTAAGTTAAAAATGGAGGTTAAGATGGAAGGTACTATACTGTAATTAATTTTTTCACATGTTTAGAACTATTGAGTCACATGATTTACTATTGATTCACATGATTTACTATTAGGGGAGGTGGTGCAAGTTTGATAATACTTGGATGACTGAATTAAAAATGAAAGAAAAGTTAGAGGTATTGTACTGTAATTTTTTGAGCCCCAAAACGTGCAATTATCGAAACTATATTTTCCTATAAATAGAAGCTCATTCTTCCTTCATTTATCACCAATTCACTAAAGCTTTAGAGCCATTATTATAGAGAGAAATTATTGAGAGAGAGAAGAAGAGAAGTCTGCTCCCTCACTATTCCAATATCCAGTCTTCTTTTAAGGTAAGAGATATTATTTGTTGTACCTGTAAGGGGTATTATTCTTTCGTATTCATAAAGAGAATTACTTCTTTCAATACTCGTAAGAGTTATTATTCCATTCTTCATTATTATGTTGGAATAACCTGTTTATGCAAAGTACCGCATACATGGTGAAATTCTTCTGTTATTCCATTCTGTATTATTATGTTGGGATAACCTGTTTATGCGAAGTACCGCATACATGGTGAAATTCTTCTATTTTTTTCATTCTTTATTATTCTGTTGGAATATCCTGTCTTGTATTTAATTTCACCGAATCGTTCCGCTTCTTTATTATTTCGTTGAATAACTCTGTTTATCTAAGTGCCGCATACATGGTGAAATTTCATTGTTATTCCATTTTTATTATCCTCGTCGAATATCTTGTCTCATGCATTTTTACCGGACTGGTTCCATTATTTATTATTCCACATTTATTATTCTGTCAGAATATCATGTCTTTGCGTTTACGCCGGACCTGGTTCCATTATTTATTATTCCACATTTATTATTCTGTCCTGCCTGTGTGTTTACGCCGGACCTGGTTCCATTATTTATTATTCTGTTAGGAATAACCTGTCTGTACGGTCTCTATCGCATGCATGGTGAATCCTTCTATTATTCCATTCTTTATTATTCTGTTGGAATAACCTGTCTATGTGGATTACCACATGCATGGTGAATGATCATTTATATTCATTCCTTATTAAATTGTGGAAATGATCTGGTTACGTTGATTATGATGAGAGTCATAATAAAAGCTTTGGACTGATGAAAATCATGGGTATATGAAGTATTAGTAAGTGTTATGATGAGTTATGTTGGTTATTATGTGAAAACATGAAAGTTTCTTAGAAATCACAAAGGGTTGAAAATCATATTTTGGTGAAAATGGAACATGAAATTCAATTGACCATATCTCCTATTATATTTTGAATTTTTGAGTGTGGTCAAGTTCTAGAGTTAGATCTATGAGTTTTGTAGCATCTCCAAGTGGAATCACGGGAAAAGATGTTGTAGATTTTCGTGTAGACTGATTTTAGCAAAGGAATCAAAAACTGGAAATTACCAAAATGCTACTGTCCAGATTTTAGAAGGGTTGTTTCGGCCACTTAAATTGTGAGAAAAATTTTGGCCTTTTGGGACATGAAAGTATATGGTATAAAGAACCTCCTGTCCAAAAATGAGTTCATTCCGACTTAAAATGAGTAAGTTATGACCATTTCAATATTTAGGTTTTTCCGACGAAAAATGCTCTAACCGGAGTTCTATAACTCCGATGACCATGAAATTTAAACTGGAGACTCACGTTAACATGTGTAAGATCTTTCCAAGATTTGGGAATTTTTGGAGTTAAACTTGAGGTAGCTAATTTCTTAAGGAATTAATTGGAAATTGATTTTTGAAAAATAGTAAATGAATTTTTAAAATTCAAAGAAAAATATATGTTCATTATGGGATTATATTCTGCTAAATTTCAGAAAAGAAATATTTTTGGGACTGGTTTGGTACTTTTCATGAAAATGGTTTAGTTACGAACATATGAGTTAAATATGTTATGAAAAGTAACAAAGTTAGAAAATAAGATTTTATGGCTTGGAAATCCTATATAAGGTATATGTAGATTGTTGATAAGGGATTTAATCATTGGTGATGAAATCTTATGATTATGACATTCTTTGAATGATTAAATGCATTATTTGGTAAAGTGTAAACAATTGAAATAAATTGTTTATAAGTTAGAGGTGATTAAAATATTGTTATGATATTAATAATATTAGATTATGAGTGGTTGATAATATTTGGATAAATTTAAAGTCTTTAATATTTATCCTTGATTTAGTTTGATTAATGCTTATATCATTGTCATCATCCTCATGCTTATATGGTGATGAAAGTTATCTTTAGCTTACGTGCGAAGATGGACAGTTGATTATTGAATTGTATATCTTTGGCTTACGTGCAAAGATGGATTGTTGATTATTGGTTTTCTTGTTGTATATCTTTGGCTTACGTGCAAAGATGGATTGTTGATTATTGGTTTTATTGTTGTATATCTTTAGCTTACGTGCATAGATGGACTTGGTATGATTATGACTAGGGATTATTCGGTCTAGTCATGACCATTGATGATTTAATGAATGTCCTTGGCCCGTAGAGTAGGGATGATTCGATGATGTGGTTTATTTATTAAATTGAGTCTCAACGATAAAAATTGATGAAAAACCTTTTTAAATCATAGAAGATAGTAGATTTTATTCTTTACTTGACTTTTCTAATGGATTGCTTGTTCCACTACAGTTAAACTTGATGTCTATTGTATTTTATCAGTTTAACATTTTTGAAGACTAATGATAATTTATTCTGCATTATCTTAGTCATAATATTTCTTACTGGGCTAGTTGAGCTCACCCTTTCCTTCCTTCGTTCTCTTTAGGAAATGAGAATATAAATTTGAGGACGAGTCTGGGAGCGGAGTGATGGTCGAGATGATAGCATTAGTAGTCCTCACTATTCTGTTAAATAGTGTGACAATAAATGCAACAAGGACTGAATTTGAGTTTGTATACTGTTTATGAGGACTCCATTGAGAATGGATATTGTCTATAAGGCAGTATTCTTGTTTAAACTCTCAGTTTATGTTTTGTTGTATTTTACACGACAGCTGTATAGTTAAGTTTGTATTTGTATTTTGTACCATGTATTTGGCGACTCAGAATAGGTGATGTATACCTATTTTGGGGGCGTCACAGTTGGTATCAAAGCTTAGGGATGTGATCCTTGGCTGAGATGTGAGGCAAGAACTAGGAGGGGAGAGACGGGGAATTCCTTCGCTAGTATGACCTACCTAAGTTTATTTGGTATTTAATTGGTCGGTCAGAGTATAGGGATAATATGTGATATGTTAATTAACCCTTGTTTTGTGGTAGTATTTGAAAATGGCATCCGAAAATGTTGAGATAAGCAATGAAGCACATGAGACCATTGAGTCACCAATGATCAATACCTAGGGTAATGTGCAACAGGAAGACAATAATCCTCAGGTAAACAATAACACCGATGAAATGGTGAACGATGGGATGGTCAGAGGCTTTATGCAATTCATGCAACATCAGGCGAAAGCGGCTCCTGTCCAAAATGCAGGTGGAAACACTGACAACTCTCGGGACGATCACCGCTAAGCGGTTCAAGGAACTGGGACCACCGGAGTTTTTTGGAGGCCAAAACCACTTAAGGCGGAGACGTGGATAAAGCAAATCAACAAGATATTTGATGTCTTGGGATGCTCCGAGGAGCAAAAGGTTCCTTTTGTCACCTTCATGTTGCATGCAAGAGGAGACATTCTTGGTGAGAATCGTAAAAGCGTACTCAACTCGCCCAGACCGCAGATGTCTTGGGAGAAGTTCCAAGAGTCGTTTCAATGACAAGTACTTTCCGAAAGTATTCATCACATGAAGGAGGTAGAGTTCATCAAGCTTGAGCAAAATAATATGACCGTGGTAGCGCAAAGACGAAGCTAAGTTTTCGAGTTATCTCGGTTTTTGCGTCCCACTTGGTTGATAATGAGGAGAGAATGACGCGGATGTTTCTAAGAGGTTTGAAACCCGAGATACGTCAATACCTTATCTCTCATAAACTGTGTTTGTATTCAGATGTTATGAATAGGGCTCAGTTATTGGAACGTGATAATGAGTCAACCCAACCAAGAGAGAGTAGCCAACAAGTCGATAATACCAGTGGTAACAGTCATCGAAGCGGTGACAACAAATGTGAAGGGAATCAGCATGCCAGAAATGATAACCACTTCGGTGGTAATCATGGCCAAGACAATAGGAGTGGAAAGTTCAAGAAGAGAAGATTTAGCAAAGATGGAAAGACGTCAGCACCAGCACCTGTTGTTAAGGAAGTAGAACAACTGCCAGTCGTATGTCACAAATATGGAGGGGAAGGACACATAAGTCCAAACTGTTCACAGCCTTCCAAGGTATGTTTTAGTTGTGGAAAAGAAGGCCACCTAGCCCGATTTTGTCGTGCACCAAAGTCAAGTCCAGCTGGGATGGAGGCATCAAAGGGTATCCCAGACAAGACAAAACCGGTAGTTCAAGGGAGAGCGTTTGTAGTAACCTCCCAAAAAGCGAGGAATCCGAACGAGGTGATCACGGGTAAGCTAATCATAAATGCTAGCGAAGTTTATACTTTTTAGATACCGGTTTTATCCATTATTTTATCTCTCTTGCTTGCGTTCAACATTTAAATTTGACTCCGAAGAAATTAGACTTTGACTTATCGGTTGAAACTCCATTAGGAGAAACCTTCATTACATGTGCTATCCAAGTCTTGGATGCGAGTCACAGTTTTGAATGATATTTCTATTGTTAATAAATTTCATGGCGTATTCTTGAAGACTTCTTAGCTTACCCCATAGGGTGAAATGGAATTCTGTATTGACCCCAGTATAAAACCCATTTCTTCAACCCATAAATATTTCTTCAACCAAAATGAACGTATAATGCACCAAAGACGTTGGCTCGAGCTGTTGAAGATTACGATCGTACCATTTAATACCATCGTGGGAAAACGAACGTGGTACCTGACGTGTTGAGTAGAAGATTGTATGCGTTTATGAGTGCAAAGTTGTTAACACAAAGACCCATTTCGTATAACTTACAAATGATGAAGATAGAGTTCAAGACTCTAGGGACCCACGGCCGATATCAAATATACGAGTAGAATCGACTCTAGTCGATAAAGATAAAGGCCGCCAAACCACGTAATTCAAGTCGATGAATGAAAAAAGAAGGTTCAAGAAGGCGTTATTCTAGAAGCAAGAATCGACGAAGAGAGGAAATCTCAACCCTCGATTTTATTGGCCCATTTGAAATCCTTGATCGAGTAGGAACTGTGGCCTATAGACTCGTTTTATCGCTAAATATATTGCGTGTTCATAATGTAAATATGTGGACAACCCAAACCACATTATTGATTTAGAACCGAACGAGACAGCGGAAGATTTAACGTATGAGGAATTACGTGTTAAAATCTTGAATAAGAAGGATCGTATTCAACACTCAAAGGTTATACCTCAAGAGTTAGAATCTGAAATGAAGTCAAGGTATCCACACCTGTTCGGCATACCAGGTATGTACGTAAATTTCGAGGGCAAAATTTTATAAGGAGGGGAGATTGTGAGATCCCAGATTTTACGAATAAAGATTTAATTTTCTCGAATTTTTTTTAAATATTATGGTGTGAATTTGAGATAATGAAGCCTTTATCACAGTAGTTAGTTAAAACGACAAAAATATTTTTTTATGAAAATAACGGCGGAGGTTTTACCAATTAATACTATTGAACTAACCTAGGTAGTAAAGTAATAAAGAATACGTGTGGTTGCATAGTAGCACACCAGTATTGATTATTGATGCTTACGTGAGAAGTCGGTCGAGTTATACTCAATTATTGCTATAGTAATTACGCATCATATCTCTTATATTATTGATTCGATTATTGTCACAAAGATCATCGCATTATATGATATATTATTAAATCAATAATTGAGACGACAAAGTTATTCATATTATTAAATTGCAATATTTACAATGTCTAGAAGTTACGTCGAGGAGAGGTTTGGTCACCTAATTGCGCCAATAAGGAGAAATCCTTATTGAAAGCCCCATCTTTCCCGGAACGACACTGGTTGTTAAATATTCTGAGTTATGATATTAATGATGAATAAGTTCGTGTTGATTAAAGATGAATTTGATAGTTCCATTGTGTTGGGATTATTGGTGTTAGTTGAAATCGACATCTATTCCGATGATAATTGATGTCTGGGGGTTATATTGATAAACTGGGTAATTAATCGGGTAAATGAGCAATTAATTGCTACTAATTCACATGTTTATATAACTATTTGTTCACATGTGTGTACTATTGAATCACATTCTTATACTATTAGGGGAGTTGGTGCAAGATTGATGATACTTGCATGACTAAGTTAAAAATGGAGGTATAGATGGAGGTACTATACTGTAATTAATTTTTTCACATGTTTAGAACTATTGAGTCACATGATTTACTATTGATTCACATGATTTACTATTAGGGGAGGTGGTGCAAGTTTGATAATACTTGGATGGTGAATTAAAAATGAAAGAAAAGTTAGAGGTATTCAGATCAGAATTTTTGAGCCCCAAAACGCAATAAATTATCGAAACTATATTTTCCTATAAATAGAAGCTCATTCTTCCTTCATTTATCACCAATTCACTAAAGCTTTAGAGCCATTATTATAGAGAGAAATTATTGAGAGAAAGAAGAAGAGAAGTCGCTCCCTCACTATTCCCAAGATCCAGTCTTCTTTTGAGGTAAGGGATATTATTTGTTGTACCTGTAAGGGGTATTATTCTTTCGTATTCATGAAGAGAATTACTTCTTTCAATACTCGTAAGAGTTGTTATTCCATTCTTCATTATTATGTTGGAATAACCTGTTTATGCGAAGTACCGCATACATGGTGAAATTCTTCTGTTATTCCATTATATATTATTATGTTGGTATAACCTGTTTATGCGTAGTACCGCATACATAGTGAAATTCTTCTATTTTTTCATTCTTTATTATTCTGTTGGAATATCCTCGCTTGGTCAATAATTTCACCGATTTGGTTCCGATTCTTTATTATCTCATTGGAATAACTTATTTATGAGAAGTACCGCATACATGGTGAAATTCTCATTTGTTATTCCATTCTTTATTATTCTAGGAATATTCTATACATGCATTTCTGTGGGACTGGTTCCATTATTTATTATTCCACATTTATTATTCTTATTGGAATATCCTATCAAAGAAGGCGCTTATAATACGAACTGGTTCCATTATTTATTATTCCGTATTTATTATTCTATCAGAATATCCTGTCTGTGCGTTTACGTCGGACCTGGTTCCATTATTTATTATTCTATTGGGAATACCCTGTATGTGCAGTCTCTATCGCATGCATGGTGAATCCTTCTATTATTCCATTCTTTATTATTCTGTTGGAATAACATGTCTATGTGGATTACCACATGTATGGTGAATAATCCTTTATATTCATTCCTTATTAAATTTTGGAAATGATCTGGTTATGTTGATTATGATGAGTGTAGACACTCGAAATTTTCTGCACTCCTATTCCTAACATTGCAGGAGGGTAGATTTGTCTTTTGGAGATAACCTTGAAAGACAACTTACATCCATGCCGGATACTACCGGAAGTTCAGCTCCAACCCGGAACACAAAGCGGGAACATCATCTCAAATCTGGAACACACACCGGGAGTGTCATTTCCAATCTCGGAGATAACCCCGAGATATACAGATCAAAAGACCGATAACAACACCGGAGAGGACAGTCCAGTCTCGGCGATAACACCGCGACGTTATGTTCCAGTCCCAGAGACAACAATAGGAGTAGCAACCCCATCCTTGGTGATAACCCCAAGGGATGACATTGCAGTTCTGGCGATAACCCCGAAAATGCTCGTTGTAAACACATGCAATCAGCTTCAATCCAGATGACAGTGAGGCATACAAACTAGCAGTCCAATCTTAGATGTAACCCTGAGCAACGTCTGCTTTTCGCTTAAACTGGCGATAACCCTGGTGAGGAGTCAACACATCATTTTACTGTCTCAACAAGATGATATCACAACATACCAACAAGTGGTCCAATCTCACCAGAATTCCCGAAAGAACATCTACTTTCAACTCAAACCGGCGATAACCCCGGCAAGGAGTCATACATCATCTTGTTCCTTCGATAAATGGCACATCGTCTCAACACTTCATACATACATACATACAACAATGTCCCACAAGAGCCGAGGATTGACAATCCCGAGTGACTATTACGTGTGGCAGTACTTTGGATAGAATTTGAAGCTTGAAGACCATGGGCATAGACCCCTCTTCCTAACTTCGTACAACCTCTAATCCATGTCATTACGTAACTCTCGACTCAAGCGATCCGAAGAAGTACAAATATAATTCGTTCGAATGCTCGGATTGAAGTTCTACAAGTTTGAGCGAACATTACAGTGCATGACTGCACATACTACGAGACAACGGGACCCGCGAGGCTCGGATCCACCACGACCATCCGCAGTACAATCATGGCTACTGCAGTGTACTTACGCCATCGATCTATAAATATAAAGGTGAGGGTCACCATTTGAAGAGATAGAGAGAAGGAAAAAGGCGAGGAAGCCCTGTCCATTTTGCTCTGCGTATACATCTTTTGAGTGTTTCCTCTTCTTTAAAACACTAGTTAGCTCACATATAGCTAGTTTTTATCCATGAGCCGAGTGTTTATCCATTTAAAGTCTAAGAAGTCTACTTTGGCACCTCAACCGTAAGCCTTCTTACATTCTACAAAGCCTCTTTCTCATATATCACACCTTTGTTGTACACGTTGATAGTCCCATGAGTGTGTTTGCTTGGGACTTCGATTCGTGGTTTTCATTTCTATCTGTATATATATACTAATATATGTATATATTTCATATATATGGACTAACATCATCGAAAGTTATGCTTTGATTGAGCCTAGACTTGATGCCGAGCATTTATCTGCTTTTATATATATATATATATATATATATATATATATATATATATATATATATATATAAGCGTGGTGGAACTACATCGATGAGCCTGGATTTTACATCCGGAAGTTTAATTGCTTTTGTATATATATATATTTATATATAATTGCTGTCAGACATATCTGATGAGCTTGGATTTTACATCCGGGCGTTTAATCGCTTTTATATATATATGCATATGTATAATTGTTGTTGGACATATCCGATGAGCCCGGATTTACATCCAAGTGCGTTCTATCGCTTTTATATATATATTTGTACATATATATATTTACATTTCTCACAAATTCGAGTCTACTACGTGGCCTTTTTACAAATTTTATTTACATTCTCATTCCGCTGGAGTTTACTTGTGGCGCTTGATCATGTTCATATATATATATATATATATATATATATATATATATATATATATATATATATATATATATATATATTTACCGCTTTTATATATTTACATTTCGATCCCCATGGAGTTGCTTTGTGGTGGTTGATCCAATCAGTATATATATATATTTACTGACTTTTATATATATACTTGCTTATTACTTTCCATAAAAATTATAGTATCATGTGAGCCTAGGAATCATGTGATCACAGGTTCAGTCTACTGAATCTAGATTCATTCCCATGATGGACATTTTTTAGTCATAAGTGACTTGTACATTACATTACGATGTCTCGAGTTTCCTTGGATGGTCATCATGCCCATAAGGAGTTTCTAAGACTCTTGTATATTATTTTCTCGAGGATGCTTCGCATCTTGAAAATAAAAGCAAACAATAGAACATTTAATAAAATTGAAGTATGAAAAGGTCTTAATTCTATTGAGCATGGGGTTTGAAAAACCTCTTTATAAAACTTCATTGCTATATCTTGGTTAAAACTAAATTTTTCTATAAAATTTAAACCTTGTGTATATAGGTGCGAACGAGGCCTCACACTACTTTCAAATAAATTGCACATTGATCCACACACACACACACACACACATTCATATAACAATTTCTTTGATGAGTAGCGGTCACCGTGGTAACACGGATGTCGGGGGTACCTAACACCTTCCCTCTGCATAATTAAGCCCCCGAACCCTTAATGAATCTCGGTTTCACAGACCTGTTTAGCAGTGTCAAATCACTGGGTTAATGTGCTAACCTTTTCGGTTACGTTGGTGCAACCAGTTAAATACACCAACTGGCGACTCTTAAAGTCAATCGTCAACATTATACATGTCGGACCTTTTTCACTTGTTTTTTCAAACAAATCTCACATTAACATGAGAACACCAAAGAACAAGTAATGAAAAAGGACATAAAAAATCCCGGCGTCGACGGTGGCGACTACTCATTGGGATTCCAGTAAGAGGGCTTAAGCCGCTATTACAAGCTTTTCAAAATTGTTATATGCTTGTGTGTGATTGTTGCATTTACATTTCTGATGAATGTGTATGAATTCATCTTAATTATTGCACTGCTAAATATCTATCTGTGATATTAGTGCTTCGCACATGTCATCATTTTGCATAAACGGTGAGACACGTTGTATGTGAATGTATGTTGTGTGGTCCCTCCACCAGGAGGCTATCCTATCAGTGTTTGATTATTGGACCCGTGGGAAGAATAATTCCCCGGGGCTCAGGAAAGGCACCACTCAGATTCGCTCCAGTTGAATGACCAGATTAACTTGTCGTCGAGTAGATTGCGATGATCTGGGAACCTTCATGCCGAAAATTCGCGAGAGTAACCCTAAGATAGGTCAACCTCTGATAAACCAAACGCGGAGGAAAGTCTCTTCATACCTTCCATTTTCAATTACATGTAAAAGCATTTACTTGTAATTTTATTCCATGTTCATCCATATTAATGAAAAATATGAAGAATGTCTGTGCATGACATGTTATCAATTAATAAAGCGGTTTTGCGGGATTTAATTCAGAAACGGACATGTTATGATAACATTTACATTACCCTAAGACTAAACTTCACGTAAGTCTTTTGTAGGGAAGCAATTGGGCCTCATTACCGCTCCAAAATCAAAAAGGCCACAAGCTTCTGACCCAATCATGTCTTCTTCCTAACAAGCCTAATCTCTGCTTTTCCGAGAAGAATTTGTGATTGAGTAAACAAATCATAGACTTGGGTCGTCTCTAACAAAGAATTACACCGACCTACTCGTGGAACGTAAGATACCTACACATACAAAACCCTTTACACAAGGAGTTCAAGGTCTGGAGAAAACAATTCCAGAACATCAGTTGGATACAACCAACAAAGACAATAACGGCACCCATCTCCAAAGCGATCCAGAAAACAATGACATCAGGAAGAAGGTCCTTCAAATGGAGGAAACCATTCGTGTTCTCAAAGGGATTGGAACTCATGGCAGTGTTTCATATACAGACCTTTGCATATTCCCTGGTGTTCATTATACGGAGAAATTTAAAGCCCCTAATTTTGAAAAGTATGATGGATTAGGGGATCCTTATAAACATTTAAAAGTGTTCATTGGAGAACTCGGATCTTATGCTGAGAATGAAAAGCTCAGAATGCAGCTGTTTCAGAAAAGTCTGACATGAGAAGCCCGTTCATGGAATACCAGATTAGACAACTCTAAGATCCATAGTTGGGAAGAGTTGGCCCACGCCTTCCTCACTCAATATAGTTTTCAATCTCAGATGGGTCCTAACCGGTACCAAATTACCAAAGTCAAGAAATAGTCTAATGAGTCATTCAGAGAGTATGCTCAAAGGTGGAGGCACCTTGCTGCTCAAGTTATTCCTTCCATGATAGAATCAGAAATGGTCATGACTTTCATAGATATATAGGAAGCTCCTTTCTATGAAAGAGTTCTAGCTGGTATTGGCAAGCCATTTTCTGAAATGATCAAACACGGTGAGATGGCTGAAATAGGATTGAAGTCTGGTAAGATTCAAGAACTAGCCGCTCTTAAAGCTGTTGCTAAGCACATCCAGTCCAAATCTTATGGAAACAACCCCCGGAGGGTCCATAAAAAGAAAGAGGAGGATATTTCCTTGATACTACAAGGACAAAAAGGCAATCCAAGCATGCCTATGCAGAGGAGAAACTACTCCCCTTTTCCAGCACAATCTTCAAACCCTCCATTGCCTAAAAGTGGAGAAGTGAAGCGGCCTCGAACATTCACACCCTTAGGGGACTCGCTCGAGAATATTCTTGCTCTTCTGACTGCTCAGAGGAAAATTACACATCTTCTTCCACCAGTTAACCCTAATGGTAAGGGTTTTAATGCTACTCGGAAGTGTTCTTACCATGTCAGGGCACCCGGACATGATACTCAAGATTTTTGGGCCTTGAAGCATAAGATTCAAGATCTAATAGACAATGGTGAGATCGTGGTAACTAAACCCGATTAACCTCACATTCAAGACAGCCCTCTTCCTCAACACAAAGAAGAAGAGGTCAACATGATCAGTTGGAGCACTGGACATGGTTCCAATTCTACTGGTGAATCATCCCAACCCATCAAAGATGGTGTTGATAAATAGGATTATGCAGAGTTCTAGTTTACCATGGAACGAAAAATGAAAGCTCTTTGTAAACAAATTGAGCAATTGGCAGAACTGGTGACCCACCATCATCAAGTCACACATCAATTAATCAGGCAGGAGCACGCCTATCTTCTTCTATTTGTTATGAATGCTTCATCAACACCTTCAGAAAGCGAAGCTATGGACGATAAGGTTGCAAAGCGAGCAAGTGCTAAAGCCCGTCGGGATTTCGCCAATAAAACGGAATTCACATATTTGGGCCAATCTATGGAGGATATACTGCAAATGTTGATCAACGAAGGAAGAATCACATTCCTTCTACCTCCAATCAATCCCCGCTCAGGGCGGTTCAATCCTGATGAAATGTGTCAATATCATTCACATTCTTACAGTCACAGCACAGAAGAATGTTGGGCACTCCGCCATCTCATTCAGAATCTTATTGATAGCGGTGTCCTGCAAATAGCGGATGATTACACTATGCAACTTAAGGGTGGGAATGCATGCCCTACCTAATGGAAGGGATCAGTAGTAGTTATATCCGAAGTGGATGATGAGACTGTCAAAGTATTTCCCATACAACCAATTCATCTCAAAGGAGCTGACAATCCTGTGAAAGTGGCTGCACCAGAGCCAATTCCTTTACGTTGCAGACTACAACATCCTGTTGTCAGCTTACACAAAGGTCCATGAAATTATGGAGAAGCTGAAGGATCCACGTCTCATACTACTGCTACAGTGTCGAAAGAAAATCCATTGTACCATCCTCAACGGGTTATCAAGCCTACTTGCGAAGCAAAGGGGAAGTTGCCTATGGAGAAGATTGAAAAATTCCTCCGTACTATGGGCCATAATAAAGCCAAAGTGGTTTTAAGCTTCATGAGAAGCTCCACACCGATTTCAATTCGGACTGGTTTTCTCTCCGAGGAGCATCGAAAGATCTTGCTAAAGGTTTTGGAAGAAGCCTACCTGCCAAAACCAGTGAATGTAGAAAATTTCAGCATTTGGTTGATTACATTTTCAACAGCAATATGATATCCTTCATCGATGACGACATACCTCTGAAGGGACCGGTTATTGCAAAACCAACGCACATCGCAGTTGTTGTCTTTCGTACATGCTAATTTGGAGTATTGATAGATGGAGGTTCATCTCGAATATCTATCCTTATCACTTGGTGAAGATGAATATCAATCTAAATCGAATCTAAAGTAGCCATACGATCATCCGAGCTTTTGATGGATCTCGGTGAAATTTCGTTGGAAAGATTGAATTGCCAATTGAGATTGGTCCTAATACATTTAACGTATCCTTCCACGTCCTCAAGATAGATTCAGGATACAACCTGCTATTGGGGAGACCATGGATACACATGGCTGGAGTTGTTCCCTCCACCTTATATCAACAACTCAAATACATCATCAACAACAGTCTAGTCACTGTCAATGTTGAGCCAGAATGTCCTAGATCAGGAACACTACCAATTATTAGCTTCAATTCAGAAGTTGAGCCAGCCAGTTTCCATACTCTGGAAGTGAGTAACACGCAATACCATTCTATTGGAACGCCACTTCCCGTACCCAAGATTTCTGATGAGGTTATGTCAGCCACTCAAAAAATGATGTTATTGGGTTATCAACCTGTACAAGGGCTTGGTAAGGATCAACAGGGTATTAAGCACCCTATCCAAATGTCCAATCAAATTGGGACAGCTGGGCTAGGCTATTCTGCTAGTTCCACTCATAGGAACCCTCATAATCATAAGTAGGTTCCTCAAACTTTCTCCGCACGGCGATTTTCTATACCTTTACCGCATGAGTTGATGCAGTCTCCAGTAAAGGTGCTAGCCCATGCTGTGGCTATGCTGTTTCCAAAACTAGTGCCAATCAAAGCTAAAGAGGTACTGATTCTTGATCTCGAAGCAGAAGGAAAGGAATGGAAACATAAACATGACCTTGCCTTGATGATGGCAGGCATTCGCGTCATTGTTCATGATGAACACACCAACAGATACACCCCAGACGATGATTGCCCAGATGTCATGGTTATCATTCGGGAAAAGGAGGACCTTTGACACGATCCTTCTATCACTGCAGTCCATCAGGACTTTTCCCTCGACAATTGGAGCAGCACTCCATACATTGGTCGACGAGGGTAAAATGGGCAGAAAATTCCTCTGCCATGTAGATAACTTTAATTGGTTGCTTTCCTTTACAACACTAGCAGTTATTTTATTACGTACATGCTAACACTTTTGTACGATCGAACAGTTGCATATATTAAGTGAAAGCATATTTTTGTTTCAGGACTCTGAATTTAGATGTGCATGTACTTGCTGATGAGGTGCCTTCTCTCCACAAGGGCTGTAACTTTGATGCAAAGTTGGACTCAGACTTGATGGACATCCAAGAGGACGTTGAGACACCTCAAGAGATTAAGGAATGGGTCACCGACAAATCCAAAACCAATCTTGATCAAACCACTCCTTTCAATCTCGGAACCTTAGACAACCCTAAGCCAATCCAGATTGGTTTAGACCTTACCACAAATCAACGGAATGACATGGTTGAACTGTTAGCCCAATTCCAGGATGTGTTTGCATGATCTCATGAAGACATGGTGGGATTGTTTTAATATCCTGTACATGGGAGTAGTATCCCATCGCCGTCAAATTGCAGTTTGTCAACACCAACAACACAGCTGAGTATGAAGGCTGTATCATGGGACTCAAACTTGGCCGTTCAATGGGTATCAAGCGGTTAACTGTCTTTGGGGATTCCGAATTGGTAATCAAGCAGTCCACAGGAATCTATCAAACCAAAGAATTACGTTTATTGCCTTACCATCGGCAAGTTCTACAGATGGCTTTGGAGTTCGAAGAAATCTCCTTTCTATACATTCCTCGTAATAGGAATGACTTTGCAGATGCATTAGCAACGTTAGCCTCCTTGGTTTACATACCTGATAAGGAAAACATGCCAAGCATCACGATTGCTATGCTAAAGCCCGACCTATGGGAATTACATTCGAGAAGTATCGGATGAGTTGCCTCCCATCCACAACCCTTGGTATCAACATATCAAGGAGTACCCTACGAGATGGATCTACACCCACCGAGGCGAGCCTAATCGAGAAGAGGCAGATTCATCGACTTGCTATGAAATTCTACCTGAGCAGAGATGCACTCTACAAAAGAGATGCAGGATTAGGTATACTTAGATGTCTGGACAAAGACCAAGCTCAGTGACTCATTGATGAGATCCATGGTGGAGTATACGGCCCTCACATGAGCGGACCCCTACTTGTCAAGAAAATTCTCGAGCGGGACATTATCAAGCTTACATTTAAAGTCGATAAAGTGATGATCACGCCAAGAGGTTCTATCAATGTCAGATCCATGGGAATGCTATCCACGCCCCTCCAAGGGAACTCCACAATATGAGTTCGCCATGGCCCTTTCCAATGTGGGGAATGGACGTTATCGGGCCCAAAGCCAGTAATGGACATCGATTCATATTCACCATGATTGACTACTTCACCAAATGGGTTGAAGCAGCTTCCTTCCCTAGGGTTACTAAAGAATTCATCATTGCTTTCATCAGAAACAATGTTATTTGTCGATATGGACAACCAGAGGTCATTGTGTCAGACAATGCTAAAAACCTCAACAACAACATGATGGAGGAATTATACAGAAAATTCCACATCAAACATCTCAACTCTGTCATCTACCGTCCGAAGATGAATGGTGCAGTTGAAGAAGCTAATAAAAACATCAAGAAGATCATGCAGAAAATGTTCGCCAATCACAAAGGATGGCCTGACCTCTTGCCTCTAACTTTATTAGCCTACAGAACTTCAATGCGTGCTTCCATTGGGGCAACCCCCTACTCGTTAGTCTATGGGATGGAAGCAGTGCTCCCCATAGAAGTAGAAATGGAATCCCTCAGAGTATTGATGATGCTCAGTTGGATGAAGACCAATGGGTACAAGACAGGTGTCGATGTCGGGATTTTTGGTGTCCCTTTTTGTTACTTGTTCTTTGGTGTTCTCATGTTAATGTGAGATTTGTTTGAAAAAACAAGTGAAAAACGTCCGACATGTATAATGTCGACGATTGACTTTAAGAGTCGCCAGTTGGTGTATTTAATTGGTTGCACCAACCTTAGAATGAAAAGGTTAGCACATTGACCCAATTGATTTGACACTGCTAAACGGGTCTGTGAAACCGAGATTCATTACGGGAAAGGGGGTTTGATTATACGGAGGGAAGGTGTTAGGCACCCCCCGACATCCGTGTTACCACGGTGACCGCCACTCTTCAAAGAAATTGTTATATAAATGTGTATCAGTGGATCAATATGCAATTTATTTGAAAGTAGTGCGAGGCCTCGTTCACACCTCGTTCACACCTATATACACAAGGTTTGAATTTTATAGAAAAATTCAGTTTTAACCAAGATATAGCAATGAAGTTTTATAAAAGAGGTTTTTCAAACCACATGCTCAATAGGAATTGAGACCTTTTCATACTTCCATTTTATTAAATGTTCTGCTTGTTTGCTTTTATTTTGAGATGCGAAGCATCCTCGAAAAAAATAATATCTGATAGTCTTAGAACTCCTTATGGGCATGATAGCCATCCAAGGAAACTCAAACACTGTAAAATAATGTACAAGCTGCTTACAGCTTAAAAATGTCCATCATGGGAACCGAATCTAGATTGAAGAGATGAAACCGTGATCACATGATTCCTAGGCTCACATGATACTGCAATTTGTACGAAAAGCAGTAAGCAGTTATATATATAAAAGCTGTAAATATATATATATACAGACTGGATCAATCACCACAAAGTAACTCCATGGGGATCGAAATGTAAATATAAAAAAGGCGGTAAATATATATATATATATATATATATATATATATATATATATGAACATGATCAACCGCCACAAAGTAAACTCCAGGCGGGACGAAATGTAAATAAAGCTGTAAAAGCGATCAAGTGCCATGAAGTAAACTCTAGGCAGGACAAAATGTAAATAAAGCTATAAAAGGCCACGAGGTAGACTCCGGGTTCGACAGAAATGTAAATATATATATGTACAAATATATATATAAAAGCGATAAATGCAGGATGATAAATCCTGCCTCATCTGATATGTCCGACAACAATTATATATATGTATATATATAAAAGCGAGTAAACGCATAGAATGTAAAATCCAGTGCTCATCGAGGATATGTCTCGACAAAGAATTATATATATATATATATATATATATATATACAAAAGCAATTAAATGTAGAATGTAAAATCTAGGCTCATCGAGATTTGAGTCCGACCACGCTTTTATATATATATATATATATATATATATATATATAAGTAGATAAACGCCCGCATCAAGTTCAGGCTCAATCTAGGCATAACTCAATAATGTTAGTCCATATATATGACATATATACATATATTAGTATATATATACAGACAGAAATGAAAACCACAGATCGAAGTTCGGGAAAACACACTCACATGATTATCAACGTGTACAATAGTGTGTGATATATGAGAAAGAGGCTTTATAGAATGTAAGAAGGCTTACATATTCGCCAAAGTAGACTTCTTAGACTTTAAATGGATAAACACTCGGCTCTCATTTGGATAAAAAGTAGCTATATGTGAGCTAACTAGTGTTTAAAGAAGAGAAACACTCAAAAGATGTATATGCAGAGCAAAATGGATGGCTTCTCGCTTTTCCTTCTCTCTCTCCCTTCAAATGGTGACCCCTCAAATTTTATATTTATAGATCGATGGCCACAGTATTTTCATGCGGCAAATCAGCGATTGTACTCGGCGATTGGTGGTGGATCCGAGCCTCGGGTCCCATCATCTAAGTAATACGCTTGATCATGCATCGTAATATCTCGCTCGAAGCTTGCAGAACTTCAATCTGAGCATCCGAATGAAGTATATCTGGACTTCTTCAAATCGTTTATGTCGAGAGTTACGTAATGACATGGATTAGAGGTTGTACGAAGTCAGGAAGAGGGGTCTATGCCCATGGTCTTCAAGCTTCAAATTCTATCCACAGTACTGCCACACGTAATAGTCACTCGGGATTGTCAATCCTCATCTCTTGTGGGACATTGTTGTCTGTATGTATATATGAAGTGTTGAGACGATGTGCCATTTGTCGAAGGAACAAGATGATGTATGACTCCTTGCCGGGGTTATCACCGACTTGAGTTGAAAGTAGACGTTGCTCAGGGTTACAGTTGAGATTGGACCACTTGTTGGTATGCTGTGATATCATCTTGTTGAGACAGTAAGATGATGTGTTGACTCCTCACTGGGTTTATCGTCGGTTTACGCGGAAAGCAGACGTTGCTCTGTGTTATATCTGAGATTGGACTACTTGTTTGTATGCCTCACTGTCATCTGGATTGAAGCTGATTGCATGTGTTTACAACAAGAATTTCCGGGGTTATCGTCGGAACTGCAAAGGCATCCCTTGGGGTTATCACCAAGGATGGGGTTGCTACTCCTAGTGTTGTCTCTAGGACTGGAACTGAACGTCGCGGTGTTATCGTCGAGACAGGACTGTCCTCTTCGGTGTTGTTGTCGGTCTTTTGATCTGCATATGTCGGGGTTATCTCCAAGATTGGAAATGACACTCCCGGTATGTGTTTCGGATTTGAGATGATGTTCCCGGTTTGTGTTTCGGGTTGGAGCTAAACTTCAGTATTCGGCATGGATGTAAGTTGTCCTTCAAGGTTATCTCCAAAAGACAAATCTACCCTCCTGCAATGTTAGGAATAGGAGTACAGAAAATTTCGAGTGTCTACAGATTCCCCTCTTTATCATATTCATGCAATGTAAGGCATGGATATGATAAAGAATCCTAGACACTTGAAATTCAAGCAAGATAAACATGATGCTATATGCAGCAACATGATGCACATGCATGATGCATGATTGCTGTGTAATCCTGTTGGGATGACAATCAGTGATGGCTTGGACATGTGATCCAATTCTTCAAGGATGTTGACATTGGGACTACCACCAAAGTCTTGAATTCTAGACACTAGTTTATACTTCATAGAGGTACCTCTTGTGTGGAAGAGATCTGTGGGAATAAAGTTGTCTGTTTTGAGGATGTGTATAACATGTTCCCTCATATCTTGTTGAGTTATCGCCAACAGTTTTGTTGTTGTTGTCGAAATTCGCCTTGAATTCGTTGATGTGTATCACCGGATGAATCCTCATCGGATGCATTGTCAAAGTCGCTGACCTTCATTGATGTGTGTATTAATGGTTGCATTGCGTTGTAACCCCCGTCGGGGAGACGTAGATGTTTGAAGGATGTGCGTTGTGACCTCCGCCGGGGAGGTGTAGATGTTTGATAACTTCGGCGTTGTAACCCCCGCCGGGGAGGTTTAATATTTCGTTGTTTCGCGTTATAACTCCCACCGGGGATTGTTTAGGGTTGTAACCCTGCAAATGACGGCATCGAACCTTTGTGGGGTATTGCCGAGTATGGTTTATGAAAGCTGAGATCATTGGTATAGTATACCCTGCATCCTGGCGAATACCATTGAGACGATGGGAGTTTAACTCTGACCGACGAGAAACCAGGATTTCAGGTTGTTTCGCTCCATCACGTAGCATTTTTATTCCTGATTTGGCCTTTTCAGCTTGTGAGTCCTCTTTTGCAACTCTAACTAGAGTGAGCCGAAGGTGTGGGACCCATGTATAGGTGCCGCAGTGTACCTCTGAGAGCCGTGAGTTAACTGCGCTACTGTCGTGCTTTATGTATAGGTGGTTGGTCGCTTTCATAAGTCATTTTCAAGTTGAGCAGTGACGGAAATCCGAGAGCTCTTTTTCAGATCTGCTGTGTTCGGGAAACTTTCTGCATATTCCGCCACTGCATAAGCATTCTTCTTCATCGCCCCGGTAACACATGCATGTATTTTTTTCCAATTTCTGTCCGTTGGAAAATGACTTATCGCATGAAATGCATTTAGACACATAGTAGTGAATATGCATGCTAATATGACTTGATAAAAAATATTCAACATAGTAAATGTTTGTATTAAACCATTCTGAACACAATGATGTGAAAAAATTTGACTTTTGAAGCAATCAAATTGGTACCTTTTACTGTCATTTCTTATCCTATCTGAGGACAAATGAGTAAAGGTAGAATAGTAAAATAATCCTGGCAATTAGATTACACTTACGGATTTTTCTATTATGTGATGACTGCATACAGGATGTATATGACTGTGTACAGGTGTGCTACTGAATGGCCACCTAGTCATGCTTATGTGCATGTGGATAGTCCCATTTTCAAAGGGGCTATGGCAAAATTTTCCCAAAATGTAGGCATTCAGTAGTTATGCATTTTTAACTCTACTGTAGATGTATGTTAAAATAATGCATGTATGAATGTAATCATAGAATGCATTTTGAAAAAGACTCCAGGTACGAAATTACCACACCCTTTCAGAGGTGATTTGGAGACTTGTTATCTAGATATTATGGATCCAGATCAGCCAAGCAGTTCCCGCAGGACCACTTCTGGTGTACAGAGGAGGGCTTTTGAAGAGCCTCCTCAGATTACGTGAGGAGATGCCTGCGTCGTTTTATGAGGCGGTGGTACGTCCAATTCGGGTTGAGGTGCCGAAGGTCGAGGACGAGGAGGAGGATGTACCGTTCGAGGTTCCTGCTCCTGCTGTACGTGTTCCCCGTAAGGAATTGCCAGGTATTCAAGTGGCGAACCCAAATCTTCTGGGTGACTTGAGTAGGCATCCTATAGTATACCTGCACGCAAACGAGGTATGAAGTTAGATCTTTAATCTTCCTTATTTCCTATTGATGAGGAGTCAAGGAGTCTGATGTTGATCTGCATTTGATGTAGGTTCCCGACTTCACACAGCCTCGAGGGAACTGGTTTAGCATCCACTCTATGTATCAGGCCTTGCATGATAACTATAGAGCGATCGTCCATGGTTCGGGATTCGGGAGATTCTTCTCCATTCTACCCCGTCGCTGTCCCTGCGGTTACCTCAGGGCATTATCTGAGCGATGGTTCCACCAAACTCAGTCACTCCATTTGCTAGACTGAGAGGTGATGATGACGCCGATGGATTGGCGATTTATCATAGGTATGGAGTTTGGAGGGAGTTGCCTTGCGACTACGGATGTCACCCCCATCGTCGCCGATCCTTGTTGGGTGTTCCAATGAAGCACTCGAGGCGGTGGACTGTTTCGACAGTCCTTTGAGCATAGATGCTATGAGCGGGCTGTTGAGTGAACCCATACCTGATGATGTGAGAGTCAAGGATCGCATTCTTCGGCGATTGTTCCTGATGATCATTAAGGGCTACTTTATAGCAGATAACTCTTCTACGGTGTCCTTCACTTTGATTAGAGCCACTTGACACGTGGACCGTATAGGAGAGTATGATTAGGGTTCCTACACCTTTTCCTACTTCCTCAGGAGAATGCACATGCGATCGCAGGGCTTGATCGAGGCGTGGTTAGGATTCTACCCATTTCTGCTGGTGAGTGTTTCTCTTGTCTTTTCCCATGTGTGGGTTAAGAGTGTTGACTGACAGCAGATGTTTGCCTTTGTGTTGGCAGTTTTGGGCCTATGAGAGACTTCCTTGTTTGCGTCCTGTGAGAGTGTTAGGTTTAGATACCTATCCACGAGGATGGAGATTGCATCATTCCATACTGGCGGAGGTCCCTATTTCTGAGGGTTTCACTCATTGTCACCTACAGCTGGAGTTGTTGATAGCCAATGTCATCACATAAATTCCCTACTCTGGAGCGCATTTGGGAGTTGGCTTTGAAGATGGGCACCCGACTGGAGTAGAGTACATCATTTCCACCCGCAGGATTCCTCTCTTCACAGATGGAGGATGGGAGCTCTATTTAGGAGAGCATGCTATCAGGAGCACTACAGGAGAGATTCGTATGCCGATCTTGACTCCTGCCAGGCATTATTGGCCTGTTTCGCAGTCCCCCGTCATTGACATCCCATTGGAGCAACATAGTTTATGAGGGATATGGGTCCAGGATCCGTGATGATGACGGATTGGCTAGCCTGTGTCAGAGATCCGACTCATGTGACACAGATTGATGATGATTGACGACGCAGCATTGGACTGGCCACATCTTTTCATTCTAAGCATTTGGGGCGTAGATCCTGCAGAGGTAGATACTTTTGATCCTTCCAACTCTGGCGCTAGTCCCTCGGATGACCCATATGGTTTTGCTGGTGTAGATCCTTTTTTGTATAGGCCTGACATCCCTGTAGATAGAGATCTAGTGACTCAGGAGGAGTTACATCAGGTGGACAGCATTGATGATGTGGACATCGACACCATTGACTTTTTCTGATGTATTTCTTTTGATAGGCCTCTGTTAGCTGCTGGGTAGCTTCGCCCCATTCTAGCTATATCTTTTGATAGGCCTCTGTTAGATGTTGGGTAGCTTTGCCCCATTTCCATGTATTTTAGTTGTACAGAGATGTATTAGATGATGATATACTTAGGAATGTATGCACAGTTTTCCATTCCCTATATCATATTGCCATCTATTGTATCATGCATGTTATTGTTATACATATTTATGTATGTCCAGAGATATTCAGCATTGACCCCTGGATGGTCTTATGACACGGCCCATACAGATGTCTTCTTGACGATTAGTCAGTATTGATCATACCCCACCATTTTGCGGTGGTAGGCGGTATCGCGATCATGGTATGATAGTATATCACCATCGATATGGTGATCAGAGATTATTTTTCGCAAAGATACTATGACCTTACTGATGTTTCAGGTTCCTTCAGGATTTATAGAGGGCATGCTAGAGCACTGGGTACCGGACAGACAAGTATTCCACTTTGGGACCCGTGAGTTGACTCCTACTTTGGAGGAGTATGCACAGTTTTCCATTCCCTATATCATATTGCCATCTATTGTATCATGCATGTTATTGTTATATATATGTATGTATGTCCAGAGATATTCAAAGATTGACCTGGATGGTCTTATGACACTACCATACAGATGTCTTCTTTGACGATTAGTCAGTATTGATCATACCCCACCATTTTTGCGGTGGTGGTGGTATGCGATCATGGTATGATAGTATATCACCATCGAAATGGTGATCGTAGATGATTTTGTTGAAGATACTATGACCTTACCGATGTTTCAGGTTCCTTCAGGATTTATAGAGGGCATGCTAGAGCACCGGGTACCAAGATGCATAAGTATTCCACTTTGGGACCCGTGAGTTGACTCTACTTTGGAGGAGTATGCATGATTGACGATCGCTTCGGACGGCGAACTTGCGTGCACATGGTGACGGAGACATGAGTAGATGTATTTCATGACTCTCATAGGATTGAGGCGTAGAGTAGTGTGTGATGAGATTACATCCTACCATGTTATATCGATGTTTCCTATTTGATGTGTTGGCTCGAGATGACGTTTATGCACAAAGATTAGGGATTTCACCACACCGGAGGATCATTGGCGTTCACCTGAGAGTAGATGTATCGCTTCTATGCGTATTGTCACACGTATACATGCATGCATACATGGATGAGTTGGATATTGGCGCCATTATGGTAGTCGAGCTCGGGGAGGGTCGCACCATTGTACCAATGATTATCACAGAGACCTTGAGGGCGGCTACATACTGCTACACTTATCTGGCAAGAGTGTTTATAGGTAGCTCGGTTACGCTGTATGTGTGGTTCATGTCACACTTGAGACCGATTGGCACATTTAGACATCATGGATTTTGTTTCACCCACGAGATAGCCATGTCGTACTCCTTTCAGCCTATGGGGTGTACAAATGTTGTATCTTGGTCCCCTTTCTTGGCAAAGATTGGAGATCCGTTTGATATATTGCCGTGTTTAGGGCTTAGCTCACCCTATAGCTTCATTACTCATGCTCTGGGCATGGATTATCTCCCTCTGGCTGGTTTGAGGGGCATGATCACTTACCACCCATCGCCATGATGTGTCGGGTTTGACTGGGCCTGTGATTTTCATCCGTATGAGGGGTGAGTCGAGTCAAGACTTCTCATCACACCATTTATCACGGAGGATGATCCAGTTGTCAGATGCTTCGGGATCGCCGAGAGTCTACCGAAGTTTTCTGTTAGTCATCTAGGTTTTTCTGCAGAGTATTCCATATGGATGGAGACAGACATCGATTGGTCATGGCAGATCCAATCGTCGCAGAGAGACCGATTTTGACGATGAGGAGTTTATAGAGGTCCGCTCATTCCCACCGATGACTTCGATCGGCCGGGTCGCTAGCATTTGTGATAGATTCTCCCACCCCGAGTGCCACCGTTACTCAGTATTTGGCACAACATTTGGAGCAGAGCTTACATCTGATGACCTATGACTGAGATCAGGCTTGGGCCACGATGTTAACAGACTCTTGATGAGAGAGATACCGCTTCTGTTAGAGTGGGATGAGGCTAGATCGCCTGTGGATGCATTGATAGTTGAGCGGGATGCCGCCTTATCGCTAGGGATGTGGCCATTCAAGGCAGACAAAGACTTCAAAGGAGATCCCGAGATAGCAGTCGGCCCCGCCGACATGAGTGCTTACATTGATGAGCATTATGCCACCATGAAGTTAGCCTCTGATCTGCTAGCTCGGGTAGATACCCTTGGGCAGGAGCTTGCAGTGCTTCCTCCGTCTTCAAATAGTGATGCTATGTTAGATCTGATAGTTCGCATGTATACAGATCTGTAGATAGCCTTGTATTTTCCTGCACAGACTAGCTTAGCCATTTTGTCATATACAGCACAGATGTATATATCAAACAGTATTATGTATAGCAGGGAAATATATTTTGATTCACTTCCCTTTTAGTTATGCCTTGATACTTGCTTGATGTTTGCCTGTTTCTCCAGGGCCATTGATCTTGATGCATTCTGAACTTATCCTTGATAGATGGACATTAAGACGTCGCAAGGTCTCTCAAAATGGATCATTGATTACTGAAAATCCCTACCATCTTTGGTGTCTTGGGACTGGTATCTGTATGGAAAAAAAATGGAGAGGAGGATAGTTTCTTCCTCTCTGAGATTGACCGCACCACAGATGGTCACCAGTACTTCTATTTTTGAGAAGCCTAGTTAATTCCATCTTTTATGGGTTGGTATTGCTCTTTGAGGCACGATCGCAGCTTAGATGGTCACCGAATCTTCTATTTGTGAGAAGAGGTTGGATAATTCCATCCCTTTGATCTGAAACCGTTGAAGTGTGACAAGTATGTTTGTTCTGGTAGGGGTTAGACTGCACCATGAATGGCTGCCTACGTACTCCTGTTGAAGAGGAGATCAAGTATGCGAGTTTGAACTCGGTGTAAGAGGTTCAACGTCAATGCGAAAGGCAGATGGGTGAAGAAGTTGTTTTTTTTTTTGTTGTTTTTGTGAAGAAGGGTAGAAATGTTTTGTTATTTTTCTTTATTGTGACTGGGCCATATAGAATATGGTTGCCTACGTACCCCCAGGTATCAGGGAGATCAAGTCGACGTAGTTCGCCCATCAGGATGAATCGCAGTTGAAGAGAAGCGTAAATCCCATGCGCAGTTATATCATGGGAGAAGAAAGTTTAATCCCATGAGGGGATAAAGCGCAAGTGTGGAGAAAGTTTAATCCTATCTTGAGGATAAACTGCAGGGGTGAAAAGTTTAATCTCGTCTTCAGGAGAAGCAGGGGTGAAAAGTTTAATCTCGTCTTCAGGAGAAGCAGGTGTGAAAAGTTTGAAATGGGATAAAACCAGGCTGTTAGCTTGAAGTGTATGTTTCCCTGAGGGGCAAAAGAGTTTGTAAAAAGGAGAGAGGGTTCAAAACCGGAATGACTGGTGATTGGATGATCAAAACCAGGATGTTTGTTTGATGGTTACTTTAGATATAGTACCATTTCACGGTGTCCAAGTTGATAAGCTGTGGAAATTCATCGCCATCCATTTCCTGCAACCTGAGAGCACCTCCTATCAATACTTCTTTGACAATAAATGGGCCTTCCTAGTTAGGGGCGAATTTTCCCTTAGATTGATCTTGGTTGTCAATGATCTTCTTCAAAACCAAGTCATATTGTTTGAATTAATGTAGTCGAACTTTTTTGTTGTAGGATCGTGCGATCCTCTGCTGAAATAACTGACCATGGAAGATAGCCGCGGTTCGCCTTTCATCTATTAGAGACAATTGGTGATACCTGTCTTGTACCCATTGGTCTTCATCCAACTGAGCATCCATCAATACTCTAAGGGATTCCATTTCCAGTTATATGGGGAGCACTTCTTCCATCCCATAGACTACCGAGTAGGGGGTTGCCCCAGTGGAAGCACGCATTAAAGTTCTGTAGGCTAATAAAGTTAAAGGCAAGAGGTCAGGCCATCCTTTGTGATTGGCGGACATTTTCCGCATGATCTTCTTGATGTTTTTATTAGCCGCTTCAACAGTACCATTCATCTTCGGACGGTAGATGACAGAGTTGAGATGTTTGATGTGGAATTTTCTGCATAATTCCTCCATCATGTTATTGTTGAGGTTTTTAGCATTGTTTGACACAATAACCTCTAGTTGTCCATATCGGCAAACAACATTGTTTCTGCTGAAAGCAATGATGACTTCTTTAGTAACCCTGGGGAAGGAAGCTGCTTCAACCCATTTGGTGAAGTAATCGATCATGGTGAATATGAATCGATGTCCATTACTGGCTTTAGGCTCGATGGGCCCGATCACGTCCATTCCCCACATTGAAAAGGGTCATGGCAAACTCATATTGTGGAGTTCCCTTGGAGGGGCGTGGATAGCATTCCCATGGATCTGACATTGATAGCACCTCTTGACGTGATCATCACAGTCATCTTTAAGTGTAAGCCAATAATGTCCCATTCTGAGAATTTTCTTGACAAGTAGGGGTCTGCTCATGTGAGGGCCGCATACTCCACCATAGATCTCATCCATGAGTCGCTGAGCTTGGTCTTTGTCCAGACATCTGAGGAGACCTAATCCTGCATCTCTTTTGTAGAGTGCATCTCCGCTCAGGTAGAATTTTATAGCAAGTCGATGAATCCGCCTCATCTCAGTTAGGCTCGCCTCAGCGGGTGTAAATCCATCTCATAGGTACTCCTTGATATTTTGATACCAAGGGTTGTGGATGGGAGGCAACTCATCTGATACTTCTCCAATGTAATTTCCATAGACTGGGGCTTTCTGTATAGCAATCGTGATGCTTAGCATGTTTTCCTTGTCAGGTATGTAAACCAAGGAGGCCAACATTGCTAATGCATCTGCAAAGTCATTCCTATTACGAGGAATGTGTAGAAAGGAGATTTCTTTGAACTCCAAAGCCATCTGTAGAACTTATCGATGGTAAGGCAGTAAACATAATTCTTTGGTTTGATAGATTCCTGTGGACTGCTTGATTACCAATTCGGAATCCCCAAAGACAGTTAACCACCTGATACCCATTGAACGGGCAAGTTTGAGTCCCATGATACAGCCTTCATACTCAGCTGTGTTGTTGGTGTTGATAAACTGCAATTTGACGGCGACGTGATACTGCTCCCCCGTACAGGATATTAAAACTGCTCCGGTTCTAGAGCCTTTAGAGTTAACAGCTCCATTAAAATACATTTTCCACGAATGGCATGTATCGTACTGATGTGGTAGCTAAATTGTCATTACTCCTTCATCAGGAAAGTATGTTTCTAAGGATTTGTAATCCCCTGTAGGTGCAGCGGCTATTTGATCTGCAATTCCTTGACCTTTGACAGACTTTTGAGTCACGTAGACGATGTCAAATTGCTGTAGGATTCATTGCCATCTGGACAGTCAACAATTTAGTATGGGTTTGCTGAACACATACTTAAGAGGATCCACGCGGGATATGAGATAGGTTGTGTGACCATGGAAATAATGCTGTAATCTCATGGAAGCCCATGCTAAAGCACAACAAGTCTTCTCGATCAGAGTGTACTTGTGTTCACTAATTCTGAATCTTTTGCTGAGGTAATAGATAGCTCTCTCTTGGCCTCTATTGTCTTTCCGCTTCAAAGATCTGACCCATAGCATTGTCATTTATGGACAGGTACATGAACAGGGGAACATCATCCCTGGGAGGTACCAAAATAGGAGCGTTGATCAGTTGCTCCTTAATTGTGAGGAAGGCTTTTTGACACCCGTCATTCCATTTCATGGAGGAGTTCTTCCTTAACAATTTGAAGATTGGCTCATAGGTTGCCGTCAGTTGAGAAATAAATCGGCTAATGAAGTTGATCCTTCCCAAAAATCCTCGTATTTCCTTCTCTGTCTGAGGAATGGGCATTTCCTTGATGGCCTGGATTTTGGTTGGATCCAGTTCAATCCCTTTGTGGCTGACTAGGAAGCCTAGCAACTTGCCTGACTTAACAACAAAGGCGCACTTGGCGGGATTCAACTTTAAGTTGTACTTACGCAACCTGTTGAACAGCTTCTTGAGATGGTCTAAATGGTCATCCACCTTCTGGGATTTGACAATGTTGTCATCCACATAGATCTCTATCTCTTTGTGCATTAAATCGTGGAAAAAAGCCATCATAGCTCGCTGGTAGGTTGCCCCGGCGTTGATGAGGCCGAAGGACAACCGTCTGTATCAAAAGGTTCCTCAAGGCGTGATGAAAGCAGTTTTCTCACGATCTTCCTCAGCGACCATAATTTGATGGTACCCCGCAAAGCAATCAGCAAAGGAGTACATGCCGTACTGAGCAATATTGTTAATGAGAATGTGGATAAATGGCATGGGAAAGCTATCTTTAAGGCAAGCTTTGTTCAAATCCCAATAATCCACGTAAACTCGCACCTTTCCCCCTGGTTTAGGCACAGAAACAATGTTGGATATCCACTCCGGATATGTAGACACCATGATGATGGCAGCTTGAAATTGTTTCACAATTTCTTCTTTAACTTTTAAACTCCACTCAGGTTTCAATCGCCTGAGCTTTTGCCTAACTGGCTTGAATCCTTCTTTAATGGGAAGGCGATGAAGAACAATGTCAGTGGACAATCCCACCATGTCTTCATGAGACCATGCAAACACATCCTGGAATTGGGCTAATAGTGCAATCATGTCATTCCATTGATTTGTGGTAAGGTCTGAACCAATCTAGATTGGCTTAGGGTTGTTTAAGGTTCCGAGATTGAAAGGAATGGTTTGATAAAGATTGGGTTTGGGTTTGGGTTTGTCGGCGACCCATTCCTTAATCTTTTGAGGTGTCTCAATGTCCTCTTGCATGTCAATCAAGTCTGAGTCCAACTTTGCATAAAAGTTACAGCCCTTGTGGAGAGAAGGCACCTCATCAGCAAGTACATGCACATCTAAATTCAGAGTCCTGAAACAAAAATATGCTTTCACTTAATATATGCAACTGTTCGATCATACAAAAGTGTTAGCATGTACGTGATAAAATAACTGCTAGTGCTGTAAAGGAAACCAAGTAATTAAAGTTATCTATGTAAGGAGGGATTTTTTCATCCATTTTACCTCGTCGACCAATGTATGAAGTCCGCTTCCAATTGTCGAGGGAAAAGTCCTGATGGACTGCAGTGATAGAAGGATCGTCAGTGTCCTCCTTTTCCCGAATGATAACCATGACATCTGGGCAATCATCGTCTGGGGTGTATCTATTGGTGTGTTCATCATGAACAATAACGCGAATGCCTGCCACCATCAAGGCAAGGTCATGTTTACGTTTGTGTTCCTTTCCTTCCGCTTCGAGATCAGGAATCAGCACCTCTTTAGCTTTGATTGGCAATCGGTTTTAAATAGCATAGCCATAGTACATGGGTGGCACCTTTCTTCGAGACCGCATCAACTCATGTGGTAAAGGTATAGAAAATCGCGCAGTGCAAATGAAGTTTGAGGAACCAAATTTATGCTTATGAGGGTTCCCGTGAGTGGAACTAGCAGAATAGCTTCAGTCTACCGTCCCCAAATTGATTGGACATTTGGATAGGGTGCTTAATACCCTGTTGATCCTTACCAAGCCCTTGTCCAGGTTGATAACCCAATAACATCATTTCTTGAGTGGCTGACATAACCTCATCAAAAATCTTGGGTATGGGAAGTGGCGCTCCAATAGAATGGTATTGCGTGTTTCTAACTTCCAGAGTATGGAAACTGGCCTGCTCAACTTCTGAATTGAAGCTGATAATTGGTAGAGTTCCTGATCTAGGACATTCAAGCTCAGCATTGACAGTGACTAGACTGTTGTTGATGATGTATTTGAGTTGTTGATGTAAGGTGGGGGGGACAACTCCAGCCATGTGTATCCATGGTCTCCCCAATAGCAGGTTGTATCCTGAATCTATCTTGAGGACGTGGAAGGATACGTTGAATGTATTAGGACCAATCTCAATTGGCAATTCAATATTTCCAACGAAATTTTGCCGAGATCCATCAAAAGCTCGGATGATCGTATGGCCACTTTGGATTCGATTGAGATTGATATTCATCTTCACCAAGGTGGCATAAGGACAGATATTCAGAGATGAACCTCCATCTATCAATACTCCAGCTAGCATGTACCCGAAAGACAACACTGCGATGTGCAGTGGTTTGCAATGACCGGTCCCTTCAGGAGGTATGTCGTCATCAGTGAAGGATATCATATTGCTGTTGAAAATGTGATCAACCAAATGTTGAAATTTTTATACATTCACTGATTTTGGCAGGTAGGCTTCTTCCAAAACCTTTAGCAAGATCTTCTGATGCTCCTCGGAAGAGAAAACTAGGTCCAGAATTGAAATCTGGTGTGGAGTTTCTCGCAAGCTTAAAACCACTTTGGCTTCATTATGGCCCATAGTACGGAGGAATTTTTCAATCTTCTCCATGGAAAACTTCCCCTTTGCTTCACAAGTAGGCTTGATAACCCGTTGAGGAAGGTACAGTGGATTTTCTTTCAACACTGTAGCAGTAGTATGAGACGTGGATCCTTCAGCTTCTCCATAATTCCATGGAACTTTGTGTAAGCTGACAACAGGATGTCAGAATCTGTAAGGTAAAGGAATTGGCTCTCAGTGCGGCCACTTTCAAAGGATTGTCGGCTCCTTTGAGATGAATTGTTATATGGGAAATACTTTGATGGTCTCATCATCCACTTTTGATATAATCGCCATCGATCCTTCCATTGGGTAGGGCATGCATTCCCACCCTTAAGTTGCACAGTGTAATCATCCGCTATTTGCAGGACACCGCTATCAATAAGATTCTGAATGAGATGGCGGAGTGCCCAGCATTCTTCTGGGTTGTGACCGTGAGAATGTGAATGATATTGACACATTTCATCAGGATTGAACCGCCCTGAGCTGGGATTGATTGGAGGTAGAAGGAATGTGATTCTTCCTTCGTTGATCAACATTTGAAGTATCTCCTCCACAGATTGGCCCAAATAGGTGAATTCCCTTTTATTGGCAAAATCCCGACGGGCTTTAGCACTTGCTCGATTTGCAACCTTATCCTCCATAGCTTCGCTTTCTGAAGGTGTTGATGAAGCATTCATAACAAATAGAAGAAGATAGGCGTGCTCCTGCCTGATTAATTGGCATGTGACTTGATGATGGTGGGTCACCAGTTCTGCCAATTGCTCAATTTGTTTGCAAAGAGCTTTCATTTTTCATTCCATGGTAAACTGGAACTCTGCATAATCCCATTTGTCAACATTGTCTTTGATGGGTTGGGATGATTCACCAGTAGAATTGGAACCATGTCCAGTGCTCCAACTGATCATGTTGACCTCTTCTTCTTTGTGTTGAGGAAGAGGGCTGTCTTGAACGTGAGGTTGATCGGGTTTAGTGACCACGATCTCACCATTATCTATTAGATCTTGAATCTTATGCTTCAAGGCCCAACAATCTTGAGTATCATGTCTAGGTGCCCCGACATGGTAAGCATACTTCCGAGTAGCATTAAAACCCTTCCCATTAGGGTTAGCTGGTGGAAAAAGATGTGTAATTTTCCTCTGAGTAGTCAGAAGAGCAAGAATATTCTCGAGTGAGTCCCCTAAGGGTGTGAACGTTCGAGGCCGCTTCACTTCTCCACTTTTAGGCAATGGAGGGTTTGAAGATTGTCTTTGGAAAAGGGAGTAGTTTCTCCTCTGCGATAGGCATGCATGGATTGCCTTTTTTGTCCTTGTAGTATCAAGGAAACATCCTCCTCTTTCTTTTTATAGACCCTCCGGGGTTGTTTCCATAAGATTGGGATTTGGATGTGTCTAAAGAATGACTTTAAGAGCTGCTTAGGTATTGAATTTTGGGACTTCAATCCCATTTCACCATCTCATAGTGTTTGATCATTTCGGAAAATGGCTTGCCAATACAACTAGAACTCTTTCATAGAAAGGAGCTTCTGTATATCTATGAAAGTTATGACCATTTTGATTCTCGTCATGGAAGGAATAACTTAAGCGAAGAAGCGCCTCCACCTTTGAGCATACTCTCTGCAATGACTCATTAGACTATTTCTCGACTTTGGTAATTTGGTACTAGGCCAGAGCCATCTCGAGATTGAAAAGCTGTATTGAGTGAGGAAGGCGTGTAATAACTCTTCCCAACTATGGATCTTAGAGTTGTCTAATCTGGTATACCATGAACGGGCTTCTCCAAATGGACTTTTCTCGAAGCAATTTGCATTTCGAGCTTTTCATTCTCAAAGATAAGATCCGAAGTTCACCAATGAACACTTTTATATGTATAGGATCCCCTAATCCGTCATACTTTTCAAAATCAGGGTCTTTAAATTTCTCTGGATAATGAAGACCAGGGAATATGCAAAGGTTTGTATATGAAACACTTCCATGAGTTCCAATCCCTTTGAGAACACGAATGGTTTCCTCCATTTGAAGGACCTTCTTCCTAATGTCACCGTTGTCTGGATCTCCTTGGAGATGGGTGCCTTCAGTGTCTTTGTTGGTTGTATCTAACTGATGTTCTGGAATTGTTTTCTCCAGACCTTGAACTCCTTATGTAAAGGGTTCTGTATGTGTAGGTATCTTTGTACCCTAAGTAGACTGGTGTAATTCTTTTAGTAGAACGGTCAAGTCTATGATTTGTTTACTCAATCCGTCAAATTCTTCTCGGGAAACAGGATTAGACTATTCAGAAGAAGACATGTTTGGTTGTAGGCTTGTGGCCTTTTTGGATTTTGAACGGGTAACAGGCCCAATTGCTTCCCTACAAAAGACTTACGTAGTTTAGTCTTAGGGTAATGTAAATGTTATCATAACATGTCCGTTTTAGGAATTTATCCTGCAAAAGTGGTTTGTTAATTGATAACATGTCATGCATAGATATTCTTCATATTTTCCATTACATATGGATGAACATGGAATAAAATTACAAGTAAATGCTTTTACAAGTAATTGAAAATGGAAAGTATGAAGAGACTTTCCTCCGTGTTTGGTTTATCAGAGGTTTACCTATCTTAGGGTTACTCTCGCGGCTTTTCGGCATGAAGGTTCCAGATCATAGCAATCTACTCGACGGGAAGTTAATCCGGTCTTTCAACTGGAGCGAATCTGAGTGGTGCCTTTCCTGAGCCCGGGGGAATTATTCTTCCCACGGGTGCAGTAATCAAACACCAACAGGATAGCCTCCTGGTGGAGAGACCACACAACATACATTCACATACAACATGTCTCATCGTTTATGCAAAATGATGACATGTGCGAAGCACTAATATCACAGATAGATATTTAGCAGTGCAATAATTAAGATGCATTCGTACACATTCATCAGAAATGTAAATGTAACAATCACACACAAGCATATAAAAATTTTGAAAAGCTTGTAATAGCAGCTTTAGCCCTCTTACTGGAGTCCCCAGCAGAGTCGCCACCTATCGACGTCGGGATTTTTGGTGTCCCTTTTCGTTACTTGTTCTTTGGTGTTCTCATGTTAATGTGAGATTTGTTTGAATAAACAAGTGAAAAAGGTCCGACATGTATAATGTCGACTATTGACTTTAAGAGTCGCCAGTTGGTGTATTTAACTGGTTGCACCAACGCAACTGAAAAGGTTAGCACATTGACCGATGATTTGACAACGCTAAAATGTGTCTCAGAAACCGAGATTCATTAAGGGTTCGGGGGCTTGATTTATGGGAGGAAGGTGTTAGGCACCCCGACATCCATGTTGTTACAGTGACCGCCACTCTTCAAAGAAATTGTTATATGAATGTGTGTGTGTGTGTAGATTAATGTGAAATTTATTTGAAAGTATTATGAGGCCTCATTCGCTTTATATATACAAGGTTTGAATTTTATAGAAAAATTCGGTTTTAACCAAGATATAGCAATGAAGTTTTATAAAAGAGGTTTTTCAAACCCACATGCTCAATAGGAATTGAGAACTTTTCATATTTCCATTTTATTAAATGTTCTACTTTTGTTTGCTTTTATTTTCGAGATGCGAAGCATCCTCGAGAAAAATAATATACAAGAAGATGTCGAACTCCTTATGGGCATGATGACCATCCAAGGAAACTCAAACCTTTGTCAAAATAATGTACAAGTCTTTGATACTAAAAATGTCCATCATGGGAACCAAATCTAGATTTAGTAGATCAACTGTGATCACATGATTCCTAGGCTCACATGATACCGCAATTTGTATGGAAAGCGAGAAGCGTTATATATATAAAAGTCAGTAATATATATATACTGATGGATCAACCACCACGTAAGCAACTCCATGGGGGATCGGAAATGTAAATATATAAAAGCGGTAAATATATATATATATATATGAATGATGATCAACCGCATATAAGTAAACTCCAAAGTGACGAAATGTAAATAAAGTCGTAAAAGCGATCAACCGCCATAAGTAAACTCCGTGCATGATGAGAATGTAAATAAAGCTATAAAAGGCCACGTAAGTAGACTCTAGGCTCGATGAAATGTAAATAAATATATATATATATATAAAAGCGATAAATGCAATTAGGATGTAAATGGGCTCATCAGATATGTCCAACAACAATTATATATATGTATATATATAAAAGCGAGTAAACGCACCGGATGTAAAATCCAGGCTCATCAGATATGTCTGACAGCAATTATATATAATTATATATATACAAAAGCAATTAAACACTCTAGATGTAAAATTCAAGCTTATCAGACAGAGTCTGACCACAGTTTATATATATAAGTATATATATATATAAAAGCAGATAAACGCTCCAAACCAAAGTCTAGGCTCAGTCGAGGCATAACTCGAAAATGTTAGTCCATATATATGAAATATATACATATATTAGTATATATATATATAGACAGAAATGAAAACCACGGACTGAAGTTCGGGCAAACACACTCACATGACTATCAACGTGTACAACAGTGTGTGATATATGAGAAAGAGGCTTTATAGAATATAAGAAGGCTTACAGTGGATGCCAAAGTAGACTTCTTAGACTTTAAATGGATAAACACTCAGCTCCCGCCGGATAAAAAGTAGCTATATGTGAGCTAACTAGTGTTTAAAGAAGAGGAAACACTCAAAAGATGTATATGCAAAGCAAAATGGACAGGGCTTCCTCGCCTTGTTCCTTCTCTCTCTCCCTTCAAATGGCTGATCCCTCATCCTATATTTATAGACTGATGGTCGCAGGTACATTTTATGGCGTAGTATGAGCCATACTATAATTTGGTCGTGGTGGATCCGAGCCTCGCGGGTCCGTCTTATCTCATAAAGACGTGCAAATCGTGAATCTTGTAATGTCCTTCGAACTTGCGCAGAACTTCAATCCGAGCATCCGAATGAAGTATATCTGTACTTCTTCGGATCGCTTATGTCGAGAGTTATATAATGACATGGATTAGAGGTTGTACAAAGTTAGGAAGAGGGGTCTATGCCCATGGTCTTAAAGCTTCAAATTCTATCCACAGTACTGCCACACGTAATACTCACTCAAGATTGTCAATCCTCGGCACTTATGGGACATTGTTGTATGTATGTATGAAGTGTTGAGATGACGTGCCATTTGTCGAAGGAACAAGATGATGTATGACTCCTTGCCGGGGTTATCATCGGTTTGAGTTGAAAGTAGACGTTGCTCAGGGTTACAGCTGAGATTGGACCACTTGTTGGTATGCTGTGATATCATCTTGTTGATACAGTAAGATGACGTGTTGACTCCTCACCAGGGTTATCGCCGGTTTAAGCGGAAAGTAGACGTTGCTTAGGGTTACATCTGAGATTGGACTGCTTGTTTGTATGCCTCACCGTCATCTAGATTGAAGCTGATTGCATATGTTTGCAACAAGCATTTCTGGGGTTATCGCCGGAACTGCAATGGCATCCCTTGGGGTTATCACCAAGGATGGGGTTGCTACTCCCAGTGTTGTCTCTAGGATTGGAACTGAACGTCGCAGTGTTATCGCCGGACAGGACTGTCCTCTCCGGTGTTATTGCCGGTCTTTTGATCTGCATATCTCGGGGTTATCTCCGAGATTGGAAATGACACTCCCGGTATGTGTTCCGGATTTGAGATGATGTTCCCGGTTTGTGTTCCGGGTTGGAGCTGAACTTCCGGTAGTATCCGGTATGGATGTAAGTTGTCTTTCAGGGTTATCTCCAAAAGACAAATCTACCCTTCTACAATGTTAGGAATAGGAGTGCATAAAATTTCAAGTGTCTACAACAGGTATCACCAATTGTCTCTATTACATGAAAGGTGAACCACGGCTATCTTCCATGGTTAGTTATATCAGCAGAGGATCGCACGATCCTACAACAGAAAAGTCCGACTACGGCAATTCAAACAACATAACTTGGTTTTGAAGAAGATCATTGACAACCAAGATCAATCTAAGGGAAAATTCACCCCTAACTTGGAAGGCCCATTTATTGTCAAAGAAGTATTGACAGGAGGTGCTCTCAGGTTGCAGGAAATGGATGGCGATGAACTCGGAAACTGTGAAACGGTACTATGTCTGAAGTAACCATCGAACAAACATCCTGGTTTTGATCATCCAATCACCAGTCATTCCGATTTTGAACCCTCTCTCCTTTTTACAAACTCTTACGCCCTCGGAAACATACACTTCAAGCCGTGACTGGTTTTATTCCATTTCAAACTTTTCACACCTGCTTCTCCTGAAGACGAGATTAAACTTTTTACCCCTGCTTCTCCTGAAGACGAGATTAAACTTTTCACACCTGCTTCTCCTGAAGATGAGATTAAACTTTTCACCCCTGCAGTTTATCCTCGAGATAGGATTAAACTTTCTCCACACTTGCAGTTTATCCCCTCTATGGGATTAAACTTTCTTCTCCCCGCAGTATAGCCTGCGCATGGGATTTACGCTTCTCTTCAGCTGCGATTCATCCTGATGGGCGAACTACGTCGACTTGATCTCCCTGATACCTGGGGGTACGTAGGCAACCATATTCTATATGGCCCGGTCACAATAAAGAAAAAATAACAAAAACATTTCTACCCTTTCTTCACAAAAACAACAAAAATAACAAAAACAACTTCTTCACCCATCTGCCTTTCGCATTCAGCGTTGAACCTCTTACACCAGGTTCAAACTACGCATACTTGATCTCCTCTTCAACAGGAGTACGTAGGCAGCCATTCATGGTGCAGTCTAACCCCTACCAGAACAAACATACTTGTCACACGTTATTGGGATCAACCTTCAAATTGCCCCACTTCAACGGTTTCAGATCAAAGGGACGGAATTATCCAACCTCTTCTCACAAATAGAAGATTCGGTGACCATCTAAGCTGCGATCGTGCCTCAAAGAGCAATACCAACCCATAAGAGATGAAATTAACTAGGCTTCTCATAAATAGAAGTATTGGCGACCATCTGTGGTGCGGTCAATCTCAGAGAGGAAGAGACTACCCTCCTCTCCATTTTCCATCTGAGATACGGTCCCCAAGACACCAAAGATGGTAGGGATTTTCGTAATCAATGATCCGCTTCTGAGAGACCTTGCGACGTCTCAATGTCCATCAATCAAGGATAAGTTCAGAACGCATCAAGATCAAAGGCCCTGGAGAAACAAGCAAACATCAAGCAATTATCAAGGCATAACTAAAAGGGAAGTGAATCAAAATATATTTCCACCGCCATACATAATCGCTTTTGATATATACATCCGTGTTGTACATGACAAAATGGCTAAGCTTAGTGCATGCGAGGAAATACAAAGCTATCTACAGATCTCAGATACATGCGAACTATCGATCTAACATAGCATCCTTCTCTGAAGACGGAGGAAGCACTACAAGTTCCTGCCCAAGGGTATCTACCCGAGCTAGTAGATCAGAGGCTAACTGTGTGGTGGCATAATGCTCATCAATGTAAACACCCATGTCGGCCAGACTGACCGTCATCTGGGATCTCACTGAAGTGTTGTCTGCAATGGCCACATCCCACTCAACTATCAATGCATCCCTGGCTGATCTAGCTTCATCCCTCTCTAACTGAGCAGTATCACTCTCATCAAGAGTCACAACATCGTGGCCCCTACTTCGATCTCCGTCATAGGTCATCGGATGTAAGCTCTGCTCCAAATGTTGTGTCGAATCTTTGAGTGTGGTGGCACTTTTCGGGGTGGGAGAATCTATCACAAATATTAGCAGCCCAGCAGTCAAGTCATCGGTGGGAATGACAGCCTCCTCTATAGACTCCTCATCGTCAAAATCAGTCTCGCACAACGATTGGATCCGCCGCTTGACCAATCGATATCTGTCTCCATCCATGCAGAATACTCTGCAGAACAACCTGGATGACTGACAGAAAACTCAGCCGACTCTCGCTGATCCCAGTAGGCATACAACCTGGATTTGTCCTCCGCTGACAAACGGTGTGATGAGAAACGCTGACTCACTGCCCCCTCATACGGATGAAAATCCTGGAACTGGTCAAACTGACACATCACGGCCAGTGGGTGGTAAGTGATCATGCCCCTCAAACCAGCCAGAGGGAGATAATCCATGCCCGGAGCATGAGTAATGAAGCTGTAGGGTGAGCTAAGCCCTGAACACGACAATATATCAAATGGATCTCCAATCTCTGCCAAGAAAGCGGACCAAGATATGACAAGATCTCACACACCCGCAGAAATTTGAAAGGAGTACGACATGGCTATCTCATGGGTGAAATAAAATCCATGATGTCTAAATGTGCCAATCGGTCTCAAGTGTGACATGAACCACACATACAACATGACCGAACTACCTGTGAACACTCCTGCCGGATAAGTGCAGCAGTATATAGCCGATATCCAGCTCATCCATGTACCGCGACATGTATACGTATGACAATACACATAGAAGCGAAGACATCTACTGGGTTGACGCATAATGATCCTCCGGTGTGGTGAAATCAAGGAATGTTGCATAGTCAGTCTCTCGAGCCAAACCTATCAAACAGGAAACGTCGGGATATAACATGGCCGGATGTAATCTCATCCTACACTACTCTGCGCCTCAATCCTGTGAGAGTCATGAATTATCTACTCATGTCTCCCGTCGCCATGTGCACGCAAGGTCTGTCCAGAGGCAGCATCGTCAATCGTGCATACTCCTCCAAAGTAGGAGTCAACTCATGGGTCCCAAAGCGGAATACCTGTTTGTCCGGTACCCAATGCTCTAGCATGCCCTCTACAAATCTTGGAGGAACCTGAAACATCAGTAAGGTCATAGTATGCTACAGAAAATCATCTACGATTACCATGTCTGATGGTGATATACTATCATACCATGATCGCATACCAGCTACCACCGCAAATGGTAGTGTATGATCAATACTGGCTTAATCGTCAAGAAGACATCAGATGGGCGTGTCATAAGACCATCCAGGTCAATGTGAATATCTACGGACATACATACATATGCATAATAATAACATGCATGATACTGATAGATGGCGATATGATATAGGGAATGGAAAAGCGTGCATACATTCCTAAATATATCATCATCTAATACATCTCTGTACAGCTAAAATACAGGGAAATGGGGCGAAGCTACCCAACATCTAACAGAGGCCTATCAAAAGATATAGTGAGAATTTGGGTGAAGCTACCCAGTAGCTAACAGAGGCCTATCAAAAGAAATACATCAGAAAAAGTCAATGGTGTCGATGTCCACATCATCAATGTTGTCCACCTGATGTAACTCCTCCTGAGTCACTGGATCTCTATCTATAAGGATGTCAGGCCTATACAAAGGAGGATATGCGCCGAAAAAACCATATGGGTCATCCGAGGGACCAGCCGCCTTGAGTGGAAGGATCAAAAGTATCTACTACTGCAGGATCTACGCCCAAATGTCGAATAAAAAGATGTGATCTGGTCCAATCGCCGCATCAATCATCAATCTATGTCACATGAGTCGGATCTACGACACAAAGCTAGCTAATCCATCATCATCACGGATCCTCGGAACCATATCCCCATAAAGCGTGGTGGCTGTGTCTCGAGCTCCAATCGCACGAGGGATCCACCAATGTTGGAACATCTCTTGAGAACAGGGGCCCTCTGACAATGTAAAACCGTCAATCCCCATCAATGGGATGTCAATGACGGGGGACTGTGAAACAGGCCAATAACGCCTGGTAGGAGGCAAGATCGGCATACAAATCTCTCATGTAGTTCTCCTGATAGCACGCTCTCCTAAATAGAGCTCCCATCCTCCATCTGTGAAGAGAGGAATCCTGCGGGTGGAAATGATGTACTCTACTCCAGTCGGGTGCCCATCCTCAAAGCCAACTCCCAAATGCTCTCCAGAGTAGGGAATCCATGTGATGACATCGAATGTCAACAGCTCCAGTTGTAGGCGACAATGAGTGAAACCCTCAGCAATAGGGACCTCCGCCAGTATGGAATGATGTCATCTTCGTCCTCGTGGATAGGTATCTAAACCTAACACGCTCACAGGACGCAAACAAGGAAGCCTCTCATAGGCCCAAAATTGCCAACACAAAGGCAAACATCTACTGTCAGTCAACACTCTTAACCCACACATGGGAAAGGACAATAGAAACACTCACCAGCAGAAATGGGTAGAATCCTAACCATGCCTCGGTCAAGCCCTGCGATCGCATGCCCATTCCCCTGAGGAAGTAGGCAAAGGTGTAGGAACCCCAATCATACTCTCCTATACGGTCCACGTGTCGAGTGCCACTAATCAAAGCGAAAGACACCGTAGAAGAGTTAACTGCTATGAAGCAGCCCCTAATGATCATCAAGAACAATCGCCGAAGAATGCGATCCTTGACTCTCACATCATCAGGTATGGGCTCACTCAATAGCCCGCTCATAGCATCTATGTTCAAAGGACCTGTACGAACAGTCCTGCCCTTAAGCGCTTCCGTCGGAACTCCCAACAAGGATCTGACGGCAGTAGGGGTGATATCCGCCGTGTAAGGCACCGACTCTCCTCCAAACTCCATACCTGTGATAAACCGCCAATCCATTGGCGTCATCATCACCTCGCAGTCTAGCAAATAGAGTGACTGAGTCTGGTGGAACCACCACTCAGACAATGCCCTGAGGTAACCCCAGGGACAACGACGGGGTAGAATGGAGAAGAATCTCCCGAATCCCCAACAATGGATGATCGCACTATAGTCATCATGCAAGGCCTGATATATAGAGTTGATGCTAAACCAGTTCCCTCGAGGCCGTGTGAAGCCGGGAACCTACATCAAATGCAGATCAACATCAGACTCCTTGACTCCTCATCAATAGGAAATAAGGAAGATTAAAGATCTAACTTCATACCTCGTTTGCATACATGTATAATGAAGGATGCCTACTCAAGTCACCTAAAAGATCTGGTTTGCCACTTGAATACCTGGCAATTCCCTACGGGGAACACGTACAGTAGGAGCAGGAACCTCGAACGGTACATCCTCCTCCTCGTCCTCGACATTCGGCACCTCAACCCAAATAGGACGTACCACCGCCTCCCGCATAAACGATGAGGTTTGTCTCACGTAAAGCTACCGAGGCTCTTCAAAATCCTCCTTCCATTACACCGTAGTGGTCATGCGAGAACTGCTCGGTGATCTGGATCCATAATATCTGGATAGCAAGTCTCCAAATCACCTCTGAAAGGGTGTGGTAATTTTCGTACCTGGAGTCTTTTTCAAAATGCATTCTATGATTACATGCATACATGCATTATTTTAACATACATCTACTGTAGAGTTAAAATGCATAACTACTCAATGCCTACATTTTGGGAAAATTTTGCCATAGCCCCTTTGTAAATGGGACTATCCACATGCACATAGGCATGACTAGGTGGCCATTCAGTAGCACACTTGTACACAGTCATATACATCCTATATGCATTCATCACAGTAAAAATCTGTAAGTGTAATCTAATTGACAGGATTATTTTACTATTCTACCTTTACTCATTTGTCCTCAGATAGGATAAGAAATGACAGTAAAAGGTACCAATTTGACTGCTTCAAAAGTTAAATTTTTTCACATCATTGTGTTCAGCATGGTTTAATACGAACATTTACTATGTTGAATATTTTTTATCAAGTTATATCAGCATGCATATTCACTACTATGTGTCTAAATGCATTTTATGCGATAAGTCATTTTCCAAAGGACAGAAATTGGAAAAATATACATGCATGTGTTACCAGGACAGTGAAGAACACTTGTACGGTAGAAGAATATGTAAAAAGTTGCCCGAACTCAGCAGATCTGAAGAAGAGCTCTCGAATTTCCTTCGCTGCGCAACTTGAAAATGACTTATGAAAGCGACCAACAACCTATACACATGCACGGCTGGCCGCAGGTTAACCTACGGCTCCTGCAGGTACAACTACGGCACCCCTACATGGGTCCCACACATCCGGCTCGCTCCAGTTATAGTTGTAAAGGAGGTCTCACAAGTTGAAAAGGCCAAATCAGGAATAAAAATGCTACGCGATGGAATGGAACGACTGAAATCTCGGTTTCTTTGTCGACGAGTTAAACTCCGTCGTCTCAATGGTATTCACTGGATGCGCGGTATACTATACCAATGAGCTCACTTTTCATAAACCATGCTCAAGAATAATACCCCACAAAGGTCCGATGTTGTCATTTGCGGTGGTTACAACCCTAAACAATCCCCGGTGGGGGTTACAACGCAAAACCACGAAATATCAAACCTCCCCGGCGGGGGTTACAACGCCGAAGTTATCAAACATCTACGCCTCCCCAGCGGGGGTGACAACGCACATCCTTCAAACATCTACGTCTCCCCGGCGAGGGTTACAATGCAATGCAAACATTGATACACACATCAATGAAGGTCAAGCAGCCTTGACAATGCACCCAGTAGGGATTCATCCGGTGATACACATCAGCGAGGTCGAAGTAACCCCGACAAAGAACAAAATCATGGCGGCAAGAATCGATAGTATGAGGGAACATGTTAAACACATCCTCAAAACAGACAGCTTTATTCCCACAGATCTCTTCCACACAAGAGGTACCTCTATGGAGTATAAACCAGTGTCTAGAATTCAAGACTTTGGTGGTAGTCCCAACGTCAACATCCTTGAAGACTTGGATCGCATATCCAAGCCATCACTGATTGTCATCCCAGCAGGATTACACGGCAATCATTTATCATGCATCATGTTGCTGCATATAGCATCATGTTTATCTTGCTTGCATTTCAAGTGTCTAGGATTCTTTATCCTATCCATGCCTTGCATTTCATGAATATGATAAAGAGGGGCATCTGTAGACACTCGAAATTTTCTGCACTCATATTCCTAACATTGTAGGAGGGTAGATTTGTCTTTTGGAGATAACCCTGAAAGACAACTTACATCCATGCCGGATACTACCGGAAGTTCAGCTCCAACCAGGAACACAAACCGGGAACATCATCTCAAATCCGGAAGACACACTGGGAGTGTCATTTCAAATCTCGAAGATAACCCCGAGATATGCAGATCAAAATAAAAGCAACAATAACACAAGAAAGGATACCACATCTCGTGATAACACCGCATGACGTTGGGTTCAAATCCTAGAGATAACATCGAGTAGAAACCCCATCCTTGGTGATAACCCCAAGGGATACCATTGTAGTTCCGGTGACAACCCCGGAAATGCTTGTTGCAAACACATGCAAGGAGCTTCAATCCAGATGACAGTGAGGCATACAAACAAGCAGTCCAATCTCAGATGTAACCCTGAGCAACATCTGCTTTCCGCTTAAACGGCGATAACCACGGTGAGGAGTCACACATCATCTTCTTGTCTCTCAACAAGATGATATCACAGCATACCAACAAGTGGTCCAATCTCAGCTGTAACCCTGAGCAACGTCTACTTTTAACTCAAACCGGCGATAACCCTGGCAAGGATTCATACATTATCTTGTTCCTTCGACCAATGGCACGTCGTCTCAACACTTCATACATACATACATACAACAATGTCCCACAAGAGCCGAGGCTTGACAATCCCGAGTGACTATTACGTGTGGCAGTACTTTGGATAGAATTTGAAGCTTGAAGACCATGGGCATAGATCCCTCTTCTTGACTTCGTACAACCTCTAATCCATGTCATTACGTAACTCTCGACACAAGCAATCCGAAGAAGTACAGATATACTTCGTTCGAATGCTCGGATTGAAGTTCTACAAGTTCGAGCGGACATTACAATGCATTGTATGACGTATTTAAGAGGCAGCGGGACCATGAGGCTCGGATCAACCACGACAATAGTGTAAACTGCTGCTACTCAGAGTGTACCTACAGCCATCATTCTATAAATATAGGCTGAGGGGTTAGCCATTTGAAGAGAGAGAGAGAAGGAAAAAGGCAAGGAAGCCCTGTCCATTTTTCTCTACATATACATCTTTTGAGTGTTTCCTCTTCTTTAAACACTAGTTAGCTCACATATAGCTACTTTTTATCCGGTGGGAGCTAAGTGTTTATCCATTTAAAGTCTAAGAAGTCTACTTTGGCAGCCCACTGTAAGCCTTCTTACATTCTACAGAGCCTCTTTCTCATATATCACACACTGTTGTACACGTTGATAGTCGTGTGAGTGTGTTTGCCCGGACTTCGGTCCGTAGTTTTCATCTCTGTCTGTATATATATATATATATATAATAATATATGTATATATTTCATATATATGGACTAACATTATCGAGTTATGCCTCGATTGATCCTGAACTTGATGCGAGGCGTTTATCTACTTTTATATATATATACTTATATATATAGCGTCGTGGTCGATCATTCGATGAGCACGGATTTTACATCCCGAGCGTTTAATTGCTTTTGTATATATATATTTATATATAATTGCTGTCAGATATATCTGATGAGCCTGGATTTTATATCTGGTGCATTTATTTGCTTTTATATATATATACATATATATAATTACTGTCGGACATATCCGATGAGCCCTGATTTACATCCAAAGGCGTTTCGCTTTTATATATATATTTGTACATATATATATATATATATATATATATATATATATATATATATATATTTACATTTACAAAGGGCTGAGTCTACTTATGGCCTTTTACAGCCTTTTATTTATATTCATCTCCGCTGGAGTTTACTTCGTGGCGATTGATCGCTTTTATAGCTTTATTTACATTTCGTCCCACTTTGAGTTTACTTCGTGGCGGTTGATCATGTTCATATATATATATATATATTTACATTTCCGATCCCCCATGAAGTTGCTTCGTGGTGGTTGATCCAGTCTGTATATATATATATATATATTTACAACTTTTATATATATAACTGCTTACTGCTTTCCATACAAATTGCAGTATCATGTGAGCCTAGGAATCATGTGATCACAGGTTCAGTCTACTGAATCTAGATTTGGTTCCCATGATGGACATTTTTAGCTGTAAGCAGCTTGTACATTATTTTACAAAGGTCTCGAAGTTTCCTTGGATGGTCATTATGTGCCCATAAGGAGTTCTAAGGTCTATATATATTATTTTCTCAAGGATGCTTCGCATCTCGAAAATAAAAACAAACAAGCCGAACATTTAATAAAATGGAAGTATGAAAAGGTCTCAATTCCTATTGAGCACAGGGTTTGAAAAACCTCTTTTATAAAACTTCATTGCTATATCTTGGTTAAAACTGAATTTTTCTATAAAAATTCAAACCTTGTGTATATAGATCCGAACGAGGCCTCACACTACTTTCAAATAAATTGCACATTGATCCACACACACACACACATTCATAAAACAATTTCTTTGAAGAGTGGTGGTCACTGTAGTAACACGGATGTTAGGTGGTGCCTAATACCTTTCCTCCGCATAATCAATCCCCCGAACCCTTAATGAATCTCGGTTTCACAGACTCGTTTAGCAGTGTCAAATCACTGGGTTAATGTGCTAACCTTTTTGGTTGCGTTGGTGCAACCAGTTAAATACACCAACTGGCGACTCTTAAAGTCAATCATCGACATTATACATGTCGGACCTTTTTCACTTGTTTTTTCAAACAAATCTCACATTAACATGAGAACACCAAAGAACAAGTAACGAAAAGGGACACCAAAATCCCGACGTCGACAATGAGAATAATAATAAAAGTTTTGGACTGATGAAAATCATGGGTATATGAAGTATTAGTAAGTGTTATGATGAGTTATGTTGGTTATTATGTGAAAACATGAAAGTCTCTTAGAAATCACAAAGGGTTGAAAGTCAGATTTTGGTGAAAATGGAACATGAAATTCAATTGACCATATCTCCTATTATATTTTGAATTTTTGAGTGTGGTGAAGTTCTAGAGTTAGATCTATAGGTTTTGCAGCATCTCCAATTAGAATCACTGGAAAAGGTGTTGTAAATTTTCGTGTGGACTGATTTTAGCAAAGGAATCAAAAGTTGGAAATTACCGAAATGCTACTGTCCAAATTTTAGAAGGGTTGTTTCGACCACTTAAATTATGAGAAAAATTCTGGCTTTTTGGGAGATGAAATTATATGGTATAAAGAACCTCCTGTCCAAAAATGAGCTCATTCCGACTTAAAATGAGCAAGTTATGACCATTTCAATATTTAGGTTTTTTTGACGAAAAATGCTATAACCAGAGTTCTGTAACTCCGATGACCATGAAATTTAAACTGGAGACTCATGCTAACATGTGTAAGATCCTTCCAAGATTTGGGAATTTTTGGAGTTAAACTTGAGGTAGCTAATTTCTTAAGAAATTAATTGGAAATTGATTTTTGAAATATAGTAAATGAATTTTAAAAATTCCGAGAAAAATATATGTTCATTATGGGACTATATTCTACTAAATCCCAGAAAATAAATATTTTTGGGACTGATTTGGTATTTTTCATGAAAATGGTTTAGTTACGAACATATGAGTTAAATATGTTATGTGAAGTAACAAAGTTGGAAAATAGGATTTTATGGCTTGAAAATCCTATATAAGGTATATGTAGATTATTGATAAGGGATTTGATCATTGGTGATGAAATCTTATAATTATGGCATTCTTTGAATGATTAAATGCATTATTTGGTAAAGTGTAAACAATTGAAATAAATTGTTTATAAGTTAGAGGTGATTAAAATATTGTTATGATATTAATAATATTAGATTATGAGTGGTTGATAATATTTAGATAAATTTAAAGTCTTTAATATTTATCCTTGTTTTAGTTTGATTAATGCTTATATCATTGTCATCATCCTCATGCTTATATGGTGATGAAAGTTATCTTTAGCTTACGTGCGAAAATGGACTGTTGATTATTGAATTGTATATCTTTGGCAAACGTGCAAAGATGGATTGTTGATTATTGGTTTTTTTGTTGTATATATTTGGCCTACGTGCAAAGATGGATTGTTGATTATTGATTTTATTGTTATATATCTTTGGCTTACGTGCAAAGATAGATTGTTGATTATTGGTTTTATTGTTGTATATCTTTGGCTTACGTGCAGAGATAGACTTGGTATGATTATGACCAGGGATTATTCGGTATAGTCATGACCATTGATGATTTAATGAATGTCCTTGGCCCGTAGAGCATGGATGATTTGATGATGTGGTTTATTTATTGGTCGAGTCTCAAATGATAAAAATTGATGAAAAACCTTTTTAAATCATAGAAGATAGTAGATTTTATTCTTTACTTGACTTTTCTAATGGATTGCATGTTCCGCTGCAGTTAAACTTGATGTCTATTGTATTTTATCAGTTTAACATTGTTGAAGACTAATGATAATTTATTCTGCATTATCTTAGTCATAATATTTCTTCTTGGGCTAGTTGAGCTCACCCTTTCCTTCACTATTCTCTTGTGAAATGAGAATATAGTCGGGACGAGTCGGGGGAGCGAGTTACGGTCGTGATGATAGCATTAGTAGTCCTCACTATTCATTAAATAGTGTGACAATAAATGTAACGAGGACCTGAATTTGAGTTTATATCTTTGTCTACATGAGGAGTCCATGAGAATGGATATTGTCTAGACGGTAGTATTCTTGTTTAAACTCTCAGTTTATGTTTTGTCGTATTTTACACGACAGCTGTATAGTTAAGTTTGTATTTATATTTTGTACCATATATTTGGCGACTCAGAATAGGTGATGTATACCTATTTTGGGGGCGTCACACACAAGGACAATGTTTTTCTTTCGAATATATGGAAGTGCTAGGTATGACTTAACTTAGATCATTTTAGTTCGAATGTGCACACACTTGACCATTATGATCTAAGAGGCAAAATATAATGAGTTACATAGTTGATGTAATTGACAAGAGTTGTCTACCTATTTATTTATATATAGTTTGTTGTGCACACACAAGGCTATATTCATTTGAAATGGGATCCTTATTCTCACTAGCATATCTTTAATTAGATATTGTCGAACTATATATTGAGGGTAATATAGTTTGAAGAAAATAGTGGGAGATACCAATTTAAAACAAGACCTAAATTATTTTGGTAATTAATAAAAGAATGTATGTTAAAATGTTGTTAATTACAAATTCATTTACAGAATTTTACAATGTCTAAATCACTATCATTGCGAAGCATATTAGATGTTATTTAACTGGGCTGAATTACTCAGATTGGTTAAGGAATTTGAGAATAGTTCTCACGGCTGAAAAGATATCTTATGTCCTTAATACGCTTATCCCTGCAATTGTTGCAGACAATACCTCTGAGGAAGAGATTGATACTTTTAGAAAGTGACAAGATGATGAACATTTGGCTCAATGCATCATTCTCGCATCCATGAGTAACTTGCTTCAGCGTCAGCATGAAAATATGGATGCTCTTACTATATTCCTGCACATCAAGTAGTTGATGGTGAGGAAAGTAGGACTGATAGATATCAGATATCTAAGGAGCTCTTCCGATCTAGAATGACCGATGACACTACAGTATAGATAAAAGTCCTTAACATTATCAATTTGTTTGATCAATTAGGACAACAGGTTTTGTCATGGATGGAGAGTTGAGCCAAGATTTGATCTTACACTCACTCCCGGACTCCTTTCATAATTGTTGTGAATTTTTCATATGAACAAGCTAGATATCAGCCTCGCTGATTTGCTTAACATGTTGAAAATGTTGAGAGTCACTTTTCAACCAAGAAAGACCAAGTTACTGATAGGGTTTAAAGGATCTTCTAAAAAGAAAAACGATTCAAAGAAGGTAAATAGAAAAGGAAAAAATAAAGGATAATAAGAACAAAACTGATACGGATAGCAAAGGAGTTTACTTCCACTACAATAAGCCTGGACACTGGAAAGAAACTGCGAGAAGCATCTTGCAGAGGCTAACCAAAAGAAGCTTAGTGAAGTTTCGATTACAAATACAAATTTGTTCATGATTTAAAATAAATTTTCTTAAAGTCAAGGTTTTACTTGGGTATTGGATACCGAATTTGGTTATCATAAATATAGATTTATGAAGGGACCAAGCAGAAGTAGAAAGCTAAACAAATATAAGTAATCCTATGTGTGGGAAATGAAGCAAAGATTGCCACATTAGCCATAGAAACTTATAGTTTAGCAATGCCTACGAAGCAAATCTATTAAGTCGATATGTTATTCTTTTGTATTCCAGTTTTTGTTAGAAACATTATTTCCATTTTGTTGTTGGACAATGAAATTTTTGGTATTATATTTAAGAAAAATTGTTGTTCTATTTATAATAATAATGTTTTGTATAGAACTGGAATATTACTTAATGCATTTTGTATACCTGACTTACGTGAAAATAATTTTGCATATTGAACAAATTAGTATAAGAAAAGGAGATGATCATTCAAAGAGTTGAATGTGTGTATTTGCTGAAATACGAGTGTGAATTATTTGAAAGGTTCAAAGAATTCAGAAGTGAAACAAATTGGAAAAGTATTAGGATTCTTTGATCGGATCAAGGAAAGAATACTTATGCAATGAGTTTCTAGATCATCTCAAATGGGTTTCTCATAATGGACGCCTCCTGATACACAATAATTGATTGATATATCTGAAAGGAAAAATTGTACCTTATTGGACATGGTGCGATCCATAATGATTTTACCGATATTCCAGTATCCTTCTGGGGTAATGTCCTAGAAATGGCTGCATATCTATGAAAAAGGTAACCTCAAAATTCGGCCCCAAGACTCTATAAAAGTTATGGACAGGGAGGATTCCTAATCTTAAGTATGTTAAGATAAGGGGTTGTCCAACTTATGTGAAAAATGTTTCAAAGGATAAGCTTGGGACAAGATTTGACAAGTACAAATTTGTGGGATATCCTAAAGTAAGTTTAGGGTATATGTTCTATAATCCTACTTAGCAAAAGGTATTTGTTGCGAAACATGCTGCCTTCTAAGATAAAGATGTTTATCATTGAAGGGGCTAGTGGGAGGATAATAGATCTTGAAGAATTCAAGAACCACAAAATACTATAAGTCAAATAAGAGGAACCTGTAGATAGACCTATTGTACCACAACCGAATCGTAAATTTGGAATATTACCGAAGATACCTAGGAGGATTGGATTTATCATAGATGATGATGATGAGGTACACATCATAGAAGATGATGAACCAGTTACATACGATGAGGTAAGAGTTGTAGACACTCAGACAAATGAATTGAAGCAAGTTTTTCAAAATGGAACATTCGTTTTGATGAAATAATCAAAAGAGTTTGATTTTATCAAAATTAAGAATGAACCTAGTGTGTACAAAAGGGTCAGTGGGAGCGTCATGACATTCCTAGTATTATATGTTGATATACTACGGATAAGGAATGACATACCAATGCTATAATCAGTAAAGATAAAGTTGTCTAAACATTCCTCCATGAATGATTTGGGAAGAGTATCTTAATTAGGGATACAAATCTATATAGATAGATTTAATAGGATGCTCGACTTAACCCAAGGAACGTATATTCATTTGATGTTAAAGTCGATTAGCATGGCAAACTCCAAGAGATGTCTCATGTTGATGAGCTATGGAGTGTATCTCTCTTAATAGTCCCCACAGACTCCTGAAAAAAGAGATCGCATGAGTGGCAATCATGTATGCAATGAAATATACGAGACCTGATGGTGATCAGTCATATTCTGGAGAAGTTCACTGTGAGAAAGTAAAAAAACATCTTAAAGTACTTAACTGGAACTAAGGATGTGATCTTATTCATGGTGGGTCTAAATTAAAACTAGAGGGCTTAACAGACTCAAGTTTTTCAGACGGACCAAGACGACAAAAAATCCACTTTAAGGTAAAGCGTACCTTGAACAATGGTGTAGTAAATTTGGAAAGGTTCCAAACAGCAAAAAGTTATTGGTTTAGTGATAAAGACAAAGTATATAACTATAAATGAAGCTGCAAGTTGATTTTTTGGATGAAAAATTTCATTACAGAACTAGGAATAGTTCCTAAGTCTCTTGGATCTAAACATGTGTTATGGCACTTCACTTGATTATAGGAATCATTTAAAGATGGGAAATCACTATAGAGATAATGGACTCTAAAGAACAACATTACATATCCATTAACTAAAGTTTATCCAACAGCAGGATAATCGTCACTTAGAGAAGAAGGGTATGAGATACCATGACGATTGGCTTTAGTGCAAGTGGGAGATTGAAAGTAGTATGCACACAAGCCAATCATGTTTGATGATAAAACATATACTTTGTAACAATCTTATTCATTTATTAATAAAAAATATTAATTTATTAAAGGCTTTTAAATTATCTACATGATGTTGTTTTATAATATGTGATAAACTCATAGTTTTAAGCAATGCTTTTAGAATAATGATGATGATCATTCTAATGAAATCTAAATTCTTAGAAAGCTTAAAACTAAAATAGTTCACAATCGTTGAATTACTAAATTGGGGATTAGTGAATTCGGATAGATTGGTGCATATGTTGCTTGCTCATTAGATGAGGATGATTGATCTCATGATCATATGTGTGGAGACACTAAAGCAAGTATGTAGGTGCTTATTAGAGAATAAGTTCACTGAACGTGGCTCGCTAAGGAATACCCAATAGAGTTTTACTTGCCTGTCAATAGGAATTCCTGTAGTGATAGTAGTACAAGTGATCCTTGGACTTGAGATCATCATAGTATCTTGTGTATGATGAGTTATACTTTGACTTATTCCTTAAGACCCTTAGGGTATATCAAAGGGTATGCTTGGGTATAATAAGTTGTACATGGATATAATGTATGATCAATAAAGAATCTACCACTTCTAGTAAAAGAAGAGAAATGTCCTATGTGATTCGATAAATGACAACCCAAAGAGTCCTCGGCGGCGAGAATGAAACTAGAAAGGAGTTTCTAATTTGCATTATTTGGAGTTGTGCATTTAAGAGTCGAAATACATATAATTAAATAAAATAAGACTTGATGGTAATTTCATGTCTTATATTTAATTGGGGATTGTGTATGGTGGAAGGATTGAATTATACAGTAACTATTTACTCAAAGGTTCTTTTATGATTAATGTTGAAATCTATATTATCTAGAATGTCGTTGATTGCTAGGGAGGCTTATCCCTATTGTAGAATAAATATTATTTATTTAAATAAATTAATAATTTAATTTATTTATTTAAATAAGATTAGAATTGTTCTAATTGATTTATTCACAACCGATTTAATATGGAGAACCTAAAGGGTCACGCCATAAAAGGAAGAATAATTATTTAAGAAGTTAATGGCATAATTATAATAATAAGTTAAGTATATTTAATTTAATCTATGATGATAGAATAAATTAAATAGCTTAATATTTATTATTTAATATTTTAGAAATATTAAATATAAATTAATAAGAGGAGTCTTATTATTATTATTACTATTCTTATTATTTAATTCCTAAAGGAGTTTGGAAATTAATTAATAAAAGTACTCTCATTTATTCCTAATAAGATTAGGAGGCTAGTTAATTAAAAAAAAGATTAATTAATTATTCCTAATGAGATTGGGAGCCTAATTAATTAAAGGAGTTTAATTAATTAAAATAAAACCAAATCCTTAATTGTTAAGGAGGGTTGCCTACATCTATAAATAAGAGGAGTCTTATTATGGGTGAGGTGGTTGTTAACATTTTCATAGAATACGTAATTCCAATAGTTGGGAGAGTACACCCCTTTCTATGAGAGATAGAAAAACTAGGATTTTGCCAAATACCCATCTTCTTGAATCTTTCTTCTTCCTTGGTGGATCACCTCTAGAGGCCAAACACTTGGGTGGCTAACGTTGATCAAATGAAGGAACCAAACCCGGTGGATTCAAGTTGAACGTGAAAAGGATTGGAGGTGAACTTGTACTTGAGGAAGCTCGAATCTTCAAGGGTATGATTTTTATTCTTTATCTTTTCGTTTAATTAATAATTGTGCATAAAGGATGATCCGGGTATATGGTTTGTAAAATTTTAGAACTCTGATTTTCCACGTTTCCGCTTATTTTGTGCAATATAATTGCGTTCATGAATATTACAAACCTAACATCATTCATGTCACAACCATTAACAAATTCTAATATTTTAAATTAAATTAAACCTTATTATTATAATTATAATTTCTATCATTATAATTATAGTTTCTATTTATCCAACCATAATTATAATTTTATTCAACAAATCAACCCTTTAATTTAATTATTAGATTAAATTGGAATATTTTCATCAAATATTTATTTTTCTCAATAAATATTCCAATTAAAATATTTATTTTATTTAATAAATATTTTAACTATTTACAAAATTCATAATCATATTACATTAACATACCACATTTATATATATATATACTCTCTCATTTTATTAAAACAAATATATTCACATTAATTCTTTTATTTTAATTAAGTGAATTACTCATATTATTTATGAAATTTAATCCATAACAATTCCATCGCCAATTAAGGTATATCAGTTAAATTATATTATTCCACAATATAATTTCTATCTTAATTAACTAATATTATTCAGTTAATTTCTTTTGCCACCATTTTCCTATTTCATAACTAATTTGCTTCACTTTTTTCAATAGTTTAATCAACTATTAAATCTCATAAAAATTTAATTTCTTCACACCAAAACACATAATTCAAAATATATACATCTCATAATAAGAATTTTAATTATTAAATTTTTATTTTACTAATTTATAAAAATTCGGGTTGTCACATCCTTCCCCCCTTATAAGGATTCCGTCCTCGGAATCACCGATTCCTTACCTTCCTTAGTTTTTTTTTTTATCAAATCTCTTCATTGAATAACTTCAACACATTACCTTAATATAGGTTTTATATTTCCTACTCCCACCATTCTTGATAATAAATTCTTATAAGTTTTATTTCATAACTTTCTCTTGAATTCAATTATATTTTGTGTATTATATATTCTTTAACACATTCATTTCCTTTTCTAAGGATCGTTATCATATACTCAACTCATAAACACTCGGGATATTACATTCACCCCTTCTTCTATAAATTTCATCCTCGAAATTTTATTTATTAATCTTTATTCATTCAATCTATCAAAATAGATTTTACATTAATACTTTATTCATTCATTGGGTTCTATAACCACTTCTTTCCACAAAGATCTTTTTACAATTACTAAACTTTTCTATTAAAAGTTTTACATTATTCTTCGATAACTCATCTCCTTCTCATTTCAAAATTTCTTTTCTCACTTATTCAATATATTCATCATTCAGTGTCACATTCTACGACTTACTTCTTTCTAAGGAATATCATCCTTATCACATTCGCCTTTTAGAATAACAAGAATCTTCCACAATTACTCAATAATTGGGAAGCAGTATAAATAACTCATGAATTTAAAAGATTCCAAATCATTTTGAGTGGTCATAAGACCTTGAACTAAGTCCACGGTTATAAGTACTCTTTCAACTTAAACATTAACAGTCATTAGACTATAGGGACTCCCATACTTAGGGTGTTAAGCCCTTCGTACGACGTATTGTGCACTCTGTCCATGGTTATAAGTACTCTTTCAACTTAAACCTTAACAGTCATTAGACTGTAGGGACTCCCGTACTTAGGGTGATCAGCCCTTCGTACCATGTATTGTGCACAAACATCTAAACACTTTCGCGTAATCCCCTATAAAAGGGTTGTTCATCTCATCTTTTCAACATCTGAATCCGCACCAAAACAATTTTGTTTGGCATAACTTCTCAAGAAACGCTTGAATTTCATGAACATTTTTCAATATTCGTCTAGATGAATCAAATAGCATAGACCTCTATAACAATTCGGACATCAATCAAAAAATATATATATATATATATATATATATATATATATATATATATATATATTCTCATATCTTAAAGAAATCTCAAAAATATTTTTATGGCGTCATGATTATGACGTTGTCATACTACATCTCACCATAGTGGGCTAACGATCATATGATCACATCCAACACCAGGTTCCATTGCATTGATGACTCCATCGTTTATCATATCACCTGATACATATAGTTAAAATATATTTTGAAAATTAAAAAAAAAAAATTATCTAGCCGAAACAAACAACATAGATATGCGAATAATAGCACTGTTTTAAAAATTATTTGGTTCACTAGTGTGATCCAACCTTTTTTTTTCAAAAATCAGAAGTACAACCATCGACACGAAGTTAATAAATCTCAAAAGTCTAGCATAGCTAGTAGATTTAGAATATCCAAGTATCCATCAACTTCAATATTTACTTCATTACTTCATTACTTAACCATTTTATCAATCTTCAACTTCATCAATACTCTCTATACTATAAGCATTTTCTACCCAATATAATTCATCAAACTTATTACACATTGGAAATCAAAGAACTTGCCACAATAATATGAGTTTAAGAACTTGTCCTAGTCAGACCATAGGCGTCCATTCGCTGAGGGGTTCAAAACATATCATATTATTATGAGTCACGAACTTACCATATGCATTAGTTTTAAGAATCGCACCTAATCCTAATAATATCTGACTAATCTTAATAGTTTCTAACTATCAAATATACACATGAGAAAAAAATCACCTTTTCACCACATACACATTGATAGCGCAACACCAACATTCCAATGATTATCAATGTGATAAATTGAGTGCAAACACAAAACCCTCGCCCATACAAATATTTGTACAACTTAGCCATCACATGAGTCCTCAATTGAAATCCCACCTAACTCTATCTTACTCTTAACTTGCTCTTTGCTCGATACGAATTCCTCGTATCACATTATCTATAACTCCTCGTGAGTTTATCTCATACTATATCATAGTACATTAACTTCATAGCATCAAGCTATAGTTATTCAAACATTACAGACCATCTTTATTTTATAACTTAAACAGATCACGTCATGATCTTATTCTATAATCATTTCCCTTAAAATTCTTTTCTTAACTCGTGATCTTTTTGTTTTACGATCCCCTTTCTTTCTTTTTTCATCATTTATGACATTATTCGTTATCTTGGCTATTGCAGTTAGGCAACTCTCATTTCATATCTTTATATCTCTTCAAGATTCCTCTTTGAATTTTTCTTATTTATATAACACTTCTTCCTTTAAGAATTTCCAACTTCATTTACATTGCTCAACATTTCATTCGAGTTCCACATTTTCATCATACGTATCCATTTTCTACACTTGGTACAAATTGAGTCTCTAATAGTTTCAATATGGTACGCTGAGTGGTTTCCCACAAACAACCAACAAACTAGGTTCCGAGTTACTAGTTCATATATACCCCCGCTCTATGAAGGAATTGTTTAACTCAGATACCATACATCAACTATTATGGAGTACAATTGTACCATACTTAAATATAACTTTTTATTCTTAACTTCTTTATCATTCTCTTCTTATAGACATTGTCTATTTATTATCACCTTACATCCTTATTATTGGAGTTGGGTAACCCCACATTCGTACTCCTTATAACTCAGCGAGATTCTTCTTTGAATCCTCTCACACATGTTTTTATCCCTTCTTTATAAATTTCTTAAATTACTTCTTTTTGTTCAAACTCTATTTGAGCTTATTCTTTCATTATCTTCACCTTCCTCTCTAAGGTTATAGCCACAAGTACTCTACCTAAGGTTTATAACCTCATGACTTTGATACCAATCATTTAATTTGACCCCAAAATTTATACAATTTAATTCTCAACTTGATGCGTTAATAATACAATCAACCTCTAATTTTACATCATTAAACGATAATACAACCATTGAAATTTGCGGAATAATTAAAATTTTCTATTACAAACTATCCTCGCTCCCAAAACCTTCAACCTTTACATCTAAATATCTTAGAATCACTTTAATACTATAATAGTTTACATCGCAAAACAATATTACAATTCAACATTAATACATTATTCGGAACCTTAAACATGGTTCAAATAATAATAACACAACCAAAGTGTATAAATCTTCAAGTATCACATCTGATTCATGTCTTTCAAGTAACACATAACTTTACCTTGAATCTTGAACCTGCAAAAGTGGTTATTTGCAAGGTTGAGCTCGACATCCCAGAAAAATATAACAGTTTTCATGCATCACATAGCACATATTAACATGCTCAACATATAACATACATGCTACAGTTCATATAACAAGTATAAAGATTGAGTCATTACTCATTCAGCATGCTTTAATCATTCAACATAGTCATAAATTGACTTTAACATTTCATACTTTTAACATATATATAACACATCATGCTCTTTGCAATAAAGATTTAAAACAGTTAATCATCAAGTTCACATAGCAAATAGGAATTGAAAGACTTGCCTTGATCGTTGTTTACGAATAACAATTTAACAGCTTACAGCTATCTGCACTTCACGTGCCCTACACAATTATATAATCATTCACATTAACTATTAGTCACATAGAAATGTGTAGTAGTTTTAATATAAACTTTACTCTACATCTCATAACCATTCCTATTATCAATACACAATGTTCAATTTTATTGTGTTAACTTTCGACTTATAGCTCACTATATTTCATATTCGAAGTTCATTCAAGTGTTTAAGTCTTGCTAGGACTACTTATTGGTTTTATATTAACACTATTAAATATCTTATAATATTCATTTCATTTGATTTAAACACTTTTTACGTTAATTATCACTTATCACGGTGTTTCGATGTTTATTCGTCACACGCCCAATTTGTCTCTCTTGTGTGTGCTTAGTATGCGTATACAACTTATCTAAAATATTATTTATTAATGTTAATATCATTATATTTACTAATATTCATGTTTTATAACTTAGAACAACATCTTTTATATTCAGAAGCACTACACTTGCATATGTGCATGCCCGATGCCCTCTGATTGCCCCCGAAAACACAACAGTACTAAGGATGACCATTTTGACCCATGTTCCCGACCTCAAATTGAAAACCTTAAGGAACAAAGGTTGTAGGTATATTCGTTCTCGTTCCGGATTATCTTGAATCAATTCAATCGGAGTCCGTATGAAAATGTTATGGCCGTTTTACCAAACTAGGTCAAAACAGTCACACTTGGCACACTGTGGGCACGACCGCGCCAATTTCATTTATAACTCCTACGCACCCGTGCCATCTAGTAAAGACCAAGAAGCGATCCGCGCCCTAACTCCAAGCGATCCTCGCCAAGGCTTCCACCATTCATAAATGTTTAGCGATTTTTGACCTTTTCTCCTACTAATCTTCATAATTTGAATTATACACATTCACATTAGTTCGTTTTTGATTCTATGGATTTGTAATTCATAAAACTACAACATACTAGAATTCTAACAATTTATAAAAACATTAACCAACCTAATATTTGACCCAAAACACATGTTCATACTCTATTTTCATGTTTTAACATCTCTAGCGAAATCGAACACCACATATTCGATTCCTAACCAAATCAATCCATTTAACCTTCGTTGTTTTCATAATTCAATATACTAAAAATATCTATAATCAAGTTCAGATTAAATTATGATTTCATCATCAATTTTGATTCCAAAACAAGCCCTAACGTACATATATCTATAAAACTCAATTTCTTTTTGTTTAATCACACTTTCATAAATTTGATCACCCTAAAACCACTTTTAGATTATATGAAACGAATTAAACATAGCTATTAACATGTATAACCATTTCCTAAAAAAAATCATGCATCCAAAACCATCTACAGATAACTAATTCTAGAAAATAAGAACTAGAACTAGATTATTACCTTGATTCCTCTTTAAACATAGAGAGTGGATGACTAGAAAGCTTTCATTGAGTCATCTTCTTCCTTCACAACTCTCAGAGTTCCCTCTCCAATTCATAGAGAACTCATACTGTTCTGCCTTACCTTATAAATACTCAGCCAAAAAAAAGCGTATGTTTTATTTCTGCATTTGGTTTCCTAATACGTTACTAGAAATCTATAGTATAGGCAGTTAGGAATAATAAGGGTCTCAAGGCCATGTTTGGCTTGAACCCAATTATTCTCTCCTAACTTATTTTTATAATTCCCTTTAACATATGATTCATTCATGTCACAACCATTAATAAATTCTAATATTTTAAATTAAATTAAACCTTATTATTATAATTATAATTTCTATCATTATAATTATAGTTTCTATTTATCCAACCATAATTATAATTTTATTCAACAAATCAACCCTTTAATTTAATTATTAGATTAAATTGGAATATTTCCATGAAATATTTATTTTTCTCAATAATATTCCAATTAAAATATTTATTTTATTTAATAAATATTTTAACTATTTACAAAATTCACAATTATATTACATTAACATACCACATTTTATATATATACTCTCTCATTTTATTAAAACAAATATATTCACATTAATTCTTTTTTTTAATTAAGTGAATTACTAATATTATTTATGAAATTTAATTCATAACAAGTCCATCGCCAATCAAGGTATACCAATTAAATTATAGTATTCCATAATATAATTTCTATCTTAATTAACTAATATTATTCAGTTAATTTTTTTTGCCACCATTTTTCTATTTCATAACTAATTTGCTTCACTTTCTTCAATAGGTTAATCAACTATTAAATCTCATAAAAATTTAATTTCTTCACACCAAAACACATAATTCAAAATATATACATCTCATGATAAGAATTTTAATTATTAAATTCTTATTTTAATAATTTATAAAAATTCGGGTTGTCACAATATGTCAGCTTGGGGGACTTTAAAAGGTTATGGTTTAGTTTAATTATCAGAAAAAAAAAAATTACAAAAAAATGTCCTTTCCCCTAGTGATGTTGAAATTCAAAAGCTGTTTTAACCATTCCACAAATATCTTCAATCGGCAAAGACCCAAACAAACCAGTTTGACTGTTTGAGAGTATTCTTCAGGTAGGAAGAGGTTCCAAACATAGCTAACCCTTGTACCCATTACAGAGCATTATTGAAGTAAAGTAAGGTAACCATTATTCCAAAGTATTGAAATAAACAGAAGTTCCCATCCTTGTTTTTGAAAACTCCCCAAATTGTCTTTTTAAAAATCGGCACAAAGAACAATTAGTCTAAAATAACCTAGAATTTAGTCCCAATCTTGCTAAACTGAAGAGGGAAGAGTTTTTTAAAATCAAAATCATGCATACCTTGGTACCAACGAAGATTTAAGCTAGAGATTTGCAGGAAAAAACCCTAGATCAATTTGCCTTCGTCGTTGGAACCCTAGTGTGCAAATCAAAAAATTAGTGAGCCGTGAACGAGGTTGGGAAGAATTTTTAACAAAAAATCATGGCTTCGTCGCTATCTGAAGTGATTTGCAGAAGAAGATCGATTCTCCTTTCTCGCTCTCTCTTTCTCTCTCTCTGAACTTCGACTTCTGATATATATTGGTGTCGTTTGATGTACACATGTTTAACACCTATATTCTTTTGTCGCGAAAGCCAGGTCTGATAAGGCCATATATTTTCTTCTTTTTTCCTTTTCTTTTTTAAGTCCAAGTCAGATAATAGCCGAAAAGTTTTAACGCCCATGAGCCAGATTTAACAATAATAATTAGTTTAGTTGGGTAATTTAAAAAATTAAAAGTTCAATGGTGTATTCAATAAAACGTGCCAATTTTGGTGGCTAAATCAATAGTTTTGCCCATTTAAAATCTACAAATTATTTTTTAGATCTGTCAAAGAGGGGTGTTAGACCTATGAGTTATCTATTAAACCCAAGTTGTAACACTCAAAAATATTAAACGAGCAAACCGTGGCAAGCTTTTTAGAAAAACTATCTGAACAGCAAAATAAATCTGGAAAACCCTTTTTGTGGACTGCCAAGTTTTAGCAAGGACTATTTTGGCCACTTGTGATACTCTAAAATTTCTGATCTTTTTTGGTATGGTAGTATGTCAAGTTAACTAGATCCTGTCCAAAGATGGTAATTTTTAGATGTCCAGATGTTAAGATCTAGCTTTTACAAGAAAGTTTGATTTTAAAAGTGAATGGTAATAACTCTCTATGTGTGTAACTCTGAAAAAATATGAAATTTTTACAGGCGTCAAATTATAATAATAGAATACAACCCTGTAAATTTCAGAAAATGGGGAAAGGTTAAAAACCAGCCCTATTATCATCGTCCATCTCCTATTGATGCTCAGTTTAAAAATAGAGCATTTAATGATGGAGTCCAGTTTAGTGGAGAATATATTTGTGAATGGAATCTTGATGGTCTTACCGACTATCAAATAGTAGTTCTTCTAAAACAAATGGCGATGTTTGCCCAAGCAGCTAGAATCAAAATGAACTCTGAAAAAAGGATTGCTCAAGCTTTAGCATCTGGTTTTGTAGGTCAACTTGGACTTTGGTGGGATAACCTCCTAACAAGCGAAACAAAGGAGAGCATCATTAATTTTCAAGTTCAAAAGGGCGTTGATGTTATGAACGAGCCCTTTTTTGTAAGGATGCAGTTAACACTTTGATGTATACCATCATGCGCCATTTTGTGGGAAACAATCAGCTGGTAATATCAAGAACGTATGAGCAATTAAACAACTTAAAGTGCAAATCGCTCTCTGAATTCAAGTACTATCGTGACACGTTTTTCTCTAAGGTGTTTAACAGAACAGATTGCAATAGCGATAACTAGAAAGAAAAGTTCATTAAAGGTTTACCTGTTTTGTTCTCTCAAAGAGTTAAAACAAGGTTAAAAAATAAAAATGATGGACTAATTCACGGGATGAATATACCTAGAAATTAGCTTGAAGTCATTCTTTGAAGGCGGATCGTGCAATATTTTTAAGATCCGTAAGCAAATTTAGGAGGAAAGATCTAGAGAAAGCGAGCCCTAGGAGATTTTTGTGAGCAATATGGCCTTCTTTGAAATCCGAAGGATAAGCGTAAAGAAAGAACTGGAAAAGAATCTTACGCTTTTTAAAGATAGCAATGAAATCTAAAAGGAATTATCATCATAAAAGGTCTAAACATTAGACCAAAGAAGATCAACCTAAAAGGGAAAGTCATCTAAAAAAAGGTGATCGATTCAAAACCTCCAACATCTTTATAAATATGGCAAGATAGGTCACAAAAAGCCACAGGTGTACTCTTAAGAAGAAAATTAACCATTGGTTAAGGATGAAATTTGAAAAAACAACTTGCTTCGCTTTTATTGACTCGATGAGGAAGAATTCTCTTCATCCGGTTCGAGTCCTAGAAGTAGTTGTTCTAACTCGAGTGATTCTCATTCTATTGAAGAAGAGATATCATGTGATGAGTTAAATGACTGTCACTACAATGAAGGAGAAGCTTGCTTGTATGCCTTAAATAGACTCTCCATTAATGTTCTATCTAAAGAGATAGTTTTATCCTTGATATTATTGATCAATTGGAAGACTCTGGTCAAAAAAGACGTAGATCTTCTTGAAGTTTCACCTATATTCCTTTGAGGAATAGATGGCGTCTTATTTCTCGGGTTTGTCTAAGAATTGAAATATTAGCCTTCAAAGGGTTGATTTGAAACACTGTAGTTTCCCCTGTAATTTTCTGGAATTGCTATATCATCCCACTGTATTTTTCGGATGCCTTCACAGAAGGGCTGACCTATCCTCTTATAGGAACGAGGAGAAACAAATCAAAAGGTACAAGGAGCATTTCAATTCCTAAGACTTTAAAGTGGGATGATATAGCAATTCTAGAAAATTGGACACTACAAGATGTAGTACCTAAAAAGGTACAAGGAGCAAATCATCAACTGGAAGAGGTTACAGAAAATCAAGATGGATCTGTAAATATCAGATTCGGAAATAATAGCTCTATTCGTCTTAACTTAGATGAACCCCAGAGAAATAGCACGTCATCTGTTCCTCAAAGGAATATAGGTGAAACTTCAAGAAGATCTACGTCTTTTTTGACCAGAGTCTTCCAATTGATCAATAATATCAAGGATAAAACTATCTTCTTTAGATGGAACATTAATGAAGAGTCCATTTAAGTCACACAAGTAGGCTTCTCCTTCATTGCAGTGACAGTCATTTAACTCATCACATGATATCTCTTCTTCAATAGAATGAGAATCACTCGAGTTAGAACAACTACTTCTAGGACTCGAACCGGATGAAGAGAATTCTTCCTCATCAGAGTCAATAAAAATGGCTAAAAGTTGTTTTTTCAACCCATCATCCTTAACCAGTTGGTTAATTTTCTTCTTAGTAATACACTCAGGGCTTTTGTGACCTATCTTGCCACATTTATAGCATGTTGGAGGTTTTGAACTGATCACCTTTCTTTTAGATGACTTTCTCCTTTTAGGTTGATCTTCTTTGGTCTGATGTTTAGACCTTTTATGATGATAATTCCTTTTAGATTTCTTGCTATCTTTAAAAGCAGAAGATTCTTTTCCAGTTCTTCTTTTACGCTTATCCTTCGGGATTTCAAAGAAGGCCATATTGCTCACAAAAATCTCCTAGGCTCGCTTTCCTCTAGATCTTTCCTCCGAAATTTGCTTCGGATCTTCAAAATATTGCATGATCCGCCTTCTTCAAAGAATGACTTCTGAAGCTAATTCTCCATAGGTATATTCATCCCAGGGAATTACTCCATCATTTTTATTTTTTAACCTTGTTTTAACTCTTTGAGAGAACAAAATAGGTAAACCTTCAATGAACTTTTCTTTCCAGTAATCGCTATTGCAATCTGTTCTGTTAAACACCTTAGAGAAAAATGTGTCACGATAGTACTTGAATTCAGAGAGCGATTTGCACTTTAAGTTGCTTAATTGCTCATACGTTCTTGATATTACCAGCTGATTGTTTCCCACAAAATGGCGCATGATGGTATACAACAAAGTGTTAACTGCATCCTCTACAAAAATGGGCTCGTTCATAGCATCAACGCCCTTTTGAACTTGAAAATTAAAGATTCTCTCCTTTGTTTCGCTTGTTAGGAGGTTATCCCACCAAAGTCCAAGTTGACCTATGAAACCAGATGCTAAAGCTTGAGCAATCCTTTTTTCAGAGTTCATTTTGATCCTAGCTGCTTGGGCAAACATCGTCATTTGTTTTAGAAGAACTACTATTTGATAGTCGGTAAGACCATCAAGATTCCATTCACAAATATATTCTCCACTAAACTGGACTCCATCATTAAATGCTCTATTTTCAAACTGAGCATCAATAGGAGATGGACGATGATAATAGGGCTGGTTTTTAACCTTTCCCCATTTTAACCTATTTACTTGAGGATCTTCCTGTTCCTCTTGGATTTTATTTAAGATCTCATCAAGATCTAATCCATCGTTATTGAGAACCGAAATAGAAGGACCTTGAGAAGTAGATCTGCTAGATGTCCTTTTTAAAGACAACTTTTCTAATCTATTCTTTAGTTCTTCGAACATTTCTGTAGAAGCAGTCCCTAGTTTAAACTCTTTAGACATCTCGGGTGGAGGCTTAAATAGGATTGATCCTGGCTTCTCCTGTCTAACAAGTTTTCCTTCCTTTGAGGAAGTAGTAAGGATTTCTGCCGGAGATGGACTAACAAATAAAGGTTTTACTTTTGAAGTAACAACCTTTTCCAATCTAGACAGTTGTGTTCCAAGGGATTGTAGAAACAAATTAGTATAATTATTTTGTTCTATAACTTGATTGATCCCCTGAACTTCTTCAGACTTTCTTTCAGCCTCTTTATCTAGCACCTTTTTGTAAGGAACAGCTCTAGTCTTTCCAGTTCCTACAAAAATTGGGGCTGGAGGAGGATGAATTGATGACACAACTTCATTGTCGTCTTTGTCATTGGCCAACCAGTAGGGTTTGTAAGAACTTTCTACTATGTTTATGGTGACAGAATTTTCCTTTTTATCCTTCGCCACCTTATCCCCCCCAAAAGGGAAAGTATAACCTTTGGCACAGCTCCAATGTTTAAGAAAAACAAAGAAATCAACATTTTTCCCGATTCTTTTAAGAAATCGTAATAAATGTTGCGAATGAGATCTTGAATCTCAAGAGAATAAGTAGCAAAGAACCATTCACGTTTATCTTTGTTTTTGTCAGAATTAAACATTGCTTTTAGCAAGGATTGATTCGGACCCAAACTTTGATTGATAAGAGTATAAATACTCTCGGAGTAACCAAAATCAGATGTCGTAGGACTTTGAGCCCTTGGAACTTCTAGTTCAGAGGGAGTTTCAACCATATATATTGGACGACTGATGGGATCATCTGGCCGATTAATAACTCCTTGAATGGAAGACGTAGATCTTCTTGAAGTTTCTCCCAAATTCCTTTGAGGAATAGATGACGTGCTATTTCGTCGAGGTTCGTCTAAGTTAAGACGAATAGAGCTATTATTTCTGAATCTGATATTTACAGATCCATCTGGATTTTCTGTAACCTCTTCCAGTTGATGATTTGCTCCTTGTACCTTTTTAGGTATTGCATCTTGTAATGTCCAATTTTCTGGAATTGCTATATCATCCCACTTTAAGGTCTTAGGAATTGAAATATTAGCCTTCAAAGGGTTGATTTGAAACATCGTAGTTTTCCTCTACAATCTTTAATAAAATTACTCTTAAGATTAATATCTGAGTAATCGTATTCATGACCTTAATATATATTCTATATATAAGTGCCATGTTAGAGGATAGAGGATCCATATCAAAACCCGCGCCTTTTGTAAAGTCAATGTTAAGGTTTTGAGAATCGTGGGATCAAGAAAGAGACTGAAAAGTTTGGAAAACTATTAAAGTAAACCGGTCCTTCCGAAAGAGATGAGGTAATACATCCTAACAAAGAATCGTTAAACTTTAGATGTCTCTTATCCCTTAAACACAACAATAGAGAAGTGGGAAGGCCAATTACAGTTAACGGTTTGACCACAACTTGGACTAACTGATATGCAAATATTTATAGCCTCTTTCAACCGCTTCTTCTAGCAATCTTTTGGGTAACATCTCAACAATCATATGACCTTGAGTTATCGGAAGAGACTATTCAATAGACTTAATAATATAATCGGACTTAAACAAAAACGCGCCTTTATTGTACACTTGGGAAATAGGAGTTTTGGGATGACCAATTCGTAAATGGGTCTCAATGTTCCTAATGGACACAACTTGTTTAGTAGATGAATCCAAAGAGAGAGAAGAAGAAGATGAAGAGCTTCGACTTAGATAGAAGATTCTGAATAGGTTTGCCATTAGACGTATAAACGGTACCTAAAACTTAACAAGATAAGCAGGCAAGTTTTGATGAACTGGGAAGTCTACTACAGGATTTACGTCAACACGACTATACACACAACAGCCTTAAACGACAACCAACTTACCCATAGGAAAACTGTAAGCTTAATCTATAATAGTATTTAGATGATGTTTATAACAAAATGTGCAAATTCAGGAAGAAAGAAGTCAAAATATCTTCAAACAAGATCAAACTCTATCTTGGCTTTGATACCAACTTGTCCAGGATCATATAGAGATTATGATATAAATAAAATAACAAAAGCGGAATATTATTGAATAACATACAAACTTACATAGAGTTGGAAGCTTGAGAACTTGAACTTGATAATTCACACCAGAAAACTTAAGAAATAAACTGAGTACAAATTTTTTGGATGCCTTCACGGAAGGGCATAACTATCCTCTTATAGGAACGAGGAGAAACAAAATGATTACAAAAAACAAACAACTTATAAAAGGAATCTACTTTTACAAAAAAGCAAAAAAAAAAAAGCAAAAAAAAATTCCATAAACAAACCGCACGACGCGTGTCCTAGATAAGATGGAGTCGAGAGGACAAAGAGAGCCTAAAAAGATGATCGAGGGACCACAAAAGATAAGATGAGAATCTTATCACCCAAAACATGAATTATTAAAGAAAACGACAAACCCCTCAAAATGCTTTAAGCATTAAGACGCCTCCATTATTTTTAGCCGAGAGCACGGGCCACCAAACGGGTCATATTTCTCATCATCATCGCTTCAAAGATAGTGACCGTGTCATCATGATTCGAGAAAATCAAGGATTTCATTTTTTGGAATTCCTTTGAGGATGGATTTTAACTTCTGCTGAGAGGCATCATATTTGCCCATATCACCATCGACAACATGAGGAGGAATATTTTCAATTTTATCCTCATCAAATTTGGACCACCATTTAATGGCTAGTTGTCTGCAAAGCCGATGAACCCCTGTTCATGCATGCTGAGTAATAGTATATGACCATTTAAAGATCCAAGGAATTTCATTGGCACAATAGAAAGATAATAAGGCTTGATTCTCATAAAGGCCATTTGAGGTTTGAAAATATTTATCAAACATATCTTCAACCTTAGGGGGAAAAAACTGTGGGACTGGTCCCCAGTAATAGAACCAAGACTGAAACCATGCAGGAAAATCCAAAACATTGATGGTTTTGGGAAACTTAGGGTGAAGAAACCAGCTATGGGTATAGTGCTCATTTTGATAATATAAAAACTTTTCCCATGCTAGGGTGTAATCAAAATAATTAAAGTATTTTAGAACCATAGATTTTGTTTCAAAATATTTATGAGTCCTTAGGTCACCCACCCAAATACAAGGACGTAAGACCTTTAAGATCTTAACCGTTGAGAACGCCAGATTATAACGATCTCTAAGTTTATGAGAGACTTTAATTGAGCCTGTTTCAACCGTAATTTTTTCAAAAACTCTCTAGTTTTAGGGAGAAAACGGTAGATCATGAGAGTAAGATAGAGAGAGATCACTACTTGCTCGAGATCTAATCGCATCCACATCTTCAATATCAACTACTTCTCTGATCATGTTGTCAAGGTAGTTAGAATCAATCAACTTTAAGCTCTCGGAGTCTTGCCTTTGTTGCCCTTGCTTTTGAGATCCTCAAGATTGTCCTTTGAGGAAGTCATTAGAGGTCTCTCCATCATTGGTTTGGCCGAGCGCTCAGAGACCTATCAAGATTTAACACACAAATATTAGGAGTATCCTGCAAAAACTCTCTGGTTAAGAAGTCTGGCAAAGAGTTAGAGTCTCCTTTAATAAACTCAATGTCAAAATCAAAGGTTGATAGCAAGGCTTGCCACCGAGCAAAAATCTGTTTAGAAGCAACGTTTTTAACGTCCTTCTCTAAGACTTCTTTGGCTGATTTACAATCAACTCTAAGAAGGAATCTCTGGTTTAAGAGATCTCCTTGGAATTTATCAATACACAGAACTATGGAACAAATTTCCTTTTTTATAGTAGAATAGTTTTTCTGTGCATCATTCCATTTTCCAGAAACAAAACAAACTAAAACTTCGTTTGAGTTTATAATTTGTTTTAGAATGCCCCCATATCCTTTGTCTGAAGCATCAGTTTCGACAATCTTTGGAGCATCAAGATTAGAGAAATGTAGACACGGTAAGGATTTCACATGAGCCTTAATCCTTTTAATGGCTTGAGTACATTCTTCTGTCCAAGGTGTAGGCTTCTTATTTAACCTTTTGTAAAGAGGAGCAGCATCAATCGCCAGATCTTTATAAAAATCTCTAACATAATTAACACTTCCCATAAATCTCTGGAGCTGTTTTTGATCCAAGATTTTGTCTGGAAATTTATTGGCGAATGCAATGGCTCTGTCGACTGGGAAATATTTACCTTGAGAAATTTCAAATCCCAGAAACCTTATCTTCGTTTGGAATAACAGCATTTTGCTAGCTGAAACCACAAGACCTTCTCTTTTAACAGCTTTTTTGAAAACGTTTAAATGTTTCCAATGTTGATCAATGTCTTTTGAGAAGACTAAGACATCATCAATATAAACAATCATAAAATCCATAAATGGATTAAAGATTTCGTTCATGATGTTCTGAAACTCAGATGGCGCATTTTTAAGACCAAAACCCAGAACATTCCATTCGTAATGCCCAAATGGCAATCGTATGTATTTGTTTTATACTTATCTTCTTCTTTAACTGGTTTGCCCAAGATCCACTCTTCATATCGAATTTGGAGAAGATATTTGCTTTAAGCAAACCGATTTAGCAGATCCTCTTGTTTGGAATTGGATATCTAATCCATCTCAAAACTTTATTTAGAGGTTTATAGTTAATCATCAAACCTTGGAACTCCCCTTTCTATTTTTCGCAAAGATTTTCTACGTAAAAAGCGTAACATGACCATGGTGAGTAACTTTTCCTTATTAATCCCTTTTTAAGAGATCATTGATTTCTTCGCAAAGCTTAAGAAACCTTTCATTCATTTGAATTGGTCTTGCTTTTGTAGGAATAGACTTCTCATTGAATCCTTCTATGTAGGGCAAAAGAGATGACATGCTTTTTTCTATTCCAAAAGCAAGTAGGATCTCGTAGAACATATTTCTTTACATAAATCCTCTTGGTAAGCTTTAACTTTGAGCTTAAACTTATCATCTTTAAGATGTTCTTCAATCTTCTTTATTTCTAACTCTTGTTTGAGAAAAAAAAAAAAATCTTCTTTACGTTTAAGCAAATGATTGACACCTTGATAGCGAGGTTTCAAATAAAATCAAATCGACCTCTAACCCCCTCCTTATTAGTGCTTATTCCCTTATGGTCAATAGAAATGGGGAAAAGCAAACTAATAAAAGGTGTACCCAAAATAATTTCAGCTGAGCCATATTCTTGACTAAGAAGAGAATGGAGTTTCAAAACAAACCCCATTATTATTGCATACCATGGCGTCGATAATTTATAATCAATATGCAATTGGCTCCCATCGCCAAGATTTCAAACATTTGAGCTATTTTTGAATAATATTTGGAAGGAACTAGACCTTCAAATTTTGCATACAATTTAAGTCTCGCTCCCGAATCAATCAAGGCTTCAGAGAGTGATCGAGAACTCATCTTCAATAAGGATAGTAATTTTACATACCACTTTCGAGTGATAATTCTATCAATCAAGTTGATTTTAATCCTTTTGAACTAGATTCTCCGGAATGATTCTCCTCTTGAGTGGCAAAGTTAAGGACTTCATCCTCAAAATCATCACCATCATCATCATTGATAATAGGTGAATTTGATTCATCCATTTTGCCTTTTACCTTTATATCATCGCGCTTTTAAGCCAACGGATTTCCTTTTTAATCCGCTTGATTTCTCTTTTAAATCCGCAATATCAACTTCTCTAAGCAGCCACTATTGGCTTGCAGATTAATGATCATTCCTTGTAGCTCTTTAAGAGTTGGCTCCTTACGCTTATTCGCTCACCTTATCAAAGATCTTTTTTGTAATGAATATTGACTCGGATCAAACCTTTCATTATCCTCATCAGAAGATTTTTTCTTGCTTTTAGCAAGCATAATATATTTCTCAATCATTTGTCTCTTTTGACCAGAGTCTTCCAATTGATCAATAATATCAAGGATAAAACTATCTTCTTTAGATAGAACATTAATAGAGAGTCCATTTAAGGCACACAAGCAGGCTTCTCCTTCATTGCAGTGACAGTCATTTAACTCATCACATGATATCTCTTCTTCAATGGAATGAGAATCACCCGAGTTAGAACAACTACTTCTAGGACTCGAACAAGATGAAGAGAATTCTTCCTCATCAGAGTCAATAAAAACGGCTAAAAGTTGCTTTTTCAGCCCCTCATCCTTAACCAGTTGGTTAATTTTCTTCTTAGTAGTACACTCAGGGCTTTTGTGACCTATCTTGCCACATTTATAAGATGTGGAGGTTTTGAAATCGATCACCTTTCTTTTAGATGACTTTCTCCTTTTAGGTTGATCTTCTTTGGTCTGATGTTTAGACCTTTTATGATGATAATTCCTTTTAGATTTCTTGTTATCTTTAAAAGCAGAAGATTCTTTTTCAGTTCTTCTTTTACGCTTATCCTTAGGGATTTCAAAGAAGGCCATATTGCTCACAAAAATCTCCTAGGGCTCGCTTTTCCTCTAGATCTTTCCTCCGAAATTTGCTTTCGGATCTTCAAAATATTGCATGATCCGCACTCTTCAAAGAATGACTTTCAAGCTAATTCTCCATAGGTATATTCATCCTGTGGAATTACTCCATCATTTTTATTTTTAACCTTGTTTTAACTCTTTGAGAGAACAAAACAGTAAACCTTCAATGAATTTTTCTTTCCAAAGAATCGCTATTGCAACTGCTTACATTAAACACCTTAGAGAAAAAAATGTGTCACGATAGTACTTGAATTCGAGAGAGCGATTTGCACTTTAAGTTGCTTAATTGCTCATACGTTCTTGATATTACCAAATTGATTGTTTCCCCACAAAATGGCGCATGATGGTATACAGCAAAGTATTAACTGCATCCCCTACAAAAACGGGCTCGTTCATAGCATCAACGCCCTTTTGAACTTGAAAATTAAAGATGCTCTCCTTTGTTTCGCTTGTTAGGAGGTTATCCCACCAAAGTCCAAGTTGACTTACGAAACCAGATGCTAAAGCTTGAGCAATCCTTTTTTCAGAGTTCATTTTGATCCTAGCTGCTTGGGCAAACATCGTCATTTGTTTTAGAAGAACTACTATTTGATAGTCGGTAAGACCATCAAGGTTCCATTCACAAATATATTCTCCACTAAACTGGACTCCATCATTAAATGCTCTATTTTCAAACTGAGCATCAATAGGAGATGGACGATGATAATAGGGCTGGTTTTTAACCTTTCCCCATTTTAACCTGTTTACCTGAGGATCTTCCTGTTCCTCTTGGATTTTATTTAAGATCTCATCAAGATCTAATCCATCGTTTTTGAGAACCGAAATGGAAGGACCTTGAGAAGTAGATCCGGTAGATGTCCGTTTTAAAGACAACTTTTCTAATCTATTCTTCAGTTCTTCAAACATTTTTGTAAGTTAGCTCCTAGTTTAAACTCTTTAGACATCTCGGGTGGAGGCTTAAATAGATTGATCCCGGCTTCTCTGTCTAACAAGTTTTCCTTCCTTTGAGGAAGTAGTAAGGATTTTGGGAGATGGACTAACAAATAAAGGTTTTACTTTTGAAGTAACAACCTTTTCCAATCTGTACAATTGTGTTCAAGGGATTGTAGAAACAAATTAGTATAATTATTTTGTTCTATAACTTGATTGATCCCCTGAACTTCTTCGGACTTTCTTTCAAACCTCTTTATCTAAAGCACCTTTTTGTAAGGAACAACTCTAGTCTTTCCAGCCTACAAAAGCTCAATGGAGGAGGATGAATTGATGACACAACTTCGTTGTCGTCTTTGTCATTGGCCAACCGGTAGGGTTTGTAAGAACTTGCTACCATGTTTATGGTGATAGAATTTTCTTTTTTATCCTTTGCCACCTTATCCCCCCCAAAAAGGGAAAGTATAACCTTTGGCATGGCTCCAATGTTTAAGAAAAACAAAGAAATCAACATTTTTTCCTGATTCTTTTAAGAAATCGTAATAAATGTTGCTAATGAGATCTTGAATCTCAATAGAATAAGTAGCAAAGAACCATTCACGTTTATCTTTGTTTTTGTCAGAATTAAACATTGCTTTTAGCAAGGATTGATCTGGACCCAAACTTTGATTGATAAGAGTATAAATACTCTCGGAGTAACCAAAATCAGATGTCGTAGGACTTTGAGCCCTTGGAACTTCTAGTTCAGAGGGAGTTTCAACCATATATGTTGGACGACTGATGGGATCATCTGGCCGATTAATAACTCCTTGAATGGAAGACGTAGATCTTCTTGAAGTTTCACCTATATTCCTTTGAGGAATAGATGACGTGCTATTTCTCCGAGGTTCGTCTAAGTTAAGACGAATAGAGCTATTATTTTCGAATCTGATATTTACAGATCCATCTGGATTTTCTGTAACCTCTTCCAGTTGATGATTTGCTCCTTGTACCTTTTTAGGTACTGCATCTTGTAGTGTCCAATTTTCTGGAATTGCTATATCATCCCACTTTAAAGTCTTAGGAATTGAAATATTAGCCTTCAAAGGGTTGATTTGAAACACTGTAGTTTCTCCTCTACAATCTTTAATAAAATTACTCTTAAGATTAATATTTGGAGTAATCGTATTCATGACCTTAATATATATTCTATATATAAGTGCCATGTTAGAGGATAGAGGATCCATATCAAAACCTGACGTTTGTAAAGTCAATGTTAAGGTTTTGAGAATCGTGGGATCAAGAAGAGAGACTGAAAAGTTTGGAAAACTATTAAAGTAAACCGGTCCTTCCGAGAGAGATGAGGTAATACATCCTAACAAAGAATCGTTAAACTTTAAATGTCTCTTATCCCTTAAACACAACAATAAAGAAGTGGGAAGGCCAATTCTGGTTAACGGTTTGACCGCAACTTGGACTAACCCAATATGCAAATATTTATAGCCTCTTTCAACTGCTTCTTCTAGCAATCTTTTGGGTAACATCTCAACAGTCATATGACCTTGAGTTATCGAAAGAGACTGTTCAACAGACTTAATAATATAATCAGACTTAAACAAAAAACTGCCTTTATTGTACACTTGGGAAATAGGAGTTTTGGGATAGACCAATTCAGTAAATGGGTCTCAATGTTCCTAATGGACACAACTTGTTTAGTAGATGAATCCAAAGAGGAGAAGAAGAAGAAGATGAAGAGCTTGACTTAGAAAGATTCTGAATAGGTTTGCCATTAGACGTATAAACGGTACCTAAAACTTAACAAGATAAGCTTAAGACAAGTTTTGATGAACTGGGAAGTCTACTACGGATTTACGTCAACACAAGCTATACACTGGCAACAGGAATCTACTTTTTACAACAACAAAAGCAAAAGCAAGAAAAGCATTCCATAACACTGTTGACGCGTGTCCTAGATAAGATGGAGTCAAGAAGACAGCAGGCCTAAAAAGATGATCAGAAGGGACCACAAAAGATAAGATGAGAATCTTATCACCAAAAGCCTAAATTATTAAGGCAAACGACAAACCCAACAAAATGCTTTAAGCATTAGCACGCCTCCATTATTTAGGCTGAGAGCACGGGCCACCAAACGGGTCATAATTCTCATCATCATTGTCTAGCATAGTGACCGTGTCATCATGATTCCTGAGAAAATCAAGGATTTCATTTTTTGGAATTCCTTTGAGGATGGATTTTAACTTCTGCTGAGAGGCATCATATTTGCCCATATCACCATTGACAACATGAGGAGGAATATTTTCAATTTTATCCTCATCAAATTTGGACCACAATTTAATGGCTAGTTGTCTGCAAAGCCAATCAACCCCTGTACCTGCATGCTGAGTAATAATATATGACCATTTAAAGATCCAAGGAATTTCATTGGCACAAAAGAAAGATAATAAGGCTTGATTCTCATAAAGGCCATTTGAGGTTTGAAAATATTTATCAAACATATCTTCAACCTGAGAGGGAAAAAACTGTGGGACTGGTCCCCAGTAATAGAACCAAGACTGAAACCATGCAGGAAAATCCAGAACATTGATGGTTTTGGGAAACTTAGGGTGAAAAAACCAGCTATGGGTATAATGCTCATTTTGATAATATAAAAACTTTTCCCATGCCAGGGTGTAATCAAAATAATTAAAGTATTTAGGAACAATAGATTTTGTTTCAAAATATTTATGAGTCCTTAGGTCACCCATCCAGTCACAAGGACGTAAGACCTTTAAGATCTTAACCGTTGAGAATGCCAGATTGTGACGATCTCTAGGTTTATGAGAGACTTTAATTGAGACTTTAATTGACCTTTAAGATCTTTTCCAGTTAGAGTCTCCTTTAATAAACTTAATGTCAAAATCAAAGGCTGATAGCAAGGCTTGCCACCGAGCAAAAATTTGTTTAGAAGCAACGTTTTTAACGTCCTTCTCTAAGACTTCTTTGGCTGATTTATAATCAACTCTAAGAAGGAATCTCTGGTTTAAGAGATCTCCTTGGAATTTATCAATACACAGAACTATGGAACAAATTTCCTTTTTTATAGTAGAATAGTTTTTCTGTGTATCATTCCATTTTCCTGAAACAAAACAAACTAAAACTTCGTTTGAGTTTATAATTTGTTTTAGAATGCCCCCATATCCTTTGTCTGAAGCATCAGTTTCGACAATCTTTGGAGCATCAAGATTAGAGAAGTGTAGACACGGTAAGGATTTCACATGAGCCTTAATCCTTTTAATGGCTTGAGTACATTCTTCTGTCCAAGGTGTAGGCTTCTTATTTAACCTTTTGTAAAGAGGAGCAGCATCAATCGCCAGATCTTTATAAAAATCTCTAACATAATTAACACTTCCCATAAATCTTTGGAGCTATTTTTGATCCAAGATTTTGTCTGGAAATTTATTGGCGAATGCAATGGCTCTATCAACTGGGAAATATTTACCTTGAGAAATTTCAAATCCCAGAAACCTTATCTTTGTTTAGAATAACAACATTTTGCTAGCTGAAACCATGAGACCTTCTCTTTTAACAGCTTTTTTGAAAACGTTTAAATGTTTCCAATGTTGATCAATGTCTTTTGAGAAGACTAAGACATCATCAATATAAATAATCATAAAATCCATAAATGGATTAAAGATTTCGTTCATGATGTTCTGAAACTCAGATGGCGCATTTTTAAGACCAAAATCCAGAACATTCCATTCGTAATGCCCAAATGACACTGTAAACGTTGTTTTATACTTATCTTCTTCTTTAATCTGGATTTGCCAGTATCCACTCTTCATATCGAATTTGGAGAAGATATTTGCTTTAAGCAACCGATTTAGCAGATCCCTCTTGTTTGGAATTAGATATCTAATCCATCTCAAAACTTTATTTAGAGGTTTATAGTTAATCGCCAGCCTTGGAACTCCCCTTTCTATTTCTGCAGCATTTTCTACGTAGAAAGCAGAACATGACCATGGTGAGTAACTTTTCCTTATTAATCCCTTTTTTAAGAAATCATTGATTTCTTCTTGGCAAAGCTTAAGAAACCTTTCATTCATTTGAATTGGTCTTGCTTTTTGGAATAGAAAAAAACATGTCATCTCTTTGCCCTACATAGAAGGATTCAATGAGAAGTTTTTAAAAGTGAACGGTAATAACTCTGTGTGTGTAACTCCGAAAAAATATGAAATTTTTACAGGCGTCAGATTATAATAATAGAATACGACCCTGTAAATTTTAGAATTTTTGGACAAAAGGATAATTTATGATAAATGTTGCAATTTTAAATTATTTTAGGCTATTTAAAAATAGCAAACGAGATTGGAAAATTGTAGGAAAATTATTTTATCACTAAAATATCATATAATGATATTTCCAAAAAGATAAAAAAAAAATTGTTTTGATATTTTTCATTCCTATGTTTAAGTTAAGAATAAATGAGTAAATTAAGTTATATTAAGTTATAAAACTTAAAAATGTGAATTTATTGATTAATAATCATTATATGATGTATTAAGACTTTATGAGGGTATTTTGGTGTATGTCATGTTATGTTATGTGTATGTCATGTTATGTTAGTTAAATAAATTTAATTGTTCATGAGTTTAATAAATGATTAAAATATTATGAAATGATAATAATTGATTAAATATTATTAAATGATTAATAATATTAGATAAAGATTAAAATATTCTTAAATGCTTAATAATATTAGATAATGATTAAAATATTATTAAATGATTAATTATATTAGAGTGTGATTAAAATATTAATAATAATAATATTAAGAATTGATTAAAATATTATTAAATGATTAATAATATTAATAAGTGATTAAGGTATTATTAAATGATTAATAATATTAGGATATGAATTAGAATAATATTAAATGATTAATAATATTAGTAAGTGATTAAAATATTATTAAGAGATTAATAATATTAGTAAGTGATTAAAATATTAATAAACAATTAATAATATTAGTAAGTGATTAAAATATCATTAAGTGATTAAAAATATTAAGAAGTGAGTAAAATATCATTAAATGATTAATAATATTAGATGAGATTTTAAGATGATTATTAAGCGATAGAAATATTATCAAAGGGTGATAATATTACTAATGAGTTAAGATATTATTTAATGTTTGATTATATGACTAAATGTTAGATAATTTATTATAAGAGTAGTAGTATTTTGAATCATGGTGTATTATATTGGTTGAAGGATAGATCTTATTAATGATAGGTCTTTCCATAAGAGATTATATTTAATTGCGTAGCAGTAATTAGCGAACAAGACAAGTTTTCTAACTCAAACTCGAGTTATTATGTTTCAAGCATGCTAGTGGATTAATTATTAAAAATTATTCCACATCTATGATAATTATCGATATTCGCACCTACTGCAAGTATCTGAATTTTACTCTTTTATTGAGCAAGTATCCCTAACATATTCATATTCAAGCAAATTCTCGAATTTCTTCGATTCGTTCATTGATTACAAGTATCTCTAAATTTTTGTCATGTGATTCATATAATCTAAATTGTGGTTGTGACGCCCCCAAAATAGGTATACATCACCCATCTTGGGTCGCCAAATACATGGTACAGAAACAACTACAACTTCATTAATATAGTTGTCGTGCAAAATACGACAACACATAAATTGTGAGTTTAAATACAAATATTGTCTTCTAGACAATATCCACACTCAAATAAGTCCTCATTACAATTATTGATACACTATTTTACCAAATAGTGAGGACTATTATAACAACTGTCATGGAACATCACTCCACACCCCGACTACTTCCCACTATATTCTCGCTTCCTGAGAAGAAAAATGGAACAAAAAGAAAAAGGATGAGCTCAACTAGCCCAGTAAAGAATATTATGACTAAGATAATGAACAACAAATTATCGTTAACCTTCAACAAATCAGATAAAATATAATGGACAACAAGTTTTAGATCAATATTCGCAGCGGAAATAATAATTCATTAGAAGAGTTTAATAGAGAATAAAATCTACTGTCTTCTATGATTTAAAAGTCAATCATCAATATTTTATCCCTGTAACATCAATCAATATACATCTTGAACCAAATATTCATCTTTGCTTTACGGGCCAAATATATTCATTTGTATCAACAGTTGGTCATGTTCATCTCAACACCTGTCCATCTTTGCACTACGGGCCAAAGATATTGTTGCCTCCTTTTTACTTCTAATAAAAGGACTCTAACTCATTCAAGCATACATGTGTCAACAAGTAATACATAGTAAGTTCAGTATCGAATCCACGGAGAAAGGTTTCTAAATTAAACTATTATGCATCAACTAAATCACTATTTTTATATGCTTAAACGAACACTTATGATTGTGAATTATTCTAAACTCAAATAATAACTAAAATAAGAATATTAATGTAATAAATCAAATCTGGAAATAATGGAATCCTAACTTCATTTAATAGTTCATCTAATTACCACCTTCATGCAAGACTATTCACGTATCACAAAAATTTAGCCAAGAGCTTCAAACGTAGACATAACCATTTTTCAATGTATTATGACCTACTTACATAATATCCACATGAAATAGACATCATGTAATCGTCAATAAAACCAACCTCACTATATGTCTATGTGAAATTGCAGCCATATTGAATTTAAGCGCAAGCCCTTATATAACTCATACGGTGAAACAGTATATGTCTATCTGGTTCACGAAATATAAAGTTAAGCAAATCAGCCCTATATACGCATGCTATCATGATTATAACCATACTTGCATGTCAATTCCATATAAGCACATAAAATGAATGGTCATCAATCATTCATGCATTCAAATCAACGATAATAAAAATTCATGAAGATACACAAATAGTCCAGCAATCAAGCAATCAATTAGACTACATATTAAACTCCGTTAGAATCCCATAATGGAGTTTAGTTCATCACTTAACCGAAAGCCATTATGGGATCAAAGCAATACATGAAAAATAAATAAACAATTGAAATAAAGAAGATAAAATTGATCAAACCCAATTGCTAATTATAATCCAACGTGATGTTCAAATCCTCAATAATATCTAGCAACAATAAAGTAAGTCATCCACAATGATTGAATTCCCAAAGAAGAAGTAAAAAATATGAAGTTTATGCTTGGCTCCACGTTGGAAAATCGCTCAAAGCGTCAAACCCTAGTTCTTTGTTATCAAAAACACATTAAAACAATCGATAGATGCGTCTAGTACCAACCAGAATAGTTTTAACCAACTCAAACTCTTCAAATTTAAAAATTAAAATAAAGTCGCTAGACTTGATCCATGACACGCCTTGCGACGCGAGATTCCTTTTAATAAATAAGCGGCGCATGCCATGAATGCAAGATAAGTTATGTCCGGGTGATGGCACGGGCGCGCGTCTTTTAGCCTGTGTAGAAGCGCGGCTCCTAAAATCTGCAGTCTTGAGTTTGCTGCTGCTACTTCCTTGCCATGCTGCCCTTGTTCATTTGACATGCCACTTTTGCTCTTTTGTCCACCACTACGTAGTTTCTTTTATCCACTCGACCCTCATGTCATACCTCTATTAGCTTCATTTCCACCAACCAACGCTGAGCTATGCCATTTCCTGCATTTTCACACCAAAGGAGTTCTCAATACATGCAATGCAAAATATTATGAAATGTGACTAACAAAACACACTAAAATGTACTTGAGGTGGGCATAGTTCTCGTGAATTGATATCCAATAAGTAGGTATAAAACCCACTTATCAAATATTCATCAGGTAATCATTCATCTTTGCACTCTAGGTCAAAGATATTCATCAAGTATCACCATTAAAGACTGAGGATGATGAAAAACATTTTAAAGAATGAATCCAGTGAGATAAAAAGACAAAGATTAGGGATTCGTACTTTAGATAATCCAAATTCAAAAATACTCCATAATAAACCATATGGGAGTAAAATTCAAGAATGAAGATCAAAACATGGATACAATCAAAGATAGTAACCATAATAGACATCTGGGATAAAGAAGAAAAAATTTCATTTTTTGATGAATATTGAAGTATTTTTGAATAGTGTCATTTATGTGAATAGTAATCCCGACACAAAAAAGTAGAAATTCCACAGTAAAAATCATACTTATATTTCGGTATAATGATATTGAAAGAAATAACAACATTTACGAAGAAAATAACATCCCTTACCTCAAAAGAATAGTACTTCTGACCAGAATATCAGATATAATGTTGAAGAAAACTTGCACTGAATATCAACTCTCAAAGTATCTAAATACTCAAAAAAATATGCTCGTTATTATAGAGAGAGAAAACTTCTGATTTTGGTGTGATTTTAAATTCTAACTAAGTACCCTAATTATAAGAAAATGCTAGAACGCCAAAGCAGACTTAACCTGATACTTGGTGACTTTACCTGCTACTATTCATGCACACCACTTTTGAAATAAAATTTCAGCACATTTCTCACCAACCAAAAGTGGGGCCCACCCATTCTAGAAAATCTCCACCAAAATGTTTTAAATTTAAACAATATTCAGAAACTTTAATAATTCATAATAAATAACTCTTTTATCAGAAAAATTCGAATCTCATGTATATTCCATAGGAATTTTAATTCTCAACAACTTTGTAGAAGAAAGATTTTCCAAATTCCAAACAAAAAATGCCCGAAATCTATATACGGATGATTTTTAATACCTCCATTCCGACAAAATACTGATAAAACACTTCAACATTAATTCCTTAATTAATATTCACATAAAAAATAAATATTTTTTTATCATATAAATTAATAATTAATTATTCACAAATAATATTAAAGAATCATAATATTGACAACCATGTCGTTCCTAGGAAAGAGAGGGCTTTCCGATAATGATTTCTCCTTATTGGTACGCAATTAGATGACCAAACCCATTTCTAGACAAAACTTCCTTAGACATTGCCAATAATGCTATCCAATAATATTATTCAAATAATATGAATTGTTGATTTGATAATGGGAAATACTGTGTACTGACAACTATTGAAACAACAATAATATAAAATATCAACGCAATAATTATTGAATTAATAAAATAAAATATTGAACAGTAATTACTGTTATAATTATTGAGTAGTGCCTTTTTACATAAGAATCAATAATTCAAAAATATTGTGCAATACCGTGTGCTATTGTGCTACTACACGTATTACTATATTTTAACCACTAGGTAGTCCAACAATGTTAACGGTAACAACTATGTCGTTATTTATAAAAACTCAAACTTGTCATTTTCTTCATCCGACCGTTTTCCATTATGGGGCCCATAAATGGCTGCGCCATCTTACAAATATTCCCCAACAACAAGAATATTCCATGACCAAACGAATACTCCCTGACAATAATGAATATTTTATAACCACTTGCTTATTTTACAAAATTTGCACATTTTACCCAAAACCAAAACATTATATCAAATTAACACCTTATTATTTCAAGATAATGAATAGAGAAAATTCAATTTTATTTATAAAAAGTTGGGTTCTTACAACCTCCCCTCCTTATGAAATTTCATCCTCGAAATTGACGTACGTACCTGGTGTTTCGAAAAGGTGAGGGTACCTCGCTTTCATTTTTGATTCCAACTCTCAGGTCATTTCTTCAATAGCATGGTTCCTCCACAAAACTTTGAGTTGGGGTATAACCTTTTTGTGTAGGACATGCTCCGTCCTATCTAAGATCTTGACAGGTACCTCCTCGTATGTTAAATCTTCGGCTATCTCGTCAGGTTCTAACTCAATAATGTGATTTGGATCTTTCACATATTTACAAAGCATAGATATGTTAAAAACATTATGAACACGAGACATGCTTGTAGGTAATGCGAGTTTATAGGCCACATTTCCTATTCGGTCAAGAATTTCAAATGGACCAACAAATCGTGGATTGGGCTTTCCTCTCTTCCCTAATCTTATAACTCCCTTCCATGGAGCAATACGTAACAATACATGATCCCCAATATTAAATTCTACGTCCTTTCGATGAAGATCCGCATAAATCTTTTGTCGATCATGTGCCGTTTATATACGTTGTTGAATCGTTTGGATCTTTTTTGTAGTCATGCGTACCAATTCTGGTCCCAACAATGTTGCTTCACCCACCTCATCCCAGCATACTGGAGAACGACACTTTCGTCCATGCAATGCCTCGAATGGAGCATGCCTATACTTGCTTGATAATTGTTGTTGTAGGAGAATTCCACCAATGGCAAGTACTTATCCCAACTTCCTTTGAAATCTAGGACATAAAGTCTTATTAGATCTTTAAGAGTTTGAATAGTCCTTTCTTATTGCTTGTCCATTTGAGGATGCTATTGTTGGTTGATTTCACACAAAGCAAACGTGCAAGTATACACGGTCAACAAGTAATATAATGATAAAATAGAGTGTCGATCCCACAGAGAATTCTAATTAATAAATTCCAACTACTAGTACTATATCAATTCAATTTTATTTAAACAACCAATAATTGTGATTTGTAGAACTAAGAAAACTAATTTTAACAAAGCAAGAGATTATTCTAAAAGAAAACAAATAAACAAACTAAGAGTTGATTGAATGCAGATAAATAACAATTAAGACTCCAATATCCCCAATTATGATTTTTAAATCAATTATTCAATTATCCCAATTATTATGTCTACTGAATTGTTAACAGGAATTCTCAAATGCCAAAAGCCCTTTCTCAAGTGATCATTTGCCTTCTATTTAATCCAAGTTAATTTTGCTATATCTCTATGCAAAACAATTGAATTAAACTTGCTACAATCCCAATTCCTTATGCGTTACATGCGGCAAATAGATATTCTCATTCTATTCACAAACCTAATTATTCACTGTGCAAATAACTAAGTCACATGTCACCATGCCCAGTTCTAACCCTAGAATTCCTTTCTCAATTCCTTCTAGAGTAAAAAGGTAATTATTGGCCAGATAATTAAACAATTAGCACAAAGCAAGATGAACAATTCACTTCAACATAAATAATTGGAAAAAATTAAACAATCAATTCATAACCATAAAAGGTTCCATTGGAATCTTAATAAAAGAAATTAGTTCATAACGAAAATTAATACCAACAATAATTGATAAATCATCCTTAATGAATTACAAAAATTAAAAGAGTAAAGAAGAAGAAGAACTCCAAGTCCAAATCTTCAAAATCTGCCCTTGCTCCTTGATTAATCTCCCAATTGTGTAGTGTTAGTCCCCCAATTCAATGCAAATAACCAATTTATACTTCACTTGTCCAACTCTAGCAATCCCAATCCAAATAGGCTTCAAACAATCTATAATTGAGTGGTCAACACAAGGTCAACGCACGTCCCAATCAACTCATGACACGGCCGCGATTCGATTGCCCGACCGATTGGATTTGGGATTAAACTAGATAAGCGGCGCCCGTTGAAAGCGTGAGAATTGCCGGTTATGTCTGTTTTTATCTTAAATGCTCCCAAATGTCCCAAATCTGCAAATCAACACATAAACACAATAAAAATGAACCTAAATACCTTGGGAACGCAATAATTTAAACCCAAAAGTAGCCAATTCATGGGTATGTAACCCAATCATCAAATACCCCCAAACTTAAATCGTTGCATGTCCTCAGGGCAAACATCATGAATTACTAACTATCATGCACATGCAAACAATCTATATGTTCTTAATTCCAGCAATTCAATAGTTGACGAATATCCATGGGCCTCAGAAAAATCACAAAAACATGCTAATACATCATGATAAAGCAGATCAATAATATCCCAACACTTAATGAATCTAAATCTGTTATTACTGATATTGTGAGTGTGTGTTCAACAACCATGCTAACCAATGAACAACAAAATATGAAAGATAATAAAGTTCTTAATAGGCATCATACAGTTTCAACTCAAGAACTTATCAAATAAACTAGATTCAACTGAAAGTAAACAATCACCAAAATCCAGGGGTCAACATGGAGTACTTATGCTTGTTTTTGCTAGACGGGGGCATTTTGCACTTTTCCCACTTTATTATTATTATTTTTTCTCATGACTATGCATAGTCTAATTCCCTTAGGCTTTTCAATGCTACCTTAACGAGCTTTTGACCAACGACTCCCAAGCCATTAAGACCTTAGGGCGCTAGGTGTAAAGACAATCCCGAGGCTTACTTACTCTCCGAATAACAAAGGCCACAAAACTAGACAAGCATGCTACGATGTTTATTTTTTTTAAATTTTTTTTTCATAGCTTATATACTCCAAATATTTTTCCCCCAAACTTGAGTTCATATCTAAATTTCAGTTTTCACTAGCTATTTAACTTGTTCCTTCATTTCACTAGCATTCATCCTTTAGAACTCTATTATCTGTCCATTTAAACTATCATAGCCAACATGGTTATTTTTTCAAAATGTGTTATCCTTATAATATCAGTGTCAAACAGATGAGGATTCAAATCATGTCAAGAAAATCATATCCCTGACTCAATAATCCTTACTAAACTTGTTCATGCAATTCTAAATTCATCATTGGCCTCCAAATATACTCATTATCAAAAGCTGGAATTAACATGCAATCCTAAATGCAACATTTATAATAATCAAAGCAACCACAAACTATTAACAATCACAGTCTACTCATGCAAATAAAAATAAACTACCCCAAACTTATCTATAGCAATGTCCTCATGCGAAAGATAAAACAATATAAAAAACAGAGGACTTCCCTGACGAGCTTATGCCTCAGGTGGAGCATCACCATCCTCGCTCATCTCTTTGATGATGAATGTGAAAGATGGAAATTACGGCACACAGTGAACACAGACAACAAGGTATGAAGTTGAGTCTATGATTTTTGCAAATATTCACTAGCCAAATTTCGGTTACCTTAGGAGTGTCTTAGAGACGTGTGAGAGTTGGAGAGAAGGTAGAGAGATGAAAAGGAAATAATGTAACCATTCAGTGTTTGAGTCCCTTTATGATTCTCCCTTTTTTTTTAACCGCAGCGCCGGGGCACTTGAAATGAACTAGTATACTGACCTTAAGGCAGTATGTCGTGGTTGTGAGAATTGCCTCAAAGATAGGGGCACTTGAAATGAACTAGTATATCTGACGTCAGGGTAGCCTTGAGGGCACGATATCGAGAGTTCGGCCACGGGTATTTGTAAAAGCGAGGAATGCTATGAAGGGCTAGCGTGGGGGCGCTGGTAGGCAGGACCTGCACAACTTGTACACTTGTACTCATCAACTTGACACTTATGTTCCTCAACGTGCACACCTCCCCAACCTTAGAATTGACACTCGAGCAATACCTGCACATGGAAAATAGAGACTGAATCAACCAAAATGGTTATAGCACTACGACAGAAATAAAGTAAGGAAATACTAGGAAACTAAATCACAAAAATAAATTTAATATTAAATGGGTTGCCTCCCAAAAAGCGCTTGGTTTACAGTCGTCAGCCTGACTTTTTTGCTGTGTTCAATTGATTGCCGGATCAGAGAGGTTCATGACCGTAGTTTGACGATCGATGGGTCCACTCCAGTAATGTTTGAGTCTTTGACCGTTAACCTTGAATATGCAATTGGAATTTGGTTTCTTGATCTCGATATTACCATGTGGTGTAACAAACACAACTTTAAAAGGTCCTGACCAACGAGATTTCAGTTTTCCAGGAAATAAACGCAATCTTGAGTTGAAAAGTAAGACTTGTTGTCCTAGTTCAAATGTTCATTCAAGAATTTTCTTATCATGCCAAGCTTTGACTTTCTCTTTGTAGAGTTTTGCGTTTTTATAGGCGTTGAATCGGAATTCATCCATCTCGTTCAATTGTAGTAACCTTTTCTCACCTGCTGCTTGTACATCAAAATTAAGCTTCTGAATGGCCCAATGTGCACTATGATCTAGCTCGATCGGGAGGTGACACGCCTTTCTGTAGACCATTCGATAAGGTGACATGCCGATCGGATTCTTGTATGCTGTTTGATATGCCCATAGAGCATCGTCAAGACGCAAAGACCAATCTTTTTGTGACGGATTTACCACCTTTTCCAGAATTCGCTTGACCTCCTTATTCGAGACTTACGCTTGACCATTAGTTTGGGGATGATATTTCTTTATAATTTTATAGCGAACCCCATACTTCACCAGCAATTTTGTGAACTGCTTATTACAGAAATGCGTTCCTTCATCACTTATTATCGCCCTCGAAGTCCCAAATCGCATGAAGATGTTTTTCTTTAAGAATCGGAGAACAACGTTGGCATCATTTATGGGTAAAGCTCTGGCTTCTACCCATTTGGAAACATAATCAACCGCCAACAGAATGTACTGATTATTAAAAGATGATGAGAAAGGTCCCATAAAATCAATTCCCCATACGTCTAACAGTTCTACCTCCAAAATAGAGTTGAGTGGCATTTCATTTCGCTTGGAGATATTACCTACGCGTTGGCATCGATCACACTTTAGCACAAAGAGGTAAGCATCTTTGAATAGAAGGCCGATAAAATCTGATTGTAACACCTTGGCCGCAGTTCGATCACCGGAATAATGGCCTCCATAATCTGACGAGTGGCAATGACCCAATATGATGTCCATCTCTTCATGTGGCACACAATGTCTAATCATTTGATCTGCGCAAGCCTTAAACAGGAATGGTTCATCCCAATAGTACTGCTTCACGTCGTGGAGGAATTTCTTTCATTGTTGTGAGTTCAAATCTGGTGGTAATACCTTAGCAACCGCGTAGTTCACATAATCAGCATACCAAGGCAGTATTGTGGTTACTCGGAGAAGTTGTTCGTCCGAAAATTTCTCGTTAATCAGTGCATTGTCTTTCCTCTGTACCTCTGCATTGTCCAACCGCGAAAGATGATCCGCCACTTGATTTTCTGTACCCTTTCTATCCCGGATCACTAAATCAAACTCTTGCAGCAGTAACACCCACCGAATTAACCTCGGTTTAGCATCTTTCTTCTCAATCAAATATTTGATGGCAGAATGATCTGTGTAGACAACTACCTTGGTCCCAATGAGATATGCTCTGAATTTGTCGAAGGCGAACACAACTGCAAGTAGTTCTTTTTCTGTGGTTGTGTAGTTCAACTGCGCATCTGTCAACCTCTTGCTGGAGTAATAGATTGTGTGAAAAATCTTGTCATGGCGTTGTCCCAAAAGCTGCTCCCCTTTGCATAGTCATCTTTGGCGTCGCACATCAAGTCGAGCAGTAAAGACCAATCCAAGGCGCTTCTAAATGATCGGAAGCAGAAACCAACTTCTTTTTAATACCTCGAATGACTCGATACATGATCGATCCATTTTGAAAGGCACGTCTTTATCCAACGAGGAACATATAAAGGTTTTGAAATTTGTGAAAATCTTTAATAAAGCGTCTGTAGAAACCCGCATGTCCCAAAAACTCGGATCCCTTCACGAGATGATGGAGGAGGTAATTTCTCAATAGTCTCAATCTTTGCTTTATCTACTTCTAACCCTGCTGCAGAAACCTTATGCCCTAGAATAATCCCTTCTTTCACCATAAAGTGACATTTTCCTAATTAAGAACCAGATTAGACTCCACGCATCGTTTCAATACTAAAATCAGATTTTTCAAGCAAAGATCAAAGCTATCACCGAACACAGAGAAATAGTCCATAAATACCTCCAAGTTTTTCTCGACCATATCGGAAAAAATCGCCATCATGCACCGTTGAAAGGTTGCTGGTGCATTGCATAAACCAAAAGACATACGCCGAAATGCAAACGTACCATATGGGCATGTGAATGTTATTTTCTCTTGATCTTCCGGTGCTATGGCAATTTGATTATACCCAGAATAACCATCCAAGAGACAATAGAACTGATGTCCCGCTAGCCTTTCCAACATCTGATCATTGAATGACAAGGGGAAGTGATCCTTGTGTGTGGCTTTATTTAGCTTGCGGTAGTCCATGCATACTCTCCATCCTGTAACTGTTCGAGTAGGGATGAGCTTATTAGCTTCATTCTTCACCACTGTCATACCCCCTTTCTTTGGTATGCATTGTACAGGACTCACCCATGAACTATCTGAGATCGGGTAAATAATGCCAGCATCCAACCACTTTATAATCTCCTTTTTCACCACCTCCTTCATGATGGGGTTTAGCCTTCTTTGCATCTCAATGGTTGGTTTTGCCCCCTCTTCCATTAAGATTTTATGCATACAGAATGATGGGCTAATACCTCGAATGTCCGCTATAGTCCAACCAATTGCTGTTTTGAACTCACGCATGACCCGTAGCAGTTTCTCCTTTTGCGTGTCAGTCAACTCTATCGAAACAATAACTGGTAGGGTATCATCTTTTCCCAAATAAGCATATTGCAGATGAGATGGTAATGGCTTTAATTCCAGCACAGGTGGCTCTTCTATTGATGGTTTAAACTTTTTACCTTCCGCTTTGGGCCTCTCTATTGTGTCAAAAGATTGAGTGCTTTTCCGAAAGACTGATGGTGTGTCTAGCCATTTGACATATTCAATATCCTCTTTAATGCCACATTCGTCTATCCCGAGCAGGATGGCTTCAAGTTGGTCCTCCGAATAATTTGCGCTGAATTTGTGATTCACCAATTCCTCCATGATATCAACCCGCATACATTCACTTTTTTCTTTTGGGTAAGACATTGACTTGAAAACGTTAAAGGTGACTTGTTGATCTTCAACTCGCATTATCAATTAACCTTTTTGAACATCAATCAATGTTCTGCCTGTTGCGAAAAATGGTCGCCCAAGAATGATCGGGATTTCACTTTCCACTTCACAATCCAAGATAAAGAAATCCGCGGGGAAGATGAATTTATCCACTTTTACTAACACATCTTCAACAATACCACGTGGATATATAATCGATCTATCCGCTAACTGCAAACTGATATTTGTTGGACGTGGAGCCTGAAGTCCGAACTGGCTATAGACGGATAATGGCGACAGAGATGGCATTGACTGTGGCAGTATCCATGGTGCAGGGGATTGATTCTGATGATGGGGAGCCTATGGAGGAGACTTATATTCCCATCGAGGAGGATTTGACCACTAGGTTGCCAGCAGTTGTGATGGATTCTCCTAGTACGAGTGCTACTGTGATTAAGCATTTAGCACAATATTTAGAGCACAGTCTTTATCTGATTACCTTTGAGAGAGAGATCGGGCTAGGGGCCTTCATATTGACACTCTTGATGGGAGAGATGTTGCTCTATTGGAGAGAGATGAGGCCAAATCAGCCAGAGATGCATTGATTATAGAGCGGGATGCTGCCCTATCTGCTCGGGATGTGGCCGTTACAGATAGTATGTGACGCCCCCAAAATAGTTATACATCACCTATTCTGAGTCGCCAAATATATGGTACAGAATACAAATACAATCTTAAATATACAACAAGAGCTGTGAGTTTTAATACAAATATTGTCTTCTAGACAATATCTACTCTCAGAATAAGTCCTCATTACAATTATTATCACACTATTTCATAGAATAGTGAGGATTACTAATGTTATCATCTGGACCGTCACTCCGTTCCCCGACTAGTCCCTGCTACGTTCTCATTTCCTGAAGAGAACAATGAAAGCAAAAGGGTGAGCTCAACTAGCCCAGTAAGAAATATTATGACTAAGATAATGCAGAATAAATTATCATTAGCCTTTAACAGTGTTAAACTGATACAATATAACAAACATCAAGTTTAACTATAGCGGAACAAGAAATCCATTAAAAGAGTCAAGTAGAGAATAAAATCTACTATCTACTATGATCTAAAAGGTTTTTCATCACTTTTATCACTAGGACTCGGCTTAATATATAATCCACATCATCCCTGCACTACGACCAATGATATTCATTAGTATCACAACCACAAATTATCCATGCACTACGGGCCAAGGATATTCGTGTATTCATTAATGGTCATGATCATTCCAACAACTGTCCATCAATGCACTACGGGCTAATGAGGACTTTTACCACATCATTTGTAACATTACGGTCATGATTATACCGATTAATCCCTGGTCATAATCATACCAAGTCCATCTATGCACTCTGTGCCATGATGACTTTCAACATAATATAAACATGAGGATGATGAAAATGATATAAGAATTCAATAAAACAAGTTCAAGAATTAATTTATCCAGGAACCAATAACGCCCAAATTGTCAACATGATACTTCTTTGTAGAGAGTAAAATTCAAGAATGCTCGAAGAAGAATATTTCCATGAAAAGATCTTTGGATGAAGCGCAAATATCAAGGATATTCCACTAATTTCATGGAGTATAGAAGTTAAAACTTTAACTTGTTGAGTATAATAAAGAATGGAATAACAAAAGTAATCACCAGGCATCTGATAGGCCAGCATGCATGATTATTCCAATGAGAATAATAAATAATGAAAACGGATCATGCGTAAACGCGCATCTGAGGATATTCAATAGAATAATAAATAACGGAACGTGTCGGCGAAATTAGACCGATAGGATGTTCCAATGAATAATAAATAACGGAACCGTGTCATGTGTGTAAACGCACAACAGGATATTCGATAGAATAATAAATAACGAAACCGAAGTCAAAGTAAATTCGCACCAACAGGATGTTGAGCGAATAATAAATAACGGAACTGTGTCGGTCGTGCGTAGCGCACACACAAAATATTCCAATGAATAATAAATAATGGAATAATGAAGAATTTCACCATGTATACGCTTGCCATTATCAGATGTATACGTTATTCAACATAATGATAAAGAATGGAATAATAGAAGAATTTCACCAAGTATAGAGTAGTTCAGCGTATACTGAGTTATTCCAATGCGAATAATAAAGAATGGAATAACAGAAGTTCTCTTCATGAATACGAAAGAAATAATACCCCTTATCTTAAAAGAAACTGGATATAGGAGTAGTGAAGTAGCAGAATACTTTTTTTCTTTCTTTCTATAGTTTCTCTCTCTAGAGTTTCAGTGAATTCGTAAGAAATAATAAAGGAATGAGTTTCTATTTATAGGAGAATGGACTGAATAGTAACAAATTCATGAACGATCCAGATTGATTTACTTTTAAACGGACGGTCCATATTGATTTACTATGCAGTATTAATAAAATATTCTAATAAAATAAAATATTTTAAATAAAATATAATATATTCTATTTATAATCTAATAAAACGAATAACTTTATAAAAGTATTGTGTTTTATATAAAAAGATTTTACTATGCAAAACACTATCTTTGGCACTTTACAAACATTATGCATAATAAAATATAATATATTCTATTTATAGTCTAATAAAACAAATAACTTTATAAAAGTATTTTGTTTTTTATATAAAAAAGATTTTACTATGCAAAAAATCGTGCATAATAGAATATAATATATTCTATTTATAGTCTAATAAAACAAATAACTTTATAAAAGTATTCTATTTTATATAAAAAGCTTTTCTGTTTTATTACATTAATAATACTAATAAAACAGAATTTATATATATATATATATATATATATATATATATATAAAACTCTCGTGACTTCATAAAAAGACACCTCAATATATTTAACAACATTTATCATCATTATTATAATTCACAATATTAATCGACCAGGTCGTTCCCAAGAAAGAGGGGGCTTTCTAATAAGGATTCCTCCCTATTGGCGCGCAATTAGATGACCAAACCTCTCCTTGGCAGAACTTCTAGACATCGTTAATATTGCAAATAATAATATTAATAACTCTGTCGTCTCAATTATTGATTTAATAATATATAAAATATCGACAATAATTGAATCAATTAACGTGAGATCTTATGCAACAATTCATCAGAACAATAATTGAACAAAACCGGTGACTTCTCACGTAAACATCAATAATCAATATCGTGTGCTCTTTATGCTGACCACGCCAGTATTCTGTACTTTTTTAACAGGGTGTTTGACGATTAACGGTAAAACTTCATTTATTATTTTTATAAAATATTTTTGTCGTTTTCTCAATCCAAGCAATAATTACATTATAGGGTCCACTGATGATTGTGTCGTCGTACGAATATTCCCTGTTAAAACGAATATTCCCCGACCAATCGAATATTATATAACCATTTGCATACTTTGCAAAATTTATAAATATGTCCCACAACTATAACATTATATCAAATCCACACCATTATATTCAAAAAAATATTTCTAGAAATTTAAATCTTTATTCATAAAATCTGGGGTCTCACATAGTACTTCAATGAGATCCCTTACGATTGGCATCCTTGCCGATATGAGTGCATACATTGATGATCATCATGCTACCATACAGTTGGCCTCGGATCTGCTAGCTCGTGTAAATACCATTGGGCAGGAGCTTGCAACGTTACCTCCTTCTTCGGAGAGAGATGTTATGTTAGATCTGATAGTACGCATACATACAGATTCGTAGATAGACTTTTATTTTTCTGAACAGACTAGCTTAGTCATTTTATCATGTACAACACATATGTATATATCAAACAACATTATATATGGCAGGAAAATATATTTTGATTCACTTCCCTTTCAATTGTTCCTTGATACTTGCTTGATATTTGCCTATTTTTTCAGGGCTTGTGATCTTTATGTATTCTGAACTCATCCTTGATGTGTGGACATTGAGACGTCGCAGGATCTTTCAGAACGGATCATTACTTTGTGTATATCCCTACCCTCTTTAGTGTCTTGGGACTGGTTTCTGTACGCAGATGTGGAGAGGAGTGTGACTTTTCCTCTCTGACACTACTACACAACAGTAAATAGACAACACTTAAACCACAACGTTTTTTATAAAAAAGTTGTGGTATTTTTTTCACAACGTTTTTTAAAAATATATTGTAGATATATATGCAAAAAAGTTATCTATTTAAAAGGACATTTTTTTGGTATTTACTAGGTAACATTTTTTTTAAAAAACGTTGTCTATAAAAAATAACACGGAGCCTTAAAAAATCTTGCTGAAGTGAAAACTTAAATAATAACTACTACCAATCTCTAGGCCAGATCAGTAGTATCACTCTTATCAGTATTTTTCCCTAGCCCACTCCCAGTCTCCAGGCCAGATCTAAAATCTCGCCATCGCTAGCAAGGATATCGCCAGCGTCGTGGCCTCCCTTCCCCGTCGTCGTCCCTCTCTTCCACCGTCGCCGTCCCTCTGCTTTTCTATACTACTTTGCTCCGTCTCTCTATACTACTTTTCTCTCTCTACAGTCTTTCAGTATTATCTTCAGAACCATGGGTATGATCTTTCTGTTACTTTCGTTCTTTTATTATGAAAGTTTTCATATGTTTTTCTCCTTGTAATCATCTGATTTGTATGTGTTTTTTATTTTCTATATGGGTTCAGCCAAGATTAAGATCGGAATCAACGATATTATATCTAGTCTCCTATCATTGTTTATTCATTTTTTACTGGAATTTACTTGATTTACTTAGGTTTTTGTTTTAATCATAGAAATATGATGTAAAGGATTTGGAAGAATTGGTCGATTAGTGGCCAGAGTGTCTTTGCAAAGAGACGATGTTGAGCTCGTTGCTGTTAACGATCCCTTGATTACAACTGATTACATGGTATGCATTCAACTTTTCATTCCAATTGCTTGTACGTCATGGTTCTGTTTGAATGAATTTATTTGAATTTTCACTATATATTACTGACCTGGAAGTTCTAGTTGGCTAATTTAACTTTTATGGCTTTTCTTCTCTCAAGATTTTAGGATTTTAACTGAGGTTGCATACATAGAGAATTGGGTATTGATAGATTATACATGAAAGATATGTGCAACCAATTTTAATGAGCCGTTTATATACTCTGCTGAGCTATATGGGGTACATTCTAGATCTGATCATGTCCCACGCTTTAATATTTAATAGTGTGATGTTTAATGGGAACTATAAATTTGGGATTAGAGGTAGTATAAGAGAATCAGCTCTGGCAATATCCTAGTCGTTTTAGTACAGTTTTAAAATTATTAGTGGGTATAAAGCCAATTAGTGTTGATCATTGGCTAGCTTGGTTTATTTCAATCTTAGTTTGTTATTTGTTTGGTACTTTAGATTAACTAATTTTTATTTTTTGTTTCAGACATACATGTTCAAGTATGACAGTGTCCACGGTCCCTGGAAGCATCATGAACTAAAAGTTAAGGATGAGAATACCCTTCTTTTCGGTGAGAAGCCAGTCTATCTTAAGCTAGCTCAAACTGTATGTTTTGTTAATACTATTTTTCTCTAGTTGCCCCAACTTAAACCCATTGAACTGCAAATTCTTAAGATATTTGAGCTGGCTCTTGACATCTTCTTGATGTTCCCATTTGCTCTTATGTTTGTTCAATGCATAAGAGTTAGCATCATCATAGGTTGCCTCCAGTTTGTAGATTTGAAAAGGCTTTAAGATGGCTTAAGGTAATCAGGAGACTAACTTTCCAGTCAGCAAAGGAGAAGTTGAAGTACCTTGAAAACAGGGTTGGATATCTCATGTAAGAACCTAATTCTGGAAATTTAATGATGAATAGCTGAGGAAATGTTATTTGGATATCTCAGGACACAAGGATGCTAACTATTGTGGAGTTAGCATTATCCACGTTATGAGAACCTGACTGAATATTTCAATACTTACTTTCGTAGATGATTGTTGGGCTGAAATTGCTCGTGATGAAAAGGTTTTTCATGTTTCCACTTTCTGTCATTTTTTGTTTCTCCTTTTTGGTGAGAATTAGTTCTATTACACTCTAGATGGGAATTCAATTTCAGGGTCATCTAGTGCCTAAGAAATCCATATTTCCTTCTAGTATTCGAGCTCTTGCTGACTATGTTCATAGCAAGGGTCTTAAGCTAGGAATCTACTCAGATGCCGGGTACATATTTCTCACATTGTTGTCACTTAGTCATTTCTTCTTTTCTCATGTTCCCACAAGAGTTTTCATGCTCCCAAGGCAAGGCCTAACAAAACAAGAGTAGAGTGTGAGTAGAGTGTAGACTTGCTTATTCCCTAGGCAATAAGAAGAGTACTCTTGTAAAAACTAGTTTTCATGTGTGAGTAGAGTGTATACTTACTTATTCCCTAGGCAAGGCCCTGAATAATCCATATTTCTCTTTTCTCTGCAATTTCTTCTTTTGCATATGAAGCTCGCAATCCTGAAGGTAACAAACTACCGTTCTTCTTCCGTAAAAATAAAATAAAAATACCTGTTAATTAGTTTACCAACTCTTTTTTTGCTTGGTAATGTGGCAGTTGAAGCTCTGATTACTATAAGAAGTGCATTGAACGACCCACATGGAGCTCTAAACAACTGATGAAGACTCCGTAGACCCGTGTAGTTGGTCTTTGATTACTTGTTCCCCCGATAATCTTGTCACTGCCTTGTCAGTATTTTCTTAACCTTCTTAATTTTTCTCTCTAATTAAATCTATTTGCACATATACATGTATATGCATGTTTTGTTTGACTATTTTAATGTTAAGAAATTTAAATTTTTGGGTATTGTAGGGGAGCTCCAAGCCAAGGTTTGTCGAGAAATTTGTCTGGTAGGATAGAAAATCTCACAAACCTTAGACAAGTGTAAGAAATTATCCAAAACATTTATTAGTTTTACATTTATTCAGTTATTTTATGTTTATGCACAAATTTAGCTTTGTTTAAAAATTTTCACAACCCAATTTATTTCTCTCTCCGAATTGTCATGCAGATTGTTGCAGAACAACAATATTTCTTGCCAAATTCCACCAGGACTAGGCAGTCTTCCAAACCTTCAGACATTGGATCTGTCCAGTAACAATTTCTTTGGTCACGTACCCGAGTCTTTGGGTTAGTTGAATGGTCTTCAATATCTGTAAGCATTTATTTTTTCTTGAATAACAAGTTTGTTTTTAAATTTTATATAGTTTTCACTTCTTATTGTTATATTGTTTTGACTCTGTTGTTTAATTTTTGTCTTGTAATAAGTAGGAGGCTAAACAATAATAGCTTGTCTGGACCTATTCCTCTGACTCTAGCCAGAGTCCCTCATCTTACTTTCTTGTGAGTAATAAATTACTACATCTCTTTCTTTCAAAATTTCTATTTCTCGATTTTGTTTGTGGTATCATGGTGTCTTAAGAACTGTAAACAACTTGCGATTTTTCTTAGGCAGGAATTTATTTTTATTTTTGTTGCAAATTGTGAATAATCGGGTTCTATTTTCTGGGATCTCTTTTGATCATGTAGGGACATGTCATTCAATAATCTCAGCGAACATGTGCCCAAGTTTCCTACAAGAACATTCAAGTATGCTTCTCCTGCCAAACACTCTATTTCTCTTGTAAACATAATAGAACTAACTGAATATATGGAGTATATTAGATTACAAAAGAATGTATGAGAAGTATGTACATAATTGTGTATGCAATGTGTTATCTAATCTTTTTCTATCGTGGTGCTTATCTTATATTTCTTTTTGTTCATATAGTTTTGTGGGTAACCAATTGATTTGTGGAAGCCATTCAGTGCACTTCTTATAGTAATCAGAGCTTCAACTGCCACATTACCAAGCAAAAAAGAGTTGGTAAACTAATTAACAGGGATTTTTATTTTATTTTTACGGAAGAAGAACGGTAGTTTGTTACCTTCAGGATTGCGAGCTTCATATGCAAAAGAAAGAAATTGCAGAGAAAAGAGAAATATGGATTATTCAGGGCCTTGCCTAGGGAATAAGCAAGTCTACACTCTACTGTTGTAAGCAAGTCTACTCTTGTAAAAATAACTAGAAATAAGAGCCTACCAAGCAAGTCTACACTCTATTCACAATGTTGTCACTTAGTCATTCGAATTTTCCCAATTCTGCTGCATAACTCCACTGGTCTAATTATTCAGGTCAAGTTGCCTGATAATCAATATCAAGATAGCTTCTTTATTTGTTAATTTTTATTTTAGCGTCACATTACCATGATAGTCACAATCAAACACACTATAACTTCTTTTATATGTCAGGGTCTGTGTTGATGGTTTATAGTTTAACAAGTTAGTCCTCTTTTCTGTTATTCTTGATTGAAGCTGGTATGAGCTCAATTGCTTGACACCTTTTAGTCTTAAGTTTGAAATCTCCACATAGATCATAATTGGTTCTGGATAGTTTGGTATTATGGATAGTTTGGTATTATTGGGATGTAAACGTATTGTATGGTATTAATATTCTTTGTATTAATTTCTATATAGTGAATTTGAGATGCATATATGGATAGTTTGGTATATATTTTGTAGATCTAGTAAATTAAAACTGTAAACGAATGGTATTATTGGGATGTATTTTGAATGGTTGATACATTTTGGCTATATATCAAGGCATTAACATATTGCAGGTGCATTGGTAATATAGGTGAACATCTTTTTTTTTTCTTTTTTATCTACAACATTTAAAAAATGTTGTCTAATATACTAAACATTTTTATCCAAAAATCGTTGTGGAATCATACCTTCTACAACGTTTTTAAGCATCTGTTAATTTTTGAAAAATAAATCTACAACGTTTTTTCCTAAAAAAACGTTGTGTATTGTGCTTAACTACAACGTTTTAAAAATGTTGTGTAATGGTGTCAAATAGATAACACCCTTAACCATGACGTTTTTCTGACTGAAATCACAACATTTTTTTCGCGTTGTCTATTAACTGTTTTGTAGTAGTGTGAGATTTACCGTACCAGAGATGGTTTCCAGTACTCCTATTTAAGAGGAGTCCAGTTAGTTCCATCTCTTATGGATTGGTATTTCTCTTCCAGGAATCAACCGTAGCTCAGATGGTTGCCGAATCTCCCATTTAGGGGGGAGGTCAGGTAGTTTCATCCTTTTGGTCTGAAGTCGATGAAATGTGGTGGATTGAAGTTTGATCCTAATACCAGGTGACAAGTCTTTGTTTTTAGGTAGGGGGTTAAACCAAACCATGAATGGTTGTATATGTACTCTTTTTGGAAGAGGAGATTAGGTCTGTGTAGTTTGAACCTGGTGTAAGGGGTTCAACGCTAAATGTAAAAGGGTATAAGAATGTTCTTGTTGTTTTTGTTTATGTAGAGAAAGGGCAGAAATATTTTTGTTATTTTTGTTTTTTATTGCGACAAGGCCATATATAATATGGGCCTACGTTGTAAGACCCCAATTTTTTTTTTAATAAAGATGATTTTTCTATAAATATCATTTTTTAATATTATGGAATGAATTTGATATAATGTTATAGTTGTGGGTAATATTTATAAATTTTTTTAAGTATGTAAGTTATTATAAAATATTCAATTGGTCGGGGAATATTCTTTTTGTCAGGAATATTTGTACAACGGCACAATCATTGGTGGACCCCACAATGGAATTATTGTCGGATTGAGAAAATGACAAAAATATTTTATAAATAACTACAGAGGTGTTATTGTTAAAGCTGTTGAACTACCCTTAGTAGTAAAAATACGATGTCTGGCGTGGTTGCATAGTAGCATGCAAGTATTGATTATTGATGCTTACGTGAGAAGTCACTCATTTATACTCAATTATTGCTACAGTAATTGCTGCATCATATCTCTCATATTATTAATTCGATTATTGTCACAGTATCATCTGCATTATATGTTATATTATTAAATCAATAATTGAGACTACAAAGTTATTCATATTATTAAATTGCAATATTTACAATCTCTAGAAGTTCTGTCAAGGAGAGGTTTGGTCACCTAATTGCGCGCGAATAGGGAGAAATTCTTATTGGAAAGCCCTCTCTTTTCTAGGAACAACCTGATTGCTAAATATTGTGAGTTATAATATTAATGATGAATAAGTTCGTGTTGATTAAAGATGAATTTGATAGTTTCATTATGTTGGGATTATTTGTGTTAGTAGAAATTGACATCTATTCCAATGATAATTGATGTCTGGAGGTTATATTGTTCAATCGGGTATTCGGGGAACTTTTCGTGTCGGAGTACTATTCACGAGTTACTATTCATGAGTTACTATTCACGAGTTCTTATTCACCCGATTCTTATTCACTCTAGTATTGTGCATTCAGTATTTTGGGTACAATATTATTCCATGAGGAGATGTGCTAATTTTTCGCATAGTTGGTTGAAGTTATATTAGTGAATCAATATGAATGCATTGGTGGAAAGTTATAATAGTGAATCAATATGGATCGCTAGTTTAAAGTTTTAATAGTAAATCGGTATGGACCGTTGCTTTAAGTTTTAATAGTAAATTAATCGAACCGCCCATTTTAAAAGTAAATCAATCTGGACCGTTCGGGAATTAGTTCTTATTCAATTCATTTTCTATAAATAAGCTCATTCCTTCATTATTTTTCTTAATTCTTTGAAACTCTGAGAGAAATTATAGAGAGAGAAAGAAGAAGAGTATTTCGCTACTTCACTACTTGATATCCAAAGGTCTTTTATGGTAAGGAGTGTTATTCTTTCTTATTCATGTAAGAGAACTTTTGTTATTCCATTCTTTATTATTACATTGGAATAACTTGTGTCTGCCAGATATTCTATACTTGGTGAAATCCTCTGTTATTCCATTCTATATTATTATGTTGGAATAACTGTTTATACACAAATCTACCGCATATCGTGGTGAAATTCTTCTATTATTCCGTTCTTTATTATTACGTTTAATATCCCATCGGTCTTAATTTACCGACACAGTTCCATTATTTATTATTCCGCATTTATTATTCCATTATTTATTATACTCAGTTGGTTAAAGTTTTTAACTTCTATACTCCATGAAATTAGTGGAATATCCTTGATATTTGCGCTTCATCTAGTATCTTTTCATGGAAATATTCTTCTGAGCATTCTTGAATTTTACTCTACAAAGTAGTATCATGTTGACAATTTAGACATTATTTGTTCCTGGATAAACTAATTCTTGAACTTGTTTTATTAAATTCTTATATCATTGTCATCATCCTCATGTTTATATTTTTTAAAGTCATCTGTGGCCTGTAGTGCATAGATGGACTTGGTATGATTATAACCAGAGATTATTAGGTATATAATCATGGATAGTAATGTTACAAATGATGTGGTAAAAGTCCTCGTTGAATTAGTAGTGCATTGATGGGACGGTTGTTGGCATGATCATGACCATTGATGAATACACGAATATCCTTGGCCCGTGAGTGCATGGATAATTTATGGTTGTGACCCTAATGAATATCCTGGTAGTAGTAGTCTGTGGATGATGTGGATTATTTATTGTTTGAGTCTCAAATGATAAAAGTGATGAAATTTTTTAAATCATAAAAGATAGTAGATTTTATTCTCTACTGACTCTTTTAATGGATTTCTTATTCCACCGCAGATTAAACTTGTTGTCTATTGTATTTTATCGGTTTAACATTGTTTGAGGCTAATGATAATTTATCCCGCATTATCTTAGTCATAATATTTCTTCTTCTTCGGGCTAGTTGAGCTCACCTTTCTTTGTTCTCTTCGTGAAATGAGAACGAAAGACTGACTCAGGTCGGGGAGCGGAGTGATGGTCCAGATGATAGTATTAGTAGTCCTCACTATTCGTAAAATAGTGTGACAATAAATGTAATGAGGACTTATTCTCGAGAGTGGATATTATCAGAAGACAATATTTGTATTAAAACTCACAGCTTTTTGTTCAGATATTAAAGATTGTATTTGTATTACGCACCATGTATCTGGCGCACCCAAGATGGGTGATGTATACCTATTTTGGGAAGCGCCGCGAGTTGGTATCAAAGCTTAGGGATATGATCCACGGCTAAGATGTGAGATAAGAAGTAGGAGGGGAGGCGGGGAATTCTTTTCACTAGTATGACCTACCTAAGTTTATTTGTTATTTAATTGGTCGAATTGAGTATAGGGTTAATATGTGATATGTTAATTAACCCTTGTTTTGTTGCGAGATTTGAAAATGACATCAGAGAATGTTGAGAACATCGATGGAGCACGGAGACCGTTGAGTCTCCACGGATCAATAACTGTGACAATGTGCATCGTGAAGGCGACAATCCTCATGCAAACAACAACACCGACCAAATGATGAGCGATGGAATGTTCCGAGGCTTCATGCAATTCATACAACATCAAAGTAGAGCGTCTCTCTGTCCAAAATGCAGTGGAAACACCGGCAACTCTTGATGGCCACCGCCAAACAATTCAAGGAGCTGGGACCACCGAGTTTTTGGTGAGCCAAAACCACTTAAGGCGGAGACGTGGATAAAAGCAGATCAACAAGATATTTGATGTCTTGGGTTCCTCCGAGGAGCAAAGGTTCCTTTGCCACCTTCATGTCAAGTGCGAGGCAAATTCTTGGTGGGAATCAGTAAATCATACTCAACTCCGCCGATTGAAGATGTCTTGGGAGAAGTTTCAAGAAGCGTTCAACGACAAGTACTTTCCGAAAGTATTCATCACATGAAAGAGGTAGAGGTCATCAAGTCGGAGCAAAACAACATGGCCAGTGTCACAAGACTGAAGCCAAGTTTGCCGAAGAGTTGTCGGTTTTGCGTCCCATTTGGTTGATAATGAGGGAGAATGACGTGAATGTTTCTAAGAGGTTTGAAACCTTAGATACGTCAATACCTTATCTCTCATAAAGCGTGTGTTTGTATTCGAGATGTTGTTAATAAGGCTCGATTATTGAAGCGCGATAATGAGTCAACCCAACCAAAAAGAGAGCAAAGGCAAAATGATAATACCCGATGATAGCGGTCATCGAAGTGGTGATGATAAGCGTGGAGGAATCAACATGTCGAAATGGTACCACTTTGGTAATCATGGCCAAAACAATAAGAATGGACATTTCAAGAAGAGGAGATTCAACAATGATGGAAAGGCGTCGGCACCATCACCCGTTGTTAAGGAAGGAGAACGACCACCTATTATATGCTTCAAATGCGGAGAGGAGGACATATCGGTCAAACTGTGCAATGCCCTCAAAGCATGTTACAATTGTGGAAGAGAAGGACACCTGGCGATTTTTCTCGTTCATCAAGACAAGTCCAATGGGAAGGAGGCACTAAAGGTCGTCCCGTAAAAGTCAAAGCCCGATGGTCTGAGGAGGCGTTTGTCGTGACCTCCCAGAAAGTAAGGAACCCGAATGAGGTCATTACGGGTAAACTTATCATAAACTCTAGCAAAGTATATACCTTATTTGATCTGGGTTCTACCCATTCTTTTATTTCTCCTACTTGCGCCAACGCGTTTAAAATTGACTCAGGAGAAATTGGACTTTGACTTAATTTGTTGAAACTCCATTGGGAGAAACCTTCATTACATCCACTATTTATAAGTCTTGTTTGGTTCAAATCGGTATCCTCACATTACCTGTCGATCTTATTTCATTGAAAATCCTTGCATTTGATGTAATTCTATGGATTGATTGGTTAACTACTCATCATGCAAAAATTAATTATTTTCGTAATGTTGTTAGCTTTCATATTCCTAACTAACCTATTATGCGAATTCAAGCAACCAAATCATTAAAATCAATCACTGTCATCTCAAGCCATAAAGCTATTCGTTTATTGAAAAAGCGGATGTCAAGCTTTTCTTAGCTCATGTCACGGATCTAAACAAAAATAAATCGGCTTTTGAATGATATTTCTATTGTTAATGAATTTCCTGACGTATTCCCTGAAAAATTTCCTGGCCTACCCTCAGAGCGTGAAATTGAATTTTGTATCGACCTTGAACCCGGTACAAAACCTATTTCCAAAGCCCCATATCGAATGGCTCCTATTAAACTTTAGGAGTTAAAGACCCAACTGCAGGAATTGTTAGACATTGGCTTTATTCATCCTAGTATTTCTCCTTGGGGTGCTCCTGTTCTATTCGTGAAAAAGAAAGATGGGAGTATGCGACTTTGTATTGATTATCGAGAGTTGAACCATGTCACCATCAAAATAGGTACCCTATTGCCACGTATTGATGACTGTTTGAAAGCGATTAAGGCGCCAAATTCTTTTTAAAGATTGATCTTCGTTGCGGATATCACCAATTAAAGATTAGAACCGATGACATTCCAAAAACGACTTTCAGAACTCGGTACGGGCATTATGAATTCCTAGTCATGTCTTTTGGATTGACTAATGCTCCTGCTGCCTCCATGGATATGATGAACCGAGTATTCAAGGATTATTTGGATCACTTTGTGGTCGTCTTCATTGATGACATCCTTATTTATTCTAAAAGTCGTGAAGATCATGAGCAACACTTGAGGCTGATACTCCAAAAGCTTCGTGAATATAAGCTTTATGCCAAGTTGAAGAAATGCGAGTTCTGGTTTGAGGAAGTAGCATTCCTTGGGCACGTAGTATCAAGTCATGGAATATTTGTTGACCCAGCAAAGATTGAAGCTATACAAAGCTGGGAGCAACCTAAATTAGTGACTGAAGTACGTAGCTTTCTCGGCTTAGCTGGTTATTATCGAAGATTCGTAGAAGGGTTTTCTCGAATCGCTACTCCACTAACTCAGCTGACTCAAAAAGATACAAAATTCGGTTGGAACGAGGAATGTGAGAAGAGTTTTTAAGAACTCAAGAGGAGACTCATTTCAAAGACTTTTCGACAATACATCCGGCTCGGAGGATTTGTCATCTCTGGTGATGCTTTAGCAAAGGTTTAGGATGTGTTCTCATGCAACATGGAAAAGTCATAGCTTTATGCCTCTCGATAACTCAAAGAATATGAGAGGAATTATCCCGCTCATAATTTAGAGTTAGCGGCGATCGTTTTACACTAAAGATTTGGAGGCATTACTTGTATGGGAGAAAGTAGAGATCTTTACGGATCATAAAAGCCTCAAATATTTTTTTACTCAAAAGAACTCAACATGCGACAACGACGTTGGCTTCGAATCATTGAAAGATTATGATCATACCATCCAATACCATCCCGAAAAAGCGAACGTGGTGGTGGCGCATTGAGTAGAAGATCATATGCGTGAATGAAAGTGCGATATTGACAACGAAAGGCCCATTTTTGTGTTTCTTGCAAAGGATGGAGATAGAGTTAAAGACTCCGGGGACCCATGTGATGATAGCGAATATCTGAGTAGAGCCGACTTTAATTGATAAAGTTAAAATTTGCTTTCAAGCTCACGGACACTCTGGAGGTGATGTGTATGAGGAAGAAAGTGCAAGAAGGTGCTATACTTAGGAAGCAAGAATCGATGAAGAAGGAATACTTGAGTTAACTCGGACTTTGTGTTCTAACAACCACGATTTAAAGTATAGAATCATGATGGAGGCGCACAACACACCGTTTGTAATCCATCCTGGGAGTACCAAAATGTATCGTGATCTTCGTCATACATTTTGGTGGAGCAATATGAAGAGAGAGATAGCGTTGTTTATCTCAAGGTGTCTATCTTGTCAACGAGTCAAGGTGGAGCATCAAGTGCCAAAAGGTCCATTGCAACTACTTGAAATTCTAGAATGGAAGTAGGAGCACATTACCATGGATTTCGTTATTGGTCATCCCAAGGTTTCTCAAGACATAGATGTGATTTGGGTCATTGTTGATAGATTGACTAAGTCTGCTCATTTCTTACCGATACGAGAAACTTATACACTTGAACATCTTGCTAGTATGTATATAAACGAGATTGTAAGATTGCATGGTATGCCAGTATCCATAGTTTCTGATCGAGACCCAAGATTCACTTCAAGATTTTGGGTTAGTTTGCAAAAAGCTATGAGCACGGATTTACGATTTAGTTCTAAGATATCATCCTCAGAATGGACGGACAATCGAGAGGACTATTCAAACTCTTGAAGATTTATTAAGATCGTGTCCTTGACTTCAAGAGAAGTTGGGACAAGTTCTACTGGATTGGTGGAGTTTTCATATACAACGGTTATCAAACAAGTATTGGCATGGCTCCATTGAAGTGTTGTATGGAAGAAAGTGTCGATTCTCCAATTATCTTTGGGATGAGGTGGGTGAAGCAACGCCTTTGTTGGGACGAGGAGTTCAGTACGTATGACTCTGAAAAAGATTCAAACGATCCGACAACGTATAAAAACCTCACAAGATCGACAAAAGAGTTATGTTGATCTTCATCGAAAGGACGTGAAATTCGATATTGGAGATCATGTGTTGTTACGTGTTGCTCCATGGAAAGGAGTTACGAGATTCGAAAAAGAGAGGAAAGCTCAATCCTCGATTCATTGGTCCATTTTAATCCTCAAACAGTAGGAGCTCCGGCTATAGACTCGCTTTTTCTGCTTAAGTATGTCTCGTGTTCATAATATTTTTCACATATCTATATTACGTAAATATGTGAAAGACCCGAACCACATTATTGAAGTTAGAACCGGATGAAATAATAAAGATTTAACATATGAGGAGGTTCCTGTTAAAATCTTGGATAAAAAGGAGCATATTCTACGCTCCAAGGATATACCTCAAGTCAAAGTTTTGTGGAGGAACCACGATGTTGAGGAAATGACCTGAGAATTAGAATCTGAAATGAAATCAAGGTATGCTTACCTCTTCGACATACAGTGTCGCACTTAAATTCGAGGGTAGAAATTTCATAAGAAGGGGAGGTTGTAAGACCCCAATTTTTTTTTAAATAAAGATGATTTTTCTATAAATATCATTTTTGAATATTATGGAATGAATTTGATATAATGTTATAGTTGTGGGTCATATTTATAAATTTTGCTAAGTATGCAAGTTATTATAAAATATTCGATTGGTCGAGGAATATTCTTTTTGTCGGAAATATTCGTACAATGAAACAATCATTGGTGGACCCCACAATGGAATTATTGTCAGATTGAGAAAATGACAAAAATATTTTATAAATAACGGCAGAGGTGTTATTGTTAAAAGCATTGAACTACCCTATTAGTAAAAGAAACGATGTCTGGCGTGGTTGCGTAGTAACATACTGCGGTATTGATTATTGATGCTTACGTGAGAAGTCACTCATTTATACTCAATTATTTACTTTCTGATGAATTGTTGCATCATATCTCTCATATTATTGATTCGATTATTGTCACAGTATCATCTACATTATATGTTATATTATTAAATCAATAATTGAGACGACAAAGTTATTCATATTATTAAATTGCAATATTTACAATATCTAGAAGTTCTGTCAAGGAGAGGTTTGGTCACCTAATTCCGCGCTAATAGGGAGAAATCCTTATTGGAAAGTCCCCTCTTTTCTAGGAACAACCTGGTTGCTAAATATTGTGAGTTATAATATTAATGATGAATAACTTCGTGTTGATTAAAGATGAATTTGATAGTTTCATTATGTTGGGATTATTTGTGTTAGTAGAAATCGACATCTATTCCGATGATAATTGATGTCTGGAGGTTATATTGTTCAATCGGGTATTAGGGAACTTTTCGTGGTTTGAGTACTATTCATGAGTTCTTATTCACGAGTTACTATTCATGAGTTACTATTCACGAGTTACTATTCACCCTTGCCATTATTTACTCTAGTATTGTGCATTCGGGTATTTGGGTGCAATATTATTCCATGAGGAGATGTGCTAATTTTTCGAATAGTTGGTTGAAGTTATATTAGTGAATCAATATGGACCATTGATGGAAAGTTATAATAGTGAATCAATATGGATCTTTGGTTTAAAGTTTTAATAGTAAATCGGTATGAATGAATTGCTTTAAGTTTTAATAGTAAATCAATCAGGCAAATTCATTTAAAAGTAAATCAATCTGACCTTTATTAGAATTAGTTCTTATTTAATCCATTCTTCTATAAATAGAAGCTCATTCCTTCATTATTTGTTACTTAATTCTTTGAAACTCTCAGAGAGAGAAATTATAGAGAGAAAGAAGAAGAGTATACATTACTTCACTACTTCGATATCCAAAGTGTCTTTTACGGTAAGGAGTGTTATTCTTTCTTATTCATTAAGAGAACTTCATTATTCCATTCTTTATTATTCTGTTGGAATAACTTCGTATATCATGCACATACCCTATACTTGGTGAAATCCTCTGTTATTCCATTCTATATTATTATGTTGGAATAACTTTGTTTATCAAAAGCAACCGCATACGTGGTGAAATTCTTCTATTATTCCGTTCTTTATTATTCTCGTGGAATATCACGCTTGGTCTGTAATTTCGCTTTGACTCGGTTCCATTATTTATTATTCCGCATTTATTATTACGCCGGAATATCTGCGTCATGCATTTTTTCTGTGGGACTGGTTCCATTATTTATTATTCGTATTTATTATTCTCGTAGAATATCTTGTGCAATGCGTTTACTTTGGGACTGGTTCCATATTTATTATTACATTGGAATAACCTACATGTTTATCTATCACATGTCCGGTGATTTCTTTTGTTATTCTATTATTTATTATACTCATCGGTTGGTTAAAGTTTTAACTTCTATACTCCATGAAATTAGTGGAATATCCTTGATATTTGCGCTTCATCCAAAGATCTTTTTATGGAAATATTATTACGAGCATTCTTGAATTTTACTCTACAAAGAAGTATCATGTTGACAATTTGGACGTTATTAGTTCTGGATAAACTAATTCTTGAACTTGTTTTATTGAATTCTTATATCATTATCATCATCCTCATGTTTATATTTTTAAAGTCATCTATGGCACGTAGTGCATAGATGGACTTGTATATGATTATGACCGAGGATTATTCGGTATAATCATGGTAGTAATGTTACAAATGATGTGGTAAAAAGTCCTCATTGGCCCGTAGTACATTGATGGACATTTGTTGGCATGATCATGACCATTGATGAATACACGAATATCCTTGGCCAGTAGTGCATGGATAATTTATGGTCGTGACCCTAATGAATATCCTTGGCCGTAGTGCAGGGATGATGTGGATTATTTATCAAGTTGAGTCTCAGCGATAAAAGTGATGAAAAACTTTTTAAATCATAAAAGATAGTAGATTTTATTCTCTACTTGACTCTTTTAATGGATTGCTTATTCATTCCGAGTTAAACTTGTTGTCTATTGTATTTTATCAGTTTAACATTGTTGAAGGCTAATGATAATTTATCCTGCATTATCTTAGTCATAATATTTCTTACTGAGCTAGTTGAGCTCACCCTTTCTTTCACTGTTCTCTTCAAGAAATGAGAACGTAGCAGGGACTAGTCGGGGAACAAAGTGATGGTCCATATGATAGTATTAGTAGTCCTCACTATTCTGTTAAATAGTGTGATAATAAATGTAATGAGGACTTATTCTGAGAGTGGATATTGTCTAGAATACAATATTTGTATTAAAACTCATTGTTTTATTGTTGTATATTAAAGATTGTATTTGTATTCTGCACCATTATCTGGCGACCCAAGATGGGTGATGTATACCTATTTTGGGGGCATCATATACGTACTCCCGGGTATCAGGGAGATCATGTCGACGTAGTTCACCCCTCATGACGATTCGCAACCGATGAAATGTTTGACCCCATGTGTAGGCTACATTGCGGGGGAAAGAAAGTTTGATCCCATGTTTGGGACAAACTGTAGGTGTGAAAAAGTTTGATCTTATGTTCAGGACAAACTTCCAGTTTGAAAAAGTTTGATCCTATGTTCAGGACAAACTGCAGGTGTGAAAGATTCAATCCCTAGTGGGATAACCAAAATTGTATGAAAGGTTTGAAATGAAGTGAAACCAGGCTGTTGGCTTGAAGAGTATGTTTCCCTGATGGGGCAGAACAGTATGAAGAAGATTTTGTATGTAAGAAAGGATTAGAAAACCTGAATGACTGGTGATCTGATGATCCAAAACCAGGATGTTTGCTTGATGGTAACCTCAGACATAGTATCGTTTCACGGTGTCCAGGTTGATGAGTTGTGAAAATTCATCGTCGTCCATTTCCTGTAGTCTGAGAGAGCCTCATGTCAATACCTCTTTGACAATAAACGGGCCTTCCCAGCTTGGAGCGAATTTTCCCATAGATTAATCTTGGTTGTCAATGATCTTCTTCAAAATCAAGTCATGTTGTTTAAAATAACGTAGCTGGACTTTTCTATTGTAGGATTTGGCGATCCTTTGTTGATATAACTGACCATGGAAGATAGTCGTGGTTCGCGTTTCATCTATTAAAGACAATTGGTGATATCTGTCTTGTACCCATTAGTCTTCATCCAGCTGAGCGTCCATCAACACTCTAAGGGATTCCATTTCCACCTCTATGGGGAACACTACTTCCATCCCATAGGCTAATGAGTAGGGGGTTGCCCTAGTGGAAGTACGCATTGAAGTTCTGTAAGATAATAAAGTCAGAGGCAACAAGTTAAGCCATCCTTTGTTGTTAGCGGACATCTTTTGCATAATTTTCTTGATATTTTTATTAGCCGCTTCAACAACACCATTCATCTTTGGATGGTAGATGACGGAGTTAAGGTGTTTGATGTGGAATTTACTGCATAACTCTTTCATCATTTTGTTGTTGAGATTCTTAGCATTGTCTAACACAATGACTTTTGGTTGTCCATATCGACAAATGACATTGTTTTTTATGAAAGCAATGATGACTTCTTTGGTAACCCTAGAGAAGGAGGCTGCTTCTACCCACTTAGTGAAGTAGTCAATCTTGGTGAAGATAAACTGATGCCCATTACTGGCTTTAGGCTCGATGGGTCCGATCACGTCCATTCCTCACATTGAGAAGGGATAGGGCGAACTCATACTGTGGAATTCCCTTGGAGGGGCGTGGATAGCATTTCCATGAATTTGGCATTGGTAGCACCTATTGACGTGATCATCACAGTCAGTCTTGAGAGTAAGCCAGTAATGTCCTGTTCTGAGGATCTTCTTAACAAGTAGGGAGCCGCTCATGTGTGGGCCACATACTCCACCATGGATTTCATCCATAAGCCTCTGAGCTTGGTCTTTGTCCAGACATCTAAGCAGACCTAATCCCGCATCTCTTTTGTAGAGTGCATCTCCGCTCAGGTAGAATTTTATAGGCAATCAATGGATCCGCCTTTTTCAGTTGGGCTCGCCTCAGCGGGTGTAGATCCATCTCGCAGATACTCCTTGATGTGCTGATAGCAAGGGTGTTGGATGGGAGGTAGCTCATCCGATACTTCTCCAACATAGTTCACATAGGATGAAACCTTTTACAGGGAAAATGTAATGCTTGGCATGCTTTCCTTGTCAGATATGTGAATCAAGGAGGCCAAAGTTGCTAGTGCATCTGAAAAGTCATTCCTGTTTCGAGGAATGTGGAGGAAGGTTACTTCTTCAGACTCCGAAGCCATCTGTAAAACTTATCGATGGTAAGGCAGGAAATGTAGTTCCTTGGTTTGATAGATTCTCGTGGTTTATTTGATTACCAACTCCGAATCCCCAAAAATAGTTAACCGTCTGATTCCCATTGAGTGAGCAAGTTTTAGCCCCATGATACATCCTTCATACTTTCTATTTGTGTTGTCAGTGCCGATAAACAAAGAATTTAATTCAATGACGGATATCGCTTTCCCCATACTGGGACACTAGAACTGCTCCAGCTCCAGAACCTTCTATGTTAACAGCTCCATCAAAATACATTTTCCACGTGTGGCATGCATCGTACTGATGGTGTTCATTGAATCGCCACGCCATGACCCTTCATCGTGGGAAGTATGTTTCAAGGGTTTGTAATCCCTCAAAAGTGCGGTATACGATTGATCCGTAATTCCTTGACCTTTAATGGTCATTTACATCACGTAGACAATGTCGAATTATTGCAGAATCAACTACCATCTGGACAGCCGAAAATTCAGTATGGGCTTACTGAACACGTATTTGAGAGGATCCATGCGGGATATGAGATGGGTTATGTGACCATGAAGGTAATGTTGTAATGTAAGACCCCATCTTATTATGAATAAAAATTAAATTTTCTCTATTTATTATCTTGAAATAATAAGGAGTTAATTTGATATAATACTTTGGTTATGGGTGAAATGTACAAATTTTACAAAATAAGCAAGTGGTTATAAAATATTTATTTTTTGTCGGAGAATATTCGTTTGGTCGTGGAATATTCTTGTTATCGGGAATATTAAATATGCATTCGGTAGCATCCATTTGTAATAGAATAACCATTTGGATGAAGAAAATAACAAGTTTGAGTTTTTATAAATAACTAGCAGTAGTTGTTATTCAGGTGAACATCGTTGAATAACAAATTGGTTAAAATACGATGAATACGCGTGGTTGCGAAGTAGCATTACCAGATTGCACAAAGATTTTTGAATTATTGATTCTTACGTAAGAAGGCACTACTCAATAATTGTTACAGTAATTACTTTTCAATATTTTATTTTATTGATTCAATAATTGCTGCGTTGATATTTTATATTATTGTTGTTTCAATAATTGTCACTGCACAGTATTTCCCATTATCAGATCAATAATTCATATTATTTGAATAATATTATTAGATAACATTATTGGCAATGTCTAGAAAGTTCTGTCAAGGAGAGGTTTGGTCACCTAATTGTGCGCTAGTAAAGAGAAATCCTTATTGGAAAGCCCCCTCTTTCCTGGGAACCACCTGGTTGTCATAATTGTGATTCTGTAATATTATTTATGAATAATTAATTATTGATTTATATGATAAGGAAATATTTATTTTATGTGGATATAAATGATGGATTTATTTATGTGGTTATAATCCAAGGAATTAATGTGGAGGTGTTTTATCAGTATTTTTGTTGGAATGGAGGTGTTAAAAATCAAATTAATATTTTTACGATATATTGCGTGAGTTATAATTTTTAATCCGACCGTTGGATCGTTGTGATTTTTGGATATGTTATACATATATAAGTTGAGTATATGTCCACAAATTTTGAACATTTGTTATGAATTTTAAGAGGTGACTGATTCGGAAATTAGGTTTATAAATGATTTTGGTGGAAACTTCTAGAATTGAGTGGGCCCCACTTGTGGTTGGTGAAAAAATGTGCTGAATTTTATTTCAAATGTGGTGGGTGGTAATAAGCAGGTAAAGCCATCAGTAAAGAAGAAAGTCAAGTCTTCTTCTGCGTCTTTAATATTTTCCTATAAATAGAGGGTTAAGTTAGAATTGAAAATCACACCGTAAACATAAGCTTTTCTCTTTCTCTCTATATTATCGAGTTTATTTTGTGAGTATTAGAGATACTTTGAGAGTTGTTGTTCAAAGACAAGTTTCATTTAGCATCACTTCCGACCTTTTATTCCAAGTATTGCTTTCTTTGAGGTAAGTGGATGTTATTTTCTTCTTAAATGATATTATTTTCTTCAATATCATTACGCCTTAAATATTGGTTTGAACTTTTTAATCAAATTTTGAACTTTTGTGTTTGGGTTACTATTCAAGTATAATTACACTATTCACGATACATCACTATTTATAATACGGCAGACTATTCAATTAAAAATGAAATTTTCTCTTTTGTCCCGTATGTCTTTTATGGTTACTATATTTGATTGTATCCATTTTTGATCTTTATTTTGAATTCTACTTCACAATTGGTTATTATGGAGTATTATTGAATTTGGATAAACCGAAATACTTAATCCCTAATATTTGTCCTTCCGTCTCAATCGGATTCGTTCTCTAAAATATTTTTCATCATCCTCGGTCCTTAATGGTGATACTTGATTAATATCTTTGGCTTCAGAAGGCAAAAGATGTATGATTATTCGATGAATATCTTTGGCCCGTAGTGCTAAAGATGAACAGTGTTGAGATGAACATGACCAATCTGGTGATATACAAATGAATATCTTCAATTCGCAAAGTAGAAAAGATGAATATTTGATTCAAGATGTATATTGATTAATGTTATAGGGATAAAATATTGATGATGGACTTTTATATTCATGGATGATAGTAGATTTCATTCTCTACTTAACTCTTCTAATGAATTGTTGTTTCTGCTGCAATTGTTGATCTAAAACTTGTTGTTGATTATATTCTATCAGATTTTTCCCTATTGAAGACTAATGATAATTTGTTGTATATTATCTTAGTCATAATATTCTTTACTGGGCTAGTTGAGCTCACCCTTTTCCTTTTTGTTCCATTTTTCTGCTCAGGAAGCGAGAACATAGCGGGAAGTAATCGGGGTGTGGAATGATGGTTCTAGACAGGTTGTTTTATAATCCTCACTATTTTGTAAAATAGTGTCAATAATTGTAATGAGGACTTTATTTGGGTGTGGATATTGTCTAAAAGACAATATTTGTATTTAAACTCACAAAGATGTATGTAGTCGATTTTGCACGACAAATTGTATTAATAAAGTTGTAGTTATTTTACATGTACCATGTATTTGGCGACTCGTAATAGGTGATGTATACCTATTTTGGGGGCGCCACAATTGGTATCGAGCTTAGGATATGGTCTCCAATGAGATCTGGAGAATAGAACTAGGAGGGGAGAGATGAGTAAATCATTCGCTAAGGTGTCCTACCTAAGCTTATTTATTGGTCACCATAATATAGGGATATTATGTGATATGTTAATTTGTTTAATTAACCCTGCTTTTATGGCGGTTTTTAAGAATGGCAATTGAGAACGTTAACAATGGAGTCTATGAGACCTGTGGAACAACCTTTGATTACCAATCAAGAGAACGTGCAATGTGAAGGCAATATTCCTCCCGTAAACAACACTACCGAGCAAATGATGAATGATGCGATGTTTAGAAGCTTTTTGCAGTTCATGCAAAATCAGACGAGGGAGACTCGTATACAAAATACAGGTGGAAATGATAGCAAGGCGTGGTTTATCACGGCCAAGCAGTTCAAGGAGTTGGGACCACCAGAATTCTATGGAAAGCCGGATCCGATTAAGGCAGAGAAGTGGGTAAAACAAATTACCAAGATATTCGATGTCTTGGGATGCACGGAGAAACAGAAGGTTCCATTCACCACCTTTATGTTTCGTGGTGGTGAGGCAGACACTAGTGGGAATGCAGGAAGCGTACCAAATTTCGAACTCAATATATCTTGGGAAACGTTTCAGAAACTGTTCAATGACAAGTACTTTCCTGAAAGTATTCGTCATATGAAGGAGGTAGAGTTTATTAGACTGGAACAAAATAACATGACGGTGTCCCAGTACGAGGCGAAGTTCGCGGAGTTATCTAGGTTTGTACCTCATTTGGTAGAAAATGAGGAACGTATGACGAGGATGTTTTTGAGAGGTCTAAAACCCGAGATTCGTCAATACCTTATCTCATAAATTTTCTCTTTATTCAGATGTTGTCAACAGGGCTCAGTTATTAGAGCGAGATAGTGAGTATGTTCAACCGGACAACAACCAGGGTCATACTGGTGACAACAGTCATCGGAGCGATGATAACCATCGTGGAGGAAATTATCATGCTAGAAATGGTAACCACTTCGGTGGTAATCATGGCCAAGATAATAAAATAAATAATTCAAGTGGAAATTTCAAGAGAAGATTTAACGATAACGAGAAGACGCTTCGACAAAGAAAGACCAAAGACCAAAGAACAAATTATAGGGGGAGGAGAACGACCGCCGATTAGATGCTACTGAGATGTGAGAAGAGGGACATATAAGTCCAAACTGTTCACAGCCTTCCAAGGTATGTTTTAGTTATGGAAAAGACGACCACATAGCTCGATTTTGTCCTGTAGCGAAATCAAGTCCAGCAGGGATGGTGGCACCAAAGGCGGATACGAACAAAACAAAGTCGGCAATTTCTGGAAGAGCGTTTGTCGTGACCGCCCAAAACACGAGGAACCTGAATGAAGGTATCACGGGTTAATTAATTATAATTTCTTGCAAAATCTATACCTTATTAGATACCGGTTCTACCCATTCTTTTATCTCTCCCGCTTGTGCTCAACGTTTAAACTTGACTCCAGAGAAATTAGACTTGGACTTATCTGTGGAGACTCTGTTAGAAGAAACTTTCATTACATCCACTATTTATAAATCTTGTTTGATCCAAGTTGGCACCATCACGGTACCATCACATTACTTGTTGATCTTATCTCTTTAAAGATACTTGCTTTTGATGTGATTTTAGGGATTGATTGGTTAACTACTCATCATGCCAAAATTGATTGCGTTCATAAAGTTGTTAGTTTTCATATTCCTAAGCAACCTGTTATTCGAATTCAAGCAATCAAACCATTGAAGTCAAACACTTTCATATCAAGCCATAAAGTCATTCGTTTATTGAAAAACGAATGTCAAGCTTTCTTAGCCATGTTATGGTTTTAAATAAAAATACGTCAGATTTGAATTATATTTCTGTTGTTAGTAAATCTCCTAACGTATTTTTTAAAGAATTTACTGGCCTACCCCCAGAGCGTGATATTGAATTTTGTATCGACTTTGAACCCGGTACAAAACCCATTTATAAAATCTCATATCGAATGGCTCCTATTGAACTTTAGGAGTTAAAAACCCAAGTACAAGAGTTGGTACTCAAGCCTCTATCTGGTGACTTCCTTTGTGGAATGCACTAAAGCCAAACTCTCCGTAGGGGACTCTATATTTGTGTGGTAGTAAAACGATAGGAGCCATTGTGACGTGCTATCCAAGATTGGGATATGAATCACAGTTGAGAGCAACCGAAGTCGGTGACCGAAGTACATAGCTTTCTGGTCTTAGCTGGTTATTATCGGAGATTAGGGAAGGATTTTCTCGAATTGCTACTCTGTTAACTTAGCCGACTCGAAAAGATACAAAATTCGTATGGAGCAAGGAATGCGAGAAGATTTTCCAAGAACTCAACAATCGACTCATTTCGGCACCTATTCTGATCATACCATCCTGGAAAAAACAAACGTGGTAACTGACGCATTGAGTAGAAGATCGTATGTGAGTACGAGTGCGATATTGTTGAACACAAAGACCAATTTTGTATAATTTACAAACGATAAAGATAGAGTTAAAAACTCTAGGGACCCACGTGATGATGTCAAATATACGAGTAGAACCGACCTTAATTGATAAATTTAAAGATGCTCAAGCTACAGACCTGGAGCTAATGAATATGAAGAAGAAGGTGCAAGAAGGAGTTATTCTAGAAGTAAGAGTCGATGAAGAGAAGAAAGCTCAAACCTTCGATATATTTGAAATCCTCGATCGAGTAGGAACTGTGGCCTATAGACTCGCCTTAACGCAAAGTATGTCGCGTGTTCATAATGTTTTTCACGTATTGATGTTACGTAAATATGTGGACGACCCAAACCACATTATTGCGTTAGAAACCGCATTTAGATATAAAGAAGGTTTAACGACGAGGAGGTACCTGTCAAGATCTTGGATAGGAAAGAGCATGTCCTACGCACAAAGGTTATACCACAAGTTAAGGTTTTGTGGAGGAACCATGCTATTAAAGAAATGACCTAGGGGTTGGAATCAAAAATGAAAGCGAGGTACCCTCACCTTTTTGAAACACCAGGTACGTACATCAATTTCGAGGACAAAATTTCATAAGGAGGGGAGGTTGTAAGACCACATCTTATTATGAATAAAAATTAAATTTTCTCCATTTATTATCTTAAGGAGTTAATTTGATATAATACTTTGGTTATGGGTGAAATGTGCAAATTTTACAAAATAAGCAAGTGGTTATAAAATATTCATTTTTGTTGGGAATATTCGTTTGGTCGTGGAATATTCTTGTTGTTGGGAATATCGTATGTAAGCGCAACCATTTGTAATGTAATAACCGCGGATGAAGAAAATGACAAGTTTGAGTTTTTATAAATAACTGGCGTAGTTATTACAAGTGAACACTCGTTGAATAATCCGGTGGTTAAAATACGATGAATACGTGTGGTTGCACAAAAAAGAAGCATATGGTATCGCACAAAGATTTTTGAATTATTGATTCTTACGTAAGAAGGCACTACTCAATAATTGTTTCAAAGAATTACTTTTCAATATTTTATTTTATTGATTCAATAATTGCATATTGATATTTTATATTATTGTTGTTTCAATAATTGTCACCGCACATTATTTTCCATTATCGGATCAATAATTCATATTATTTGAATAATATTATTAGATAACATTATTGGCAATGTCTAGAAAGTTACATCAAGGAGAGGTTTGGTCACCTAATTGCGCGCCAGTAAGGAGAAATCCTTATTGGAAAGCCCCCTCTTTCTTGGGAACCACCTGGTTGTCATAATTATGATTCTGTAATATTATTTATGAATAATTAATTATTGATTTATATGATAAGGAAATATTTATTTTATGTGGATATAAATGATGGATTTATTTATGTTGTTATAATTGAAAAAATTAATGTTGAGGTGTTTTATTAGTATTTTTGTCGGAATGGAGGTATTAAAAACCAAATCAATATTTTTACGATATATTGTGTGAGTTATAATTTTTAATCCGACCGTTAGATCGTTGTGATTTTGGATATGTTATACATATATAAGTTGATTATATGTCCACAAATTTTGAACCGTTAAAAATGAACGTATGATTTGTTATGAATTTTAAGAGGTGAATTGATTTCTAAATTAGGTTTATAAATGATTTTGGTGGAAAATTCTAGAATTGAGTGGGCCCCACTTGTGGTTGGTGAAGAAATGTGCTGAATTTTATTTCAAATGTGGTGGGTGGCAATATTAGCAGGTAAAGCCATCAGGTAGCAGGTCAAGTCTGCTTCGGTGTGCTAACATTTTCCTATAAATAGAGGGTTAAGTTAGAATTGAAAATCACACCAGAAACATAAGCTTTCTCTCTCTATATTATCGAGCGTATTTTGTGAGTATTTAGATACTTTGAGAGTTGTTGTTCAGTACAAGTTTCATTCAGCATCACTTCCGACCTTTCATTCCGAAGTACTGTTTCTTTGAGGTAAGGGATGTTATTTTCTTCTTAAATGATATTATTTTCTTCAATATCATTATGCCGAAATATTGGTTTGAACTTTTTAATCAAATTTGGAACTTTTGTGTCGGGGTTACTATTCAAGTATACAACACTATTCACGTATACAGCACTATTCACAAATACGACACTATTCACCGAAAAATGAAATTTTCTCTTTTCGTCCCAGATGTCTTTTATGGTTACTATATTTGATTGTATCCATTTTTTGATCTTTATTTTTTAATTCTACTTCATAATTGGTTATTATGGAGTATTATTCAATTTGGATAAACCGAAATACGAATCCCTAATATTTGTCCTTCTGTCTCACTGGATTCGTTCTCTAAAATATTTTTCATCATCCTTAGTCCTTAATGGTGATAATTGATGAATATCTTTGGCTTGTAGTGCAAAGATGTATGATTACCTGATGAATATCTTTGGCCCGTAGTTCAAAGATGAACAGGTGTTGAGATGAACATGACCAACTGGTGATACAAATGAATATCTTTGGCCCGTAGCGCAAAGATGAATATTTGATTCAAGATGTATATTGATTAATGTTACATGGATAAAATATTGATGATGAACTTTTATTTTCATGGATGATAGTAGATTTCATTCTCTACTTAACTCTTCTAATGAATTGTTGTTTCTGCTGCATTTGTTGATCTAAAACTTGTTGTCGATTATATTCTATCAGATTTTTCCCTGTTGAAGGCTAATGATAATTTGTTGTATATTATCTTAGTCATAATATTCTTTACTGGGCTAGTTGAGCTCACCCTTTTCCTTTTTGTTCTATTTTTCTTCTCAGGAAGCGAGAACATAGCGAGAAGTAGTCGGGGTGTGGAATGATGGTTCTAGACATTTGTTTAGTAGTCCTCACTATTTTGTAAAATAGTGTGTCAATAATTATAATGATGACTTTATCTGAGTGTGGATATTATCTAGAAGACAATATTTGTATTTAAACTCACAGTATATGTTGTCGTATTTTGCACGACATATGTATTAATAAAGTTGTAGTTATTTTCTATACCATGTATTTGGCGACTCAGAATAGGTGATGTATACCTATTTTGGGGGCGTCACATATAACCTCATGGAAGCCCATGCTAAAGCGCAACAAGTCTTCTCAATCAGAGTGTACTTGTATTCAATGCTGCTGAATCTTTTGCTTAGGTAATAGATAGCTCGCTCTTGGCCTCTATCTTCTTTTCTCGTCATCCAAAGATGCGACCCATAGCAAGATTGTCGTTGATGGAAAGGTACATAAATAGGGGAACATCATCCCTAGGAGGTACCAAAATGGGAGCATTAACCAACTGCTCTTTGATTGTAAGGAAGGATTTCTAACACTTATCATTCCATTTCATGGAGGAGTTCTTCCTTAACAGCTTGAAGATGGGCTCACAGGTTACTGTGAGTTGAGAGATGAATCAGCTAATGAAATTGATTCTTCTAAAAAATCCCTGTATTTCCTTCTCTGTCTGATGAATGGGAATTTCCTTGATGGCCTGGATTTTGGTGGGATCCAGCTCAATCCCTTTGTGGCTGAGTAGGAAACCTAGCAACTTGCTTGATTTAATGACAAAGGCGCACTTGGCTAGATTCAACTTCAAGTTGTACTTACGCAACCTATTGAAGAGCTTTCTGAGATGGTCTAAGTGGTCTTCCTCCCTTCGGGACTTGACAATGATGTCATCCATGTAGATCTCTATCTCTTTGTGCATTAAATCATGGAAAAGAGCCATCATAGCTCCCTAATAGGTTGCTCTGACATTGATGAGGCCAAATGACAACCGTCTATAACAAAAGGTTCCTAAGGAATAATTAAAGCAGTTTCTCTCACGATCCTCCTTAGCAACCATAATCTGATGATACCCTGCGAAGCAATCCGCAAAAGAGTACATGTCGTATTGAGCAGTATTGTCAATAAGAATGTGGATAAATGGCACGGGAAAGCTATCCTTTAGGTAAGCTTTGTTTAGATCCCGGTAATCCACGCAAACTCGCACCTTTCCTCCTGGTTTTGGCACAGGGACTATGTTTGATAGCCATTCAGAGTATGTAGACACCATGATGATGCTCGCTTGAAATTGTTTCACAATTTCTTCTTAAACCTTTAAACTCCATTCAGGTTTCAATCGCTTGAGCTTCTGCCTGACTGGGTTGAATCCCTCTTTAATGGGAAGTCGATGAAGGACAATGTCAGTGGACAAATTCACCATGTCTTCATGAGACCATGCAAACACATCCTGGAATTGGGTTAGTAAAGCACTCATGTCATTCCTTTAATTTGAAGTGAGGTCTGAACCAATCTGGATTACCTTAAGGTTTTCTAAGGTTACGAGATTGAAAGAGGTGGTTTGATCAAGGTTAGGTTTAGGTTTGTCTTCGACCCATTCCTTGATCTCCTGAGGTATCTCAATGTCCTCTCGGATTTTCATCAAGTCTGAGTCCAACTTTTCATCAAAGTTACAATCCTTGTGGAGAAGAGGCACCTCATCAGCAAGTACAAGCACATCTAAATTCAGAGTCCTGAAACAAAATATGCTTTCACTTAATATATGAAATTGTTCAATCATACAAAAGTGTTAGCATGTACTGATAAAATAACTGCTAATACTGTAAAGAAAAGTAAGCAATTAAAGTTATCTACAAGGCACATGGAATTTCTGCCCGTTTTACCCTCGTCGACCAATGCATGGAGTGCTGCTCTAATTGTTGAGGGTAAAGTCCTGATGGACTGCAGTGATGGAGGGGCTATGATCGTCCTCCTTTTCCCTAATGATGACCATAACATCTGGACAATCATCGTATGTGGTGTATCTGTTTGTATGTTCATCATGGACAATGATGCGTATGTTTGACATCATCTTGACGAAGTCTTGTTTACGTCTCCGTTCCTCTTCTTCCATTCTAGGATCAGGAACCAGGACCTCTTTTTTCTTGACCGGTATTGGCTTGGGAAATAGCATAGCCATAACGTGGGTTGGCACCTTTACCGGAGACTGTATAAGCTCAGGATTTGCAGGTGGAGACAATCGTCGTGTGGCTGAAGTTGACGGAATTTGTTTATGCTTATGAGGATTCCTATGACTGGGATTAGCAGAATAGCCTAGTCCAGCTATCCCGGTTTGACTAGGCACTTGAATTGGGTGCTTAATACCCTGATGATCTTTACCCAACCCTTGTCCAGGTCGATAACCCAATGACATCATTTCTTGAGTAGCCGACATTACTTCGGCAGCAATCTTGGGTATGAAAGATGTTGTCCCAAGGGGATGGTAGTGAGTGTTGCTCACTTCCAAAGTATGGAAGCTGATCAGTTCAACTTCTGAATTGAAGCTGATTAGTGGCACGCCACCTTGTTCGGGACATTCTGGCTCAGCATTAACAGTGACTAGGTTGTCGTTAATGATATACTTAAGTTGCTGGTGAAGAGTGGAGGGGACGGCCTCAACCATATGAATCCATGATCTTCCAAATAGTAGGTTTTATCTTGAATCTATCTTAAGCATGTGAAAAGATAGGCAGAATGTATGGGGACCAATCTCAATTGGCAGTTCAATCTCTCCGACAGAATTTCGTCGGGATCCATCAAAAGCTTTAATGACCGTATAGCTTCTTCCGATCCTTTTGAGATTGATGTTCATGTTCACCAGAGTGGCATAAGGACAGATATTCAGAGATAAACCTCCATCTATCAAGACTCCTCCCACCATATATCCGAAGGAGAAAATCGCAATGTGTAATGGCTTGCAATGACCGGTTCCTTCGGGCGGAATATCGTCATCAGTGAAAGATATCACATTGTTGTTGAAAATGTGATCAACTAGATGTTGGAATTTTTCTACATTCACTAATTTCGGCAAATGGGCTTCTTCCAAGACCTTGAGTAAGACTTTCCTAAGATCTTCAGAAGATAAACCAAGTCTAGTATGGAAATTTGTTGTGGAGCTTCCCTTAAGCTTAAAACCACATTGGATTCATTATAGCCCATAATACGGAGGAACTCTTCAATCTTCTCTACGGGAATTTTTTTCCTTTTCTTTGATGGAAGGCTTCATTACTCGTTGGGGAAGATATAGTGGATTCTCCTTCTGTAATAACCCGATATTTCTGTATAAATAAATCAGAAATTTTGCGTATAATAATAATAATAATTATTATTATTATTTATAATGGTGGAAGTATGTGCAAGGTAATGTGTATATATATTTGTCATAAATAAAAATTTATTTATTACATGAATAATTTTAAATAATTTTTAGAATTATCGATCATTATAAATTATATTTTTATAATAATTAATTTTATAGTAGAAATGTTTTTATTAATTATTTTCTATGAAAATATGATTATTATATTATTTAATTAATATATGAAATGATCATAGAATTATTATAATAATTATTTTATTATATAAATTTATTTCAGAATAATTAAGTTAATTATTTAACTTAATTAGTAATGGTATGTATATGCAAGATAATCATATATGGAATCCAAACCCTAATTTTAGATTTTGATCAAGGAAGGAGAATAATAATATAATATTAATTATATTTTGATTTTTCAGTGCTATAAATATGTATGCATTGTTAATGATTGGTCAATATTGATGTAATATTTGATAAACCCTAGTTTTGAAGTCAAGTGAGACTTTAAAATCTGTCTAGTAATTATGTTATGTGATTAATGACATTTATTATAATATTATTTTATTTCAGTGCCGTAAATATGTATTGTATATGTGTGGACTGATAATGTTGGTTAAATTATGTGTATAATGTCAAAATCCTAATATTAATTGGTTTAACTCTACTTTAAAACTCAAACCGGAGTTTATGGTTGGTAAAAAATTGTGTTATATGATTAATATTAATATAGATATGAATTTTAATTAGGAAAACCCTAAATATTAATATTTGGAAACCCTACTTGTTAGAAAACTTAATAGCTAATTAGAAACCCTAATTGCTAATCCTAATTTGCTAATTGAAAGCCCTAATTACTAATTTGGCATGCTTAATGATAATTAGTAAAACTTAAACCTAATTATCATGTTTTATGTAATTAGAAACCCTAATCTAATTATGAAACCTTAATTTGAAATTTTTAGAAACTAAAATGTTATATTTTCAAACTCTAATTTAGACATCCTACAAATTAATTGTGCTAAACCTTAGGGTTAAACTCTAAGGGTTTGACAAGTTACTAGTTTGCCATTAAATTAAAAAGCCAAATGACAAACATACCCCTCTTGCATTATTTAAGGTAATTTCTAAATCTAGCAATATTGGAGTGGTTGAGCAACTTAGATAAACCATGTGACACAAAATCTCCAGCACATCAGTTCATTAATAGCCATTCCATGCATCTAAAGACATCTATAGATAGATCTAGGAGAGAAATATCAATTGTTAGCCCATTTTGCACAAATCACTCAACCATTTTCTCTCTCTCTAAAACTCACAAAATCTTAATGTATATCAGTCCCATATTCAAGCCCTACTAACACACATCACACATTAGTAGCCAAGAAATCAAATTTGTTCATTTAAAGGTATAAACCCTAGCTTGAAATCTGATCGTGATCAATGTGTTAGATGTTATGTTTTTATGTTAAAATATGTTGTTTGTGGTATATAATGATGATCTGGGTTGCTAGATGTTAGATCCATAACATCTATAGGCTCGGATTTGATGATTTTCAAAATCTGAAAAAATTTCATTTTTGTGTTCTGACAACGAATGTCAGAGGCTGTAGATCTCATTATGTTATGTGTTTTTGTTGTTTAAATGTTTGAAGTGGTAGTCTGCTATGAGATCTTTGCCATGGAACTTGAATCATGGTCATATCTGTTATAGAATTAAAGTTATTAAGAGTCAAAGTGGGTTGACCAAAGATTGACGCATTTGCTCGGAAACCCCATTTACGCTTGTAAAACTCGACGGTGTTTTTCTTTGGCGCTTGATCTTACTGTTGTTAAGTGTTTTGATCATGTTGTTGCTTGGTGGTTGTAGAATGACATGAATACTACCTTCTCAAGCCTTTATATCACCTAGATCCATCATAGAATCAAACTTATTGATGGTCAAACTTATGTAGCGGAAACTGCTCAAGAATATTTCTGAAAAACCTAGAAATGTTCAAGAACAGTTATGGGAAGGTACTTTGACCGGCTTATATCTTATAATTTTGTTGATGTTATATGTGTTTTAAGTATTATATCTCTTCAATTACATGTCATCTACACACTTAAAGTGTTAGATCACTTAAAGCAGACATGTAGTGCATGATATAATGATCGAAAGTAGGACCCTTGAGTTTCTGGGCAACCCAGAACCTCAAGAACACGTCTGACAATAACTTCTGGAGCTTAGATCTGGCATGTTTGTTATGATTTAGTCATGTTATCGATTTGTGGTTATAGTATTTCATGTATACTACATAATAAACATAAATTCAAACCTAGAATCTGTATGACTTAAGATCTATAAGTGGTCAAAGTAGGCAGCTTGGTAATGGGTTTGAATGTTCTAGGTTTCATAATGAACGCGAAGAACACCTATAGCGACGATTCTGCCGTTATAGGCAGTCTTTAGCGACACTTATATACAAAATTAATTATTTTTATTAAATAATTAATATTAAATAGTTTTTAATTATTAAAAATTCACAAAAATTCCTAAAAATTATTTTAAAATCCAAAAATTAGTTTTTAATAATTTTTAATATATTTCATTAATATTTAATATTTTTGGAATATTAAAGATTTTTAATTTATTTAATTATTATATTAAATAAATTATTTAAAAATAATTTTAATACTTGAAAAATCATTTAAAATTATATTATGGTATAAGAAAATATTTTAAGTTATTTTTAATGACTTTTAATATTTTTGATGATTTTCATTAATTAATTAATAATAATGATATTTTAGTTATTTAATAAATGTATTAAATAAATTATGAAAAATAGAATTAATGATTTATAAATCATATAAAATGATTTAAATGTTGTAAAAATATTTTAAGTTATAAAATATAACTTTTGATATTTTGTCATGAAAAATATTAATTATTTAATATTAATGATATTTGATTTATTTAATAATTATATTAAATAAATTAGTTTAAAAATAATTTTAATATTATAAAAATCATTTTAAATAAAAATAAAGTGTTTAAGAATATTTTAAGTTTTAAAATATAATTTTAATATTTAAAGGATAATTTTATTAATAATTTACTATTAATGATATTATATTTATTTAATAATTATATTAAATAAATAGTTTAAAAATGGTATTATTTATTTAAAAATCATTTAAAAGGATATTAATGAATTAAAAATATTTTAAGTTATAATTAATGACTCTTAATATTTGGATAAATAGTGCGTTAATATTTTAATATTAATGGTAAGTATTTAAAAATGATTTTAATTATTTTAAAATTATTTAAGGGTAATATTAATACTTTAAATATATTCTATGTTGTTATAAATAACTTTAATATTTTGGCAATGGTTTCATTAATAGTTTAATATTAATTAAATATTAATGACAATTGAATTATTTGATAATTAAATCATTTTATAATGATTCCGATGTTTCAAAAATTAGAATAAATTATAATAATTGTTTAAAAATTATTGTAAGTCATTTAAAAATGACATGACTGTTATTTAAATAGTCTAAATAGATATTAAACTTCGATATAGTCTTACACTCGATAATTACCAGATAAAGCCATCGGTACACTGACATGTCTTTGAAATTGATCTGGACTTAGATACTTTGACTGTATTAATGTTTGTTTGTGATTCAATGACTGTTGGTTATGTGTGACAAGGTGATTAGGTAATGTGCTGACTGCAATAAGCAGTGCTATGTGTTATAGTATGTTATTCTAATCGATCAAATAATCTTATTAATGATAGGTTTCGGTATAAAAGATAAAACTAGGTTGTGTATTATAAGCAGCAGACCAGGCAAGTATCCTACCTTTGCATTTCCTTTATGCAATGGATATGAGTAAGAAAGTTTCAGAATTATATTATTATTGTACTAGATTATTAACCCTATAGTTATATACATTATATCCGATCATTGTTTATCAATGTGATATTATATTATATAATTCAGATATATATTATGTTCGTTAATTTCTAAATATGGTTATACAAGTGTCCCCACTTGGATAATCATTGTATTTAATTACACGTTGATATATATATATATATATATATATATATATATATATATATATTGATCCCCACTATGAATACAGTAAAAGCCGTCTAAGCTATTTGACCCAGCTAGACACAGATTCAGAAATATCGTTGGAATATGATAAAACCCTTTTGTGTCCAATCAAATTTATTTGATTCGGATTCCTGACTAATTATGAACATCCCGAACATGGGAAAAATTTTATGTGCCAAGGCGGACAAAGTGAACGATAATATCTTTCTTGAATGTAGTATTGATCAATACAGGGTCCGTAGGATGTACACCCTCGTGCCCGTAAGTTATGAAGGGTTGCAGATGAAGTTCTGTCTAACCTTTTCGAAAATAGAAAACAATGTTCATAATCTATCGACTACCCTATATATATAGTTAATTCGTAGTTTCAAAACTTTGATATAGAAATAATATATTGTTAAGATTGGTTCAGTTTACTTCACAACTATTGATTTGTTGTAGAAGTGATGTACAAAGAAAATATTTAATTCTTTCAGCTAATTATATTTATAATTGTTATTACTTGCTGGGCACTCAAATGCTCATCCTTGCTTAATTTAAATATTTTCAGCTAAGTGTGAACAACCAGAAGGTTCGGTCAAGAACAAGTGAAAAGGAAAGCAAATATTATAAGTTTAATGGTATCTTTTGTAATAGTTAGACAATATTTAGACCATGGTATTTATTATCTATCATGTAATATATTGTAGTAAAGGTTACGTACTTGGGATTAGACTCTGATAAATGTAAATTAAGTTTGATATTCATATTATTGTTATTATTATTATTATTATTCCACTCATAGAAATGGTATCGTAAAGCACCGAGTTCAGGTTTCAAGTACCTGAATTTGGGGGTGTTACATCATTTGGTATCAGAGCTTTAGGGTTAAAAATCGTAGGTGGGTTAGACCTTAGGCTATAACCTTGGGACAGAGGGAAACGTTGAAAATAAGCAACTTATATCGAGTTTAAAAGAAGACGAATTGAATAAATTCATCGTCAAATCAAATAAAAGATAACTTATATAAAATTATTATTTGCTCTATGTATATATTATGTGTTAATCAAGATAGTCTGTGTATAGATGTCAGATAGAAAGTATTTGGATACCATCAGATCGTAAAGAAAGAGTCAACCTCCATAACCTAGCCAATATCAAAACGAATAGCAGAAATAGAGGCTCACATTGAAGCTACCTCAATAAGGTGGTTATTTTGGAAGTGTAGTACCGGACCCAAAAATGATAGTATAACTGATAGGTAGAGTATAGTTAAAGAATATATGGTCAATGTCGAGTTCTTAAACTCATATGTTTGCGGTGAGTTCTTAAACTCATGATGTGTTGTAAGTGTGACGAACTAGGTATAGTTATGTGTGAATGGATTATTGAGGATGATGAGAATATATAGAATACTAAGCAATTGATCCTTAGTGAAGGCGTAAGAAATATGTAGTATTAGTATTAGTTGAATATGTATGATTATATGATGTGTATACGATGGGTATGTCTGTGTAATGTAATATTTTGTATAAGTTATTGTAATGAATCCCGACTTCTAAGTCACAAAGGAATAGCGAATGTTTAAAGCAGTATGTGTTATGGTATGTCAAGTGCTATGAATATGGATCTATGTTGGAGTAATGAAATAAGTTGGTATAGAGATAGTAATTATTTATCTGAACACTGGTTAATACAGTAAACCAAATTTTCAAATTTTAATATTTTGAATACATGATTATTTGAGTAGAAAATTTTGCGTTATATGTTAAACGGATACGATAAGGCTTAGAATGTAAGTTAATAAGGAATATTTTATGATAATGACGCTAAAACGAAAGCGAAACCAAAGGACAGAAGAACCTGCCAACAAAGTTGGAGGACAACCAGACCGATACAGAATTTTACTATTATGGTAGCTCAAGATATGCAAAACGAAATACCAGTAGCGGAAAATTAGCCAAATAACCGATAGGCAAATGTTAAAGACTTCAAGGCGGTAGTACTGCCAGGATTTAGAAGATCAACTGACCATATAGACGCGTTGGTGATATTGAGGGTAACGGAGGGGAAAAATACAGTTTTTGCCACCTATGTAATGAAAGGGAAAATGAATTTTTGGTGGAAGGAAAATCAAGCTAGAGCTGGAAAAAGGAGTAGTGGTAGTAGGACTGGAAAAAGGAAAGGAGATAAAGGGAAAGTTTGTGTGTTATAAGTGTGGGCATAAGGGACGTGTGACGCCCCCAAAATAAGTATACATCACCCATTCTGAGTCGCCCAATACATGGTACAGAAAATAACTACAACTTTATTAGTACAATTATCATGCAAAATACGACAACACATACTGTGAGTTTAAATACAAATATTGTCTTCTAAACAATATCCACACCCAGATAAAGTCCTCATTATAATTATTGACACACTATTTTACAAAATAGTTAGGACTACTAAACAACTATCTAGAACCATCATTCCATACCCTGACTACTTCCCGCTATGTTCTCGCTTCTCGATATTGAATGTTATGGTCGTAATCCTTCAACAGCTCGAGCGAACGTCGTTGCCGTATGTTGAGTTCCTTTTGGGTGAAGAAATATTTGACGCTTTTATGATCCGTATAAATCTCCAATTTCTCCCCATACAGGTAATGTCTCCATATTTTTAACGCAAAAATGACTGCTGCCAACTCATGAGTAGGATAATTCCTCTCATATTCTTTGAGTTGTCGCGAGGCATAAGCTATGACTTTCCCATGTTGCATGAGAACACATCCTAACCCTTTACCTGAAGCATCGTTGTAGATAACAAATCCATCCGAACCAGATGGTATTGTTAGAACATGTGCTGAAATGAGTCTCCTCTTGAGCTCTTGGAAACTCTTCTCGCATTCCTCGCTCCATACGAATTTTATATCTTTCCGAGTCAGCTGAGTTAACGGAGTAGCGATTCAAGAAAATCCTTCCACGAATCTCCAATAATAACAAGCTAAGCCCAAAAAGCTACGCACTTCGGTCACCTACTTCGGTTGCTCCCAACTTTGTATTGCTTCAATCTTCGACGGGGCAAAATATACTCCATGTTTTGACACCACGTGCCCAAGGAATGGTACTTCCTTAAGCCAGAACTCGCCTTTCTTCAGCTTGGCATATAGCTTGTTGTCACGAAGTCTTTGAAGTACCAGCTTCAAATGGTGCTCATGATCTTCACGGCTTTTGGAATAGATGAGGATGTCATCAATAAAGACAACAATGAACTGATCCAAATATTCCTTGAATACACGGTTCATCATATCCATGAAAGCAGCAGGAGCATTAGTCAATCCAAAAGACATGACTAAGAATTCATAATGCTCTGTCATCGAAGTCCCAAGGCGCGGTCTTTGGAATATCCTCAGTTTTAATCTTCAGCTGATGATATCCAAAATGAATATCGATCTTTGAAAAGAATTGTGCTCCTTACAACTGGTCAAACAAGTCTCAATGCGAGGTAGCGGATACTTATTCTTGATGGTGACATGGTTTAATTCCTGGTAGTTAATACAAAGTCGCATACTCCCGTCTTTCTTCTTTACAAATAAAATAGGAGCACCCCAAGGGGATGTACTAGGACGAATGAAACCGATGTCTAACAATTCCTATAGTTGGACTTTTAACTCCTGAAGTTCAATAGGAGCCATTCGATATGGGGTTTTAGAAATGGGCTTTGTACCCAGTTCAAGATCAATAAAGAATTTAACTTCTCGTTTTGGGGGTAGACCAGGAAGTTCTTCAGGAAATACGTCAGGAAATTCATTAACAACAGGAATATTATTCAAATCTGACGTGTTTTTGTTCAAGTCCATACTATGGGCTAAGAAAGCTTGACATCCATTTTTCAATAAACGAATGGCTTTATGGCTTGATATGACAGTGACTGATTTTAGTGGTTTAGTTACTTGAATTCGTATAACAGGTTGGTTAGGAATATGAAAACTAACAACTTTATGAAAACAATCAATTTTGGCATGATGAGTGGTTAACCAATCAATCCCTAAAATTACATCAAATATAAGTATCTTTAAAGAGATAAGATCAACAGGTAATGTGATTGTACCAACTTGGATCAAGCAAGATTTAAAAACTGTAGATATAACAAAGGTTTCATCCAACAGAGTTTAAACAGATAAGTTAAAGTCCAATTTCTCCGGAGTCAAGTTTAAACGTTGAGCACAAGCAGGAGAGATAAAAGAATGGGTAGAACCGGTATCTAGTAAGGTATAAACTTCGCAAGAGTTCAAGATTAGCTTACCCGTGATCACCTTATTCGGTTTTCTTGTGTTTTGGCCAGTCACGACAAACGCACTTCCTTGAACCACCGACTTTGTTTTGTTTGTAGTCGCCTTTGGTGTCGCCGTCCCAGTTGGACTTGACTTCGCTACCGGACAAAATCGGGCTATGTGACCATCTTTTCCACAACTGAAACACACCTTGGAAGGCTGTGAACAGTTTGGACTTATGTGTCCCTCCTCTCCGCATCTATAGCATCTAACTGGCGGTTATTCTCCTCCCCTAGAATTTGTTGTTGGTGCTGATGCTGCTGCTGATGTCTTCCCGTCATTGTTGAATCTCCTTTTTTTGAAATTTCCACTTAACTCACGTCTCCTATTATCATGGCCACGATTACCACCCGAGTGGTTACTGCTTTTGTCCGTACTCTTCCCTGGTTATCATCGCTCCAATGACTGTTGTCACCGGTATGACCCTGATTGTGGTCCCTCGGTTGAACATATTCATTATCACGCTCTAATAATTGAGCCCTGTTTACAACATCTGAATATAAAAAAATTTATCAGAGATAAGATATTGTCAAATCTCGGGTTTTAGACCTCTCAGAAACATCCGCGTCATACGTTCCTCATTTTCTACCAAATGAGGTGCAAACCTGGATAACTCCGTGAACTTCGCCTCGTACTAGGAGATCGTCATGTTGTTCTGTTCCAGTTTCTGAAATTTTTCCCAAGACATATTGAGTGCGTCTGGCTGGGTACACTTCACAGATTCCCACCAGTAATCAGCCTCACCACGGAACATAAAGGTGGCTAATGGAACCTTCTGTTCCTCCGTACATCCCAATACATTGAATATCTTGGTAATTTTCTTAACCCACGTTTTTGCCTTAATTAGATCGGGCTTTCCCCAAAAATCTGGTGGTCCCAACTCCTTGAACTGCTTGGCTGTGAAAAATCAAGCAGCGTTCTATCATTTCCACCAGTATTTTTGTACACGAGTCTCGCTAAATTCGATTTTGCATGAACTGCAAAAAGCTTCTAAACATCGCATCATTCATCGTTTGCTTGGTGGTGTTGTTTACAGGAGGAATATTGTTTTCATGTTGCACGTTCTCTTGGTTGGTAATTAAAGGTTGTTCCACAGTCTCATAGACTCCATTGTTAACGTTCTCAGCTGCCATTCTTAAAAACTGCCATAAAATAGGGGTTAATTAAACAAATTAACATATCACATAATATCCCTATATTATGATCGACCAACAAATAAGCTTAGGTAGGACACACTAGCGAAGGATTTACTCGTCTCTCCCCTCCTAGTTCTATTCCCCGATCTCCGCTAGAGACTATATCCCTAAGCTCTGATACCAACTGTGACGCCCCTAAAATAGGTATACATCACCCATTCTGAGTCGCCAAATACATGGTACAGAAAACAACTACAACTTTATTATTACAATTGTCGTGCAAAATACGACAACACATACTGTGAGTTTAAATACAAATATTGTCTTCTAGACAATATCCACATCCAGATAAAGTCATCATTACAATTATTGACACGCTATTTTACAAAATAGTGAGGACTGCTAAACAACCTGTCTAGAACCATCATTCCACACCCCGACTACTTCCATTATGTTCTCGCTCCACGAGAAGAAAAATGGAACAAAAAAGAAAAAGGGTGAGCTCAACTAGCCTCGTAAAGAATATTATGACTATGATAATATACAACAAATTATCCTTAGTCTTCAACAGGGAAAAATCTGATAGAATATAATAGAAAACAAATTTTAGATCAACAACTGCAGCGGAAACAATAATTCATTAGAAGAGTTAAGTAGAGAATGAAATCTACTATCATCTATGAATTTAAAAATCCATCATCAATATTTTATCCCTGTAACATCAATCAATATACATCTTAAATCAAATATTCATCTTTGCACTACAGGCCAAGATATTCATTTGTATCACCAATTGGTCATGTTCATCTCAACACATGTTCATCTTTGCATTACGGGCCAAAGATATTCATCAGGTAATCATTCATCTTTGCACTACAGGCCAAAGATATTCATTAAGTATCACCATTAAGGACTGAGGATGATGAAAAACATTTTAGAGAACGAATCCAGTGAGACAGAAGGACAAATATTAGGGATTTGTATTTCGGTTTATCCAAATTCAATTATACTCCATAATAACCAAGTGTGATGTAGAATTCAAAAAATAAAGATCAAAACATGGATACAATCAAAGATAGTAACCATAAAAGGCATCTGGGACGAAAAAGATAAAATTTTATTTTTCGGTGAATAGTGTCGTATTTGTGAATAGTGCCGTATACGTGAATAGTGTCGTATACGTGAATAGTAACCCCAACACAAAAAGGTAGAAATTCCACAATAAAATTCATAACAATATCTCAGCATAATGATATTGAAGAAAATAATATCATTTAAGAAGAAAATAACATCCCTTACCTCAAAGAAACAGTACTTCGGAATGAAAGGTCGGATGTGATGCTGAATGAAACTTGTACTGAATAACAACTCTCAAAGTATCTAAATTTTCACCAACCACAAGTGGGGCCCACTCAATTCTAGAATTTTCTACCAAAAATTATTTATAACATAATTTCCGAATCAGTCACCTCTTAAAATTCATAACAAATCATACCTTCATTTTTAACGGTTCAAAATTTGTGGACATATACTCAACTTATATATGTATAACATATTTAAAAATCACAACGATCCAACGGACGGATTAAAAATTATAACTCACACAATATATCTCAAGAACACTGATTTAATTTTTAATACCTCCATTCCGACAAAAATACTGATAAAACACCTCAACATTAATAGCCACAAAAAATAAATATTTCCTTATCATATAAATCAATAAATAATTATTCATAAATAATATTCTGAGTAATCATAATAATGACCAGTAGTTCCCAAAGAAAGAGGGGCTTTCAATAAGGATTTCTCTTCTTGGCGCAATAATTAGCACTACTAGAAATTCGACATATAACGACGAGCTATAGCGACGGTCGGCATGGAACCGTCGCTATAGGGTGTCTATAGCAACGGTCGGTACGGAACCGTCGCTATAGGGTGTCTATAGCGACGGTCGACAAGAAACCGTCGGTATAGAGTTTTTTTTAGATTAAACACTCCCACTTTCCCCTAAATCATTTCAGTATCTTCACTCTTTCTCTCTCGTTACAAACGAACGTGAAATAGTTAGGGTTTAGTGCAAAATTTTACTCTCGTCGAAACTACTCCCACTGGACTGCCTCTGCAACCTGATCGAGGTAGGAAATGGCGTCGCCCCCATTCGATTAAGTTGCTGCTGAATCATTCGATGATCGGTCGAGTCCCAATCAAAAACCCCATCGTTCTTGGCCTTGTTCTTCTCGCCCGAGTCGGAGGAGGCCGCATGACGGATAACTTAGGCAAGGAGGAGGAGGTGGTGATGGTCGTCTGAATTTGACTCGTGAGTGTAATTGGATCTCCTACTACCAATCAATTCCATTGACAAATTCCAAGTATCACAAAACCCTACGAACCGCCATTGCCATAGGTCGGTGGTGTGAGGTTAGTTGGTTTTTCTCTCTCCTCTCTAGAATTTCTCACACTAAAAATTCGATTGTTCTTGTTGTACTAGTCCAGATGAAAGGGGGGAAGTATCGATTATTAGAGGGAATTTATTTAACTAAGGGTAATAATTTCCCAATTTGCAAATGTTCGGTCATTAGTATATTTGTCGAATATAGGGTTCTGAGAAATGAAACAAACAAATTATTTTCCTAATTTTCATTTGGTATGTTTCAATGAACATGTTCTCTCTTCTTCCGCGTGAAGTATTAATATAGTTTTTGTTAGCATTATGTGCTACATAATATTGATTGTTATATAATGGACTAATGAGAGTATCGGTGGTTATCTTTAAAAGCAGAGCTTACTTGAGATCTCTTTAGATGGCTATGCATTCTCTTTGAATGAAATTTGCTCCTTAAAGTGTTGGTCCCGGAAGATAGTGTCATTATTTAGTACATTATGTAGTGCGAGAAAAGCTAGGGAAGAAGCTATCAAATGGTGTTTCTTTGTAATGTTCTTGACCGGATCATCTTCTTCAAATGAGGAGCTAATGGTCTTGGCAATGGTTGGGGAAAGATTTGGGTTTAAATGAGTTAAGACTTTCTTCACTTTCTTTGGTGTATCTCTTCCTTTACGTCATGTAAGTGATAGCTAAATGTTATGAGCATTAATAAAAACAATGGAGATTGATAATTTATATGTATGAAGAGAAGAGCCATATACCATAGTTATAGAAGTAGGTTGCATTTGTTAAGTATTTGTAAGTTTCTAGCTTAAGGATTGTTGGGTTTTGATTACATATCCTACTACCATATACGAGCGTGTAATAGACAAAAAGTTGGAATTCCATTTTATTGTTGTTTTTGGTTTACCTTTTGCTAGGAAATGATAGTTGTTAAATAATTTGAATTCTCAAGTTTAGGTGTATCGGATAAATAAAATCATGGTTGTTCTACACTACGATGGTTTACCTTTCGAGAGGAGAATGGCGATAAACAATTTATTCACGAGTTCACTATTAAGCGAGATGCCCATGTCTAACAAGCTCATCTTTACGAAGATAGAGGCAAAACTTACGGTATAGTTCTTCACTCTAATGTGTTTAAATTTGGGTTTTGATTGGTTGTTTGAATTGCTTTTGGTAGTTTAATTCTTCAAAATTGGTTGGATTAAATACAATTTTGGACTAGATCTACCACAGTTGAATTCACATTGTTAGCGAGAAACATTGCATAATCACATGAATCTTGAATGTAACTAGATTTATTAGTTGTAGTCATAAAATTGGTTGGATTTGTTGATCGGACTAGATCACCGAATTAATGAATTAGTATGTTTATTGGAAAATTTTCTTAATTGAGTTGAACAATCACTTTAGAGTAAGAATTCATGATCTCTCAATTGATCTTTGGTGGCCTTTGTTGTACACATCTAAGATAAGCATTTTACTAAAAACATTGACAATATTGTTCAAGTATTATTTGTTTTCTTCTTGAATGTTGATGTTTTTGTTGTTTAGTGACCTTGAAGCTGAAGCTTTGTGGGAAGATTGGAGGTGAAACTTGTGCAAAGCAAAGGAATTGACAAATAAAGATATCATTAGCAAATCGATCACAACAAATTTGGTGATGCGAGACCCTTTACCTCACGGTCAATATAGTTGATCGCTACCTCGCAACGAAGACGAGTGCAAGAAAGGAATTACAATTAGTGGGCATTAGTGCCATGCTCGTGGCCTCCAAATATGAAGAAATTTGGGCATCGGAGGTGAATGATTTCGTGTGCATCTCAGACAAAGCTTATACCCACCAAGAAGTGTTGGTAATGGAGAAAAGGATACTTTAGTGGATTTGGAATGGAATTTGGCGGTGCCTACTCCTTATGTGTTCCTTGTTCGTTTCATCAAAGCATCATTCCTAATGAGCACGATGTGAGTTTAAAAAAAATCTTCATCAAAATTGTTGTTTCTTATTACTTTTTTGTAAAGGAGTTGGAAAAAAATAAAATACCTTCAATGTACTTGTTTGTGATGCTTGTAATGTTGTAATGTGAATGATTTTAAATGATGTATATAATATTTTTATATTTTATTTTATATTGTATTTGTGTTTGTTGAATAAATGTGCATTATTAATTTTTTTTTAAAATTTAAAAAAGGTTATAGCGATGGTCATCAACCGCATGACTATAGTATGCTAGAAAACACATACCTATAATGACGATGTCGTAAATCGTAGCAATAGCCTTCAATAATAGTAGCTAAAGAGCAAATATAAGAGTTTTGGCATGACTATAGCGACGATTCGTGACGAAAATCGCTATAAGTCGATTTTCTAGTAGTGTAGGTGACCAAACCTCTCTTTAGACAGAAATTTCTAGACATTACCAATAATGCTATCTAATAATATTATTCAAATAATATGAATTATTGATCTGATAATGGGAAATACTGTATAGTGACAATTATTGAAATAACAATAATATAAAATATCAACGCAACAATTATTGAATCAATAAAATAAAATATTGAGCGATAATTATCGTAACAATTATTGAGTAGTGCTTTCTTACGTAAGAATCAATAATTCAAAATATGTGCAATCACCTGGTGTCTTCTTTGTGCAACCACGCGTATTACTTTATTTTAACCATAGGGTATTCCAACAAATGTTAACTTGTAACAACTACTGTGCCAATTATTTATAAAACTCAAACTTGTCATTTTCTTCATCCAACAGCTTATTATTACATTTATAAAAGCCCACGAATGGTTTGCGGCAACCGTCATGCGAATATTCTCCAACAACAAGAATATTCCACGACCAAACGAATATTCCCCGACAAAAATGAATATTTTATAACCACTTACTTATTTTGTAAAATTTGCACATTTCACCCATAACCAAAGTATTATATCAAATTAACTCCTTATTATTTCAAGATAATAAATAGAAAAAATTTAATTTTATTCATAATAAGTTGGGGTCTTACTGGACGTGTCTCTCCCAACTGCCCCAATCCAAGAATGAATAGTGGGTGTTTTATTTGTGAATCAATGGAGTATAAGGTGAAATACTGTCCAAGAAGGAGAAGGGAGGCAAGGAATGCGAATACGGGAAAAGGCAGCAGGATATTGGCGACAATGAGACCAACATCAACAAACAAACCAACGAAATCGACCGCAAGTGTCTTCAACATAACCGTTCAACATACTGTGGCAGCCGGGGATGCAACTCCAGGTATTATTCTAATCAATTTTATTTTCTTATATATATAGTATATTATTTTATAAATTATTTTGAAGGAGGAAATTGAGTTCTATTAGAAATCAATTTTCCGTATAAGTAGATAGACAAGCTTTATGCTGAATAGTTAAAGATCAATTCGATTCGATCAATTATGATCGAGATCTACTCGCAATGACTGTGTATGCTATGTACCTTGGTAGGTATAGATTTTAAAGCGGTGATTCCGGGGATAGAATCTTTATAAGGGAGAGTGAATGTAATAACCTGATATTTTCTATATAAATAAATCAGAAATTTTGCGTATAATTATTATTATTATTATTATTATTATTATTATTATTATTATTATTATTATTATTATTATTATTATTATTATTATTATTATTATTATTATTTATAATGGTGGAAGTATGTGCAAGGTAATGTGTATATATATTTGTGATAAATAAAAATTTATTTATTACTTGAATAATTTTAAATAATTTTATTTTAGAATTATCGATCATTATAAATTATATTCTTATAATAATTAATTTTATAGTAGAAATGTTTTTATTAATTATTTTCCATAAAATATGAATATTATATTATTTAAATAATATATGAAATGATTATAGAATTATTATAATAATTATTTTATTATATGAATTTATTTCGAATAATTAAGTTAATTATTTAACTTAATTAGTAATGGTATGTATATGCAAGATAATCAGATATGGAATCCAAACCCTAATTTTGAATTTTGATCAAGGAAGGAGAATAATAATATAATATTAATTATATTTTGATTTTTTAGTGTTATAAATATGTACTGTATGTACGCATTGTTAATGATTGGTCAATGATGGTGCAGTATTTGATAAACCCTAGTTTTGAAGTCAAATGAGACTTTAAAATCTGTCTAGTAATTATGTTATGTGATTAATGACATTTATTATATTATTATTTTATTTCAGTGCCGTGAATATGTACTGTATATGTGTGGACTGATAATATTGGTCAAATTATGTGTATAATGTCAAAACCCTAATATTAATTGGTTTAACCCTAATTTAAAACTCAAACCGAAGTTTATGGTTGGTAAGAAATTGTGTTATATGATTAATGTTAATATAGATATTAATTTTAATTAGGGAAACCCTAAATATTAATATTTAGAAACCCTAATTATTAGAAAACTTAATAGCTAATTAGAAACCTACTTATTAACTGCAAACCCTAATTGCTAATTTGGCATGCTTAATGATAATTAGTAAAACCTAAACCTAATTATCATGTTTTATGTAATTAGAAACCCTAATATAATTACGAAACCTTAATTTGAAATATTTAGAAACTAAAATGTTATATTTTCAAACCCTAATTTAGACATCCTATAAATTAATTGTGCTAAACCTTAGGGTTAAACCCTAAGGGTTTGACAAGTTACTAGTTTGCCATTAAATTGAAAAGCCAAATGACAAACATACCCCTCTTGCATTATTTAAGGTAACTTGTAAATCTAGCAATATTGGAGTGGTTGAGCAACTTAGATCAGCCATGTGACACAAAATCTCCAGCACATCAGTTCATTAATAGCCATTCCATGCATCTAAAGACATCTATAGATAGATCTAGGAGAGAAATATCAATTGTTAGCCCATTTTGCACAAATCACTCAACCATTTTCTCTCTCTCTAAAACTCACAAAATCTTAATGTATATCAGTCCCATATTCAAGCCCTACTAACACACATCACACATCAGTAGCCAAGAAATCAAATTTGTTCATTTAAAGGTATAAACCCTAGCTTGAAATCTGATCGTGATCAATGTGTTAGATGTTATGTTTTTATGTTAAAATATGTTGTTTGTGGTATATAATGATGATCTGGGTTGCTAGATGTTAGATCCATAACATCTATAGGCTCAGATTTGATGATTTTCAAAATCTGAAAAAATTTCATTTTTGTGTTCTGACAACGAATGTCAGAGGCTGTAGATCTCATTATGTTATGTGTTTTTGTTGTTTAAATGTTTGAAGTGGTAGTCTGCTATGAGATCTTTTCCATGGAACTTGAATCATAGTCATATCTGTTATAGAATTAAAGTTATTAAGAGTCAAATTGGGTTGACCGACATTAACTGGCTGTTCTGGAAATCCAGATTCTACCCAGAAAACTCTGACAGTGTTTTTGCAGGCGCTTGATCTTACTGTTGTTAAGTGTTTTGATCATGTTGTTGTTTGGTGGTTGTAGAATGACATGAATACTACCTTTTAAAGCCTTTATATCACCTAGATCCATTACAGAATCAAACTTATTGATGGTCAAACTTAGGTAGCCGAAACTGCTTAAGAACATTTCTGGAAAACCCATAAATGTTTAAGAACAGTTCCGGGAAGGTACTTTAACCGGCTTGTATCTTGTAATTCTGTTGATGTTATATGTGTGTTAAGTATTATATCTCTTCAATTACATGTCAAATACACACTTAAAGTGTTAAATCACTTAAACCAGACCTATAGTGCATGATATAATGATCGAAAGTAGGACCCTTGAGTTTCTGGGCAACACAAAACCTCAAGAACACATCTAACAATACCTTCTGGAGCTTAGATCTGGCACGTTTGTTATGAGTTATAGTATTTCATGTATACTACATAATAAATATAAATTCAAACCTAGAATCTGTATGACTTAAGATCTACAAGTGGTCAAAGTAGGCAGCTTGGTAATGGGTTTGAATGTTCTGGGTTTCATGATGAACGCGAAGAACACCTATAGCGACGATTCTGTCGCTATAGACAGTCTTTAGCGACACTTATATACAAAATTAATTATTTTTATTAAATAATTAATATTAAATGGTTTTTAATTATTAAAAATTCATAATAAATTCCTAAAAATTATTTTAAAATCCAAAAATTAGTTTTTAATAATTTTTAATATATATTTCATTAATATTTAATATTTTTGGAATATTAAATGTATTTAATTTATTTAATTATTAAATTAAATAAACTATTTAAAAAGGATTTTAATACTTGAAAAATCATTTAAAATTATATTATGGTATGAGAAAATATTTTAAGTTATTTTTAATGACTTTTAATATTTTTGATGAATTTCATTAATTAATTAATATTAATGATATTTTAGTTATTTAATAAATATATTAAATAAATTATGAAAAATAGAATTAATGATTAATAAATCATATAAAAATGATTTAAAGGTTATAAAAATATTATAAGTTATAAAATATAAATTTTGATATTTTGTCATGAAAAATATTAATTATTTAATACTAATGATATTAGATTTATTTAATAATTATATTAAGTAAATTATTTTAAAATTATTTTAATATTATAAAAATCATTTGAAATAAAAATAAAGTGTTTAAGAATATTTTAAGTTATAAAATATAACTTTTAATATTTAAAGGATAATTTCATTAATAAGTTAATATTAATGATATTATATTTATTTAATAATTATATTAAATAAATAGTTTAAAAATAGTTTTATTTATTTAAAAATCATTTAAAAGGATATTAATAAATTAAAAATATTTTAAATTATAATTAATGACTTTTTATATTTGGATAAATAGTGGATTAATATTTTAATATTAATGGTAAGTATTTAAAAATAATTTTAATTATTTTAAAAATCATTTAAGGGTAATATTAATACTTTAAAAATATTCTAAGTTATTATAAATAACTTTAATATTTTGGCAATGGTTTCATTAATAGTTTAATATTAATTAAATATTAATGATAATAGAATTATTTGATAATTAAATCATTTTATAATGATTCCGGTGTTTGAAAAATTAGAATAAATTATAATAATTGTTTAAAAATTATTGTAATTCATTTAAAAATGATATGACTATTATTTAAATAGTCTAAATAGCTATTGAACTTCGATATAGAGTCTTAGACTCGGTAATTATCTGATAAAGCTGTCGGTACACCGACATGTATTTGAAATTGATCTGGACTTAGATACTTTGACTGTATTAATGTTTGTTTGTGATTCAATGACTGTTGATTATGTGTGACAACGTGATTAGGTTATGTGCTGACTGCAATAAGCAGTGCTATGTGTTATAGTATGTTATTCTAATCGATCAAATGATCTTATTAATGATAGGTTTTGGTATAAAAGATAAAACTAAGTTGCGTATTGTAAGCAGCAGACTAGGCAAGTATCCTACATTTGCATTTCCTTTATGCAATGGATATGAGTAAGAAAGTTTCAAAATTATATTATTATTGTACTAGATTATTAACCCTATTGTTATATACATTATATCCGATCATTATTTATCAACATGATATTATATTATATAATTCAGACATATATTATGTTCTTTAATTTCTAAATATGGTTATACAAGTGTCCCCACTTGGATAATCATTGTATTTAATTACATGTTGATATATATATATATATATATATATATTGATCCCCCCAGTATGAATACAGTAAAAGCCGTATAAGCTATTTGACCCAGCTAGACACAGATTCAGAAATATCGTTGAATATGATAAAACCCTTTTGTGTCCAATCAAATTGTTTTGATTCGGATTCTTGACTAATTATGAACATCCCGAACATGGAAAAAATTTTATGCGCCAAGGCGGACAAAGTGAATGATAATATCGTTCTTGAATGTAATATTGATCAATACAGGATACTATGGTCTGAATGGTAAACTAATTGGCTCTAGTGCAGCCACTTTCAAAGGATTGTCAATACCTTTGAGTTGGATTGATTGTATGATGAGTGGTCTGGAAGCATCATCAGCCTCAGTGGATATAACTGATACTACTCCATCTTTCCACTTTATAAGATATGTATTCCCACTCTCAAGTAACAAAGTGTCGTCGTCTGCCATCTGCAAGACACTGCTGTCAATTAAATTTTGAATTAGGTGGTAGAGTGCCCAACATTCTTCTGTGATATGACCGCGAGAGTGGGAGTGATATTGGCATACTCCCTCGGAATTGAATCATCTAGAACGGGGATTGATTGAAGGTATAAGGGATGTAATCATTCCTTCATTGATCAACATCTGAAATATTTCCTCCATAGGTTGGCCAAGATATGTAAATTCCCGTTTGTTGGCTAAATCCCGATGGGCTTTGGCACTTGCTCTTTTCGCATCGTTATCCTCCAGTGTTTCATTTTTTAAAGGCGAGGATGGAATATTCATGACAAAAGGAAGGAGACTAGCATGCTCCTGACTGACTAATTGGCGTGTGATTTAGTGTTGAGGAATCACCAGTTCTGCCAATTGATCTACTTGTTTGCAAAAAGCTTTAATCTTTCGCTCCATCATAAACTAGAATTACCCATAATCCCATCTGTCAGCACCATCTTTGCTAGTCTGGAAAGATTCAACAACGTAATTGGAACTCTGTCCACGGCTCCAATTAATCATATTGACCTCTTCTTCTTTGTGTTGAGCGGGTTTAGTTATGATAATCTCCCAATTTTCGATTAAGTCCTGGATCTTGTGTTTCAAGGCCTAGCAATCCTGAGTGTCATGTCCTGGTGCCCTAGCATGATAAGTGCACTTCCGAGTAGCGTTGAAACCCTTCCCATTCGAGTTGGCTGGTGGAAGAAGATGTGTAATTTTCTTCTGAGTAGTCAGAAGAGTAAGGATATTCTCGAGCGAATCTTGTAAGGGTGTGAACACTCGACGACGTCTGACTTGCAAAAGGGAGTACTTTCTCCTCTGGATAGGCATATTCTGACTGCCTTTTTGACCTTGTAGTATCAAGGAAACATCTTCCTCTTTCTTTTTATGGACCCTCCAGGAGTTGTTTCCATAAGTTCCGAACAGGATGTGCTCAGCACCTGCTTTAAGAGCGGCTAGGTCTTAAATCTTTCCTGACTTCAATCCCATCTCAGCCATCTCTCCGTGTTTGATCATTTCAGAAAATGGCTTGCCAATGCCAGCTAAGACACTTTCATAGAAATGAGCTTCTTGTATGTCTATGAAGGTCATGACCATTTCTAATTCTGTCATGGAAGCAGTGACTTGAGCAGCAAGGTGACTCCACCTTTGAGCATACTCTCTAAAAGACTCATTGGACTGTTTTCTTGACCTTGGTAATCTGGTACCGGTCAGGAGCCATCTGAGATTGAAAGATGTACTATGTGAGGAAGGCATAAGCTAGTTCCTCCCAGCTATGGATCTTTGAGTTGTCTATTCTGGTATACTAGGTCCGGGCTTCTCTAGTCAAACTCTTCTGGAACAGCTGCATTCTGAGCTTCTCGTCCTCTACATAAGATCCAAGTTCTCCAATGAACACCTTTAAATGTATGTAAGGATCCTCTAACCCATTATACTTTTCAAAGTCAGGAGTTTTGAACTTCTCTAGATAATGAACACCAGGGAATATACAAAGGTCAGCATATGAAACACTCCCGTGTGCTCTAATTCCTTTGACAGAACGGATGGTTTCCTTTATTTGAAGGACTTTCTTCCTGATATAACCGGTGTCTGGATCTTCTTTGAGATGGGTGTTTTTAGGAATTTTGTTGGTCGTATCCAACTGAAGTTCCGGAATTGTTTTATCTGAACCTTGTGTTCATCCCTGTGTAGAGGATTCTGTATATTCGGGTATTCTAGAACCCTGAGTAGACTGATATAATTCTTTAAGCAGAACAACCAACTCTATAATTTGTTTGCTTAATCCATCAAATTCTTCACGAGAAACACCATTAAGATTAGACTGGTCAGATGAAGAAATGATTGGATATAGGTTCGTGGCCTTTTTGGATTTTGAGCGGGTAATAGGCCCAATTGTTTCCCTATAAAAGACTTGTATAGTTTAGTCTTAGGGAATGTATAAAAGTTCACATGTTATGTAATGTATCCATTTTAGGAAAATCACCCTGCAAAATGGCAGTTAGTTATTCACGACATGTTTATGTATGTACATATATTTCTTCATATTTCCCATTACATGGAGATTGATATGGAAAAATATTACAAGTAAATTTTTTTATAAGAAATTAAAAATGGGGAGTATGAAGAGACTTCCCTCCACGTTTGGTTTATCCGAGGCTAACCTATCTTAGGTTTACTCTCGTGGTTTTTTGGCATGAAGGTTCCCAGATCATCGCAATCTACTTGACGGGAAGTTAATTCGGTCTTTCAACTGGAGCGAATCTGGGTGGTGCCTTTCCTGAGCCTCATTGGAATTAGTCTCCCTACGAGTCTAGTAATCAAACACCGACAGGATAGTCTCCTGGTGGAGGATCCACACAACATACATTCAATACAACGTGTCTCACCATTTATGAAAATGATGACATGTGCATGCGAAGCACTAATATCACAAGTAGACATAGTGTAAAGAATTCAGTGTAGAATATATATGCATTCGTACACATTCGTCAAAAAATGTAATGCAACATCCACACATAAGCAAATAACAGTTTTGAAAAGATTGTAGTAGTGGCTTAAGCCCTCTTACTAGAGTCCCCAGCAGAGTCGCCACATGTCGACGTCAGGATTTTTATTTGTCCCTTTTTTGTTCTTGTTCTTTGGTGTTATCATGTTAAGTGATATTTGTTTGAAAAAATAAGTAAAAAAGGTCCGACATGTATATGTCGACGATTTGACTGTAAGAGTCGGCAGTTGGTGTTTTTAACTAGTTGCACCAACGCAACTGATAAAAGGTTTGCACATTGACCCAGTGATGTAACACTGCTAAACGGGTCTGTGAAACCGAGATTAATTAAGGTTCGGGGGATTGATTATGCGGAGGGAAGGTGTTAGGCACCCCCCGACATCCGTGTTACCTTGATGACCGCCACTTTTCAAGAAATTGTTATGTGAGTGTGTGTGTGTGTGTGTGTGAGTCAATGTGATGTTATTTGGAAGTAGTGCGAGGCCTCGTTCACACCTATATACAAAGGGTTTGAATTTGTATAAAAATTCAATTTTAAACAAGATATGACAATGATGTTTTGTAAAAGAGGTTTTTTCAAACCCTGTGCTCAATAGTAATTGAGGCCTTTGATACTTCCATTTTTATTATTAAATGTTCGGCTTGGTTTCTTTTATTTTCGAGATGCGAAACATCTTTGAGAAAATAATATATAGCAGTGCTGAACTCCTCATGGGCATGAAAGCCATCTTAGGAAATTCAAACACCGTGAATAATTTGCAAGCTACTTACAGCTGAAAATGTCCATCACGGGAACCGAATCTAGATTCAGTAGAGTGAATCTGTGATCACATGATTCTTAGGCTCACATGATGCCGCAATTTATATGAAAGTAGTAAGCAGTTATCTATATATATATATATATATATATATAGACATGATCAACCACCACGAAGCACCTCCATGGGGGATCAGAAATATAAATAAACCAATAAATACGATCAACTGCCACGAAATAAACTCCAAGCGGGACTAAATGTAAAGAAAGCAGTAAAAATGATCAACCACCACGAAGTAAACTCCAGGCGGGACGGAATGTAAATAAAGCAATAAAAGGCCACGAAGTAAACTCCAGGCCTGACAGAAATGTATATATATATATATACATACATACATACAACACTGATCCAGTCCGGGAGCCCAGGCAATGTTAAAATCCGGACAAATTCTTTTTTTTTTGCTTTTTTTTTAAAACAACTAAAATATTTTTTATAGAACTTGAATTTTTATATAATACAGTATTTTAGGTGTGATTTGGATACATATAACAAAACATATCTATACGCATCGTGTAAGTGCAATACATACATATTTTGTTATATGTATCCAAATCACACCCAAAAACACTATATTATGTAAAATTCAAGTTTCATAAAAAAAAATTTGGTCGAGATTTTGTCAAGTCGGGAGTAGGATTTGATCAGGACTCTCTCTCTCTCTCTCTATATATATATATATATATATATATATATATATATATATATATATATATATGGGATTCCATCCATGTGTAGGTTGCCATGGACACTATTCTAACAACCCACTTTTGGACCGTTGATCAACTTATTGGAAGACTTAGATTGAAACATAAAATATACCCAGCCGGTACAACATGTTGTGCCTAAAAAACAAGTTGTACCGACTTTTATTTTAATATAAGAGCCCCATGGTCAAAATATGTTGTCGGTTTGGTTAAACAAAAAGATTTTTTTAATATAATGCACCAATAAGCTACAAGTTGTAGCGTCTTGGCTTCTTTTCTTCTTTTTAAATCATTTCCCCCATACATGTAGGCTTTTTTAATACATTAGTTGGTTGAAATTTTTTGCGACTTGAGTCGATTTTTGTTCTTCTATTGTCCCACCCACTTTGTCACATATATAAAGCTAATAAAAATTTAAAATTTAAAATACCATCGTTATTATTCTTGCTCACTATAATCAATTTGATATCAAATACTTCCTCCCATCCAAATTATTACGTTTTTTAAAACTAGTTTGATATGTTAAAAATATTAAAATAATTTATTTAAAAGTCAAAGTAAATTATTTAAAAGTCAAAGAAAACTAGTTTGAATTATAAATAAATTATTTTAATATTTTTAACATATCAAACTAGTTTTAAAAAAACGTAATAATTTGGATGGGGGGAAGTATTTGATTTCAAATTGATTATAGTGAGCAAGAATAGCAGTTGGTATTTTAAAATTTAAATTTTTATTAGCTTTATATGACAAAGTGGGTGGGGACAATAGAAGAACAAAAAATCGACTCAAGTCAATAAATTTTCAACCAACCGGGTGTATTAAAAAGCTTACTTATACGGGGAAATGATTTAAAAAAAAAAAAAAAAAAGCTAACACGCTACAACTTGTAGCTGTTGGTGTATTATATTAAAAAATCTTTTGTTTAACCAAACCGATAAATATGGGCTCTTATATATAAAATAAAATACAACTTGTTTTTTTAGGCACAACATGTATATTCTACTGGGTATATTTTATGTTTCAATCTAAGCCTTCTAATAAGTTGATCAACAAATTCGAAAGTGGGGTTGTTAGAATAGTGTCCATGTATATATATATATATATATATATATATATATATATATATATATATATATATATAAAAGCAAATAAACGCTCCGGACGTGAGTCTAGGCTCAATCGAGGCATAACTCGATAATGTTAGTCCATATATATAAATATATATATATACACATATATACAAAGAGAAATGAAAATCACGGACCGAAGTCCAGGCATACACACGCAATACGACTCTCAACGTGAAGAAGAGTGTGTGCAAAGATGAAGAGAAAGGCTTTAAAGTGTGTAAGAAGGCTTACAGTGGACTACCAAAGAAGACTTCTATAGCTTTAAGTGGATGAACACTCGGCTCCCACCGGTAACAAAATAGCTATATGTGAGCTCATAAGTGTTTAAAATGAGAAATCACTCAATTTAGGGTGTGTACAGAGCAAATTGGACAGGGCTTCCTCTCCTTTTTTTTCTTAAAATATGGCCACCCAGAGCCTTCTATTTATAGAGGGGGGCGACAGTGTGCAGAAGACACATGAATGCACTACGGTTGCTGCGCAGATGCACTGCGGTGGCCGAGGGTGGGCACTGGGCTCCATGAGTCCCGCCGTCTCAAAGTACGTCTACGCGTTTAACGTGATGTCTGCTCGAACTTGCAGAACTTCAATCCGAGCATCCGATTGAGATGTATAAGACCTATTTCAGACTACCATTGTCGAGAGCTACGCAATGACATGGGATTAGAGGTTGTACGAAGTCAGGAAGATGGAACCATGTCCTATGTCTTCAAGCTTTAAATTTTATCCAGTGTTCTGCCTTGCGTAGTAGTCACTTTGGATTGCAACTCTTTGGTTCTTGTGGGACATTGTTGTGTAGAATGTATGTTGAGATGTTTGTTGAGACGACACAATGTGGGGTTGACCAATTTGATGATTTTTCCCTTCATCGGGGTTATCTCCAGTTTGGGCTGATAAAGTAGATGTTGTTCAGGGTTATCTCTGAGATTGGGCTGCTGCCAGTGCTGAATGCCCTCAGGGTTGTCTCTGAGGTGTGCCTTTCCTCCCAGGGTTATCTCTAGGTTTGGGAGTTGAGTGCCTCGATGTGAGTTTCGAGGTTGAAACTAACTGTATGGGTTGAAATGAGCATCTACGGGGTTATCTCTAGAACTGCAACTGCACTCCTTGGGGTTATCTCCAAGGTTGACATTGTCTTTCCCGGTGTTATTTTCAGGACTGTGACTGAACATCTCGGGGTTATCTCCAAGATGAATCGGCCTTGTAAGACCCCAACTTATTATTAATGAAATTGAATTTCCTCTATTTATTATTTTGAAACTAGTAAGGGTTGATTTGATTAATGTGGTTAGTTATGGGTAAAATGCGCAAATATTTCAAATAAGCAAGTGGTTATAAAATATTCATTGTTGTCGGGGAATATTCGTTTGGTCGTGGAATATTCTTGATGTCGGGACAACCTGACCTTTTGTGGGCCCCATACTTGAAAGATTGGATAAAGAAAATGACAAGTATAAGTTGTTTATAAATAACGGACGTAGTTATTCTGAATTATCTTGTTAGAATACCCGGTGGTTAAAACATAGTAGTACTGCGATATTGCACCAATTATTGATTCTTACGTAAGAAGGCACTACTCAATAATTGTTACAGTAATTACTGTTCAATATTTTATTTTATTGATTCAATAATTGCTATATTGATATTTTATATTATTGTTGTTTCAATAATTGTCACTGTGTAGTATTTTCTTTTATCAAATCAATAATTCATATTATTTGAATAATATTATTAGATAGCATTATTGGCAATGTCTAGAAAGTTATGTCTAAGGAGAGGTTTGGTCACCTAATTGCCTTGTTAGTTAGGAGAAATCCTTATCGAAAGCCCCCATTTCCTAAGAACTACTAGTTCTTAGATTATTGTGATTCTGTAATATTATTTGTGAATAATTAATTATTGATTTATATGATAAGGAATATATTCATTTTATGTGGTTATAGATGGAGAAAATTTTAAAGTGACAATTGTTGAAAAATTGATATTTTATCTTTTTCGATAAAATAATTCATTTAAATATATTATTATATTTTAATAATATAATAATGATGATATTTTTACAATGAATGTGGGATATATGAATAAATGAGGAGGAAGAGTATTTTTGTAACTAAAAATATTTAAAAACATGTTTTTCATATTTGTGGACCCCATTTCTTAACTAAAATTTGACTATAGCTTGTAAAATCGTCCGTATATGGATTTCGATCAATTTTTGCTTGGAATTTGGAAAAACTTAAACTTAAAAAGTTGTAGAGAATAGAATTTCCTATGGAATGGACTTATGGTTCGAATTTTTCTGATAAAAGGGCTATTTCACTGGATTCGTTTTCTTTAAAATATTTTTCATCATCCTCAGTCCTAAATGATGATATTACTGAATATTTTTGGCCTGTAGTGCAAAGATGGTTGATTTTCTTATGAATATCTTTGGCCCGTAGTACAAAGATAAATATGTGTTGAGATGAACATGACCAACTGATGAATATCTTTGGCCTGTAGTGCAAAGATGAATATTTGATTCAAGATGTATATTGATTGATGTTACAGGGATAAAATATTGATGATGGACTTTTAAATTCATAGATAATAGTAGATTTCATTCTCTACATAACTCTTCTATGAATTATTATTTCCGCTGGGAATATTGATCTAAAACTTGTTGTCTATTATATTTTATCAGATTTTTCTCCGTTGAAGACTAACAATAATTTGTTCTATATTATCTTAGTCATAATATTCTTTACTGGGCTTGTTGAGCTCACCCTTTTTCTTTTTGTTCCATTTTTCTTCTCAGGAGGGGAGAATGTAGCGAGTACTAGTCGGGGTATGGAATGATGGTTCTAGAAGTTATTTTAGTAGTCCTCACTATTTTGTAAAATAGTGTATCAATAATTGTAATGATGACTTATTTGAGTGTGGATATTGTCTAGATGACAATATTTGTATTTAAACTCATAGTTTTTGTATTGTCGTATTTTGCACAACAATTGTATTAATAAAGTTGTAGTTGTTTCTGTACCATGTATTTGGCGACTCAGAATGGGTGTTGTATACCTATTTTGGGGGCGTCACAGGCCTTCTCCGGTGGAATTTCTGGTATTTACACTACTTTCCCCAGGGTTATCTCCGAGGTGGGAAATGATACTACCGGTATGTTTTAGGGTTAAACCGAACTTAGGTGGTATTTTCGAGGATTAAGTTGTTTGTCTTCCAAGGTTATCTACGAAAGAAGATTTTTGGCTTCCTACTGATGTTAGTAGCAATTAGCGAAAATTTTGAGTGTCTCACGGGGAGTAAAATTCAAGAATAATATTTATGTATCAAAAATAATTTGGTTAGAAAAGAAATATATTTTTTGGGTGAATAGTACCCTGTGAAGAGTACTTCGGAAATAGTACCTCGTGAATAGTACCCTGACATGAAAAGTGCCCCAAATACCTGAGTGAATAATATTCGAGTGAATAGTAACCCATAAATAGTAACTCATAAATAGTATTCCGGTATGAAAAGATCAATAATTATCAAGAAAGCTCAGAATAATATTTCCATAAAAAGATACTAGATGAAGCGCAAATATCAAGGATATTCTACTAATTTCACAGAGTATAGAAGCAATACTTTAACAGAATGAGTGTTGAATTAGGAATACGAAATGAAATAATATTACTCATATACTACAGAGTATGGAATAAAATATTATTTCTACGAATACTGAAAAAAAATATCCCTTATAACTGTTGAACGAAAATAATATTCCTATGAATATTAAACGAAGATAATATCCCTTACGGATATTAAACGAAAATGATATTCATTACGAATATTGAACGAAAATGAAATTCTTTACGAATAGGAAAAATAATATCGTAAGCGAATATGAAATAAATAATACCCCTTACCTCAGAAGAAGACTGGATACTAGAATAGTGAAGTAGCAGACTTCTTTTCTTCTTTCTCTCTATAGCTTCTCTCTCTATAACTTCTCTCTCTATAATTGCTCTTGTGAGTCTTAGTGAATTAGTGAGAATGAAAGAAGAATGAGCTTCTATTTATAGGAAAATATAGTTTTGATAATTGCACGTTTTGGGGCTCAAAATATTACGGTATAGTACCTTCATCTTTTCTTTCATTTTTAATTTAGTCCTGCAAGTATTATCAAACTTGCACCACCTCCCCTAATAGTACATCATGTGAATCAATAGTTCAGTCATGTGAATCAATAGTTCTATACATGTGAAAAAAAATTGTTAAAGTATAGTACCTTCATCTATACCTCTATTTTTAATTTAGCCATGGAAGTATTATCAATCTTGCACCACCTCCTCTAATAGTACATGCATGTGAATCAATAGTACATACATGTGAACAAATAGTTATATGCATGTGAACAAATAGTAATTAATTTCTCATTTATTCGATTAATTACCCGATTGGTTAATTTAACCTTCAAAAATCAATTATTATTGAAATAATTGTCGATTTCCACCAACACTAATAATCCCAACACAATGAAAATATCAAATTCATCTTTAATTAACATGAACTTATTCATCATTAATATTATAACTCATAATATTTAACAAACAGATCATTCACAGAAAAGAGGGGGCTTTTCGATAAGGATTTCTCCCTATTGGCGCCCAATTAGGTGACCAAGCCTCTCCTCGACAGAACTTTCTAGACATCATCAATATCGCAAATAATAATATGAATAATTTTATCGTCTCAATTATTAATTTAATAATATAAAATATTATGCTGATGATACTGTGACAATAATCGAATCAATAATATGAGAGATATTATGCAGCAATTACTGTAGCAATAATTGAGTATAATTGAGTGACTTCTCACGTAAGCATCAATAATCAATACCATGTGTTACTATACAATCACGTGTATTATTGTATTTTTACCACCGGATATTTAAACAGTTTTAACGGTAAAACTTTCGCCATTATTTTTATAAAAAGACATTTTTTTCGTTTTCTAACTCCGACAATACTTCCGTTGTGGTGTCCACTAATGATTGTGTCATCGTATGAATTGTCCCTGTTAAAACGAATATTCCCTGACCAATCGAATATTTTATAACCACTTGCTTGCTTTGCAAAATTTGTAAATTTTACCCATAACTATAACATTATATCATATCCACACCATAATATTCAAAATTATATTTCGAGAAAAATTATTCTTTATTGATAAAAGTTGGGGTCTTACATATGTGCCCCATTTCCCTGTATTTTTAGTTGTACAAAGATGTATTAGATGATGATGTACTTAGGAATGTATATACTGTTATTCCCTACATCATATTGCCATCTATTGTTTATCATGCATGTATTATGTTATGCATATATATGTATATCCAGAGATATTCAGCATTAACCCCTGGATGGTCTTATGATACGGCCCACACAGATGTCTTCTTCGATAGTTAGCCACATTGATCATACCCCACCGGATTCTTGGCGGCATCTAAATGCGAGATTGTGGTATGATAGTATGTCACCTCTAGAGCAGGGGTGATTGTAGATCGATTATTACAACATTCTATGACTCTCTTGATGTTTTGAGGTTCCTTGAGCTTTGTAGAGGTATCTTTGGAGCACTAGATAATGAGAGATAGGTTTTTGGTTTGGTATCCATGAGTTGACTTTTACCTTAGAGGGTATGCTTTGTTATTGTTGACGCGCCCTTAAGACTGAGACCTTGTCTTGGCGGATGGATATCGCGATATGAGCCAAGCGGTTTATTATGACCCTCCTTTGGTCGAGACGTAGATTCGTACATGATGAGATTACATCCAGCCATGTGATATCCCATCGTTTTCTGATGGATAGATTTGGCTCAGAGGACAGTTACACGCGGCACTCTGGGGATTTTACCATGACGGAGGATCACTGGAGTCTAGCCAGAGTAGACATATTTTTGATGTGTGTATTATCATATGTGTACATGCCACGGTATATGGATGAGCTGGACATTGGATCATTATGGCAGTGAGAGCTCTCAGGGAGGGTCACACCATTGTGCCGATGATTATAGCAGAGACGCTGAGTTCGGCCACATATTGTAGCACCTACCCTGTAGGGGTATTCACAAGTACCTCAGTCATGTTGTACGTGTGGTTCATGTCACACCTGAGACCGATTGGCACTTTTCAACGGCACTAGTATTTTTTTACGCATGAGATAGCTATGTCTTACTCCTTCCAGCCAGCGAAGTGTATAGACGCTACGTCTTGGTCGGTATTCTTAGTAGGGATCGCAGACCCGTTTGACATTTTGCCGTTTACAGGGCTTAGTTCACCCTATAACTTCATTATTCATGCTCCTGGCCTAGATTATCTCCTTCTGACTGGTTTGAGGGGCATGACAACTTACCACCCACTGGCTGTGATGTCACAGATTGACTAGTTCTAGGACTTCCATCCTTTTGAGGGGGTATTGAGTCAGCACTTGGCTTCTCGCTACTTGTCAGCAGAGGACATATCCAGGGTGTATGCCTGTTGGGATCAGCGTGAGCTAGCTGCATTTTTTTGTTAGCCATCCAGGCTGCTCAATAGAGTATTCTGCATGGATAGAGACAGAGACAACATCGGTTGCGGTAGTATCCACAACGCCAAAGATTGATTCTGATGATGGGGAGCCCACAGAGGATATTGATCTTCCCACTGAGGAGGAGCTATTCGTAGGGTTGACAATAACTCTTATAGATTCTCCCAGTACGAGTGCTATTGTGATCCAGCATTCAACATAATATTTAGAGCAGAGTCTTCATCTGATGACCTTTGAGAGAGATCAGGCTAGGGCCTTGATGTTAACAGCTCTTGATGGGAGAGATACCTCTCTATTGGAGAGAGAGAGGAGGCTGTAGCTCATAGAGACACTGCTATTGCTGAGCGGGATGAGGCTAAACCATCCATAGATGCATTGATTGTTGAGCAGGATGCTGCCATATCTGCCCGAGATGTAGCCGTTACAGATAGTACTACAGTACGATCCCTTACTACTGGCATGCTTGCCGATATGAGTGCATATATTTATGAGCATCATGCCACCATGCAGTTGGCTACGGATCTGTTAGCTCGTGTAGATACCCTTGGACAGGAGCTTGCAGCGTTGCCTCTTTCTTTGGAGAGAGATGCCATGTTGGACTTGATAGTTCGTATATCCACGGGATTGTAGATAGACTTGTATTTTCCTGCACAGACTAGCTTAGCCATTTTGTCATGTACAACACATTGTATATATCAAACATCATTATATGTGGCAGGAAAATATATTTTGATTCACTTCCCTTTTAGTTGTGCCTTGCTACTTGCTTGATATTTCCATATTTCTTCAGGGCTTGTGATCTTGATGTATTCTAAACTCATCCTTGATGGGTGGACATTAAAACACCATAGGATATTTCAGAATGGATCATTGATTTGTGTGTATCCCTACCCTCTTTGGTGTCTTGGGACTGGTTTCTGTATGTAGAGGTGGAGAGGAGTGTGACTTTCCTCTTTGAGATTCACCGCACTGCAGATGGTTATCGGTACTCCTATTGAAGAGGAGATCCCAAATAGTTCCATCTCTTAAGGATTGGTGTTGCTCTTAGAGGAATCAACCACAGCTTAGATGGTCGCCAACTCTCCCATTTACGGGGAGGCCAGGTAGTTCCATCCCTTTAGTCTGAAGCCAATGAAATGTGGTGGATTGAAGTTTAATCCCAGTACCATTGACAAGTATTTGTTTTGGTAGGGGTAAGACCAAACCATAAATGGCTACCTACGTACGCCTATTGAAGAGGAGATCAGGTCTGCGTAGTTCAAACCTGGTGTAAGAGGTTCAACCCTGTATGTGAAGGGGTAGAAAGTGTAGGAATGTTTTTTGTGATTTTTGTTTGTATAGAAGGGCGTAGAAATGTTTTTATTGTTGTTGTTTTTTTTATTGCTTTTATTGCGACTGAGCCATATAAAATTGTTGCTTACGTACTCCCAGGTATCGGGGAGATCAGGTCGACGTAGTTCGCCTCATGTTCAGGATGATTTGTAGCCAGAAAGGTTTGATTCCAAGTTCAGGACAAACTGTAGAGGAAAAGTGTGATCCCATGTTGAGGATAAACTGTAGGTGTGAAAAGTCTTATCCGTGGTGGGACAAAACTGCAGGTGTGAAAAGTTTTATCCCTGGTGGGACAAAATTGTGGGTGTGAAAGGTTCAATCCATAGTGGGATAACCTGCGGTTATGAAACGAAGTGGACTAAAAGATCTGATGATCTGAAAACCAGGTTGCTGGATTAAAGAGTGTGTTTCCCTGATGGGGCAGATGGGTATGAAGAAAGGGTTGTATATAGAAAGGGGTTAGAAAACCTGAAGTGACTGGTGATCTGGTGATCCAAAACTAGGATGTTTACTTGATGGTAACTTCAATAGTACCATTTCACGGTGTCTGAGTTGATGAGTTGTGGAAATTCAACATCGTCCATTTCCTGTAATTTGAGAGCACCTCCTGTCAATACCTCCTTGATAATAAACGGGCCTTCCCTGTCTGGAGTGAATTTCCCCTTAGACTGATCTTGGTTGTCAATGATCTTTTTCAAAACCAAGTCATGTTGTTTAAACTTCAATAGCCGAACTTTTCTGTTGTAGGATCTGGCAATCCTTTGTTGGTATAACTGACAATGGAAGATAGCATCACTTCGCCTTTGGTCGATTAGAGACAATTGGTGATACATATCTTGTAACCATTGGTCTTCATCCAGCTGAGCGTCTATCAACACTATAAGGGATTCCATTTCCACCTATATTGGGAGCACTACTTCCATCCCATAGGTCAATGAGTAGGGGGTTGCCTCAGTGGAAGTACGCATTTAAGTTCTATAGGCTAATAGAGTCAGAGGCAAGAGGTCATGCCATCCTTTATGATTGGTGGACATCTTTTGCATGATCTTCTTGATGTTCTTATTAGCCGCTTCAACAGCACCATTCATCTTTGGATGGTAGATGATGGAGTTAAGGTGTTTGATGTGGAATATACTTCACAATTCCTCCATCATTTTGTTGTTGAGGTTCTTAGCATTGTCTGACACAATTACCTCTGGTTGTCTATATCGAAAAATGACATTGCTTCTGATGAAAGCAATGATGACTTCTTTGGTAACCCTGGGGAAGGAGGCTACTCTACCTATTTGGTGAAGTAGTCGATTATGGTGAAGATAAATCGATGCCCATTACTGGCTTTGGGCTCGATGGGACCGATTACGTCCATTCCCCACATTAAGAAGGGCCAAGGTGAACTCATATTGTGGAGCTCCCTTGGAGGGGCGTGAATAGAATTCTCATGAATTTGGCATTGATAGCATCTCTTGACATAATCATCACAGCCAGCCTTAAGCGAGAACCAATAATGCCATGTTCTAAGGATCTTTTTAACAAGTAGGGGGCCGCTCATGTGTGGGCCACATAATCCACCATGGATTTCATCCATGAGTCTCTGAGCTTGGTCCTTGTCCAGACATCTGAGGAGGCCTTGTCCTGCATCTCTTTTGTAGAATGCATCTCCGCTCAGGTAGAATTTCATAGCCAGTCAATGGATCTGCCTTCTTTCAGTCGGGCTCGCCTCAGCGGGTGTAGATCCATCTCGCAAGTAATCCTTAATATACTGATACCAAGGGTGTTGGATGGGAGGTAGTTCATCTGATACTTCTCCAATGTAATTCCCATAGGCTGGAGCCTTTTGTAGGGAAAATGGGATGCTTGACACGCTTTCCTTGTCAGGTATATTGATCAAGGAGGCCAAAGTTGATAACGCATCCGTAATATCATTCCTATTCCGAGGAATGTGGAGGAAGGTTACTTCTTCAAACTCCGAAGCCATATATAAAACTTGTCAATGGTAAGGCGGCAAATGTAGATCTTTGGTGTGATAGATTCCTGTAGTCTGTCTAATTACAAATTTTGAATCCCCAAAGACAGTTAACCGTCTGATACCCATTGATTAGGTAAGTTTGAGTCCCATAATACAGCCTTCATACTCAGTTGTGTTATTGGTGCTAACAAACTGTAATTTGACGGCGATGGGATACTGCTCCTCTGTTCCAGATACTAGAACTACTCCAGCTCCAGAACCTTCCATGTTAATAGCTCCATTAAAATACCTTTTCCATGATTGGTGTGTATCGTACTGATGGTGTTGCTAGACTGTCATTACCCCTTCATCGGGGAAGTATGTTTCTAGTGGTTTAAAATCCCCTAAAGGTGCAACTGGCCCTGTTGATCTGCAATTCCTTGACCTTTAATGGACTTTTGCATCACATAGACAATGTCAAATTGCTGTAGTATCAACTGCTATCTGGACAGTCGATAATTTAACATGGGTTTACTGAACACGTACTTGAGAGGATCCACGCGGGATATGAGATGGGTTGTGAGACCATGAAGGTAATGTTGTAACCTCATGGAAGCCCATGCTAAATCATAATAAGTCTTCTCAATCAAAGTGTACTTGTGTTCACTACTGCTGAATCTTTTGCTGAGGTAGTAGATAGCTCGCTCTTGGCCTCTATCGTCTTTCTGTCCCAGCATGCAGCCCATGGCATTATCATTAATGGATAGGTACATGAATAGAGGAACATTATCCCTGCATGGTACCAAAATAGGAGCGTTAACCAGCTGCTCTTTGATTGTAAGGAAGGCTTTTTGACACTAATCATTCCATTTCATGGAGGAGTTCTTCCTTAACAACTTGAAGATAGGCTCACAGGTGGCTGTGAGTTGGGAAATGAACCTGGTAATGAAGTTAATTCTTCCCAAAAATCCCCGTATTTCCTTCTCTATCTATGGAATGGGTATTTTTGTAATGCCCTAGATTTTGGTAGGATCCAGCTCAATCCCTTTGTGGCTGACTAGGAAACCTAGCAACTTGCCTGATTTAATGCCAAAGGTGCACTTGGCTGGATTCAACTTCAAGTTGTATTTACGCAATCTATTGAAGAGCTTTTTGAGATGGTCTACGTGGTCTTCTGCCCTTTGGGATTTGACAATGATGGCATCCACGTAGATCTCTATCTCTTTGTGCATTAAGTCATGGAAAAGAGCCATCATGGCCCGTTGGTCGGTAGCTTTGGCATTGATGAGGCCGAATGACAATCGTCTATAGAAAAAGGTTCCTTAAGGCGTGATGAATACAGCTTTTTCACGATCCTCTTCAGCAACCATAATTTGATGGTATCCCGCAAAACAATCAGCAAAGGAGTACATGTCGTATTGAGTAGTATTGTTAATGAGAATGTGGATAAATGGCACGGGAAAGCTATCTTTAAGGCAAGCTTTATTCAGATCCTGATAATCCACGCAAACTCACACCTTTCCTCCCGGTTTAGGCACGGGAACTATGTTGGATAGCCATTCAGGGTATATGGACACCATGATGATGTCGGCTTGAAATTGTTTCACAATTTCTTCCCTAACCTTTAAACTCCACTCAGGTTTTAATCACCCGAGCTTCTACCTGACTGGTTTAAATCCCTCTTTAATGGGAAGACGATGGATGATGATATCAGTGGAAAAACCCACTATGTCTTTGTGAGACCATGTAAACACATCCTGGAATTGGGTTAATAGTGCAACCATGTCATTCCTTTGGTTTGGAGTGAGGTCTGTAATAATCTCGACTAGCTTAGGGTTTTCTAAGGTTCCGAGGTTAAATGAGGTGGTTTGATCAAGATTTGATTTGGGTTGATCCTCGACCCATTCCTTGATCTCCCGAGGTATCTCAATGTCTTCTTGTATTTCCATCAAGTCTGAGTTCAACTTTTCATCAAAGTTACAGTCCTTGTGGAGAAAAGACACCTCATCAGCAAGTATAGGAACATCTAAGTTCAAAGTCCTGAAACAAAATATGCTTTCACTTAATATAAAAAACTATTCAATTATACAAAGTGTTAGCATGTACGGATAACATAACTGCTAGTATTGTACAGTAAAGTAAGCAGTTAAAGCTATCTACAGGACAGAGGGGGTTTCTGCCCTTTTTACCCTTCACGACAAATGCAAGGAGTGCTGCTCCAATTGTCAAGGGTGAAATTCTGATGGACGGCAGTGATGAAGTGGCTATCATCGTCCTCCAACTCCCGAATAATGACCATAATGTCGGGACAATCATCGTCTGCAGTGTATTTATTTGTGGGCTCATCATGTAAAAGGATGCGTAAGTGAGACAAACTATTGATGATGTCTTGTTTACGTCTGCGTTCCTTTTCTTCCACTTCGGGATCAGGAATCAGAAATCAGGACCTCTTTTGCTTTAATCAGTATCAGTTTGGGAAATAGCATAGCCATAACATGGGTAGGAACCTTTACCGGAGACTGTATAGGCTCAGGATCTGTAGATGGAGATAATCACCGTATGGCTGAAGATGAAGGAATCTGTTTGTGCTTGTGAGGATTCCTGTGACTAGAGCTAGCAGAATAGCCTAATCCAGTTGTTCCTGTTTAACTGGGAACTTGAATTGGGTGCTTAATGCCTTGATGATCTTTGCCCAACCCTTGTCCAGGTTGATGATGTGAGACCCCAGATTTTATGAATAAAGATTTAAATTTCTCAAAATATTTTTTTTAATAGGTGTGGATTTGATATAATGTCATAGTTGTGGGTAGTATTTATAAATTTTGCAAAGTATGAAAGTTGTTATATAATAATTCGATTGGTCAGGGAATATTCTTTTTGTTAGAAATATCTGTACGACGGTACAATCATTGGTGAACCCACAACGGAAGTATTGTCGTAGTAAGAAAATGACAAAATTATCTTTTTATAAAAATAACGGTGGAAGTGTTACCGTTAAAACTGTTGAACTACCCGGTAGTAAAAGTACAGTAATACACGTGGTTGCATAATAGCACACGGTATTGATTATTAATGCTTACGTGAGAAGTCACTCATTTATACTCATTTATTGCTACGGTAATTGTTGCATCATATCTCTCACATTATTGATTCGATTATTGTCACAGTATCATCTGCATATATTATTAAATCAATAATTGAGAAGACAAAGTTATTCATATTATTAAATTGCAATATTTACAATGTCTAGAAGTTTTGTCAAGGAGAGGTTTGGTCACCTAATTGCGCGCCAATAGGGAGAAATCCTTATTGGAAAGCCCCCTCTTTCCTGGGAACGACCTGGTTGTTAAATATTGTGAGTTATAATATTAATGATGATTGTTATTAAAAAATTGAATTTGAGTTCGGAGTTGAATTTGGAGACGAGGACGTGATATTTGAGTCCGGAACGATGAAATTAGTAGAAATAGACTATAAACACAAAAATTTTCGGGGTTGACTTTTTAGTCAAATAAGTCAAATAGTTGACTTTTTTAGAAAAAGTCAAACTTCGAAATTTCAAAAATAATTTTTTTGATGAAAACAGTTCCATTGTGTTGGGATTATCAGTGTTAGTAAAAATTGACATTTATTTCGATAATAATTAATGTCTGGAAGTTATATTGACCAATCGGGTAATTAACCGGATAAATGAGCAATTAATTGCTATTGATTCACATGATTATAGCTATTTGCTCACATGATTAAACTATTGATTCACATCATTTACTATTAGGGGAGGTGGTGCAAGTTTGATAATACTGGCAGGACTAAATTAAAAATGAAAGAAAAGTTGGAGGTATTGTACTGTAATATTTCGAGCCCCAAAACATGCAATTATCGAAACTATATTTTCCTATAAATAGAAGCTCATTTCTTCATTATTCTTCACCAATTCACTCAAGCTATAGATCATTTATTATAGAGAAAAATTATAGAGAGAAAGAAGAATAGAAGTCTGCTACCTCTCTACTCCAGTATCCACTTTCATTCTAAGGTAAGAGGTATTATTTCTTTCGTATTCATATAGAGAGCTATTGTTATTCCATCCCTTATTATTCTGTTAGAATAACCTATTTATGTGAAGTACCGCATACATGGTGAAATTCTTCTGTTATTCCATTCTTCATTATTATGTTGGAATAACTTGTTTATGCGAAGTACCGCATACATGGTGAAATTCTTCTATTATTCCATTCTTTATTATTACTTGGAATATCTCATCGCACATGCGCTTTACAGGACACGGTTCCATTATTTATTATTACGTCGGAATATCACGTCGATGCGTTCGCGTGACTCGGTTCCATTATTCATTATTCTATCGGGAATAACACTCGCAATGCGATCTATCGCACGCATGGTGAATTCTTCTGTTATTCCATTCTTTATTATTCTGTTGGAATAACCTGTCTATGTGGATTACCACATGCATGGTGAATGATCCTTTGTATTCATTCCTTATTAAATTGTGAAAATGATCTATATACGTGGATTACCGCATGGCGGATGAAAATCCACTTACAATTTCATATATTATATTATACTCAGTTGGTTAAAGTCTTGACTTCTATACTCCATGAAATTAGTAGAATATCCTGGATATTTGCGCTTCATCCAGTATCTTTTCATGGAAATATTCTTCTGAGCATTCTTGAATTTTACTCCACAAAGCAGTATCATGTTGACAATTTGGACGTTATTGTGTTCAGGATAAATTAACTTATAAATCTTTAAAATTTATTCTTGAACTTATTTTATTGAAGTATTATGTCATTGTCATGATGAGTTATGTTGGTTATTATGTGAAAACATGAAAGTTTCTTAGAAATCACAAAGGGTTGAAAATATGATTTTGGTGAAAATGGAACATGAAATTCAATTGACCATATCTCCTATTATATTTTTTATTTTTGGGTGTGGTCAAGTTCTAGAGTTAGATCTATGAGTTTTCTAACTTATCCAATTGGAATCACTAAAAAAGGTGTTGTAAATTTTCGTGTGGACTATTTTTAGCAAAGGAGTCAAAAACTGCAAAATAGCAAAAAGCTATTATCCAGAAATTTAAAAGGGCTGTTTCGGCCACTTAATTTGTGAGAAAACTTCCGACCTTTTGGGACATGAAAGTATATGGTATAAAGTACCTCCTGTCCAAAAATGAGCTCATTCCGACTTAAAATGAGCAAGTTATGACTATTTCAATATTTAGGTTTTTTTGACGAAAAACGCTATAACCTAAGTTCTATAACTTCGATGACCATGAAATTTAAACTGGAAGCTCACGTTAACATGTGTAAGATCCTGCCAAGATTTGGGAATTTCTGGAGTTAACCTTGTGGTAGCTAATTTCTTAAGGAATTAATTTGAAATTGATTTTTGAAAAATAGTAAATGAATTTTAAAAATTTTGAGAAAAATATATGTTCAATATGGGACTATATTCTGCTAAATCCCAGAAAAGAAATATTTTTTGGATTGATTTGGTATTTTTCATGAAAATAATTTAGTTATGAGTAAATGAGTTAAATATGTTATGTGAAGTAACAAATTGGAAAAATAGGATTTTATGGCTTGGGAATCCTATATAGGGTATATGCAGATTTTTGATAAAGGATTTGATCACTGGTGATGAGATCTTATGAGTATGGCATTTTGAATGATTAAATGCATTATGTGGTAAAGTGTAAACAATTGAAATAAATTGTTTATAAGTTTGAGAAGTGATTAAAATATTGTTATAATATTAATAATATTTGATTATGAGTTTATTAAGTGGTTGATAATATTTGGATAAATTTAAAATCTTTAATATTTATCCTTGTTTTCGTTTGATTAATGCTTATATCATTGTCATCATCCTCATTCTTATATGGTGATGAAAGTTATCTTTGGCTTACGTGTAAAGATGAACTTTTGATTATTGAATTGTATATCTTTGGCTTACGTGCAAAGATGGATTGTTGATTATTGGTTTTATTGTTGTATATCTTTGGCTTACGTGCATAGATGGACTTGGTATGATTATGACCAGGGATCATTCGTTATAATCATGACCTGTAATGTTATAAATGATGTGGTAAAAGTCCTCAGTGGCCTGTAGTGCATTGATGGACAATTTTTGGTATGATTATGACCACAGTTATTATTGATATAGTCATGACCATTGATGATTTAATGAATATCCTTGGCGTAGAGTGCAAGGATGACTCGATGATGTATTTATTTATTGTCGAGTCTCGTGATAAAAATTTATGAAAACATTTTAAATCATAGAAGATAGTAGATATTATGCTCTACTTGACTCTTCTAATAGATTGCTTATTCCGCTATAGTTAAACTTGATGTCTATTGTATTTTATCGGTTTAACATTGTTGAAGACTAATGATAATTTATTCGTATTATCTTAGTCATAATATTTCTTCTTGGGCTAGTTGAGCTCACCCTTTCTTTCACCGTTCTCTTTGAAATGAGAATATATTTGGGACGAGTCGGAAATGGAGTGATGATCCAGGATGATAGCATTAGTAGTCCTCACTATTATTACATTAAATAGTGTGATAATAAATGTAATGAGGACTGAATTTGGGTTTGTATACTGTCTATGAGGACTCCATTGAGAGTGGATATTGTCTAGAAGGCGATATTCTTGATTAAACTCTCAGTTTATGTTTTGTCGTATTTTACACGATAGTTGTATAATTAAGTTGCATTTGATTTATGTACCATGTATTTGGCGACTCAAGATGGGTGATGTATACCTATTTTTGGGGCCGTCACAGATGACCCAATGACATCATCTCTTGAGTGGCCGAGATTACCTCGACAGAAATCTTGGGTGTGAGAGGTGGTACCCCAATGGGATGGTAATGAGTGTTGCTCACCTCCAGGGCATGGAAACTGACCGGCTCAACTTCTTTGTTGAAGCTGATGAGTGGTATATCACCTTGTTCAGGACATTCCGGCTCAGAATTAACAGTGATTAGGCAATTATTGATAATGTACTTGAGTTGCTGATGAAGGGTGGAAGGGACGACTACAGCCATATGAATCCACGGTCTTCCCAAAAGCAGGCGGTATCCTGTGGCGATTTTGAGCACATAAAAGGATACACTGAATGTAAGTGGACTAATATCCACAAGTAGCTCAATTTCCCCAACAGTATTTCGTCGGGATCCAACAAAAGCTTTGATAACCGTATGGTTGCTTTTGATCCTTTTGGGGTTGATATTCATCTTCTCCAAGGTGGCATAAGGGCAGATATTCAAAGATGACACACCATCTATCAGAACTTCTCCCACCATATATCCAGAGGACATCACCGCTATGTTCAATGGCTTGCAGTGACCAGTCCCTTTGGGAGGTATGTCGTCATCAGTGAATGATATCACCTTGTTGTTAAAAATGTGATCAACCAGATGTTGGAATTTTTCCACATCAACTGATTTCAGAAAATAGGCTTCTTCCAAGACCCTTAGCAAGTTCTTCTTGTGATCTTCGGAAGAGAAAACCATGTCCAGTATGGAAATTTGTTGTGGAGCTTCTCTCAAGCTTAAAACCACCTTGGCTTTGTTATAGCCCATAGTATGGAGGAACTCTTCAATTTTCTCCATGGGAACTTTTCCCCTTTGATTTGATGATAGGCTTCATCACCCAGTGGGGAAGATATGGTGGATTCTCCTTCGACACTGCATCAATTATGTGTGATGTAGATCCTTCAGCCTCTCCATAATTCCATGAAACTTTTTTCAGGCTGACAACAGGATACTGTGGCCTAGATGGCAATGCAATGGGCTTTAGGTGCAACCACTTTCAAAAGATTGTCAACACCCTTAATTTGAATTGATTGTATTGTGGGTGCTCTGCTAGCCAAATCATCCTCCACGGATAAAAATGCTACGACGTCCTTCCATTTTGTAGGACATGTTTTCCCACTCTTGAGTAACAAAGTGTCATCATCTGCCATCTGTAGGACACTGCTATCAATTAAATTCTAAATGAGGTGGCGGAGTGCCCATCATTCTTTTGTACTGTGACCGCGAGAGTGGGAGTGATACTGACATACTCCATTAGAATTTCTATGGATAATGGACACCAGGGAATATACAAAGGTCGGCATATAAAACACTCTCGTGTGCTCCAATCCCTTTTATAGACCGAATGGTCTCTTCCATTTGAAGGTCTTTTTTCCTGATATCACCGGTGTCTGGATCTTCTTTGAGATGGATGTTTTCAGGAATTTTGTTGGACTTATCCAACTGAAGCTCAGGTATTGGATTTGCTTGATTCGCTCCCTGTGTTCCTCCATGTGCAGAGGATTCTGTATGTACGGGTATGCGTAGACCCTGAGTAGACTGGTGTAGTTCTTTAAGTAGAATAGATAAATCTATAATTTATTTGCTTAATCCTTCAAACTCCTCACGAGAGATAGGAGCAGGATTAGTTTGATCAGATGAAGACATAATTGGTTGTAGGCTCGTGGCCTTCTTGGACTTTAAACGGGTAACAGGCCCAATTATTTCCCTACAAAAACTTATGTACTTTAGTTTTAGGGAATGTATCAATGTTTACATGCTATCATAATTTGTCCATTTTTAGGAGTATTATCCTGCAAAACGGATGTCAGTTGTTTGTAAGATATCATGGTAAGCTTTAATACGCATGTACACATATTCTTCATATTTTCCATTACGTAGAGACTGACATGGAATGAAATTACAAGTAATTGTCTTTATAAGTAATTGAAAATGGAAAGCATGAAGAGACTTTCCTCCGCGTTTGATTTATCAGAGGTTGACATATCTTAGGTTACTCTTGCGGCTTTTTGGCATGAAGGTTCCCAGATCATCGCAATTTACTTGACGGGAAGTTAATCTGGTCTTTCAACTAGAGCGAATCTGGGTGGTGTTTCTTTGAGGTTACTATGGATCTTATTGTGTAGTTTATTTTAATATGCTTCGTTATCAATTATTATATTCTATTGTGAGGATTGTCTATTGTGATTTGGACGTAATTGTTTAATTGACTGGCCATCAATTACCGTGATAATCTATATGAACTCGAGATATGAAGTATAAATTTAGATTTGATCATGATAGAATGTGTTCAGGATTTTGTTAGTAGCTTAAACTTGATGAGTGTTAAGGTAGAGATATGCTTGACACCACATGTAATCAGATAGAGAACTTGTTCTTAAACCTTCTTTAATTGTAATTCACATAGAGATATAGTGGGTTAGTTGATTAAGGTGTTTAACAGATTTCTATCTTAATTGTGGATTGACGTTAATACGGTATTAGTGCATCGAGAGGTGGTTAATACTACTTTAGTGTTCTTGATTAATAATTCGGGATAGAGAATAATTGATGAGAAGTGTGTTAACTTAAATGAAGCAATAAGTGAAGTTGTGATTTTAAAGCAATAAACAATAAGTGTGTTACATCATTCGTTGTTCGTAAATATAATACATACAACCATACTAATTTATTACAAGATGGTTAACTATCCTTCTTAGCGTTGCCCTTATCTCTCTTAGCATTCTCAGTACGCTCGGCTTTAACTGCAATCATATAATTCATGCAAGAAGTGAGCATAACAAGCTCAGCAAGTCTAACAAAGAATAATATCAATACCACATTCGTGAATTATATGACAATCTTCCATAACTGAACAAATAGTCATGAAGTATTACGAAACATTAACACTCAACAATTCATAATCTCAATTCCCAAAGTATATAATAGTTTAGGAGTTCTGAACCGGTCGAAAGACCATGAATAGTATCTTTCTATTTTCATACTTGAAAAGGACATCACAGCACTAAGGCTATACATCTGGCATTACTTACGAGCACTTCTAGGTGATCATCCTATAGTACTCTATGTTAATCAACATTCATCCATTAAACGTATTTACGTTTAAGTTTTGGCAAACTAGCGTGCCCATCGAATAATCGATGAAAAATGCTTTTCTTTGTTCATAGACAAACTTACCTTTGAATCTGTACCAAATACTTGGCATAGGATAGAGTTATCATTTCTATATAGAAAGACATGTATACAAATCAATCCATCTCTTACGAATAGTCTAGCCGAGTTAAAACTGGCATTGACCCTTTCTTTAAAATCATTCATGCAACTCAGTACAATGAATCACAGAAAACTTGACTAACACAAAGGTTAGACAAGTGTTAAGAAAACTTGCCTTCAAGCGTCTTCAAATAATTTATTCGACTGTTCTCAGCCTTTACAGAATCTACATAATATATTCACATAGCACACTGTAATTAGCTACCAAAAAATCAATCACATTGTTTATACCAACTTCTTTCTCTTCTATGTCTTAGTTCACTTCATTTCATTAATAAAGTCAATTCGACTTACTACCCTTCATCCCGGCTTGTTAACGATCTTACGCTATTAACCGGACTCGATCATCATTGGTGAAGTACCAATGTCGATTACCGTTTATGGTTTATTTATTAACACTTCGTGTTCTTTGTTATCATACTAACAACTCGCGTTCAATTCCTAAGTTCATCACCATATACACTAGTATATGTAACGTAGGAATAGTTTTAGTATGTTCATTAAGTATATAATGTGACGCCCCCAAATCCGGGTATCTTCCAATCCAACATATGGTGCTACACTATACTCATAACCATACAACCATTCCATTGAAATACAATAAAATGAATGTAATTACTATCTTCTTATTACAATTAAAGTATAATCCTTCCCAGGTTCATAAACCGATTACATCATTTGTTGTTCATAATGTATAATACATACAAATAGACTAATCTATTACACGATGGTTAAGTATCCATCTTAGCTTTGCCCTTATCTCTCTTAGCATTCTCAGTACGTTCATACTTAACTGCAATCATATAATTCACGCAAGAAGTGAGCATAACAAACTCGGCAAGTTTTAACAAAGGATAACAGTAATACCACATTCGTGAATTATATGACAAATTCATACATAACTGAACAAATAGTTATGAAGTATTATGAAATAATAATACTTTAACATTTAATATCATCAATTCCCAAAGTATAGAATAGATTAGGAATTCTGAACCGGTCGATAGACCATGAACAGTAGCTTTTTGTTTTCATACTTGAAAAGGATATCACAGCACTAAGGTTGTACATCCGCATTACTTACGAGCACTTCTAGGTGATCAGCCTATAGTACTCTATGTTGATCAACACTCATTCGTTAAACGTATTTACGTTTAACATTTGGCAAACTCGCGTGCCCATCGAATAATCGATGAAAAATACTTTTGTTTTTTCATAGACAAACCTTACCTTCACATCCGTACCAATCACTTGGCATAGGATAGCGTTAACTTTTATATATAGAAAGATATGTATACAAATCAATCTATATCTTATGAGTAGTCTAGCCGAGTTAAATCTGGCATTAACCCTTTCTTTAAAACTAATCGTGAAATTCGGTACAATGAATATAATAAAACTTGGCTAACTTGAAAGTTAGACAAGCGTTAAGAAAACTTGCCTTTCAGCGTCTTCAAATAACTTATTCGACTGACCACAGCCTTTATAGAATCTACATGATATATTCACATAGCACACTGTAATTATCTATCAAACAATTATTCACATTGTTCCTACCAACTTCTTTCTCTTCTATGTCTTAGTTAACTTAATATCATTAATAAAGTCAACTCAACTTATTCGACTTATTACCCTTCATCCCGGCTTATTAACCAACTTACGTTATTAACCGGACTCTATCATTATTGGCAAAGTACCAACGTTGTTTCCCGACTAGGGTTCATTGATAACACTTTATGTTCCTCATTCATAAATTACTAATATGCAATCAATTCCTAAGTTCAATACCATATACCTTAGTATAGGTAGTATATGAATAGTTTTAATACACTTATGAAGTGCACAAACATTACTCCTATAGGTCCCTGAAAAATTGAAGCTCAAAACCTAAGTCATCTATCAAAAACCTTGCACTGCGGCATGGGCATGCGGACTAACTAGTTCAAGGCTGGCCATGCATACGCCAGATTAGCGGCTGTGTCCCGATCTCGACGCTGCGGCGTGTGACTTTCCTCTATCAGTGGTGTTGCGGCGCCATTTAGCAGTAGCCAACTTCACTGGCGCCGCGGTGCTAGACCTCAGCACCAGATAATTTTCAAAGATACAAATTTTGGTGAGATTCTAAGAGCCATAATATCTTCGTTAAAAGTCCGATTTGGTCCGTTCAAAAGCCTACACGTCATAAATGACATACTCTACGCGTTCATATAAGAATTCGACACTTTCGAATCCGTGAACTCAAAATTCACTATTGAGTTCATTTTCTAAGCGTTCGTAAACGTTAATGAGCGTTCAATGCTCGTTTTCTTTGTTTTAAGTCGGAATCCGACGATTCTTTAACCCACAACTCTTAAATACCCTATCTCACGTGTTAACATTGAAAAACAATGTTTTCAAGTCTCATGGAAACTTTCAACTACCCATTCAGAATTTTAGTGTTTTCGACGTTTAACGTCTATTTCTGTGAAATTCGCCATAACTTCGTTACTGACGTTCTCTAGGCCAAATCACTTGGAATACTCCATGGACTTCATATCTACATCCTAACCAAGCAAGATGCACATATTAACGCATTGATGGAGTTTAATTGTTCATCAACAATCAATCTTTTCATGATTTAAAACTATATCAAACCTTATGATTTCTATGATTTCATGACTTATAGAGATTGAATCTATGGTAAGTCATTCTTATTCCACTATACAAGATATACACCACCCATTTATGATTCTCCATGATAAAAGAAAACCAATAGAGATGGAATTAGAATTAAGGAATATTACCTTAAGAACTCTCAAGTAATCTTGAAAAACTCTAAGGCAAAGCTTCAAAGTATATTGTTTGCTTGAGTCTAGCTCTTTCTCTCTCTCAAAATATATGTTGGCAACTTGAAAAACCTTCAAATGACCAACTCTAGCTTTTTATTTATAAGCAATTGAAATGGAGGGCAAAATAGGCTTTATCCCCCACCTCCTTACTATTCAACACTTTGTCACCAAGTAAAATACTTTGTGACCAAGAGTTATTCTTGCCTTGCACACCAAGGGTTGGCCCACCTTGCCCATGGGTCATCCCCATGGGTTGCCCCATGGGTTTTACCCATTCGGTGACCCACCGGTTCGATCCACGGTTCGGTTTTCTTGCATTGGGCTTAACCAATCTAATATTGGGCCTTGAATTGGGCTTAACCAACTAATCCCTTGGGCTTGCTCATTCAATTGATTGGACTAAACATAATTCAATCCAAATGAATTAACATTAAGTCTTAACTTAATTCCATAATACTAATCGTATTCCATACGTATAAATCACGTATTCTCTACGTATAATACTCGTACGATAATCGTATTGTACTCCGTATTAACTCATCGTATTATACATAGATATTAAATAGTATCATCCTAGTATAACACACACATTAATAATAACGAAATTCCTTCTACGCATTTCATTTCCATCTCGAAAATCATTCTACTCAACCCTTAGGTTTTAAGTCCGCAGGCGAAAACTTCGTTTTCCATAAATGAAATATTATCGGATATTTCATCTAATCTCGATATTCTATCATTACGCATTTCTCGTAATTTCAAAATAATTCCCCGAACAGAAACGGATGAATAGTGTTTTTACGGGAATTTCTTGAAAAACATTTATTTTTGTCTTGGAAATTCTAAACAATTAATTCTAGCACGTAGCCAGATTACTAACCACATTAGCACATTCTAGGTCATAGAACGACCTTCACATAGCTTACTCACAAAATAAATCAATTAAATTCATTTAATTCACATAATCAAATAAAAATTTAATTGTCATAAAAATCCGATTTTCTCGGGCGTTACATATAAACTTATCTTATATTGGTCTTGAAGCAATTAGATTCAAAACCTAACTTGTCTAACAATTCCCCTATCTTGGCGCTGCGGTGTGACCCTTCTATGCAACACTGGCACTGCGGCGCCAGTTTACAGTACCTAAGTCCCGGTTCCGGCGCTGCGGCTTGAAACTCCTTTATATGAATGGCGTTGCGGCACCACTCTTTAGTAGGTCATTACACTATGCATGGCGGCTGTAAGACGACAAAATAAGCCTTTGTTCTGCACTTGCAGCAATGGGATCTAACTACCAGAAAAATTTTACAGATAAAATTTTTAGTGGACTTCCCGGCTTCATAACTTATTCGTTCTAAGTCCGATTTGGTCCGTTCAAAAGACTACAACTCATAAATTACATACTCTACGCGTTCATATAAGAATTTTTCATTTTCGAATCCGTTAACTCAAAATTCACTTCTAAGTTCATTATCGAGCGTTCGTTAAACGCTTTTGAGCGTTCAATACCCGTTTTCTTCGTTTTAAGTTGGGCCTTAACTTGGGCTTAAATACAAAATTCATTGGGCTTGATTACTCAATTACTTGGGCTTGGTATAATCCAAATCCAATTGGATCATATTAAGTCCTTAAACTATAAATCCAATAACACCAATCGCATTCCACACGTATAATTCATGTATTCTCTTCGTATAATACTCGTACGATAATCATATTATACTTCATATTAAATCTTCATACTATACTCGTATACTAAATAGTATCACACTCGTATAACGTACGCATAATCATCGTAATTCATTATACAAATCTCACTTCCTTCTCAAAAATCATTCTTCTCAACCCTTAGGTTTTAAGTCCGCAGGCGAAAACTTCATTTGCCATAAATAAAATATTATTAAATATTCCATCTCATCTTCATATTCTATCATTACGCATTTCTCAGAATTTCAAACTTAATTCCCGAGCAGAAACGGATGAATAGTGTTTTTACGAAAATTTCTCAGAAAACTTTTATTTTTGTCTTGGAAATTCAAAACAATTAATTCTAGCACATAGCCAGAATACTAACCACATCCGCACATTCTAGGTCATAGAACGACCTTCACATAGCTTACTCACATAAATAATTAATTAAATTCATTTAATTCACATAATCAAATAAAAATTTAATTCTCATATAAATCCAATTTTCTCGGGCGTTACATTCTCCCCCCCCCCCCCTATAAGGATTATGTCCCCAGAATCTCGCTTATAATTACATAAACAAATGAGGAAAATTTTCCTTCATTTTACTTTCGAGTTCCCACGTTGCTTCTTCAGCATTGTGGTTTCTCCAAATTACCTTCACCGAAGGTATTATCTTATTTCTCAAAACTTGTTCCTTCCTATCAACAATTTGAATTGGAAGTTCTTCATACGATAAATCTTTCTCTATCTGAATAGATTCATACTCTATTACGTGTTTATAGTCTAGCTTATAGGGACGTAACACAGACACCTGAAACACACTGTGAATACGTTCCATTTCTGGAGGTAAGGCTACTTCATAAGCTACCTCTCCTACTCTTCTTAAAATCTCAAAAGGTCCTATAAACCTTGGACTTAACTTCCCTTTCTTTCCAAAAAGTATCTTCTCTTTCCAAGGCGATACCTTCAGAAAGACATAAGACCCTACATCAAATTCTCTCTTTTCTCTATGAGGATCGGCATACTTGTTTTGCCTATCTTGAGCCGCTACCAATCGAGTACGTATTAGCTTTACCATGTTCGATGTTTGTTGTACCAATTTAGGTCCCAACATCCGACGTTCACCCACTTCATCCCAACACAGTGGAGTTCGACACTTCCTTCCATATAACGCTTCGTAAGGCGATATGCCTATAGTAGCGTGAAAACTATTGTTGTACGCAAATTCCACCAACGGTAGATGGTCGTCCCAACTCCCTTTGAAATCCATAACGCAACATATCTTCAAGCGTTTGAATTGTCCGTTCACTTTGTCCATCCGTCTGAGGATGATACACCGTACACAATCTCAACTGCGTTCCCATTTGCTCTTGCAAACTTCTCCAAAAGTTCAATGTGAATCGTGGATCAGTATCTGACACAATCGAAATAAGTACTCCATGTCTTGAAATAATTTCCTTGACATAAAGCTTAGCTAATTTGTCTAGGTTATACCTAACTCCTATTGGTAGAAAATGAGCCAATTTCGTCAATCAATCCACTTTCACCCAAATAGCGTCGTATCCCTTCCTTATCTTTGGAAGTCCCACCATAAATTCCATTGTGATGTGCTCCCATTTCCACTCTGGAATTTCTAATGATTGCAATAACCCGCTCGGTCATTGGTGTTCAGCCTTAACCTTTTGACAAGTTAAGCACTTACTAACATATTTTGTTATCTCCCTTTTCATGTTTGGCCACCAAAAGTTCTGACAAAGGTCTTGATACATCTTCGTACTACCGGGATGTATCGAGTACCTCGAACTATGGGCCTCACTCATTATCTCCTCCTTTAATTCAGAATTATTTGGAACCCAAATTCTTCCTTCAAAACGAAGTAATCCCTCCTTATCGAGGTTATACTTAGTCTATTCTTTATCTTCTACCCTCTTCCTCATATGCTCGCATTCCTCGTTGCTCAATTGCACTTCCTTAACACGTTCCACTATGGTCGGTTGAGTCTCCATAGAAAATAACATCTCCTCTGCTTCATCCGGTAATTTAACTTTTAATTCCATTCTCGCCATTGTTGTTACTAACTCATTCTGAGTCGTTAACATTGACAGTTTCTCTCTACCCTTCCTACTTAGCGCATCGGCTACTACATTTGTTTTCCCTGGATGATATAAGATATCACAATTGTAATCTTTTATTAGTTCCAACCACCTTCTCTACCTCATATTCAACTCCTTCTGTGTGAAGATATATTTCAGACTTTTATGGTCCATGTATATCTCACACTTCTCACCATACAGATAATGCCTCCATATTTTTAAGGCAAAACTACAGCTGCCAATTCTAGGTCATGAGTAGGATAGGCCTTCTCATAATCCTTTAATTAATGTGACGCATACGCAATGACCTTGTCATGCTGCATGAGCACGCAACCCAGTCCCCTATGTGAAGAATCGCTATACACTACAAAGTTCCCTGCATCATCTGGTAAGGACAATACAGGTGCCTCACTTAACCTCTTCTTTAGTTCCTGAAAACTATTCTCGTATTTTTCAGTCCACGCATACTTCACCGACTTCCTCGTCAAATTTGTCAGCGGAGTAGCTATTTTAGAAAAGTCCTGGATGAACCTTCTATAGTATCTTGCTAACCCCAGAAAACTCTGAACCTCAGTTGGCATTTTTGGTTGCTCCCACTCATTAATTGCTTCTACTTTTGTTGGATCCACGGAAATGCCATCCTTATGAATAACATGTCCTAGAAACTACACTCGTTCAAGCCAAAATTCACACTTTGTGAATTTCGCATATAACTTTTCCTTCCGTAGTGTCTCCAACACTATTCTTAAATGTTCAGCATGATCTTCTGGCGTCTTTAAATGGACTAGAATATCATCAATGAACACTATGACAAACTTGTCCAAATACTTCTTGAACACTCTGTTCATCATATCCATAAATGCGGCTGGCGCATTAGTCAACCCAAACGATATTACTAGAAACTCGTAATGACCATAACAAGTTCTGAACACCGTCTTAGGTACATCCTCCTTCCTCACTTTTAACTGATGATACCCCGTACACAAATCTATTTTAGAAAAATACTTTGCCCCTTTTAATTGATCAAATAGATCATCGATCCTGGGCAACGGGTATTTATTCTTAATCGTTAACTTGTTCAACTCTCGATAGTCGATACAAAGTCGTAACGACCCATCCTTTTTCTTTACAAACAATACCGGTGCTCCCCAAGGAGACACACTCGGTTGAATGTACTTCCTGTCTAATAGTTCTTGTAGTTGAACCATTAACTCCTTCATCTCAACTGGCGCCATCCGATATGGTGCCCTTAAAACTGGTGCCATACCCGGTAACAGATCAATCACAAATTCGACTTCCCTATCCGGTGGAATACCTGGTAATTCCTCCGGAAATACATCTGCGAACTCTTGAACTATAGGTATCTGGTCCAAGGATGCTCCCACTCTTTGGGTATCCATAACATGGCATAGATAACCTACACACCTCTTTCTTAACATCTTCCTAGCTTGTGTCATCGATAGACAACAAGAGCGTCTCGGTGATTTACTATCGAAGAACACTACCTTGGTTTTCTTAGAAAGCCAAAGGTTCACACTTTTCCTATGGCAATCGATTATAGCCTTATGGTTAATCAACCAATCCATACCAAGAATTACATCAAATTCTTTTAACTTTATCGGTACCAAATCTACCGATAACTTATTATCTCTAATATCTACGGAACAATCCTTATGAATATGTTCAATGGGGATTATCTCCTCGTTTGCTACCTTAACATCTAAAGGTATTGCCAACTTTTCAGGGATTAAACCTAATCGCTTAGCAAATCCACATGCTATAAAAGAGCAAGTAGCACCTGAGTCAAATAACACATAAGCATTTATTTCATTGACTGGAATGATACCTGTTACCACATCCGATGATGCAACCGCATCTTGAATAAATCATATTAAACATACTGGTGCGAGGTCTACCCATCGATGGTGTTGGTCCAAGAATGGCTAATTTACCACTACCGTAACCCTTATTTCCCTCTAACCCTTTCTTCAGGCAATTTCTTGCCATGTGGTCCAACGATCCACAAATAAAACACCCATGATTTTTCTTAGGGTTAGGACAGTTGGGTGATAAATGTCCCTCCTGCCCACAATTGTAACAAACTAATTTTCCCTTCAAACAGACTCCCAAATGAGTCTTTCCGCATGTCTTGCATGCCTCCATCCTACGCTTAGGATCTCCTTGTTTCACCTCAGTATTCCCAGGGTTAAAGTTTTTCCTCTTTGGCATAGTGTCACTACTGCTGGCAACCTCTGCCTTATTTCCTCCCTCACTCTTATTCTTATTCTTCCTTTTCTTGTGGTACTGAGACAACACCTCACCACCACCTTCGGCTATTATTGCTTTTTCCAGAATGGTCCCGTAGGAAGCACTCTGGAACACCAAAATCCTATTGTAGAGCCAGGGTTTCAAGCCCTGCTCAAATCTACGAGCCTTCCTCTCTTCTGTGTCCACTTGATGTGGAGCAAATCTCGCCAATTCATTGAATTTGGTTGTGTACTGGGGAACTGTCATATCCCCTTGTTTAAGTTCAAAGAACTTAATCTCCATTCGACCTTGCATGCTAGTAAGGAAGTAGATCTCGAAGAATACCTTCTTGAACTGTTCCAAGGTAACTGCCTCCGTTCTAGCCCCACCCTAGTGAGCCTCCCACCAGTAGTTGGCCTCCTCTTTCATCATGTAAGTCATAAAAGAAGTCTTTTGCACCTCACCCACGTTTGTGATAACAAACGCCTTCTCTATCTCTTTCACCCATGTCTGGGCCTCTAATGGGTCCGTCGTTCCTCGGAACTTCGGAGGACCCACACTTTTGAATTCTTTAAAGGTAGTTGTTCTAGCTACCCTAGGTGCTACGGGAATTCCTCCCCCAACTTGGTTAAATGCTGCCATTAATAAATTAACGAACTCTTGCATAGGGTTATTAGGACCCCTTTGATTTTCATTATGCGACTCAGCCTCTTGGTTACAATGTCTCCTTCTTGGCGGCATTATTCTGATTAAATAAATAAAGTTTCATTATTATCTATTTAACTACTTAGTTATCATTCCCAAATAACAACTCATACCACAACAAACACATTAAATAAAACTTCATTATATAATATGCTTTCATAGTCAAAACTATTTACACTTTGCTTCCATAGCCAAAAAGCTATTACATTACTATCCCGCGATTGACTTCTACAAAAATTGGGATTTACAAAAAAACTACCCTTTAATTATACAAAAGAGGGTTTTACGTCACTATACATATACAAAAAGATCTAATGATCTACTAACACTGCCTTATGGCATTCTCATGTTTCTGATTTGCTAAAATCGAAACAATATCTCGATTAATCGTATGTCGAGTTTGCCCTAACTCAATAGAATAACAAGCAATTTTTAGCTTGAAATCCTCGTGAGCACAATCATGGATGTACGACATCCGTGCTATTTTCTGGTCTTTTTCAACCAGTTTCTTTCGAAGCTCTACGGCCTCTTCCTTATAATCTCTAGCTTTATCCGTCATCAACACTTTCTCATCGTGCTCTGACTCAAAACCTGCCTCTGCAGACTCCTTCCCCTCATATAGAGAGGTAATCTCCTCATTCTGTGTCTACACCACCATGCGCAGATGCACATTCCTATCAAGCACGGCCAGGTACAATGATCTCATTGCATCTAGAGGTGTTGACTCCTGAGTAGGTACCACCGTATTAATCGATATTACCTCCATATCCTCCTCCACATCTATCATCATATTTAGATATGATGTTATTCCCATTGTTTCCTTGGAGTACTCCTCCTCAGAAATGTACTCTTCTGGATCAGAATCTTCTAGAACCACTATTGGTACCTCTGCCACTGGCATAGGTACTATCTCCACTCGGTTCACTGACTCTTCACTCACCATGTGAATGTCTCTATACATCAAGCTATCGTTTAACATCTACAAAACACATAACATGTTGATTAGTACATAATACACAATAGTATAAGCACAAATCACATTTAATTTATTTAGGATTAATTTCCATCTTTTAAATCTTTTGGTACTGAGTTTTCTCAATACCTTATTAATTCATTCGACTCAAATTTCTTTCTTCGGACTTTACCTTTCTTACGAGGTTATTAGCCTAAGGTTCTTCCCCCCTTAAGTTTTATAACCTAATGCTTTGATACCAACCTGTGATGCCCCCAAATCCGGGTATCTTCCAACCCGACATATTACACGATACTCATAACTATACAATCATTCCATTGAAAACACAACACAATGAATGTATCCACTATCTTCTTATTACAATTATAATAAAATCCTTTCCCAGGTTCATAAACCAATTACATCATTCGTTGTTCGTAAATATAATACATACAACCATACTAATCTATTACAAGATGGTTAACTATCCATCTTAGCCTTGCCCTTATCTCTCTTAGCATTCTCAGTACGCTCAATTTTAACTACAATCATATAATTCACGCAAGAAGTGAGCATAACAAGCTCAGCAAGTCTAACAAAGAATAATATCAATACCACATTCGTGAATTATATGACAATCTTCCATAACTAAACAAATAGTCATGAAGTATTACGAAACATTAACACTCAACAATTCATAATCTCAATTCTCAAAGTATATAATAGTTTAGGAATTCTAAACCGGTCGAAAGACCATGAACAATATCTTTCTATTTTTATACTTGAAAAGGACATCACAGCACTAAGGTTGTACATCTGGTATTACTTACGAGCACTTCTAGGTGATCAGCCTATAGTACTCTATGTTGATCAACATTCATCTGTTAAATGTAATTACGTTTAAGTTTTGGAAAACTCGCGTGCCCATCGAATAATCGATGAAAAATACATTTGTTTGTTCATAGACAAACTTACCTTTGAATCCGTACCAAATACTTGGCATAGGATAGCATTATCATTTCTATATAGAAAGATATGTATACAAATCAATCAATCTCTTACGAATAGTCTAGCCGAGTTAAAACTGGCATTGACCCTTTCTTTAAAATCATTCATGCAACTCAGTATAATGAATCACAAAAAACTTGACTAACACAAAGGTTAGACAAGCGTTAAGAAAACTTGCCTTCAAGCGTCTTTAAATAATTTTTTCGACTGTTCTCAGCCTTTATAGAATCTACATGATATATTCATATAGCACACTATAATTAGCTACCAAACAATCAATCACATTGTTTATACCAACTTCTTTCTCTTCTATGTCTTAATTGACTTCATTTCATTAATAAAGTCAATTCGACTTACTACCCTTCATCACGGCTTGTTAACGATCTTACGCTATTAACCAGACTTAATCATCATTGGTGAAGTACCAATGTCGATTACCATTCATGGTTTATTTATTAACACTTTGTGTTCTTTGTTATCATACTAACAACTCGCGTTCAATTCCTAAGTTCATCACCATATACACTAGTATATGTAACGTAGAATAGTTTTAGTATGTTCATGAAGTATGATTTTTTAGATGTCCCTTTCGCTTTATTTGTTCTTTGGTGTTCTCATGTTAATGTGAGATTTGTTTGAAAAAACAAGTGAAAAGGTCCATATGTATAATGTCGACGATTTGACTTTAAGAGTCGCCATTGGTGTATTTAATCGTTGCACCAACGCAACTCATGTTAAAAGGTTTGCACATTGACCCAAGTGATGTGACATCGCTAAACGGGTCTGTGAAACCGAGATTCATTTGTGGGTCTTGGGGCTTGTTATATGAGGAAGGTGTTAGGCATGTTAGACATCCCGACATCCGTGTTGCCACTGATGACCGCCACTTTTCAAAGAAAAATATATATGAATGTGTGTGTGTGTGTGTGTGTGTGTGTGTGGATCAATGTGCAATTATTTGGAAGTAGTAGTATATGCCTCGCTCAAGCACCTATATATACATAGGGTTTGAATTTTGTAGAAAATTCAGTTTTAAGCAAGATATAGCAATGAAGTTTTATAAAAAAGGTTTTTCAAACCCTGTGCTCAATAGTAATTGAGGCCTTTGATACTTCCATTTTATTATTAAATGTTCAGCTTGTTTGCTTTTATTTTCGAGATGTGAGGCATCTACGAGAAAATAATATACAGCAGTGCCGAACTCCTTATGGGCATGACAACCATCCAAGGGAATTCAGACATCGTAAATAATGTACAAGTCGCCATAAATGAAAGTCCATCATGGGAACCAATCTAGATTCAAGAGATCAATCTGTGATCACATGATTCCTAGGCTCACATGATATCGCAATTTGTATGGAAAAGTATATATATATATAATATATATATATATATATATATATATATATATATATATATATATATATATATATATATATATATATATATATGCATGATCACCACCACCACCAGCAAAGCAACTCCATGGGGATCGTAAATGTAAATAAAGCAAAGAATGTTATCAACCGCCATGAGTAAACTCCAAAGGGACTTGAATGTAAATAAAGTCAGTAAAAGCTATCAAATCGCCAATTAAGTAAACTCCAAGAAGACAAAATGTAAATAAATATAAATATATCAACTCGCTATATAAATATATATAAATATATATATATATATATATATATATATATATATATATATATATATGCTCATATATATATATATAATATATATATATATATATATATATATATATATATATATATATAATATAAATAAATTATATATAAAATATATGCTAAATCATGTAGTCCGACATCATATATATATATATATATATATATATATATATATATATATATATATATATATATAAGCAATTAAACGCCTGCATCAAGTTAGGCTCAATCGAGGCATAACTCGATAATGTTAGTCCATATAAAAATATATATATATATATAATATATATATATATGCATGTAAATGAAAACCATGGATCAAAGTCCCAAAACACACACACACACGACTCTCAATGTGTATAATAAAGTGTGTGCTATTATTATGAGAAGAAAGCTTTATAGAATGTAAGAAGGCTTACAAGTGGGTCGCCAAATGTAGACTTCTATGACTCTATATGGATAAATACTAGCTCCCCATTTGGATGAAAGTATAGCTATATGTGAGCTAACAGATGTTTAAAATGAGGAAAACACTCAATACGGGTGTGTACAGAGTAAAGTGGACAGGCTTCCTCGCTTTTTCTCTCTTTTCTCTCTCAAATGGTCAACCCAAGGTCTATATTTATAGATCGATGGTCATAGTGTACTCATGGCACAGCAGTAGCTACACCGCTGGTCGGGTCGGTGGTAGGGCCCGGGCTTCATGTGTCCCGCTATCTCAAGCACGTGCACTCGCGCATCGTAATGTCCGCTCAAACTTGCAGTAACTTCAATCCGAGCATCCGAACGAGGTATATGTGACCTTCTTCTGACCGCTTGTGTCGAGAGTTACGCAATGACATGGATTAGAGGTTGTACGAAGTCGTGAAGAGGGACCATGCCCATGGTCTTCAAGCTTCAAATTTTATCCTGTATCGCCACACGCATAATAGTCACCGTGGATTGATATCCTCTGTTCTCAAGGACATAGTTGTATGTATGTATGTATGAAGTGTTGTTGAGACGACGCGCAGTGTTGATGTGGCAAGATGACGTTTGACTCTTCGCCGGGTTATCGCCGATTTGAGTTGAAAGTAGACGCTGCTCGTGGTTACATCCGAGATTGGATCGCCGCAAGTGTTTGAATGTCGCAAGGTCATCTTGTGAGTGCCAGATCGCCCGTGCAGTTAGCTCCGGGTTTGAGAGATGAGTGCCTCTACAGGAGGTCCGAGATTGAAGTCGATAGCATGTATTTGAAACAAGCATTTTTCGGAGTTATCGCCGAATCGCAACAACATTCCTTGGGGTTATCGCCAAGGATGAAACTCTCTGGGTTATCTCCGAGGTTGGAAATGATCCTTCCGTGTGTGTTCGGGGTTGAGAATGAGACTCTTGTGTGTGGTCCCGGTTGAAATGATGTTGTTCCAAAGGTGGTCCGGTTGTGAAGATCGATCCAGTAGTATCCGGAATGGAGAGAACTTCCTAGTGGTATCCGAATGGATGTGAGCCGCCTTCCGTGGTTATCTCCGAAAGACGATTATGCCCCTCCCGTAATGTTAGTAATAGCCAGTGTAAAAATTTTGAGTGTTCACAGATGCCCCTCTTTATCATATTCATGCAATGCAAGGCATGGATAGGATAAAGAATCCTAGACACTTGAAATGCAAGTGAAATAAACATGATGCTATGTGCGTGCAAAGAACATGATGCAAATGTATGATGATGATGATTGTCGTGTAATCCCGCCGGGATGAATCAAATGATGGCTTGGACATGCGATCCAAGTCTTCAAGGATGTTGACGTTGGGGCTATCACCAAAGTCTGAATCCTAGACATCGGCTTATATTCCATAGAGTACCTCTTGTGTGTAAGAGATCCGTGGGGATAAAGCTTTGTTCGCTTGAGGATGTGTATAACATATTCCCTCATCCGTCTTGAGTTATCGCCAACAACCTATTGTTGTTCGTGGTTGCTCGACCTTCGCTGATGATGTGTGTATCACCGATAGATCCCTCGGGTGCATTGTCAAGGTTGTTTGACCTTCATTGATGTATGTGTCAATGGTCGCATTGCATTGTAAACCCCTCGCCGGGGAAAGGTTGATGAGTTGCTTCGATGGGTTTATTCGCCATCATGACGTCAAGGACATGACTCATCAAGGTGTATCAATGGTTGACCTTCATTCATCGATGTGTGTATCAATGGTTGAATGCGATTTAACCCCACCGGGATACGCGGATGCTTGAAATGTTGAATGTGCAGACTTCTCACAGGGGGATGGATGTTTGAAGACTTAAAAGACCGATGATGAATTCTGATACATGGGACCTCACCGGGATACGAGATGTTTGAAACTTCATTGTTGTAACTCCCCCGGGGGGATGATTTTAATTTCGTGGTTTTGAGTCAGAACCCCCACGGGACGTTTTAGTGTTGAAACCATGCAATGGTGGCATCGGACCTTTGTGGGGTATTGCCGAGCATGATTTGTGAAAGTCGAGCTCATTGGCATAGTATACCCCGTATTCAAAGTGAATACCAATGAGATGATTGGAGTTCAATTTCGACCATGCAAAACCAGGATTCCAAAGCTATTCCGCCAATCGCAGAAGAGCATTTTTATTCCCGATTTGGCCTTTTTTCACTTTGTGAGACCTCCTTTGCAACTCTAATCGAGCGAGCCGAGGTGTGGGACCCATGTAGAGTGAGTGCCGCAGTACACTTCGCAAAGCAGCCAGCAGTGGACTCAGGCCAACCGTGGCTATGTAAAGCCCAAAGGTTGCTTTTTATAAGTCATTTTCAAGTCGCACGACGAAGGAAATCGAGAGCTTTCTTCGACTTGTTGAGTTCAGCAACTTTTCGCATATTCTCGCTACCGCACAAGCGCTCTTCATCGCCCCGGTAACGTATGCATGTATCTTTTTCCGCTTTCTATATCCATTGAAAATGACTTATCACATGAAATGCATTTAGACACATAGTAGTGAATATGCATGCCGATATGACTTGATAAAAAATATTCAACATAGCAAATGTTAGTATTAAACCATGTCAATATAATGATGTGAAAAAATTTGACTTTTGAAATAGTCAAATTGGCACCTTTTACCGCCATTTCTTATCCTATCTCGAGGACAAATGAGTAAAGGTAGACAAGCAAAATAATCCCGTAATTAGACTACACTTACGGATTTTTTACCGGAATGTATTAAATGCATATAGGATGTATATGACTGTGTATAGGTGTGCTACTGAATGGCCACCTAGTCATGCCTATGTGCATGTGGATAGTACCATTTACAAAGGGGCTATGGCAAAATTTTTCCAAAATGTAGGAATAAGTAGTCATACATTTTTAACTCTATTGTAGATGTATGTTAAAGCAATGCATGCATGCATGTAATGCATAAGATGCATTTTGAAAAGCTTTAGGTAAGAATTTACCACACCCTTTCTGAGGTGATTTGGAGACTTGTTGTCCAGATATTATGGATCCGGATCAACCGAGTAGTTCCCAGAGGACCACTTCAGGTGTATGGATGAGGGCTTCTGAAGAGCCTCAACGCCATTCTCGACAGACAACCTCGCTTTTGGTGGAGGCGGTGATACGCCCTATCCAAGTTGAAGTGCTGATGTCGAGGACGAGGAGGAGGATGTACCAACGAGGTTCCCGCCTCCTGTCAGACGTGTTCCCCGTAGGGAGTTGCTGTGTATTCAAGTGGCGTAACCTGCATCTTCGGGTGACTTGAGTCGGCATCCTTCAAAGATACCGCACGCAAACGAGGTATGAAGTTAGATCTTAATCTTCCTTGTTTCCTATTGATGAGGAGTAAAGGATTTCGATGTTGATTCAGCATTTGATGTAGGTTCCCGCTTCACACATGTACCTCGAGGGAACGGGTTTAGCATCCACTCTATGTATCGCCTCCTTGATGATGACTACACAGAGCGATTGTACATGGTCGGGATTTGGAGCGTTTTTTTCCATTCTTCCCCGTCGTCGTCCCCTCGGGTTACCTCGTGGCATTGTCTCGAGCGGTGGTTTCACTGCACTCTACCACTCCATTTGTCGGATCGTGAGGTGATGATGACGCCGATGGATTGGCGGTTTATCATGTGTATGGAGTTTGAGGGGATCCAAAGGCTCTCAGACATGGATATTACCCCCACCGCCATCGATCGATCCTTGTTTAGAGTTCCCACGGAGGCGCCAAGGGGTGGACTATTTGATGGGTCCTTTGAGCGTAGATGCTATGAGCGGGCTATTGAGTGAGCCCATACCCGATGATGTGAGAGTCGTGGACCGACATTCTTCTACGATTGTTCTCGATGATCATTAGGGGTCGCTTTATAGCAGATAATTCCTCTACGGTGTCCTTCGCTTTGATCAAGCGCCACTCGACACGCGGGACCGTGATAGAGACTATGATTGGGGTTCCTATACCTTTTGCCTACTTCCTCGTGGGGAATGCATGCGATCGCAGGCTTGACCGAGGCGTGGTTAGGATTCTACCCATTTTGCCGGTGAGTAGTTTTTCTTGTCTTTTCCCATGTACAAAGTTAAGAGGTCGACGACAGCAGAGATGTTTGCCTTTGTGTTGGCTTTTGGGGCCTATGAGAGGCTTCCATGTTTTTGTCCCTGTGAGCGTGTTAGGTTTAGATACCTCATCCACGAGGATGGAGATGGCATCATTCCATATCAAGTGAGGTCCCCATTGTCGAGGGTTTCACTCATTGTCGCCATACCGGAGTTGTTGACAATGGTGTGTCATCACATGGGTTCCCTACGGGGAGCATTTGGGAGTTGGATTTGAGGATGGGTACCAATCGAGTTGAGTACGCCATTTCCACCCGCAGGATTCTCTCTTCACAGATGGAGGATGGGAGCTCTATTTAGAGAGCGTGCTATCGTGGAGCACTACAGAGAGATCCAGATGCCGATCTTGCTTCCCCCGCCAAAGCGTTATCGGGCCTATTTTCAGTAGCCACCCATCACCGACATCCCATTGTTGGGGATCGATGGTTTTACTTTGTCGAGGGGCCCTCGCACTCGTGAGAGATATTCCAAAGATGGTGGATCCTCGTACCATTGGAGCTCGCACCGCCGCCACACAGCTTTATGGGGGATATGGTTCCCAGATCCGTGATGATGATGGATTGGCTAGCCTCGTGTCGTAGATCCGACTCATGTGACATGATTGATAGATTGACCCGGCAGCTGGACTGCACATTTCTTCATCCGCATTTGGGCGTAGATCCTTCAGAGGTAGATACTTTTGATCCTTCCACTCAAGCGCCGCCCCTCAGTGACCCATATGGCTTTTTGCCACGTGCAGATCCTCCTCAGATAGGCCTCGACATCCCCGTAGATAGAGATCCAAGTGACTCAGAGGAGTTACATCGTGGATAGTATCGATGATGTAGACATTGACACCATTGACTTTTTTTCTCGATGTATTTTCGTTATCTCTTTGATAGGCCTCTCGTTAGTCACCGGGTAGCTTTCGCCCCATTCTCGCTATATCTTTTGATAGGCCTCTGTTGAGTTGTTGGGTAGCTTTCACCCCATTTCCTCAGTATTTTAGTCAGACAGAGATGTATTAGATGATGATATACTTAGGAATGTATGTACATTTTCATTCCCTATATCATATTGCCATCTATTGTATCATGCATGTTATTATGTTATATATATGTATGTATGTCCAGAGATATTCAAGATTACCCTCGGATGGTCTTATGACACGCCCGCATAAGATGTCTTCGATAAAGCTTAGTCAGATTGATCATACCCCACCATTTTTGGTGGTATCCGTATGCGCCATGGTATGATAGTATATCACCATCGCATATGGTGATCAGAGATGATTTGGTCGCAAAGATACTATGACCCTCGTTGATGTTTCTGTGTTCCCACAGATTTGTAGAGGGTATGCTAGAGCACCGGGTATCGGAGAGGGTGTTTTCCGATTTGGGACCTGTGGAGTCGACTCCTACTTTGGAGGAGTATGCACGGTTGATTTATGTCACCACCGGATGATCTTTGCGTGTATATGGCTATCGGAGACATGAGTAGATAGTTCATGACCCCTCACCGATTGAGACGTAGAGTGGGTACAGACGAGATTACATCCTACCACGTGATATCCCAAAGATTTTTGTTTGATGATTTGGCTCGAGGATAGTTATGCACCACATTTCGGGATTTCACCACACCGGAGGACCATCATGCTCATTCACCAGAGTGGATGTATTGTTATTGCAGCATATCATCACACGCCTTCATGCCATATATATATATGGATGAGCCGGATATCACGCCATTATGGCAAAGTGAGAGCTCGTGGAGGGTCGTACCATTATACCGATGATGATTATTGCAGAGACTCGAGGTCAGCTACATATCGCCGCACTTATCCAAGTAGAGAGTGTTCATGTGTAGCTCTGGCCATGTTGTATGTGTGGTTTATGTCACACTTGAGACCGATGGCACGCTTTAGACGGGCAGGGTTTTGTTTCACCCATGATATAGCCATGTCATACTCCTTCAAACCATGGAGTGTACAGATGATCGTGATCGTGGTCACTTTTTCCGGCAGGATTAGGGACCCATTTGCTATATTGTCGTGTTCGTGGCTTAGCTCACCCTACAGCCTTCATTACTCATGCTCCCGCATGGATTACCTCCTCCTCCGGCCGGATTGAGGGGCATGATTACTTACCACCCATCGGCCGTGATGTGTCGGGCTTGACCAGCCAGGATTTTCATCCTATGAGGGGGGCAAAGTGAGTCAGTCGCTTCGCTTCACACCGCTTATCACGGAGGATGATCCAAAGTGTATGCCCGCTGGGATCAACGAGAGTCGGGTCGTGTTTTTTCGTCACCATCCAAAGTTGTTCTCGCAGAGTATTCCGCATGGATGGATGGAGACAGAGATCGCATCGGTTGTGGTAGTATCCACAAAGAGTGAGATTCGATTCGACGATGAGGAGCCTATAGAGGAGGCCGATATTCCCATCGATGATTTGATCGCTGGGTCGCCAAAGATTTGTGATGGATTCTCCCACCCCGAAAAGCCATGTTATTTCAAGATTTCGCACACAACATTTGGAGGAGCAGAGCTTACATCCGATGACCTATGAGAGAGATCAAAGCTAGGGCCATGATGTCGACAACTCTTGATGGGAGAGAGACGCCGCTCTGTTAGAGAGGGATGAGGCTAGATCACCCAGGATGCATTGATAGTGGAGCGGATGCCGCTTTATCTCTGCTAGGGATGTGGCCATCGCAGCACAAAGATTTCAGTTGAGATCCCAGATGATCGCTGGCCTTTGCCGACATGAGTGCTTACATTGATGAGCATTATGCCACCATGCAGCTTAGCCTCGATCCGCTAGCTCTCGTAGATACCTCAAGGCAGAGCTCGCAGTGTTACCTCCGCCTTCAGAGAGGGATGCCATGTTAGATCCGATAGTTCGCATGTATACAGATCTCGTAGATAGCTTTGTATTTTCCCCGCATGCACTAGCTTAGCCATTTTGTCATGTACAACACATATGTATATATCAAACAAGATTATGTATGGCGGTGGAAATATATTTTGATTCACTTCCCTTTTAGTTATGCCTTGATACTTGCTTGATATTTGCCTGCTTCTTCGTGGCCTTATGATCTTGATGCATTCTCGAACTTATCTCGATAGGTGGACATTGAGACGTCGCAAGATCTCTCGTAAACGGATCATTGATTTTGATATCCCTACCATCTTTGGTGTCTTGGGACCGGTATCTCGTATGGAAATGTGGAGAGGAGGGTGGTTTTTCTCTCTCGAGATCGACCGCACCTGATGGTCGCCAAGATTTCTATTTGTGAGAAGCCTAGTTAATTCCATCTCTTATGGGTTGGTATTGCTTCTTCGAGGCACGATCGCAGTTTTAGATGGTCACCGAATCTTCTATTTGTGAGAAGAGGTTGGGTAATTCCATCCCTTTGATCTCAAAACCGATGAAATGTGGTGAATCAAGGTTGATCCCAAGCATCGTGTGACAAATATTTTGTTTCGTAGGGGTTAGATCGAACCATGAATGGTCGCCACGCACTCTATGAAGAGGAGATCAAGTCTCATGTAGTTCAACCTCGTGTAAGAGGTTCAACGCCGAATGTGAAAGGCGAGAGGTGTAGAAATGTTTTTGTTGTTTTTGTTTTTTTTTTAGAGAAAGGGCGTAAATGTTTTTTTTTTTTTTTTTTTTTTATTGCGACCGCCATATAGAATATGGTTGCCTCACGCATTCCTGTGAAGAGGAGATCAGTCGACGTAGTTCGCCTCGTGATAATCGCAACCCAAAGAGAAGTGTGAATCCCATGTGTGCAAAGCTATATCATGGGAGAAGAAAGTTTGATCCCATAATGGGGATAAACCGCAGTGTGGGAAAAAGTTTGATCCCGCCTTCTTCGTGATAAAACGCAAGCAAGCGTAGAAAAGTTTAATCCGCCTTCGTGATAAACCGCAGCGAGAAAGTTTAATCGCCTTCGTGATAAACGCAGTGAAAAGTTTAATCCCGCCTTCGTGAAAGGTGTGTGAAAGTTTAATCCCGCCTTCGTGATAACCAAATTGTATGAAAGATTTGAATGAGGTGAAACCAGTCAGCGGTTTGAAGTGTATGTTTCTCGAGGGGCGTAAGAGTATGTAGAAAGGAAGGGTTCAAACCGAAACGGTGACCGTGATGATTGGATGATCAAAACCAGGATGATGTTTGATTTGATGGTAACTTCGTGCATAGTACCGCTTCACTTGTCCGTCCGAAGCCGATAAGTTGTGGAAATTCATCGCCATCTATTTCCTCGTAACTGAGAGCACCTCCCGTCAATACCTCCTGACAACAAATGGGCCTTCCCAGCTTAGGAGTGAATTTTCCTTAGATTGATCTTTGGTTGTCAATGATCTTCTTCAAAACCAAGTCATGTTGTTTGAACCGCCAGTAGTCGGATTTTTTTCGTTGTAGGATCGCGCGATCCTTTGTTGATATAATTGACCATGGAAGATTGTCGCGGTCTCTTCTCTTTCGCCTATTAGAGACAATTGGTGATACCTGCCTTGTACCCATTGGTCCTCATCCAACCGAGCATCCATCAATAATACCGAGGGATTCCATTTCCACCTCTATGGGGAGCACCGCTTCCATCCCATAGGCTAATGAGTAGGGGTTGCCCAGTGGAAGTACGCATAGAAGTTCTCAGAGGCTAATAAAGTCGAGGCAAGAGGTCCGCCATCCTTTGTGATCGCTGACATTTTTCGCATGATCTTCTTGATATTTTTTTATTAGCCGCCTTCGACAACACCATTCATCTTTGATGAGATGACGGAGTTAAGGTGTTTGATGTGGAATTTATCGCATAACTCCTCCATCATTTTGTTGTTGAGGTTCTTAGCATTGTCTCGACACAATGACCTCTCGTTGTCCATATCGATGCACTACATTGTTTCGATGAAAGCAATGATAACTTCTTTGGTAACCCCGGGAAGGAAGTCGCTTTCTACCCATTTGGTGAAGTAGTCGATCATGGTGAATATGAATCGATGACCATTATCGGCTTTGGGCTCGATGGGCCCGATCACGCCCATTCCCCACATTGAGAAGGGGCGGTATGAACTCATATTGTGGAGCTCCCTCGAGGGGCGTGGATAACATTCCCATGGATCCGCATTGATAGCACTCTCTTGACGTGATCATCACACCGCCACTTTTGAGTGTAAGCCAATAATGTCCTGCTCGAGAATTTTTCGACAAGTAAGGGGCCGCCATGTGGGCCACATACTCCACCATGGATCTCATCCATGAGCCTCGAGCTTGGTCTTTGTCTAGACATCCGAGGAGACCTAGTCCTCGCATCTCTCTTGTAGAGTGCATCTCCGCCAGTAGAATTTCATAGCAAGTCGATGGATCCCGCTTCTTCTCGCTTAGGCTCGCCTCAATGGGTGTAGATCCATCTCGCAGATACTCCTTGATATGCCGATACCAAGGGTGGTGGATGGGAGGTAGCTCATCCGATACTTCTCCAACGTAGTTCCCATAAGTCGGGGCTTTTTTTTTGCATAGCAAATGTGATGCTTTGGCATGTTTTCTTGTCGTATGTGAACCAAGGAGGCCAACAATTGCTAATGCATCCGCAAAATCATTCCTATTACGAGGAATGTGTAGAAAGGAGATTTCTTCAACTCCAAAGCCATCTCAGTAGAACTTGCCGATGGTAAGGCAAAGAAATGTAATTTTTTGGTTTGATAGATTCTCGTGGATTGTCTCGATCACCAATTCGAATCCCCAAAGAAGCTTAATCACCGATGCCCATTGAACGGGCAAGTTTTAGCCCCCATGATACAACCTTCATACTCACCGTGTTGTTGGTGCCGATAAACCGCAATTTGATGACGACGGATATCGCTCCCCTGCATCGATATTAGAACTCGCCCAGCTTCCAGAGCCTTCGTGTTGTTAATACCCATCAAAATACATTTTCCACGCACGCATGTATCGCATCGATGTTGTTGTTCAGACATCATTACCCCTTCATCGGGAAGTATGTTTCAAGGTTTGTAGTCCTCGCAAAAAAGGGCCATTGATCCGCAATTCCTCGACTTTTTGATGATTTTTTCAGCGCCACGTAGACGATGTCAAATTGTTGTAGGATCAATCGCCATCTAGACAAACCGACAATTCAAAGATGGGCTTATCAACACATACTTGAGAGGATCCACGCGGATATGAGATGGGTGTGTGACCATGGAGATAATGTTGTAATCTCATGGAAGCCCATGCTAAAGCACAACAAGTCTTCTCAATCAGAGTGTACTTGTGTTCACCGGTGTCAATCTTTTGTCGAGGTAATAGATAGCTCTGCTTGGCCTCTATCATTTTTTTTTTGCCCCAAAGATGCAAACCCATGGCATTGTCATTAATGGACATGTACATGAACAGGGGAACATCATCCTCGGAGGTACAAAAAAATAGAGCGTTAATCACCGCTTCTTTAATGGTAAGGAAGGCTTTTCGACACTCATCATTCCATTTCATGGAGGAGTTCTTCCTTAATAGCTTGAAGATGGGCTCACTGTGTTGTCGTGAGTTGAGAAATGAACCCGCTAATGAAGTTGATTCTTCCCAAAAATCCTCAGATTTTTCTCTCGTCGAGGAATGGGCATTTCCTCGATGGCCTCGGATTTTGGCAGATCCAGCTCAATCCCTTTGTGGGTCGATTCAGAAACCTAGCAACTTGCTCGATTTGACACCAAAGGCGACTGGGTCGGATTCAACTTCAAGTTGTATTTTACGCAACCCGTTGAAAAGCTTTTTGAGATGGTCTCTAGTGGTCCTCCTCCTTCTGGATTTGACAATGATGTCATCCACGAGATCTCTATCTCTTTATGCATTAAATCGTGGAAAAGAGCCATCATAGCTCATCGCGATAGGTAGGTTGCCCCAGCATTGATGAGGCCGAATGACAACCCGCTCAGTAGCAAAAAGGTTCCCCAAGGCGTGATGAAAAAGTTTTTTCACTGGTCTTCCTCAAAGAACTATAATTTGATGGTACCCCGCAAAGCAATCAAAGAAAGGAGTACATGCCGATCGAGCAAAGGTTGTCAATGAGAATGTGGATAAAAGGTACGGAAAGCTATCTTTAAGGCAAGCTTTGTTCAAATCCCAGAATCCACACACAAACTCGCACCTTTCCTCCCGGTTTAGGCACGGAACAATGTTGATATCCACTCCTGATATGTAGACACCATGATAATGCCAAACTTGAAATTGTTTCACAATTTCTTCTTCGACCTTTTAAACTCCACTCGTGTTTCATCGCCCGAAGTTTTTTGCCTAATCGGCTTGAATCCTTCTTTATGGGAAGGCGATGAAGAACAATGTCGTGGACAAACCCACCATGTCTTCATGAGACCATGCAAACACATCCCGAATTGGGTTAATAGTGCAACCATGTCATTCCGCTGATTTTGTGGTAAGGTCGAACCAATTTGGATTAGCTTAGAGTTTTCTAAGGTTCCAAGATTGAAAGGAGTGGTTTGGTCAAGGTTGGGTTTAGCTTATCTCATGACCCATTCCTTAATCTCCCGAGGTGTCTCAATGTCCTCTTGAATGTCCATCAAGTCTCGAGTCCAACTTTGCATCAAAGTTACACCCCTGTGGGAGAGAAGGCACCTCATCGCTAAAGTACATGCACATCTAAATTCGTAGTCCCAAACAAAGTATGCTTTCACTTAATATATGCAATCGCTTGATCATACAAAAGTGTTAGCATGTACTTGATAAAATAATCGCTAGTACATCAGAAAGAAAAGTAAGCAATTAAAGTTATCTACAGTAGGCGTAGGGATTTTTTCGCCCATTTTACCTCGTCGACCAATGCATGGAATGTTGTTCCAATTGTCGAGGGCAAAGTCCCCGATGGATCGCAAGTGATGGAAGGATCATCATTGTCCTCCTTCTCCCGAATGATAACCATGACATCCGGGCAATCATCGTCTGGGTGTATCTGTTTGTATGTTCATCATGAACAATGACGTGATGCTCGCCATCATCAAGGCAATGTCATGTTTTTTTCGCTCGCCTTTTCTTCCACTTCGGATCGTGAATCAACACCTCTTTTGCTTTGAAAGGGTACCGCTTGGGAAAAAAGATAGTCATAATATGTGCCGCACCTTAATCGAGATCGATCACCATGAGGTGCAGATTGAAAACACATCCGCGTGGCGGAAGCTCGAGGAACCTACCGTGTTTATGCGGATTCCTATGATCGAATCGCGTAATAGTTTCAGCCCTACCGTCCCAATTTGATCGACATTTGAATAGGTGCTTAATACCCCGCTTATCTTTACCAAGCCCTTGTCCAGCCGATAACCCAATGACATCATTTTCGAGTAAATTTATATAACCCTAAGCAGTAAATTGGGGTACGGAAGTGGTGCTTCAATAGGTTGATATCGAGTGTTACTCACTTCCAAGGTATGAAAACCGGCCTACCAACTTCAGAGTTGAAATCGATGATCGCGTAGATCTCCTTGTTCAGATACTCCTACCAAAGATTAATAAGTGACTAGACTCGTTGTTGATAATGTATTTGAGTGTTGATGTAATGTGGAGGAACAACTCCAAACCATATGTATCCATGGTCTCCCAATAGCAAAAGTTGTATCCCTAATCTATCTTTTAGACGTGGAAGGATACATTGAATGTATTTGGGCCAATCTCAATTGGCAATTCAATCTTTCGACGAAACATTTCATCGGATCCATCAAAAGCTCGATAACCGTGGTGGGTTTTTGGATCCGCTTTGAGATCGACATTCATCTTCACCAAGGTGGCATAAGGACGATATATTTAGAGATGACCTCCATCTATCAAAACTCAAAGCATAGCATGTACCCGAAGACAAAATCGCAATGTGCAATGGCTTGTAATGACCGTCCTTCTGCCAGAGGGTATGTCATCATCAGTGAAGGATATCACATTGTTGTTGAAAATGTGATCAACCAGATGTTGAAATTTTTCCACATCCACTGATTTTGGCAGATAGGCTTCTTCCAAAACCTGCAATAAGATCTTCCGATGATCTTCATAAGAGAAAACCAAATCCAAAGATAGATATCCGTGTGGAGCTTGTCGTAAGCTTAAAACCACATTGGTTTCATTGTGGCCCATAGTGTGAGGAATTTTTCAATCTTCTCCATGGGAATCTTCCCTTGCTTTGCAAGTAGGCATCATAACCCATTGAGGAAGATACAATGGATTATCCTTCACATCGTAGAAAAAGAGTATGAGACGTAGATCCTTCAAATTTTTCCATAATTCCATGGAACTTTGTGCAAGTCGACAAACAGATGTTGTGGTCTCAAGGGTAAAGGAATCGCTCAAAAAGGCCACTTTCAAAGGATTGTCACCTCCTTTGAGTTGAATTGGTTGTATGGGAAATACTTTTGATAGCCTCATCATCCACTTTGATATAATCGCTATTGATTCCTTCCATTTGGTAGACATGCATTCCCACTCTTGAGTCAGACAAAGGTAATCATCTCGCGATTTGCGTGACACCGCTATCAATAAGATTCTCGAATGAGATGGTGGAGTGCCCAAAGATTCTTCTCGCTGTTGTGACCGCGAGAGTGTGAATGATATCGACACACTTCATCGTAATTGAACCGTCCAGAGAGGGGATTGATTGGAGGTAGAAGGAAGGTAATTCTTCCTTCGCTGATCAACATTTGCAATATCTCCTCCATAGATTGGCCGAGATAGGTAAATTCCTTTGATTGGCAAAATCTCGACGGGCTTTAGCATTTGCTCTCTTTGCAACCTTATCCTCCATAGCTTCGCTTTTCAAGGTGATGGTGGAGCATTCATAACAAATGGAAGGAGATAGGCATGCCTCGTCTCGATTAATTGGCGGTGACTTGATGTCGATGGGTCACCATTCACCCAATTGCTCAATTTGTTTGCAAAGAGCTTTCATCTTTCATTCCATAAGTAAATCGAACTTTGCATAATCCCATCCGTCAACACCGCCTTTGATGGGTCCGAGATGGCTCGCCATTAAAATCGAACTTTGCCCAAAGGCTCCAACCGATCATGTTGACTCTTCTTCTTTTCAGTGTTGAGGAAGAGGGTTGTCTTGCACATGAGGTTGATCCGGTTTGGTGACTACGATCTCACCATTGTCTATTAAATCTTGGATCTTGTGTTTCAAGGCCCAACAATCTTGAGTATCATGTCCGTGTGTCTCAAGCATGATAAGCACACTTTCGAGTAGCATTAAAACCCCTCCCATTAGGGGTGGGGCGGTGGAAGAAGATGTGTAATTTTCTTCTGAGTAGTCAGAAGAGCAAGAATATTCTCGAGCGAGTCCCCTAAGGGTGTGAACGCCCGAGGTCGCTTTGCATCTCCACCTTTAGGCAATGGAGGGTTTGAAGATTGTGCTTGAAAAGGGGAATAGTTTCTCCTTTGTATAGGCATGCTTTGATTGCCTTTTCGTCTCTTGTAGTATCAAGGAAACATCCTCCTCTTTCTTTTTATGGACCCTCCGGGGTTGTTTCCATAAGATCCGGACTGGATGTGTTCAACAACAACTTTAAGAGCGGCTAGGTCTTGAATTTTTCCTGACTTCAATCCCATCTCAGCCATTTCTCCGTGTTTGATCATTTCAGAGAATGGTTTGCCAATACCAGCTAGAACTCTTTCATAGAAAGGAGCTTCTCAGACATCTATGAAAGTCATGACCATTTTCGATTCGTCATGGAAGGAATAACTTGAGAGCAAAGAAGGCGCTTCCACCTTTGAGAGCATACTCTAAATGACTCATTAGATCGCTTTTTTGACCTTGGTAATTTGGTACCTGGCCAGAGCCATCCGAGATTGAAAATCAGATTGAGTGAGGAAGGCGTGAGCCGCCTTCTTCCCAACTATGGATCTTTGAGTTGTCTAACTGTATACCATGAACAAGCTTCTCCAAATGACTTTTTCTCGAACAAATGCATTCTCGAGCTTTTCATTTTTTCCCGTAAGATCCAAGTTCTCCAATGAATACCTTTAAATGGGTATAAGGATCCCCTAATCCATCATATTTTTCAAAATCGTCGGGGTTTTGAATTTCTCTCGATAATGAACACCGTGAAATATGCAAAGGTCTCAGATATGAAACACCGCCATGTGTTCCAATCCCTTTGAGAACACTGGATAGTTTCCTCCATTTGAAGGACCTTCTTCCCGATATATCACCGGTGTCCGGATCTCCTTTGAGATGGGTGTTTTGTGGTCTTTGTTGGTCGATCCAACCGAGGTTCGGAATTGTTTTTCTGCACCTTGAAACCTCCTCTGTGTAGAGGATTTCGTATGTATAGGTATCTTCGCACTCGAGTGGATCGGTGCAATTTTTCAAAGAGAACAACCAAGTCTGTGATTTGTTTACTCAATCCGGCCAAATTCTTCTTCGGAAACAAAGATTAGACCGGTCAAGAAGACATGATCGGGTCAGAAGCTCGTGGCCTTTTTGGATTTTGAAGTGTAATGTGCCCAATTGCTTCCCTACAAAAGACTTATGTAGTTTAGTCTTAGGGTAATGTAAATGTTATCATAACATGTCCATTTTAGGAATTTTTGTCCCGCAAAACCGGTTGTTAATTGATAACATATCATGCATGCACATATATTCTTCATATTTTCCATTACATATGGATGAACATGGAATAAAATTACAAGTAAATGCTTTTACAAGTAATTGAAAATGGAAAGTATGAAGAGACTTTTCCTCCGCATTTGGTTTATCGAGGTCGACCTATCTTAGGTTACTCTCGCGCTTTTTTGGCATGAAGGTTCCCAGATCATCGCAATTTACTCGACGGAAGTTAATCCGGTCTTTCAACCGAGCTTAACTGGTGGTGCCTTTCCCGAGCCCCGCTGGAATTATTCTTCCCACGAGTCCAAAGAATCAAACACCGACAGATAGCCTCCCGATGGAGGAACACACACAACATACATTCACATACAACGTGTCTCACCGCTTATGCAAAATGATGACATGTGGAAGCACTAATATCACAGATAGATATTTAGCAAAGGCAAAGAAGTAAGATGCATTCGTACACATTCATCATAAATGTAAATGCAACATTCACACACAAGCATATAACAATTTTGAAAAGCTTGTAATAGCGCTTAAGCCCTCTTATCGAGTCCCCAGCAGAGAGTCGCCACCGTCGACGCGGGATTTTTTAATGTCCTTTTCGTTATTTTGTTCTTTTGGTGTTCTCATGTTAATGTGAGATTTGTTTGAAAAAAACAAGTGAAAAAGGTCCGACATGTATAATGTCGACGATTTGACTTTAAGAGTCGCCAGTTGGTGTATTTAACTGGTTGCACCAACGCAATCGAAAAGGTTTGCACATTGACCCAGTGATGTGACACTGCTAAACGGGTCTGTGAAACCGAGATTCATTTAGGGTTCGGGGGCTTGGTTATATGGAGGGAAGGTGTTAGCACTCTCCGACATCCGTGTTGCTACTACTGGTGACCGCCACTTTTCAAAGAAACTGTTATATGAATGTGTGTGTGTGTGTGTGTGGATCAATGTGCAATTATTTGGAAGTAGTATATGCCTCGCTCGCACCTATATATATAGGGTTTGAATTTTGTAGAAAATTCAGCTTTTAAGCAAGATATAGCAATGAAGTTTTATAAAAAAGGTTTTTCAAACCCTCGTGCTCAATAGTAATTGAGGCCTTTGATACTTCCATTTTATTATTAAATGTTCTTTTGTTTGCTTTTATTTTCTAGATGCGAGGCATCTCGCGAGAAAATATATATATACAAAGTGTTAACTCCTTATGGGCATGACAACCATCCAAGGGAATTCGTACATCGTAAATAATGTACAAGTCGCCATACCGAAAAAGTCCATCATGGGAATCAATCTAGATTCAAGAGATCAATCTGTGATCACATGATTCCTAGGCTCACATGATATCGCAATTTGTATGAAAAAGTAAAGTATATATATATATATATATATATATATATATATATATATATATATATATATATATATATATATATATATGTGTGTGTGTGTGTGTGCATGATCACCACCACTAAGCAACTCCATGGGGGATCGTAAATGTAAATAAAGCAATAATGTTATCAACCGCCATGAGTAAACTCCAAAGGGACTTGAATGTAAATAAAGTGTAAAAGTTATCAATCGCCACGTAAGTAAACTCTGTGCAGATTTAAATGTAAATAAATATAAATATATATATCGCCATATATAAAGTAAATATATATATATATATATATATATATATATATATATATATATATATATATATATATATATATATATATATATATAAATGCAATATATGGATATAAAATCTGTGCTCATCTGATATGTCCAACATATATATATATATATATATATATATATATATATATATATATATATATAAGCAATTAAACGCACGGATGTAAATCTAAAAGCTCATCGCATGTAGTCCGATAATATATATATATATATATATATATATATATATATATATATATATATATATATATATATATAAAGCATTAAACGCTCCTGCATCAAGTTCAGGCTCAATCGAGGCATATAACTCGATAATGTTAGTCCATATAAAAATATATATATATATATATAAGTATATATATATACGCATAAATGAAAACCACTTTGATCAAGTCCGGGCAAAAACACACACACACGACTCTCAATGTGTATAAAAAAGTGTGTGCTATTATGAGAAGAAAGCTTTATAGAATGTAAGAAGGCTTACAAGTAATCGCCAATGTAGACTTCTATGACTCTATATGGATAAATACTCAGCTCCCTCACGGACAAAAGTATAGCTATATGTGAGCTAACAGATGTTTAAAATGAGGAAAACACTCAATACGGGTGTGTACAGAGTAAAGTGGACAGGCTTCCTCGCTTTCTCTCTCTTCTCTCTCAAAATGGTCAACCCAAGGTCTATATTTATAGATCGATGGTCGTAGTGTACTCTGCAGTAGCCTGCAGTAGCTACACCGCGGCATGGTCGTAGGGGCCCAAGCTTCATGGGTCCCATCGTTCTCAAAGTACGTGCACTCAGCATCGTAATGTCCGCTCAACTTGCGTAACTTCAATCCGAGCATCCGAACGAGGTATATGTGACCTTCTTCTGACCGCTTTGTGTCGAGAGTTACGCAATGACATGGATTAGAGGTTGTACGAAGTCGAAGAGGGACCATGCCCATGGTCTTCAAGCTTCAAATTCTATCCCGTAATCGCCACGCCGTAAGTCACACTCCGGATTGATAACCCCGGTTCTTAAGGGACATAGTGTATGTATGTATGTATATATGAAGTGTTGAGACGACGCGCAGATGTTGATGTGGCAAGATGACGCTTGACTCTTCACGGGTTATCGCCGGTTTGAGTTGAAAAGCAGACGCTGCTCGTGGTTACATCCGAGATTGGATCGCCGCAAGTGTTTGAATGTCGCAAGGTCATCTTGTGAGTGCTCAGATGCCTGCAGTGTTAGCTCCGGTTTGAGAGATGAGTGCCTCTACAGGAGGTCTCGAGATTGAAGTCGATAAAGATGTATTTGAAACAAGCATTTTTTGAGTTATCGCTTTAATCGCAACAACATTCCTCGGGGTTATCGCCAAGGACTAAAACTCGGGGTTATCTCCGAGGTTGGAAATGATCCTTCCGGTGTGTGTTCCGGGTTGAGAATGAGATTCCGGTGTGTGGTCCTCAAAAGGAGGGAAAACTAATACTAATGGAATATTACCTTTCCGATCTTTGTGTTCTTGCTAAAAACTCTAATAAAAAGCTTCAAAGTGAGATGATTGATTATGTCTAGCTCTTTCTCTCTCTTAATATAAGTTGGATGATCTCTTGGAAAACCAAAAATAACCAACTTAAGCCTTCTATTTATAGGCAATTCAAATGGAGGGCTTTATGGTCATTTCTCCCCACCTCCTTACTATTCACTACTTCATCACCAAGTAAAAAAGTTGGTGATCAAGTAGTTCACTTTACTTGGCCACCAAGTGGCCGGCCCATATGCCCATAGGTCATCCCCATGGATTGCCCCATGGGTTTTGTAATACCCGTAAATTTTATGATTTAATATTATTATTTATAAATAGAGCCGGTGATTATTTATTTTATAAATGCTTACGTGGCATGAGGGGAGTAACTCAATTGAATTAAAAGTGAGCTGTTAATGATTGATAAGATGTGGAGAATTATGATAGGTTTATGAAATGTCTTGTGTGACACAATAATGGACTTAGTGAGGAATAACTAAGTATTTGCATGTTTATAGTCCAAATAATAAATTGGGAGTCTAGCCCAATAAAGTCAATTGATGGACTTTTGAGTTAGCCCAATAAACTTAGGATATTTAAAATCCAATTCAGAATCCAACAAAATAGTTAACTGATAGTGCAAGGTGTTGGTTAAATAAAATATGACGTGGGGCAGTGGGCTTGACCGACTAGCCCCTTGTCTATGTCTGAGATCTATTCTCTTGTCCCCAAATTAGGGTCACCAAGTACAAAGAACAGTAGCCTAAACTCTCTTTACGCAAACTTTCAAGCTGCTAATCCTAAGCATGCATGGCTAGCTAAGTGGCTGGTATGGAGTGGTTGAACAACTCCTTAAGTAACCATTGTTCATTTCTATTGCACCATGAATCCCAACATTGTGTAAAGCAAGTGTTTAGTCCATGCTTTCTCTTTAAATACAAGCCATCAGGGCAGTCTGTTATAGTGATAAGAGTGTTGGAGAAATCTGAGTAAAAAAATCTCAGTTGCTAAGCATTACCCAATCAGTGTGTGAGATATCAAGGTTAAAGCTCGAGAAGGTATAATTTCTACTTCGTTCTTAACTTGAGTCTTGTTGTTTCTCGGTTTTTCAGATTAATAGGTCAATTATGATGAATTAGCATGATATAGGGTGTTTAGAAAGTTTAATTTTGTGCATGAATACGTTAATAATTTCCTGGAATCAAGTTGTGGCTACTCTGCAAAATAGAACATGTTTACTGTTTCTGAACTCCATGGGGTGCAGCTGCACCGTACTTAGGAACCAGCTGATGGGTTCGGTCGTGTTAGACCATGTATTAAGAAATTTCCTTAGGTTGTATGCATATAGTAAAGTCTTAATGAAATTAACTTAATTTAACTTAGACTTTGTCGAAATAGTAAATCAAGTCTCGAAGGAGCTAACTTCGGAGATGTCTTCGGACAAAGCGTGATGTCTTCGGACAAAGCGTGATGTCTTCGGACAAAGCGTGATGTCTTCGGACAAAGCGTGATGTCTTCGGACAAGTCGTAATATCTTCGGACATGGCCAGATGTCTTCGGCTTTGGACATGGCCAGATGTCCTTGGACTCGGAGACAGCATCATAACTTGATATAAGGATGGAGTAATAAATATTCCTATACTGCTATAAACTATTATTACACGAATAAGTTCTAAGTAGGGAATTTTACTAAGTTCGGGAAAATAAATCTAATGCCTGCAAACATGTGTAGAAAAGGGTCGGTGGGATTAATAGACGTTATGGTCTACTTAAAGAAATGAACCTCTTGGAACTTCGAGGAAGAAAGATTATGAATAAACTAGCAGTGGTCAAAAGTATGAGCATGTTAGTGTACAGTTATGAGTTTTGATGGGTACAACAGATAGAAAGAAAAATGTGTTATGTGTACATGTTGTTGATATATATCAAGTGTGTTTGGCTAATGAATACCTATACTTACATGAATAGGACAAACATAGTTCATTGAGGTGATTTTCGCTATTAGTAGAAATCAACACTAAAGGCAAGTTTCCTATCCCTAAAAACTTGTTATTTATATTATGCAAGTTTCCTATGCAAGTTTCCTATCCCTAAAAACTTGTTATTTATATTATGCAAGTTTCTTATCCCTAAAAAAACTTGTTATTTATATTATGCAAGTTTCCTATCCCTAAAAACTTGTTACTTATATTATGCAAGTTTTCTATCCCTAACTTATTGTTATTGTTGGGCAAGTTCCCTAACCTCACTCAAATTTACATTGAGCAAGTATCTGAACACTATTATTATTGTTTTGAAAGTTCCTTAATTCACACACTGTATACATTTGAATTGTTGTCATATCAATCATATTTATCAAGTAAATATCTGTTTCTATTCGAAAATCATTTGTACACCTTGACGTTGTTGTAAGCATTGGACTTATCGTTCCTAAATGCATGATGAAAAACTGTCTAAGCCCTTGATTCGGATAGACTATTATTATGAGTTAAAGAGCTATCCAAACAGATTGACTTGGTGCGGACTATCGTAAATCTACTGAGATGAACAACCCTCATTGAAGGGGAAATTATATATTGTAGGGGAACCGACGTGTGCACATGAGTATGATTAAATGTTATACATAACGTAGGGTACTTTAGGCTGATCACCTGTTGTACTCGTTTGTATTGGATTACAGTGTAATACTGTTAATTCTAGTAAGAGTTCTTAGTCCTTAGTGACTGCTCAGTACTCATTCATGTTGAACCTCGAGATGAATAAATCCTAAAATTTTGTTGAAATCCTTCAGTCTATAGCGACACCTATTGAATACTCTTGATATTTCTTGATATCCTTGAACTACCAATTATTATTATACCCTTGAAAGATCTAAATGCTATAACTGCTTGTTCTTCCGGCCATATTACTTGCTGGGCAAACTTGTTGCTCATTCTTGCTTCCTAAAACATTACAGCTAAGGCAGAGCAAGGCGGTACTTCAGGAAAGGACAAGGGAAAGGGCAAGGCGACAGAATAACATAGTCCTTAAGACTAGAAGTATCTTTATTATTGTTACGATTGTTATGATGTATTCAAGAATGTTTAAGCTATGTTAAGTTAATCACGGAATTGTTGTAGTAATGGTTACGGTACCTTGGGACGTGAATATTTATATTATATCAATGTAACTTATTCTATTATTTCTGTTGTTAATGATTTAGTAAGATATTTCTAGTTGTACGTGATGCACCGAATTCGAGATGTGGGTGTCTGAATTTGGGGGAGTCACAGGTTGGTATCAAAGCCATAGTTATAAACCTTAGGAGCGAGAGCCCTTAGATTATAACTTAGGAGAACTCAGAAGATAGAAAGGGATAAAACTCATATAGAGTTTTCATAGAAATGGACTTAGCGTGTTACAGAATATAACTTCATTCTATACAATGAACTTATGATTCTAATGGAGTTGTTGATTGTTTTGTCTTGTGTTGGTGGTTGTAGGATGACTGACATGGGAGGACCTAGCCGAGTAGTAGAAGAGGAGCCGCGTGACATACACGTGGTATATGAGACACCATTGATAGCGGAGCCTATATCGACTATAGTCCCTATCAATGATGATGATGAAGGAGAGGAGATGGAGCCACTACCCGAAGAGTCTGATCCAGAAGAGGAGCCTATGGAGGAGCGTATGGTGGATGAGCCCATGGGGGACTCCGACGAGGCTACTTTTGAGGATAGGATGTTGGGAGAGTATGAGGAGCAGATTTTAGAGTTAGGGTGCAGAGTTGAAGAGTTAGAGGCTGAGGCTAGGGACAGGGAGTCCGAATTCCAAAAGCTGAAGGACGAAGACCACCAGAGAAAGTTAGTGATGCAGGAGATAGAAGTAGAGATTGCTCACCGTAAGGAGGCAGGAATCCAGATGGGGGCTTTGTTTCACAAGGCAGTGGCTAGGAATGTAGAACTGGTAGGGAAGTTGGAAGAGGTAGAGCAGAGGGAGTTGAGCGAGAGGACAGAGAAGGAAGCTATCCATACTAAGTTAAGGATGGAAGTAATGGATAGGATCCATTTCGAAGAAAAATGGAAAGGGGCCAATGATAGGGCTAACGATCTAGAAGATGAAGTGAGGTGCAAAAGGAGGAAGATGAATAGGATGGGCTATGCATTGCGCACGGCCATAGAGGGACTGATTGATGGGGTAAATCACTACCCGACAGAGCAGGGACAGACTCGGCACACCATAAGCTGAGATTTGGTGGTGCACATTACTCAGAGGGAATACCAGAGCACTGTGGAGCGCGGAATGATAGATTAAGTCTAGGCGTTAAAAGTTATTATGTAGTGTATTATCTGTTGTTGTAATTTCAGTCTTTTATGTAGAATGTGAGATAGTTGTAAGCCCCAAACTTTTGAGTTATGTTAGAGGGGTAGAATGTTAATGGTTGTCCCCATCTTTTGTGATATTAGGGGATAAGTTGTGTCATTTATAGAAGTATGCTGGAGATAATCATGTAATGTAACAATTTGGCATATGAATATAAATGATCTTGTTCTGAAATGTATTCTGAAATCTTATTCCTTTTATGGAGAATTGTTTAAGTAATATAATTAGATAATAAAAATGGAAGTGTTATGATGTACGAATATGCCGCCCAGACGTAGGTTAACTGCACCGGAAGAGTCGGTTAATGATGAGAGAGGACAAGTAGATCCCATTCAGAGGCTTGTAGATTTGTTAGGAGAGGTTCTTAGGGGAAGAAATGAACAAGTACCACCCATTCCCCAAGTAGCTCCGGTCACAAACTTCAAGGACTTTAAGAGTGTAGGACCCCCGGAATTCATGGGTACTACCGACCCTATCATAGCGCAAACGTGGATCAAGGAAATGGAGAAAGCCTTTGCCATTGCTCGTGTGGGTGAAGACCAGAAAACCGTGTTCGCTACATATATGATGAGGGGTGAAGCAAACTACTGGTGGGAAGCAAATCAACCAAGAGCGGGAGAAGGGACTATAACCTGGGAGAGGTTTAAGACTTTGTTCTTCGAGAATTACTTCCCGAAGAGCATAAAGAATAGGATGGAGGTAAAGTTTCTAGAACTAAAAAAAGGGGAGATGACAGTGGCACAGTATGCGGCCAAGTTCAATGAACTCGCGCGATTCGCAACACATCAAGTAGACATCAAGAAAGGAAATCTCGATGCTTGAACTTGGACTAAAACCTTGGTTGTTCAACAAGGTGTCGGTCCTTCAAATCGACTCTTTCGCCACATTATTGGAGAAGGCGATAATTGCTGAGGGAGGTAGTGAGGCATTGAGCCAATACAACAAGGAGAAGAAGAACAAGAATCTTTGGAGGAGAGACTCGTGGAGGAGTAGCGGTGGTGGAAGTTATCGGGAAAGAGGAAATGGGATAACCGCAACAACGACAACAACACCAACCACCGAAACATCAACCAGTCAGAAAGTTATCAAGGAGGGTTTAAGAAAAGAAGTGAAGCTTGCTCGAAATATGGGAAAAACCATCAAGGGGAATGCTGGAAGGGGTGCAGCGTCTGCTATAACTGCGGCCAAGAAGGGCACATTTCACCCAACTGCCCAAAGCCGAAAAGGATCAAGGGATGTTTCGCGTGTGGCTCAACTGAGCATCAAATCAAGGATTTCCCAAAGAAGGGGAGCAACGGAGGAAGCGGCCAACAAGGAGGGGGAAGCAAGCTGATGATCGGCGGACCAACGCAATCTAACCGACTGACTGCCAGAACATTTAACGTGACTGTCTAAGACGCAGTGACCGCAAGGGACGTGGTGTCAGGTATTCTCCCAATCAATAATATAAATGCCTATATATTATTTGATTCGGGTGCTACCTATTCCTTTGTGTCTGAAGAATTTGCTAATCAACTAAACATACCTCCTGAACGTTTAGAAAATTCATTGAATGTAGAGATTGCGAATAAGGAAGTAATTCCCATAGAGTTTGTTTACCGAAACTGTTGTGCAAACATTAGAGGTCACGAACTAAACGTAGACTTAATTCCTATTAAACTGGGAGAGTTTGATGTGATATTAGGAATGGATTGGTTATCCGGCCACGCTGCGATAATCGATTGTCAAAAGAAGAGTGTGAACCTTCAGACCTCAAATCGGTCTAAGGTAGTGTTTTACGGTAGCTCGTCGCTCAAGCAATCGTGTTGCCTTACGATGATGCAGGCTAAGAAATTGTTAAGGAAAGGATGTGTAGGTTATTTAGCCTATATAGTGGACACTCAGCAAAAGGGAATAGAAATGAAAGATATATCAGTGGTAAGAGATTTCCAAGACGTGTTTCCAAACGAACTGCCTGGTCTTCCGCCAGACAGAGAAATTGAATTCATAATAGACTTAGCATCGGGAACCGCACCAATTTCGAAAGCCCCATATCGTATGGCGCCAGTAGAAATGAAGGAATTGATGATTCAATTGCAAGAGTTATTAGATAAGGGTTACATTCGGCCAAGTGTGTCTCCTTGGGGAGCACCAGTGTTGTTTGTAAAGAAAAAGGATGGATCGATGAGACTCTGTATCGATTATCGGGAATTGAACCGAGTGACAATTAAGAATAAATATCCATTGCCAAGGATAGACAACCTTTTCAATCAACTGAAGGGTGCGAAGTGTTTTTCCAAGATAGATCTACGAATGGGTTATCATCAGTTGAAAGTGCAAGAGGAGGACGTACAAAAGACGGTGTTTCGAACTCGCTACGGATATTACAAATTTTTAGTGATGTCATTTGGGTTAACCAATGCTCCGGCAGCATTCATGGACTTGATGAACCGAGTTTTCAAGCCATACTTAGATAAGTTCGTAGTAGTATTCATCGATGACATTTTGATTTATTCAAAGATGAAGGAAGAGCACGCCAAACACCTGAAGATGGTATTAGAAGCATTGAGAAGGGAAAAGATGTACGCTAAATTTTCAAAATGTGAATTTTGGATGGAAAGGGTTCAATTTCTAGGACACGTGATAGATCAAAATGGAATTTCCGTGGATCCTGCAAAGGTGGAAGCGGTAAGTAATTGGGAACAGCCGAAGACGCCAACAGAAGTTAGGAGTTTCTTAGGTTTAGCCAGGTACTATCGAAGATTTATCCAAGATTTTTCTAAGATAGCAACCCCGTTGACCAATCTAACGAGGAAGACAGAGAAGTTCGTATGGACGGAAAAATGCGAGGAGAGTTTCCAAGAATTGAAGAGGAGGTTGAGTGGTAGCCAGTATTATCATTACCGGATGATCTGGGAGGATTTGTTGTGTATAGTGATGCATCGCATAGAGTCTTGGGTTGTGTTCTAATGCAACATGGCAAGGTCATTGCATATGCCTCACGACAGTTGAAAGATTTTGAAAAAGCGATACCTCGCCCATGACTTGGAGTTAGCGGCGGTAGTCTTTGCATTGAAGATTTGGAGGCACTATTTGTATGGAGAAAATGTGAGATATATACGGATCACAAGAGTGCGAAATATATCTTCACACGTAAGGAGTTGAACATGCGACAAAGGAGATGGTTGGGCCGATCAAGGATTACTGTTGTGAAATTCTTTATCACGGGGAAAAGTAAACGTTATGGTGGCGCTTTGAGTCGAAAAGGAAGGGAGAAGTTATTCAAATTGACAACCCAAGAGGAATTAATAAGAGAAATGGAAAAGTTGGAAATAGAGGTGGAGAGACCAAAAGAAGCGGAAGGAGAATTACTCATGATGAGAGCTCACCCGACGTTATTGGATAAAATAAAGGAAGCACAAGAGAAAGATGAAGAATGTGAGAAGATAAAGAAGAGGATAGTAGAAGATAAGGAAGAAAGGTTCCAAGTAGATAAGGATGGTATATTGAGATTTGAGGGTCGAGTATGGGTGCCAGCTGTAATCGAACTGAGAGAGGAAATCCTACACGAAGCACACAATACGACGTATTCTGTACATCCAGGAGGCATAAAAATGTACCAGGATCTTCGACACCATTTTTGGTAGCCTAATTTGAAAAGAGAGGTCGCAGAGTGTGTTAGCAGATGTCTTACTTGTCAAAGAGTCAAGGCAGAACACTAGAGACCAAGTGGACTACTTCAACTGCTGGAAATTCCATAATGGAAATGGGAGCACATTACGATGGACTTCGTGGTTGGGCTTCCGGTTACCCAGAAGGGTTACGATGCCATTTGGGTTATTGTGGACCGACTAACAAAGACAGCTCATTTTCTACCCATCAAGATTCGATTCAATTTGAACCGGTTAGCAAATTTGTATGTAAAGGAAATCGTATTGCGACATGGAGTGCCGGTGTCGATTGTCTCCTATCGAGATCCGCGTTTCACGTCAAAATTCTGGAAAAGTTTGCAGGAACGAATGGGAACTCAATTGAGATTGAGTACTTCCTATCACCCTCAAACTGACGGGAAAAGTGAACGAACCATACAAACGTTGGAGGATATGCTTAGAGCTTGCGTGATGGACTTCAAGGGAAATTGGGACGACCATTTACCATTAGTAGAATTCGCTTACAATAATAGCTATCACGCAAGTATCAGTATGCCGCCATATGAAGCTCTTTATGGAAGAAAGTGCAGAACACCATTATGTTGGGATGAAGTCGGAGAACGACGACTTTTGGGACGTAATTAGTCCAAAGAAACTACGGCGTGGTGGCAACAATAAGGGGCAAATTGGTAGCGACTCAAGATCTTGAAAAAGAAGTATGCCGACTTGCATCGATGTAACCAAGAGACTTTGAAGTCGGTAGTTTTGTGTTTTGAAGGTATCTCCTTGGAAGGAAAGATCAGATTCTTAAAGAAAGGAAAATTGAGTCCAAGGTTCATAGGGCCATTCGAGATATTGAAGCGAGTGGTAAGTAGCATACAAAGTTGCTTTGCCACTGAATGGAACACATCCACGACGTGTTTCACATTTCCGCATTACTACGTCGTGCATAAGTCGACTATAAGCACGTGATTTCCTATGAGCCCATTCAAGTAGAGAAGAATCTGGCATATGAAGAAATTCCTGCTCAAATAATAGATAAGAAAGAGCAAATGCTAAGAAACAAAGTTATACCTTCTGTAAAGGTCGCTTGGCGAAACCACGATGTCGAGGAAGCCACATGGGAATTAGAAGATGGGATGAGGAGAGACTATCCCCACCTTTTTGTGTAACCTTGTATCAATTCCGAGGACGGAATTTTTATAAGGGGGAGAGGATGTAATACCCATAAATTTTATGATTTAATATTATTATTTATAAATAGAGCCGATGATTATTTATTTTATAAATGCTTACGTGGCATGAGGGGAGTAACTTAATTGAATTAAAAGTGAGCCGTTAATGATTGATAAGATGTGGAGAATTATGATAGGTTTATGAAATGTCTTGTGTGACACAATAATGGACTTAGTGAGGAATAACTAAGTATTTGCATGTTTATAGTCCAAATAATAAATTGGGAGTCTAGCCCAATAAAGTCAATTGATGGACTTTTGAGTTAGCCCAATAAACTTGGGATATTTAAAATCCAATTCGGAATCCAACAAAATAGTTAACTGATAGTACAAGGTGTTGGTTAAATAAAATATGACGTGGGGCAGTGGGCCAGACCAACTAGCCCCTTGTCTATGTCTGAGATCTATGCTCCTGTCCCCAAATTAGGGTCACCAAGTACAAAGAACAGTAGCCTAAACTCTCTTTACGCAAACTTTCAAAGTCGCTAATCCTGTACATGCATGGCTAGCTAAGTTGGTCAGTATGGAGTGGTTGAACAACTCCTTAAGTAACCATTGTTCATTTCTATTGCACCATGAATCCCAACAATTGTGTAAAGCAAGTGTCAGTCCATGATTTCTCTTTAAATACAAGCCATCGAGGCGTCTGTTATAGTGATAAGAGTGTTGGAGAAATCGAGTAAAGAATTCTCAGTTCATAAGCATTACCCAATCAGTGTGTGAGATATCAAGGTTAAAGCTCGAGAAGGTATAATTTCTACTTCATTCTTAACTTGAGTCTTGTTGTTTCTCGGTTTTTCAGATTAATAGGTCAAGTATGATGAATTAGCATGATATAGGGTGTTTAGAAAGTTTACTTTCGTGCATGAATACGTTAATAATTTCCTGGAATCAAGTTGTGGCTACTCTGCAAAACAGAACATGTTTACTGTTTCTGAACTCCATGGGGTGAAACTGCACCGTACTTAGGAACCAGCTGATGGGTTCGGTCGTGTTAGACCATGTATTAAGAAATTTCCTTAGGTTGTATGCATATAGTAAAGTCTTAATGAAATTAACCCGACGAACTTAGAATTTGTCAAAATAGTGTAAACCGAAGTCTCTGAAGGAGCTGACTTCGGACAAAGCGTGATGTCTTCAGACAAAGCGTGATGTCTTCGGACAAAGCGTGATGTCTTCGGACAAAGCGTGATACCTTCGGACAAAGTGTGATGTCTTCGGACAAAGCATGATGTCTTCGGACAAAGCGTGATGTCTTCGGACAAAGAGTGTTGTCTTCAGACAAGTCGTAATATCTTCGGACATGGCGGATGTCTTGACGGACATGGCGAGATGTCCTGGGACTCAGAGACAGCATCATAACTTGATATAAGGATGGAGTAATAAATATTCCTATACTGCTATAAACTATTATTATACGAATAAGTTCCAAGTAGGGAATTTTACTAACTTCGGGAAAATAAATCCAATGCTTGCAAACATGTGTAGAAAAGGGTCGGTGGGATTAATAGACGTTATGGTCTACTTAAAGCAATGAACCTCTTGGAACTTCGAGGAAGAAAGATTATGAATAAACTAGCAGTGGTCAAAAGTATGAGCATGTTAGTGTACAGTTATGAGTTTTGATGGGTACAGCAGATAGAAAGAAAAATGTGTTATGTGTACATGTTGTTGATATATATCAAGTGTGTTTGGCTAATGAATACCTATACTTACATGAATAGGACAAACATAGTTCATTGAGGTGATTTTCGCTATTAGTAGAAATCAACGCTAAAGGCAAGTTTCCTATCCCTAAAAACTTGTTATTTATATTATGCAAGTTTCCTATGCAAGTTTCCTATCCCTAAAAACTTGTTATTTATATTATGCAAGTTTCCTATCCCTAAAAAAACTTGTTATTTATATTATGCAAGTTTCCTATTCCTAAAAACTTGTTACTTATATTATGCAAGTTTTCTATCCCTAACTTATTGTTATTGTTGGGCAAGTTCCCTAACCTCACTCAAATTTACATTGAGCAAGTATCCGAACACTATTATTATTGTGTTGAAAGTTCCTTAATTCACACACTGTATACATTTGAATTGTTGTCATATCAATCATATTTTATCAAGTAAATATCTGTTTCTATTCAAAAATCATTTGTATACCTTGACGTTGTTGTAAGCATTGGACTTATCGTTCATAATGCATGATGAAAAACTATCTAAGCCCTTGATTTGGATAGACTATTATTATGAGTTAAAGAGCTATCCAAACCGATTGACTTGGTGCGAACTATCGTAAATCTACTGAGATGAACAACCCTTATTAAAGGGGAAATTATATATTGTCGGGGAACCAACGTGCGCACATGAGTTTGATTAAATGTTATGCATAATGTAGGGTACTTTAGACTGATCACCTGTTGTACTCGTTTGTATTGGATTACAGTGTAATACTATTAATTCTAGTAAGAGTTCTTAGTCCTAAGTGACTGCTCAGTACTCATTCATGTTGAACCTCGAGATGAATAAATCCTGAAATTTTGTTGAAATCCTTCAGTCTATAGCGACACCTATTGAATACTCTTGATATTTCTTGATATCCTTGAACTACCAATTATTATTATACCCTTGAAAGATCTAAATGCTATAACTGCTTGTTCTTCCGGCCATATTACTTGCTGGGCAAACTTGTTGCTCATTCTTGCTTCCTAAAACATTACAGCTAAGGCAGAGCAAGGCGGTACTTCAGGAAAGGACAAGGGAAAGGGCAAGGCGACAGAATAACGTAGTCCTTAAGACTAGAAGTATCTTTATTATTGTTACGATTGTTATGATGTATTCAAGAATGTTTAATCTATGTTAAGTTAATCACGGAATTGTTGTAGTAATGGTTATGGTACCTTGGGACGTGAATATTTATATTATATCAATGTAACTTATTCTATTATTTCCGTTGTTAATGATTTAGTAAGATATTTGTAGTTGTACGTGATGCACCAAATTCGAGATGTGGGTGTCTGAATTTGGGGGCGTCACAGGTTTTACCCATTTGGTGACCCATCGGTTCAATCCACGGTTCAGTTTCTTGGATCAAACTTAAATAAACTTAACGTTGGGCCTTGACTTGGGCTTAAATACAAAATTCATTGGGCTTGATTACTCAATTACTTGGGCTTGGTATAATCCAAATCCAATTGGATCATATTAAGTCCTTAAAATATAAATCCAATAACATCAATCGTATTCCACACGTATAATTCACGTATTCTCTTCGTATAATACTCGTATGATAATCGTATTGTACTTCGTATTAAATCTTCATACTATAATCGTATACTAAATAGTATCACACTCGTATAACGTAAGCATAATCATCGTAATTCATTATACGAATCTCACTTCCTTCTCGGAAATCATTCTTCTAAACCCTTAGGTTTTAAGTCCGCAGGCGAAAACTTCGTTTGCCATAAATGAAATATTATTAAATATTCCATTTCGTCTTCATATTCTATCATTACACATTTCTCGAAATTTCAAACTTAATTCCCGAGCAGAAACGGATGAATAGTATTTTTACAAAAATTTCTTAGAAAACATTTATTTTCGTCTTGGAAATTCAAAACAATTAATTCTAGCACATAGCTAGAATACTAACCACATCCGCACATTCTAGGTCATAGAACGACCTTCACATAGCTTACTCACATAAATAATCAATTAAATTCATTTAATTCACATAATCAAATAAAAATTTAATTCTCATATAAATCCAATTTTCTTGGGCGTTACAGGCACCTTTACCGGAGACTGTATCAGCTCAGGAGTTACAGGTGGAGACAATCGTTGTGTGGCTAAAGTTGAAGGAATCTGTTTGTGCTTATGAGGATTCCTGTGACTGGAGCTAGCAGAATAGCCTAATCTAGATGTCCCTGTTTGACTGGGCACTTGAATTGGGTGCTTAATACCCTGATGCTCTTTGCCCAACCCTTGTCCAGGTTGATGACCCAATGACATCATCTCTTGAGTGGATGACATAACTTCGGCATAAATCTTGCGTATAATAGGTGGTGCCCCAATGGGATGGTAATGAGTTTTGCTCACCTCTAGGGCATGGAAACTGACCGACTTAATTTCTGAATTAAAGTTGATTAGTGGCATGTTGCCTTGTTTCGGACATTCCAGCTCAGCATTAACAGTGACTAGGCTATTCTTTATAATGTACTTGAGTTGATGATGAAGCGTGGAAGGGACAGCTCCAGCCATATGAAGCCAAGGTCTTCTCAACAGCAGGTTATATCTTGTGGCTATTTTGAGCATGTAAAAGGATACACTCAATGTATATGGACCAATCTCCACTAGTAATTCAATTACTCCAACGGCATTTCGTCGGGATCCATCAAAAGCTTTGATAATCGTATGGTTGCTTTTGATCCTCTTGGGGTTGACATTCATCGTCTCTAAGGTAGCATAAGGACATATGTTAAGAGATGAACCTCCATCTATTAAGACTCCTCCAACTATGTATCTGGAGGACAAAATCTTTATATGCAACGGCTTGCAATGACCGGTCCCTTCAGCGGGTATGTCGTCATCAGTGAAAGAGATCACATTGTTGTTGAAAATGTGATCAACCAGATGTTGGAATTTTTCCACATCCACTTATTTCGATAAATGGGCTTCTTCCAAGACCCTTAGCAATACCTTCTTATGATCTTCGGAAGCAAAAACCAAGTCTAATATGGAAATTTGTTGTGGAGCTTCTTTCAAGCTTAAAACCACTTTGGCTTCGTTATAGCCCATGGTATGGAGGAACTCTTCAATCTTCTCCATGAGAACTTTCCCATTTGATTTGATGGCGGGCTTCATCACCCGATGGGAAAGATACAGTGGATTATTCTTTGACATTGCAGTAGTAGTATGTGAGGTAGATACTTCAGCCTACCCATAATTCCATGGGACTTTGTGTAGGCTGACAACAGGATACTGTGGTCTGAATGCTAAATTAATTAGCTCTGGTGCAGCCACTTTTAAAGGGTTGTCAGCTCCTTTGAGTTGAATTGCTTGTATTGTGAGCGAGTTGGCAGCCAAATCATCCTCAGTGGATATAACTGCTACGCCATCCTTCCATTTTGTAGGACATGTGTTCCCACTCTCGAGTAACAAAGTGTCATCATCTGCCATTTTCAGGACACCGCTGTCAATTAAATTTTGAATGAGGTGGCGGAGTGCCAAGCATTCTTCTGTGCTGTGACCGCGAGATTGGGAGTGATATTGGCATACTCCCTCAGAATTAAACCGTGTAGAACGGGGATTGATTAGAGGTAGAAGGGATGTAATTCTTCCTTCATTGATCAACATTTGAAATATCTCCTCCATAGGTTGGCCAAGATATGTAAATTCCCGTTTGTTGGCAAAATCCCGACGGGCTTTGGCACTTGCTCTTTTTGCAACTTTATCCTCCAGTGTTTCACTTTCTGAAGGTGAAAATAGAATATTCATGACAAAAGGAAGGAGACTAGCATGCTCCTAAATGATTAATTGGCGTGTGAATTGGTGTTGATGAATTACCAATTCTGCCAATTGATCTACTTGTTTGCAAAGAGCCTTAATCTTTCTCTCCATCATAAAGCGAAGCAGTAAGATAATCCCATCTATCAAAGACCATGTTTCTTTGGTCAGGAAAAGTCAACAATATAATTGGAACTCTATCCACTGCTCCAATTAATCATATTGATCTCTCCTTCTTTGTGTTGAGGAAGAGGATTGTCTTGCACATGAGGTTGGTCGGGTTTAGTTACGACAATCTCCCCATTGTCAGTTAAGTCCTAGATCCTGTGTTTCAAGGCCCATCAATCCTGAGTGTTATGTCTAGGTGCCCCGGCATGATAAGCACACTTCCGAGTAGCATTGAAACCCTTCCCATTCGGGTTAGCTGGTGGAAGAAGATGTGTAATTTTCTTCTGAGTAGTCAGAAGAGCAAGGATATTCTCGAGTGAGTCCCCTAAGGGTGTGAACACTCGGGGACGTTTGACTTCTCCACCTTTAGGCAATTGAGGGTTTGAAGACTGTGCTTGCAAAGGGGAGTAGTTTCTCCTCTGGATAGGCATATTTTGACTGCCTTTTTGACCTTGTAGTATCGAGGAAACATCTTCCTCTTTCTTTTTATGGACCCTCCGGGGGTTGTTTCCATAAGTTCCAGACTGGATGTGCTCAACAACTGCTTTAAGAGTGGCTAGGTCTTGAATCTTTCTTGACTTCAATCCCATCTCAGCCATCTCTCCGTGCTTGATCATTTCAGAAAATGGCTTGCCAATGCCAGCTAAGACTCTTTCATAGAAAGGAACTTCTTGTATGTCTATGAAGGTCATAACCATTTCTGATTATGTCATGGAAGGACTAACTTGAGAAGCAAGGCGCCTCCACCTTTGAGAATACTATCTGAAAGACTCGGTAGACTGTTTCTTGACCTTGGTAATCTGGTATCGGTCAGGAGCCATCTGAGATTGAAAACTATATTGCATGAGGAAGGCATGAGCTAGTTCCTCCCAACTATGGATCTTTGAGTTGTCTAATCTGGTATACCACGATCGGAACTCTCGGTCGGACTTTTTCTCGACAAATTTGCATTCTCGAGCTTCTCGTCCCCAAGATAAGATCCAAGTTCTCCTATAAATATCTTCAAATGTGTGTAAGGATCCCCTAACCCATCATACTTTTCAAAGTCAGGAGTTTTGAACTTCTCTGGATAATGAACACCAGGGAATATACAAAGGTTGGCATATGAAACACTCCCGTGTGTTCTAATTCCTTTGATAGAAGGGATAGTTTCCTCCATCTGAAGGACTTTCTTCCTAATATCACCAGTGTCTAGATCTTCTTTGAGATTAGTGTTTTCAGGAGTTTTGTTGGTCGCATCCAACTAAAGTTTAGGAATTATTTTATCTAAACCTTGTGCTCCTCCTTGTGTAGAGGATTCTGTATGTACAGATATTTGTGAACCCTAAGTAAATTGATGTAGTTCTTTAAGCAGAACAGCCAAATCTGCAATTTGCTTGCTTAATCCGTCAAACTCTTCTCGAGAGACAGGAGCATGATTAGACTGGTCAGATGAAGACATGATTGGTTGTAGGCTCATGGCCTTTTTGGATTTTGAGCGAGAAATAGGCCCAATTGTTTCCCTACAAAAACTTATATAGTTTAGTCTTAGGGAATGTATAAATGTTTACATGCTATCATAATGTGTCCATTTTAGGAATATTATCCTGAAAAACGGGTGTCATTTGATAGCATGTCATGCATGTGCAAATATTCTTCATATTTTCCATTACATAGAGATGAACATGGAATGAAATTACAAGTAATTATCTTTACAAGTAATTGAAAATGGAAAGCTTGAAGAGACTTTCCTCCACGTTTGGTTTATCAGAGGTTGACCTATCTTAGGTTACTCTCACGGCTTTTTGGCATGAAGGTTTCCAGATCATCGCAATCTACTTGACGGGAAGTTAATCTGATCTTTCAACTGGACCGAATCTAGGTGGTTCCTTTCCTGAGCCTCGTTGGAATTAGTCTTCCTACGAGTCCAGTAATCAAACACCGACAGGATAGCCTCTTGGAGGAGGAACCACACAACATACATTCACATACAACGTGTCTCACCGTTTATGAAAATGATGACATGTATGAAGCACTAATATCACAGATAGATATATTGCAGTGCAGTAAGTAAAATTCATTTGTACACATTCATCAAAAATGTAAATGCAACATTCACACACAAGCACATAACAGTTTTGAAAAGCTTATAGTAGCGGCTTAAGCCCTCTTACTGGAGTCCCCAGCAGAGTCACCAAATGTCGATGTCGGGATTTTTATGTCCCTTTTCTGTTCTTGTTCTTTGGTGTTCTCATATTATGTGAGATTTGTTTGAAAAAATAAGTGAAAAAGGTCCGACATGTATATGTCGACGATTTGACTGTAAGAGTCGCCAGTTGGTGTTTTTAACTGGTTGCACCAACGCAACCGAGAAAAGGTTTGCACATTGACCCAATGATGTGATACTGTTAAACGAGTCTGTGAAACCGAGATTCATTTGGGTTCGGGGGCTTGATTATGCAGAGGGAAGGTGTTAGGCACCCTCCGACATCCGTGTTACCACGGTGACCACCACTTTTCAAGAAACTGTTATATGAATGTGTGTGTGGGGGGGGGTCAATGTGTTGTTATTTGGAAGTAGTGATATGCCTCGTTCGCACCTATATACAAAGGGTCTGAATTTGTGTAAAAATTTAATTTTAAACAAGATATAGCAATGATGTTTTGTAAAAGAGGTTTTTCAAACCATGTGCTCAATAGTAATTGAGGCCTTTAATACTTCCATTTTATTATGAAATATTCGGCTTGATTGCTTTTATTTTTGAGATGCGAAGCATCTTCGAGAAAATAATGTCGAACTCCTCATGGGCATGAATGCCATCTAAGGAAATTCAAACACCATGAATAATTTACAATCTGCTTACAGCTGAAAATATCCATCACGGGAACCAAATCTAAATTCAGTGGACTGAATCTGTGATCACATGATTCTTAGGCTCACATGATGTCACAGTTTATATGAAAAGCAGTAAGCAATTATATATATATATAACCTATAAATATATATATACAAACATGATCAACCACCATGAAGCACCTCCATAGGGGATCGAAAATGTAAATATATAAAAGCGGTAAATATATATAGAGAGACATGATCAACCACCACGAAGCACCTCCATGGGGATCAGAAATATAAAAAAAAATAGTAAATGTGATCAACCGCCACGAAGTAAACTCCAGGCGGGACAGAATATAAATAAAGCAGTAAAAACGATCAACCGCCATGAAATAAACTCCAAGCAGGACGGAATGTAAATAAAGCAGTAAAAGCCACGAAGTAAACTCCATGCCTAATAGAAATGTAAATATATATATATATATATATATATATATATATATATATAGCGACAAATCATTTGAAATGATAAACTCAAAATTTGGGATCGATATATATATCCTCACGTTTACTTATATATATATATATATATATATATAAGAAGTAAGGGCACTGGATGTAAAATCCAGGCTCATCGAACAAAGTTCGACAATAGTTCATATATATAAGTATATATATATATATATAAGCAAATAAACGCTTCGGACGTGAGTCCAGGCTCAATCAAGGCATAACTCGACATATATATATATATATAAAGACAGAAATGAAAACCACTTACCGAAGTCTGGGCATACACACACAACACGACTCTCAATGTGAAGAAGAGTGTATGCAAAGATGAAGAGAAAACCTTTATAATGTGTAAGAAGGCTTACAGTGGGCTGCCAAAGAAGACTTGTATGACTTTAAGTGGATGACCACTCGGCTCCCGCCTGTAAAACTATAGCTATATGTGAGCTAACAAGTGCTTAAAATGAGAAAGCACTCAATATAGGGTGTGTACAGAGCAAATTGGACAGAGCTTCCTCACCTTTTTCTCTTGAATATGGCCACCCCAAGCTCTATATTTATAGAGCTCGAGCCGCAGTGCACTGCAATTTGCCTCGGTGCCCCAGCTCGCAGAGCCGCCTTTCTCAAAATACATGCACGCATGCAACATGATGTCCGCTCGAACTTGCAGAACTTCAATCCGAGCATCTGATTGAGGTGTATAAGACCTGTTTCGGACTGCTGTTATCAAGAGCTACGCAATGACATGGGATTAGAGGTTGTACGAAGTCAGTAAGATAGAACCATGTCCTATCTCTTCAAGCATCAAATTCTATCTGGTGTGTTGCCTTGCGTAGTAGTCACTCGGGATTGCAACTCCTTGGTTCTTGTGGGACATTGTTGTGTAAAATGTATGTTGATTGTTGTTTGTTGAGACGGCACCATGTGGGGTTGAGGTTGCAATTTAACGACTTTGCCCTTCACCAGGGTTATCTCCGATTTTGGCTGATAAAGCAAACGTTGCTCAGGGTTATCTCTAAGATTGGACTGGTGCAAGTTTTGAATGCCCTCAGGGTTGTCTCTGAGGTGTACCTGTCCTCCCGGGGTTATCTCTGGTTTTGAGAGTTGAGTGCCTCGATGTGAGTCCCGAGGTTGAAGCTGACTGCATGCATTTGAAACAAGCATTTTCGGGGTCATCTCCTGAACTGCCACTGCACTCCTTGGGGTTATCTCCAAGGTTGACATTGTCTTTCCCGGTGTTATTTCCGGGACTGAGACTGAACATCTCAGGGTTATCTCCAAGATGAATCGGCCTTCTCCGGTGGAATTTCTGGTATTTGCACTGATTTCCTCGGGGTTATCTCCGAGGTGGGGAAAGGATACTCCCGGTGTGTTTTCTGGGGTTGAAACTGAACTTCCGGTGGTATTTTCGGGATTAAGCTGAGTTGTCTTCCAAGGTTATCTTTGAAAGAAGATTTCGCACTTCTTGCAATATTAGTAACAGGTAGGTAGAAAATTTCGAGTGTCTACATAAGGATTCTAGTCCTAACCATATTTGAATGACTAATTCCAAAGGTAGTATTTGGATCACATCCAACTTTCACCTTTTAAGGAGATTGTGTTGGACCCAAACAATGGTAACAACCATGTTTAGGAGTCCTAATCTGATTCAAAAGTGGACTTTGAGGTTATGAGGATAGCTATAAATACAAGGCTTGACTCCAATTAACAGGTAACTTGAGCACTAAATACTAAAGCCTCCATTATTAAACCTTATACCAGCCTGTACTCATTCTCACACCGGAGCTATCACCCGGCGGCATAAGCCGTCAAGTTTCTTGTGTGATCTGTTATTGTGCAGGGGTTAAGCACGTGGATTTGGTGATTGGACGCGCCGACAAAACTTGGCATTAACATTGGCGCTAGAAGAAGGGCTTTTAGTGCTTTTACAATCACTGTGATATTTTTCGGTTGAAGACTGTGGCGATCAGGGATATCAATGCTTTAAACCAAGAAAAAGTCAAAACTCACCCGACCACCCAAGTGAGGGGGTTAGTAAAAGATAGGTTGGGTTCTAAAAATTAGGAAGACGGTGTTGAACATACCCTGTCTATCTGGCGACGACTATTTTTGGCCAGTCAGCACACTTCCATCCCCCTCAGTCATGCCGAGGATAACCAGTCCCGAGCATATGGAAAGCGAGGGAAGGATCGAGCGGAGGATAGCCGAGACCAGCATGAGTTTATCTTGTAGAAAAAGATGCAGCAGAATCAAGATGCCATGATGGCCCTACGCCTTCAGTAGGAAGAATTGGAAGAACAGATGGCCAGAATGGTCGGTGAACAGGAGGCCTCATCCAAGAAGTCCAGACATCGGAGCCGATCCCGGACACCTCGCCAGGACGGGGCTGAAAGTAGTATGCACATAAGCCAATCATATTTGATGGTAAAGCATATAATTTGTAACAATCTTATTCATTTATTAATAAAATATATTAATTTATTAAAGGCTTTTAATTATGTACATTATACTGCTTTATAATATGTGATAAACCCATAGTTTTAAGTAATGCTTTTAGAATAATAATGATGATCATTCTAATGAGATCTAAATTCTTAGAAAGCTTAAAACTAAAATAGTTCTCAATCGTTGGATTAATGAATTGGGGATTAGTGAATCCGGATAGATTAGTACATACGTTACTTGTTCATTGGATGAGGATGATTGATCTCATGATCATTTGTGTGAAGACACTAAAGCAAGTATGTAGGTACTTATTGGAGAATAAGTTCACTGAATGTGGCTCGCAAAGGAATACCTAATGGAGTTTTACTTGCCTGTCAATAGGAATTCTTGTAGTGATAGTAGTACAAGTGATCCTTGGACTTGAGATTATCATAGTATCTTGTGTATGATGAGTTATACTTTGACTTATTCCTTAAAACCCTTAGGGTATATCAAAGGGTATACTTGGGTATAATAAGTTGTACATGGAGATAATGTATAATCAATAAAGTATCTACTGATTCTAGTAAAAGAAGAGAAATATCCTATGTGATTCGATAAATGACAACCCAGTAGTCCTTGGCCAAGGCAGAATAAAATTAGAAAGGAGTTTCTAATTTGCATTATTTGGAGTTGTGCATTTAAGAGTCGAAATACATATAATTAAATAAATTAAGACTTGACAGTAATTCCATGTCTTATATTTAATTGGGACATTGCATGGTGAAAGGATTGAATTGTACGGTAACTATTTACTCAAAGGTTCTTTTATGATTAATGTTGTAATTTATATTATCTGGAAAGTCGTTAATTGCTAGGGATGCTTATCCCTATTGTAGAATAAATATTAATTTATTTAAATAAATTAATAGTTTAATTTATTTATTTAAATAAGATTAGAATTGTTCTAATTGATTTATTCACAACCAGTTTAATATGGAGAACCTAAAGGGTCATACCATAAAAGGAAGAATAATTATTTAAGAAGCAAATGGCATAATCGTAATAATAAGTGAAGTATATTTAATTTAATCTATGGTGATAGAATAAATTAAATAACTTAATATTTAATATTTTGGAAATATTAAAATAAACTAATAAAAGGTGTCTTATTATTATTATTACTATTATTATTATTTAATTCCTAAAGGAGTTTGGGAATTAATTAATAAAAGTACTCTCGTATATCCTAATAAGATTAGGAAGCTAATTAATTAAAAGAATTTAATTAATTATTCCTAATAAGATTGGGAGCCTAATTAATTAAAGGAGTTTAATTAATTAAAATAAAACATAATTCCTTAATTGTTAAGGGGGTTGCCCACATCTATAAATAAGAGAAGTCTTATTATGGGTGGGGTGGTTGACACTTTTACAAAACACGTGAATACGTAATTCCAATAGTTGGGAGAGTACACCATTTTTTATGAGAGATAGAAAAACTAGGGTTTTGCCAAATATTCATCTTCTTGAATCTTTCGTCTTCCTTGGTGGATCACCTCTAGAGGCCAAACACTTGGGTGGCTAACATTGATCAAAGGAAGGAACCAAACCCGGTGGATTCAAGTTGAATACGAAAAGGATTTGGAGGTGAACTTGTACCTGAGGAAGCTTGAATCTTCAAGGATATGATTCCTGTTCTTTATCATTTCGTTTATTTAATAATTGTGCATAAAGGATGATCTGGGTATATGGTTTGTAAATTTTAATTTTTCATTCTTTCGCTTATTTTGTGCAATTTGATTGCGTTCATGTATATTACAAACCTAATAGGGGTTGGGAGGAACAAGAGCAGACTCATGAGTCGCTCTCGGGAAGGCAGAATCTGAAGAAGGAGTCGTTCCCTGGATCAAAAGTCTGAGCACCAAGGAAGATCTAGACAGAGAATGAGGGTCGCGGCTCCTGAATACGAGAGGGACATGCCTAGGTCGTCCCCTCGTAAAGAGGAGTCTGATCCCCTCGCTAGAAGGGTAACAGAATTGGAAAAGTTGCTTACCCGAAGGATTTCTATCCTTTACCCAATATTGACCAATTGATCGATGTGATGCCCCAAAAATAGGTATACATCACCCATCTTGAGTCGCCAAATACATGGTATAGAATTCAAATACAAACTTAATTATACAACCGTCATGTAAAATATGACAAAATATAGCTAAGAGTTTTAATACGAATATTGTCTTCTAGACAATATCCAAACTCAAATGGAGTCTTCATTCCAATTATTATCACACTATTTCATAGAATAGTGAGGACTACTATAACACCATCTCGGACCATCACTTCATTCCCCAATTAGTCTCGGTTACGTTTTCATTTCCTGAAGAGAACAATAAAAGCAAAATGGTGAGCTCAACTAGCCCAGTAAGAAATATTATGACTAAGATAATGTAGAATAAATTATCGTTAGCCTTCAACAGTGTTAAACTGATAAAATATAATAAACATCAAGTTTAACAACAGCGGAACAAACAATCCATTAGAAGAGTCAAGTAGAGCATGATATCTACTATTTTCTATGATTTAGAAAGTTTATCATCAATTTTATCGTTGAGACTCAACTTAATAAATAATTCACATCACTGAATTATCCATGCACTACGGGCCAAGGATATTCATGTTTTCACCAATGGTCATGATCATGCCAAACAACAATTCATCTTTGCACCCTTAGCCGAAGAGAACGCATGGTTATGATCATACAAACATCTGTCCATCAATGCACTATGGGCTAATGAGGACTTTTACCACATCATTTGTAACATTACGGGTCATGATTATACCGAATAATCCCTTGTCATAATCATACCAATCAACAGTCCATTTATGCACTACGACCAAAGATGACTTTCATCACAATATAAGCACAAGGATGACGACAATGATATAAGTATTCAATTAAATGATAGCAATGATAAATTTTAAAGATTTACAATTTAATTTATTCAGAATTCAATAATATCCAAATTGTCAACATAATTTGCTTTGTGGAGTAAAATTCAAGAATAATATTGTATTAAAAATGATTTGGACCGAAAAGAAATCAATTTTTTTTGTCATGAATAGTATTCTGGGTGAATAGTACCAGAGTGAATAGTATCCCGTGAATAGTACTTTATAAATAGTACTTTGGGAATAGTACTTTGTGAATAGTACCTTGTGAATAGTACTTCATGAATAGTACCCTATGAATAGTACTTTGTAAATAGTACCCCGTGAATAGTACTTTATGAATAGTACCCCATGAATAGTACTTTGTGAATAGTACCGTACTTATGAATAGTATTATATTTATGAATAGTGCCCATGAATAGTACTTTGTGAATAGTACCGTATATATGAATAGTGTCGTATAAATGAATAGTACCCGTGAATAGTACTCCGGCATGAAAAGCTTAAAATTTAACAAGAATGTTCAGAAAAATATCTTTGTAAAACGATACTAGATGAAGCACAAATTTCAAGGATATTCTACTAATTTCACGGAGTATAGAAGCAATACTTTAACAAAATTAGTGTAGAATTAGGAATACAAACTAAATAATATTACTTACATACTATAGAGTATGGAAGAAAATAGTATTTCTTACGAATATTGAACGAAAATAAAATTTCTTACGAATACGAAAAATAATATCGTAAGCGAATATGAAATAAATAATACCCCTTACCTTAGTAGAAGGCTAGATACTGCAATAGTGAAGTAGCAGAATACTCTTCTTCTTTCTCTCTATAGCTTCTCTCTCTATAATTTCTCTTGTGAGTCTTAGTGAATTGGTGAGAATGAAAGAAGAATGAGCTTCTATTTATAGGAAAACATGCTTTCGATAATTTCACGATTAGGGGCTCGAATTATTACAGTATAGTACCTTCATCTATACTTTTATTTTTAATTTAGTCCTTCAAGTATTATCAATCTTACACAACCTCCCCTCATAGTACATGCATGTGAATCAATAGTTTCATACATGTGAACCAACAGTAATTTGTATGTGAACTAATAGCAATTAATTGCTCATTTATCCGATTAATTGCCCGTTTGGTCAATTTAACATCCAGAAATAAATTATTATCGAAATAAATATCGATTTCCACTAACACTAATAATCCTAACACAATGGAAATATTTTTTATCAACAATTTTATCTTTAATCAATATGAACTTATTCATCATTAATATTATAACTCACAATATTTAACAACCAGATCATTCCTAAGAAAGAGGGGGCTTTCCGATAAGGATTTTTCCCTATTAGCGCGCAATTAGGTGACCAAACCCCTTTCCTCGATAGAACTTTCTAGACATCGTCAATAATGCAAATAATAACATGAATAACTTTGTCGTCTCAATTATTGATTTAATAATATAAAATATTATGCAGATGATACTATGACAATAATTGAATCAATAATATGAGAGATATTATGCAGCAATTATTGTAGCAATAATTGAGTATAACTAAGTGACTTCTCACGTAAGCATGAATAACCAATATCGTGTGCTACTATGCAACCACGCGTATTACTGTACTTTTACCATCGGGTATTTAAATAATTAACGATAAAACTTTCGCCGTTAATTTTATAAAAAGATATTTATGTCGTTTTTTAACTCAAAACAATACTTACATCGCTAGGTCCACTAATGATTGTGCTGGTCGTATGAATATTCCTGTTAAAACGAATATTCCCCGACCAATCGAATATTTTATAACAACTTGCTTACTTTACAAAATTTGTAAATACTACCCACAATTATAACATTATATCAAATCCACACCATAATATTCAAAAATATATTTCGAGTGAAATTAATCTTTATTCATAAAAGGGGTCTTACAACTTCCCCTTCTTATGAAATTTCATCCTCGAAATTGACGTACGTACCTGGTATATCAAAGAGGTGAGGATACCTCGTCAGATTCTAACTCTTGAGGTATAATATTTGATCATAGAATATGATTCTTCTTATCCAAGATTTTAACAGGTATCTCCTCACACGATAAATCTTCTGCTATCTCGTCTAGTTCTAATTCAATAATGTGGTTCTGGTCATCCACATATTTACGTAACATTGATACATAAAAAAATATTATGAACACGCGACATACTTGGCGGTAAAGCGAGTCTATTGGCCACAGTTCCTACTCAATCGAGGATTTCAAATAGACCAATAAAATTGAGGGTTGAGATTTCTTCTCTTCATCGATTCTTGCTTCTAGAATAACTCCTTCTTGTACCTTCTTCTTCACATTCATCAGCTCTGAGTCTGTAGCTTGAGCGGCTTTAACTTTATCGATTAAAGTCGATTCTACTCGTATATTCGCTATCTTCATATAGGTTATTGGAGTCTTTAACTCTATCTCCATCCTTTGTAAATTATACAAAATGGGTCTTTGTGTTAACGACATTGCACTCGTAACCGCATATGATCTTCTACTTAACGCATCGGCTACCACGTTCGCTTTTTCCACGATGGTATTGAATGGTATTATCGTAATCTTTCAACGGTTCGAGCCAGCGTCTTTGGCGCATGATACATTCATTTTAGTTGAAGAAATATTTGAGGTTTTAGAAATGGGTTTTGTACCGGGGTCATAACAAATTTTGATTTCATGCTCTAGGGGTAGGCGAAGAAGTCTTCAGGAATACGTCAGGAAATTTATTAACGATAGAAATATCATTCAAAACTGTGACTCTCATCCAAGAATTGGATAGTACATCACATTGATACCTATCAACTTGCCATCGTTGTTCATGGTGTGTCCCCTGCAGAAAGTCTGGCTTCGGTGCATTCCAAGACTTGGAAGTCACCAATGAAAGGCTCGGGGCTCTTTACTTATGGCTTAATATGATAGTGATTGACCTTAGTGGTTTGGTTGCTTGAATTCGCATAATAGGTTGGTTAAGAATATAAAAACTAATAACCTTACGAAAATAATCAATTTTAGTATAATGAGTAGTTAACCAATCAATCCCTAAAATCACATTAAATGCAAGTATTTTCAAAGAGATAAGATCGACAAGTAATGTGAGGGTGCGGATTTGAATCAAACAAGATTTATAAACAGTGGATGTAATGAAGGTTTCTCCTAACAGAGTTTCAACAGATAAGTCAAAGTCTAATTTCTCCAGAGTTAAATTTAAACGTTGAGCACAAGTAGGAGAAATAAAAGAATGGGTAGAACCGATATCGAATAAGGTATAGACTTCGCAAGAGTTTATGATTAACTTACCCATGATAACTTCGTTCGGGTTCCTCATCACGAAAAATGTTCTCCCTTAAACTACCGACTTTGACTTGTCTGGGATATCCTTTGGCATCACCATCCCGGTTGGACTTGAATTCTACCTCCTTCATATGACGAATACTTTCAGAAAAGTATTTGTCGTTGAAAAATTCTTGGAAATTCTCCAAAGACATCTGTAGTACAGAAAGATGAGTACGTTTTACAGATTTCCACCAGTAATCTGCTACTTCACGCAACATAAAGGTGGCGAAGGAACCTTTTGCTCCTTTAAGTATTCCAAGATATCAAATATCTTGGTAATCTGCTTTATCCACGTCTCTTCCTTTAAGTGGTTCTGGCTTTTCCAAAAACTCTGGTGGTCCCAGCTCCTTGAACTGCTTAGCGGTGACCAGCCGTGAGCTACCCTTCAGAGATTTGTGTCAAGATCAGCTAAGCGGTGTTTGCCATTTTTTGATACTTTGAAGGGGCTGAAAAATGAGAAAAGTTTTCAGTGGACTTCAGAGTGTGAAGATGCATTCCAAGGGATCAAGCGATACTTATCCTCGGCACCTCTATTGATGAAGTTGATCCCTTTGGAACCATTGTATCTATATTTGGCCGCAAGCTCGATGGCAGTGGGGGCAGCGTTGGTACGGGACAGAGAGGGAAAATAGTTCCCGGTCTACTATGTCAGCCACGTTCTTTGGGATGTAGAGACCCGGTACCCGAACTTGAAAAAGTTTGTCTATGCCCTAATCATTGCAAGCAAAAAGCTTTGGCACTATTTCTAGGGTTGGTTGGTAGTGGAATATACTGATCAACCATTCAAGAAGGTGTTGCACAGGCCAGAAATCTCGGGTCGGCTTTCTTCATGAGCAATGGAATTAACTCAGTTTGTTCTGGAATACCACCCCGAACGGCTATAAAAGGACAAGCATTGGAAGATTTTGTTGTTGAATGCTCTTTCTCAGAACTTGATGTGGGTTCGATTACTGAAACACAACAGGTACAAACTTCATGGACTCTCTATGTGGATGGGTCATCAATTTCGAACATCAGCGGAGCAGGGGTTATTCTAATAAGTCCCGAAGGATTCAAGGTCCATCAAGCTATTCGGTTTTAATTCAAAGCCATAAACAATGAAGCAGAATACGAAGCAATTTTAGCTGGACTTCGGTTGGCCCGAAGCTTGGAGGTTCAGAAGTTGGTTATTTACAACGATTCCCAACTGGTTATTAAATAGATATCGGGGGAGTATGAAGCTCGGGGAGCAAGAATGGCAAAATATCTGGCCGAGGTAAAAGACAAGCTCACATACTTCAATTCTTACAGTTGCTAGAGGATAGATCGGTCAGACAACACAGTAGCAGACGCTTTGGCCCGATTGGCAACGACTAAAGCAAGTTCTTTTACCGGCTCAGTATATTTAGAAGTATTGAACAGACCAAGTGTTCTGAAGGTGAACGTACTAGCTTTGGATCAGCTGGACTGCTGCTAGCTCACGCCTTATATCTCATATCTGGCCGATGGGGTTCTGCCTTCAGATCGCATATATGCAAGGAAGATTAAACACAGGAGTTCAAACTTCATCCTTATCGATGGAGATCTATACCGAAGGGCATTTAGTATACACTTCGGGAAGTGCATGAAGGAATTTGTGGAGATCATATGAGGGCCAAATCATTGGCATACAAAATCCTTAGGCATTGATACTATTGGCCAACCATCTTTCAGGAAGCAAAAGATTTTATCAAAAAATGTCCTAAGTGTCAGCTAAATAGTTTTATCCCTCATCAACCTTCCGAAGAGCTGTATTCGGTCTTATCCCCGATTCCATTTTCTATGTGGGGAATTGATATCTTGGGACCACTGCCGAAAGCCAAGGGTCAAGTCAGTTTTGTGATCGTAGCCATCGACTATATGACCAAGTGGGTCAAAGCCAAACCGCTACAGAAGATCACCGAAGAGGAATGTCTCAAGTTTTTCAAAGAAAATGTTGTCTATCGGTTTAGCATCCCGATGGTTTTGGTCTCAAATAATGGCAGACAATTCATGGGGTCAAAATTTGAAGCTTTTCTAAAGGAGTTGGGTATTCAACATAGAAAGACTTCAGTTGCCCACCCTCAGTCAAATGGTCAGGTAGAAGTCACCAATCGGACTCTACTTAATGGTATTAAGAGGAGGTTGGATGAATTGAAGGGTCGGTGACTCGAAGAATTACTCAGTGTTTTGTGGGCCTACCGGACTACCCCGAGGATGACAACTGGGGATTCACCATTCTGATTGGCCTATGGAACCGATGCTCTCATACCTGTTGAGATAGAATCTCCTACACTTCGGGTCAGTTAGTACAAAGAGTTATACAATGATGACGGCCTACGACTAAATTTGGATCTCCTGGAAGAGGTTCGGGATTCAGCTCTGGTAAGGTTAGCTATTTACCAAAAGCGAACTGCCCGACACTATAACTAGAAGGTGAAACAAAGAAGGTTCGAGGTGGGAGATTTGGTGCTCTGGGAATCAGATGCATCTACCCCCCCCCCCCCCAGAATAACGGGCAAGTTGATGCCGAACTGGGAGGGGCCTTATAAAGTAATAAAAGTGTCGAAGCCAGGTACTTATCGGCTTCGAGCAATGGATGGTTCGGAAGTAAAGAATACATGGCATGTTGGAAGACTTAGAAAATATTATCAGTATAAGTTATGTTGTTCTTTCCTTTGCTTATGTAAATTATTTTATTCATCAATAAAATAAATGAGAATTTCTCTTCGAGAAAATTTTATACTTCATTTATATTCATGTTTCTACAAAACCGATCAGATAAGATTTGAACAAAACCGATCAAAAAAGTTACAAACATCTTAACTGATCGGGGAAAGTTACAAACACAACTGACCGAGAAAGTTACAAAAAGAAAAAAGATGATTATAAAAATTACAAATAAAAGTCCTACATGTAACTATTCTTTGGGACCCTCGTCTTCGGCTTCGGACTCTTCGTCAGAAGAATCAAGGACGACAGTATCGAGCCCAGCAGCAATCATCTTAGCCTGAACCTTTTATCGGTAAGGGCGGGCGATTCTTCATACTCTTTGATTGAAAGTTGTTTGGCATTAGCATGTTCTTTCCTCAAAGCGTTGTTCTCCCGAATCAACGACATCACCTGGTCGTGCAATTCGGTGATCTTGTCTTCGAGGGCGAGAATGGCCTTATCCCGATTCTTGTTCCCCTCGGACAAAAGCTCCTTTTCCTTGAGGATCTCTTTGGAGTACTTGTCGAGACCAGCGTACTCTTGCTAAAGATGATATTATTGCTTCTTAAGTTCGTTGGTCTGACATTTGGCCAGGGTCACCTTATTCTGGGTTTCGGCATGAAGATCCTTCTCCTTTTTTAGATCTGATCTTAGGCCCCGAACCTCAGATTTGAGCAATTCCACATCGTCCTTCAGTTGTGCCTCCTTTTTAGTGGAGTTGGCCAGAGGGGGAATGGCTCGGGCGAGGTTAGCGTTGGCCTGCATTAAAGGGGAGAGGTGTATTATTTATAATGAACACAAGATAAATAAAGGAAACATTTTAGGCTTGCGGGTGTACTCTACTAAGTACTCTTCGGCGGTGAAACCCTTGAACCGCTCTTCATCCCCAAGAAGCCTGAAGTGTTCTAGCTGGTCGAAGGGGAACACTTTCGAATGGCTCCTCGACCTGAAGGTGGTAGGAGTTCCTTGGGAGGAACTGGTTTCAGTTGGTGGTCGGGTTGGGGGGTTGATGTTGGCAAAGGGTCAGCCCCAAGGATCTGCAAATCTGGCTCTTCTGTTTGGCGTGGCCTTTTGGAATGAGGTTCGAGAGTTTCCTTTTCGGTCTCCTCAGAATCCTCAAGATGACAAAGAACTTGACAGTGGAGGGGGGGTTGACTTTGAACGCATCAAGAAGATGGCTTGGAGGGGCCTTTGGTGGGAGGCTTCTTCTTGCTTTTCTTTAGCAAGGCCATCTTATCCGCTTGATCCATCTTCAGGATATTTTTAGAGGGTTCAGCTTTGTTGGTTGAAGGAGCTGGACCCGATGCAAAGCTGGTTGAAAGCTCAAAAATTGTGATGGTCTCTTCCTTGGGGGAATCGTCAGTGGCTGGGGGGCGAATTAGTTCGGTTTTGATGGGCAGAGGGACGAAGGACTCTTCAGCTCCTTCGGGTTTGAAAATGGTTACTACAAGACAGATAACACAATCAATAAATAATGTTGGAAGACAATTTAGGTCATGCATGGGTTCGGGGGTTATAACATACAACCATGTTTGTATAGCCAGGCTTCATTGGATAAGACCTCCAGACCCCATTCAGTCTTCTTCAGCCTTTGATAGAACTCCTTGAAGGCTTCTTGGCGGTCCTTCGGGAATTTGGATACCTTGGCAATGGGGTCTTCAAGAGTGGCCCAGTTCGGGAGGAGCTTAAGGTCGGTTCCCTTCATAAAGATCCATTGGGAGTGCCACCCCTTGTTGCTGGAGGGAGTCTTGATGAAGGTGGCTCGGTTGGGTTGACGGTTTAGTTGCCCAAGGCCAGGTTCTTTTGACATGCCGAAGGTAAACAGGACAAAGAATAAGTCAAGGCCAGTAGTGATTCCTACCTCCTGGCATAAGGCTATGAAGCTGATGAGATGGATGTACGATTTCGGCACAAGTTGTGCGAACCCCATGCCTACGAAACAGAGGAAGGATGAGATGAATTCATCAAGAGGGAATCAGACCCCATATTTCAAGGCCTAGAGGGGATGGCAACCCAATCGCCTTCGGGGCGCCAGAACATCCTTTCGTCTGATTCTGGTACCCGAAGCTTGTATTCTTTAGGAATGTTAAATAGGGTTCGGATGTCAGAAATTTGGGAAGGGTTGATGGCGGATTTGGTGTTAATATGGGAGAAATCATTTTTGGATGAGTAAATGCTTCGAATTTTGGTCTCGATGCTGCCCAGAGTGGAAGGAATTGAAGGGATGGTGGTTTTAGACGGTGGTGCTGGCAAATCGATCGACACCAAGTCAGTGGTGGCAATGGTGTTGAGATTGGAGGTGTTGGTAACCGTTGGTGTCTGCTCAGCGACAGTGGATGAAGGAAGGCTACAATCTGCCATGGAAGCTAATGTATAGCAGAAATTTGAGGTTTTTTGGAAGAAAGATCTATACCGGAGTAGTTAGCTGGAGGAGGTTTCTCGCCGGAAATCGCCCTTGTAGAAAGCTCTAAGATAGAAGATCGAAATGGATGAGATTGGAAAAAGTAACAGTCGTAGTTGGAGTGGGGGTTTTATAGTGAGGCTGCATGAATCCCAAAGGCAGCTATTGATGACGAGTGGGGCCCATTTCTGGGAGAACGTGTGCCGATTCAAAAAACGAAGAAAAACCTCTTGGGTTCCCCAGGCGTCTCTTCATGTCTCTTCGTGTCTTTTCAAGTCTCTAATTATAAAAATATTATAACAAGAGACTGGGGGGCAATGTTCGGGAGTATTTTATCGATCTCTAGGTGGGCTGAAGGCCGGGGTTGAGAAAGGTATATTGAGCCCAATGGGTCGAAGCCAACAAGGGGATTGGGGATGTTCGGGTTCGGGTATCCGAGTCCTCTGGGCCAGAGTCCTGTTCAGTTTGATGATGTTTGGGGTCGGGCCTCCGAGTCCCTTGGGCCGGAGCCTAGGCCCGTTTTCGGGGGTTCGGTTGAATTGGGTCCATGCAGTAGGTTGGCCCTTGTATGGAGTCCGGAGTAATAACGAGTTTAAATGGTTAAGGATTCTAGTCCTAACCATATTTGAATGACTAACTCCAAATGTAGTATTTGAATCGTATCCAACTTGCACCTTTTAAGGAAATTATGTTGGACCCAAACAATGGTAACTGCCATGTTTAGGAGTCTTAATCCGATTCGGAAGTGGACTTTGAGGTGATGAGGATGGCTATAAATACAAGGTTTGACTCCAATTAACAGGTAACACACATCCTTGAGCACTAAATACTAAAGCTTCCATTGTTAAACCTTGTACCAGCCTTTAATCATTCTCACACCAGAGCTAACACCCGGCGGCACAAGCCGTCAAGTTTCTTGTGTGATCTGTTATTGTGCAGGTTTAGACGCGTGGATTTGGTGACGCTCCGTCGAAACTTGGCGTTAACAATAGGATTGTGGGTATATGGTGTTGTACATGGTATCAGGATTATGCAATGATGTTGAGCCATACATGGAAATGAGAAAATCAGCTGGAGGATTTGTTTTTCCTCCGGTGATGGTGTTTGATTTGAGCGTTCGGGAAAACATGATGGAAAACGGAGGAATTGAAAGAAGTAAATGATGCAGTGGCTAATGGAGAAAATGCCAAGGAATTGCAGATGATAAAACTTGAAGTAATCGAGAAGGTAGTTGCGGGTATTGAAGAGGAAACTAACCTGATTTTTTCCGAGGTTTTGGCTGGGAGGAACGAATTGCTTGATATCCTCAGGCAGCAAAAGATGTAGCAATAGCAACATTAGGAGTTTCTTTGCATAGATTCTTTAAGTTGGAAATTCTTTGTATATAAATTATATATATTCATTCAGATAATATATTTATAGTAATACTTTTAAATGTTTAAAAAGTATTTATTCTGTAAGATAACTAGTTATTCATAAGAAAGTACTTGGGCGCCAAAATTACCGATAAAAAGGGAAAATAAAAGTTCGGCATAAGAGGAAAATCATCAAAGAATTTTATATTCAAATATGAGTAGTATATAGACTCAAGATGATAGCCTAACAGTAAAGATATGTTCTTTTACTGTGTAGACGCTGCAGAATATTAAATATAAATTTCCCTGCTCTCCTTCCCCAGCTCCCCCTAAGGCCCTAGGATGAAATAGGCCATAGAATAAAATATACCCTAGGATTGAATTGTGATACCATGTCTAAAAAAAATAAAAAATCTATCAATAGTACACGTCATCCAAAATGTTGTGTAGATAAATTATGATGTCCAAAGGATATCAATCTGTGATAGAAGTGGTAATATGAATTGAAAAAAAAAACCTCCACCGATTCTAGCTTTTACAGTAACATATGAACTACCAAGAAAAATGGAGCTTCATCTTCAAGATAAAAGACGATATCTAGTAACAACTGATGACATGTAAAGCTTCCGTAAAAGAGATAACAAGAAACAAATGGTATAAGAATAACAAAAAAAATTCAATTTAGCAACCAAAGAAAGCATAGAATGTTCCGAAAACTGATCAAATAAACCAAGAAAATTCAACCATGACACGAGAAAAGTACTTATAATTGGCATATGTTTATAGCTCAGTTTTAACAGGCAAGGCCTTCTAAAAACTGTAGTTTTTCCTTCCCGTCTTTTAACACCCTGTAGGCTGTAGAAAACCTCCCCTTTTCAGAAAGAAGAATTTCGAATACACTTTGATCATCTTGAAATCTATCCGAATAACATAAAATTGTTGGCCGAAAGGGGGCTGATGCATAAACAGCTAGATATTCAGTTAACTTGCTTCTATCGCAGAAGGCTTACAAGACGAGCGAGGGCAAGGATCACATGTCAATTTGACTCTCAGAGGTTCCGGAACGAGTTTCCTTTTCAGGAGTTTCTGTCTCCGGTACCTTCCTCTTGCGATGAGCTGTAGATGGAAGCCTGCACATCAAGACTAGATAAAACTGGTTGAAGAATTTCACAGATAATCATATATGAAAACAATAGCAAATAAACTAGCATATTTTGTTAATAGTTTAACCTTCAAAAACATTTCCTTCAAATTTGATGAAAAATAGAAAAAGAAAAGCACAACTTTTGATTGGAGGAAAAAGAAGTACCCGAGGTGCAAGGTTGTCATTAAATCTCCATTATCAGCTCCGTTTTTGTAGAATGTGTCTGGACTCGAGGCACCATGTCTTGTGGGGGAATTCTTTCTTTCAGGACAGTGTTCGAGGAAACCCGACACTGGGTGTGCACTTGTTGGAAAATAACTATGAAGCTCCTCAATCTGAAGTTCATATTACGAGGGAAAAATGATCGAAGAAAAAGGAGAAGATTAGTATCATGCGCAAAAGATCACAAAAACAAGAGATCAATAATGAGTTCATTATTAAGGATAGTTTGATTGCCTGTTTGCGCAAAGTAGCATTCTCCAGCATGACACGCTGTTCCTGATAGAAAGAACAAAAAAAAGTTACCATGATGCAACAATAATACCTACTTGGTACAAAAAGCTCCTGGAATAACTGCACATTCATGTACTGCAATTTTCAGTTTCTCCTCTCTATCTGCTATTGTAATTTTTTACACAGTAGTAGATTTACAAATTACTTCATTCTAAGCAAAGTAAGCAGGAATTTTATAAGAAAAACTTAATAGAAACTTCACTTGTAAATCAAGAAAAATCAATATTTTTATTGTTTTGATTCCTTTTTAAATTTATGACACGATTCTTATTCTTTTTATTATATGTTCATGTGTAACTTTCCTTCCATTACTTGGAAGTTGGTAAAATGAATAATGATATCAAGAATGAGCTATCAAATCAAACAAGGCACATTGTGATGCACGTTTCGTACCTTTACTCTTGATTGTTCGAGTTGCTCCATTAATATTTGCTCCTGAAATGGTTGAACATCCTGTTAAGGACTTTAAACTATAGAATAAAAGTAGAAGATTAATTTTTCTTCATAAAAACTTTATTTTTTAAAAGAGACAGACACAAACGACAAACCTTCCTGTCCTTCACAGATAATAACCCTTCGTTTAATAGCTGTTCTAGCTGCTGCAATTCGTTTAAACCCGCTCCATTTAGGTCCTTACCCAACAACCGCCTACAACATCAGAATCACAAATATAATTAAGGAGGCTCTTCAAAATGTAAAAGTCTGATTATCATTACTCAGGAAGCTAAAAGAAAACTTACTGTTGTTTTAACTTGAGCTTTGCAATCTCCTCTTTCAGAACACCGACCTCCTTAGCCTCATTCTATAACATAATGAGCGAAAAAATAAATTAAAAAAAATTATATAGAAATAAAATGAGATAAATAAATAAATAAAACTATTATCCCCATAAATTACCATGGAAAACAATCATTTAACCTGGGAAACATTATTTTGAACAAAGTCATTTTCAAACACATCTTGCTTCTGATATAACCAATTTTATAACGAAAGATAGAGGGCTGGGGTGGGAGAGAGAGTGATACTATAAGAGATACAATAAATTTAAGTATCTTTGTATTGATATAATAGAATACTTCAAAAATTTACACTGAATCAACCCCCCGAACACCAAACAAAAATTTCAATACCATTATAAGCCAAAAATCACTTCCACTAAAATCCTTGATAATAACAAGCCGGACCAAATGGCATATTCCCTTACTCGATAACAAAAGAAGTAGGGCAAATTTTATCCTGCATTCTAGAGAATTTGGAAGAATAGAGACAATATGTATGCTACCTACCCTCTTTGAAAGAACATATTTGTAGGCCGTTTTGTACTGCCAAGAAAATCAATGAAAAATAACTCCCAAAGGCAATCTATTAAGGCCCATTTAATACAACCAACTAATTAAAGGTCGCCCTATTGATTGTTTATGATTCCATGAAACAGATTTCCTTTTGATGATTCTGCTGACGCTTTATAGCACATGATTCCATAACAAAATTTGAGATGCATCCCTAGATACACGCCAGTAAAGCTTTGGGTTTTTAAAGGTACAAGTGAAAAACCCTTCTGTAATAAAGGGGAAACTATGCACAAAAATCCTTCTACACTCCACTCCCACAACAAGAAAAACAAAGACAAAAATTATATCTTAAATGCAAAACATAGCATTATAGGCTCACATTTGTCTTCATTAGAATATGATTCTGATTTCTATATGGATTACACAGATTCCTAAACCAATAACTGAAAAAATCAATCCCAATGACAGGGAACATAATGCTGCTCAAGTAACTAAGTCTAGATAGGCTGTGCATCTGAAAACCGCAGTTGAGTTTTAACAGACTCGTCAAACTAAACAACCGCATGCTGACAACCTGAATTGAGTGTAATTGGTGAACATAAACATTGTTAACTAAACTTTTCATTTTGAACTCTGGTCAAACATGTAATTGTAAAAGATGTAAAGTCATACAGTCACCACAAGAAGAATTATCATTTAGAAGTACTGTTACATGAGACCTTCTGATTTGTTTACCTTGCCAAGAACGGCTTTTCAACAAGGAACAAAAGTTTACTGGTGTTTGTTCAGCATATAATTCTAAAAGACAATAAGCACTTCTAAAAAACTCCCAGACATGCTAAGCTTGTAACTAAAACACAAGATCATTAGAGAATAGGGATAACTTTCTGGTGCATAACTGTTGTCAGGAGTCATGAGTAGCACTGAGGAAGTAACAAAAAGTTTGTGCTTGCACCTTAGCAATTCTACATGCTTGTGAGTAGAGAGAGAGAGAGAGGGAGACAGATGCAAAATTTAAACCAAAAATAAATAAATTAAGTACCTCTGCCTCGTGCTCTATTGCAGAAGTTTCGGAAGATTCTATACACTTGTCGTATCTTGTAAGTACTTGATTCATGCTGCAATAGTAAAGAAAAGATAAGCAGAACATATAAAACATGAGCCGATAAAGAAAACTACCTACACACAAGAACATGGCCAATGTACACACATATAAATGCATACATATATGATAGGTTTTTCTGGTGTTTGTGCACTTCTACTGCTTACTTCTCTATAACTAATCACTTCCATAAGTGAACACATTTCTCGACATAATAGTTCGACTTAGGAACTCTAATCTGCTCGATCTAAAACCATATACTCCTATAGCAATAAACCTATCCAATGTGTATCTTCTTGTTAGAGAAAAAAATTCTTCTTCGTGCATCCTAAATTACCAGTTCATAATTCAAGAGTGCAAGAACATGTTTTGCAGCCCAATGATGATCCCAAATATGGGATAACAAGGTTACATACTTGAAGCTATCACCAAAAACATTAAACCCTTCACCCCCACACCAAATATACATTGTAGTGGAAGCCTAAAGATAAATTGTGCGATATATATGTGATAGTTCAATATTCATCACCAATCCTTCCAATTAATTACATATTCAGTGTAGAACTAGTTTTATTCCAAAAAGTCACAATCAGATTATTTGAGTGATCAAGACATGGACATTCAAATAGAACATTTTGCCAGCATTTATGCAAAACACAATAAAATGATTAATCATTTGTAACTCTATATGTTTGACCCTTTCTAAAATTTGCTATCAAGTTTTATTTACAAAATTACGATGAAAACATAAACAAATAGACAGCAGACGAAATCCATTAATCAACTGCAAATGACTAACAAATTCAAGGGACTCTACTACAGGTGAATTTCTGAACTCAATAGTCCTTATTGTATAGATTAGAAAGCAATTAACAACCACTAAGCAGCCCAAGAATATAAGCTGACTGAACTCAATAATTTTAAAACTCCCAAACAGGGGGAGGGGACTCAAAAATCTAACAAAAGCATTGATGTTCAAACAAATGCAAACATTCATATTCAGGGCATTAGCCCTTCATATCCAAAGGTTGCTCCAACCCTGCATACATAAACAGTGGATCTGTGTGGGGACAGTTTCCCAGCTGAAATTAAAAGAATTGTTCTTTATATTATTATATTGTTTTAGATTTCTCCTTTTTTCATAATTCAATCAAAAGAACATCCTGACCAAAGCACCACTCTACTGTATCCAGTGGTTCAATAGTCAATAAATTTTTTCAAAAGTTCCCTATGTTATTATATAATTTTCGCTCCATTTGTATACATTTCACGCCAAAAATGTAAAGGAAAACAAAGAATTGGTGGGCCACCCAAATTATTCCTCAGCAGACATTTTTCTAATTTCTTTTTCTTAGGCAGCAGAATAAATCAATCAAGTAAAATTGAACTCTAAATAACCCATTTTTCAAAATATAATAAAATTCAATAAACTGATTACCAATTTGGGGAAGCAAAATGCACATGCAAGCCATAAAATCTTTTCAAACAAAACAAATCAGTCTCAGAAATTCAAATGAAGTTCAAGATCAGAGTACCCAAAAGTTCCAAACCCATCAAAATAAAATAATAATAATAATAAAAAAAGAAAAGGAAAAAGAGTACCAATCACATGCAAGTAAAAAAATACCTCAAAATCATTTTACCTAGAACTTGAAAACTCAAACAGCTTTCCTGTATTTGAAAAAACAATTACAGCAACCTCAGCGTCACAAAGAACCGCAAGTTCATGGGCTTTCTTCAGCAACCCAGCACGCCTCTTTGAAAATGTAACTTGCCTGCTATTCACATTCTCGATCTTCTTGATCTCAATTTTTCCTCGACCCATTTTTTATCTTTCAAATTGAACCAAACCAAGATTCCCCAATTTATTAAAAACCCAATAAAATTCCCAATTTCAATTTCCCTTAATTTCTCTCTCTATATCTATCTATATAAATATGTATAAATGTAATATAAATATATATATATGTGTGTGTGTGTGTGTGTGTTGCCTCTAAAACCCTCTTTACTAGGGTCTGCTAAAGTTGGTAAAAAGGCTTCTAAATATAGGTGAGATGAAGATAAAGAGGCGTGAGGCGTTTGGCGAGAGACGGAAACGGCAAATTTGCATGGCATCCGATTTTGTGCATGACACTCTCTCTCCCCTTATTGACACCCTTTAGAATCTGATTTTGGCACGTGGGCCCCATTTTGGCACTTTTCAACTTAATGCCATTGACTCCCTATTTTAGTAAATATTTTATTTTTTTTCACATTGTTTAATTTTTTCGTGTTTTTTATTTTTTTTAATTTTTATTTTTACTTTTAGTTACTGTTTTTGGAGGGGAAGAGGAGTCTTCTTTTTTTGGCATGTACTCAATTTGAGTGCTTATTCTATTTAATGACGATAACCCGTATAAATCACTGGCAAATTTAGAAACTATTTTTTGTGTACTTTTGTTTTGTGCAAAACGGTATATATATATATATATATATATATATATATATATATATATATATATATATATATATTATTTTCTCTTAATTTTTTTATAAAATTACTTTTTCTAATTGAATTTTACAGTCCAAAGCATTTGTAAATCTTATATGATTGGAATGAAATAATCAATAACATTTTTAATACGTGTTATGTTGGCATTTAAAAAAATATATTTACATATTGAGAAATTGATTAATAGATTGAGAAAAAAAATTACATATTTGTTCATCCAATATGATAGCATTAGTGTTGTCAATTTTGTTTGTTTTTGTATTTACTCCATTCCAAAATCAAGTGTCTGTTTAATAGTAAATCATCTTTTTTGGAATATAATTGATTCAAAGGAACTTGTTCATTGTAGACATTCAAAATTTTGTATTTCTGTTACTAACCCCGCAGGAGGGCAAAATCGTCTTCTAAAGATAATCCTAGAAGTCAAATCAGTTCAATCCCGAAAACAACCCCGGAATCCTCAATTTTCAATCTCAGAGACAACCCCCGAGATATTCAATTTCAATCCCGGAGACAACTCTGAGAGATTCAGTTCCAACCTCGGAGATAACCCCGAGGGATGCAATTCCAGTTCCGGAGATAAGCCCGGAAAAGTCCGTTCTAACCCCCAAAGAAGTCAGTTCCAATCTCGGAGATAACCCCTAGGCATTTAGTTCTAACCCCGAATATAACCTCGGGAGGTCAGGCCCACCTCAGAGACAACCCTGAGGACATTCAATGCTCACAGCAGTCCAATCTCAGATATAACCTTGAGCAAAGACTGCTACATCTGCACAGAACCGGAGATAACCCCGGTGAGGCGCAAAATCGTCATTTTGCCATCTCGATACTACATCCGTGCCGTCTCAACATCATTTTAACCCATGTTTCATACGAAATGTCACATAAGAACCATAACTCAAAATCCCGAGTGACTACTACGCAAGACAACACACCGGATAGAATTTGAAGACTTGAAGATCTGGTCATGGACCCATCTTCCCGACTTCGTACAACCTCTTATCCCATGTCATTGTGTAGCTCTCGACAACAGCATTTCGGAGAGGTATAGCACGCCTCAATCGAATGCCCGGATTGAAAGTTATGAAGGTTCGAGTGGACAGTGCGTTGCACGAGTGCACATACTTTGAGATGGCAGGACCCGCAGAGCCCGGGCACCCCAGGCAGTCGCGGGTGGACCCGCGGCTCCCCCCTCTATAAATAGAGGGCTTGGGGTGGCCATTTTAAGAAGAGGAAGAGCGAGAAAACCCTGCCCATTTCACTCTGTACACCCCTCTATAGTGTTCCAAACTGAGTACTTCTTTTTTTTCTAAACACTTGTGAGCTCGTGTTTTACCACATATTGAAATTTAACCGATGGAAACCGAGTATTCATTTATCAAAAGCTATATGAAGTCTTCTTTGGTAGCTCACTGTAAGATATTTTAGATTTTTAAGTTTTTTCTCATTTCTATACCTACATATCTATTCACATTAAGAGTCGTGTTGTGTGAGTATGCCCAGATTGTCAACTAATAACGTCCAAATTGTCAACATGATACTTCTTTGTAGAGTAAAATTCAAGAATGCTTAGAAGAATATTTCCATGAAAAGATACTGGATGAAGCGCAAATATCAAGGATATTCCACAAATTTCATGGAGTATAGAAGTCAAAACTTTAACCAACTGAGTATAATAAAGAATGGAATAACAAAAGAAATCACCATGCATGCGGTACTTCAGATAGACAAAAGTTATTCCAATGTAATAATAAATAACGGAACCAGGTCAGGAGTAATACGCACCGACATGATATTCCAACAGAATAATAAAGAATGGAATAACAGAAGAATTTCACCATGTATGCGGTATGCAGATTTGATGACAAGTTATTCAATAGAATAATAAATAATCGGAACGGTGGTGAAATAAATTGCAAGCCATGGATGTTCCAACATAATAATAAAGAATGGAATAACAACAGAAATCACCATGCATGCGGAACTTCGCATAGACAGGTTATTCCAACAGAATAATAAATAATAAGGAATTCAGTCCCGGCAGAAACGCATGCATGAGGATATTCCAACAAAATAATAAAGACGAAACCAGGTTGGACATAAAACGCACAGACAGGATATTCCAACAGAATAATAAAGAATGGAATAATAGAAGAATTTCACTAAGTATAGGGTAGCCCGCGTATACAAGTTATTCCAACAGAATAATAAATAATGGAATAACAGAAGAAAATCACCAAGTATAGGGTAGACCGCGTATACAGGTTATTCCAAAAGAATAATAAATAATGGAATAACAGAAGTTCTCTTCATGAATACAAAAGAAATAATACCCCTTACGAGTACAACAAATAATATCCCTTACCATTGAAAGAAGAGTACTCCAACTGGTAGGGCGAGGATATACTCGAAGAAAACTAGCACTACGCTCAAAGCTTTCTTAAACTCCAAAGAAATACGCTCAAGATTATAGAAGAAGAATTCTCTCTATAGTTTCTCTCTAGAGTTTTAGTGAATTAAAGAAATAATGAAGGAATGAGCTTCTATTTATAGAAGAATAGAACGACATAGTAACTAATTTATGAACGGTCCATTGATTTACTTTTTAATCTGGACGGTCCAGATTTAAAAGCAAAATCTTTTAAATAAAATATAATATATTCTATTTACAATCTAATAAAACGAATAACTTTATAAAAGTATTTTGTTGTATATAAAAAGATTTTACTATGCAAAATACAATGCAGACACTATGTAACACTATGCATAATAAAATATGATATTTTCTATTTATAGAATAACTTTACAAAAGTATTCTATTTTATATAAAAAGATTTTACTATGCAAAATATTATGCATAATAGAATATAATATATTCTATTTATAGAATAAAAAACTGAGTGACTTATCACGTAAACATCAATAATCAATACCGTGTGCTACTATGCAACCACGCCAGACATCGTATTTTTTACTACCGAAAGTAGTTCAACAAGTAATAACTTGTAAACTTCCGCCATTATTTTCATAAATATATTTTTATCGTTTTCTCATTTAACAATAATAATTACGTGGTGGTGGGGTCCACCAATGATTCATACATGTTATTGTCTAATATTCTCTGCTAAAACGAATATTCCTCGACCAATCGAATATAATACAACAACTTGCATACTTTGCAAAATTTATAAATATTACCCATAACTATAACATTATATTAAATCCACACCATAATATTCAAAAAAAAAAATTCGAGAAATTTAAATTTTTATTCGTAAAATTTGGGATTTTACAATCTCCCCTCCTTATGAAATTTCGCCCTCGAAATTTACGTACGTACCTGGTATGCCGAACAGATGAGGACACTTCGTCCGATTCTAACTCTTGAGGTATAACCTTTAAGCGTAGAATATATTCCAGAATTTTAACAGGTACATCTTCATACGTTAAATTATCCGTTATCTTGTCCGGTTCTAAATCAATAATGTGGTTCGGGTCGTCCACATATTTACGTAACATCGATACGTAAAAAACGTTATGAACATGCGACATACTTGGTGGTAAAATGAGTCTATAGGCCACAGTTCCTACTCGATCAAGGATTTCAAATGGGCCAATAAAATCGAGGGTTGAGATAACACCTTCTTGAACCTTCTTCTTCACATTCATCAGCTCCAGGTGTGTAGTTTGAGCGGCTTTAACTTTATCTATTAAAGTCGATTCTACTCGTATATTCGTTATCTTCACGTGGGTTCGTATATTCGCACTCGTAAACGCATACGATCTTCTACTCAACGCGTCAGCTACCACGTTCAATCTTCCACAATGATATTGAATGGTACGATCGTAATCTTCAACAGCTCGAGCCAACGTCTTTGGCACATAATACGTTCGTTCTAGGTGAAGAAATATTGAAGGGTTTTAGAAATGGGTTTTGTACTAGGGTCAATACAAAATTCGATTTCACGTTCTAGGGGTAGGCTAAGAAGTCTTCAAGAATACGTCAGGAAATTTATTAATAATAGAAATATCATTCACAACTGTGACTCTCATCCAAGACTTGGATAACACGTCACATTGATACCTATCAACTTGCCATCGTTATTCACAACGTCCCCTACGGAAAGTCTGGCTTCGGTACATTCCACACAAGGAAGTTAACAATGAAAGGACCGGGGCACTTTACTTATGGCTTGATATGACAATGATTGACTTTAGTGGTTTGGTTGCTTGAATTCGCATAACAGGTTGGTTAGGAATATAAAAGCTAACAACCTTATAAAAAGCATGATGAGTAGTTAACCAATCGATTCCTAAAATCACATTAAAGGCAAGTATTTTCAAAGAGATAAGATCGACAGGTAACGTGAAAGTGTTGATTTGAATCAAACAAGATGTATAAATAGTGGAGGTAACGAAGGTTTCTCCCAACTGAGTTTCAACAGATAAATCAAATTCTAACTTCTCCGGAGTTAAATTCAAACAATGAACACAACTAGGTGAAATGAAAGAGTGAGTAGAACCGGTATCTAACACGGTATAGACTTCACAAGAGTTTATGATTAACTTACCCGTAATAACTTCGTTCGGGTTCCTCGACAAATGCTCTCACTTAAACTACTGGATTTTACTTTGCTATAGGGTACATTCCACCCTTAAGTGCTTCTTCACATTCCTGGTCCATGATTTGAATCATTATTCTCCCGATCCATATCGAATTGGGGTTGACCGCTCTGCACAGGGTAATTCCGAATTCAATGTTGGATTCTCCCAGTTGTTGTCCAAAAAGTAAAATCCATTTCATCTATTTTGGCCTTATTGGATCGGACGTCTTTTTCTACAATATCTACGTGTCGTGCAGCTTTTACCCATGCATCATCTATTCTCCTTCGTTTAGTTGTTTCTTCTTTCATCAGAACTTTGATCATAGCATTCTCAGATTTCAGCTCTAATATCTTATACTCTGCCAAAGAGTGCTTCTATTCAAGCATCGCACATCGTGTAACACAATTTTGAATTGTTACATCTCTTTGCTCCGCATCATACATCGTTCTTGACTGCTCTTCTAACTCATGAATACGATTTTGTAATTCTAAATTTTGATCATAAAATTCTTCTAATAAATTATCCTCAGGTTCCTCTTCTTCCTCTTCTTCCTCTTCTTCCTCACTCTCAGCTGATACCTCTGCAACTAGCTCGGGTGCAGCTATTAGCTCTTCACTCACCACGTAGATATCTCTAATTTCTTCTTCGTCTGACACCACATTAACCTGATTAGTGATTAAAGGTGTCTCAACGGTCTCATTCACTCCATTGTGAACATTTTCAGCTGCCATTTTCAAACACTGCCATAAAATAAGGGTTAATTAACATGTCACATATTATCAATATACTCTAACCGACCAAGTAAATACCAAATAAACTTAGGTAAGTCATACTAGCGAAGGAATTCCCCGTCTCTCCCCTCCTAGTTCTTGTCTCACATCTCTGCCAGGGATCATATTCCTAAGCTTTGATACCAACTGTGATGCCCCCAAAATAGGTATACATCACCCATCTTGAGTCGCCAAATACATGGTACAAAATACAAATAAAAAATTCATTATACAACTGTCGTGTAAAATACTACAAAATATAACTGAGAGTTTAAATAGGAATATTGCCTTCTAGACAATATCCACTCTCAAATAGAGTCCTCATTACATTTATTATCACACTATTTTACAGAATAGTGAGGACTACTAATACACCATCTCGGACCATCGCACCATTCCCCGACGAGTCCCGGTTACGTTCTCATTTCTTGAAGAGAACAGTGAAGGAAAGGGTGAGCTTAACTAGCCCAGTAAGAAATATTATGACTAAGATAATGCAGAATAAATTATCATTAGTCTTCAACAATGTTAAACCGATAAAATACAATAGACATCAAGTTTAAGCTGCATAATGAACAAGCAATCCATTAAAAGAGTGAAGTAGAGAATAAAATCTACTATCTTTTATGATTTAAAAGGTTTTCATCACTTTTATCACGAGACTCGACTTAATAAATAATCCACATCATCCCCCGCACTACTACCAAGGATATTCGTGTATTCATCAACGGTCCGATCATGCCATAAAACAATTCATCTTTGCTCCTTGGTAGAAGAGAATCCATAGCCATAATCATACCAAAAGCGGCCCATCAATGCACTACGGACCAATGAGGACTTTTTCCACATCATTTGTAACATTACGGTCATGATTATACCGAATAATCCCCGGTCATAATCATACCAAGTCCATCTATGCACTACAAGCCACAGATGACTTTCAACAAAACATAAACATGAGGATGATGACAATGATATAAGAATTCAATAAAACAAGTTCAAGAATTAAATTATCCAGGAACTAATAACGTCCAAATTGTCAACATTATACTTCTTTGTAGAGTAAAATTCAAGAATGCTTAGAAGAATATTTCCATGAAAAGATACTTGATGAAGCGCAAATATCAAGGATATTCCACTAATTTCATGGAGTATAGAAGTCAAAAATTTAACCAACTGAGTATAATAAAGAATGGAATAACAAAAGAAATCACCATGCATGCGGTATCAGACAGACGAGTTATTCCAATGTAATAATAAATAACGGAACCCGGTCAAAGCGTAATACGCGACAAGCACGATATTCCAAATGAATAATAAAGAATGGAATAATGGAAGAATTTCACCATATATGCGGTACTTCAGCATAGACAAGTTATTCAATAGAATAATAAATAACGGAACCGTGTCAGTGTAAATTGCACCGGTTGGGATGTTCCAACATAATAATAAAGAATGGAATAACAAATGAAATCACCATGCATGCGAACTTCAGATGTAAAGTTATTCCAATGTAATAATAAATAATGTAACCCAGTCAGAACGTAAAACGCATGCACGGGATATTCCAACAAAATAATAAAGACGAAACCAGGTTGGGCATAAAACGCACAGACAGGATATTCCAACAGAATAATAAAGAATGGAATAATAGAAGAATTTCACTAAGTATAGGGTAGCGGCAGTATACAAGTTATTCCAATGTAATAATAAATAATGGAATAACAGAAGAAAATCACCAAGTATAGGGTAGATCAGCGTATCAAAGTTATTCCAAAAGAATAATAAATAATGGAATAAAGAAGTTCTCTTCATGAATACAAAAGAAATAATACCCCTTACATTTAGTACAACAAATAATATCCCTTACCTTTGAAAGAAGAGTACTCCAATTTGGTAGGCGAGGATATACTCGAAGAAAACTTGCACTACGCTTCAAAGCTTTCTTAAACTCCAAAGAAATACGCTCAAGATTATAGAAGAAGAATTTCTCTATAGTTTCTCTCTAGTGTTTTAGTGAATTCGTATAAAAATAATGAAGGAATGAGCTTCTATTTATAGAAGAATGGATCAAGATAGTAACTAATTCATGAACGGTCAGATTGATTTACTTTTAATCGGACGATTCAAGATTTAAAGCAAAATCTTTTAAATAAAATATAATATATTCTATTTATTAATCTAATAAAACGAATAACTTTATAAAAGTATTACATTTTTATATAAAAAGATTTTACTATGTAAAACACTATGCGAGCACTATGCAACACTATGCATAATAAAATATAATATATTTTATTTATAAAATAACTTTATAAAAGTATTCATTTTTATATAAAAAGATTTTACTATGCAAAATACTATGCATAATAGAATATAATATATTCTATTTATAGAATAACTTTATAAAAGTATTACATTTTTATATAAAAAGTTTTTCTGTATTATTACATTAATAATATCAATAAACAAAACTGAGTGACTTATCACGTAAGCATCAATAATCAATACCGTGTGCTACTATGCAACCACGCGTATTACTGTACTTTTACTACCGAGTAGTTCAACAGTAATAACGGTAAATTTCCGCCGTTATTTTCATACATATATTTTTGTCGTTTTCTCATTCCGATAATAATTCCGTGGTGGGGTCCACCAATGATTGCGTCGTTGTACAAATATTCCCTGCTAAAATGAATATTCCCCGACCAATCGAATATAATACAACAACGTGCTTACTTTGCAAAATTTATAAATATTACCCACAACTATAACATTATATTAAATCCACACCATAATATTCAAATTTTTTTTTTGAGAAATTTAAATTTTTATTCGTAAAATTTGGGATTTTATAAACATGACTGTGTCCCAGTATGAGGCTAAGTTCGCGAAGTTATCCAGGTTTGCACCTCATTTGGTAGAGAATGAGGAACGTATGAAACGGATGTTTCTGAGAGGTCTAAAACCCAAAATTTGTCAATACCTTATTTCTCACAAATTTTCTCTATATTCAGATGTTGTGCACATGGCTCAATTATTAGAGCAAGATAATGAGTCTGTTTAACCGAGGGACCACAACCATGGTCATACCAGTGGCAGCAATCATCAGAGCAATGATAACCAACGGGGAGGAAAATATCTGGACAAAAGCGATAACCACTCTGGTAGTAATCGGGGCCATGATAGTAGAAGAAGCGAGTCGGAGGGAGACTTCAAAAAGGGAAGGTATAACAATGACAATGTGAAGACGTCAGCACCAGCATAAACTATTTTTGGGGGAGGAGAACGACCACTGGTCGTATGTTATAAATGTGGGAAAGAGGGACACATCAGCCCAAACTGCCACAACAATTCAAGGTGTGTTATAACTATGGAAAGGAAGGTTATATAGCTCGAGATTGTCCTGTAGAAAAACCAAGCCCAGCGGGGATGGTGACTCCAAAGGTTGTCCTGGATAAGTCAAAGTCGGTGGTTCCTGGAAGAGCGTTTGTCGTGACTGCCCAAAACGCGAGGAACCTAAACGAGGAGATCACGGATAAGCTAATCATAAACTCTTGCGAAGTTTATACCTTATTAGATACCGGTTCTATCCATTCTTTTATTTATTCTGCTTGTGCTCAACGTTTGAACTTGACCTCTGAGAAATTAGACTTTGACTTATCTGTTGAAACTCCGTTAAGAGAAACCTTAATTACATCCACTGTTTATAAATCTTACTTGATCCAAGTTGGCACCATCACATTACATGTTGATCTTATCTCTTTAAAGATACTTGCATTTGATGTGATTTTAGGGATTGATTGGTTAACTACTCATCATGCCAAAATTGATTGTTTTCGTAAGGTTGTTAGTTTTTATATTCCTAACCAACCTGTTATGCGAATTCAAGCAATCAAACCACTAAAATCAATCACTGTCAAATCAAGCCATAAAGCCATTTTTTTATTAAAAAATGGATGTCAAGCTTTCTTTGCCCATGTTATGGATTTAAACAAAAACACGATAGATTTGAATAATATTTCTGGTGTTAGTGAATTTCCTGACGTATTTCCTGAAGAACTTCCCGATCTACCCCTAGAACGTGAAGTTAAATTCTTTATTGACCTTGAACCTGGTACAAAATCTATTTCTAAAACCCCATATCGAATGGCTCCTATTGAACTTCAGGAGTTAAAGGTCCAACTATAGGAGTTGTTAGACATCGGTTTTATTCGTCCTAGTACATCTCCTTGGGGTGCTCCTATTTTATTCGTAAAGAAGAAAGACGGGAGTATACGACTTTGTATTGACTACCGGGAATTGAACCATGTCACCATCAAGAATAGGTATCCGCTACCTCACATTGATGACATGTTCGACCAGTTGCAAGGAGCACAATTCTTTTCAAAGATCAATCTTCGTTCTGGATATCATCAGCTGAAGATTAAAACTGAGGATATTCCAAAGACTGCCTTCAGAACTCGGTACAAGCATTATGAATTCTTCGTCATGTATTTTGGATTGACTAATGCTCCTACTGCTTTCATGGATATGATGAACCGTGTGTTCAAGGAATATTTGGATTAGTTTGTTGTTGTCTTTATTGATGATATCCTCATCTATTCCAAAAGCCATAAAGATCATGAGCACCATTTGAAGTTGGTACTTCAAAGGCTTTATGATAACAAGCTATATGTCAAGCTGAAGAAATGTGAGTTCTGGCTTGAGGAAGTAGCATTCCTTGGGCACGTGGTGTCAAAACATGGAGTATCATTGACCGGCAAAGATTGAAGCAATACAAAGTTGGGAGCAACCAAGTCGATGAATCAAAATCGTAGCTTCTCGAGCTTTATTGCTTATTATCAGAGATTCGTGGAAGAATTTTCTCGAATCGCTACTCCGTTAACTTAGCTGACTCGAAAAGATATAAAATTCGTATGGAGCGTGGAATGCGAGAAGAGTTTCCAAGAGCTCAAGAGGACAATACCATCTGGTTCAGATGGATTTGTTATCTACAGTGATGCTTCAGGAAAAGAGTTAGGATGTGTTCTCATGCAACATAGGAAAGTCATAGCCTATGCCTCGTGACAACTTAAAGAATATGAGAGGAATTATCATACTCATGATCTGGAGTTGGCAGCAGTCTTTTTTGCGTTGAAAATCTGGAGACACTACCTGTATGAGAGAAAGTAGAGATTTATACGGATCATAAAAGCCTCAAATATTTCTTCACCCAAAAGGAACTCAATATGCGGCAACGACATTGGCTCGAGTTGCTGAAAGATTACGACCATACCTTTTAATATCATCCTGGAAAAGAAAACGTGGTAGCTGACGCATTGAGTAGAAGATCGTATGCGGGTACGAGTGCGATCTTGTTAACACAAAGACCCATTTTGTACAACTTATAAAGGATGGAGATAGAGTTAAAGGCTCCAAGTACCCACGTGATGATATCAAACATACGAGTAGAACCAACTTTAATCGATAAAGTTAAAGCTGCTCAAGCCACAGACCCAGAGCTGATGCGTATGAAGAAGAAAGTACAAGAATGAGTTATTCCAGAAGCAAGAATCGATGAAGAAGGAATACTTCAAGTCAAATCCAGACTTTTCCTTCCTAATGATTTTGACTTGAAGTATAGAAACATACTGGAGGCACATAACACACCATTTGCAATCCATCCCGAGAGTACCAAAATGTATCATGATCTTCGACATACATTTTGGTGGAACAATATGAAGATAGAGATCACAAAGTTTATCTCAAGGTATTTAACTTGTCAACATGTAAAGGTGGAACATTAAGTGCCAAAAGGTCCATTGCAACCACTTGAGATTCTGAAATAAAAGTGGGAACACATTACCATGGATTTCGTTATGGGTCTTCCCAAGGTTTCTCAAGGCATAGATGCGATTTGGGTTATTATTGATAGATTAACCAAGTCTGCTCATTTCTTGCCGATACAAGAGACATATTCCCTTAAACGTCTTGCTCGTATGTACATAAATGAGATTGTGAGATTGCATAGCATGTCAGTATCCATAGTTTTAAATCGTGACCCAAGATTCACTTCACGATTTTGGGTTAGTTTATAGAAAGCTATGGGCACAAATTTACGATTCAGTTCGGCATACCATCCTCAAACGGACGGACAATCAAAAAGGACTATTCAAACTCTTGAAGATCTAGTAAGACTATATGTCCTAGATTTCAAAGGAAGTTGGGATAAGTACTTGCCATTGGTGGAATTCTCCTACAACAGCAGTTATCAAGCAAGTATAGGCATGGCTCCATTTGAGGCGTTGTATGGACGAAAGTGTCGTTCTCCGGTATGCTGGGACGAGGTGGGTGAAACAACGTTGTTGGGACCAGAATTGGTACGCATGACTATGGAAAAGATTCAAATGATCTGGCAATGTATACAAACCTCACAAGATCGATAAAAGAGTTATGTGGATCTTCATCGAAAGGACGTGGAATTTAATATTTGGGATCATGTATTATTACGTATTGCTCCATGGAAGGGAGTTATAAGATTCGGGAAGAGAGGAAAGCTCAATCCATGATTTGTTGGTCCATTTGAGATTCTTGACCGAGTATGAAATGTGGCCTATAGACTCGCATTACCTCCAAGCATGTCTCGTGTTCATAATGTTTTTTACATATCTATGCTTTGTAAATATGTGAAAGACCCAAACCATATTATTGAGTTAGAACCAGACGAGATAGCCGAAGAATTAACGAACGAGGAGGTACCTGTCAAGATCTTGGATAGGAAGGAGCATGTCCTACGCACAAAGGTTATACCACAAGTTAAAGTTTTGTGGAGGAACCATGCTATTGAGGAAATGACCTAGGAGTTGGAATTGGAAATGAAAGCGAGGTACCCTCACCTTTTCAAAATACCAGGTACGTACGTCAATTTTGAGGACGAAATTTCATAAGGAGGGGAGGTTGTAAGAGCCCAACTTTTTATAAATAAAATTGAATTTCCTTTATTCATTATTTTGAAATAGTAAGGGGTGGATTTGATTAATGTGGTTAGTTATGGGTAAAATGTGCAAATTTTGCAAAATAAGCAAGTCGTTATAAATATTCATTGTTGTCGGAGAATATTCGTTTGGTCGTGGAATATTCTTATTGTTGGGAATATTCGTACGAAGGCGCAACCATTTGTGGGCCCCATAACAAAAAATTATTGAATGAAGAAAATGACAAGTATGAGTTTTTTTTATAAATAACAGCGTAGTTTTTATCGTTAACACTGTTAGAATACCTGGTGGTTAAAGTACAGTAATACGCGTGGTTGCACAGTAGCACACGATATTGCACAATATTTTTGGATTATTAATTCTTACGTAAGAAGGAAGTACTCAATAATTGTTATAATAATTACTGTTCAATATTTTATTCTATTGATTCAATAATTGCTACGTTGATATTTTATATTATTGTTGTTTCAGTAATTGTCACTACACAGTATTTCCCATTATCAAATCAATAATTCATATTATTTAAATAATATTATTAGATAGCATTATTGGCAATGTCTAAGGAAGTTCTGTCTAGGAAAGGGGTTTGGTCACCTAATTGTGCGCTAGTAAGGAGAAATCCCTATCAGAAAGCCCCCTCTTTCCTGGGAACAACCTGGTTGTCATTATTATGATTCTGTAATATTATTTGTGAATAATTAATTATTGATTTATATAATAAGGAAATATTTATTTTATATGGTTATAAATGAAGAAATTAATGCTGAGGTGTTTTATCAATATTTTGTCGTAATGAAGGTATTAACTATCATCTGTATGTGGATTTCGGTCATTTTCTGTTTGAAATTTGAAAAACCTTTCTTCTACAAAGTTGTAAAGAATTAAATTTCCTATAAAATGGACATAAAATTCATATTTTTATGATAAAATGGTTATTTATTGTGAATTATTGAAGTTTCGTAAATAAATGTTTTTTTTGTTAAAAACATGGGTGGGCCCCACTTTTATTTTTTTGTGAAAAAATGTTGAAGTTTCAAGTGTGGTGTGCGTGAATGGCAGAGGGTAGAGCCACCGGTAGCAGGTTAGTCTGTTTTCATGTTCTGGTATTTTCCTATAAATAGGGTGCTTAGGTTAGAATTGAAAATCACACCAAAATCAGAAGTTTTCTCTCTCTATAATATCGAGCGTGTTTTTGTGAGTATTTAGATACTTTGAGAGTTGATAAGCAATGAAAATTTTCTTCAGCATTATATCTGATATTTTAGTCAGAAGTACTATTCTTTTGAGGTAAGGAGTATTATTTTCTTCGTAAATGATGTTATTTCTTTCAATATCATTATGCCAAAATATTGGTATGAATTTTATTATAAAATTTTTACCTTTACATGTCAAGGTTACTATTCACGTATACAACACTATTCACGAATACGACACTATTCACAAAAAATTAAATTTTCTTTTCTTGGTCCAAGTTGTCTATTATGGTTACTATCTTTGACTGTATCATGTTTTGATCTTCATTATTGAATTTTGCTCCACAATTGATTATTATGGAGTATTTTTGAACTTGGATAAATCAAAGTACAAATCCCTAATCTTTGTCCTTTTATCTCATTGGATTCATTTCTTTAAAATATTTTTCATCATCCTTAGTCCTAAATGATGATATAATTGAATATCTTTGGCCTGTAGTGCAAAGATGAATGATTACCTAATGAATATCTTTGGCTCGTGGTGCAAAGATGGACAGGTATTGAGATGAACATGACCAACTGGTGATACAAATGAATATCTTATTTGGTTCAAGATGTATATTGATTGATGTTACAGGTATAAAATATTGATGATGGACTTTTAAATCATAGAAGATAGTAGATTTCATTCTCTACTTAACTCTTCTAATAAATTGTTATTTCCATTTTTCTTCTTAGAAGGCGAGAATATAGCAGGAACTAGTCGAGGTGTGGAGTGATGTTTCAAGTCAGTTATTTAAGTAGTCCTCACTATTTTGTAAAATAGTGTATCAATAATTGTGATGAGGACTTATTTGAGTTTGGATATTGTCTAGAAGATAATATTTGTATTTAAACTCACAGTATATGTGTTGTCGTATTTTGCATGATAATTGTAATAATGAAGTTGTAGTTATTTTCTGTACCATGCATTTGGTGACTCAGAATGTGTTGTGTGGACCTATTTTGGGGGCGTCATAGAATTCATCAAGCTGGAACAAAAGAATATGACTATATCGTAATACGAGGCTAAGTTTGCGGAGTTATCCCGGTTTGCATCCCATTTGGTAGATAATGAGGAGTGTATGACGTGAATGTTTCTGAGAGGTTTGAAACCCGAAATACGTCAATATCTCATTTCTCATAAACTTTGTTTGTATTCAGATGTAGTTAATAGGGATCAGTTATTGGAGCGCGATAATGAGTCAGCCCAACCAAAAGATAGCAGCTGGCAAAACGATAATATCAGTGATAGCAGTTATCGAAGCGGTGACAACAAACGTGGAGGAAATTATCATGCCAAAAATGGTAACCACTTCGGTGGTTATCCTGACCAAGATAATAGAAGAAATGAGACAAGTGGAAATTTCAAAAAGAGAAGGTTTAATAATGATGGAAAGACAGCATCACCAACACCCGTTTTTAAGGAAGGAGAACTACCACCGGTCATATGCTACAGATGTAGAGAGGAGGGACACATCAACCCAAATTGTATGGAGCAACCCAAAGCATGTTTCAATTGCAGAAGAGAAGGTCACCTAGCTCAATTTTATCGTGTAGTGAAGTCAAGTCCAGCCGGGATGGTGACACCAAAGGCTGTCCCAGACAAGTCAAAGCCGGTAGTTCAAGGGATAGTGTTTGTCATGACCTCCCAAAAAGTGAGGAACCCAAACGAAGTTATCACGGGTAAGCTAATCATAAACTCTTGCGAAGTCTATACTTTATTTGATACCGGTTATACCCATTCTTTTATTTCATCTACTTGCACTCAACGTTTAAATTTGACTCTAGAGAAATTAGACTTTGACTTATATGTTGAAACTTCATTGGGAGAAACCTTCATTACATGCACTGTTTATAAATCTTATTTGATTCAAATCGGCACCCTCACATTACCTGTTGATCTCATCTCTTTGAAAATACTTGCATTTGATGTGATTTTAGGGATTGAATGGTTAACTACTCATCATGCTAAAATTGATTGTTTTCGTAAGTTTGTTAGTTTTCACATTCCTAAACAACCTATTATGCGAATTTAAGCAACCAAACCACTAAAGTCAATCACTGTCATATCAAGCCATAAAACCATTCGTTTATTGAAAAATGGATGTCAAGCTTTCTTAGCCTATGTCACGGATTCAAATAAAAATACGTCAGATTTGAATGATATTTCTATTATTAATAAATTTCCTGACGTATTCCTGAAGAACTTCTTGGCCTACCCCTAGAGCATGAAATTGAATTTTGTATTGACCTTGAACCCGGTATAAAACCCATTTTCAAAACCCCATATCGAATGGCTCCTATTGAACTTCAGGATTTAAAAACCCAACTACAGGAACTGTTAGACATCGGTTTCATTCTTCCTAGTACATCTCCTTGGGGTGCTCCTGTTCTATTCGTAAAGAACACAGAAGGGAGTATTTAACTTTATAATAACTATCGGGAGTTGAATCATGTCACCATTAAAAATAGATACCGGTTACCTCGCATTGATGACCTGTTTGACCAGTTGCAAGGTGCTAAATTCTTTTCAAAGATCGATCTTCTTTCAAGATATCATCAGTTAAAGATTAAAACTGATGACATTCTAAATACTGCTTTTAGAATTCGGTACGAGCATTACGAATTCCTAGTCATGTCTATTGGATTGACTAATGCTCCTGTTGCCTTCATGGATATGATGAACCTAGTATTCAAGGAATATTTGGATTATTTTGTGGTTGTCTTTATTTATGACATCCTCATATACTCCAAAAGCCATGAAGATCATGAGTAACATTTGAGGCTGATACTCCAAAAGCTTCATGAAAACAAGCTATACGCCAAGTTGAAGAAATGTGAGTTCTGGCTTGAGGAAGTAGCATTTCTTGGGCACGTGATATTGAATCATAGAATATCAGTTGACCTAGCTAATATTGAAGCAATACAAATTTAGTAATTGAAGTACGTAGCTTTCTGGGCTTAGCTAGTTATTATCAGAGATTCATGGTAGGATTTTCTCGATTCGCCACTCCGTTAACTCGAAAAGATATAAATTCATTGGAGCGAGGAATGTGAGAAAATTTTTCAAGAACTCAAGAGAAGACTAATTTCAACATCTGTTCTGACAATACCATCAGGTTCGGAGGGATTTGTCATCTACAACGATGCTTCATGCAGAGGTTTAGGATGTGTTCTCATGCAACATGGGAAATTCATAGCCTATGCCTCATGACAACTCAAAGAATATGAGAGGAATTATCCTACTCATGATCTAGAGTTGTCAGCTGTCATTTTTGCACTAAAGATCTGGAGACATTACCTGTATGGGGAAAAATATGGAGATCTATACAGGTTATAAAAGCCTCAAATATTTCTTCACCCAAAAGGAACTCAACATGCGGCAACGACGTTGGCTTGAGCTATTGAAAGATTATGATTATACCATTCAATACCATCCTGAAAAAAAAATGTGGTAGCTGACGCGTTGAGTAGAAGATCATATGCGGGTACGAGTGCGATATTGTCAACGCAAAGACCCATTTTGTATGACTTACAAAGGATGAAGATAGAGTTAAAGACTTCAGGGACCCACATGATGATGTCAAATATATGAGTAAAACCGACTCTAATCGGTAAAGTTTAAGCTACTTAAGCTACAGACCCGGAGCTTATGCGTATGAAGAAGAAAGTACAAGAAGGTGTTATTCCAGAAGCAAGAATCGATGAAGAAGGAATACTTTGAGTCAACTCTAGACTTTGTGTTCCTAACGACTCTGATTTGAAGTATAAAATCATAATGGAGGCGCATAACACATCGTTTGCAATCCATCCTAGGATTACCAAAATGTATTGTGATCTTCGACATACATTTTGGTGGAGCAATATGAAGAGAGAGATAACAGAGTTTATCTCAAGGTGTTTATCTTGTCAACATGTCAAGGCAGAGCATCAGGTACCAAAAGGTCCATTGCAACCACTTGAAATTCCAGAATGGAAGTGGGAGTACATTAACATGGATTTTGTTACTGGTCTTCCCAAGGTTTTTCCACGCATAGATGCAATTTGGGTCATTGTCGATAGATTAACCAAGTCTACTCATTTCTTACCTATACGAGAAACTTATTCACTTGAACGTCTTACTCGTATATACATAAATGAGATTGTAAGACTGTATGGTATGACAATATCCATAGTTTCTGATCGAGACCCAAGATTCACTTCACGATTTTGGGTTAGTTTTCAGAAAGCTATGGGCACGAATTTACGATTCAGTTCGGCATATTATCCTCAGACGGACGGGCAGTCAGAGAGGACTATTCAAACTCTTTAAGATCTATTAAGACTCTGTGTCCTAGACTTCAAAGGAAGTTGGGATAAGTTCTTACTATTAGTGGAATTCTCCTACAACAACTGTTATCAAGTAAGTATAGGCATGGCTCCATTTGAGGCGTTGTATGGATGAAAGTGTCATTGTCCAGTATGCTGGGATGAGGTGGGTGAAGAACCGTTGTTGGGACCATAATTGGTATGCATGATAACGAAAAAGATTCAAATGATCCAACAACGTATACAACCCAACCAAAACTTGCCGCTTCTATCAATCAATGCACACAAATATGCTTGCTTACCTCACAAGATCGACAAAAGAGTTATGCTGATCTTCATCGAAGAGACGTGGTGGAGATCATATATTATTACATGTTACTCCATGGAAAGGAGTTATGAGATTTTGAAAGAGAGGAAAGCTCAACCCTCGATTCATTGGTCCATTTGAAATTCTCGATCGAGTAGGAACTGTGGCCTATAGACTCGCCTTACCGCCAAGTATGTCTCGTGTTCATAACATTTTTCACATATCTATGTTACGTAAATATGTGGAAGACCCGAACCACATTATTAAATTAGAACCAGACGAGATAACAGAATATTTAACGTATGAAGAGGTACCTGTTAAAATCTTAGATAAGAAGGATCATATTCTATGCTCAAAGGTTATACCTCAAGTCAAAGTTTTGTGGAGAAACCAAAATATTGAGGAAATGACGTGGGAGTTAGAATCTGAAATGAAAACAAGGTATCCTCACCTTTTTCGACATACTAGGTACGTACGTCAATTTCGAGGACGAAATTTCATAAGAAGGGGAGGTTGTAAGACCCCAACTTTTATGAATAAAGATTTAATTTTCTCTAAATGTTATTTTGAATAATAAGGTATGGATTTGATATTAAGTTATAGTTGTGGGTAATATTTACAATTTTTAAAGTAAGAAAGTTGTCATAAAATATTTGTTTGGTCAGGAAATATTCATTTTATCAGGGAATATCCGTATGAAGGCACAATCATTAGTGGACCCCATAATGGAATTACTGTCGGATATAAAAAGCGACATAAATAATCTTTTTATAAAAATAATGGCAAATTTTTTTATAACAATAACGACAAAACTTTTACCGTTAACTGTTGAAATATCCAGTGATAAAAGTACAGTAATACGCGTGGTTGCATAGTAGCACACGGTATTGTATAGTATCTCTTATTATTAATTCTTATGTGAGAAGTCACTCAGTTCATTTAATAATTGCCACAGTACATAGCTGATGTATAGTATCTCATATTATTGATTTAATTATTGTCACAGTATCATCTGTATAATATTTTATATTATTAAATTAATAATTGAGACAATAAAGTTATTCATATTATTATTTGTATTATTAAAAATGTCTAGAAATTTCTGTCGAGGAAAGGGGTTAGGTCATCTAATTGCGCGCCAATAAGGAGAAGCCCTTATCGGAAAGCCCCCTTTTCCTGAGAATGATCTGGTTGTTATTATTGCAAGTTATAATATTAATGATGAACAAATGTTGAAAGATTAAAAATGTGTTTAGTGAAGTCAAGTGATTTGTGATAAATAGGAGTTTTTTTTATGAAGTATTTGTTGTAAGTTTGACTTATTACATGGACCCTCACTTACTCATTTTTCAAAATCGTTGGTAGAAAATTATCTCAGTTTTGTTTTATTATTATTATAATAGTAATAAAACAGAAAACTTTTTATATAAAACAGAATACTTTTTATATTATATATAAAATTATTCGTTTTATTAGATTATAAATAGAATATATTATATTTTATATAAAGTTTTCGTTTTATTAGAATGTTTTATTGCACATTAATGAACAGTTAAAATCAGAAAATCACGCGAATTCGTTGGTTCTGCACCCGTGAATAATTTTCTGTTCACCTGTGATTATTTTCTTAAATAGTACATTGCCATTCTTCTATAAAGAGGATGTTTAGTTAAGAAATAAAAATCACACCAGAATCAGAGAATTCTTCTTCTATAATATTGAGCGTATTTCTTTTAAGTTTAAGAAAACTTTGAGTGTATCAAATAGTGCAAGTTTTCTTCAAGAATATCCTCGCTATACCAGTCAGAATTACTCTTCTTTGAAGGTAAGGAATGTTATTTTTGTTCAATATTCGTAAGAAATAATATTTTCTTTCATACTCTGTAGTATGTAAATAATATTATTTCGTTTCATATTCCTAAATCTACACTTATGTTGATAAGTATTGGTTCTATACTCCTTGAAATTAGTAGAATATACTTGAAATTTGCGCTTCATCTAGTATCGTTTCACTAAAATATTTTTCTGAACATTCTTGTTAAATTTTAATCTTTTCATGTCGGGGTACTATTCATATATACGGTACTATTCATACATACGACACTATTCACGTGGTATTATTCTCGAAGTACTATTCACAGGATACTATTCACGACAAAAATTGGTTTCTTTTCTGTCCAAATTATTTTTGATACATGAATATCATTCTTGAATTTTACTCCACAAATTAGTTATCATGTTGACTATTTGGACATTCTTAAACTCTGGATAAATTAAATTATAAATCTTTAATATTTATCCTTAATCTCACTTGATTAATTTTTTATATCATTGTCATCATCCTCATGCTTATATTGTGGTGAAAGTTATCTTTGGCCCGTAGTGCATAGATGGACCGTTGATTAGTATGATTATGACTAGGAATTATGTATCGGTTTAATCATGACCTATAATGTTGTAAATGATGTGGTAAAAGTCA